>OX421889.1:31971487-33306619 GCA_949128085.1 Cetonia aurata | reverse complement strand
TGCATTGTAATTTCTTAATTTTGATTGGTTTTACTTTGTTATTAACTGCCAAGTTTATTTCAGAATCTACAACCAACATAGCTCGCATTCCAATGAATATTTGGCGGTATTTAATTTCATTCATCAGTACTTTTATACTATCGCCGCCAGATATCAGCACCTTACGCAGCTCGGTTGAATAACTATAAGATATATAAACAAGGGTATAACATCATACAGTATACAAATGTAAAAAGAAAGCAAATATCGCCATCTTGCGGAAACTAAATGATTTTATGACCATATTTTTGTTTTTCGAGATAAGATCTCTAGGGCACTTACCTAAAAGCGTTGTTTAAGATCTTAAACTGCACTGATAGGTGAGCCAAAATAACGCTCAAAAATATATCGGTATTAACGATAAGGACTGCGAATAACGTAATCCAAGACATTTGGTAAGTCCCTGCCAATTCGAATAACGGGCTGTCTGATGTATCGACTATTGTAATTGGCGCATAGGGGTATTGCCAATCGGATTTTTCTTTGAAGATTCTCGAACTTATGAATGTTAAATTACCAGAAATTAATGCGATAAGTAACACAAACAAATAGATGATTGACTAAAACATTATTGACCATGATATGTATCGCATCCAAGTAAATAAAACATGAACTACTTACATGTGTTTCTGTTATTTTTACAATCTTCCTTAAATATTTTTCCTCAATGTCACCACCCCTGTTCACTTCAGGAGCAAATGGTTTCTTATGCAAAGTTTTTATCATGTCTCCGAATTTTTTCCGATTATAGAATAATACAGTCGCCTTTGTCACACCTGCAAGAAGATTTCCAGTTGAATATTAGGAAGTCGAAAGTAGATTTCTTATATTCCTACCATACCTAAAATATGCGTGCAGACATAGCACATTAGTGATACAATTGCGTCCAAATCACCCCATTGGCTATACACTTCCAATGTTTCGCCAATAGTTGACAGATAAATTGTTGCGAATATAATTCCGGAATAAAATTTATAAAACAATGTTTCTTCCTTCATCAATTCTATACCGTAAAATCTCAAGATTGTCACCTAAAAATCTCCCAAGTGAATAAAAAAAGAAACGTTCGCAGAGCACAAACTTGGTACTTGAACCCGAAAATAATTTTCTGGGAGTTCCTTTTGATTGTAAGCTGTTATCCAGGATCTAACACCCATGTTGCCCCTACAGATTCGCAGCAATATCAATCTGTCGATATTATACACATATATATGCATAAGAACATTCCTAAATAATTTATTTAAATCTCCCAGACGCTGGAATACACGTAATGCATTTTAAGTTATTTACGATTTGTAGTATGAACTATAGTTTTGATTATACAACAAAATTAATGACTGAAATTAGTGGTAGTACAACGATAATTACATATGCATAAATAAAGAAGGGATACAAGACATATCTAAAGTTTAAATTAAATATTATTTGACATTCTGCTGTTTCCATCTATTGAATTATTGAATTTAAGCTGAATATGTCATCTTAGTACGTGGGTTATAAACAGAGCTTGGTAGACCGTACGAGAACGCCTCCTTGCTAGCATAAACGCCTGTTCATTCTTATATGCAAGGATTGCGAGTGCATATTCAGTTTCGCATTGATAATGGAAGGTATACGTTGATCTGATATCCGAAATATATTTCTACGCATTTGCAGCTTTGTTGTTTGACTTTTCCTAGGTTTAAACATTTTTCATGTGCAAATCTGTCTTTAGTTTTTTTTTCCCATGAGTTTGGTTTTTATTTATCATAAACTGAGAGATACTCTCATATTGTTTAACGGTATTCAGAGTAAAATAAGAATCTTAAAGTTGGTTTGTATGTGTTTTATTTTTATTTATCTATTCACTTGTGTTTACAAATTAAAATAAATAATCGAATAATACTATTTCTTATATATAAAAGACAAAACAATCTAAATTAAATATTTGCAACTCATTCAATTTAAATAAATAAATTATATCGTATTTAAAAATCAAATAATCTAATTTTACCGCCGAATCGACTGTGTTTTCACTGTAGTTCCTCCTTTTACCGCTATCCAGCGCTTCGCAGACATACGTCCTCTCCGCTTCTCCTATTCGAACACGATGCGCTAGACAGAGATCGTGAACTCAACGCATGTGATTTATCGTCTCCCCCACTCGAAAATTACGGTAAATTTAACGAAATGTCAACAAGTAACCGCGATTCAAACTTACGCGAACCGTTTTTACGGATTTTTTCACGGATTCGCGTGTGATTCGCGATTTTAGCGTACTCTAAGCGTTATCCTTACGTGTTAGATCGTTTTACGAAGCCGCAGGGAACCCGAGGATGTTTGCCATGTGCGTCTGCTGCATTAACCTCAAGTTGTTCTCTCAACTCTTGTTGCTGCTGGGATGTTTACGTACTTGAATGATACTGTGGGTGGTCAACCTATTTATCGTTTAATTTATCCAGCGCGAATTTGATTTCTCATTAGTGTTATCGGTGTGGAATTAAACAAATTCCAAGGTGTAAAAGAGGTGTAAAGTGGACGTTTCTAGTGTTGTTTGTGACGGTTTTTTTTTTAAAGTGATGAAGCTGAGGTGACAGGGAACAAGATGCATGTAAGTTTTTTATTTTTGTATTTAATTCCTATTGTTAGTTATTATACACATTATACGGATCATATATATTTTGTCGGTTAAAATGTATAATGTATTTTGTAACCGTTATTTGTTATTTATCTCATTCGGTTCCAGTAAAGTATATACCGATTTGAAGACCAAATTATCTCTTAATTTTGCGCTAAAATACAATGCAATATCGAATTTACTATATGATTCTTTTTGAAATTTATTCAAGCATAAAGATTTACCTTGTTTCCAAAATGTTTTGATTACTTCCGTGTTTTAAGTGATTGGATTGATACAAAAATAATGTGGGTGTCATAAGAGTATTGGACCGTACGACTATATCAAGTAGATAAGACAAATTTGCTTTCGTTTTGTTAATTGCTTTTGTTCGTTTCCACTTTATAAAGACTGTGTATAATTCATAGTTAACATCTGCAACTTAAACTTGAAGTGTTGGAGGCAATTCCCACCCGAAAAACACCTACAGTTATTGCATGCAATAGATTACATCATTCATTCATGTCGCAGCCGGAATATAGCGGTTGTCGACAACAATTATTATTATGTAAACAAGAAACTATGGTACTGTGACGCTCAGAATCACAAGTCGGCCTCTTAATTCGTGTTCTACACCTCTGTAGATTTCCTCGATGTTCGCCCAATAAACACCGCGAATTTGCCAAAGGACCAAAGAAAATCTTTATTTGCGGGTGTGTTATAATATAACAAAGTTCTACTGTAATTGTTTTAAACAAGTTTTATAGTGCGTATTTCTTATTAAACCGCCTCTTCCTGTGTTTGTTGCAACACCATGAAATACGAAAAGGATCCTTTTATAACCTAAAGTAACAAGTGAAATATTTGATTTACTTATAGCAATTTTAGATCTACATCACTTACCCTCATAAAAGTATCTATAGACAAATTAACAAACTTTCCAGCGGTCATATATAAGGGTTTTTGACTGCGAGCTATGATGACAACCATAGCTTTAATTACACCTCTAGGGGCTCCAGGCCAATCTGCTTCAGCGACTGCTGTAGCAACTTCTGCTGCCTGTAAAGTGACTTCGTTCCCCCAAAAGCAGTACATACCGATTTGATAGGCAATTATGCAGTAATAACTGATA
This sequence comes from Cetonia aurata, assembly GCA_949128085.1. NCBI lineage: Eukaryota > Metazoa > Arthropoda > Insecta > Coleoptera > Scarabaeidae > Cetonia > Cetonia aurata. The sequence continues at coordinate 33,302,852 of OX421889.1, read as the reverse complement.
TTATGAATAAATTCCACACTCCCAATAGGAAACTAAAAACATTTTTTTTTAAGTAAATACATAGTTGTAATATATTGTTTTTTAATAAGGCGGACCACCTAACAAAACCCCATTTACAAAAGGATACGAAATATTTATTATATACTTCACAGGAACAAGTATGGAAAGTAGAAATGCTACTCTTTTTTTTTAACATCACCCTTCAATGATTTCACAGTTGTTCCTGGATTTTTTAAAATCTGTTGGAAAAAATGTAGATTTTGGTTAGTGGGATGTATTTATAATGACATCCTTCAATCGTGTGCCAAATTTCACCAAATTATCTGCTATAATTCGTGAAATATTGCTCATTTTTAGTAATATCACCCTTCAATGATTTCACAGTTTTCCCCGTATTTTTCTAAATTTGTTGGAAGAATGTAGATATTCGTTAGTCGGATGTATTTATAATGATATCCTTCAATCGTGTGGTGCTCCGCGTTATTAAAAAAAACAGAATTATAGCTAAATATAATTAAATATAAAAATTTATACTCACTAAAGACATTTGGAACAATAAAAAGCATAATAAAACAACACTGGACAAAAATATTAACAGATACACCATATTGCAAAGCTCTTCCATTTCTTCTCCTAATTCCAGTACCCGTAAGTGATGTTCGATGTATTCTCCCAATAATTTAGTCAAAATTACACCTTCGTTAGCCTCATCTCCATCAGCAATTTGGTTCATCTTTTTCGATCTAGTCCTTATAGATCTGCAAGCGTTCTCTAACGGAAATATCCACCAAGGGAATTCCCCCCAGAAAGTTACTCACTTGAAAGCGTTGTTCAGCATCTTAAATTGTATGGTGAGATGTGCCAGAATAGTGACCAACAATATATCCGTGGTAATTAAAAGTGCTGCATATAAGGAAACCCAAATGACTTCGTAAACTCCAACCATTTCGAATAGCGGCGAGTCTGTGGTTTTGATTATTGTTATGGGGACGTAGGGATATTGCCAGTCTTCTTTGTCGTCGAAAATCCTTGATTTTAAGAATGTTATAGCAGCGGTGAACAGCGTGACGTATATCAGAAAGAAAAAGAACATTAACTAGAACATAAATAAATAGTCTGTTAGATCAAATATTCATTCCATCTGAGATTTATAATAATGTGAATAATGAGGCATTATGTGGGCGTGGAATGTCTTCTATGTTCTTTTAAAATTGAAAGAAAGGTTCTTTTTTTGGCTTGGGATATTCATTGCAACAGCTAAACAGGATTTAACCGATAATCAACAACTGAACTTGTGTGAACTTGTAAATTTGTATGAACGATATTTATTAGTACGTAAAATCTTATGAACCGTTGTTTTAGAGATACCTAATTCGCGAGCAATTTGTCGAGATGACATAGTGGGATTTACTTCAACTAAAGCACATACTCGAATTTCTATATCGCTTACATTCTTATCCGGAACAACTTTATTTTTATTATTTACTAAAGAAAATGTAGTTTCAAATCGATTAACGGTCCTACGAATGGTGCTTGCATTGGGAATTTGACTTTCGGGGAAATTAGCTGCAAATAAATCCCGAGTTACTTCCGCGGAATTACCACCGTAAAAGTGTTTAATCATGAAGAGTTTTTGCTCCGGCGTATAGTACTCCATTTTGAAAATAACCGTTATCTACCTAACAACAACGCGTTTTATTAAATAGTACGAGCGAGTAGTTCTCCCGACGAAATATAAAATGCATGTGACAGGCACGTGTGCGAGCGACGGCTCTTGCGCCTGTGCGGCGACAGCGTAGAAATGTGGATTTCTTGGCAAATACGAGTGCATCATAGCAATATGCTAATGTAATCCAGTCGAATATTCCGTATACTTCTTTACCGTTCTAATGCACGGATCGCTATAATGCGGACGCAGGCGGACAATTGGTATATATACAAGAAATTGATCTAGTCCAAATATTTTCTTCCATTAAACATTGTACACTGCGTTCGGTTCGGCACTTTCGTTTTCTGAGCGCATATGTGTCGTGGCAAAGTGGTATGTTAAAACCAAATATCTTATTTCATTGATGGAACAGGTATAAAGTTTTCACTTATAATAACTACTTCAACTTAGATGCGATAAGTAGTTTACAATTGGAACTTCGAAAAATTAGCCAGTTTGATGGAACGTATCCTGTTTTAGGTGAACAAATCATGGGTGCAATACATCACTGTATGAAAGCATTAAATACTTACTTGTGTTTCCGTTGTTTTTACAATTTTTCTCAAGTATTTTGCTTCGATGTCACCACCTCTGTTCGGATCAGGGATAAACGGTTTGCTGTGCAAGGTCTTTATCATTTTTCCAAATCTCTTTCTATTATAGAACAGCATCATTACCTTCATTATACCTGCGTTATTAAGAATGTTAAACTTTACGATTTTGGGGAGATTATTTGATTCCAAACCTATCGTGTGCGTAAAAAGATAACTGGTTACATTTACGATGGCGTTCAAGTCCCCCCATTGGGCATAGAATTCCACTGCTTCGCTAAAAGTCCCTTGGTAAACCACTATGAACAATGCCAGGCACGAATAAATTTTATATTTTATCGTTTCTTCCCTCATCAGTTCTACGCCCAGAAATCTCAGGATTTTTACCTGGAATCTTTCAAATTAACAAAAAGAGAAATCTGTTGATGGGATGCAAAACCATACCTGAGCCCTGAAATAGTTTTCTGGGAGTTCTTTTTGTTTGTAAGCCCTTATCAAGGATCTAATACAACCAGCCATGTTGCCTCAACACTTTACTAATATAGACGGGCTTTAATCTCTCGATATTTATATATGAAGAAATGCATGCAAATTCTATAGTATATATATATCATATTACTTATTTAAATTTTATAGAAATGTATGCAACAGATGCGTGTTCTAGGTTAAAAGTACACCTAGTTTATTATCTTATTTATGAAACTAAGAATCTTAATAAGGTTATAAAGTATAAGTTGTCATTTTACTTATTTAAAAGACGTGTCTATATGAGAAGTAAATTCAATATGTATAGATATGCAATTCTACAACTCTCCGACTATTTAATTATTAAATTTAAAATGGCATGGAATGTTAGAGTATCTGGATTATAAATAAATGATGTCTCAAGAAACGATATATTAAAAATTAAAGTAATAATAGCTAGTAAAGTACCCAGTCCTCTGAAATCCACACTATGTTTCCTGGATTTTTATATTCTGTGTGGCTTGTTTAATTACTTATGTAGGTATAAAAAAAACGCCGTTGTTCTAAAATTTTGCACAATAGTAGGAATTCTTACTACAATTTCCGTCAAACAGTGAAGTGTAAATATTACAACATGGATTTTTCTCTGTGCAGACACAAACATGCACCGACACGAATACGTACACCTGTATCACACGTACATAACACGTGTGAGTGGCAATACAGCTTATTGGTCGATTTCTTCGGTAAAGATCGACAATGAATAGAGCAAGGGGTGGGAAGAGCGTTACGAACATTTATGTTAGAAATTGAATATGCATCGAATACCTGGTAACATCCAGATTTTACCTCTTACTATAAGCATGGTAACATCTGGTTATTTTACTCTTAATACCCCACATATTGTCGTTTTGACAATAATTATGTTACTAATTAACATAAAGACATTTACTATCTAATTTCTACAATCCATTTTTCTCAGTGCAGTATTAAGAACAGCACAAAATGTTTATCTTATTTCAACAGCCAAATGTCACATGAGAAACGTCAAAAATTGACAACTACTTATTACTTTTAAACAAGCAGCCTTACAGTACCAAGTTGCCATATGTACTTTAATTTCAAAAACGCCAATGAAGAAATGTTAAAAATGTAAACCATTGGTATTAATCGATTAGTTACATCAATGCATTTGAGATAATTCCATTTCTAAATTTCACCACAATGATTTTACATAGATAAATTTGACGAATTTTGCTAAATTTTAGCCGTACCGCTTAAGGTTCGATGGTCTCGTATGCCTTAAGGAAGGACCGTATAACTTTTTTGGATTAAGATTATCGCCTCAGAATTGAACAAAGAATCGTTCTACCTGGCGATTATCCGGCCTTTTCTGGCCACCGTATATATATATATATATATATATATATATATATAAAATGAATTTACTTTATACAGTGAAAAAATTGTGAGAATTAATATAATCTAATTACTATAATACATTTTTTTTACTACATAAATTATATATTTGTGTTTTAAAACGGTTTTCATGAGGCATAACCCCGGCTATAAGTATCAACATTTATTCCTTTCGAACTTGTGATTGTCGTAATACCATGAAATAGGAGAAAGATCCTTTAATAATCTGAAATGACGAATCAAATATTTTTTAATTCTATATACAAAAACACATACGCTCATAAAAGTCTGTGCGGATAATGTAGCAAATTTTCCAGCAGTTATATGCAAAGGTGTTTGACTGCGAGCTATAATGACAACCATGGCTTTTGATACATCTTTCGGAGCACCAGGCCAATCTGCTTCAGCAACAGCTTTAGCGACGTCACCTGCTTGTAAGGTGACTTCGTTCCCCCAATAGCAAAACATACCCATTTGGCAGACGATTATCCAATAATAGAAGAAGTTTTGAATAAACGGAACACTTCCAATAGGCATCTATATTATTAAACCCACGTTTTTTTTTTTTAAAGAAATAACTTTGGATAATTGACATAAATACACTTACCAATGATACTTGATACAATAAAAAGCATAATAATATCACACTGGCTAATAAGACGACTAAAAACATCAGGCTGCACAACTCTTCCATTTCTTCTGCTAATTGAAAAACGCGCAAATGATGCTCGATGTATTCCCCTAATATTTTTTTTAGAATTACGCCTTCATCGTCACGATCTCCTTCAGCGAGTTCATTCATCGTCTTCGACCTAGTCCTTATCGATCTGCAAGCAGGTTTCATTGGGATTATCCACGACTGTTGGGATTCCCGCAAAGCGTACTCACTTAAAAGCGTTGTTTAAGATCTTAAATTGTATTGAGAGATGAGCTAAAATTGTGCTTAGAAGCACATCTGTCGCACCTATGATTGCTGCGTATAACAAATACCAAGTTACATCGTATATTCCGGCCAGTTCGAATAATGGGGAATACGTCGTGTTGAATATTGTAATTGGAGCAAAAGGATAGCGCCAATCGGATTTATCGTCAAAGATTCTGGATTTCAAGAAGATCACAACACCAGAACATATGGTGATAGATACCACTGAGAAATAAATGATCAGCTGAAACATTAATTATAAGATATAATTAAAAATGTCATAAAGTTACATGTGATCTTCTGATATAATAAAAATAAATAGGGAAAGAAAATGGAGAAATCAGAATAGTTCCATTTTGACAAGTACCAGGGTGATTCAGTAATGGTGCCGACCGGCTGTATCTCGGAAACTGCTATGCCAGCTTCGGCACAAAAAAATACATAACCAATGTGGCCAGAAGTTTCCGAAAATCATTTTAATTTCTCGGCTAGGGGGTATCATACCTGCTATGTTCAATCATAAAATCAGGTCAAACTACATAGGAAATGATATGTTTTAAACGATTTTAAAAAACTGCAAAATTTAACAAATTTTGAAGGGTCACCCCTTTGATTTTTGAGAGAAAATTTCAATTTTTCAAAGTGCGTAGAATCGTACTTCAAATGGAAGCTATATGCGTATATTTCATAGAAAGATTGTTTTCACTTCTGGAAAAGATAATATTGGACTTTTCCGATCAAATTTGGCCCAAATTTTAATGATTTTTTCGAAGATTGAAGGCCCACACGCAATTATCTGCAGAACTAATTGTGACAGAGCAAAAATTCTTTAACTATCGTAATTACCAGGTCAAACTACGTAGGAAATGATATGTTTTAAACGATTTTAAAAAATTGCAAAATTTAACAAACTTTGAAGGGTCACCCCTTTGATTTTTGAGAGAAAATTTCAATTTTTCAAAGTGCGTAAAATCGGACTTCAAATGGAAGCTATATGCGTATATTTCATAGAAAGATTGTTTTCACTTCTGGAAAAGATAATATTGGACTTTTCCGATCAAATTTGGCCCAAATTTTAATGATATTTTCGAAGATTGAAGGCTCACACGCAATTATCTGCATATGAGAATTGTGGCGATTATACAGTTAAGTTAGCTTCGTCCGTCGATGAAATATTTTCTAAAAAGCTATTATCACCGTGGTGCCTCGTTAAAATAAATGCACATAATTGTTCTCTCTTCTCGTGTTCTTGTTTTTTTTTTTTAAATTTTGAACCAAGTGGAACGATACGACTTCATTTTATGGTTCTTTAAAAGTCTGTGTATTGAATCCTTTGGTATTCCAGATTCCAGAGATGCTTGTTTCAATAATGCCGTTGGAAATGCTCGGAAATAAGCCATAATGGCAATTATTGTATATTATAGTTATCGACAATAGGTTTTCTTTTTGGGGTTGTAGTCTGACTGAGCCATTATTTTTAAAATTTTGTAATACACATTTTAAATTGGTTACGGATGGTTTTTGTTTTTGTGGATACGATAGAGCGAAAGTGTCACATGTTCTTGATATTACTTTGTTAGATTCTCCATAGATAATAAATAATTTAAAAAGTATTTGTTTGTGTAGTTAAGACGCGCTGGCATTTTGGTTTACACAATATTGACAGTCCTACTGCAATTATTTTTGTGTCATCTCGGGTATGGTTGACTTTTTTTGATTTTTTAAAATATAAGAAAATACTTTTTTTTTTAATAATTTCTTGTCGATAGGTAGATCTATAGGAAAGTTAATAGTAAATAGCTCTTATATTTAGCGTTGAACAATGATAAAGAAGAAAAAACAGGGTATTCCATTTAAAATTTTTGACTTTGCTACATTTTTCGGAACTAATATTTTAACAATTTTCATGCACGCCCTGTATAAGATTTTTATGCGCCACGAAAAATCTCAAAAACAAATGAATTTAATTAGGATTTTAAGGGCAATTCAAGAATATAAAAATATACAGGTTGTTGCATTTAAAATAAGAAGGTTAATGTCATATATTGCGGGATTAGGCCACATCAGATTTCAGATTTTTCTCGTGAATAGTTTTCCATATATGCATAAAGATCGCTGACATTCGTTGTGCGACCCCCTGTATATATTAAATACTTACTTGGGTTTCTGTTATTTTTATAATTTTTCTTAAATATTCCCCTTCAATTTTACCACCTCTATTCACATCGGGAACAAACGGCTTATTATGAAGAGTTTTGATCATATTTCCAAACTTCTTCCTGTTATAAAACAGCAACGTTACTTTGATCAAACCTGAAAGTATATGGAATTTTAGGATTTTACACAATCCAGGATCAACAAGATATTTATATTTCTCTCTCACCCAAAACATGTGTAAAAAGATAACTCGTTATGGTCACGAGTGCATTCAGATCACCCCACTGAGCGTACAACTCCAAGGTCTCTCCAAAAGTGCACAGATAAACTATTACGAACAATACGATCTTGGAATAAATCCTGTAGTTTATTGTCTCCTCCCTTGCCAATTCTATACCTAAAGATCTTAAAATATACACCTGCAATACCGTAGATTACGAAGAAATAATAATTTTTTTAATATATATGTAAAGTTGTACTTCAATTCTGAAATAATTTGCTGGGAGTTCTATTTGATTGTAAGCCTGCATCCAGGATCTGATATTACCACCCATGATTGTGTCTTTACTTTTGTGTTATTAGAGTTTTAATCTGTCATGTATTTATACGCGAATAAATAGTCCTACATATATGATTTATTTAAATCTGAGAAATACTTGGATTGTAAGTTAGAATTACCTGTAATCTATATTAAATTACTCGTGGAAAATGACAATACAGTGTCATCTATAATTAGTATACCATAACACAGAAATAATTGCATTAACAAATATATACAGGGTTAGTAAAAAGTCCCGGAACGGTTGAATAACTTTGTTATTTGAAAATTATGATTTCTGAAATTTGGTATGGGGGTATAGTTAATATAAATGCATTTTATGCAATACAGTTAATATTTTTTTCACTTCCGGTTTAATCGGCAATACGTCCAACTTTTTTTTTTTAAATGGAACGCCCAGATTTTTTTAACACTTTTGAATGCAAAATAAAAAACTACGTTCAGGAAGTATTACAATGTTTATTTTTATTCACAAGAAAACAGTTAAAAAATTAAAAAAGTATCCTAATACAGAAAATCAAAGTACCTTTGAAAAAAGTTGTTGTTTAGTGTTTGCATTCTTTTTGCCGTCACATTTGACAATTTTAAAAGCGTTTTAACTTTTGCATCGCTATAAATTTACTTATTTTAAACATTGACACATTTGAAAATGGCAGAAAAACTTACTGAATCAGAACGAATTGAGATATTAATGATGCGTGGGTACGGTGATCCTCAACGTTCTTTTGAAGAGGTTCGTATTTTGTTTAATACTGTTTATCCGGATCGTCACATTAGTAAAAGTACGGTATGCCGAACAATTCAAAAGTTTGAAGTCTTTCGTCAGGTGAAGGATTTACCTAGAAGGGGACGTCCATTAACAGCAACAGATGAAGAAACTAGTTTGAATGTGTTACTTACAGTGGAAGAAAATCATCACGTGTCCACAACAGAATTAAGTCAAATTCATGAGATCTCTCAAAAATCTGCTCATACGATTCTTAAATCAGCAAGAATGAAAGCCTATAAAATGTATCCCGTCCATGAGTTAACTGAAGATGATCCAAATCGTAGACTACAATTTTGCGAAACAATGACGGAATTGATCGAGCAGCAGCCTAATGTTTTAGATCACATCATTTTTTCAGATGAGGCAACGTTTTGTCTCAACGGCACTGTGAACAGACATAATTGTCGCTACTGGTCAATTGAAAATCCGCATTGGATTGAAAAAGTCCATACACAGCGTCCTCAAAAGGTGAATGTCTGGGCTGGTCTTGTTGGAAACAACATCATAGGACCATTTTTTATAAGAGGAAATTTAACTGGCAACGTCTACTTAAATTTATTGCGAAATGAGGTTGTTCCAGCACTTGCGGCCCTCTTTCCAAATGCAAACATAGGTGATCACCCTAATGCACATTTTTGGTTTCAACAAGATGGAGCTCCCCCCCATTTTGCCCATAATGTCCGCGATTATTTGAATGAAATTTTTCCGGGACGTTGGATCGGACGTAGAGGAGCAATCGAATGGCCAGCACGTTCGCCAGATCTCTCGCCATTAGATTTCTTCTTTTGGGGTCACATGAAATGTCAAGTGTACAAAAATCGTCCCCATAATCTTGAACAATTGGAAGAGAGAATAGTTCAAGAAGCCAATCGCATCACTCCAGAACAAATACAAAATTCAATAAGAAATTTTACTGACCGTTTACATTTTTGTCAAATTGTAAATGGAGAGCATTTTGAACAATTATTGTAATCGCAACCTGAATAGACAGGTATCTTGATTTTTCTGTATTAGGACACTTTTTTAATTTTTTAACTGTTTTCTTGTGAATAAAAATAAACATCTTAATACTTCCTGAACGTGGTTTTTTATTTTGCATTCAAAAGTGTTAAAAAAATCTGGGCGTTCCATTTAAAAAAAAAAATTGGACGTATTGCCGATTAAACCGGAAGTGAAAAGAATATTAACTGTATTGCATAAAATGCATTTATATTAACTATACCCCCATACCAAATTTCAGAAATCATAATTTTCAAATAACAAAGTTATTCGACCGTTCCGGGACTTTTTACTAACCCTGTATGTATGTATTTAGGGTACAATATAAAGTGTAATTGAAATACATAACAGTAGTTCTCCATAGCTTTCGTCTATTTATTATTTAAATTTAAATCACACGATGTGTTGCAGCGGACGGTTGATAGTATAATAAATAGTTAGCATTTTAAGAAAACATACATTAAAAAATTTAATATTAATACTAATTGAGAGTTTCTTCTTCCTTAATCATATATTGCTTTGTCAACGAACACTACTGTCGACAGAAGTTTGTCCAAGGGAGCAAGGTTTTTAAATACATTAATTTAATAAATTGTATTGCATTCTATGATGATAATCTTTGTATTTATTCGATTAATAAAACATACCTTCGAATTAAATAAACTAAACTAAATAAAATTGTAAGTATTAGGCACAGAAAATTTAACTAAAAAGCCTCTGTAAAAGTATCTCCTCTGTCTCCCTCCTCTTATTCCAGCGAAAAATTTCAGTAATATCGAAATCTAAGTTTGTGCATTAGCGGAATTAAATCCTACTATGACCTCTAGACAAATTGCTGGCGAATGTAATATTAGTGTAACAATTGTTTTAAACCGTTTACATAAGAATAAATATCGGTCGTACAAAATTAGCACATCTCAAGAACTATTACCCGATGCTTGTTACCGTCGAATGGAATTTTGCGAAATAATGATGAATAGATATCACGATGATATTTGATTTACTGATGAAAAAACATTTCACGTTCATGGGCATCATAATCGCGCAAATGTTCGTTATAGTCGCGTAAAAACCTACATTATAATACACCAACGCGAACACAGTTTCCACAAAAATTAAACGTGTATAGGCTGCACGGAGAAAAATTTATTGTTAAGGTGGCACCAATTGACGCACATTGAACAACAATTTGTGGGTAAATATATGACAACAACAACCATTATTCAATACAACCTAAAACTTGTTGTCGAAAAACTTTGTTAGAACTGCCATAAAATTTGGAAGGATATAATCCCAAAACATGTTACAATCAACCAGTTGCTTGTTGTTTAACGAATCACAAAAATATGGTGTTTTCAACAAAATTGTGTGAAATACAGTATTAAAAATTGTTTATCACTACCAAAGCAATTTGAAACTTCAACAGCAAGTTGTGGATATTTAACAAACAATTGATTTTCCGTCATCATTTTCTACGTTTATAGTGTCACTTGATTTTGATTTTTGTAATCGCAATTTCTGTTCAAAGCGAACAATATTTTAGTAGATTCACACACAAATTCGGTGCTGTCTTAAATGTAAGCTGTGGAGGGTTTAAGTAAAATATCAGTATAGGATAACACATTTTTTTATTAATAATTAACAAAAAAAATAAACAAGATAAATTCTAAAACTGAGAAACACTAAAAATTAAGATTAAAATTTCAAATGTATCTAAGTCTTATTTTACAAATGTCTCAAGGCAACGTATATTCTAGATCGTTTTGCAACTTTTAAACAGGGTAAAACACTAGGTAATTTATCGAAAGGTTTAATGTACTCATCATTAGCAATCTGTACTTCGTACGCATAATATTCCATTCAGCTAGCTTCTCTGTAACAAAATTATCCATATCTAAGAGTCAGTAGACGTCAGAAGTGAGCCAGTTTTCTTCAATTTTAATACACTGTCGTTCTTTTACACAAAACTAATAAGCTAACACAACGTCACAACCGAAAATATATGGCGTGGTCTACTCCGCCTGGTAACTAGCAGACTAGTCTGTTTCTTCAAGGCTATGTAAGACCAATGAAACACGCGGTTAGAATCACGTGATACTACTGTCCATGCCGGGACTTCCCGCAACACAAGTTGTAATATCGACAACGTAGGCGCCCTGTTGCGTCAACTACAATTGTGTGTAATGTAAATATTTCTTGACTGTACTGGTGTGAAAAATTGTGTTTACATCTACTTCACTTCATCGCACACGTTGTTCTGTATTTTAGATCTGAAATAACTACAACTATAATGTTATCGCCAAAGCGATTATTTGTACCGTAAAATATTTTAACACCAACAAAAGTGTTGTTGGTGGAACAAAACAAAAGTTTTGGAATATACTTACAAAACTTTACTGCAATACCAATTTATTTTTGAACCGATTGCAATCAATGTAAGGGCAATACTTTTTTTGTTGGATTTGCAATGTCATTTTTCTCCGTGTGGTATTGTTGGAGATGAAATAATCGGATTTTTTTTTTAATCGAAGGAAATTTGAATGGCGGTAAGTATTTAGAATTATTGCAAACTAATATTATTCCTGCTGTACGGGAGCGACTTGATATTAATGAAATTTTGTTCCAACAGGACGGTTATCCCGCTCACATAATTCATAATCTTTATTAATCTCATAAAGTCTAGTAAAGTTCTAGGGATAGTAGTAGATGAACGTTTAAAATGGGTTCCTCACATTGAATCTTTGTGTGGTGTCTTGTCAAAAGCATGTTATGCTATGAGACAACTGCATAAAACCTGTCACGTTGAAACGATTAAGACCTTTTACCATTGTAATTTTGTGACTTGTATGCGCTATGGAATTATCCATTGGGGTAGCTCATCTGAAATACAGAGGGTTTTTCTAATGCAGAAACGAGCTATCAGAATAGTTATATAAGGTGTCTGTAAAAGGTCTTTACACACGCCTACCACATATTCCTTAGACCAAAATAAGCCGATTTAAGTAAACTTATCTTAGTCCAAAGTCGCTTACTTTGGGCGCTATGCGGCCTTAAAGTTAAAATTTTGAAATGGTTTTTTTTATTATAAATTCAAAACGGCTTACGCGATTTTAATAAGATTTGGCATGGTCAGTTAGTATTACTGGACGAATGTTTTGAGAAAATTTCAAGAAAATACTAATACCGGAAGTGAATGAAACACGCATGACCATTATGAAAATTAACATAATTTTTTTTGCTGTCTATAGTAGAGACACGAAATAATTTTTACTCGATAGAGTATTCAAAAGCGATCAAATTATGTCTCTTGTAAAATTTTCTTATTTTCATTCGTTTTCGAGAAAAACGAAAAAAAGTGCTTATGGTCGTGCGTTCGTAAAAGCTTAAAGTAATTCAGTCGCCTATGATTTCTATCATCAACAAATGAATTTCGCATGGCTAAATAATAATAGTGTCAAATCTAAAATACCTTAAAGCTTAACTTTTCGTGATTTATCATGGCCTTACAATACACCAATGCAGAATATACCGATATGCTATTGGTATTTGGATTTTGTGAAGGAAATACTCGAGAGTGTGTTAGGGTGTATTCTGAAAGGTTTCCAAATCGTCGAATACCAAGTCACCCAACGTTTGCTGCCGTTAAGCGACGTCTTCGGGAGACCGGTCGCTTTGCTCCTGCAACCGCTGATTATGGAAGGCAGCGTTTTGTAAGGGTTCCTGAAGTTGAAGAAGCAATTTTAGAACGTGTTGAAGAAGATCCAGAAATAAGTACTAGACGAATAGGTAGGGAAGTAGGAGTATGTAAAGATGTCGTTCACGCAGTAATTAGAGAACAATTGCTATATCCATACCATAAAATAGCAGTTCAAGATCTTTTAGAACATGATCCCGAAATGCGCCTGGGTTTTTGTCGCTTTGTTAATGGGCAAAGAGAAGCAGATTTAAACTTTGGCAACACTATTTTGTTTACGGATGAAGCTTGTTTCACAAGAAGAGGGGTAACTAATTTCCATAACGAACACGTTTATGCAGTTGAAAACCCGCATGCCATAAAGATAAATCATTTTCAACACGAATTTAAACTTAATGTGTGGATTGGAATAATTTGCAATTTTATTGTTGGTTCTGTTATTCTTCCACAAAGATTAACGGGGGACATCTACTTGCAATTTTTACAAAATACATTGCCAGATTTGTTATACGATTTACCTCTACAACTTCGGAGAGATATGTGGTACATGCACGATGGAGCTCCACCACATTTTTCAGTAGATGTTCGAAACTACCTAAATCAAGTATACCCAAACAAATGGATAGGTAGAGGTAATGACGCTCCTGTAAATTGGCCTCCACGTTCTCCAGACTTAACTCCCGCTGATTTTTTTGTATGGGGGCATCTTAAGTCCGTGGTTTACAAGACACCTGTGGCTAATGAAGCACAACTATGGCAACGTATTCAACATGCCATAAGTGACCTTAGAGGTTATGGAGAAATTTTGCAAAGAGTACAGTTTAATTTCCTTCGTCGTATAAATCTTTGTATGCGTGTAAATGGAGAACACTTTCAACAGTTTTTGTGACATATTTATTATGTGTTCATGTTTCTGTTATTTAATTTTGTTAATAATTTTTGTGTAAAATAACCTGACGCGAATTATTAAAATACAAATTTCGCAAAAACCATTAGAGTAATCAATTCTTATAAAGAGTGCCGTTTTTGTAGTAAATAAGTTACCCAGAATCTTCGAAACCGTGAACTTTTACTAAGCCTATTCGTTTACCTGTAGTCTTTACTTGAGCAGTGGATTTAGTCATGTGAAATTCATTTGTTTATGATAGAAATCATAGGCGACTGGATTACTTTTTGCTTTTTTCAATCATACGACCATAAGCACTCTTTTTCGTTTTTCTCGAAAACGAATAAAAATAAGAAAATTTTACAAGAGACATAATTTGATCGCTTTTGAATACTCTACCGATTAAAAATTATTTCGTGTCTCTACTATAGACAGCAAAAAAAATTATGTTAATTTTCATAATGGTCATGGGTGTTTCATTCACTTCCGGTATTAGTATTTTCTTGAAATTTTCTCAAAACATTCGTCCAATAATACTAACTAACCATGCCAAATCTTATTAAAATCGCATAAGCCGTTTTGAATTTATAATAAAAAAACGATTTCAAAATTTTAATTTTAAGGGCACATAGCGCCCAAAGTAAGCGACTTTGGACTAAGATAAGTTTACTTAAATCGGCTTATTTTGGTGTAAGGAATATGTGGTAGGAGTGTGTAAAGACCTTTTACAGACAGCCTGTATATATAATAATTTTAAAATATGACTAATTTAGTAATAATAAGCAACAATTTTTTTTTGATAATAATTATTATTTCTACCATATATTTTTCCCACAATTAGTGTAGATAAATATTGTTCCCTCCATCCGTTATACATCTACCAATCAGTGCATCTTTTTGACCACTAAAATTATATAATAATAAATTGTGTTTTGCAACGGTTTTTATAAAGCCTAAACCCGGCTATGAGCATCAACATTTATTCCTTTCGAAGTTGGGATTGTCGTAATACCATGAAATAGGAGAAAGATCCCTTTATAATCTGAAATAACGAATCAAATATTTTACTTAATTTATATAGGTACCAATTCTATATACAAAAACACTTACGCTCATAAAAGTCTGTGCGGATAACGTAACAAATTTTCCAGCAGTTATATGCAGAGGTTTTTGACTGCGAGCTATAATTACAACCATGGCTTTTGATACATCTTTCGGAGCACCAGGCCAATCTGCTTCAGCAACAGCTTTAGCCACGTCACCTGCTTGTAATGTGACTTCGTTCCCCCAATAGCAATACATGCCGATTTGGCAGACGATTATCCAATAATAGAAGAAGTTTTGAATAAACGGAACACTTCCAATAGGCACCTACAATGGCGGACATAAAAATAGGTACAATGGTTCAACAAGTTATATATGCAATAATTATTGTACTTTCATAATAGTTTTAATTTTTCTACTATTAAACATAGAATAATCCATAATAAGAAACTCAATTAAAGGCTGATTACACAAAACTTAACCGACAACTAAAACAATATTAAAAAACTGTGTGGACAAAATAATAGGGACGCATGCTATAAAGTTTTTTCCTAGGGTAATAATAAAAAAATGGGTAACCGAAATTTATTCAGTGATTTGTACGAGTTTAATATTTGGTAACGTGGCCTTTATTGCTAATTATTGCACATTACATGTGGTAGAAAATACTATTCCTGAAAAATAAAAAGCACTGTTAGAGGTAGTGTGTTCCCCATATAAGTAAATATTTTTAGTTGTTTGAAGCATCAGATAATCACTGATATTGCAGTCGCCACGAGTGATGGCGAGGAGTAGGGATGCGCTGTAGACGCTTTTAAAAGCGTGCACGCCCACTTAGCTGCAATAATACGTTCTGAGTATTTGTCAGTGGCGGCTCAAAATGTCTCTGTTAGGGGAGCATAAAGTGATTCACTCTCAAACGCGCGAAGTGGTTTTTAATGTATATAATTATTTTTTTAAAAGAAAAAGCACATCGGCAAATGTAAGTGAAATAAAACAGTTAGTGTTTGAAGCAACCGGTGTGTCAGTGCGAACAATAGAAAGAATTGTTCAGGAAGGACATAGGGCGACAAATCCCGCTGAAATAAAATTTAGAAGTCCTGGTAAGAAAAGACCGAGGCAAAAAAGTGTCAGTAGTTTACCAGAATACCAATTAAGAATAGTGCGGGATATGATATATGACTTTCATCGAACAGATGAACGACGTGTTACCGTATCGGCTCTACGGCAGAAGATGGAACGGGAATTAGAATGGAAGGGTTCGGATACATCGTTAAGAAGAATTTTAACAGATATGGGATTTAAGTTTAGATGTGCGCAGAATAATAGAAGAGTATTAATAGAACGAATTGATATACGAGCACTACGAATTGATTATTTACAAAAAATCAAATATTATCGCGATCAGAATCGACCAGTTGTTTATATAGATGAGACTTACATTCACAGTGGTCATACATCTTCCAAAATGTGGAGCGATGAAAGTACTAAAGGTCTCTTTACAAACATTTCCAAAGGATCCAGGCTCATAATAGTGTACGCCGGTGGAAATATGGGTTTTATTCCTAATAGCCTGCTGATATTCAAGTCTGGCACAAAAACCGGTGATTATCATTCAGATATGAATGCAGATAATTATGGCAGATGGTTAGAAGAAAAACTTATACCAAACTTGCCTACGAATTCTGTTATTGTAATAGATAACGCGTCCTATCACAACGTACAAAAAGATCACGCTCCAACGAGTACTAGTAGGAAAGCTGATATGATAGATTGGTTGACACAGAAAAATATTCCCTGCAGTACTACAATGTTAAAGCCACAGCTATATCATCTAATTAAACAAAATAAACAACGGTTTGTAAGTTACAGGTTCGATGAAATTTTAGCGCGCAAAGGACACACAGTTTTAAGACTTCCGCCATATCATCCAGACCTGAACCCTATAGAACTGATCTGGGCTACGGTGAAGAATAATGTCGCAGCAAGAAACGTAACTTTTAAAATGGAAGATGTGCGTAAATTAGCAGAAGAAGAATTTCAAAAAATATTACCAGAAGATTGGCTACAACGCTGCAACCATGTTGCCAATATAGAAAATAAATATTTACAATCAGAAACTCTAGTTGACGACAGGACCGAAAATTTAATTATAAATGTAAATAATGATAGTAGTAGTGACGACAACGATTTTAGTGCGGAAGAGGTTTAACTTTATCCATTAAATTTTCAATTTGTTTAATAGGTTATAATGTTTAAATTCAATAAACCGTTTAAACAATAATCCTTTTTTGTTATTATCATCGCTGATGTTTCCTGGTAAACAATTCAGGGGATTATGTGCCCCTTAACGGTTAATCGGATTTAAATGTTTATTAGTTCATTAAGATTATATTAACATAATATTTTTGTTTTTTGTTGTGAATATACATATGTTCATATATTCCAGGAATAAATTAGTAGGTAGGCACTTGTAAATAGTAGTAATTAGTAAACAAAATACTTATATTGTCCGGAGATATCCCATACTAATAAAACCATTTTATTAAATTTTTAATTACTTTAACGTTGCATTATTCAATATTAACCTGCACGCCAATGGTATAGAGAAATTATATGCAGAGGCGATGGTAAATCCGTTGTGCCCGTCTACTGCTGCGCGAACCTACTCCCACCGCTCGCCATCACTTGTGGCGACTGCTATAACATGTCAGTGAATTAATTCATCACAGCCTCATAAACAACATAAAAAATCAAAAATAAATAATCAGAACTCCTAAACTTTAAAATAAAAACTAAAATAATATTGTTCAACAAGTATAAAATCTAAAAACGCAACTATAATAAAATAATGAAAAATAAAATATTTAATTTTTAAAACAGAATTGTATTCAACATCATTGCAATAAACCTGCAATTAGCTAAAAGAACATATTATTCTTAAACAATAATAAAATTTGAAGTAAATTAATTTATTAAGTGTTCAAATAAACCTCCCTCTTGATAAGAACAGTAACCCAACCGATCATAAAAATTCCGACGAACATTTGTTAATAACATATCTGCTGTGGCAGTATTTACTGATTTCAATAATTCTCGCGCGCAGTTCCTCTAGGTTTGATGGCCGTTGATCACCGTATCCGTATATTGTATTATGTAAAAAGGGCCATAAAAAGAAATCGATTGGAGCTAGATCAGGGGACCGCGCTGGCCATTTAATAGGGCCCGAGTTACCGATCCATCTGTTTTCAAAAACCGCGTTTATAAAGTTTGTTACAATCCGTGTATTGTATGCTGGGCAACCATCTTGCTGAAACCAAACTTCATTTATATTAAATCGCTCCCGTATTGCCGGAATAATATTATTTTCAAGTAACTGTAGGTATCTATTTCCGTTTAAATTACCGCCAATGAAAAAAAGGCCCAATTATATGATTTCCAATGATACTTGCCCATACATTTAGCTTCTGTGGATACTGCGTTCGCGTTGGTATATTTAAATGTAGATTTTTACGCGACCAGTAACGACAAACTGCGCGGTTATGATGCCCGTGTAGGTAAAATGTTTTTTCATCTGTGAACAATACGTTGTTAAAAAAAAATTGGTTATCGTGATATTTATTTATCATTTTTTCGCAAAATTCCATTCGGCGATAATAATCATCGGGAAGAAGTACTTGTGAACTTGTAAATTTGTATGAACGATATTTATTAGTACGTAAAATCTTATGAACCGTTGTTTTAGAGATACCTAATTCGCGAGCAATCTGTCGAGATGACATAGTGGGATTTACTTCAACTAAAGCACATACTCGAATTTCTATATCGCTTACATTCTTATCCGGAACAACTTTATTTTTATTATTTACTAAAGAAAATGTAGTTTCAAATCGATTAACGGTCCTACGAATGGTGCTTGCATTGGGAATTTGACTTTCGGGGAAATTAGCTGCAAATAAATCCCGAGTTACTTCCGCGGAATTACCACCGTAAAAGTGTTTAATCATGAAGAGTTTTTGCTCCGGCGTATAATACTCCATTTTTAAAATAACCGTTATCTACCTACCAACAACGTATTAAATAGTACGAGCGAGTAGTTCTCCCGACGAAATATAAAATGCATCTGACCCGCACGTGTGCGAGCGACGGCTCTTGCGCCTGTGCGGCGACAGCGTAGAAATGTGGATTTCTTGGCAAATACGAGTGCATCATAGCAATATGCTAATGTAATCCAGTCGAATATTCCGTATACTTCTTTACCGTTCTAATGCACGGATACCTCTGTGTATCTCGCTTACACTACAGGATCGCTATAATGCGGACGCAGGCGGACAATTCGTATACCTTCCACTGTATTTGTGGACACTTACCAAGGGATGTCGCATGATATTAATGATAAGCGACAGAGTTATACGGCTAACACTAAAGTGATTTGCCTTGTACCTATTTTTATGTCCACCACTGTATATAATTAAACACATCGCTTTTTTTTTAAGAAATAACATTAGTTAATTGACATAAATATGCTTACCAATGATACTTGATACAATAAAAAGCATAATAATATCACACTGGCTAATAAGACGACTAAAAACATCAGGTTGCACAACTCTTCCATTTCTTCTGCTAATTGAAAAACGCGCAAATGATGCTCGATGTATTTCCCTAATATTTTTTTTAGAATTACGCCTTCATCGTCACGATCTCCTTCAGCGAGTTCATTCATCGTCTTCGACCTAGTCCTTATCGATCTGCAAGCAGTTTTCATTGGGATTATCCACGATTGGTGGGATTCCCGCAAAGCGTACTCACTTAAAAGCGTTGTTTAAGATCTTAAATTGTATTGAAAGATGAGCTAAAATTGTGCTTAGAAGCACATAAGTCGTGGCTATAATCGCTGCGTATAACAAGACGCAAGTTACTTGGTATATTCCGGCCAATTCGAATAATGGGGAATACGTCGTGTTGAATATTGTAATGGGCACATAGGGGTAATGCCAATCGGATTCGTCGTCGAATATTCTGGATTTTGCGAATGTGATGGCGCCAGAACATACTGTCACAGACACCACTGTGAAATAAACTATCAACTGAAATATTAATAAAAATAAAATAGATGAATCAAAATTTGTCAAGATTTATCGTGTTTAGAGTGCGCCAGGTAGTAATCGAGACAAAGTTTTGATTTAGTTAGTAGTCAGTAGTGTTGTAATTAACGTAGTTTTTATTCGCCTGATGGATAGCTATGATGCGTGAATATTGTAGTGCGAACAAAACGGCAATAGATTAAAAACTTCGAAAAAGATTTATAAAATTCTAAAATTATATACTACAATATGTGTCATAAAATCCATAAAGAGAGGTGCGGGAGAGGCTACCCTAAACGCCTGGCAGAGTAGATGGGCGAATGAGAACGATAAAGCCCAGTGGACCAAGAGGCTTATACCAAACGTGATCTTGTGGGATACCTGTGGCCACAGAAAATTTGATTATTACACGCTTGTACCCGAAATGGTCAGGACAAAATCCAGTTGGCATGCAATACACGGTATGATAATCAATATCATGAGACATAAGGAGGCCGACGAGAGAGCCAGGCAGGCAGGAGTTGCTACATAAAGGGAGATAGCCCCTTGTTCGCGCCTGATGTTATGTCCTTGACGGTTCCAGGTGCGTCTAAGTTACTGAGACGAGCAGGAGGTTTTAGTGGGTAAACAGTATATTGTACTAACCATACTGAAGTCCCACACACCGTCCATAAAGGATTTCACCCCGATCCAAGGAGTCCAATATTGAATCTATAAGCGAGGCTATGGCAGTGATGGTTGAGAAACCCTCCCTAAAACCGTGTTGCCGATTGGTCAATATATTATTAATCTCTAAATGATATAGAAGTCGAGATAACATGGCGTATTCAAAGATTTTGGAAAAACTAGAGCTTAACGAAAGAGGCCTGTAATTGGCAACATCATCACGAGCATCTTTTTTATAAATGGGCGAAACTACAGTGGTTTTAAGGATAGTTGGAAACTTGCCTTCTGAAAATGACTTATTTATAAGCTGAGCAAGCGGTCGGGGCAAAGATCCAGCAACCTCACGCACCAACCTACACGGAATACCGTCCACTTATTGTACGGTTTGACAATGGTAAAGCAACCTGGTTTATAGTGCTTCATCAAGTGCGTTTATTTCTTTAATTCTTTCATTTTATCATAAGATATAATCATCATTTTTAAATGACCTTGCTCGAATCCAAAGTTTCACTCGATTCTACCCAAATAAACATTTGAATACTCACTTGTGTTTCCGTTATCTTTATAATATTTCTCAAGTATTCCTCTTCAACTTTACCACCTCTATTAATATCAGGGGCAAACGGTTTGTTGTGGAGGATTTTTATGATATTCCCAATCTTTTTCCTATTGTAAAACAGGAGTGTTACCTTAATCAATCCTGCAAAAAGGCACCGTCACATAGTGGTCGGAAATGCAGTTCTAGGTGGTCAAAACGTTTTCACAAGTACATAATAAATGAGAATTGCTTTGATATGTGCAATTTTGTAACTAGTGAACTTCTCAACTTTCCACTTTTCACTGTTCCAATTTTTCCACTTTGTCAAACAATTTGCCAAACCGTTTGCAAAATCATTTGACAAACCGTTAGCTAAAGCATTTGTTAAACCGTTTGCCAAATCATTTGCCAAACCGTTCGCCAAATCGTTTATGAAATCATTTGCCAAACGGTTTGCAGATTATAAGTTTAAAACTAAAAAAGTGGAAATTTAAGTAGAAATATTAAATATCAACGCAATGTACTTACGAAAATACTTTGGCCACACCTAGAACTGCATTTCCGACCGCTGTGCGTCAGTTGAAACTTTGGATTTCACCAAGTCACCAAAATATATTAATTTTGCCTCGCACCTTTAATATGTGTGAAAAGATAACTGGTCACCGTCACTACTGCGTTCAGATCACCCCATTGCGAGTACAATTCTAACGTCTCGCCGAAAGTGAACATATAAACTAACAAGAACAATACGATTCTAGAATAAATTTTGTACGCCAGCGTTTCTTCCCTCATCAACTCTATACCCAAAGATCTCAAAATGATCACCTGGAATCTTTCAGATTGAGAACAAGGAAATATTTCGTCCGTATATGCACAGTTGTACCTACTTCGACTCTGAAATAGTTTTCTGGCAGTTCTATTTGATTGTAGGCTTTTATCCAGGATCTGATACCTCTACCACCCATAGTTGTTCTGTTACATTTCTAGAGAGCGGTTTAATTTGCTTGTATTTATACGTCAGTAAATGCAAACAAGTATGCATATTCCTGTACGTATGTATATAATTTATTTAAATCTTACAGACGGTAGGTAACGCCTATTTTAAGTTAGACATACATATAATTTGTTAAATTATTCATTAGAAATAACAATATTTATGTGGTGTATCTTAGCTATATAATTTAGACTATATAATCAATAAAGTTACTATAATTATGACAATGATACAACAATTATTACATAAATAAGTATATGGAATACATGAACTGTCTAAAATCTGGTTAAATATAACAATCTCGGTTGTTTCTAGCTATTTAATTATTAAATTTAAATGATATGAGCTATATAGTACCTATACAAACAAAAAATGCATGCTTACCTTAAATAAATTTGTCTTGGACCAAATAAATCTACGTTTTGAATATCCGCAAGACAAAAACTTCTTAAGGCAAGAAAAAAATTGTGTTAAAGCAGTATTTTAGTCTCCACTTAAGAATATCGTTTACTTGTATTAAAAGCATTAGTCTTGAGGCAAAATGTTAGAATTCTTGAATTAAATCTCTGTTCATATCTTTTTTAAGAATAGTAATATTTACCTTAAAATCATAAATCATAACGCTTTATACAAGGATAAATATTTATTTCTATCAAATAAAAAGTACCTATCATTTATGTGAAATAAACGCTTGGTTTGAAAAAGTTTTTTTGGGAACAACAAAACGATCTTAGTATCCACAGAAACAATTCGTATGTTTAGATTTATTTGAAAAATGCAACAATCGTTGTTTCAGTTTAATATATGAAATATTTAAATTAAAAAACGGAATCTTTGGACTAAGAAATTCATAATGTTAATTACAGGATGTGATATGATCTGCATCACTCAACATTATATTTAAAAATATAATATTTGTGTGGATAAACATATAACATCTTCTAAATAAATTTGCTATTTATTTAAAAGAAGCCTGGGTTAATAAATAAAGTATTTCATAATAAATATAAGTAGCAATACTTAATTTGGAAAATATTTATTTTGTCTTCTGCGCAACCCCAATAAGATAAAACCTCTGAAACGTTTTTTTCAAATTCTGAATTGCAAACACACATAACCAAACCGACGTATAAAATATAACGCAATTGCAAAACGTAAATTCCCTTACTACTCCATGCCACCCCTTTATAGACAGGCACAGTCACGTCCGCCAGTATAACCTTGAATCCACCAATCACAGCTCACCTATTTTTGTATTGCAAAAATAACATTAACTGTGTAAGGTAAAAAACGCTCACACAATTGAACGACAACCACAAACCTGATAGACTGCCAATGAACCGTATGCGCATCGCTACGGCGCACCATGAAAAGACCACAAAGGACATCTTGGAACACAGGCGTCATTATATACGTCATGTTTCATGTAGCGTCATGCTTACGTTAGTTTTCTTTAGAAAGTATTTGCGTTAAGTCACGTTAAGTTTTTTGCAAGTTGACAAGTGTTACTGATGTTACCTAACCTTGCAGTTTGATTGTTTTATTTACTTTCTTTGCTTTATTCTTTCACGTACTGTCTCGAATATTATATAATATTCACCCGATATTTTAGTTTTACGTGTAAGGCTGCGGTGTAAGTATTCAAATTATAGCATTAACAATTGGGCTTATATGACAATTAATCCAGGTAGTTTTTCCTAAAGAAAAGTGATGCCATCGTGTCGTGTAAAATCCTGCAAACGCAATAGTTACAAAGATGACGGAGAACTAACTTTTCATATGTATGTTGCAGGATAATGCCATAGCTTAAAAATATTCTGAAATTATGATAATACATAGTGTTTCTATGTGAAATAATTTTTTGTAGAATGCCCAAACATTGTTGTGTGGATTACTGTTACAGGGGGTACCATAAATCCCTGCAAAAGTATGCGTGCATATGTTTGTTCACTACATATCCTCGAAAATGCTTCTGAACGTCAGAAATTCATTTGCCCAACGTTTAACCACCTGCATAAATAATGAAGGCGGTCATTAATTTTTATTGTTATTTATTTTTATTTTTATAATTTGAGATTTCTATTATTATTAAATTACCTTCATGGGTTTGTTTTTTATTTTAATTTCTTCAATTAGAGATTTTAATTCTTGATTTAATTAAAGGAAAAAAAATATTTTTGTTACAGTAAGGATATAATAACCATTTTTCTACAAAATAGCACATTATTTAAAATTACTCAAAAAGTATTAACTTTAGCTATAGGAAATGTTATATGCGATTGAAAGAGGACTTAATTCCGTATTATATGGCACGAAAATATACAAGGTGTTCCGTTTAAAAAAAAAAATGAGTTTCGTCTATTTAAAGATGCCTAATTTTTATTGTCACTTTAACAACACCCTGTATAATATAACAAAGAATCAGCTCAGATACCTGCCCTAAGAGCACGGAGGGAGGACTGGATTCTTGCGCGGAAAATTATTCAAGTACCCAAAATTCGATGGGCAATCGAATCCTTTAAACCCTTTAAATCGGCTGGTAGTGATGGCATCTTCCCGGCCCTGTTGCAACAGGGCCTGGAACCGCTTTCCCCAGTTATATGTACCCTGCTAAGAGCAACCTTAGCTCTGGGATACACACCTAGCAGCTGGAGAGAGGCCAGGGTGGTCTTCATTCCGAAGCAGGGCAAACTGTCCTACACGGAAGCGAAGTCGTACCGGCCCATCAGCCTCACCTCATTTCTTCTCAAAACCCTGGAGAAGATAATTGATAGACATCTTAGGGATTCGGCTCTGGCAAGTTTGCCTCTGCACGAGTACCAGTATGCCTACCAAACAGGAAGATCGTGTGAGCAGGCCATTCATGAGCTAGCTCGACGAGCAGAAATAGCCTTTAGAAACAAAGAAATTGCATTGGCTACCTTTCTGGACATCGAGGGCGCCTTCGACAGGGCGTCCTTTCGGTCGATGGAAAGGGCGCTTCAAAAATGGAAAGTCGAGCCAACTGTGAGGAGGTGGATCGGCTCCATGCTAAGAGAAAGAATGGTTAATGTTTCGCAGAACCTTTGTAATGTAAAGGCAACTGTGGCAGCTGGCTGCCCGCAGGGCGGAGTGCTGTCGCCCTTGCTATGGTGCCTTGTGGTGGATGGCTTGCTTTCTGACCTACGGATGGCGGGTTTCCACGCGCAGGGCTACGCAGACGATATCACCATCATGGTCTGCGGAAAGTTTGAGGGCGTGGTATCCGAGAGGATGCAAGTCGCACTCAAACTGGTAGAGAGATGGTGTCAACAAGAAGGGTTAAATGTAAACTCTCGGAAAACGACTATGGTTCCGTTTACTTGGAGGAGGAAACTTCCAAAACTACAGTGCCCAGCCATCTTCGGATCGAAGATAGTGGTCTCTAGTGAGGTTAAATACCTAGGTGTTATTTTGGACGCAAAACTGACGTACAAATCTCACCTTGAACAAGTGTCGAACAAAGCCACAAAGGCCTTTTGGGCCTGTAGAGGAATGTTTGGTAAAACGTGGGGGCTAAAACCGGCAATGGTGCACTGGCTGTACACGAAGGTCATTGTACCCTCCATAACCTATGCCTCGTTAGTCTGGTGGCATAAGGCTAGTCTGGGCTACGCGGTAAACGCGCTCAGCAAGGTCCAAAGGACTGCCTGTTTAGGCATCACGGGAGCCATGTCCTCGACGCCGACTGCGGCCATGGAGACCATTCTTGGGCTTCCTCCGCTTCAGTTGGTGTTGCGGTCAGAAGCTACCCTTGCAGCTTACAGAGTAAAATGTAGCGGGCGTAAAGGTTTCTCTGGCAAAACTGGAGACCATACTAGCATTTTCAACTACATCGAACAGACAGTACCTCTGTCCACTAGGGCGGACAAGATTCCGCCTGTCTTCAGCTTCACTAGGAAATACTCCGTAGATATTTCCAACAGTGAAGTCTCCAAAGCATACATTCACAGACCGAGGCGATGTTTTCATCGCTGGTTTGTGGATGCCTCGAAGACGCCGAATGGCACAGGCATTGGGATCTGGAGAGATGGAGAACCGAATGGCGAAGCCATCAGCTTAGGGGGCTCCACTTCCATCTTCCATGCTGAAGTTATAGCCATCCAGACCTGTGCAGAGAGCATCTTAAACTGCCCGCATGGGAATGGATCGGTCGAAATTTTCTCCGACAGCCAAGCTGCCCTCAGGGCACTACAGGCTGTCAAATTTGCTTCCGAAGTGGTACTGAAGTGCCATAGGAAGCTTGAAGAATTGGCGGAGCATCATAGCATTACGCTGAGATGGGTGCCTAGTCACTCTGGGATTAGAGGTAACGAAATTGCTGACAAACTAGCTAGAGGCGCCAGTGGTCTACCGTTCACTGGTCCAGAACCGTCGTGCGGTAGTTCCTATGGCGGTATCAAAGCCTTTGTCAGATCTCAACTCGCTGCTAGTCACCGCTCCTATTGGAATGGACTAGTCGGCGTGAGACACTGTAAAATCCTCGGTTTTTATCCGGGCGATGAAAGACTCCGCAAGGCAGTCTCTATGAGCAGGACCAGACTGAGACTTCTTACGGGAGTCCTAACCGGCCACTGCTCATTAAATAAGCATTTGCACCGAATGGGGCGAGTGGACTCTCCCCTGTGTAGAAACTGTGGGAGAGCAGAAGAAACTCCTGTGCACCTCCTTGCCGACTGCCCGGCAGTGGACAGGGAGAGACGGAGCTGTCTAGGGGTCGCTCGTTTGGACGAACCCAGTATAAGTAAATTAACTCTCGACCAACTCGCGGACTTGTTTGTTCGTTTACAACCGGGTCGAGAGGGTTAAGACATCATGGGGGCACAATAGGTCTCAAGGCCGAGTTGCCTTACGGGGTTAAACCTGCCCATGAAAGCAAAAAAAAAAAAAAAAAAAAAATATAACAAAGAAATTATGAATTGGTTATACACTTTCAAATATTGTCACGACTATACTACAAAACAATCGTAAAATTGTCATAAGTAACGGTGCTATTGATTTTCCAAGTGACCCAAGCAAATGCATTTTTTTTTCTAAAAAGTCGAATAACTCCGAAGCTGTTCGGTTTCGGTGTAGGGTATGTAAATTAAATCTACTTTATTTTGCATAGGGGAATCCAAAAATGTAATGAAATATAGGGTGTTCCATTTAAAATAACAAAGTTGTATACCGCGCAGGCTAAACTGACCAGCCTGTATATATAGAAATAATTTTGTGGTGTAGAGTATTTGATCCTGAATCACTTTTATCTAAAACATATTTCACTTAAGTGGACAGGTTAGCCACAATCGCTCATCCACAGATAAATGCCACACCCTGTATATCACTGTAAAAGTGTTTTAGGTAGCTATCGAAATAATTACTAAAAAATATAGCAATCCATTTAAAATAAAAAAGTTGAAAGTAGCTCTGGGAATTTGTAACATATACACTCCGCCAAAAAAGTATCGCATAATTTAGTTTTGAATCATAAAAGTATCGCATAATCTTTGTTTGTAGCATAAAGTTGTAAATATACTTTAATGCGCTCTAAGACATAATTTCTATGATTGTTTAAATAAAATACAGGCCAAATAAAAACAAGAACTCATACTTGAGATTTTTATTAAAACAAGAAATTATAATTTTGGAAAGAAAAATGTCATAACAGTAGCTTTTAATACTGAGTATTGCCACCTCTGGCTCTTATGACCGCTCGCATACGGTTTGGCAGAGATTCGATTAACCTCCGTATATAAGCCTGATCCAAATTCTCCCACTCGTCACGGAGAGCATTTGCTAGTCCATGCAGGTCCGCTGGGGCAACATTTTGGGTTCGTATCCGTCTGTGAAGGAGGTCCCACACGTGCTCGATAGGGTTCATGTCCGGACTTACCGCAGGCCAATCTAAAACTGGAATACCAACATCGTTAAGGTATTCCTGGACGATTATTGCAACATGCGGTCGTGATAATGCACGACCGCATTAACATGAATTCGTTTCCTATAATTGGCGC
This sequence comes from Cetonia aurata, assembly GCA_949128085.1. Classification (NCBI taxonomy): domain Eukaryota; kingdom Metazoa; phylum Arthropoda; class Insecta; order Coleoptera; family Scarabaeidae; genus Cetonia; species Cetonia aurata. The sequence goes on along the minus strand of OX421889.1, from coordinate 33,274,380 downwards.
ATATGGTACTACATGTTCTTCTAAAATGTCCGTTATATACCTGTGGGCAGTCAGTGTACCTCTGTCTACTGGTACTAACTCTGTACGACCTGTTAAACAGATGCCTCCCCAAACCATAATAGAGCCACCAGCGAAATTAGGTCTAGGTCTGATATTACACTGCGAATAGCGCTCACCGTCTCGTCTGTACACTGAGATACGCCTATCTGAGGTGTAAAGACGAAATCTTGACTCATCTGTGAAGAGTATATTGGCCCAGTCATTAATGTTCCAATTTACATGTTCTCTGGCAAACCTTAAGCGAGCCACGCGGTGGTTCCTAGTGAGACGAGGGGCTGTTACAGCTACTCTAGCTCTTAATCCACTCTGTCGTAACCTATTCCGAATAGTTTGAGTACTCACACGAGTATTTCTGACTCTAGCCAAGTCGTTCTGCAATTGTCTCGCAGTTACATGTCTTCGACGTAATGCTTGTAGTAGTAAATAGCGGTCATCTTGGCGAGTAGAACATCTTGGACGACCTGGTACAGGTCTTCTACTGTAAATGCCTGTTTCCCTATATCTGGCTACGGCTCTAGAAACACTTGACTGATTGATGTTCATCAAATTAGCAACGTATGCTTGAGATCGTCCATCTTCGATTAAAGCAACTATAGCAGCCACTTGTTCTGAAGTTAAATTGCTCATTTTAGTTTTAAAAGCGTTGGTACAGAACTCTGACTTCGCACTTTAAAATTTGTCCGTATAGGAAGACTTTCAATAAACAACTGAGCAAACCTTACACATATGCATTTTTCTAAATGTGTTCTTTTAGGAAAAAAATAAAGTAAAAACGCTAAGTTCCATTATTTTGTTAGTGTTTTTATAGTTCACATACACGAGGCAAACTTTTTGTGAACGTACAAAAATATCTTGGTTTATAAATGCCCTTTTTTAGTTTATGCGATACTTTTTTGGCGGAGTGTATATACAGAAAATCTCACACAATCTTTAGTAGTTTTTGTGTTAAATTTCACCGACACACTAATGGCGCACCCGGTATGAACTAAAAGAATATAATGCATATTTCATTATGGGTACACAAGCTTGTATAATAGTAACAGCATCTAATAGAAATTAATTTTGATAAAGTTCGAGGCGACTGTAGGATCAGGACGCTTCCCTCACAATTGCTAAAATAGATTTTAACAACACTTCAGCTGTTTTATTCTTCATACCCACTCTTCCTACATATTCAACACGCGTTTAAATCCATACATCTGTGCTTATGCGTAGCGTATAGATAGATGCGGTTAACATTCGACTATACTATTGTAGTGGTTACAGCGCAGGCGTTGGTATATCTGCCCCTCTCTAACACTCACATTCGCCGCAAGTAATAGACAGATTATCAACACAACTGGCAGACGGTACCATCCGCGATTGTAGCAACTAGTTTACCCCCATAAAGCCGGCAGTTCCTTAAAAGTGACCTTGAAATCTATACGGTAATCGAGAATATCATTTCCCCGTATGTACGAGTATACCGTCAGGTCGTATCGTAGGTCCCGCGTTTTTCGTAAAACTACATCGCGATTACCGAACGAATATCTCGAGTGCTGATTTTTATTTTATTCTTTGATGTGTTACGCCTCATTTTGGACGGGATAGGATTACGTTTTCGAAGTGTCTATTTTTAATATTCTTGGTGAGTCGATGCGAGACCAGAAATGTAGTTTTAATTCAGTAATCTTCGTGTTATAAATATGTATATATTATACCCAGCACCCGGAAGTGTTGTCATGCGATGCTTGTTTTCGTTCTGCCCGGGATGTATTGATTATTGGAGGTGCAATGGGGTTGTAATGCACGCAGTTGTACGAGGAGGGCTTCCTCCTATAGCACACCGTTTTAGAATCGCGTAGTACAATAGATATTTTAAATATTGGTATTTTATATTATAGATATGTTGCGTACCTAATTTAAATTAGAGAATTCTAATGCAAATTATGTTAAAATATTCTGTTTTTTTTATTGTCCTGCCTACATCGTTTAATTTAATGCTGGTTTAAAAATATCACGTGCTATTTAGTAGAGCCTACCTACGAATCGAACATTTAAAGCTGCACTAACTAATATGTATACAGTCTGGTCCCATATAGCTCGTTGACCAGGACTTTCATTTTATTTTGACTACCAAATATTTACGCTTGTCATTTTTATTTTCATGGTAACATATGAAAATAAACGTTATTAATAATATCTCTCAAACAAAATTAGTGTTACACGGGCGTATTAACAATACGATTTTATTAATATTAAAAGTTTTAGATACAATAATATTATAGATTAAATAAAAATAAAAAAGTAAAATGCACTTTAAATAAATTTTGATGCGATACCTGAGCTTATTGGCTTTTGCAGATTTTAACAGTATCAATCAATCTCAACTTCTTCGTCTAATATTGGTTAGTCTTTCACGTTTTTTAGTTTTCGTATTGGTTAATGTTGAAGAAGGGAGTTCACATAAATATGAGATTGGAAACTATAACAAAATTTTCTCTTTATTTTTCTTCATGTAAAATGAGAACTCACAGCACCACTTATTTACTATACCAAATAGATTTCGTATCCATTCATAATTTTCTATATTTAAAGAAGAATAACGTGAAATTTTTTCTTCCAATAGAGTTAAATGTTCTGTTTTAGCAAAAATGATTTCCTCTATATTTTTGTTATGAAGTGGAGGGAACATATCTACTATACACGATGGCCAGAAAAATGCGAACAAACACCACGCAGGCCAAATCTTTGTTTAATTCTGAGTTGACAATCTTAATTGAAGAAAGTAGTACAGTGTTTTCTTAAGTCACACGAACAGCTTAAAAGAATTGTAAATTTAGCAACACCTAATCAGACAAGTACTGTGGCAGTAATCATTTTATTATTTACTATAAATCAGGTAAATACGCAAATTAGCAAGAATTTTATGTTAACATGGATAAAAATTTTATTGAAATTTAAAGATGATATGAAAAAATTATAACAACTGAATTGGTAGGCATCAGTTTCCAGACATAATTCCAATCTTCCAGGAAGCGAATTCAAAACGCGCTCCAACATATCGGGGGTGATTAATCGAACTGCCGCCGTAATTTTATTAATTACATCCTCTTCGTTAGCTGGAGGCGTTGCATAGACCTTTTCCTTTAAGAACTCCCAAACGAAAAAGTCCAGAGGATTAATATCGGGAGATCTTGCTGGCCATGCTATTGGACCGTTACGCCCTATCCACCGATTCGGAAAGTGTTCGTTTAACCAATCCCTCGAAATTCTGGCATTGTGAGCGGGTGCCCCGTCATGCATGTAGAACATGTTGGGTCTCAAATTCAATGGAATATTATCCAGTACTTCTTCTAAAACGTTAACGTACTGAATTCCATTTAGACGATTTGGAAGAAATATTGGTCCAACAACTCGGAGATTTAAAATCCCCAGCCAAACATTTACCGAAAATCTTCTCTGATGTCCAATTTCCCTGACTGCCTTGGGATTTTCGCCCGCCCAAAAATGAAAATTATGGCTATTAAAGACGCCATCTCTCGTAAACAAGCATTCGTCGCTCCAGAGAATATGCAATAAAAAGTTCGGCTCTTCTTGAATCCTTTGTAAAACATTGTTACAAAACATTCTTCTGTGCACATTATCGTTTACATACAAAGGATGCACTTTCCTTGCATGAAACGGACGCAAAAGATTTTGAGATAGTGCTGAGTGCACTGTTGTTTTGCTAGGAATATTCAGTTCCCGAGCTATTTGTCTTGTGCTGGACGTCGGATCTTCGTAAATAGCATCTAATATTTGCTCTTCTAATTGAACTGTGCGACGCTCTCTAGGTCTACCGTTGTTACGATAATTCGGTATAAAGGTGCCAGTTTCTCTAAGTCGCTGATCCAATCTACGGAACGTGTTGGTGGATGGATGTCGCGGTTGTGGATACCGTATTTGATATTCCTCTTTTGCCAAGTTTGCATTTCCATTGCAAAAGCCGAATACCATATACATGTCGGCGTATTCTCCAAAGGTATACATTGTTCAGTATTAAGAACAGCACAAAATGTTTATCTTATTTCAACAGCCAAATGTCACATGAGAAACGTCAAAAATTGACAACTACTTATTACTTTTAAACAAGCAGCCTTACGGTACCACGTTGCCATATGTACTTTAATTTAAAAAACGCCAATGAAGAAATGTTAAAAATGTAAACCATTGGTATTAATCGATTAGTTACATCAATGCATTTGAGATAATTCCATTTCTAAATTTCACCAGAATGATTTTACATAGATAAATTTGACGAATTTTGCTAAATTTTAGCCGTACCGCTTAAGGTTCGATGGTCTCGTATGCCTTAAGGAAGGACCGTATAACTTTTTTGGATTAAGATTATCGCCTCAGAATTGAACAAAGAATCGTTCTACCTGGCGATTATCCGCCCTTTTCTGGCCACCGTGTATATACAGAAAATCTCACATTCCTATCTTTCGTAGTTGTCGTGCTAAATTCTGCCGACATACTAATGGCACCCCGGTATAAGCTTCCATAGATATACAAAGTTTTTTTTTTAAAAATCTTGACTTATAGTAATTTACTGTATTTGCCACTTCATTTAGAACAAGTTTTAATGTTTCCGGTGTGGTTTTTGAAACCAGAGGTCCTCTGTGCAAGAAACTGTGTTGATATAATATTTGGGTTTTACTTCTTTTCAAGAGTGTATCAAATCCTTTAATAGAGCCAACCATAGATGGAGCACTATCCGTACAAATTTCTACACAAAGCTCCGATGATATTTTAAATATTTCGAAATACGACATAATATAGTTAAACAGTATATTAAAACACAAGTGTCACAATGGCGTCGGTTGTAACGCGAGTACAAGTTTAAATCACGAAGCGATTCAATGTACTTACAAGTATTACAAGTCATTGTGACACATGTTTTTTATAGCATGTTTTCTAATTTGCACAGTAATCGCCCATGTTACATTCCGGTAAAAATGTGTTAATAATAAAAATTTTAAGTATAAACGAACAAATATTTAGTTTAATCATTTATTGATACAAATGCATTCACTACCTGATTTAATATGTGCAAAATCTAATTGAGTTAAATATTTATCAATGAAAGATAGGAGATTCAATAACATCTTTACCTGCTTGGTCACTTCGATAAGACGTGTCTAATAAACATACTTAATTAAATTATTTGTATCTAGCACTTTGTTTATTTAATTCCCAGGCGAGTCTTAGACGACTACACATTGAGATTATAATCGTTTTCAATGTAATAAAACTTGTTAGATTAACCTATTTGTATGACTTTCTCCCTGGATCGAACTTCTGCGGGCAGTAGTGTAGATTGCTATGATCTTGAGTGCTCAAGCGTAATTTCAAATTTTCAAATTAATTACCTAATATGACGTCTGAAATCCGATCAATCAATGCAATTTATTTAGAAATTCCTGAAGTGCGAGAACTAGAACTATATCATAATATTAGACATGACCCAGAGTGCATATTTTTATCGCCACACAATTATTTACAACTAGCCATGTGAGTCGTTAGATGGAAATCTAGTGGATCTTTGCACCAGATCTGCACCGCGGTGCATTGATTATCGAGGTCACAGTATTTGTGTTCATTCCAACGCACATACGAATAACCTAACCGGCTTATCTTTAGTTGTAATTTTGCCGCTACTGTATTCGGTTGCTTTTCAATGCGGATCGTAGCGAAAGATATGTGTGTATCTATTTCGGTTTTTTCCTCATGAATAAGTTTTTCTGATAGCAGTTCTCAAGGAAGCTAATGAAATGTCATCTTCATCATTTTTATTTATATTCACTTCAGCTTTGAGTTGGGAAACTGGCAAGTTATTTTGACTCATAACGCCTTCATCAGTTCACCCAAAAAAGAAACTTGCAAATTTTGTTACAATTGTATTCCATATCGCTACAAATTACAGTAATATATGCACCAGGCGCAATTTGTAATGAAAAGTCACACAAAATTGTATCTAACGTGTATGAGAATGTGTATTACAATTTGTAAAAAAAATTGCGACAACAATATAGTCAGCACGGTCATTTTATTTTTAAGAGAGGTTACTACAATATTGTAATACTTTATACAATTTCTCTGCGAGACAATTTCTCAAAACAAACAAAAAGACTGAATCCACAAAATTGTTGTAATTTTTACGCTAAACTATGCAACACTTTGTAATATGCACTCGTAAGTTGTGTTACAAATTATAACACTAACAAGGGAACACCGGCGGGTGTCCCCCTCCGATTTCGATGAAACTTAACAGATCGAAAGAGTAGGTACCTTAAAATAAGAGACACGTATTTTTTTTTATCGGCGGAACCGCACGATTTTGGGGTACAGCCCCCTCCAAAGTTTGGACGATTTTTCAATTTTTGCAAATATTTCCTAAATTATAACAGATATTAAATTTTCTTCTTAACATAATTTGCAGCATATTGCATGGCCCTAAGGGTGGCGTCGTCCGTATTCGCGAAAAGTTAATAACGGGGGACGGGGTACCCCGTACCCCCGCATTTTTTTAATAATAAGTTTATTCATTATTCATAAAAAAAAATCGCTCACTTCAAATCATTTCAAAACCTGGCTAACGGATGTTTTTCTCTCGAATACCGGGCCAAAGAGGGTCCTTTTGATTGATTCTTGGAGTGGGCATTGTGTTGCCGAACTTCAGCAATTAGTGCCAAAAGACGAAACTTTGAACATTTTAAATATACCAAAAAAAAACGACAGCGATTGTATAACCTCTAGATGTATATGGTTTTAGACTGTGGAAAAATTTTGTTAGAACTTTTTCGGATATAGTGATTCTTATTGAACTACGACATAGATTTACATCAGAGAAATAATATTATTTAAACATTTATAAGCATTAGGTATGATGTTTTTCTAATTCTGTTCTATTGTTTCCGAAATGTTATAATCGTTACACATTAGTTATATTTATGCTCCATTGAATACTTACATTGTACACCTATACATTGCACGAAAAACTTGAAATAAATTAAAAAATATATAAGTATGTATTATTTAATCCTTCGTCCTGTGTAGCAAATTTGTTCATATATACGCACTAAAGGATTATGGTATTCTAAGAATGAAGAACATTTTATTACGGAAATATATAAAACGCAGTCACTAACTGCAGTTGATAAAACGATTTATATTGCTACCACCGATAAAAGTTTCGTATAGTATATAGTACAAGTTAGTAGGCATAGAAAGGTTTGACCATAGCTTGTCGAGTAGATACAATTCTAAATTAAGAAATATTTAAGTAAGGAGAACAGCGGAGTAACGATAACAAATAATTGTTGTTAATATACTATATTATTATTATTACAATTATTTATTATTAATCCTCCTAATTTATTACCATTGTTTTCTATATAAAAGCGATCTTTTTTTGATGAATAATGAATAACCTTATTATTAAAAAATGCGCGGGTATGGGGTACCCCGTCCCCCGTTATTAGCTTTTTATGAAGATATCTACCTTGAGACCATGTATTATGCTGGTTAAGGATAAAAACTTATTTCTGTTATAGTTCATTTGATTTATATCAATGACAAGTTTATTAATTTTGAGGCTTTATTATTTTTCTATTTTTACAATTATTAATTTTCTAAACTTGTTATACATCATCGTATTCTATGTAAAATCGGCCTTCTTTTGATGAATAAGAAAAAGAAAAAAATGTAAAAAAAATGGGGAGGTACGGGGTACCCCGTCCCCCGTTATTAACTTTTTGCGAATACGGACGACGCCACCCTTAGGGCCATGCAATATGCTGCAAATTATGTTAAGAAGAAAATTTAATATCTGTTATAATTTTGGAAATATTTGCAAAAATTGAAAAATCGTCGAGCTAATTGACGCAATGGTTTAGTGGGACTCTGATCTAGACGAGTTCGTACATCCTCAATTTTGTTTTCTGTAAGAACTGTCTGACGACCAGATGACTTGCCTTTACGAACGCTTCATGTTTCTCGAAAGCGGTGCACAAGTCTATAAATATGTCTGCTTAAAATCAAATCATCGAATTCTTCATCCGGAAACTGTACACGGAATTCTTGAATACATAAATCTACAGAGTATATCCATGTCCCTTCATGATTCCGCTGTCCATTTCGGAAATAAGCTTCCAAAATGAATGTTTCGTGCTCTGGTGTGTAGGGCATTGTACACTTAAACAGATAAACGTTCTGTAGATTAGGTCTATGTTATGAAATAATTTGCTGCCTTACCACAGATAAATTCCCTTATTTTCTTACAGTATTCAAAAATACTATTGTTGGTGATATTAGATGTAAATATAAACGGTTTGAAAAAAATTATAAGATAGATAAACGAAGGATACTACAACACGTACACCAATGTCGCTAAATGTCAAGAAAATTGATTTAATGTATGAAATTTGTATGTAGCTTACTTCACTCATTAAATTGGTAATAAGTATAGATACATTTTTCCGGAAAACAGTTTTTTTCTTACGACAATCATTTTGAATCACATAGTATATGTTACCAGTTCATCGTAAGTTTAGAAACTGTCTATAGTTCTAAGTTGTCCACAACTTTAATAAAAAAAAAACAATGCCATATAAAATACATAGGATAAAATCTAACAAATGCTACTAATTATCATTACAAATTGCAAGAGCTATTAAAATTTATTGATATCCTTAACTTTATTTATTTGAATATCCGCCATGGTATCGACGTCATTGATGACGTTTGTGTTCCAATATGGCGCATTTCAATTGATGGCAGTTTTGAGTTCAATATCAGCACTCTATCATCTCTATGGATTCAAACCAATTCTTCACATTTTCCCTAATCCCAATCTTTTCGAGTTTATTTAATAAAATAGAATGATTTAAGCTGTCAAATGCTTTCGTTAAGTCATAAAAAAACGCTGCAACTCTATGTCTGTTATTTAAATTTTTGTAAACAGTATGAATAAAGTCATTTGCTGCATACTCCGTCGATAGTCCCACCCTGAAAACAAACTGACATCCATAAAGAATATTATTGTTATTAGTAAAAGTTTTTGTACATAGTACAAGGTTGCCAAGGGTAGCTGTACCAAATAGAAATATTCTGTGTAAAATCCAAACTTTGTGTCTATTTAATCTTAGTACCTACAAAAACAGGATTATATACCCTCATGTTGTAATAATTTTTTTTTTTTCAGTAGAACGGTTCTCTTGCATTTTCAAACAAAGAACCCAGATGCCCCTATTGTTAGTTAGCAGTGGGGGAATCTTCCCTTTTGATATTCATGTATATGTTAGGCACAGAAGGACTATACGGTTCATCTACCTTGCAGATTTTACCCTTAGGATCGTGTAAAAAGCTTTAAAAGTTGGTATTTTAAATAGCTGATGCGACAATATTCTTTTTTTTTATATTAGAATACACTTTAACGTATGAAAAGGAGAAACAAAACAACCAAGGTCGTATTTTCGACACATCTTAACCCGTTTTTATATTCTAAAAAACAATTGAGAAGTAACTGGAGATGATATATGATTGCAATGAGATATCCCCGCAGTCACATGATAGTGGATGTAAATTATATAAGCTTTCATTATCATATTTCACGGTCGACACAGGAAACCACTGGTTTACTTTCATATTCGTATATATGAGATCCAAATAACAACGAGGCTTGTGATATGTTTGCGGTGAAATCAGAAAAAGATATTTCTATAGATACAGTAACACACGCATTTGCAACTGTATTCACAGAGCGAGTCAAATGAAACCGAAGCAACACCATAAACGTGGAATGACCGTTTAAAATGCACAAAATAAATGAGTAAACGTCTAATATTGGTTAATGCTGAATATAATACACAATATCACAATATCTCGTTGAAATACGGTTTACCATAGACCAGTAAATAGTATATCATAAACTATATTTCAACGTTTATTCAACTATACTGATATAAACGATTATTCAACGTTTATTGTACGATACTAATGGCCGTTTGCACTAACACGTTTGGTTTAACTCTAAAAGGCCCGGTTTTACAATCATGGTTTAGGATGGGCTCAATGCTGAACCTCACTTGAGCTTAAAACACGGGTTTTACAATGCCTGTTTAGTGTGTGAACCAAGCTCGAAATGAAGTACAATTAAACGCTTGTTCTACGGAGGCTTAAAGCTGGTTCGACAAAATAAATTACAACCAACTCCGTTTGTTTACTTTCAAATTATTGTTGCTATGTATTGTCATTACTGTCAAACGTTCATTGTCATAAAATGGATGAACTAGTGGGTGTTCTAAACAGATGATAAAGAATTTCTAGAATTATTGACCCCGAGAAAATCATTTTACAAAGTGGAGTGATAGAGAATTTTTGGAAAGGTTTCGTTTGTCAAAAAATTCTGTACGATCATTTTGCAAAATATACAAGAAATACCACACACGCGACAGCTAGGTACTTACGCTGTAACTTACATAGTTACAATATCAAAGATCCACAAATACATTCAATGAGACATAATTTAAACTTAACCGCCGAAAGTGCAGATATCTTAGGTACTAAAATATATAATCGCATGCCCAATGATTGGAAAACTTTACGATTAGGAAAGTTAAAAAAAAAAACATGGCTAAAAAGAAAACGTTTTTATTCTTTAGCTGAAGTTTTCGATTGTAATGTAGTTTCACAATGTAATGACATAACGTACCTGCATTGCTCATTTGAAATCCCCTGTATAACTAATGAATTAAAATCTTGGATTTAATGTCTTCATATCATGTATTTTATGAAATAATACAGTGCATCTATTGAAGTAATGGTTTCAAAGTGTTCGTTTCTTAATGCTAAACATCAAAGCTATGGGTATTGATCTACATTGTCGTCCAAAACTATACTTAGGAACTTTTCATTTTCAAAAGCAAAGTGAAATAGGAATAGGATGAAGTGATGACCTGCAAATTTTATCTTATTAATTCTACGAATCGCATCCAATATATTTTAAAAACTCACTCCGAGAAACGTAGGATCCGATAAGAAACCCAAATTCATAGCTTTTACTGTCAAAGGTGTTTGCGCTCTCAACAGTATCAGTTTTATATCCTGTTGGACTTTGACTGGACTGTTGTACCACGGTGTGAAATAGACCGACTCAGCCACGCCAATACTCTAAAGTTGTCATAATTATTTTTGGGCAAACACTATCGTGGTTTAATTTTTCGAAATTTACCTCGTCGATCAACAACTGCCCGTAGTGACAGATATTGTACAAGATGATGAACCAACCTATCAGATGCAAGGTGTACATCACCGCTTCCTCTTTGCTCTCGACAATTAATATCTCGAAACCCAATAAGCTTATCACGATCGAAGTTAAGGTGAAATGCACCACCAATTGGCTTCCGAAAGATTCGTTCAACTTATCTACGAATCTGCTGAAAATTTATGCTTTAATACTTATATTAGGAATAGTTTGAGAACTTACTCGATAACACTGCAGTGGTATTTGATAGCTGTGCATACCGCGTCTTCGATTTTTTCGTTAGAATACCCGCTAACCTTCAAGACAGATTCTCTAACTTGCTTCAATTGATTGACAGCGTGCTCTAGCAACCCACAGATCATCATGGTCACGTTAATCATGAAGGAGGACGTAGCGACACCCATGGCTATTTGCAAAAAGATGAAATAATGCGATAACGGCGGTTTTGAATATCCGAAAGGCATTCTGGCCGGCACGATTATACCGCAGGGTATGTCGTTTTGCTCTAGATACTTGGGTTTGTTCTCTTCGCATTTCGACCGTAACATTAAAGGAAACATGGCGTACATGATCATGCCCGTGAGGCTATAACCTTGGATGATCTTCGAGAAAAGAACGGCTTTTCTATCCACGATTTTCAAATCGATTTGGGAAAATTCTGAAAAATTTTGGATGCCGTCTATTAGGGCCTTGATGCTGGCTCTGTTTCGGTAAAAGCAGGCTCCGATATAGATAACCCCGGCTATGCAAGATGACGCTAAAGTTATTTGTATTTTAATTATCATATCTACGTTTGAATCTGCAATGTGGATATCTTTTTGTTGATCCCTATGACACGTTGTGAATATTCTGATTGCAACTTACCGATAAGGTCCACCATATCTGAGACGACAGGACCGTATATTGGCAGGAAAAATATCATGATGAACCCGAGTCTAACATTGCTTCCTTTGGTGCTGGTTTCTTCCAACCACAACCCCATTAATTTCATAATGTTGACGTTAAAAGCTAAATATTGGTACCGCTTCTCTTTGGGTAACTTCATTTCTTTCATATAGTTATCACCGCTCTGAGTTGCGTTGCATCTCTTTGCAAAGGTTTTATAATGTCTTATGCCAATCCCTATTGATTTCATGCCACCCTCTAAGATGACAAGATAATGATAAAGCTTTCTATGTGATACGACGATTCCAATGTGAGGTTTAAAACGACTTCTATTAATTAAGTGCTTATATTCTTAAGATGTCAACAACTGCCTCGTTTTATATTCTAAAATGTCTCTACTCTAAGCTAATGAAAGGTAGCAATCTCTATTTTCCAATTCTTATGAATTTTTCACTTTTAATAGCAAAGTGAAATATGAGTATGACGAACTTATTACCTGTAACAAGCAAACGGTATTGATTTTTTAGCGAATGAATTCAAATTCAATTGAATTCAAAATTTTAGACCCGAACTGGTTAAACTTATTCGCCACTAGAAATGTTAGATGAATAGATAGTTAATTTTGCAAAAACCCTGAGGCTGTTTCAAATGTACAGATGAGATATGTCAATAATTATACAAACAATAAAAATGTATACAAAAAATATACATATAGTCGTTTGATGACCGCTTACCGCCCCAACTCGGCAGAAAGTTGAAAGCCCGCGCTCCACCTGGAACGCGCCGCTTACGCCCCAAGTATATAACAATAAATACAATAACCCCATGATTGAGCTTCTCATATACTAATTTCGTCTGTCAATTAAATCATATTCGTACATATTATAACAAGTATATTTAATTAAATACTCTTTTAATTGATTTTTAAAGATTGAGAGGCCAACCGAGGCACGAACGCCTTTTAGAAATTCTAATCCCTGTAATAATGGGAGATTTTTGATAGTTAATGTGATAAGGGCTCTTTTGCAAGATGTTGTTACTGTTTCTACACGGAGAAAAAGAAATGTTACCACGTATTATAAACATAATGAATGATATTAACACCAGGATAATAATACGTTATCTAATACCCAGTATTCATCCATGTATTCCTGTTTATCAGAAATGTTATAGGCTTTAATATAATTATAATACAACTAATTGTATAGTTAGTTGTCCGTATTTTTATTATCTATTTTTCTCAGTGTAGTTTTATAATTATGTAAATCAGCATGGGTTGTAAATTTACCTTTGTTTAGGAAAATAAAGGCCAAGAGTTTATATAATTATGTATACTGAAAAAACTGTTAATAAATTATGAGTTTTGAACAAGTCTCTGCACGATTCCCGATAACTAAGATCAAATATTAATCTCAAGATGCGCTTCTGTAATAAAAAAAGACACGATGTGCATCCTTTGCCTCTTCCCAGACCATTTATATTATAAGAGATCGCAATATAGACCTTTACATAATAAACATCCAATAATGCTGCAGTGGACAACATGTCCTTCAGAGTATTAATCATAAAATATCCTTTTCTAAGTCTCTCACATACATAATAATGTTCCGTCCAGGTTAGGTTGCAATCAAGAAATGTACCCAATAGTTTACATGTTTTAGAAATAGAAATTGTTTGTTTGTTAAATACAAAATTATTGAGCCCTAGGTCGATTAACATTATTATTGTCTTTTTTCAACCCTTACATTGGCATTCACGATCCTTTTATTCCAAACTTTATATTTTTTCTTTAAAAAATCATTCCAAATTCCTAAATTTTTTCGTAACCAATTAAGTCCTTTCAAATTCAGTAATTCTGAATTCAGTTCCCGTGAAAACTTTATCTTCTTATTTCTCAAAGGCTGAATCCGTCCCTGATTGTGAACTAGTTTGAAACAATGTGATGTGATTTTATTCCAAAATTGATTAAATTTTAAAGCTTGGCTGGTGGTGTTTGATTTTTTTTAAATGGTTGCAAATTTTTGCCTTGAATAAACTGCTTAAAACATACCCTCAGAAATATTACATCTGACATAATCTTAAAGTTAATATCTACCCTTTGAAGTCCACTGCTTTTATCGGGATTTTTCATTTTGTATTCTGTGATTTTTCAAATCTGTTTCTTAAGAATTTAATATTGAAAGTGATCAAAAAAATTTGTACCAAACTTACCCCTAAAAATGTTGGATGTGACATTATCCCAAGATTCATAGCCTTCAAAGTCAGCGGTTTTTGAGATCTCATTATAATGAATCTGATGTCCTTTTGGACTCTAATAGAACAATTGTACCATGGCACAGAATAAGCATCAAATGCTACACCGATACTCTGAAAAACCAATTGATGAGTATGTTAGAAATTATTCTAAAATATCTTCGGGATAAGTGTTGTAATTTCGATCATGCAAAATACTAATGGTTTTGTATAAAAATGACTCTTTAGAATAACTTACCTCATCAATAAGTAACTGCCCGTAGTAACAAATATTATAGAGCATAATCAACCAGCCTATTAGATGCAATGCGTACATCACCGATTCCTTACTGTCATTTACCATCAATATCTGGAAACCCAACAGGCTGATTACGATTGAAGTTAGTGTAAAGTGCAATACCAATTGGCTCCCGAAATATTTATTTAAGTTATCGATAAATCTACAAATCAAAAATGTTTTTGCCATTCGGAATTTATCGTTAATACTCACTTGATCACAGCACAATGGTACTTCACCATGAACCCAAGCTTTTTTTCAACATTACCACTCTCCGATAGCTTCGACATTAAGCATCTGACCTGCTTGAGTTGGGATATAGCGTGTTCGACTAGTCCGCAAACCATCATCGTGATGTTTACGACTACTAAAACAGCTAGAACTCCATTGACTACTTGATCGAACACATAAAACCGGAAAATGTGCGAATTTTCAGGATCTATGGGTATTCTGATGGGAACTATGATACCGCATGGTATCCCATGATCTATTTTGTATTGGGATTTGGACTTTTCGCAAGATTCCGTCGATAATAGTGGAGATAGAGTGTATATGACCATCCCGGATAAGCTGTAACCCAATACGATTTTGCTGAAGAATCCAGCTTTTTCATCTATTATTAGTAAATCTAATTCGGAGAAATTCGCAAAATCTCCAATGCTGTTGACCAAATCCTTGATTTGGGAGCGATTTTTCCAGAAGCATATTACCATGTACATGGCACCCAAAACGCAAGATTCGGCCAGTATTATTTGGATCCGATGCACGATGTCTGGTTCAGAATCTATGGAATAGGTGTCGATTAGAAATTAAGATTTATATTTACAGGTTTACCAATAAAAACTATTATGAATTCGCAAAGCAACGGTATGCATGTTGGGCATACCAGAAGGAACATGACGAATAGCTTTAAAATCTTTACTTTTTTAGTTGTCAGATTCTCATCTTCCAACCATAATTCTGTGATTTTCAAAATGTTCACATTCACCCCCATGAATTGGTGCGCGATTTTTTCGGACATCTTTCCGCTAATATTACTGAAGCGTTCGATAATGATCCAACCCTTTTTATATGTGCCAGTTTCATATTATACGTAGAAATGAACATATCAGCATATGTCGTGTGATCAAAAACATGACAAGGCATCCACATGTGTGCCTATATCTTCAACGTCAACTTCCTCTCATTAAAACCGTACGCCTACTTTGATATTCGTCCGTAAGCTGTTAAATATTCAAAGCACACAAACGATACCCAGCTATTCGCAAAGCGGTAGGAGGTATGGACACTTCAAATTTGGTCCTGTGACATTGGAAAATATTGCATTCTTTATGACAGTCTCGTGAAATAATTCAGTACTTGTCGATCGAGCCGTTCGTCATGGATGGATCTTCTGAATGTGTTTCTGATAGTTGTGAGTGTTGCCAAAGATGTCCTAATATCCTGGACGTATTTTGGAGATTGTGTGATTTAGTGAGTGTCAGTTAATAGAATAAATACAAGATGTATATATGCATAAATTTATGTTGAAATTCCAGATAGAATCAACTTGGATTTTATGCAAAAATTCATTCATCAAATTTTCAACATCATAGTACAGTTTGGCTTCAATGCATATATTTAAATAAAAACACCATTATAACATATTAATCAGAGTGCTATTTTGAACTTTCCTTTATGTTATTTATTATAAAAATTTTATCTGTAAAAAAAAAATTGCGACAGAACAAAATACATCTTAAAAATCAATCTCAACATTTTCCATCGCATCTGGGAACTTTTAAATTGTATGGAGTGTACTTTTTAATTATTCACAATTCGAATACCGGACAGATTATTAAAGGCAGTGTCACATTTATATTGCACAGGAATACCTTAACTTCCGCTACCATAAAGCAAGAATTAACCGTTCAAAAATAACCGCTCTCAGTCGCAACAGAACCGGTTTTTACTGTTTTAGGGTAGGTCATGCTATAAAAAAAAATGTGCCGATCCATTCTGGCGCTATATGTTTGTTTAGCATAGTCAGAACAGGATTTTAGGTCACGCGTACTATTAATAATAAAACACGTACTAAACAGATGAGCTGCACTACGATATATAATGGAATTGAAATACCATTCTTCTGGTTTGACCGGAAGTTAGTACTGTTTTGATATTTTTGTATCGTATGAGCGAGTAAAATTGCTAATTGTATAGTAATTGTGGATTATTTAGCTCAAACACTGTGTTTGTTTACTGAACCGTGATGGTTTGAGTATACAGCGTTGTTCAAAAGTTTATTTCCGAAATACTGAAGGGTAATTTTACTTGAAGTGGTGTATAAAAATCATATAATTATCGTAAAGTCTTTACAAGTATCCTTATGCAACATACAAAGAAAATACATTTTTATTGACACGTGACATGTCCCAATCATTATTGTGTTTAAAAATGTAAGGATACCACACATATATGTATCTATTGTTGGCATCTATTTGGATTTACACACCATAAATTTCGGTAGCTGTATTTCATTAAAAGCTATTTTACTAAAAAAAATTATATTATTTCTTGCCATCTATTTGTCTTTAATCTTTGAGCAGTACTGTATATACAATATAATATACTTACCTTAATTTTTGTTTTCAACGTTTTTTCTAACGTGCATCGTCACTTCTGGCTTTAACACTAAAAAGAATTCTTTATAGTTTTTATTTCCTAAGATGATTCCATGCACAAACAATATACAATCGTTTTGCCTGTATTTTTTTACATACATCACATCACCGATTAGCCTTGTTAAACATTTCAAAACCAATATTAGTTTATTTTCTATTTAAACAAAGACTTTTGACCAACTTGTCGACGTATAAATATTTGTTTTGATATGCTGCATCGTAAAATATTATAAATAAGGATTGGACTTTGTAATATTATTGATACAATTGATTTATACTATACGCTTTAAAATACCGCATTCCATTCATTAAATATTAATTTATTGACTTATTTATATGTTGCTGCGATGTTATAATAATTTTAAGTGTTATTTAATTTCTTTGAAAATAATTACAATAACTTTTTTATATATATATTTTTTTTTAAATAATTGTGTTAAATTTTA
Source organism: Cetonia aurata (assembly GCA_949128085.1). NCBI lineage: Eukaryota > Metazoa > Arthropoda > Insecta > Coleoptera > Scarabaeidae > Cetonia > Cetonia aurata. The sequence goes on along the minus strand of OX421889.1, from coordinate 33,256,512 downwards.
TATTAACCACAGAAATAATTTTGTAGATAAAATCTAGTTGACAAGTGCTCGGATTTGATGTGTTACATGACCTACTTCTTACATTATTTTAAGAAAGAAATGTTATCTTTGAAAGATTTAATGCTGTACAGTGCAGTCCCGATTATCCGAAGTAATGTGGACCGGTCCTTTTTCGCATAATCGAATGTCTTTTTGTAGACAAAATCTTTTAGCCGAGTATGTGTGTGTATGTGAACAAAAACGAAGCTAAAAAATGACGATCAATACTTTATTTTAAATTAAAATACATAAGGTTATTTTAAAATACCGACATACAGTAAAAATAACTTCAATATGTAACTTCAGAAATTATTATGTGCCTACTACAAACCCATCGAGAATTCGTTGTTGCAAATTAGAACTGTGTTTTGTTGCTGCATAATCCCTCCATCTTTTCAAAAGTAATACGTCAACTGCTGTGGCATGTGGTTATTGCTCCACATAAAGAAAGCGTTTTCTGACGCTTGCATTCCTGTTTCGTGGGAAATCTTTGATCTATACTGGGTGAGTTCTTTATCTTGAGACAACGGAATATCTCTAAAACACTGCATCAAATCAGAAAAAGATCTTAATAAGATTTGTTATAATGTAGGGGGCTCGCTGAATGGTGCTGAACTCGATCCCCCACCTCACACCCCCAGCGTGGGAGGGGGGACAACTTTGAAATCTTAAATGGGAACCCCCATTTTGTATCGCAGATTCGGATTCTACGCCATCGAGTATGTAGTTTTTGTTTGAAACATTTTTTCGATTCGTAACAAATTCCGCTGTAATCGTAAAAAACATGATTGTGAACGTCTAGAAAAAATACACAAAAAAGAGAAGCAAGCAAACATGATTTTGTGTTTTTTTTTTATTTTAACATTAAAAAAAAAGTTTCAAACAAAAACTACATACTTTATTATACACTCCGCCAAAAAAGTATCGCATAATTTAGTTTTGAATCATAAAAGTATCGCATAATCTTTGTTTGTAGCATAAAGTTGTAAATATACTTTAATGCGCTCTAAGATATAATTTCTATGATTGTTTAAATAAAATACAGGCCAAATAAAAACAAGAACTCATACTTGAGATTTTTATTAAAACAAGAAATTATAATTTTGGAAAGAAAAATGTCATAACAGTAGCTTTTAATACTGAGTATTGCCACCTCTGGCTCTTATGACCGCTCGCATACGGTTTGGCAGAGATTCGATTAACCTCCGTATATAAGCCTGATCCAAATTCTCCCACTCGTCACGGAGAGCATTTGCTAGTCCATGCAGGTCCGCTGGGGCAACATTTTGGGTTCGTATCCGTCTGTGAAGGAGGTCCCACACGTGCTCGATAGGGTTCATGTCCGGACTTACCGCAGGCCAATCTAAAACTGGAATACCAACATCGTTAAGGTATTCCTGGACGATTATTGCAACATGCGGTCGTGCATTATCGTGCATTAACATGAATTCGTTTCCTATAATTGGCGCATATGGTACTACATGTTCTTCTAAAATGTCCGTTATATACCTGTGGGCAGTCAGTGTACCTCTGTCTACTGGTACTAACTCTGTACGACCTGTTAAACAGATGCCTCCCCAAACCATAATAGAGCCACCAGCGAAATTAGGTCTAGGTCTGATATTACACTGCGAATAGCGCTCACCGTCTCGTCTGTACACTGAGATACGCCTATCTGAGGTGTAAAGACCAAATCTTGACTCATCTGTGAAGAGTATATTGGCCCAATCATTAATGTTCCAATTTACATGTTCTCTGGCAAACCTTAAGCGAGCCACTCGGTGGTTCCTAGTGAGACGAGGGGCTGTTACAGCTACTCTAGCTCTTAATCCACTCTGTCGTAACCTATTCCGAATAGTTTGAGTACTCACACGAGTATTTCTGACTCTAGCCAAGTCGTTCTGCAATTGTCTCGCAGTTACATGTCTTCGACGTAATGCTTGTAGTAGTAAATAGCGGTCATCTTGGCGAGTAGAACATCTTGGACGACCTGGTACAGGTCTTCTACTGTAAATGCCTTTTTCCCTATATCTGGCTACGGCTCTAGAAACACTTGACTGATTGATGTTCATCAAATTAGCAACGTATGCTTGAGATCGTCCATCTTCGATTAAAGCAACTATAGCAGCCACTTGTTCTGAAGTTAAATTGCTCATTTTAGTTTTAAAAGCGTTGGTACAGAACTCTGACTTCGCACTTTAAAATTTGTCCGTATAGGAAGACTTTCAATAAACAACTGAGCAAACCTTACACATATGCATTTTTCTAAATGTGTTCTTTTAGGAAAAAAATAAAGTAAAAACGCTAAGTTCCATTATTTTGTTAGTGTTTTTATAGTTCACATACACGAGGCAAACTTTTTGTGAACGTATAAAAATATCTTGGTTCATAAATGCCCTTTTTTAGTTTATGCGATACTTTTTTGGCGGAGTGTACTTTATTTATGGCGTGGAATTGTAACCTCTTCACAACCATCTATTTTAGTTATTAATTAAAACATGTCCTCTTCGATTTCACTTGATTCTTCATCTAATATTTCTTGTTTAGTCAATAATTTTTGACCAGAACTTTTGTATTGTTGAGGGTTTATCCTTATTCCAAGAATTTCCTATCCAATATACATCTTTCAGATTTATTTGTTTCAAATAGTCAGTTTAATTACATCCATCAATGTAAATTTTTTCTAAAATTGTTTCTGGAAGAATAGAACTGTAATTTTTTTTAAGTTTTCTAAAACATCTTGGTCCATTGGTTGAACTAGAGAAGTAAGGTTGGGGGGTAGAAATATTACCATAATGTTGCCACTCGTCAGGTGAACGTCATTTGGATGAGACGGTGCGTTATCAACTAACAAGAGGGCTTTTGCAGGATGTCCACATTGTTTTAAAATATTTTTAACTTCCGGCACAAAGTATTCAAAGAACCGCTGTTTGAATATGGACACATTCGCCCATGCATTCTTTTTTGATATTTGTAATACGCCAGCAAAATACACTGATGTGTTAGAAAGTTCTCGGCTTCGCTGACTTTCCTAGGCATAAGAGTCGTTTGTGGCGACCAGAAGAGTTTTTGCAAGCTAAACGTTATGCGTTCTTCAGATTTTTTGTAGGGTGGATGGCAGGTGTGGATGTTTCATTCGTAGACGCTAAAGTGTTTGAAGGTAATATTTTATAATTTAGTGCGGTTTCGTTGCAATTTTGGTGACCTGGTTATTTGTTTTTTAATAAACTAGGCAATAAAACTTTTAAATTGTTTTTAGTGTATGTATATTTTATGAAATAATACAATATTGCCTGTAATAATCGTTTCAAAATGATTGTTTTTTATCTTAAAACATCGGAGCTATGGTATCGAATTTAAACTGATGTGTCATCTACATTGTCGTCCAAAACTATACTTAGGAACTTTTCATTTTCAAAAGCAAAGTGAAATAGGAATAGGATGAAGTGATGACCTGCAAATTTTATCTTATTAATTCTACGAATCGCATCCAATATATTTTAAAAACTCACCCCGAGAAATGTAGGATCCGATAAGAAACCCAAATTCATAGCTTTAACTGTCAAAGGCGTCTGTGCTCTTAATAGTATCAGTTTTATATCTTGTTGGACTTTCACTGGACTGTTGTACCACGGTGTGAAATAGACCGACTCAGCCACGCCAATACTCTAAAATTATCGTAATTATTTTTGGGAAACCACTATCGTGGTTTTAATTTTTCGAAATTTTACCTCGTCGATCAACAACTGCCCGTAGTGACAGATATTGTACAAGATGATGAACCAACCTATCAGATGCAAGGTGTACATCACCGCTTCCTCTTTGCTCTCGACAATTAATATCTCGAAACCCAATAGGCTTATCACGATCGAAGTTAAGGTGAAATGCACCACCAATTGGCTTCCGAAAGATTCGTTCAACTTATCTACGAATCTGCTGAACATTTATGCTTTAATACTTATATAGGAATAGTTTGAGAACTTACTCGATAACACTGGAGTGGTATTTGACAGCAGTACATACTGCGTCTTCAATCTCATCGTTAGAATGCTCGCTGATTTTCAGCATGAATTTTCTAACCTCCTTCAGTTGACTGACGGCATGCTCTAGTAATCCACAAACCAGCATTGTCACGTTGACGATGAAGGAGGATGTTAGTGTGGCTATAGCAATTTGTTGGGTGATAAAAATTTGAGATAGAGGGGCTTGTGAGTATCCGAAAGGCATTTTGGCCGGCAAAATTAGCCCGCATGGTATATCATTCTCCTCTAGATATCTAGGCTTATTCTCTTCGCATTTCGACCTCAACCACAGAGGAAATAAAGCGTAGATAAGCATGCCAACCAAGGCGTAGCCTTGGATGATCTTCGAGTAAAGTATAGCCTTCTTATCGACCGTTTTCAAGTCGAGTTGAGAATATTCTGAAAAATTCGCGATGCCATCTATTAGGGCCTTGATGCTGGCTCTGTTTCGGTAAAAGCAAGCCCCGATGTAGATAGCGCCGATCAAGCAAAAAGACGCTAACGTTATCTGAATCTTGATTACCATATCTATGCTGGTATCTGCAAGATCGGATTTGGGATATTCGTTTGGAATTCTTCATGGTGACTTACCGACGAGATCCCCCAAATCTGCGAAAACCGGGCCGTATATTGGCAGGAAAAATATCATGATGAAACTGAGCTTAATATTGTTTCCTCGTTTGCTGGTTTCTTCCAACCACAAACCCATTAACTTCAAAATATTTACGTTGAAAGCTAAATATTGATTGCTCTTTTCTTCGAGTGACTTCATTTCCATCATGTAGTTGACTCTACTGGTTTCCGTTGCATCTATTCGCGAAGGTTTTATAATGTCTTATATGCCAATTCCCCTATTGATTAAGTTTCAACCCGTAAGACGACAAGATAATGACAGATCTCTTTGTTCTTGCTAACCAGTTTCGTGGAAGGATTAAATTGCGTTGTACCACTTAAGTGATTACGATTTAAAGTTGTCAGTATCTCTTGCGTCCTATATATTCCAAGCTGTTTCTGCTAAACCAGTGAAGGGTGGTAATTTTTAATTTAAATTTTCACATGTAATATCAAAGTGAAATATTAGTATGAAGAACTTATTACTTCTAACAAGCCGACGGTAACTCAACAAAATTGCAAAATTCTAGACCCAAAGTGATTAAACTTATTTGCCGCTAAATACGTTAGATGTGATTCTATTCCAAAATTGATTGAATTTTAAAGCTTGGCTGTTTTTTTTAGGTGATTGCAAATTTTTGCCTTGAACTGCTTAAAACATACCCTCAGAAATATCACATCTGACATCATCTTAAGTTAATATCTGCCCTTTGAAGTCAGCTGCTTTTATCAGGGTTTTTCATTTTGTATTCTGTGATTCTTCAAATCTGTTTCCTAAGAATTTAATATTGGAAGTGATCAAAAAAATTTGGACCAAACTTACCCCTAAAAATGTTGGATGTGATATTATCCCAAGATTCAGAGCTTTCAAAGTCAGCAGTTTTTGAGATCTCATTATAATGAATCTAATGTCCTTGTGGACTCTAACAGAACAATTGTACCATGGCACAGAATAAGCATCAAATGCTACACCGATACTCTGAAAATTAATGACTATGTTAGAAATTATTCCAAAATATTTTCGGGATAAGTGTTGTAATTTACATCAAGCAAAATACTAATGGTTTTGTATAAAAATGACTCTTTAGAATAACTTACCTCATCAATAAGTAACTGCCCGTAGTAACAAATATTATAGAGCATAATCAACCAGCCTATTAGATGCAATGCGTACATCACCGATTCCTTACTGTCATTTACCATCAATATCTGGAAACCCAACAAGCTGATAACGATTGAAGTTAGTGTAAAGTGCAATACCAATTGGCTCCCGAAATATTTATTTAAGTTATCGATAAATCTACAAATCAGAAATGTTTTTGCCATTCGGAATTTATCATTAATACTCACTTGATCACAGCACAATGGTACTTCACCATGAACCCAAGCTTTTTTTCAACATTACCACTCTCCGATGGCTTCGACATTAAGCATCTGACCTGCTTGAGTTGGGATATAGCGTGTTCAACTAATCCGCAAACCATCATGGTGATATTTACGACTACTAAAACAGCTAGAACTCCATTGACTACTTGATCGAACACATAAAACCGGAAAATGTGCGAATTTTCAGGATCTATGGGTATTCTGATCGGAACTATGATACCGCATGGTATCCCATGATCTATTTTGTATCGGGATTTGGACTTTTCGCAAGATTCCGTCGATAATAGTGGAGATAGAGTGTATATGACCATCCCAGATAAGCTGTAACCCAATACGATTTTGCTGAAGAATCCAGCTTTCTCATCTATAATTAGTAAATCTAATTCGGAGAAATTCGCAAAACCTCCAATACTGTTGACCAAATCCTTTATTTGGGAGCGATTTTTCCAGAAGCATATTACCATGTACGGGTGGGCCAAATTCGACACTTTTAATAGGAAACTTATATTTCTAAAGGAATTAGAAAAAATCTGATCTATGCTTCTGGAGCTCGATTTTAAAAAGAAATCGATTGGCGAAGTCCGTATTTTTATATCTTCCGTAATATAAGAGATACAGAGCGTTTTCGGAAAATATGCAATTTTTAAAAACCCTTGTAACTTTTTAATTTGTGTGAAATGCTTGATTTATATAAGAACTTTATTAGGGCACTTTTTGACGTAGAATTCAATGCTCTAATTTGTTTTTTTTAATTCGTTTTTTTTCTTTGAGATACATATTATCAAGACTTGTGTTTTTGTATATGGAACAGCCTATATATTTTTACACTATTCAAAAGCACATAAAATTGCCTTTAATAATGATATAACACACTTGATATTTTATTTAAAGGGTTTTCAAGATATTTGATTTTTTGTTTGCAATTCAACAGTATTTCAAGATGGCTCTGGCTGTAACTAAGCAATGCGCGTATTTGTTTTTTTATTTCTTTATTTTTTGTTTGGCCGTGGATGCTCGTAAATAAGCAAATAAAAGATTTCTACAAAGCAGAAAAAAAGTGGTTTTAATATTAAATGTTAGAAGTCCAACAAACTAAGGAAACCATTAATAGTATTATTGATACTATAGTTGTAAGTTCTTATAGACATATTTGAACGAAATATTTACAGAATATTTCTATACAAAAAAAATACGTAAGCATTATGAATTATAGTAAGTGTTCGAATTGTCCGCTATTCTGTTGTAAACATAATCGACATCGTTTCCTTACATTCAGAACTGAGTTCACCAACTCAAGCGGAGATAGAGAGTCGAACACTTGCAAAACTGCAGCCTCTAATTCCTGTCTTGAATTGGGAGAATGCTTAAACGCAAGATCTTCAATTTTTCGGAAAAAATCGAATGGGGTTAGATGTGGTGACCTTGCCGGCCAATGTATCGGTCCCCGATTTCCAATCCAATTGTTACCGAATTGTTGGTTTAAAAACTCATTAATCCGAGCAGCATTGTGAGGGGGTGCTCCGTCATGCTGGAAGTAAACGAATTCCAATTGGTTTAAAGGTATTTCATCTATGAGAGGTTCAATGAATTGTTGTAAAATATGGAAATAGCTTCCGGAGTTAAGAATTCCGTTATATATGTAGGGTCCAATTATCCTGGCACGGAAAATTCCTACCCACACATTGAAACTATATCGTCCTTGGTTTCTCATTTCAATAGTAACATGGGGATTTTCACGCGACCAAGTATAAGAATTATGTCTGTTAAAAATTCCCGCACTGCTTACGTTACATTCATCCGTCTATACATAGTTTAGAGCAAAATTATGATTTTCTTCACATTTTCGATCAACGGCCATCAAACCTAGAGGAACTGCGCGCGAGAATTATTGAAATCAGTAATACTGTCACAGCAGATATGTTAACAAATGTTCGTCGGAATTTTTATGATCGGTTGGGTTACTGTTCTTATCAAGAGGGCGGTTTATTTGAACACTTAATAAATTAATTTTCTTCAAATTTTATTATCGTTTAAGAATAATATTCTCTTTTAGCTAATTGCAGGTTTATTGCAATGTTGAATACAATTCTGTTTTAAGAATTAAATATTTTATTTTCCATTATTTTACTATAGTTGCGTTTTTAGATTTTATACTTGTTGAACAATATTATTTTAGTTTTTCTTTTAAAGTTTAGGAGTTCTGATTATTTATTTTTGATTTTTTATGTTGTTTATGAGGCTGTGATGAATTACTTCACTGACATGTTATCAGTGATTATCTGATGCTTCAAACAACTAAAAATATTTACTTATATCGGGAACACACTACCTCTAACAGTGCTTTTTATTTTTCAGGAATAGTATTTTCTACCACATGTAATGTTATTAATCACTTATGCTATAACATAGAACTCTAAAGACTTTGATTTGCCTATATACCCCAATACATTTATACGTGTAACATATATTATGGCTACACGTATAATATATGTTACTTTTTATGGATAGGTATGATTATTGTACGTTTTAAGGGGTCAGAGTAACGTCCACTTTTTATAATGTTGTTGGTTAATTTTACCACTATTGGTGCTAATTTATTTCTGTTTTGTTTTAATATCTTTGTAGTTATTTTGTCATATCCTGGTGCAGTATTGTTTTTTAATTGTAGGATTATTTTGTGAACGGTTTCCTCTGATACTTCCTCGAATTGCAATTGCGTTTTTACATTTGATGTATATCACAGCATTATTTGAGGTGCCTTGTTTCAATTGAAATCCCCAGCATATTTCTATTGTTTTTAAAAACAATTTTTCTTAATTAATCCCTATTATTAATCGCTCCCCTCCCCTTCACTTCAAACTGGGTGTTGTTACTCCTGGTGTGTATAAATATTCTAATTAGATCTATTAAGCTTCGAGATAAGATAACAGAACGCCAGTATTCTTAATTGTCCAAGTAGATAACTGATAAAGTTCAGTTAAAACCGTATTATCTCGTGATTATGCTGATTAGTTCAAGCAAATTCGTGCTTCGAAATGCGTGACTTTATTTGTAGCATGCACCCTTGCATCCTAGTGATCCTATAGCCCAAAATAGTGTTTTTATTTATAGTTTTTTATAGTGATTTGTGCGATGTTAATCTTCAGTGCTGCCATGTCGTTGTATGTAATATAAACCGTTGCTTTATCTAAATAACCTTCGAAATGAATTTCTTCGATGATCTGTTTGCGAAAAAGGTAGTTAAGTATACTAAAAATAATATTTTTTTTTAAGATTAAATTATATTTAAAGCATCAAAAAAATTAGTCTTCTTGTAAATAAATAATAGTCAAACTATTAAAATTGTTTAATAAATAGCCATGTGTTCGTAATTTAAACGCATTCCGATTAGAATATGAACCATAATTGCGTGTTTGTACACTTGTACTATCAGATTACTCCAGACGATAAGCTAATCTTTAAATTTAAATCTGTATCACACATTCTTTAAACCGTACATCATACCTTTTGGATTGTGATGCAGGGTTCTTGCTTTACTGTCGTCAAAGTGGAGGGGGAATAGGCGTGCGTTGTTTATGTTTTATTTTTAAAATGTATATTATATATGAAGTAACTTAATTAATTATTAAAATACATCTGATATTTTAAATAAATGTTTGTATTCTCTTCCTTTACAGAAAGAACCCCCTAAGAAGGGCCCAAGTAGGAGACCTAGGGAAGACCCCACCAAGAAACCAATTAAAAAGTCAGTTAAACTTACTTAATTTTCTTTTGTTTTTTTTTTTAAATGACTTTATTTCATATTTATTTTAAGACGAAACATGCGTTATAATAAACATATTTTTCGCTTTAACCATTTTAAAATTTATTCTAAAACTACCCAAGTAGAATATTAATTCTGCTTTATGATCGATATGTGACAGGTTCAAATCCCACATGGGTGAATATATATTTTTTTTATTAATTGATATTTTTTTATCTTAAATAATTAATTTTGCGGATTAATTTTAATTTTATTATTCCAGATTAGAATCGAACCTCGCATATAACAAAAATTTTTTTTATTTTAATTTTTATAAATTTAATCCGTGAACATATTTTTTTTATACATATTTTTTCCTATATCAAGAAAAATGTCAATATAATAACTTGAATATTTAAATTTTAAATTGTTTCTCTTTCCTAATTTTTTTGGGACAAGAAATATTTACCCTGAAAGGATAGCCTTCTCTAAGTGCAGACGTGCTAAATCGGTTGCATAAACAACTGCGCAGATATAATCTTATAAATAAGTGGTCTAATGACGGAATCGTTGGTCTACAATGCGACATATCCCCGGTTCAAATCTTAGAAGTGACAATTTTTTTTTTAATTCCAGATGTTTCTTTTCGTGACAAATCAGCAACTTACGGATAAAATTTTATGTACCCATACAATATTTGAATCAAATTTGATGTACCTCTTAAACAATAAAAAATTGTAAAATTAAAAATAATTTTAGAAAATAATTTTTTATATATTTGCTTTAACATGAACAAATTTTAATCAATATTCAATACTAATCCCTTTATTGTGTTCTTTTTAAATATTCACTACAGAAATTACGTTTTACCAGAGTGTTTAAAAAGGGAACACAGAAAAATTCACGCTTCAATAAATTTGTCTTGAACTAAATAAATCTACGTTTTGAATATCCCTTGACAAACACTTTTTAAGGTAAGAAAAAAATTGTCCCAACAGCATAATCTTAACGTAAGAGTTTAGCAGTGTTGGATGAAACTACTTTTAGTCTCCACTGAAGAATATCGTTTACTAGCATTAAAGGCTTAATTTTAAAATATGCTGTTCATAACAAACATATATGGTAAGTTCCTACGTGCGCGAATGATTAGTTATTTTGAAATAAAAATAAATTTAATCTTGACTTAAAACGGCCCTAGTCTCCACAGAAACAATTCGTATGTTTAAAGTTAAACATTTACTAATCATTAATAGGAATAAAAGATTTATTTGAAAAATGCAACAATCGTGGTTTCAGTTTAATATATGAAATATTTAAATTAAAAAAAAACGGAATCTTTGGATTAAGAAATTCATAATTTTAATTAGAGGATGTGATATGATCTGCATCACTCAACTTTATATTTAAAAATAGCTTAATATTTGTGTGGATAAACATATAATATCTTCTAAATAAATTTGCTATTTATTTGGGTTAATAAATAAAGTATTTCATAATAAATAGCAGTATAGCAATACTTAATTTGGAAAATATTTATTATGTCTTCTGTGCAGCCCTAATAAGATAAAACCTCTGAAACGTTTCCCGCTCCATACCACCCCTTTATAGACAGGCACAGTCACGTTCGCCAGTATAACCTTGAATCCACCAATCACAGCTCACCTATTTTTGCATGGCAAAAATAACATTAACAACTTTGTAAAGTAAAAAACGATCACACAAATAACCGGCAACGCAGATACAGCGTTTTGCTGCTACACTCTAACCGATTCTAACATTTATTTATTATATTTAATAAATCTGACGTATTGCTGCGCATGTACAATAAACTGCATTCTCTATTTACTTGCACGAAGCAAATATATTCTCTAGTTAAGAAAATTCATCGAAACAAAAGTTTTCTTGAATTAGAACTTTCAATTTTCTTAGTAGTAAAAGATTTACTTACAACAAATTTATTTTATTTTCTCTATGAGAAAATTGTGTTAAAATAATATTTTGTTTTGAACTCAGAATGCATTTTTCTGTGGAATTTCTTAAGTAATTCTTATCGTTAATTTGTTTAAAAAATGTTTTGTTTAATTTTAATGAATCCAAACAAATTTCTGTTTAATCACAATTAAAATTGTTTTTTTCTCGAAGATTTTGTTATGGGAAAATGATATTCAAATATGTGAGTACATGGAAGAATTAACTCTGTTTAAAAATGCAACATTCTACTCTAATTTTATCGTTCGAATTAGAAACAGTTATATTAAGCATTTCGATTTTAAAGTCCATTTACAGTGGTGGACATAAAAATAGGTACGAGGCAAATCACTTTATTGTTAGCCGTATAACTCTGTTGCGTTCCATTTAAAAAAAAAAAGTTGGACGTATTGCCGATTAAACCGGAAGTGAAAAAAATATTAACTGTATTGCATAAAATGCATTTATATTAACTATACCCCCATACCAAATTTCAGAAATCATAATTTTCAAATAACAAAGTTATTCGACCGTTCCGGGACTTTTTACTAACCCTGTATAACTTGTTGAACCATTGTACCTATTTTTATGTCCACCACTGTACATATTTTTTTACCCGTATTTAAGTAATTGTAAAAGGATTAACGGTTCAATTCTTGGCATCGTTTTCGATGAAATAAACTATATTTGATATGATAGACGCCCACTTGCACTGACCAACTTAGGCGTCAACAGTATTGCAATTAGTACAACTCTCTCGAATTCCCTTATTAAGAATTCTTTGGCATCTGAATATGGTCTGTCTGGCAAAAACTGGGCGTTATAATCCTTTATATGAGGAACTGCTTGCGTTGTCCTCTAAAGAAATTATACTACAAATGTACTTCCTGTTGACTTGAAGAGAAATATGATTTTTACACATATATATTTTATGTGAATATGTGGATTTAACGTAATTTAGTTCATTATATTCCTTTGTTTATACCTTAAATTTTTCTATTTCTTTAAGAAAAAATCATCTTTCTAATTGAACTTGAGAAAAACATAATTTCTTTCCAGAGCCAGGGATCCGACGAATGCCATTTCGAAGAGCAACATCAACCTAGCCCACGCCAAGCATCAAAGCGGCAAATTAAAACCCAGCAAGTCGACTCCAAGCATTGCGGTGCTCTCGTCAAAGCCTCCGCAGAAGTCTCATCGCAAAGAAGACAGAGGTAAATGGCCCGAATCACGGGAAGAACTTCCTAAGCCACACGCTTTCACATATCAGGTAGGGAAAATGTCGAAGTTCCTTTTGAAGATTTATCTATTGGAGTTATTTTGGTGGGCTTCGAATAGGTAGCTACCACTTCGGAGTTGGTCAATCACAATAATAATGTGATTGTCCCGGAAAAACACGATGAGCAACAGTATCACCAACAGTTGATTCAGTCTATGAGTATCATCGATGAGACCAATGTAACGTTTAGGAAGTGAGTTTAGGTTTACTTTTTATATTTATCACTAGAGTTTGGTGGAATTTTTTATTTTTGTTGGATTTTGGTGGTTCTATAATCTATAACTTTAAAACAGGTTAGGGAAAATATTATGCCCGAATGATAAAAATGTCAACGCGAGTCTTTTTTAAAGAGAGGCGCGTTGGAAACAAAAATAGAAAAAACCAAAAATTTAAAAAAATTTAAAAATTAAGAAATTGCAATCTTATTAACGTGACGCGTAACGTCGAGTGTAACAACAAAGAAGGCTCGCGGCGATGAGTCTTTTTTTGAAAGAGGCGCGTTTGAGAAGAAACGAAAAATTAAAAAAAAAAAACAAAATTAAAAAAAATTAAACATTAAAAAATGAAAAAAATTAAAAATTTAAAAATTGTTAAAAAAAATATATAATTTCATAATTTTTAAATTTTTCTTAATTTTTGTTTTTTGTTGTTTTTCTTTTTTTTTCAAACGCGCCTCTCTTTAAAATTCTCCCTGTCTTTACACTCGACGTTACGCGTCACATTAATAAGATTTGCAATTTTGTAATTTTGTAATTTTTAAATTTTTAAATTTTTAAATTTTTAAATTTTTAAATTTTTAAATTTTTAAATTTTTAAATTTTTAAATTTTTAAATTTAAAAAGAAGAAGAAGAATTTTAAAGAGAGGCGCGTTTGAAAAAAAAAGAAAAACAACAACAAAAATTTAAAAATTTAAAAATTTAAAAATTTAAAAATTTAAAAATTTAAAAATTTAAAAATTTAAAAATTTAAAAATTTAAAAATTTAAAAATTTAAAAATTTAAAAATTTAAAAATTTAAAAATTTAAAAATTTAAAAATTTAAAAATTTAAAAATTTAAAAATTTAAAAATTTAAAAATTTAAAAATTTAAAAATTTAAAAATTTAAAAATTTAAAAATTTAAAAATTTAAAAATTTAAAAATTTAAAAATTTAAAAATTTAAAAATTTAAAAATTTAAAAATTTAAAAATTTAAAAATTCAAAAATTACAAAATTAAAAAATTGCAAATCTTATTAATGTGACGCGTAACGTCGAGTGTAAAGACAGGGAGAATTTTAAAGAGAGGCGCGTTTGACAAAAATTAAGAAAAATTTAAAAATTATGAAATTATATATTTTTTTTAACAAGACGTGTAGCGTCGAATTCTCTTCGGCGAGTCTTTTTAAAAGTGAGAGGCATTTGAAAAAGAAAATTGAAATTAAAAAATAAAAAAAAATTAAGAAAAATGAAAAAATTACATATATTTGCAGCGAGTTTTCAAACTTAAACCGTGCATCGTCGAGTTTTCCAAAGACACACGCTTCAAAAAAAAGTTGAAAATTAAAAAATTTGGAAATCAAAAACTTGAAAACATAAAAAAATAAAGAAAATTTACAGATAATAAATTAATAGATTACAACTTCATCTTAGATACCCATATACCCATATATATCCCCCCTACGCGATTAAAGGGCGGGCTGCTACCTGACGGGTATTTTATCTCCTATAGTGAGCGCGGGCCATGGTGGATCGCGGGCTATGGTGGATCGCGGGCTAGGCGTACCAACTTTTTCAATAGGGTGCGCTCCAGGTGGAACGCGGGCTTTCTGCCGAGTTGGGGCGTAAGCGGTCATCAAACGACTATTGAATTGGCGGGGTGAACGAAGCCAGTTTTCTAGTTAGTTCTTCTGTTTTGATAAAGTGGTTAATAATGGTTTTGTTTTATTTTATACAATAATTGCTAAGTATGGCTTATTTTCGAGCACTTCCAACGGCATCGTTCAGAGAAGCTTCTCTAAAGTCAGGAATACGAACGGATTCAATACACAGAATTTTAAAAAACCATAAAATGAAGCCGGATTCGTTCCACTTGGTTGGAAAATGTAAAAGAACAAGACCACGAGAAGAAGAACAGTTTTGTGAATTTATTATAATGAGGTACCACGGTGATAATAGCTTTTTAGAAAATATTTTATGGACGGACGAAGCTAAATTTACAAAGAATTAACAATAATAATCGCAAGAATTCTCATTACTTGACTGACATACATAAATCCATATGTGCGGAAAAGCTGAAACCGTATTTTATTCGCCGAGATCAGTTGCATATAGAGCGTGGTTGTTTAATGTGGGGCTATCGCGTAATTATACCTAGTAAATTTAAGAATTATGTTTTGCAAGAACTTCATTACTCGTCACATTGCTAAAGCAAAATCTATTGCTCGTTCCTATTGTTGGTGGCCGTCACTCGATAAGGACATAGAAAAATCTTTACAAAATGATGTTTAATGCATCGGTTATATACTAAAATAAAGCAATTTTGCAAAAAAAATATAATCAATAGTATATTTATTCATTACTTAATTTAAAAATGCGAACAAATTTCCAATAATGCGCGAAATTTTACTGTACGCACTATAATAGCAAGCGAGGAGGCTAGCCACAGATTTGGCTCCGCGCCGATGAAAAATGCCATAGCTGAAAGCAATTCGTCTCCGTAAGTGCACGTGCACTTTATACGGTGAATACATATGATTGGAGACTTGCCGCCGCGGTGAGATCCTACCCGATCGGCATGTTATCGTGCGTTATCGGTCGTAGAACGTTGCTACGCAACTGCCCATACGACTCCCAGCTCCCAGTACTAATAACTTAAGAAGCGTTGGGTGAGTTTTGTTAGGTTACGCACACAAAATGGGTAAAATGAACGAAATTAGTATTTGCCAAGATATTGTCCACTGGTTGGTAAGAAATTCTTTTAGTTTAAACATAGAGATGAAATTACACATCGTACAAAACATTGAGAAACCACGGTGCATCTGTTATGGTAGGGCATTTAAATGGTTTACAAAGTAAAATAAAAACAGTTGCACCTCAAGCTCTTTTTGTATATTGTCATGCTCATGCCTTAAATTTAGTTTTGAGTAAAGCTTGTAATATAAACAAAGAATCTACAATCTTTTCTAATTTAATTGTTATTGTTTTTAGAGTTTATTTTTAAGTTTTTATTACCTTTTTACATATCACCTCATCCATTTTCCTATCCAGGCAAGATTTCACTCTCACCTCTACGTGGTTCTTGCTAGACAATAATTTATATTTTAGTTTAATCTATCTTTTTTTTCAATTTTTATTCTACACTTACAATGCTACAATAATAACTATAAAAATATAATTTATTGACCGAGAAAGGTTACTTAGGCTACAGTAGCCTCCCTTGAACGAAACGTCACGAGCCGCCACTGATTTTTAATTTTAAATTTTTAAATACATTGTTTATTATTGACGTCTGTAAAGAACGAAATTTTCAAGACAGTTGGCATTTTAATGTTTACGCTGCAGTGAAAAATGGTGGTGGCACTACGTCTTTATCAAGACAATTTCATAAAGCAAATATTTGTCTGTAATATGAACTGATTACATGTCTTTATAACTGCAATATATTGGAATATTTTAGGGAATCATATCTATGTCATTCTTCTTACCCTGCTCTAAAATAAATAGTCGATCAATTTATATCGAGAAATACAGGCCAGTGTTACAAATAGCATACTTTCACGTATTTTACTTAGAAAAAAAAAACATGCGTGGAAACACGCACTACATCTATAAATAAAATAAACATTTCCAGACCACAGACGTGCCTATAGAATCTTAATTCAATACATAATTCAATTTTTACGCTTTCTGCATACCAAACAAACCAAAAAAAAAAAAAAACTCGACCGCGCGCAAGCAACAAGTAGTCTAAATTCCTAATATAGAACAAGTTTATTGACACAATTTTAACTGTA
Source organism: Cetonia aurata (assembly GCA_949128085.1). Classification (NCBI taxonomy): domain Eukaryota; kingdom Metazoa; phylum Arthropoda; class Insecta; order Coleoptera; family Scarabaeidae; genus Cetonia; species Cetonia aurata. The sequence continues at coordinate 33,239,471 of OX421889.1, read as the reverse complement.
CGTGAATATATGTATGTTCAGAGTAGGAATTTGTAACTCATATTTCCCCAAAAAAACTTTATCGATATAGTGTACACAATTTTATATTATTTCTACCGATGATTGTCCGCGAATTTACGTTCGGAAATAAATTAGTATTCTTTCTCTTTTCGTCGAGTGAAGTTGTTCAAGAAATCGGTTTTTGTTTCGTCCTGTTTTTTTTTTTTTGCTTCGCTTGTTGGTCGTTTCCCGGCTGGCCAAACATGTTGAAGGAGATTCTTATAAATGCAACGATAAGCAGTCTGCTTACTTGAAATGGTGGGGGGTATAAACTGGCCGTTCGCAGGACCGTACTGGGAGGGAATTACAAGTAAAACAGGAAATAATATAAAGGTGTCATGTTATAGATTTTTTAAGAAAATCGGACAAAGAGAAAAGTTAATTGTTAATCAGTAAAATTAAAACATATGCATTTGAGTGCCTACGTTTTCTTCTTCTTCTTCTTAATCTTAGGCCTTTGTACCGTTAGGTGTAAGGCGGTTTTATCTAACTTGCACTTTTCCTTCCGTAATTTTCTATCCTCGGCTATCTTTCTTATTTCTTTCCATCGTATTCCCTTGTTTTCTGCTGCTTCTCTTATTCTGTCTTCCCACGTTTGTTTGGGTCTTCCTTTTTTCTTTTTCCCTGGTACTCGCGTCTCAAATACTCTTTTCGTTAGTCTCTGTTTTGGCATACGGCACACATGTCCAAACCACCGAAGTTGACCTTTTATTATCTTCTCACTTACAGTGCCTACAGCTTCTATATTTAGTTTTTGTCTGTATACATCGTTCTTTATTCTATCTCTTTTAGTTTTATTTTCCATAGCATCCAGGCGTGTTTTATGTTTATCTGCTAAAGTCCATGTTTCGCTACTGTAGGTTATTGATTGTCTTACTACCTTTCTTATTACTTCTGTTTTTATGTCCCTCGGTATTTCCTTTCTCCCTAAAAATGTAGTCTTCATCATATGAAATAGCCTTCCTGTTTTTCCCATTCTATCATTTATTTCTCTGTCTATCTTCCCATTGTTCCCGATTATTGATCCTAAGTATTTGAAACTTTCCACCTGTTCTATTTGTTCTCCATGTAAGCGTATGTTATGGATATTTCTTTTCTTTTGACATTATCATGGTTTTTGTTTTCTTTATATTTATCACCATGTTTATTTCATTGAGTTCATATTCTACCACCTCTAGATTATACTGCAAGTTCTTTTCCGAATCCGACACTATAACCATGTCGTCTGCAAACAACAGTTCATTAATTTCTGTTTCTTGCATTTGCCAGTATCCTAATTTCAATGTCTTCATCTTTTTCTTAGCTTTTTTCATAGCTTCATCTAGTACTATGGAGAATAGTAGGGGGCTTAACACACATCCTTGTTTTACACCTACCTTTGTTTCAAATTCTTTTGATTGCTCATGGTTTGTCCTTACCATGTTCTTATTATTTTTCTACATTGATTTTATTATTTCAATTATTCTGCTATGTATATTTCTCTTCCTTGGCGCTTCACCATGCTCTCTTTATACCCTGTCAAAAGCCTTCTCTAGATCTATGAAACACATGTGTATGTCTCTACCTTTGCTTATACATTTTTCGCTTACTTGTCGGATGATAAAAATTAAATCTTGTGTACTTCTTCCAGTCCTAAAGCCGCATTGTGTCTCTTCTATTGTATTTTCGACCTTGTTTTTTATCCTTCTTCCAATTATTATTCTAGTGAGCAGTTTGACAGATATACTTGTTAGTGTTATTCCTCTGTAATTATCACACACTCTTTTGTCGCCTTTCTTATATATTGGGAGCATTATTCCTATATTCCATTCCATTGGTGTCTTCGTTGTCTTCATTATTTCGTTAAGTAGTTTTGTAAATTTGATTATACCTTTCTCTCCCATATATTTCAACATTTCCGGTGTTATATTATCTACTCCAGGTGCTTTTCCTAATTTTAATCTTTGCAGAGCGTCCATGACTTCCTCTTTCTGCATTATTTCTATTTCCTTTGTATCATTTAACTCTTCTTGTCCTTCAACAACGTTTATTTCTGTTTTGGTCAATTCTTCGAAGTGCTATCTTCATCTTTCCATTATTTGGTCTTCTTCTGTTAATATGTTTCCGTCTTTACCTTTTATATTTATCATGCCATATTCTTTTTTCTGCCTCAGTTGTTTTAAAGCACCATAAAATAATGTTTGGTTGTCTCTACAGTTTTCCGTCATTTTTTGCCCAAATTTAATCCATGATTCTTCTTTTGCCTTTTTGACCTCTATTTTCACCTCTCTACGTTTTTCTTTATATTTTTCGTAATCTTCTGTTTTTTTTTTGTATATAAGTAGTTTTTCCATGCATCTTTTTTCTCTCTACTGTTACAATTTAATGTATTAACAGTTCGAAATATTTTTTATTTACTTGTTGACAATAACGTAATCTATAGTAAAACTCTTCTCTAACTTTGTCTAAAACTTGAGGTGAAAGATTCCGTATTTCTGTTTGTATTTTCTGCTTGAAATCATCAATATCGTCTGGCTTTGTTGCATCCACTTTATTTTTGAGATTCTCCCATGAAAAAAAAAAATCCAAAGATGGAAGATCTGGTGATCTATTTGGCCATTCAATTGCACCCCTTTGGCCTATGCATTTCTTAGTACCGTCCCAGCAGACGGTGCCCGATTCGCGCACGCTCAACCTCCACCATCGCGACCGCGTGTAGGGGGGGAACCGCAAGTGTATTTAAACTTCGCGCTTAGCGCAAGTAACCAGGGAGTCTTCGAGTCCCTTCCAGTCCGCTCTGGCTGATATGTCGGCAAAGTTTTTCTGATACATTGTAACAATTATGATTGTAACGCTGCCCAAGCTCTCTGGTGTAACACAGGCATTTTCCCCGTCCGCTCTGGCTGATGTGTCGGCAGAGCTATTCTGATACTCGCCGAGCTCCTTATTTCAAATATTCTCGGCCTGATTGTGGCGTCGGCACAGCCTTCTGGTGCAACACAGGCATTTTACCGGTTTTCTCCGCTCTAGCCGTTGCGTTGGCACAGCTTTCTGGCGCTCCCAGGATTTTATTTACAATCATTCCCGTTCAGCAGAGTTTAGTGCTGTCACCGATATCTAACCCGTCATAGCCCGGGAAAACCGTCAGCGTATTTTTCTACTGACTCCCACGTATATAGATTGTCGTCTCATGTTGTTAACCGAAACGAAGTTATTAGATTCCGCGTTTAGATTTCAAAAGCGTTACCGAAACCCCGCGAATGTTTTAATGTTCGTCACTGTGTACATATTTATGTATACTCGGGACTGTACATGCATATGTTTTGACACATACCTTTTTTTTGCTGTATATATTCGATGTTTTTCACACCTGTTGTATAAATATAATAATTAATGGTTGATTTATAATACACTGTTTAACTGTTTCGTTGCGCAATCGATGTAGAACCCTGAACATCCCCGCACTCAGACTCGTAGCTACCACTTTGGGGTTAAAAGTTTATTGTAACGGCGTGATTAAGACGCAACACTGTTTAAACCCCTACCAGGTTGTAATTCACCGTTTCACAACTGATGATCAGCGCCGCCGATCCAACTTGGGACGCACCTCCTTTTTTTAACTAATATAGCATTTTATTTAGTCAGTAAATAATCGAAAGCCCATGAGCAAGACGCTAAAGAGTAAGAAGAGTAAGAACCGGAATAAACCGTCGTTACAACAAATACAACAAAATAGGGTGTTGTCCCATCTTGCTGAAACCGTACATTTTCACTAGTTGGGTCTATCACATTGGGATATAAATTTGCTAGATTCCCATCAATAAAAATTGCACCAATTATATGATCACGGATGATGGTTTATTTTTATTTTGATGCAAACGGCAATAAAGTTTCATATAAGAAATGTTTTTTTTTTTTCAAATGCTAAAGTGACAGGTGACAGGTTTTGTGTGGTTACCGCACTGTATATAGAATCACCCCGTATTTTAAATGAAACGATTCTTCAAGTTTATATCAGAACTTTTTATCATCATCAAAATCATCGTCAAAATATAATTTTTACAAATTAAAAATCCCTCGATACGGCCCTGTTCCGTCTCTTACCGGGTTTCTTAACTCCCATCTCTCTCCTTTCCCACAGTTTCTTCCCGTACGCTGTCCTGCTCCACCGAGATACCTCCACTGCCCATAATTTTCTCTCGTCTCTAGACGCTGTGGTAAAAAACGTACCAGCCAATCGCTTTTAGGTTCGAAGCACATTCGAAGCGATAGTTCAGTTGTTAGTGTGTTTGGGCATCAAGGTGTGCTGTGCCGTCTGTCGTTAATCGTTAGTACATGATACTTGGGGAACTTTCGCGTCGTGAAGTTTGTCTTGTCAGTAATTCGCCTAAAATAGAAGTACATAATACATCGGAACCTATTAGGATGAATTAAAGGAAAAATGCGTTGCCAGTACAGCGTTCATAATTACGACAGGAATGCGTCGTTCGAGCTGTTTCTAATATAAGTGCATCAGGTGTTTCTGGTTGTGCTAAACATCAAAAGTAAGACACCAATGTTGTTACGTTGACAATTTTTCTATTATTATTGTAGCCATTTGATAACCTTATAAGGTAAAATCCTTTTCTGTGTATTAGTAGGCTTTGAGATGAATAATTTTCTTCGTATGAGTTTTATTTAGTAGGCTTAAATACGGTTATAGATATCGGGCGATTTGTGTTTTGTTTCGATCCCTTATCGCTATTGGCTCATTCGTCGAAGATCAACTGCCCGCCATTTTTCGAACAGGCATAACCGCCTTGGATTATTATTATAATATATATTTTAAAAGGTGTTCTCTCTTAAATCGTAAATATATTGCTTAGTATTTTCTTGTTTTTTTTTTTAGATCTTTTAATTGATAATATAATAGTAACAAAGATTATAAACGTAGACTACATTTTGGTATTTAATAAGCCGTAAATATAAAGTCTTTTATTATTTATTATTATATTTAAATATAATTAATAAGATTAGCATTTTTTACGTCCTAATTTAAAAACTTCCTTTATTAAGATAAGATCATTCATTTACAAACTAAATTGTGTGTCAATTTTTATTTTTTATGCTTAAATATTAAAAAAAAAAACGCTAATAATTTTTCTTTCACAAAAAAAATCAGCGTTATTATTAGTTGGACTGACAGAAAAATAATTGTAGCAAGTCTAGTTTTTCTATCAAATCTCTGAATGATAAAATATATTGAGTGTTCATCTAAAAACGTCATCAAATAGGGTTTAAAATGGCCTAAGGCTTAGATGAATTTACCTTTCCGATGTGTTGGTTTTTTGATTTATTCTTGAAAAGAGATTTTACTTTAGTTGAGCCACTAAAACCGAAAAAAAAAAAATTGAAATATGTAATTTATTTAAAAATATTTTTTTCTAGTTATAAATTTAATTTTTTTAAATAGTAATGTTTCAGCATCTTTAGACGTAATTTCATTATATACAAACAATCCAATAGAACTTGATTTTCAATCAATAAAAAACCACTAGCATCATCACAAGTTGAATTTATTAAAACTTTGGAAATTACACATTAGACAATATATTTTCCACACACCGTGTATCAGCTAAATGGAATAAATTCCCTAGTAAATAAATGGGTGCATTTTGGATTTTTGTAAGGGCAGTTCGATGAGAAAAAGAAAAATAGGTAGTTGTATTTAAAAAAAAAAATTACTTTTGACACTTTTTCAATTCGAAAGTTTAACCGTAATTTTCGGACACGCTGTATAATGGTTTCGAAAAATTCATGCGGTTTCGAATGCTACCCTATACGGTCAACAGTACTGCAAATTTTCAATTTTCCAAGTTAAATATTTTTAGAGTTGCAGAAGTTCAGATGCAATCGTCCATCTGTCAAAAATTTAAAAAAAATGAAAATATTTCAAAAACGGTTGAAAATAACAACATAGTTGTTTTATCAAACTTACTTTAAAATTGAACCAGGAATTAAAAAAAAATTTAATAATATATAGGTTGTTTCATTTAAAATAACAAAGTTGGCAGGCACTTCCGGTATAACCGGATGCGTCAGATTATTAAAAATATTTTAGTTCAACGTCGGCTTTAGTATATTGCGAAATTTTCAGATTTTTCCAATGTATACTTTTTCATATATCGATCGATGCAGTCCCTCGTGAGACAGCTTATATAGAATCTCCCTGTATAACATATAAGGTCAAGATAAAAAAAATTTAAACATTAAATCATAAATATTCCCATTTATAAACTTCATGAATGCTCCTTATTGTATTTATGTGATCCGTTTATTTTTAATTCTGAATGTATTTGTGTAATTACAATACTTAATTGGGAAATTTTATTTGGCATAATATTATGTTTTCTTCTTTTTAATTCATAATCAGAAATATCGAATTAGAATCGATAAATACATATCAACATATTTTGTTAGAAATAGAATCGTCTTTGTTTTAGATAATAAAATAGGTACCCCGGAAAAGAATTACTTTTAAAAGTCTACTTTGCCATACGCTAGATCATAAATTTCTTTTTGCCTGCGAATTTAGGTTAGAATGTTGTACCACAGACCTCTTTCTCACACGAGTTTCACTTGTCATCGATATGATGAGCACACGTTTAATATCTTAAATATTTCAGCATTTATATAATTTTCTTGAAAATCGTTTTTTTTTTATTTCTTAAATACATATAAAGATGCGGTTATACAATTATTCTGTAATGTTTGGCCTCAAACCGTAAAACTATGTCGTTTTGCCCATTTCAAACAGATGTTTAGCGCGCTCTTCTATAGAGCAATTTGTTGGTATAACTGTAACTAATATTCCCTCATTGACAATTGGAACTTGGGTATCGTTAATACAGCATTTTTAAAATGGAATCTTTATAGAATGAAAACATGTCTCCATTTGGATTTGAGTGTATACATACTCTGAGATACTGTTTGTATTCTAAATATTTAGTATGTAAAGTATACAAACGTCGCTTGGGAATTCTCAAGGAAGCATATGCCCTCTAAAAATGTGAACTGCAGTAATACAAACATATTCGTTTATTCCTGTCATAAACAGGTACTTGTAGGTTGAAATTGGGAAACACTTTTTCGGGCCAAGGTATGCGGCGATGCTATCAGAGCCCGGAAAAAAATGTAATTGAAGGTCTTTTTACCGTATTTGGATAGTAATTTTTACTAATACCGAGATGCTAAAGATGTATGAGTGAGCGGTTACCTCATTAAAAAGTGAACGAAAAAATCGTCAAGGGCAAAACATATTTTAATACGCTTAAAATCATGATAATTGTTTTTTTTTCTAATTTTAATAGGCATTGTTATAAAAGAAAGTTGAATGGTCTTCTTTTACAGGGTGCTCTTTTCGATCACCCATGTACTATTGAAATTTTCACTTATACAGGGTGAGTCACCACATTCCCGTCGGTTTATATGTATACGAAAAGCGGTATAATTTTTTCAAAATATTTTTATTAGGGATTATATTATACAGCCTCAATCTTTGCAAAGTAAACGGCGGGGAAGTATATATACTCCCACCGTCTCTCACTCTACCTAACAGCGAGGTGTGGCGCTGTAGTACGATAATAGTACGTGTAGACTGATCAGTGATCAGTATTATTAGTCAGTTCAAGTAAGTTGGTTGTCTAAGTTTTAAATACATATTTTTGCGCAAAAATGCCGCGTTATACTGTGGAGGAGAGAGCTGAGATGATGCGGTGGTATCACGCTGGCAATTCTTTTCAAAGGGTATGCGACGTGTTTGCAGCTAAATACCCCTAACAGGCCTATTCCAAATAAAGCCACAATTTTTAAATTAAAAAATAAAACCGACAACACCGGTTCGGTCGAAAATTTAAAAACATCACTTCCAACTCGCAGAATTTCTAATAATACGTCCGTTTTATGTGCTGCAGTTGAAATAAATTCGAATATGTCATCTGGCACTATTTCCAATGATTTAGACATATCCCGTTCTTACGTTCAGCTAATACTCAAAGCAAATGGGTATCACCATTTTTAATATTCTAAACACCAACAATTATTTCACGGCGGCGCGTTTAAGCGTATGGAATTTTGTGAAAAGTTAAGTGTTTTAATTAACCGAGATGCTAATTTGGTAAACAATATTATCTTTACCGATGAATCTTCTTTTCCTTTGGTTGGAAGTCACAATTTATCTGTGACAACATACTGGGCCAAGCAAAACGAGCACAGATATTGAAGTTCATCTAGTCAGCAACAGCAAAAAGTAAATGTTTGGGCAGGTTTGTTAAACAACCATATTATTGGGCCTTTTTTTATCAATGGCAATTTGAACGCAAATGCATATTTAGAATTACTGAACACCCACATTCTACCTACTGTACAGCAACTTCCCGACATAAATATGCAAAACATCTACTTTCAGCAAGATGGTTGCCGCCCTGCACATAATGCAGTGGCTGCCCGAAACTATTTAAGTGAACAGTTTCCTAACCGGTGGATCGGAACTCATTCTGAAAATATCAAATGGCCGCCACGTTCACCAGATTTATCTCACCTCGATTTCTTTTACTGGGATTATTTAAAAGAAATAATTTATGGCAATGAAGACCTTAGACCAGTTAATGTAGAGTAGTTGCGCAATAAAATTGCCCAAACGTCAAACAACATTAGCCCAGAAATGTTGGAGAATGTTAGAATGAATTTCTACAACAGATTAGGATATTGTTTAGCCAAGGATGGGGGCATATTTGAACCTTTTGTTTGAAGATTCAATGATATTTAAAAAATTAACGTTTATATGATCTTATTATTAAGGCTTATTTTAGTTTTCTATTTTTTAAATTTATTTACCCAGAATTAATTTTTATTTGTCCTTCATTAAATTTTTTATTTCTTTTTTAGGGTTTTGCCTTAAATTCATTAGAATGACTTTGACTTCCCTGTCATGAACAAACCCTAATTTTATATTTCTCTATTTATTACTATTACGAATAGAATAGTAACCGAGCTGGTGTTAAAGTTTATTTAATTTAACTTTTAAGTTTTTATTTTTTAAAATTAATAACTCAGAAAGACGTTTTATTTTTCCTTCGTTAAATTTATTATTTCTTTATGAGGGTTTTGTTCTTCGTTCATTAGAATTATTTTAATTTTCTTGTCATGAGCAAACACTATTTTTAAGTACATACATAATAGATACTATAAATTACTGTTTTACGCTTTCATTACACCTTTTGAGTTTATAATTACGTGTGTCCAAAGCAATACATATTGCATTTATTCATTTTCATAATAAAAATGCAATACGTTTCACGGTCACTAAAAATTAACACATTTCTGCGTATAGATTGAATAGCAAAGCAACCGCTGCGCTCGCGCCAGTATTCGTTGTGAGCTATGAGTGGCTATGACGAATGTTTGAATGTAGGAGAATACCCACTGCAGTAAGAAGAATGAGCGAGACACGCACATGCGTTGGTATAACCGTTGACTTTGCAGAGATGCAGGCGGTATATAAATTAAGGAAAGAATCTCCAATTATTTATCTGATTCTAAACTTCGTATTAGTGGCAGTCCAATGGCCATTAAAAAATTCACTTAATAAAAAAAAAACATTGTTGAAAATGCAAAAGAAAGTACATACTATACGAGATCGGAATTCATTTGCAAGCCTTTACATATTGACACTGATATATTAACGTTCTTTGAACTCTATATATAACATTTTCTTAGTAAAATGTTGTATTATTTGCTTCCATGAGTAACACATTCTGATGATAATAGGATTTTCCCCGTTTTAGTTCTATAATAGTACCAGGAATTCCAAATATTGTCACAACTAAATATATATTACATATACATGAAAACACATATATGTTCATCGATAATAAAAGCAAGTGTTTATCCATCTTCGAGATATATTTTATTTCTCATCTCAAATTTTTTTCTCTCAGATTCGGTGTTTTTACAACATGTCAAATATGACTGGCTAATACAACAGCAAACCGCACCACTTTTAATCTAGGAAGGATTGTATGTATTTTTTTTTTATTAAAATATTAAATAACAAAGTTACTATTGAAGATAAACTTATGGTAGTTCATATAAATATCTTAGTTCCATCAAACTCGTATGGGTAAGACAAAACCGCAAAATCAAACATACAGTTTTCGACGCGATACAGCTTGTATATTATTCAATGAATTTTAATTCTCACAGAACTTACAAATCCCTTTCCCATTGCAACAATTTGAAACACTTGTATTCTCTGTACTGTGCAACGCGTTCCAATTTATTTGTGTCAACTTAAATTTGATATTCTTGCACAAGAACGTTAAGTATGCAATGTGAACCGATTATTTCGTAATATTACCAGTTGGATTTATACAGTTTAATGATAACTATCTGATGTTTATTATCCTTGCGGATTTTACATTATAAGTATTTTCAATTATTTAAGTTTTCATCTTAAAGATTTTTTTTTATTAAAGGTGACAATTTTTTTAGATAAAATACGATAAAAGAACTATTTTTAATTGCTAAGTGTTTTATACCCGATGTATAACTCCGCTTGTAAACCCTAAGTACAGTCAGCTGATTATAAACGCACTAGAATGCAATAAAGTTACTATAAAAATAGCAGAAACAACCACAGGCTGCATTTATTAAATTATTTTTCTACTGTAGACAATCCAATAGAAATAAATGAAAGTAAAATGGTCCTAAAACTACGCCTTGAGGATTATTTATAACGCTGATTTTGATATTTATCACGAAACGATATTGAGATTGTTTTTTATTATTACGATTGTGATCAAGAAACATCACTATTCTGCTCAAAAATAAATTATCGACACTCTAATAATTATAAACGAGTATAGTGGGCCTAAAATTATACCTGGAGGTTTATATGAAACGCCAATTTTGAATCTACAACGCGAAAAACAACAAATTCTCTTCGAAAATGAATTGCCAAGATTCTAATAGAAATAAAAAGAAAGAATAATGATCCTAAAACCATACCTTGGAGATATTTGAAGTATATTTTGATGTTAGAAAAGGAAGCTATAAAAGATTTTTTTTTTTCAAAAATAAATTATTGATACCCTAATGGAAATGAACAATTATAATGGTCTTAAAACTACACCTTGAGGATTAAGAAAAATACTAATTTGAATTTCAAATCTATGACGACGTTTGAAGTATTTTTTTTCTAGTAATTGTTGCCGAAAACTGTAGATAGATAGATAGATAGATAGATAGAATTTTTTTATCCAAGCGACACAAAAAGTGTATAGGACAAGTCAAGAAAAAGAAAATTAAAATATATATATATATCTAAAATACAATATTATTTAAAAAGTGCGACAAACTCTTCCACGGAGTAGACGCAGCGCCGAAAGATCTTTGCAATAAAAAGCATTTTTTAAGTTCTGAAGTATAATGGGCCTAAAGTAACACCTTGAGGTTGATTTAAAGTAGAAATTTAAAACGTAAATCAAAATTAGATTAACTATTTTGGAGTATGTAGCTAAAAACACATAAAAAAGATCTTACAAAAAACTTGTTTTTACTATTCTGGCACATTATAACAGATATAAATCAGTATAGTGGGCCTAACATAGTACCTTGAAGTTTTTATGAGACGCCAATTTTGAATCTACGAGATTGAAGCAATTTTTGTAAAACTGAGAAACAATAGATTCTCTTCAAAAATGAATTGTCAAGATTCTAATAGAAATAAAAAGAAAGAATAATGGCCCTAAAACCATACCTTGGAGATATTTGAAGTATGTTTTGCGGTTAGAAAAGGAAGCTACAAAAGATTTTTCTTTTCAAAAATAAATTATTGATACGCTAATGGAAATAGAAAATTATAATGGTCTTAAAACTACACCTTGAGGATTATGAAGAATACTAATTTCAATTTCAAATCTATGACAACGTTTGAAGTATTTTTTTCTAGTAATTATTGCCGAAAACTATGAAAAGATCTTTGCATGAAAAAGCATTTTTGATGTTCTGAAGTATAATGGGCCTAAAGTAACACCTTGAAGTTGATTTAAAGTAGAAATTTAAAAATTTCAATTTCAAATTTATGACAACATCGAAGTAATTTTTTTTTTTTTTAAGTAATTGTTGTCAACAAGTGTGAAAAGATCTTCGCAACACAAAAACACTTTGGATGATCTTCTGAAGTATAAAAGGCCTAAAACAACACCTTGAAGTTGATTTACAGTAGAAATTTTAAATCTAAAGTTAGATTAACTATCTATTTTTATCAAAAACTTATTTTTAATATACTTGCTTAGATTTTTTTTGGGGCATATCCCAAATTTAGTCGTTTTTAGAAGATTGAGGTTTATGACTGACTTCTAATTTATCATTTCAAATCAGAAGGCTTTTACTTCCATCTTGCAACACTATATCTTCCGCCATCAATAGCGCCATCTTTTAAGGAGATTTTGCATATAATACAACTGTTATCTATAAGATGTTTGAATAAAAACACAATGTATTAATACGATATGCAATATCAGACCTTCATAATATTCTAAATACATTAATTTATTTGAATATTATGAACATACAGAAAATTTAATATTTTTTTTTAAGTTTAATTGTTTTAAACTATCGTTTATCATATTGTTTTAAAAAAAAATAACCCGGTGGTTCATTTTATTAATAGCACAACAACTAATTGTGAGTTAAGATAAAAAGCCGTTTGTTCCAACTGAGATAATCTTTGATAAGCAAACCTTAGATAAGGTTATCAGAAATACAATAATAATGAAGGAAAAGTCCTATAATTGAAATTAAATAATCATCGCGGAGAGATGTGCTTCAAACGACCATTTTAGGCCACCGTTACGCAAGGGGTTTTATTTTTAACGAAAATGGCGACCGTTCACGTGATAAAGGTGCCAACCAAGTAAACGACCACCAAAATCCAAGTCGGAATTCCACCAAGCCAAAACTGTTAGACCGTATTATGACAATGAAGAGCATACGCTCAATTTTCCGTAGAGTTCAGGGCTCTAATAAGAGCGAGCAGGGCGGTGATGACCTCTCCAGGTCCTCCTCAATCACCAATTTAAATGCCGAGTCGAAAAACAAAGGTGCCCTGTCGAAAAATAAAAAGTCCGCCTCGAAAGACCGGTTGGATAAGATTCCCGATAAGAAATATGAGAAGAAAGGTTTGTATTTGATTACTTTTTGCGGTGTTTTCAATTCAATTTTTTTTTCAATTTTTAATACCACAATAGGATTGACTAAGAACAACAATAAAATCGACGACCAATTGGATTTTCCCGCGGAGACCCTGCAAGAAATCGAATCCTTGCAACGGCAACTCCAGGAGATGGCTAACGAGAAGTCCACCTTGGCTTTAGAACTGGGCGAGCAGAAAGGTCATATGCACATCCTCGAGAATCAGATGCTAAATTGGAAGGTAAAATCTTTAGAGGCAATGTTATAAAAGTCTTCATTCCTTGACCACTTTTGCTTACTGATTTTTGAGAATATTTTTCTCCTTCAGAAATTGCATGAGGAACTAAGTCAAGAGAATAACTTGCTTCGGAACCGACTGAAGGATGTAGCTCACTCCCCTTTATCCGATAATGAGAAGCAACAACTGTTATTAGAATCGCATAGGCATCACAGTTCAGCGCCAGCATCAATCGCCACTAATGTAAGTCTATAATTTTTTACTTTTACGAATTCGTACTATTCTCCGCAATAGTTGATAGATGATGGAGCGGCTGGTGATGTCACTGCTTGCCCGACCCCAGACTGGGATAAGCATTCCAGCAGCAACGTTAGCGAGATTTCCGTGGCCTGCCTCCAAGATAGAATCAACCAGATGGAGGAGACCCATTACAGGTAAGCTATTACAAAACACTTTAGCGATTACATCCCTCCAAAACAAAAAATCGTTGATTAGCACCAAAGAAGAACTACAAGCCACCGTGCAAGAACTGAACGACCTCCAAAGACAACTATCGGAGCTCCAACAGGACAATTACCAGCTCGTGGAGGATAAAAATTTGATGTTCGATTCCCTTTGTCGACAAACAGAAAGACTGAACGAATCTAAAGGCGAAATTGAGAATTTGAAGCAGAGATTGAGGGCTAAAGAAGACGATACCGGGTTAAACGAAGCTGCCGTTGAGCACGAGCAAAAACTGCTGGCTTTACTCAAAGATGCTCAAGAAGAACGCGAGATGTTCTTATTGAAGCAAGAGCAGCTCACCGGCGAACTGCAAGACGCTATTGCAACCAATGCCCAACAAACTATTTTGATCGAGCAACTGAACGAAAGGATTAAGACTTTGGAATCGACTTTAGATGCCAAACACGCTGAACACAAGCAGTTGGAGCAGGAGCTGGTGATCCTCAAAGATCAATCTAGCGGGATGCAGATAGAAATTGATAGACTCTCTGATTTATTGGAAAATGCCAGGACTAAGGTGAGTTGGCTCATTCCCTAGAATCCTTTTGAATGATCTCTCTGTTTAGATCGTGGAATTGGAGCAAGATAGAGCCTTGAGCGACAAATCAGAATTGGACGAAATGCTGGATAACGCCAGAAAGGAAAAAGACGCTTTGGAATCTGAAGTGACAAATTTGAAGGAGCAAGTGGCCAGAAGCAAGAACGAATCTGAGAAATTGAAAGATCAAGTTTCGATTCTCCAAGAAGAATGCAAGGTAAGACTTTTTCCTCCGTCTCTATATCAAAATCCACCGTTAGATTATTTTTGCTCCGAATTTAGGTTACCAGGAATAATGCCAAATGCACGCAGTCAGAACTGGAATACAAGTGCGAGATTTTGACAGCGGACAAGAGCGCCCTCAACGAGCAGTTGCAGCAATTACAGGAAGCAGCCAATGGTCTACAGGTTCGAATAGCCAATTCACCCCCAATGTAATGTTTCTTTTTATTTTATCGATTTTTCTTCGTTTATCCAAAGGTACAGGCTCAGTGTCAACTGGAAGACAAGCGGCAGCTGTCTGCGGTCCTTTCCGAAACTCAGAAGCTCCTTAGCGAAGTGGAAAGGAGAAATCAGGAGTTGGAAAGCGAGCTAGCTGAGCTGAAGAAGCTAAGGAAGGATGAAGTGAGTCAGAAAATATATTTTTTTCTAAGATTATCCATAGAAACGGTTTTTGTAACATTAAAATAGGGAAAAATTACAAAAAACAAAACAAAACGATTAATGGGCCTAAGATATCTTGCGGATTATGTGAAAACATGGATTTTAACATTCAAATATTTTTTTTTAATCTTTCCAAACAAAAAAAGTAATAATAATAAAAGTAAAATTAAAAACTAAATGTTTGGCATTCTAATAGAAATAAAAAAGTATAACGGTCCTAAAACTACACCCCGATTTTGAGGCTCCAACGAGAATTTTTTGAGATTCTGATCGAAAAAAATTACAGATTCTGTCCAAAAATGAATTGTTAACATTCAAATAGAAATAAAAAACAGTATAATGGTCCTAAAACTATACCATTGGGATTTATATAATATATAAAACACCGATTTTAAATATCTAACAAAATTGATGTATTTTTTCGGAGTCACTAAAGAAAAATATTTTCTTTTTAAAAAATAAATTATTAAATTCTAATGGTCCTAAAACTACACCTCGAGTATTATAAAAAATACTAATTTTAAATCTTTCTTTAATATTAGTAATCGAAAATCGTCAAAAGATATGTATATAAAAAAGGGTTTTTGATACTCTGATGCAAAACATTATAGTGGGTCTAAAGCAACACCCTGCGGTTGATCTAAAATACTAATTTAAAATTAAAAAAAACGATTAATACCTTGAGGATTATGTGAAAATACCGATTTTAACATTACAGTATTTGTTTTATCTTTCCAAACAAAAAAAAGTAAAAAATTCTTTTAAAAAATGAATGCTTAATATTCTAATGGAAATAAAAAAAATATAACGGTCCTAAAACTATACCCTGACGTTTATTTTGAACACCGAGTTTGAGGCTACAACGAGATTGAAGCTATTTTTTGAGATTCTAATCGAGGAAAATGTCTGACTCTTTTCAAAAATGAATTGTTAACATTCTAGTAGAAATAAAAAAAAAAGTATAATGGTCCTAAAGCTATACCTTGGCGTTTATATAATATATAAAACAACGATTTTAAATATCTAACACGATACATGGATTTTTACGGAGTTACTAAAGAAAATGGGTCTAAAGCAAACACGTTGTAGTTTGATCTAAAATACTAATATAAAATTTGCAACAACGCGAGGGTAACTATTTTAAAAACTATCATATAAAAAACTTGTTTTTGACAGTCAATTGTAGGCGTACAACCTCATAATGGGTCTAAAACTACACCCTGATGATTATACTAAATAAAAATATTAATTTCAAATTACGTTATATGTAGCCGGCAGTACGGCTTAATGGTAGGTTGCATCATTGTCAGTTTTGTGCGTCAAACAGCAATATGCATAACAAGTTGTTGGATGGGTGACCATTTCAATAAAAACTTCTGCCTAAGCGGCTCGGTGTGTCCGGCACCCTGGGGAGGTAGCACAATGGGCCCGGTAAGAGTGGCCTAAGTACATGTGTTCTCACCACCTTCCCCGACCAGAACTTTACCTTTTTACCTTTACGTAATATGTACTAATTTTTGATATTCCCATGCAAGTGATAAAGCATTATAATGGGCCTAAAACTACACCTTGAGGTTTATATAAAATACTACTAGAAAATATACGACATACAGATAAAGAAAAATCATATAAAAAAGTCTTACTGCAAACATATTTTCATACCGATTATAATTTTTATAAAACATGAAGGGCCTAAAATTACACCTTGCGGATTGTATAAAATAACGATTTAAAATTTAAAACCTTGCTTTAATCTCCATATATATCATTCAAAGATAATTTATTAAACCAAAATGAGCCAAAAACACCCCCTTTTGGTACAATCCTTGCAAAAATCCCGTCAAACAAAAAAATACCACGTTTTGCATTTACTACAATTCTTGAGACTTCCTTATCGCAATTGCCGAGTAATAAGAAACTGCAACGGTCCTAAAACTACTACTGGTGGTTCTAAAAACGTAAAAAAATCAATTTTCCGCACCTGCAGAATGAAGAATGGGAAAAATTCCAAAACGACCTCTTGACCTCGGTGCGAGTAGCCAACGATTTCAAGACGGAGGCCCAACAGGATTTGCAGAAAATGATTTTGGAAAATAAGGCCCACAGGGAGAAGGTGCGCCATCTGGAGGCGCAGATCAACAAATTGAGAGGTGAGCACCTTTTGAACGATCTATTTGCACGACTAACAGATTTTTTGCATGTTGATTCTTGCACTAATAGTTTTTCTGAAATTAAAAATTACCGTAGTTTAATATTGCATGGGTGCTTAACTAATTTTTTGGGATTTTATATTTAAAAACAAAACATGTACAACAAATAAAAGTGAGCAGCACTAAAAAAAGCAGTACACACAAAGATTACAAAAGTTTGCCGAGAGCAAACAAGCGATAATGTAACATCAAATAAGATAATTTGGAAGGTATTCACATGAATAATTTTTTTTAGTATAATTAGATTGTGTTTTTGAGTTAGATCTTTTTAAAATGTGCAAAAATAACATGGCAAAAACATTAACGGGAAGATAATTCATTGTGTGTGTCAGAATCGAAAACAGATGACGATCATTCTGTGGAGGTAACATCACCGGAACAAAGCGAGGATAACCCAAAAGACGCTCAGAATTCTTCCTTAGACGTTGAACCACCTTCCCTACCTGCACAGGATAAAATCGACGGTAAGCCTAAGGAGGACGAAGTGCTTTTAAGGTCTAGATCTTCAGATATATCCGACGAAAGCAAATCGTCGAAAGAAGATTCAACAAAATCGAAAAACAAAGCCTCGTCTTCTTCAAAAGCCCGATTCAAAAAACCAAAGATATTTAGGAATCACAAGGGGTATTACGTCTCTGGGGAAAATCAAGAATCAGAACACGAGGTGCCACCCCAAACAACGAATCAGATGATCGATTTGGGTCCGCCTTTACCGGCGCCCATCGAAATCCAAGCGATTCAGGAGAAAGTGGACGAAGCCCCAGTTCACCAGGAGAATAATATGGAGCCCATAACGAAGAAAATTTTGAATATTTTACCTGGGAAACAGAGAAGTGGTGACGCTTCATCACCGCCGAGCAAAAATACAAAATCGAAGAAGGATCAACAACAGAAGCAGCATTTATCGTCGCAGGAACAGAAGGATCTGAAATCGTTGAATGAGTTATACGCAGCGATCGATCCAAATATTCCCGAAGAGTTCTTGACCGGCGAACAGAAATTTATAATTAAATTGAAGCAAACCTACGACTCAACACTTGAACGCAACAAAGTCAAACCGGTAGCTAACAAGCCTAAAAACAATTTAGCCATCAGTAAGCCGCTTTTGACTTCGGTAATTTCAAATCCCAAATTGAAGCAGATAGCTGATGATCCTACGGTTAGAGTAGTTGAAGATGACGCCACTAAAAATCTTTATAACACTACGAATGTCTTCTTTCCGGTGGCACAACCGAGTAGCTCGCAGAAGTTCGACGACATCCACGCTTCGTCCATACATTTCAATTATTATGATACCGAGGATAAGAGGACCACAACCGTTGGTACTTTCAAAGATGACGGCACCCTTCCCAAAAGCAAAAGCTTAAACGATCTTTACTTCAGAAACGACGACTTGAGCAAAGTGTCGAATTATTCTTTCACTAGACAGCACTCAACTGGTTCTCTGACGAATTTTGCTTCACCGACTCCGTCGTCAAACTTAAACCCAGACGCTTTGGAAAATCCGGCTAGCGATAGGTCTTCATTTTCCGATAGTGGGGCGTCGAATGTCTCGTTGGCGTCTATAGCGAAGGTTGCTAGAAAAAAAAGTGTCACCCAGGAGAATTTAGAACGCACTTTAAACGAATTATCTTCCGGAATTGATCCAAAATTGCCCGATGAAGAATTGACCAACGAGCAATTATTCGTCAGGAAAATGAAGCATAGTATGGAGGAAATGGGACGAAAGCAAACGCTTAGGAAGGACCGCAGGAGCAATGTTAAAATCAGCGAGCCGACTAAGGAGTCGGTTTGGGGCAATCCCAAGCTGGCTTCTGTCATTAAAGATGAGAAGACGCAAGACGTGAAGGCTGAACCTAAAGAGAATAAAATTAGGAAATTGTTCGATAAATTCAAAGCAAAAAAAGCCGAAGAAACCCCAAAGAAAACTTTGCCTAAAAAGCAAATCAGCCAAGAAGATATAGTCCACGCAACAGCACTTCCCAAAACCATCGTGGATAAAGACGCTATTATTATCCAGAAGCAAAAATCCGAATCTGACTTGTCCAAGCCGGATCAAACGATGGCAGAGGGCTTGGCGGCCACGGAAAGTACCTCGAGCCTTTATAAGACAGTTATTATCAATTCTGATTTGCAGAAAATGATCGACGGAAGAAAGAAAAACGAATCAAAGGTAGAAGAAAGAAGAACCTGCGAAAACGACGACAACTCAAGCTTTAACTCCGACCTCTACGTCCCCCATGAAGATTTCACCATCAAAAATAAAACCCCCGATCCTTATTTAAGCGACGCATCCACCACCTCCTCCAAAAAAGAAGTTATACATCGTATCAGCTCTATACCCCCAACGGAATCCTTCAACACTTACGTTAAGCAAAAGATATCTCCTGGCACGCCGAAAATTACTTTCGATTACCAGGATCATCAAACCACCGCCACTGTGAACTCTAAAGATCAACAGAGTAGCCTTAGAATTTCCATTGGCTTCGATTCTGCAGATGGTAATGACAACGGTGGTATTAAGTTTACGCAAGTGCCAAACTTGGAAGACCAAATTTCCTGTGAAGAAAACCAGATTAAAATCGAAACTTTTAGATCAGCTGAAGTCAAAAAATCAGACGTAGATGCTATTGAAGAAGAAGCAGACCCAATCATGCGTAAACCCAAACCGGATCAAGAATATATCGAGAAACTCTATAGAACCAGATTATCGAACAGTCAATCGAATTTGGTCGGTTTAAACCAGTTTTTGGAAGAATTTCCAGATTCCAAGAAGTCTTTGTACATTAAAAACGCCGCCAAGTTCAAAAAACCAATTTCTAATCCTCCAACGAGGCCACCTCCGCCTCCACCAGTCGCTCCCAGACCAAAAAGTCAGAATTCCAACGTTCAAGATGCTAAAACATCTACTGGGATGAAATTGTCAAAATCTGAAGGCAATATCTTCGATTTTAACTTTAAATTTGATGAAGTTAAGAAGTTGAATAATCGAGAAGTATCTTCGGTAAGCACAGATATAAACCATGAAAAAAATTCACAGTCAGAAGTGGGAAAAATTGAAGATGATTTTTCCGTTAGTCAACATAATGAAGATCTAAAGAAAGAAGAAATCAAAATTGAACGAACCGACTTCACAATTGGAGAAACTAATGACGATATTTTCAACTTTAAATTCAAATTTGAACAGCCAAAACAGGCATTGAATGAAGACACAACAAAGGTTTTTGATTTTCCATTGAAGGAAAATGCAATTGGAAACGTTGAGACCTTTATTGAAGATAAAAGTCAAGAAATAGAAGCAGCACAATCTACAAGTGAAGAATCTGCTTCGAAAGATAATTTCTTTGATGTAAATTTTAATTTTGAACAGGCAACAAATTCAACAAACGCAGAAAAGGATTTTGCAACCACTGCAGAAGATATGAATGCAAATATTATTGAAGAAACTACCAACAATGTTGACGAAAACCCACAGAAAGAACTTAGATTAGATAACACTGATCAACATGAAGAAACTCCAATTGAAGTTAAAAACCTAAATATTGCGCTGTCAAATGAAGAAATAATCAAACTGACTGGAGAATTTATTCTAATTGAAATTTCAAATAATTCCGACAAGGAGTTTCAACCAGAAATATTAAAGATTGAAGAAGATAAAGTTATAGTATCGGAAGCCATCTCAATTGAATTAGAAAATTGCAAGAGTGATTTGTTCAACAATAAATTTGAAGAAAGCACTGAATCAGAGAATCAAAAATTTAATTCTCAATTATCCTACGAAGAAATTATGAAGATCACTGACGAATTTATTTCACTAGAGATTGCGTATCATTCTGATGAAAATTTAGTACGAAATTACGAAGAAGTTTTGAAGATTGAAGATGAAATTGAGATATTAGAAAATGTCGAGAATGTATTAAGAGAACAGAAGAATCGATTCGAGGATAATAGTGAAGAAATTGCTGGAATTAGTTTTGAAAATGAGCAGTTAAATGATGGATTATCATATGAAGAAATTATAAAAATTACTGAAGAATTTATTTCGACTGAAGTTGTTAATCATAGCGACGAGGATTTGAAGCAAAATCCGGAAGAGATTACAAATGCTGAGGAGAAAATTGAAGATTTAGAAAACGTAGAAGAAGTATCAACAACAATCCAAAGCAACGAAGTTATAACAAAGATTAATGAAGATACAGTAAATTTTGACCATGATCCTGAAGTTGTTAAATTGGAAGAAGGAAATTCCGTAGATCACGATATTTGTGAAGGCATCTTAGGAATAATCGCGCCTCCAGAAGAAATTGATCAAGATCCTCTCCAATCCCATCAAAATTTGCTCAAAGACAATGAGGCAGAATCTAAAAGTGAAGCCGTGGAAGATCAGAAAGATTCGGAAAGAGATTCTGAACACTCCAACATGAGCTTCTCAACTGAAATAGACGATTCGGATCCAAACTTCGGCAGTATCATGAATACCAAGTCGAAAAGGAGTTCCTCCAGGCTTTCTTCGGATTCTTCGGAAGAAGAAGTGTTCCGCCGGCTCAGTTATAAACTGGACCTTACTGAGTTGAGCTTCCTTCGAGATGTCTACAAGAAATACGAAGTCGATCGGCCAAAATCTCCCATCAACCCTACAGATATGGAGATAATAGAGAAAGCCAAACTGGAGAGCTTAACCACTGATTATGAAAGTGAAGATTTTGAAGCGAAAAATGTTAAGAGTTTTGAGAATGATGTGTTCAACGTTGACGAAAATAAAGATTTCGACAGCGAGGATGAATTAACAGAAGCGGAATTAGAGTTGATAAGGAAGATCACGCAAGACAGAAACGACAGACCGGTGTCTGACATCAATGAGAAGGATTTGAAGATCATAACTACGATAAGGCAAGAATCTTTGTCGAAGAAACTGATGACTGATTTAGGTATCCCAGGTGATGGGGTTGAACCAGAGATGGATGAAAAATCGGATAAAGTTGAAGATGGCATGAATACATTGGAAAAAAATCGAAATTCCTTTGCTGTAGAAGAACATTTAACTCCCAGCAATATTGAAAATTTTGAAACACTTAAAGTAAAAGATCAACTTGATACAAACACCAAAGCAACAACTGATGATAAGAAAAAACCATTTGTTCCAAAAACACCACCGGCTAGACCAAGTAAAATTGTCAAAAACTTCAACCTCATGGATTCCCTATTTAGCAATAACGATGCAGCGCTTTTACCTCAATTTACTTTAACTTCTTCCAAGAAAAAACCCATCCCGCCTAAAAGAATGGGGCAGAGCATCAAGGAAAGACAAGCATTGTTTTTGCAAAATGATAATCCATCAAATAAGCCTGACAGAACCTCTAAAACGTTTAATATCACTAAAATTGCCACTGATTCAACTGCAATTAAAGATAAATCTTTGGAACAGAAGCATATAGAAACAAATTCCCCAATTGCAACCAATAAAAATCGTAAATCCCATGAAGAGATTGATGGTAATCGTAAATTTAAAGATTTCGGATTGGAACCTCACGAATTAAGTAGTGAAATCGGGAAAATGATCGAGGATTTAGACGACATCGAGAAGAAATGGAACCCTGGATACTCTCAAAGGAGGAAAGATGTGACTCAAATATTACAAGAGCAAATTGAAGTTAAAGACGAACCAATGAAGTTTAGCGAAAATACCGTCATAGAAGAAGAGCCGAAAGAGGCAGAACCGAAAGATGTGTTTGGTGACATTCAACAACTCGCAGATGATATGGAGCAGATCGAAAATATACTGGGGGGTGTGGATTTTGATGAATTCAAAAGGAATTTTAAAGAACCCGATGGATCAGAGACAGTTTTGGGGTCGCAAATGGGAGAAGGTGATTTGTGGTCTTCAAAAGATTCGGCTTCCCGAAAGAATGTATCACAAATTTGCGATCCAGTTGATAATTCTAATAGATTTTCTGTTGATCATATAATGCAAAAGCAGGAGGGTCCAACGTGGTCTTCAAATGTTTATAATAAAACGAGTGTGGATCCCTCACAAAAAGATTGGGGCGAAAACAATGAATCATCCGATTCTAATAGGGTTGCTGGTCAAATTAGTTCGAAAAATAAAGAAGAGAATTCGTGGTCTTCAAATGAATATAATAAAGCGAACGTAGTTCCTGCACATAAAGATTGGTACGAAAATATGGATTCCAATAGGGTGTCTGGTAAAATTAATTCGCAAAAGAAGGAAGAGAAGCCGTGGTCTTCAAATGATTGTAATAAAACTGGTGTGGCTCCTTCACAAAGCGATTGGCGCGAAAATAGCGATCCATCGATCAATTCTGATAGAATTTCCAATCGATATAGTCGGCAGAAGAAGGAAGGGCATCCGTGGTCTTCAAATGAATATGCTAAAACTAGTGCTGGTCCTTCACGTAGAGATTGGCGTTATTGTAGCGATCCCTCGATGAATTTCAATAGATTTTCGGGGAAATACAGTTCGCAAAAGATGGAAGGTCATTCGTGGTCTTCGAGCGAATATAGAAAATTGGACGTGGCTCCTGCGCAAAGGGATTGGCGTAATAACAGTGATCCGTTCATCAATAATTCTAATAGAGTTTATGGTAAATTCAGTTTCGAGAAGAAGGAAAGTGATGTGGTGTCCTCCCCGGACGATTCCAGCAGCGTAAGAACCAGTCGGCATTTGTCTAAAAGTTGGTACAAATTGTTTAGTGCCACGGATAGTTTGGCAACCTCTCGTTTATCGCGATCTATAAGCTGCGAGTTTGAAGACGATCCTAACGCTCCTCCTTACGAACCAATCTATGCCAATTATAAGGAGTTACAACGACCGCAGAAACCCATTTTTACCGATATCGCGAAAAAGCCAATCCCGTCTCCTAGGAACGACTTAACAAGCGATCATTCTGGAACTTCAAAATTTAAAATTGACAGTGGAAAAGATGCTTTTGACACTGTGGGAATATTAGCCGATATGGCCGGCACAAATCCACCGCATAGAAGTGAGTCTCCTTTAAGTATCAAAGCTACGGATCGTGAGAAAAACACTTACACTTCTATCAACGTTTTAACCGACGCTCAACAGAAAACACCGGCACCGGCGGCGCAAAACGGCGGCGCCAGTAGCGGAGCTAAACCGAAGAAATTGGATCCGCAAGTCGTGTCGAAGACTGCCAACGTTTTGCCGCAGAAAACTTCTTCCATGGAGATCTTATATGACAGCGAGGAAAGTGCAGCTATCTCTGAGAAATCCTCGATGGATAAGTCGTATTTAGACCTATTCAAGAACCCGGAAGAAGTGATTTATGAAAATCTAAGTGAAACCGCTAAACCGCAGACGGCGTTCACCACTTTACATTTCTTTAAATCCGGCGACGTCTCCAGCGGAAGTAGTAGCGCTTCCACCCAGGAGGACGCCAAGAGAATCCCCAGTAAAGTGTCCTATCTGCGTAAGAAATTCGAGAAGAAGCAAGATAAGCAGATGCTGGTTGAAGAACTGGTGAAAGAGGGCTCGATTCAGAGCATGGACAAGACGGAATCGGTAACGGCGAATCACGCTTTGAAAAACGTCCCGAAAGCTTCGAATTTGCCGCAGAACATCTCCGAATCCGTTCAGAGCGAAGGCGGTCCGCCGTCGGCCAACACCAGTTTAGAAAATCTGCGGAGAATCTCGAGGAAAAGTTTCGAGAATGCCCGCAGCGTTTTCGAATACAAAGTTAAGAAGCAGGACAGCGTCAGCAACCAAGAACAAGTCGTGGATGCCATTAGTACTGAGGAGGAAAACTTGGAAAGCGCGGAAAATATTAGTGACAGCAAACAAATCGAAGATAACCAAATTGTGTCGTAGAGATATTCTATTTTATTTAGTTGGTAATTTTTTGTGTATATGTATATGATTTTTTTTATTTAAAAGTAGTGATTAAAATATATATAAATAAATAAACGAATGGAGATTCTGTGTCGTCACATGAAGCGTGCATTTTCAAGTGAATTCAAGTGAGTGCAAAATTAAGGAAATATGGGATTTTTCCTACACAAGGTAATTGAAACAGATATGAGTGTTTAAATTACAACAGGGCTTTTGTTTCTCGTTAAAAATATGTCTTGTGTTTAAAAATATTTTAATGTTTGTGTGTTTTATGTGTGCTTTTTTGAAAAGAAAACTCACTTCGTACTTTTAAAAAACGGAATTTTTAAATTCTCCGATTATTGTACCTATTAACTTTATGATTTCTAATTTTATATGGACCAACATTCATGTTTTCAGGCAGTTTTGTCGTTAATTCAATTTTTATGTTCATAAATGTGTTACTTCAAGTGTATTGCTTGTTTTAAAATCTTATTTATTCAAAATTAATATACGATATTGTTAAAATTAAACCAAATACAGGACATTTCAATTGAAGTGTCTTTACACCAACATGGATCAAAAAGCCATCTTTTTTAACCAGTTAGCAAAAAGTGCATAAATTGCAACCTATTTAATAAAAAAATGAAATGGTTTGGATTTTATTTTAATAAATGTTCAAAATGATGACCATTCACCTCCATATAATAGTAAACTCTTGCTTCAAATGGTCTTCTGGTGTTATTCGTTGGCATTCTTCAACAACTTTTTGGCGTAACTTAAAATTATTAAGTACAGAATACTCGATTTTCTCGAAAAACAACTTCTCAACAGATTCACAGCATGGGTATAAGGTAAGAACATCTTCGGTTACAGCATTGTTGCAGCTGCTTGAAAACAGCGAGGATAGCAGCGAATCTGCAGAGATAATGGCCTGTGACCGGAGTGAAGCTTTTGACTGTGTCTGTCATATCTTGTTGCAAAAACTTTGGTATTACGGAATCGGGGGAACAGCGTGCGATATTTTCAAATCTTACATAAATAATAGAGAGCAAACAGTTTGGTGGCAAAATACTTTATCAGACTCAAGATCCATCGACATCGGAGTGCCACAGGGTTCCATATTGGCCCCTCTATTATTAATTATACCGCCTGCATCTCTGCAAAGTAAACTGCGGGGAGGTACATATACTCCCGCCGTCTCCCACTCTACCTAACAGCGAGGTGTGGCGCTGTAGTACGATAATAGCACGTGTAGACTGATCAGGGATCAGTATTATTAGTTAGTTCAAGTAAGTTGGTTGTCTAAGTTTTAAATAGATATTTTTGCGCAAAATGCCGCGTTATACTGTGGTGGTATCACGCTGGCAATTCTTATTTTTTAAATTTGTTTACCCAGAATTAATTTTTATTTGTCCTTCATTAAATTTACTATTTCTATTTTATGGTTTTGCCCTAAATTCATTAGAATCTCTTTGATTTCCCTGTAGTGAACAAACCGTAATTTTATATTTCTTTATTTATTACTACTACGAATATAATAGTAACCGAGCTGGTGTTAAAATTTATTTAATTAATTATTAAGAGTTACTTTTAAGTTTTCAATTTTTAAAATTATTTACTCAGAATTAAGTTTTATTTTTCCTTCGTTAAATTTATTATTTCTTTATGAGGGTTTTGTTCTCCGTTCATTAGAATTACTTTAATTTTCTTGTCATGTGCAAAGACTATTTTTAAGTACATAATAGATATTATAAATTACTGTTTTACGCTTTCATTACACCTTTTGAGTTTATAAGTACGTGTGTCCATAGCAATACATATTGCAATTTATTCATTTTCATAATAAAAATACAATACGTTTCACGGTCACTAAAAATTAACACATTTCTGCGTGTAGATTGAATAGCAAAGCATCCGCTGCGCTCGCGCCAGTATTCGTTGTGAGCTATGAGTGGCTATGACGAATGACTGAATGTAGGGGAATACCTACTGCAGTAAGAAGAATGAGCGGGAGACGCACATGCGTGGCATAACCGTTGACTTTGCAGAGATGCAGGCGGTATACATTGCTTTTTTAAATACCTTTGAAAAAGAAATTGATGCTGTTGACCACCGTTACTTTGTGGTAATCCATATTAACTAATGATATTAATAAAATAAAATCTTGTGTATGTTTTTACCACGTATTTATTATACACTTTCGTGACTGTAGTAAGCAAAAAAGTGAATAAAAAAAAAACGACATTAAAACTGATAAGTGAATGTGACGAGAACAAATTACCACAAAAAGATTCCGAAATGGCAGAAGAACACATAGGGAGAGCATTTGAAGCCATTTCATTCTAATCGTATTTTATTACACAGGTTGTAAATTATTATTATATACTGACTTCCAGAAAAATTGCAACACCTAGAAGCTGTTTAACGATTTTATTGAAATTTTCAGAAAACGTCTATTTCTATGAAACAAAGTTATGATTAAGTTTTAAAAACAAAAGAACAAAAGCTTTAAAAGTTTTTTCAATAATGAGTTGCTCCGCCACGATTTGTAATGCACTCATCTAGACGCCTTGGCATGCTATTAATCAAGTGATCTATAGCTGCTTGTGGTATATCGTCCCAAGCTTCTTGAATCCGTTGTTGAAGATCGTGTAAATTATCTGGAGGGTGCGGTAAATTACCTATTCGCCTACCAATCATATCCCATACATGTTCAATGGGCGACAAATCAGGCGACCGAGCAGGCCATGGGAGGACGACAATGTTAGATTCTTCCAAAAACCGTGTTGTAGCCCTTGCCGTATGAGGGCGCGCATTATCCTGCTGGAAAATGGGATTTTGCAGCCCCTGAAGATATGGAAGGCCAACTGGTTGTAGCACATTAGCAATGTAACCAGCTGCGTTAAGGTTGCCGTCAATAAAGACCAAGGGTGATCTGCTACCATAACATATTGCACCCCATATCATAACTCCTTGAGTGAGGGCTGTGTTGCGTTCCACAAAAAATGTTGGATTTTTACGTTCTCCACGCATCCGTCTGACTCTCCTACGACTATCGTGGGCCCACAAGCAAAATCGGGACTCGTCACTAAACACAATTTGATGCCATTCCTGCGCCCAATTAACCCTTAAGTTGCTCCACTCTAGTCTGCGTAGACGGTGAAGTGGTGTAAGAGGAAGACATAAAAATGGACGATATGAAGGCAATCCATAAGATCTTATCCGGCGATAAACAGTTGACATTGACATTCTGAGTCCTGTACCTCTCATCCAATCATTTGCAATTGATCGAGTTGTTGAAAATCTATCTCTTGTGGCCAAAAGTCTTAAGCGACGTTCTTCGCGATCTGTAGTCCTTCGAGGACGTCCAGATCCACGGCGACGATGTTGAACCCCTTCCTCGGACCATTTGGACCAACACCTCAATACCGTTGAAACATTTCGGTTTACACGACGAGCAATTTCTCTTAGCGAAAGTCCGGCCTCTCTCATACCAATAATACGGCCACGTTCAAAATCACTTAATTGGACAAAATGTTGATGCTAACGTAGTCTCGGCATTTTTATCAAGTGCAGAATGAAATTGTGACGTAACAACAACAATTTGCAAACTTGACAGTTAATAAATGGTCTAATACTTCAAATTTATAGTTACTATGTGCTATGGAAACAACCTGCAAAAAAAAAAACCACTGGCTAGATTTTATTCAAATTTTAATCATCAATTTGTTTAATGAAAATAAACGTTTCCTGAAAATTTCAATAAAATCATTCGACAACTTCTAGGTGTTGCAATTTTTCTGGAAGTCAGTATATATTAATTTTGTTTAGTGATTAAAAAAAATACTTTTTCATATATGTTGCTGTAAAGAGTAATGAGTGGCCACAAGATCAATCTTCCCTATTCAAATTTTAAGGGTGGAATGACTTTAAATCATTTGAAATTGTCCCCTTTGATATGACAATTGACAGACAATCGGAATTTTATATAAATCGCAGTAAATAGTTATTCGAGGTGGTTTGTTTCTTTTGAAATTCCTGTATTAGTTGGCGTCTGTGTTTGTGCTAATAAAATCAGGCTTTCCTTCGTGCGTGTCACACGAATCCATGTCTTGCGTCTCGTAGGAACCGTAGAAATAGCTTTTTTCCGTTGCAAATTTCCAGTGAACACCGTTGAAACCGTCACCGCGAGACCGACCACTCTACCGGCCGCGATCGAAGACATCAAACCGACCGTGGCAGCGACCAGGCCGAAAGTCAGCTTGAACCGACAGAACAGCAGACAGAGCGTTAAATCCCTGATAGAAAGCATCGAAAATGCGGGCAAACCAATCACGAAAACCGGATTGTGTAGCATGTCGAGGAGCAGCTCGAATTCCTCCTTGAATTCGTTGACGTCTTCGGATTTGCGAACGCCTTCGAGTCCGCAGATTATTCCCGCGTCACCGTTAACGCCGATTTCGCCGGTGAAAAGCTCGGATTGGTGCGCCGTGGACGGGAATTTGAAGACCCCTTTGCGGGAACAATTGCCGAATAAACAAACGACGAAGGATTGGAATAAACTCATCACTGGTTCGTTGTTTTTCTTTTCTTTTTTGTTGCGATGTAATCGTAGTCTTGAATTTGCAGATAATCTACCGATGAAGACTAGCTTAAGTAACAAAAATGATGATGTCATTCGTGATCCTGTGTTCCAGTCGAAGAGTATTGATTATTCTCGCAGAAATAGCTATTCGGATTTGAGTGAGTAAATACTAGTACTACTTATCTACGGCACTATATAGCTTGAAACCCCAAATCTTTTGGGCCAAAAAATTATTTTCTAACTCTCTTTTTATTAAAAAGAAATTCTAAAAATTCATTTATGTCATACAAATAATATAAATAGTTTTATCCTCAAAGAAACAGACAAAACTTTATACTGTTAGAAATTCTTATACACCCATACCTCGCTTTACGGCTTAGATACGTTCTGAATAAGTTGGCCGCAAAGCGAAAAGCCGTATAACGAATCAATTATCTTGATACAAATCCATACATATTCAATTGAATCTGTTCCAATTTTTTATAAAATAATATATGTACATATGTAGTTTTTAGTTCATAAAGTATTTTATTTTTATTTTCTATAAAAATGTTTACATAAAAATAAAAGTAGGTACATAGTACACACAAAACAATAATACATACACAGAAATTCAAAAACTAAACATATAAATTGCACATATGTATACATAGATATATATGTAATAAAACAAAATAAAATGCTCAAAAACTGTTTAAATCAGTGAGTTATAATATGCTACCATCATTATTTTCCGCTATTGAGGATTGACCCAATTTAAAATATTGGTCCAACGTTGCCTGCTTTGCCTTGCTTTCTGCTTCTTTTAGCAGTGTTTTGTAGCAGGTAATGGCTGAGTTAATTCCTCGAGACACTTTAGCACCGCGTTCTTCATCGGGATCATTTTGAAGAAAGATGTTTAACCCCTGTTCGAAATAAGAAAGCGCATTCGACAAGTTTTTTGCTGTTAGCCGTTGGCATATAGCAGGCTCTAGGTCTGGCTCCTCATCAAGTGCTCTTTCTGTTTCTAGCTGGATCAGTTCCTCGTTTGAAAGAGGTTCTCTGTCAGCATCTAGCAAATCAACCAAATCACCTTCTTCCAAATCCTCAAAACCAAGATTGTTTGCTAAGTTTAATATGTTTTGTCGAATTTTAGAAAGAGAACTAACTTCAGGCTCATTAGTTTTTATGCATTCTGGCCATATCTTTTTCCAAACATGGTTCATTGTGGTTGATTGTAATTCCTTCCAGGATTCGCTAATGTTGCCTACGGCATCTCTGATGCTGTAGTTTTTCCAAAATTATTTTATCGAAGATTCACCATCGGTTTCGTGAATAAATTTACGAAAAGTTCTGCGTAAATAATAAGCCTTAAAAGTGGCTATTGCACCCTGATCCATTGGCTGGATCAGAGCTGTTGTATTTTTGGGAAGATACTCAATCTCCACATCTTCAGACAATTCGGATAAATTAACCGGGTGTCCTGGAGCATTATTCAAAATGAGCAATGCCTTGTTGCTCAAGTTGTTGTCCTTCAAATATTTTTTTACTTCTGGGCAAAAGTAGTTTTTAAACCAGTCTTCAAAGAGAATCTTACTCATCCACCCTTTCTTGTTGGATCTCCAAATGACGGGCAATTGTTTCTTATTCAGCCCTTTAAAACACCTCGGATTTTCTTAAAGATATACTAAAAGTGGTTTTAGCTTAAAATCCCCTGCTGCATTAGCACCAAGGAACAAAGTTACTCGTTCTTTAGACACCTTGTATCCAGTGCAGACTTTTCACATTTTGATATGTAAGTTCTTTCAGGCATTCGCTTCCAGTAGAGTCCTGTCTCGTCTACATTGAAAACTTGTTCAGGTCGGTATCCACCTCTTTCAATAATTCCTTTCAAAATGCTGGGATATTCTTTAGCTGCGTCATCATCGGCACTAGCTGCTTCACCTTTCATTTTTAAATTGTGCAAATTGCAGCGGTTTTTGAATCTTTCAAACCAACCTCGGCTCCCTTGGAATGTTACATCTTTCACAGATCCATCAGTATCCTCCCTCTTTAAATTTTCGAAAATACTTTTAGCCTTTTCTTGGATAGTCATTTGACTCATTGGCATCCCTCGTTGATTATTGTCTTCAATCCACATATCTAATAATTTCTCCATTTTTTCCATAATGCTGCTTCTTTGGCGAGTTAATTTTGAGACACTTAAAGGTGCAGCAGATAACGAATGTGCTTTAATTTCTTCTTTTCTATCGCGAATAGTCTGAACGGTATACTTCGCCAGTCCCATTGCCTTACAAATTTGAACAATTTTCTCACCAGCTTCAATACGACGTAAAACATCTAGTTTAGTCGCTAGTGTGACAGATTTTCGGCTTCTCTTTTTAGTTTTATCAATATCAATCTCCAAATTCAATGAACGTTTTGGTGACATTTTTTTTTTAAAAAAAAAAGATGATTATATTTAAAAGAATTAATGAATTAATTAAATAACGAAAATACAGTCTTTTTAATACATACGTACCAAATATGTATGTTTACAATATCACAAATTAATACAAACAAAAACAATATGCAACCAGAAAACAAACAAGAATAAACAAGTCTAGCTACACTAAGGCCACAACGCAGTAAAATGGTGATAACGTTGTGCCAAACGTTCCTCATATTTTCGTGAGGTGGACTGTAACTGATGCAACAGTGCCACCTAACGGGAGAAGCTGGAAGTCTCTCGGAGTGAGTAAATATGTAGGTCGCTACAGTACATACAACATTTTTTTTGCCGTATAACGAAACATTGTGTGCCGTAAATCGAAAAAATGCCATAATTAAAAAAGGCCGTTATAGCGAAATGCCGTATAAAGAACGGCCGTATAGCGAGGTATGGGTGTATAGATACTTATTTTGATTAGAGGAGGAGTCTATGATATCTAATCCTAAAACAAGTCTTCCAATATATTCATGCAAAACAAGGCACAAATCCGATACCTAGGACTTTATATCATAATGATATAATCTTAGATACCCCGCAAAATATAGTTGAGGCTTTTGCTAGTAAATTCTCTTCGATCTCTGTTAATAGTTCACCTTGCACTAGTGAGTTTAAAAATGACAATCGCAATCCTTTTACTCTGCATCGTATTTCTGTCGAGGAGATAATAAAAGTATTGTCGTCTTTCCCTGCTAATAACACCGCTGGTGATGACCTCGTTCCCAGTTTTTTGGTGCGTGATGCTAGATTTGTGTTCGGTAAACCTCTAACATGTATAATTAATTTAGCAATTGATTCATGTACTTTTCCTGCAGCTTGGAAATCGGCTAGAGTCGTTCCAGTATTTAAAAAAGATGACAAGTCATGTATAGATAATTATAGACCCATTTCTATTTTATCCAATTTTGCGAAAGTTTTTGAAAGCAACGGCAACGTTTTAACACGTTCTCATATTGTTAAGGATCTTGGTGTTTTATTTGACTCTCGTCTTTCTTTTGTGCCACGCGTTACTAACTTATCCATTGCTGCGTCTAAAACACTGGGTTTTCTATTACGAGGATCGAAATTCTTCAACAATATATCTCTAGTAAAAACTTTGTATTTCGCCTTTATTGTTAGCAAACTTGAATATGCTTCTGTTACATGGTCCCCACACTATACTTATCTACAGCTATGTATTGAAAAGGTTCAACGCCGCTTTTTAAAATATCTTTCCTTTAAACTGGACAACACATACCCGGAGAGAGGAGTCGACTATACTTGGCTTTTGACAAGGCATGACGTGACATCATTGGAAAGCAGACGGAAAACACACGGAGCCAAGTCAGTGTGGAAGATAATCCATGGAATAACTGATTGCCCTTCTCTTCTTTCTAAAATAAATTTCTTTGTTCCCCGCATTTCCTCCCGTTCTTGCCCCACCTACACGTTTCCATTTTCCCGTACCAACTTATTACAACATTCCCCTTTATTCACTATGTGTCGATCTGCTGATATGTTAACTATTACATTGATTTAAATTCATTTTTTTTTCTCACTCACATTTTGTTACAAATTCTGTTTTTTTTTCTATTTACTCTGTTAGGGAATTCTTATATTATTATTATATTGTGTAGTATTCATTGTATGTATATTATGTCTCTATATGCTGAACTTTTGTATTTTTACCCTGTAAATGGTAAACCGTTGGGTAATAAAGAAGCTATTATTATTATTATTAGACAATCCAAAAATGCAATAATATACAAGCTATTCCATTTAAAAAACGACAACTTTGATACTTTTAGGGCTTTTGTAACACCTTGTGTAGCATGAAAAAAACTTTAGAAGCTGACCATAAAACATCCCTATATACCCCAGAAATGAAATTTTATTAACGTCGTGTTTTGGCCACAATATTCCGTGCCATACAGCGTGAATGACCCTGTATATATGATGACATGTTTTAAAACAATTTGATGTTACTTGGCGATAATTAAACTTTATACTATTAAGAAAAACAACTTTAACCATAAAATATTTTCTTACGAGACACATACGAATACATTAAGCGCACTGCAAGTTAATCTGAACAATCTATAGATTAGCGTCAGCAAAAAAAAAAACCTATTTTTTAAATAAAAACAACTAGCGACTCGCTACTCCTTCCACACTGAACTGTCCGTCTTGGGCTGTACACCTCGCTCTCTACCACTATCTATGTTTCATAAAATCGAAATATTGCACCTTTGATCTATGCAGCCCGCCTGATTTGGCCAATTCTGCTACAGTGAGCTCTCCGTTTACTTATCTGTGATACTGGGTTGACGTTGAAGCATCGATGCTTTTAAAAAAAATGTTTCCTTCACATCTTACATTTTATTTTCTGTTAATCTAATAAAAATATTAAAATAAAATTAAAGACAATTAATAATTTAAATTATATGGAATGATTACACTCAATTACTTACTTTAGAGCATCGCTATTCTTGTATTTAATCAAATTGAGTTTCGACCACTAAAAATTTCGGGTTTTAAACCAATAGAGTGTGGAATTATTTTTTTTTGAGGATTATTTTTGATGATATTAATTAATATATTCTATAGGTGAACGTAAAGATCCTCTAAACAGTTTAGTGAAGAACGGTGGCTCCAAACGCAACGCCTTACTCAAATGGTGTCAAAACAAGACAATCGGTTACAGAAACATCGACATAACGAATTTTAGCAGCTCTTGGAATGACGGCTTAGCCTTCTGCGCTCTGATGCATACTTATCTCCCGGATAAAATACCTTACGATAGCTTAACACCGCAGGAAAAACGGAAGAACTTCGCTTTAGCATTTCAAGCAGCGGAAAGCGTCGCAATTCCCACTACTTTGGTGAGTGTCCTTTTTTTTTTTTAATAATAATAATAATTTTTTAATTAATTACTCGTTCGATTTAAACTTATAGAACATCAACGATATGGTACAACTGGAACGCCCAGATTGGCAACAGATAATGGGTTATGTAACCGCGATCTATAAACACTTCGAGACGTAATCTTTCTTATTAATTAATTCAACGGATTGGTATCGTATTCTGTGATAAAAAAAATGATTTTTTCCTTTCGATAATCATTCCTTCCGATTAAGTAAAGGAATAGACAGAGTAAAAAGAGGTTTTAGAGAGAGAGAGTGCGACCAAAGAAACAAGACGAGAATCATTTCGGGGAGAAAATATTTTTAAATAATCATTTTTTATATTGCAACTTTAATATCGTCCAACTTTTGATATCCGCGTAACGGTAATTTCTAGTCATTTAAAACTTTTAAAATCCCTCGATGCTGAAGCGAACGTTTCTACATACAGGGTGTTTCCTAACTTGGGTGACAAAATGAATGAGGATACTCCTAATCGAATTTTAAGACGAAAATGTGGTATAAAATTTTTTCGAATGTCGCTTCGTTTTCGAGATACGAGCTGTAAATTTTTTTTTTTAATTTTTTTTTTTTTTTTCATTTTATTAATTAATGCCACTTAGGTACTCTTTACACGGATCTCTGACAATGAACTAATTGTAAAGTTTAAAACACCCAAAATAAAATTATGTTAATATAAATTAAATATTCTTGGAATATCGTTTGGCATTAATTAAAATAAAAAAAATTAAGAAAAAATGTTACCCCCTCTATCTCGTAAACGAAGCGACAATCGAAAAAAAATTATACCACATTTTCGTCTTAAAATTTGGCGAGGAGTCTCCTCGTTGATTTTGTCAGAGAGATTAGGAAACACCCTGTATATAAAAAAAACTCCATTCGCTGTTAGCTTCTGAATGTATTCCGATAATTCGCTCAATATCGCTTATTATATGGTAAAACTATTAAATATGAACTTTTGAGATATTTTGTACATACTTACATAAAATATGATATGAAATAAAACATTTATATTATTATCTACATATACATATTTAATAGCATTTATTATTAATATAAAAATACAATACTGTAATAATAAAGACTGGCTATAATTTAAGTATAATATATCGTAGAAAATAACAATATTTATATTGCAAATTAACGATTAAAAATACGACGATAAGAATTCATTTTTATTTATTTCAAGAATTGGCATATGGCTTTTTTTTTTAATTGACTGTTTCATGAATCATTCAATCTATCGAATAATAAATACGGATTTATGGCTGAAATTTGAACATCTTAAATCATTGTTTAATTCTAATTTAAATATTCTATTTTATTTACGATTTGACCATAAATTAAAGGAAATTCTTTTTTCGTTTTATTTAGGATCAAATGTAATTTTATTTCATTCGTTTCTTCTGTATTATATGTTATATGACTATGCTAATATTTAAGATCACTTTTGTAAGTTGTTTTTTTTTCTCTTCTACTACAAAAACATTGTATTATAATATTAATAAGTGGCAGAAAAAAATAAAGAAAATAAAATTTTAGTGAAAATCTTTATTCGAACGAAACTTAACTAACTTTTCTATTAAAATCTTAAAAAAAACTATGATTAAAAATCAAATTTCCACCTTCCCTTGCTGTCTGTATCCCATCTCTCCTGCCAACGTCGGAGAGTATGCTCTCCTAAGGGATAGGAGACGTAATTTAAGGTTATATAATAATAATAGACTGAACTGACAGATAACAAGAAGTGTGTACAAATCGTTTTTTAAATGACATTTGTTCGAGCAGGTTTAACAGTTCCAAAGCTCGCTCGAATAAATAGCACTCGAACAATAAGTGTAATTAAAAAACACACCCATCATGTCCACACAATACCATATCAGCGCTATTCCTATCCCCGTGTGGAAACTGTTAAAGATCTTGGAGCCATTTTTGATAGCAAATTTACTTTAGCTATCACATATTTATTTCACATATTTTCAATATCTGTTACTTATGGATATACACTCCGCCAAAAAAGTATCGCATAATTTAGTTTTGAATCATAAAAGTATCGCATAATCTTTGTTTGTAGCATAAAGTTGTAAATATACTTTAATGCGCTCTAAGATATAATTTCTATGATTGTTTAAATAAAATACAGGCCAAATAAAAACAAGAACTCATACTTGAGATTTTTATTAAAACAAGAAATTATAATTTTGGAAAGAAAAATGTCATAACAGTAGCTTTTAATACTGAGTATTGCCACCTCTGGCTCTTATGACCGCTCGCATACGGTTTGGCAGATATTCGATTAACCTCCGTATATAAGCCTGATCCAAATTCACCCACTCGTCACGGAGAGCATTTTCTAGTCCATGCAGGTCCGCTGGGGCAACATTTTGGGTTCGTATCCGTCTGTGAAGGAGGTCCCACACGTGCGCGATAGGGTTCATGTCCGGACTTACCGCAGGCTAATCTAAAACTGGAATACCAACATCGTTAAGGTATTCCTGGACGATTATTGCAACATGCGGTCGTGGATTAACATGAATTCGTTTCCTATAATTGGCGCATATGGTACTACATGTTCTTCTAAAATTTCCGTTATATACCTGTGGGCAGTCAGTGTACCTCTGTCTACTGGTACTAACTCTGTACGACCTGTTAAACAGATGCCTCCCCAAACCATAATAGAGCCACCAGCGAAATTAGGTCTAGGTCTGATATTACACCGCGATTAGCGCTCACCGTCTCGTCTGTACACTGAGATACGCCTATCTGAGGTGTAAAGACCAAATCTTGACTCATCTGTGAAGAGTATATTGGCCCAGTCATTAATGTTCCAATTTACATGTTCTCTGGCAAACCTTAAGCGAGCCACTCGGTGGTTCCTAGTGAGACGAGGGGCTGTTACAGCTACTCTAGCTCTTAATCCACTCTGTCGTAACCTATTCCGAATAGTTTGAGTACTCACACGAGTATTTCTGACTCTAGCCAAGTCGTTCTGCAATTGTCTCGCAGTTACATGTCTTCGACGTAATGCTTGTAGTAGTAAATAGCGGTCATCTTGGCGAGTAGAACATCTTGGACGACCTGGTACAGGTCTTCTACTGTAAATGCCTGTTTCCCTATATCTGGCTACGGCTCTAGAAACACTTGACTGATTGATGTTCATCAAATTAGCAACGTATGCTTGAGATCGTCCATCTTCGATTAAAGCAACTATAGCAGCCACTTGTTCTGAAGTTAAATTGCTCATTTTAGTTTTAAAAGCGTTGGTACAGAACTCTGACTTCGCACTTTAAAATTTGTCCGTATAGGAAGACTTTCAATAAACAACTGAACAAACCTTACACATATGCATTTTTCTAAATGTGTTCTTTTAGAGAAAAAAAAAAGTAAAAACGCCAAGTTCCATTATTTTGTTAGTGTTTTTATAGTTCACATACACGAGGCAAACTTTTTGTGAACGTATAAAAATATCTTGGTTCATAAATGCCCTTTTTTAGTTTATGCGATACTTTTTTGGCGGAGTGTAGTTTGTTATATTTTTTTATACTTACTCAAATTTTACCAGTGTTAGAGTTTTGTAACATGAATCACTTATTGTTTTTCATTATCCTGTTTGGATTTATCTGTGAGACATTTTTATATTATTAATGTAACTCAATGGTAAATTTCGTCGACTGTAGCTATCCTTGTCTCTCATACGACGCTTTCATCTGCTTTCATATAATACGTAGATACTGAATTTTAAACACACTGAGAGAAATCGTACAAATACATTCCTTAGCGATAAATTTTCAATTTTCAGTACTAACGAAATGAAACAACACATCTTATTATCATTAAATATCATTTATTAACATATTCGATGATTTTTTAATCCATACATGGTAACAAATACGTTAAAAAAATAATTTCACTATAATCGCAAGTAGTCAACAGAATTTACAACAATACGCGAGATAAAATTGAAGATAAAGCTTACGTTAGAGGACAAACTTACAAAATAATAAAGCTATAATAAGACATTATGCCTAATTACGTATTGAAAACAAATTTATTGAGTGATTTAAATAAATCTTTTAAGGATCTGCGGTTTTAAAACGCACGCTTTACCAATATCACGCAACGGATGCTTTTGATACAGTAATATCAAAATTTTATTGCCGCGAATTAGATTTCATTTTAATATCAATCAAGATTAAATAATTCATTATTCTTTCGTTCGTGTTTTATCTTATATAATATTGGCACAGCCGGTTTATGTATTTACTGGCACGTTGATTCATTTAAATCCTACGCAAAAGAGAATAAATTAAATAGAAAAGATGAAATTTTATGGTAGATTTTTTTTTTTAGAGATTACATCGAAACATTCCTAAATATTCTCTATCTAAATAAATAATAACAGAACAAAGAAAAAAACAAAGTTATAATATACAAACCTGAGTATCTAAAATATATAATATATGTTTTTAAATGACATATGAGGGGTCTAGTATCAAAAGCGGCAAACTCCGCTTTTTGACGATATTTACTTATAAACACCACATTGAACGGTTTTTTGTGCTCTCTACGAAAACATGGGTTGTGAGAATGAAAATCGGCAATATGATCTTATAAAATAGCATCAAAAGTTGGCCTAAGAATCAAACACGGCAATATCCACTGCCCGTTTGGAATCATAGTCGGCAATCTCCACTTTGTCCAATTACATGGCTCGGAGCGGCCACGTGACATGACATTTCAACACGCTCCATTACACGCTAGATAGTGTTATGATTTTCTATTGTAATTTTAAAGTCAAAGTGCAAAATATTTGTTTTGGTCAGTGTTTGACGCGTTAAAAGTTATTTTGTTTGTAAATTAAAATGGAAAGTGTTACAATTCCTGTTGAGAACAAGGAAGCCCGTAAAAGGATTCGGAATCCATCTACATGGCGGCAAAATATACGCAAAAAGATAAGGTATGTTAGACACTATAGAAAGTTTTAGTTGACTATTTAACTAGAGTGTTTTACAGCAACGGAATTGCTTAGCAATGGCATGTTTTTTGGTGGCAAAACTTTTAGATACTCTCGTTGATAAAATAAAGGTTGTTAATAAATATCTTTGGGATATTATCTTGCTCTCCCTATTATCTCGTTAAATAGTAACATCACCACTCAAAAAGAAGAAGGACATACGATTTTTCTCTTTTTTCTTTTTCTTTGCCCTACAAAAGTTTCTCTCTTGGGGTATTATGAACGAAATAGTGAAGAAAATTTAACATGATAAACATATCCTCTTTTTCAGATACTCT
Source organism: Cetonia aurata (assembly GCA_949128085.1). Lineage (NCBI taxonomy): Eukaryota > Metazoa > Arthropoda > Insecta > Coleoptera > Scarabaeidae > Cetonia > Cetonia aurata. The sequence continues at coordinate 33,198,971 of OX421889.1, read as the reverse complement.
TCACCGCAGTTGCCGCAATATCCTACTTGTGGCCATAAAACAAAGTCTTATCAATGTTCTACCCTAACAATGATGGATATTAAAAGTTTTCATGATGCGTTTTATGCAGTAAAAGATAAAATCCGCCAGGATGCATTTATTTTGAAATTTTGCACTGTTCAACTACCTAAGCGTCGCCGTCCAACAAATTCCAGACATACAGCAAAAGCAACTTCTGTAAAATGCTTTATAAGAAATAAAGCTTTAAAACGAGAAGTTCCAGTGTGCCAACAAGCGTTTTTGAAAGTACTACATATTACGAAACATCGTCTGTCATACGTCATGAAATCGTTTCTTAGAACAGGTGAAGGACCTTCAGAGAAAAGAGGGGGCGACAGAAAAACTGCAAAGTTCGAAGACAAACAAGCTGCCGTCCAAAAATTTGTTAATAAATTTAAAAGTATCGAATCTCATTATTGTCGTTCCTCCTCACGTAGACGTTATCTTCCTTCGGATTTGTCTATAGCAAAAATGTGTAAAATGTACAATAATCAGTGTTTTCCAGATGATAAAGTAAAACCATCGTACTTCCGAATGATTTTTAATACAAAATACAACCTCAGCTTTAGTACTCCTCGTACTGACGTGTGTTCCATGTGCATACAACTGACAGAAAAGATTAAAAGATCTGCAGATGAAGAGGGGAAGAAAAATTTACTAGTGGCAAAGAATATTCATAAACGAAGAGCACATGCATTCTATGAGTTGCTTAAAGAAGCTAGATATGATTTGATAACGCTATCTTTCGATTGTCAAAAGAACCTTGTCCTCCCTAAGGTTCCAGACCAAAGTGCGTACTACTCAAGGCAATTGTATTTGTACAATTTTACCATTGTTCAGGGAACATCGCGATCTCAACTTACCAAGCAAAATGTATTTTCGTATTACTGGACTGAAAACGAGTTTGGGAAAGGTTCTAATGAAGTTGCTTCCGCTGTGTTTGACAAGCTCAATAAAATCAACTTTGACCCTGCTGTAACTACTGTCAGGCTGATGGCAGATGGCTGCAGTGGACAAAACAAGAACACGACACTCATTGGAATGTGCTGCAAATGGCTTTCGGAAAGAGCGCCAGAACATATCCGGAATATCGAAGTGATTTTTCCAGTAGTAGGTCATTCATTTTTGCCTGCCGATAGGGTATTCGGTATTATTGAAAAGAGTATTAAAAATTTGGAGGTTGTAACGCAACCAGAAACTTATGTAGAGCTCTTTTCTAACATTGCTACAGTTATTCATCTAGGGCAAGATTGTAGCGTATTTAACTGGAAACAAACAATCGCAGATATCTTTAAACCCACAGGAAAATGGCATTTTTCTTTTAAAAATACAAAACGGTTTTTGCTAAACAAATGTAACACAGGAAATGTTCACATTAGAGGTGAATTGTATTACAAAACCGATTTACAGAAAATTTCTAAAAGTGTTCTAAAAAAAGGAAAAACTCTTCACATGATTGAGCCTTCCATCATAGAAAGTGGTTTGCAGCAAGTGAATTTTTTGAAGCTAAAGGATGTTGATAAACTTCTTACAAAACATTTTGGCGACACTTGGAGGTTACTGGAACAACTCAAATTTTATACAGATGCTATCCCTAATGAAATGACAGAGCCAGAACAGCTAGGCGCAGAAGAAGAAGGAAATGGGATGCCGGCCGTTGAAGAAACCGCAGAAGCAACATGCGAGTTTATTGAAGAAATTCCATCCATACTTATATAATATGCATATGTTTTTTATTACATTATTTTGACGTTAATATGGACATCTATTATTATTTTACCCATAAAAGCTTTCCAAAATATTAAGTCATCCCGTTCGACTCTGAGTTCACTATCTCACAAACTCTTCGTGGTTTTGGTAACAAAACCGGCAATATCTAACGGTCAGTATCAAACACGGCATTCTCCATTCCTTTTCCTTATTTCTTTCAAATACAGTTAGAATTTTAGGTAAATTTACTTGAAAATCCAACGCAGCTTACCATTTTCTTTTATTAGAAACTATGTTCGTTTCGATATTAGTAACAATAAAGGCGTAACAGTTTTTCGCGCTTGACTCAAAAGTGAAAATGGTGGAGATTGCCGCTTTTGATAGTAGACCCCTCATATATACGATTAAACATACGTATATACATATAAAAATAAATGAAAACCTGGTGAGATTTAAATTCAAAGATTCTGTAGATTTACGTCGACAGTCCCTTGGATTTTCTCTTAATCCTTGCGTAAGGACCGATGTCTGGATCCATGATGAAGTCGTACAAGACGGCTGACCAGGAATCGTGTTGCGGTAAGTTATCATAGAATTCTGGAGCGATCTTTTTTACCTGCAAAGTTCAGTTAATTCCTATAGGTGATCTTCGATCGTTACCGTACATTTTATTTCAGAAAAAAATCTTTGAGCGTAAATTCAGTTGATAAAAGGGAATAATGTGAAAATAATATATACCGCCTGCATCTCTGCAAAGTCAACGGTTATACCACGCATGTGCGTCTCCCGCTCATTCTTCTTACTGCAGTAGGTATTCCCCTACATTCAGTCATTCGTCATAGCCACTCATACCTCACAACGAATACTGGCGCGAGCGCAGCGGTTGCTTTGCTATTCAATCTACACGCAGAAATGTGTTAATTTTTAGTGACCGTGGACGTTATTGCATTTTTATTATGAAAATGAATAAATTGCGATATGTATTGCTTTCGACACACGTACTTATAAACTCAAAAGGTGTAATGAAAGCGTAAAACAGTAATTTATAGTATCTATTATGTACTTAAAAATAGTGTTTGCTCATGACAAGAAAATTAAAGTAATTCTAATGAACGGAGAACAAAACCCTCATAAAGAAATAATAAATTTAACGAAGGAAAAATAAAACTTAATTCTGAGTAAATAATTTTAAAAAATGAAAATTTAAAAGTAACTCTTAATAATAAATTAAATAAACTTTAACACCAAGCTCGGTTACTATTCTATTCGTAATAGTAATAACTAAAGAAATATAAAATTAGGGTTTGTTCATGGCGGGGAAATCAAAGGCATTCTAATGAATTTAGGGGCAAAACCCTCAAAAAGAAATAGTAAATTTAAGGAAGGACAAATAAAAATTAATTCTGGGTAAATAAATTTACAAAAAAGAAACTAAAATAAGTCTTAATAATAAGATGAAATAAACGTGAATTTTTTAAAAATCATTGAACTTTCAAACAAAAGGTTCAAATATTCCCCCATCCTTGGCTACACAATATCCTAATCTGTTGTAGAAATTCATTCTAATATTCTCCAACATTTCTGGGCTAATGTTGTTTGACGTTTGAACAATTTTATTGGCCAACTGCTCTACATTAGCTGGTCTAATGTCTTCATTGCCATAAATTATTTGTTTCAAATAACCCCAGTAAAAGAAATCGAGGGGAGATAAATCTGGTGAACGTGGCGGCCATTTGATATTTTCAGAGTGAGTTCCGATCCACCGGTTAGGAAACTGTTCACTTAAATAGTTTCGGACAGCCACTGCATTATGTGCAGGGCAACCATCTTGCTGAAAGTAGATGTTTTGCATATTTATGTCGGGAAGTTGCTGTACAGTAGGTAGAATGTGGGTGTTCAGTAATTCTAAATATGCATTTGCGTTCAAATTGCCATTGATAAAAAAAGGCCCAATAGTATGGTTGTTTAACAAACCTGCCCAAACGTTTACTTTTTGCTATTGCTGACTAGATGAACTTAAATATCTGCGCTCGTTTTGCATAGCTCAGTATGTTGTCACAGATGAATTGTGACTTCTAACCAAAGGGAAAGAAGATTCATCGGTAAAGATAATATTGTTTACCAAATTAGCATCTCGGTTAATTAAATCACTTAACTTTTCACGAAATACCATACGCTTAAATGCGTCGCCGTGAAATAATTGTTGGTGTTTAGAATATTTAAAATTGTGATACCCATTTGCTTTGAGTATTCGCTGAACGGAAGAACGGGATATGTCTAAATCATTGGAAATAGTGCCAGATGATATATTCGAATTTATTTCAACTGCAGCACATACTAAAACGGACGTATTATTAGAAATTCTGCGAGTTGGAAGTGATGTTTTGAAATTTTCGACCGAACCGGTATTGTCGGTTTTATTTTTTAATTTAAAAATTGTGGCTTTATTTGGAATAGGCCTGTTAGGGGTATTTAGCTGCAAACACGTCGCATACCCTTTGAAAAGAATTGCCAGCGTGATATCACCGCATCATCTCAGCTCTCTCCTCCACAGTATAACGCGGCATTTTGCGCAGAAATATGTATTTAAAACTTAGACAACCAACTTACTTGAACTGACTAATAATACTGATCCCTGATCAGTCTACACGTGCTATTATCGTACTACAGCGCCACACCTCGCTGTTAGGTAGAGTGGGAGACGGTAGGAGTATATGTACTTCCCAACCGTTTACTTTGCAGAGATGCAGGCGGTATATAATGTTGAAAATCAATAAAATGAATTGAAATAAATATCTATACATACATCGGGCAATCTTGATCCTGGAACAGCTGGAAAATCATGATGTTCGTTGTGGTAACCCACGTTAAAGGTTATCCAATTCAACGGGCCGTAATAACTGTACGTTTCGAAACCTTTCTTAAACATATAATGCTCCGAGATGAAATGACCGGCTACCGGATGCAATCCCATCGCCATGAAGGAACCCAGCAATAAATACGATAGCATGCGACCACCTGAAACCACCCACACAATAATCAATTCACGTCGATTCCCACATCGACTAATCCCCAATCTCACCGAAGAAATAGATCACGATAGCATCGAAAATTAATTGTACGATCAAATTGAAGAATTCCAATGCCGTCGGAGGCTTCGGATACGTCACCAGTGGCCTGAAAGCGTAGAAAAACGGTTGCAAAACCACCCAGATGAATTTGCCGAAGGTCGTGCAGAACAGCTTGGCTTCTATATAGGTCGGGATGTCCGTATCTCTTATTTCATCGCCTTGATACTGAAAATTAATGATTTTTTTTATTCGAAGTTTTTGTTCGATTTCGGCAAATTCTGGACTCACTCGGTGATGTTCGAGGTGGTATTTCTTGAAACTTATCGAGATCGGTATGCCTACGGGTAGATTTGCGAAAAAACCGAAGATCTTGTTGTGCATTGGTCTGCTGTGGCCGAACGCTAAGTTGTGGGATATCTCATGTATTGCTGCAAATTAATAATATACAGGGTGTGGCATTTATCTGTGGACGAGCTGTTGTGGCTAACCTGTCCACTTAAGTGAAATATGTTTTGGCTAAATATACATAACATTAGGAACATCAGTTAACCTGAAAAATAGCGGACCCAGCAGAAAAATTGTATATTTCTTATTGATAATTTTGATAATCTGTCAAATAGATCTGACATAGTTGATATTAAAGATCAGTCTCCCAATCAGTTATATCTTAAGAGGGGTGTGCCCCAGGGCTCCATCCTGGGGCCATTACTATTTATAATCATTATCAATGACTTTCTAACATGTTCTACCCCCACAGAATTAGTACTTTATGCGGATGATAGTGCATGCGTTTGCGGCGACTCTAACAGACAGGACTTAGTACACAATGCACAAAAGAAATTATATCTAAATAAAAATAAAACTTCGTTTATTAGTTTCACACAGTGTAATTATTAATTTCTTAATACGGTTCTTTTGTGACTTGTCTTATACCTATTGGTCTAACAGACAATAAACTATTATTATAATTTCGGATTGAATCATAGACAAATGACATTACGTCTTCTTTTTTTTTAATCCTGTAATACTAACTGGTGTTACGCCTAACCCCAAGCAGTGTTAAGCATCAAATAGGTAGTCTATTTGCGTCAGTGGTCCAGGGTTAAAAAACGTGTCATTAGTTTTATACTTTACGATCTAATCCTGACATATATTTACTAATCCGTAGCTTTATTCAATTGTTTATATACCCAAGCCGGCTTAGAAATTAATGGAAAATTCGATGGATTTATTTAGTTTCGATTATTGACAGATACAAATGTCAGACATCATTATTTTGCTATTGTTTTCGTTGTTACTCGAATATCTAAGATTGAAATTATTGTTTTTTGAAATATTGGTACTCGTACCTTCAATTTGTAAATAAATTATAACATGTTGAACATTATTGTAAAAGTAATTTTAAGTTCCTTCAGGAAATTGAAAAAAAAAGAACTTGTTTTGCACTGCTCTTGTTTTATGCCATTTTCTGGTCCTACGATGTAGTACCATCATTTAATGTACAGTATTTTCACTTAATAAATGTTTTTTCTATCGCTCACAGTGAATGGAAGCCCACATTTCTAGTAGCATTGGAGTTATTATTTAAAACAGGCTACGAAAACAACTATAATTATTATAGTAGTTTATATGAAGTCAAGATTTTTTTGCGTAGAATTGAGAAATTCAATAACTCTGTATAGTCAGAGAAAACATTAAAAAAAAATTATGCAGATTGCTTCTTCCAATTTCGAGTAAATATAAAGATTCTCAGGGACAACAAAACTTGAGCCGTTTTTTACACCAATAAAGTTTTCAGAATAATCATAAGTAATATTACGATTATCTCATCAAAATTCCCAAATCTAGTCATTGCGGTACTTAAAACCAGACGTGATCTTAAAATCACGATTATTTTATCAATACAATAGTGGAAATTGTCATATGATTAATCGATATAAAGATACACATGTTATCGAGCAATCATCCGGTTCAATCTGCTCTTTTATTACACGCTTTCTTATCTTATCTTTATTAGCATACGATTTTGACTTTTTTCAAATACATCCGTTCTAGATAAAAATCTCCCGTTTTATGAATTCCTGGTAGCGAGCCCAAACACGCAAAGATAAAGCACTATTTATTAGTAAATCGGGATTAATATGAAAGCGGGAAATATTTTCAACGAGCCATTCGTACCAATAAAACTAGAATCGAAATTATCCGAAACCACTTACCTAGCATTAACGAGTGATTGATTACTCCACCGAAACAATAGGCTACGAGCAATATAACGGGCCAAGATTTATCCTTTAATATGTGCAACATGACGAACTGTGTGAATACCATTGCAGTGACGACCCATTTGAAATTCGGATCGTAACCGAATAGTTTCTTTATCTGCGGATATTTCTCTGTAAAAGGCATTAAGATGTACGTGACATACACGAATATTTGCTTAATTTTACTAAAGGCAGGGTAAATACTGATAAGAAATAAAAATGTATGTCAAATAACTTAACATATACATAATAGTGTTTACTTTTCCGTTTTGTAAGTATTAAGATAAAATAAAAATCGATACTATAAATTTTACACACTTACCTAAAATTAATTTTCGTCGACTTGCATGTGGTTCCTCCGTATAAACCCATTCAAAGTCGGTTCTCGTAACTTTCTGCCCCATTCTCAATAAAACTAACCTAAAATTACGAATAAACTAAGTGTAACACTACTATCCACCTACTTTAAAGCTGCTTATTATTTGATAGAAATGAAAAAAAAAGTATGTTTATTAATCGCACGATTACGACATCCGTCACCGGCTTATTAAAAGAAATTACCTATTTATATAAAAGTTAAAGCCGAACACCTGCTGACACTTAAGATTAGTTTTTTTTATTAAGAAAGGACGATATTAAGTTGATAAAACGTTCATATTACACCCAATTTACTTGTTTATTTAGCACATATTTAGCGCACACCTTGATATATACAAGGACCGCACCAAATGCGAAAGAAATATCTAAAATTATCACAAACTTTATTGCAATATCTGTTATCTGTCATATAACAGGAAATATAAGAAGAAAACTCTAAATTTCCGATAAAAGCGTCTTCTATTGGCGATTTTCGGAATTATAATTATTATTAAATTCAAAACTTTTATAATTTATACTCGAATATTTGTGATTTAAATTTACGGGCACTATAAAAATTGAAATTGAATGCAAAAAGAAATCAAAATTCTGTAACCCTTGGTTTGTATCTCCGATATTAATATCGTTTTCAATATTCTACATTTAATTTAAATTTCCGTTTTTTTCTGTAATAAATTAATTTATTCTGCAATGAAAATGTATTAAAATTTAAAGAAAGAAATCTGTATCACCGCCATCTAGTTCATAATTTCAACAGTGCATACAGTAAGTTAACATTTTAATCGTTCTACACCAGATGGCGCCGAAAGCATCGATTTAAAAACATTTTAAACCTAACCTCCAGAACCCGTCAAAAAATGGTTGTCAAATTTGCCGAAAAAATGTGCGAAAATTATCCGAATTCGACACAGATTTAATCGACCCACGACCATCCCCGATTAGGACCGGTACCTTACCACGAAAAAGAGACACTGAAATGAAGACGAAATCCACGATGAATTCACACAGCAAGAAAGAGGTATGCATGATAAATAACATACGTAATGTCAGTACGGCGTGTTTGTAATTTGCACTAGTAATACGTTAATGCATCGTATCTGCTTTCGGTATTTGAGGAATTAAATCTGGTATATGTTTATCTTTAGATAAGAGTGCCATTTGAGCGAAGAACTCAATTATATAAGCATTAATATCATCGCAAAATCGCGTGCATGCACAAGTGAAAAGTGCGTGGTGTAAGCACGAAGATTTTTGTGCGTGCATTTGCCGGCAAATTCGGTTATTAACAGGAGTTGTGGTTGTTTTATTAACAAATTGCTTGCTCTATTGAACTGTCTAGTGAATAATTGTTTGTTAGTCACTACGTGTTAATTTATTTTTTGCGTATTCGTATATGTTTTCTATTTAAAAGCGCTGATGTCAATTTAAATTATTTAATTCTGAATTGATTTGTCAGCAAAGCAGGTAATGGGAACATTTCTAATTTTATTTAATTTTAATTCAATTATAAAATCTTTATTTTAGTTACGTCTTATCGCTTGTTTTTAAATTAAACAAATTGTTTATTTCTCTAAGTACCTGTTCGCTTGATTGCATCAAAATTACGTGACTTGGTAATTATATATTATCATATCATCAAGATAAGGACGCCAGACATGTATTTAAAAGCAGTTTCAACATTAAACTTATATAACCTTTCCTTTCTTTTTTCGGTATTATTATTTAACATTTTACAACGCTTCTATTAGCTTGGCAACTGAATAAATTAAAACGTCACATAAGTTAATTAGAGCAGGAAAATTTTAAAAAGTGTTTCTTCATTTAAAAAGGGTTATTATACATAAAATATGTATACAGAACCATCCAAAATTATTTGTTTATTCTGGATATCTAATTACTTTTATAAAATAACTTCAATATATGTACATTAATGTCATGCAAAATCGTAAATATAATTTCAAGTTTCAACGTAGAAATTATTAAAAATAATTGTAAGATATTTAAATGTGATTATAAGAGTGTTAACTTAATTTGAACTCATTAAATTAGGTTTTTCCACCCGCATTTTCGTTTGTGGATCTATATTTTGGTTAAAGGGGAACCTATATACAGGGTACAGCTTCTAAACCGTCAGTTAGCGAAATATTGAGAATTATTACTAGTGGAATGCTGAAAATTTGTATTTGGGGGTTTTCGGTTAGAACACCTTGTATATCTTTTCATTTTCTGATAGGACACATTAAAAATAAGTTTTATTCAGACTTGTCTATACCTCTCTTTAATAGTCTTAGAGAAAAACGGATTTTAAAATGAATTTTTGCTTATTATCAACAACGGAATAAAAACTCAATAACAGAAGAAATATTTCAATTTAGGGGTTGAAATTTAATAATTACGTAGTCAGTACTTTGTAGTTTTGTACAAAATTAAAATATTTGTAAAATTAATAATACAGGGTGACACAAAATGTTGGTGAAATATATGTATACGGACAGACCTAAATTAAATTTGTGTGTCATTATAATCTATTGTTATTTAAATGTTTGAAGTATTTGGTATTTAATCTATAAAATGAATCTATATTTAAATACAAAATTCGTTAGGAAATTTAAAATTTATTAGTATTTCGTTAGTATTTTTCGAACATCTAACTAAGAATTTAATTCTGAAACTTGCAGAATAGTCATAAGTTTAGATGGATAAAAAATTCATAAAAATAAAAAAGATTCACAGTATTATAAAGCTAACCATATTTTTCCTTAAATACATTGTTTCTCATTAATTTCTTAGTAAAATCTCATGAAAAATTAAAAATCAGTAACAATCCATTTCAATTTCAGAACAAAAAGCCCCATATGATTCCCATATTAACGACAACAGCTTTAACATCCTTATTTTTGGGATTATGGACGATTTCAGTGCTCGATTCGGAAGATAGGGTGACCGTATACAGAGGGTTGCTTCTCTCAGTATACGGAGGCGTATTCTTCATATCTCTATACAGTTTAATAAACCACATCGTTCAACGGACAAACTACGGGCAGAAACTAGTGAAGAAATACAAGTTGTTGACGGCCGATGTCCTCGATACAAGCAACAAGTATAGTTATCCTAACCTAACATTCATTTTGGATGATTTTACACGTCTCTTTCCTCCCGTTTAGGATAGTCTCGGCCGTGCAAGCCCTATTATCTTGTCTGACAGGGATCGTGATAATATGTTATTCCTGTCCGAGGAATTTACTGAAGACGTCGCATTATATATCGGAAGCATACGCATGGTTCGGGGCTTCGTACTTCATGTACGACATCTGGAGCATGTATCAAGTATATTACCACGCTAATCTGGTGGCGAATCCGAACTCGTTGCAACAGAACGGGGATACGAAGCGGAAGAAACAGGATTCGGGGAAGTTTTGGTATTACGTCAAAACTAATCCGGTGATTGTCGGACACCATCTGTTCATAGGATTGTTTGGATTTTCCGTTATTGTGGTGCGTTTCGTTTGAATGTGGAAATAATCCTTTAGGGTATTAAACGGAGGATCTATTTTCAGTATCTTCGAGGAGGATTAGGCGACTGCGTTTTCGGATATGTGTACTTGATGGAGGCCAGTACCCCTTTGGTGTCTCTCAGGGGAATTTTGGCTCGGATGAATCTGAAAACTACACGCTTGTACATGTTTAACGGATTGCTGATGTTGATTATATTCTTTTTGTGCCGGATAGCCATGTTTCCCTACGTTATGTATCTGTATGCGAAAGCAGCTGATCTCGATTTTATATCGGTAAGTTATGTTTTTATGTTTAATCTTATAATATGGAAATTTTTTTTAATATTGCAATTGGACACCAACTGTACGGTTCAATATCATCTACTACTAAAAATACGTGAAATATACCATGTCAAAGTTGACAGGTGACATATTGTATCTGTCAAATTCATTATAAACAACGAAATAGGCCTTATTTATTAAAATATAAAAAAATGATATTAATAAAAGATGTTTTTACTAACGTTTTACGTAATACATATCCATTTTGAACAAGATATTTTGATATATAAAAAAAAAATTGTTTTCCACCTTTTTTTGATACGCCCCTGGAAGCAATTATTTTGAAATAATTAAATGTTTTAAATGAATGTAAGTAAGAAGAAATAAGAATTTTTGTTAATAATATTCCATCCTGCAGTTATTTTTGAAGTACAGTGAAACCTCTCATAAGCGGACACACTTATGGTTCCGATAATTTTGTGCGCTTGTTGGAGGTGTCCCCTTAATAGAGTGTGTAAAAAAAATACGAACATTTAATACACTTTGTCACGCGTACTACACAACTGCACTTCCGAAAGCACCCAGCACACGTTTCTGCCTGTTCAAATTGCTGATTCCAAGAGATAATTCCGTAATTCCCCGAAAATGTCGAGTTACGTGTGCCTACGTGTTCGCATATTATATGTCGAGTAATAGAAAAAGTCGAGAAATAGAAAGTCGAGTTAGGGAGACAAAAATACTATATAAGAATATTCAAACTTCATTGTTCGCCAAAAATATTCGGCTTACGGAATCAGTCGAGTTTTAGAAGTTCGAGTTAGAGAAGTTCCACTGTATTTATATTTTGGACCTAGGAACGGTGACGGCTTGAAGCGGCGTGGTCAAAAAGCTCAAATTTGAGCGTTGCCATTCGGTCTTATGGACATGGTTTATCTACTTATATATAATCACTGACCTAGATGAATATAATGTAGCCTTGTGCGAGGTAACCAGCGCAGATCTAACCCTTCTTTTAAACAACGTAGGTGACATCTGTATTTCAAATTCTGAAACAATTTCGTTGCTCAAGTTCTCTAAACTGTGAATGAATTTTGGAAACGGTTCCTTGCGAAATATTGGGCAATTCAGAATACTTCTGATTAAAGATATCAGCAACTTCCACTTATAACCGATCATCATCAAAATTTCTTTTTATACCATGACTTTCTGTTAAATATCGCATTGTTTATTAAGGACAGAATGTCTTTCAAAAAGAGATAATTTACTAAAAATTTAGGATGATATGCTGACATCATTTTATTGTTTCATTGTCTACAGGTTATTTTTATTTTGGTGCAAACTGCAATAAAGATTAGTATAAGAAATGTTTTCCTCCAAATGTTATGTGAAACAGTTTTACGCGTGATTCGTTGCACATTTTTTTTAATTTACGGATGTCAAAATAAATTCTGATGTCCTTAAACATCCAGTAATTGGGTTTTGGAACCTTTGGTGTAACAATAACTATCACACTGACAAAAGTCAATGCTAGGTTTTTCCACTATCACCAAACAACAATGCACAATCTCTCGACGCGCGTTTCGCTAACCAAGTTAGCATCATCAGGAGATGATTAATAGTAAAGTAAAATTATTAAAACTACGATAATATATACAACAACGTTCCTGTACAGTCATGAATTTCGCGAAACAAAAGTGGTTGGACTTAGAAACCAAAAATCTTTATAGTAAGAGAAGTATGTTTGAAATACAAGCGTACAACCTCTTTAAAAAACTCACTTTTAAGTTAAATGAATCAGAATACGCTCAATGGAGTGATTTTCAGAGGAGCATGTTTAGAGCTGTTAACGCAAAATTCGTCAATAAGATGTGTTCCCTAAGTAAAAAATTCAAGAGGCTGTTACAGGCACAGAAAAAAGAAATTACTCCTCCGAAAAACATTAACATTGTAGAGAATCTTTCCTCTCATACCTTCAATAACCAAGAATTAGATTTGCTAAATAAAGGACTTAATTTCGCGTTACCGTCGACCAAAAAACCTTTGGAAGACATAGTAGCTGAAATCGAATGCGGTATCCAACGCATTCCCGCATCATCCAGGGGTTACGTTAGAGAAGGGTGTGTAAAACAAATAAAAGCAAATACAGACATAGAAACTAAGATAACTCATAATAAACAGAAAGTTATTGAAGGATTGAGAAAGAGAGACTGCTTCTATCTCAAGGCAGATAAAGGAAATAAAGTAGTTATTTTAGATAAAAAAGAATACTTTGATAGGGTTAGTAATTTAATTACGGATGGACCGTATGTCCAGCTTAAAACTAATCCCTTACCAAAGATGATCCGGGACGTAAAATCGGTGTTTAAAGCATGCAAAAATATCATTACTACCCCTATCAAAAACAAACTTTCTAGGTCCAATCCTACGATACCCAAACTCTATTGTTTACCTAAAATTCACAAGCCGGGAAAAACCATGAGACCGATTGTTTCAGCTATAAATAGCCCAACATATAATTTGGCTAAATGGTTGACAAATGAGTTTGGACATCTAGCGATCAAACCACATTGCGTAAAAAACAGCGTAGAATTTATCAAACAGGTTAAAGACTTGAAGTTAACAGAAGGCGAAGTATTAGTCTCGTTTGATGTCAGTTCACTTTTTCCGAGCGTTCCGATTCCAAAAACGTCAGATTATCTAAAAGAATTGCTTCAATCAAACGGATTTAGTGATGAAGTTGTTAAAGAGTACGTCTCTTTAACTAAGCTCTGCATGGAACAGAATTGTTTCCAATTTCAAGGCAGTTTTTTTGGACAACGTGAAGGCACGGCAATGGGGAATCCATTGTCACCCTTCTTGGCGGATCTCTTCATGAGTCGGTTTGAGACAGAAGCAAAAGAACAATTTGAATACTTCCCCCGTGTTTGGTTAAGATACGTAGATGACATTTTCGCAATTTTCAATACAAAAAGAGCAAACATTGAAGAATTTATTGATAAATTAAACGGCAAATTCCCTTCTGTTAATTTCACGTATGAGCTGGAGAATAATAAGTCACTCCCGTTCCTGGATGTGTTAGTGTTGAGAAACGGAACGCATGGCTTAGAATTCGACGTGTATAGAAAACCAACGGCTACGTATAGGTATATCCATAATGACTCTCACCATTGTCCTCAACATAAAACAGCTAGTTTTAATTTCTTAGTAAACAGATTATTAAATTTCCCTTTAAGTACAGAACGGTTTGAAAAGGAGAAGAGAGTGATTAAGGAGATAGCTAGTGTTAATGGTTACGATGCGCAGCTAGTAGATAAGTTAATTAATAAAATTAAATTTAAAAAATTAATTCAGGACACAAGTTGTTTAGCGACCAAGGTAGAGAAACCTAAAATGTTATCTATACCGTATGAACCAAGAATTACGCGCGGTTTAAGTAAGATTTTTAAAAAGGTTAACATCAGTTTAGTGTATAATTCAGGAAACAAACTGCAAAGAATTCTTGGAAACCCTAAAGATACTATAGAAACATTACAAAAATCAGGGATATATGCTATTAGTTGTAAAGATTGTAATTTAGAATATGTTGGGCAAACAAAACGATCAATTTTAACGAGATTTAAAGAACACATGGCACATTTAAAGTATGGACGTTTAGAAAAATCAAGCGTTGCCCAACACGCTTTCAACAACAATCATAGAATTAGCCTAGAAAATTTGAAATTACTAAAGAATGTAAACAAGAGTTATAAATTAGATGCGTATGAAAGTGTAGAAATCGCCAAACGCAAAGTCAATATGAATGCCGACAATGGGCCAATTCCAGAAAGTGTATTGTATAGATTACTAGACGGGTAAGTGCCTAGTATAACACTTGTTTGCACAGATGTTTCCTTATATAGTCATTCTACCGACCTTTCTCAAGATCGTATACTTTTACGACATCGGTAATTAGAGTAACTCTTGGAACCGACGAGAGGGTTGGCTGGCATCCCCTCCCCGTTAAAAATGCGCCTGTACAGGAACGTTGTTGTATATATTATCGTAGTTTTAATAATTTTACTTTACTATTAATCATCTCCTGATGATGCTAACTTGGTTAGCGAAACGCGCGTCGAGAGATTGTGCATTGTTGTTTGGTGATAGTGGAAAAACCTAGCATTGACTTTTGTCAGTGTGATAGTTGTCCTTAAACATGCTGAACTTATCCCCCAAAAAAGATTCTACCATATTTTAATAATAAAGGAAATTTTCATATGCTGATTAAAACATTTATGTCGGTCCAACATCCTCAAATGTTTAACGCAATTGGTTCTTCACAGGCGTTGATGTCTTTACCGAGAGGATGTAAAGCAACGATGTCGGTACTAGTCTTGCCTCAACTGTATTGGTTCTATTTGATGATGCGCGGTGCTACGAAGATATTAAAATTCAGGATAGTGAATTCGACCAGCAGCACTCGTAAAAAGAAGGGCGCGATTAATCACACAACGTCGTAGTTCGAGGGTTTCCGGGTTCATTGTGGGAGTCGACACCTTCGTTTTTAGATTTGTCAGACTGGGGACCTTGAGGGTAAAAAAAGAGAAATTGTGACGGTAGCTTTATACTATATATATATATAAAAGAAATTGTATAAAAGAGGAAGTGACTACGTATTTTTTTGTATCTGTGTATCAAAGATTGTAAAAGAATTTCTATGCGTACATATATTGGATATACACACAAAAAAAAATGTAAAATATATGAGAAAAATACATAAAAAAAAAAAATTATACAACCAACGGAACATTGTGTTGTGTCAGGTGAGAAAGAGGAAAGCACAACTTGTATTATTTATTGCGTCTTTATTGATATTAATTAATTTTTAACTGCGCCTTGTAACATGCATTTGTTTTTCCTTTATTAACGTTTAGTTGGTATGACTGATTATGTCGAATTCTTTATTCCATTTTATGATATTTTTCTTCCTTTGTACATTTATAAAGGGTGTGAATCATTTAATACTGTCAAAATTACAGTGTGACCGCTTTAATCCGAACTAATAATTGCCGATTGATTAGGATTATCGAAAATTTATCAAAAATACGCATATATCATCTATGAATTTTATCATTCTTTCGAGTACCAGCCTTTTATTTTCAAATAAAAAAGTAATTACACTACTACGGCATATTTATTTTCTTAGATACATTTACAGTGGTGGACATAAAAATAGGTACAATGGTTCAATAAGTTATATATGCAATAATTATTGTACTTTCATAATAGTTTTAATTTTTCTACTATTAAACATAGAATAATCCACAATAAGAAAACTCCCCATTAAAGGCTGATATCACAAAACTTAACCGACAACTAAAACAATATTAAAAAACTATATATATACCTTCCAATGTGTTTCTGGACACTTACCGAGAGATATCGCATGATATTAATGATAAGCAACAGAGTTATACGACTAACACTAAAGTGATTTACCTTCTACCTATTTTTATGTCCACCACTGTATATGTGTAACATAGAATATACATAAATCTAAACACGTAAATTCTAATGTTAAGAGAATAAGAAAAATTTTGTAATTTTGCTCTGTTTAATGCTTGCTTCTTCTGCCTTTTGAGCTCCTTTTTTTTTATCATTCCAGACAGAATTAAAATGTGAATATTCAGTATTTTCCTGAGCCCACTTCAAACACGTTTCGAAACTTTTGACGGCTTCTGCGTGCTTTCTTCTTCATCAGAGCTCGATTCAGCTTGAACATGCTACAATATATCCATATCGTTCATAGATTCAGATGATTCTGTTTATCCGACGGCCAAATCAACGATTTCTTGCCCAATTACATTGCCAGAAATGTGGATCATCAGCGCGGTAACTTCCTCTATTTATTTCATCGTACCCTATAAATCCATTTTATTGTTGTTGTATTGAGGCAGTGGAAGATTATCATATTCACTCCAACCATCATCGTCAACATTATTATCATGCATTAGAAGTTTACTCCCGAGATTTTTTAATGACTTCTGCTCTTACATTTTCCTAGGCTCTTCCTAATCTTATTACAACATCTTTTAGGTTAACTTTTTTAAGTTCTGCAGAAAGATCTACGTCTTCAGAAGAAACAATCCATTGGTTGCACTAGCGGTGTTATATTTGGCGGCAAAAACATTACACGAATTTTTTTATCATCTGAACGTGAATCTTCTGGGTGTCCTGGTGCGTTGTCTAAAATGAACAATGCTTGTGCGACGTCTAAATTCTGCTGTTGCATTCTTTTTCGAACTGCCGGAACAGAATCTTTATAAAACCAATTCTTAAAAATTTCTTTGGTAACCCAGGCCTTGATTTATCCTTGGTACATCACTGGTAGTAATTCATTCATCATCAAAGCCCTTGGTTTTTGAGATTTGCCAAGAACTAGCAATCTCATTTCATGCATTCTAGAAGCATTTTAAAGCAAGGCATAAATGTTATTCGTTGTTTCCTCATTTTTCTGCTTGGAGCTGATGCTTCCGCTTGGTGAGCAAGTGTTTTTTGAGGAAGCAATTTATAGTAAAGTCCGCTTTCGTCTGCATTGTAAATTTGGTCATTACACAACTGCATTTCATCGAATTTAATTCCAAGAAAATTTTTAAATGGCTCTCTACAGCTGCTTCATCACTGTTAGACAATTTTTCTCCTGTAATTGACAATTGTCGAATTGCATACTACCTCTGTTTAAATTTATCAAGCCATCCGGGACTAGCTTTAAAATTAACATTATTGTGAGTTTCGTCTGAAATAAAAGAATTTGGCCTTTTCACGTAAAATTTCTCCCGATATTGGGACACCTAGAGACTCTATAGATATAAATCATTCATTTTGGGACATACGTCTCAATCATTCCTGGATAAACCAACTATAAATCGCTTTATCAACGTTGGGATGTGGACTCAATTTTAATGATTTACGCTTACTGGATAAAGAACTGGATGTGGCGTCATATGATAAAAATTTTTGACGTCGCAAATCGTTGATTTTCCCACTCTGTATTTTAATGATAAAGCAGTAACTGCATGACCCGAATTTAAATCGTTAATAAGCTTAATTCTTTCTTTTCTCGACAAGATAACGTATTTTCTTTTAGAACTCAACCTAAAGAAAGAAAATCTTAGAAAACTTTAACACCGGTGATTCCCCTATATATGCAACAGGAATTACTTCGTTGTTCGGATTGAAGAGGCGTTGTTCTGGACTATAATTTCAAATATCTGCTGTTCGGATTATCGGAGCTTCGGAATAAAGAGGTCATACTGTATTATAATTATTTTTTAGCCGAATTTAAATAATTACCACCCTGTATAAAAGCGACATTCATTTACAAAGACGTTTATAATAAAACACGTATTCCCCCTGCATACTGTGATAATATAATATTGTTAAAATTAATTAATTAACAAAAAAATAATAACTATGATACATACCTAAAATGTTTAATATTAGAAGCATTTTTCCAAGTGGTAATATCGTGTAATAATTTATTTTTTTATTTATGTTATTATTATTTAGATTTAATGAATATCCCGGCCCCCTCCTTCAATCATCCTTTTTTTTTTTTATCATTTTAAATAATTTTAATTGCCGCTCACAATTCCCATTGGATTTTCACCTATCTGCCAATATTTTCAATAATGTAATTCAAAAAATAAAAACATAAAGGCACAGATATAATACAAAAAATGATATTTATTATTATATATTTCTTTCCATTTTACTAGTCAATGTTAGTTAAATTAAAGAGAATTGGCTTCTATTACCAATTTCGTTGTTACGGAGTGAATAAAATACTTTTGTTTGTACTGCGGTGCGAGATCCACCTATATTCTATTTATAACAATCGTATAAGCACTATACGTAATGTAAAATATATTATATGTAAACTTTTTTTATTCCGGAAATCATACGATTTCTTAATTGTGAAAATCTGAACGGTACGAAAGTAATTTCCCTTCGAAATAATGATGGATTGGAATGTTTAAGGGCGAATTATTATTATATTGTCATTATTATCGATGGTCTAACTGTCTATAACATGAATATACCTCTGATGTATTGTAAAATTGTAAATTAATTGTGTATTATACAAAAAAAAAATTGATAAAATAAAAGAAATTTGCAAAATATTGCCTTTCGTCGTTGTTTTATTCCTTTACCAAGTTTTAATAAAAATTATTAAATTATACAGAGTTTAAGGATGTGTTACTGAAACAATTTCAAGACAAAAATGTCATACGAACGTATGCTCAAAAACTCTTTCGTAACTGAGGTACAAGCACTAGATAACCATATAAACAAAAAAATAAAATAAAATTTATTTAAATAGAACTTGCTTTATTGAATCAATTGTTGGAAATGTCCATCCAATTGCCGTATACATATTCGAATTCTGCTTAGAATTGATGACATAGCTAATAGTCTCAGGTCAGCACGAAGAATTTCTGCAACATCCATAATCTTCGCAACAAGTCATTCTGTAGTTTCAGGTATTTCTGCGTAAACAATATTTCTCACCTGCCCCATAAAAAATAATCCAGAGGATTTAAATCTGGCACGCCAAGCAACTCCTGCACTTCTTCTAATCCAGTGGTTCGTATAATTATGATTAAGAAAGTCTGTTACTTGTGTTCTAAAATGGGGAGGTGCACCATCCACATTTGTCATCTTACATTAAGAGGAACGCTATCCAGTAATGTTAAAAGACCATTTAAAAAAAAAAAACGGAAAAATGAGCGGCCGTGAGACGTTCTTCGATTATAAATGGACTTAATGAGAATCATCAATAATTCCGCACCGAACATTCATTCAACATCATCGATTATTTAATTTTCCGTGGATTTTCAAGTAAGATTCCCAATTAATGGGAACGATTTGGCGAATTATAGATATGCTATCGGATAAAACATCTCTCCCCGAGTGCAAAATGGGCATTCATTATGTGCGAAAATGAAAAGAAAGTACTAAAAATGGTGTTTGAAAAGTGCTATTTCTATTTCCAGGTTATCTCTGACGCGATTTTGACGTTTATTACGTGTGGTACGGCGAAAGTTACTAAAAGCAGAGCCAAAAGTTACCAACGTAAATGAAATTGGCGCATTGTAAAACAAATGTAACCGTTAAATTAAAAACGCGCGAAGAAATTTGGCGGTCATTTCCGTGTTTCGTATTTACTTTTATTGTTATAAACTACAAAACCAGGAAAAAAAAGACTTCTGAGCTCATAACATTAACAAATTTATTTATTCTAACGAATTATTACATTTTTTTATTTATAGCACTTTATAGTATATGCAATTTATAAATCTGGTTTGTATTTCGCGCCAATTTCATCCACGTTGGTAACTTTTGGTTCTGGTTTTAGTAACTTTCGCCGTACCACACGTAATAAACGTCAAACTCGCATCGAAGATAACCTGGAAATAGCACTTTTCAAACACCGTTTTTAGTACTTTCTTTTCATTTTCGCACATAATGAATGCCCATTTTGAAGTCAGGGAGA
The DNA here is from genome assembly GCA_949128085.1 of Cetonia aurata. Lineage (NCBI taxonomy): Eukaryota > Metazoa > Arthropoda > Insecta > Coleoptera > Scarabaeidae > Cetonia > Cetonia aurata. The sequence continues at coordinate 33,178,204 of OX421889.1, read as the reverse complement.
GATGCTTTATTCGATAGCATATCTATAAATCGGCAAATCGTTCCCATTAATGAGCAAGTATAGCTAAAAACGGTTCTACAAGGCCCTCTACGAGTGGGAAATCACCGAACGATATTCATCAACAGCGTCCGTTTCCATTACACAGTCTGTAAATAAAATGAATGTCTGCGTCTTCTTCATTTGTTTAAGATAGTTAGAGTTTTCTTTAACGAAACGAACGCTCAATTAACTTAATTGACGTTTGCTGTCACAACGAATAATAAATCATGAATCACAGCTATCCTGACGTTTTAATAACAACGAAATCAAGAGCAGAATTTCATTTTTCTAATTATTTAATTTAATTACTCTTTAATTTTAAATTTAAAATTAATTTTTTACAAACCATTTTAATAAGTTGAATTTGATGAATGTCTGGCCAACTCTACGTAATTTTGTATTTTGTTTTTGTTGTTAATATGGCTTTTAATAAAACAACTTTGTTATTATTTAAAACGTTTCGACATTTAATATATGTCTTTATCAATTATAAATATTCTGTAGATATTATTGTAACAATTTTTTTATGTAAAATAGCACATGCCATGACTAAGCTATTTTACATAAAAAAAATAGTTACGATAATATCTACACAATATTGATAATTTATAAAGACATACATTAAATATCGAAACATTAAATTACTTATTATTATCAATAAAAAAAATAGATATACTTTATAAATGATTTTAATAAAGATTTTAACAATTCAATCACCCAAATATCAATTTCAGAAAAACATATTTTATCCCATATATTAATTTAAAATTAGAAATTAACAAAAAAGAAATAAAAAAAAAACCGACCGTGACAGGATTCGAACCTGCAATCTTCGGATCCGAAGTCCGACGCCTTATCCATTAGGCCACACGGTCTACACATTTCAACCCTTGCACGCACATTCAAATATTCCCCAGTGACAATCAGAAGAATTGATTTCTCTTCAGTTAATAGTAGCACACGAAATCTGCTTTTTCCCTCTTCAAAGCGCCCCATTTTTCCATTTTAAATATTAACGCGATCCGTAGTAAACTCCACGCACGCGATAACAGACGATATACATTATGTTCTCTATACAGCGAGGGAGGAATTGGTGAATCATAACTACGATAACACGTGCGTCGCTATGGAAGAGGGGCCGAGTTTTCCCCTCAGTTCCGACGTTAAACCGGGCATTTTCCCGCGTTTGAATTATTTATAAACATTCTCGATAAGTAATTACAAGGGTTATTTATTAATTAGACTCGTGGGGGTTGCTGAATTGTTGCTTTAGACACAGAACGGTAACGAATGACGAACGGACGATACTTTAGACACGGTTTGTTTGGTAACCTTAAAACCGTCTTTGTGAAGATCTAAGAACGATTTTTATGTTTTTTGGAGTCGAAATGGAGATTTTTAGTGTTTTAACGGTACAAAAACATATCTCCTTATGAAATTTATAGGGGTAAGTTATAACATATTAATAATTTAACCTATAATTAGTCCTGTTAGTTAAACAATAATTAAAACTACTATAAATGGATATCAAATTATAGATTACAGGGCAATTTTCCTGTATGCAATTATATTATCCGTGTAATGCGATGTTAATGACATCCGTTTATTAACTGGATACCAAAATATAATTTAACACAATGAAAATGTGTTATAGTTAAATGTTTCCAATGCCAATTAGTTGTCTTGAAGAAACCGAATCAAATACTTTTTTTGGTGCTTTATATAAATTTTCTTGTTAACAAAAACAGTGAAATTTAATGATTTGTGTCAAAAAAAGTGTCATACGTTTGTAATAACATTACAAATATAGGTAAAAGGATTTTTGTGAAAGGTAAGTTATCTCCTTTCAATACATCGGTTTTAAACAGCATTTTCGGATGTAAAATCGATGTATTTACTTGTTATATTTCATTTACATCCTAAATGTGTTAAAGAATGTTAAAGGAATTCTTATATTTGTTTTGCAACGTGCTAAAATTAAGATTAACATGAATTGATTTTACCGCGGTTTATGCTAGTGTTTTGACGGGCGATGATCGGTTGAAATGGGTCAAAATTTCTGAGGTCCCCCCTTAATTTAGCGAATAGTATATATTGCTTTTTTCGATGTTTATTGTGGTGTAAGTTATATTCTATGACGTGGTGATTGGACGATTGATGTTCTTCTACGTTTTTTTTTTTAATTATATTAATAAAACCAGAATTAAAATTTTTGTTTGTTTTTATTTGAACTATAATACTGTCGTCTATCCAGTGGTATTTCTTTCTTCTTCTAACAGTTTTTTAGTTTTTTTTCCTGTATAGGGCATAACATATGCTTTTAATTTTTTTTTTCTCAATTTTAACACTTTCTTTTTAATATTATATATTGTTATTATTATATTTCTCATAAATTATTCGATTTTGCGCGATTCGAACACGTTACCGCCATCTAGCGCCATTTCCACGAACTACCGGCCACCCCCTATTTTCCGGGTTCGCCGTCCGGATTTGTCGCCTCGTTGTCTGCCGCCTCTCTCTCATCTTTCGCCCCTAAAAGCCGAACCCTCCTCTCTAAATTGAAAGGATCGATGTTGGGGCCAAAGCGAGGCCGATGGTTCGTAAAAATCGTGACGAATCTCAGCCAATGGGTCAAAAATCGGCGAGACTGTTTTAAGTGCGGGCCTTTCGTTTTGAGAGCCGACCTGTGAAAAAGGGGTTCGCAAAATGGCCGCCCAGTGATACTCCAAGGATAGTTCCGGTGTCCTTTGCCGAGTGATCGTGCGGTGGACATTGTGAAAATGCGGTTTGGTGTCCCGAAAGTTCTCCTCTCGTTTGATGATAATCGTGTGAATTGTGGTTGAATTTAGGGCATCGATTTTTTCTGTTTGGGATAGTGCGGTGCTTTTTTAAATAGTATATAAGATTATATTACATGCATAAGGATGTAAGCTGGCGATAAAATAATTAATTATTAAAGTACGGGTTTTAATAGTGACTTACCAAAAATAAGGTGAATTTTTAAATAAATTAGGAACAATGATATTTCGAAATGTCAAATTTTTTTTTTAAAGGTTGGTTTGATTTTTCTAATATTTTAATTATTTTAATAGAAATAATTGTAACTTCAAAACCACAAAACAGCTCATTTTGATAATCTGGGAATCTTTCATAATATAAAAATTTAAGAAATAAATTTCACTGTCATCTCTTTTTTAATGTATCACTCAGTATTGCGGAATATATATTCTAACGATGCACTCTGTATATAGTAATCTTATCATATTTAATTAAAATCCTGTAGATTAAATAAAACATAATCAAAAAACAATCTTGCAATAATACAATAAGTTACATATTACAATAATTTTTTTATTTTCAGAAACTTCGTTTTAGTAAATATACTCAAATTTTAAATAAATAAAAAGAAAGCCATTTCAACAATTTAAAAAGAAAAAAAAGACATTTTACACACCTCAAAAATGACTTGAAAATAATCCTGTTTCTAATGCAAACAAGCAAATCTGTGATTCAAACAAATTAAAAAAAGAAATCTTAGATCTCAAACAAAAAAAAAAAAAAACATTTGACGACAAAATAAAAATGTGTGAGAAAAAGCAGTCGACCTTTTTCACCCAATTGCGTGCAATGCTAGTCAGGAATTTGCTGTTGAAGAAGCGGGAAAAACGAAAAACTACAGCCGTAAGTGAAGGAATAAAAAAAAGCTATAAATACGCGCCTTACAAAATGTTTTTTGTCCTTGTAGGAGGTGCTATTACCTTTGTATTCGCTGGGTATTTTGATAATTGTCAAGGTTATAATACCGAATCCGAATTTCCCTGTAATGTCAACGCCTAGAGGTGAAGCCAAGTTGTTCGAACATTTCCAGCACTTGAAAAACCATACAGTTGCTGTTGTACCAAATACTACTGATGTACAGGTACATATTTAATTATTTTCGCCATCAAATCGTATATATTATAAATAATATCGGTCAAAAAAATACAAACATTAACCTACATATTGGTCGAAGAAAATTGTATAATGATTTATTAACAATGAATAGTTTTTTTTTAGGAAATGGATGAAATATATTTTTGAAATACTTCAGAAAACGTTGCTATATTTTCAAATATTTTCTTTTTTATATCATATAAACTAAAAAATGCTTTATAACTGTTTTTTTTATCTATCGTGTGATTTTATATACAGTATCGATCAAAAAAATACAAACATTTACCTACAGTATTGGTCAAAGAAAATTCTATAATAATTTTGTTAAGAATGTAAGTTTTTTTTTTTTGAAATACATCGAATATACTTTTGAAATAGTTCAGAAAACTTCAGTATATTTTCAAATATTTCCTCTTTAGGGGTTGTGTACTTCACCAATTCTGTCATTTAATTTTTATATGGTTACGTTTATATTATATCAATTTTCTGTGTTGGCTTTTTCGTAGTTAGTGTTATTTTAACTTTATTTAGGCAACCAATTTTATTTTGTTTTGTAAGCACAGTTTCGCATTTATTTGTTGTCCTGTAAGTAGTGTAACACTGTTGGACAAATATAGTTTATTATTATTTATATCATATAAACTTGAAATGCCTTATAACTATTTTTTTATCTGTCGTGTAATTTTATTTACAGTATCGATCAAAAAAATACAAACATTTACCTACAGTATTGGTCAAAGAAAATTCTATAATGATTTTATTAAGAATGTATAGTTTTTTTTTTTTTTTTTGGAAATAGATCAAATCTAGTTTTGAAATAGTTCAGAAAACTTTGGTATATTATCAAATATTTTCTTTTTTATATCATATAAACCTAAAATGCTTGATAACTATTTTCTTTATCTATCGTGTAATTTTATATACAGTAACGATCAAAGAAATACAAACATTTACGTACAGTATTGGTAAAAGAAAATTGTATAATGATTTATTAACAATGAATAGTTTTTTTTTTTTTTTTGGAAATGGATCAGATATACTTTTGAAATAGTTCAGAAAACGTTAGCATATTTTCTTTTTTATATCATATAAACCTAAAATGGTTTATACCTGTTTTTTTTTGTATCTATTCTTGTGATTTATACAGTATCGATCAAAAAAAATATACAAATTTTACGTATTTATAGCATTGTTCAAAGAAAATTGATTTTATAAAGCTTTATTACTTAGTAATAGTTTTTAGTTTTCTTTTTTTTTTTAATATGCTTTTGAAATGGTTCAAAAAACTTCAGATAATTTCAAATGTGTTCATTCTTATATCATATAAACCTAAAATATTGTTTTATGCATTTTTTACGTGTACTTTCCATCTTAAATTTGCCTATTTAGACTGAACATGTATCAATAGTTATAGTTATTTTCGTTTTCCGTATATACTGCTAATTAATGCAGTAGATTTTCGATATTTTCCAAATTTCCTCTATTTTTGAAATAATATTTTGCAAGAATATAATAGGCATCTAATATTACTCGCAGGACAAAAAGAAATTGAATTGAAGGACATTATTATTATTTGTACTTTTATAATGCATGTGTATACAGGGGTGGCCAAAAAAATATGAACTAGCCTTCAAGTATTTAATTTTGAACATTATTTACCGCCAAATTTAATTTTTTTACCTTATTTTTCGATTAACCAGAGGCAAACATTTCCTTGTACTTGAGTTTTCTGACTCTACAGTTACTTCCAAACTATTTGTGCTACCGTTTAGATTTTTATTTTAAGAAGATGTCCTGAGATCCACCAATATTTTTTTATTTTAACTTGAAAATTTTGTTTCATAAATGTTATTTTTATGGTTAAATATTAAAAACGTTTATTGAACTGTCAAAATTGATTTTTGGTTAATATTATTAAACGACCAAGAAAATATTAATACATGTACTTTATATCAAAAAGAAATTGTTTTAAACACTTGCAGACAACTTTATTAGTTCTAATGTTCTAAAATATATTTTTTTCAAATAAATAAAAACTACCTGCAATAATCATATTTTTTCCCATCTAGGAATTTTTAAAATCAGCCAACATCCTTTGGCAAACCATGCACCTCGAACCAGGGCTACACCCCATCGATTGGCTAATTTTCTCAACGAGAGAAGAACTCCTAACCGCATATTGGCTCCAATCATCCGATATCCCAATCGCTGTAATTTTCGAAGAGCCCGGGCCGATACAAGGCCCTCTACGGTATGCAAATCTCCATTAAATCATTTCAGAATTAATAAATCCTTTACGAAACAGATATGAAATCCGAACGAACCCCTCATTCTTCGAAACACCATCGACAGAACACTTATATAGTTCTCCAGCATCGTGCAGACAGTCGTCGAGTCATTGGTCGGGTGTCTTTCCAATCGAAACTGGTGATAGTTGCCCGGTCAATCAATATTATTACTCGGGATTCGTTGCGTTACAAGCCCTATTGGATTATACCAAAATTAGGGTGAGTATATTGTGTCGAATCGATGTTTCCCGATTGTTAATGTCAATTTTTAACAGCTGGATACAGGCCGAATGGACATACATGTACCACATATCCTCTTAGAAATGTTTCCGAAAGAAGCCTACACCGGATATTGGGTGGTCGTCTTCAGATTAGTAATCCCGTTATTCATGGTAATGGCCTTATCGCAATTCATAGCCTATCTGTTGATTTTAATTGTCGGGGAAAAGGAGAACAAGATTAAAGAAGGAATGAAAATTATGGGATTGAGGGATTCCGTCTTTTGGTAAGTCGAAACCAATCGAAAACACAAAATTACTAATCGTAACTTTCAAATTCTAGGTTATCCTGGTTTATAATCTACGGAATTTTCGTCTTGTTCCTATCTGTGATATGTTGCGTGCTGTTATTCACTCTGAGGGTATTCACGAACACCAATTTCTTGTTGATTTTCCTTCTCGTGCTGTTATATTCACTCTCGGTAATCATGTTTGGGTTTATGATCACACCGTTCTTCGATAAATCTAGGGTAACTATCGATATATATATATATATAAATTTGGGATCGAGGGAAAAATTATCTACTAATATCACTATTTAGACTGCTGGGATTTTGGGTAACTTCGCTGTAAATATTATGAGCCTCTTGTATTTCACGCAAGTGTTTGTCGATCATTCCAATCCAGTTGCTTTCTGGATCGCTTCGTTGATTAGTTCGACTGGATTTGCTCTAGCTATGGATAAGGTGAGGAAAATCGGTGCTTTTTCTGAGTTTTATAAAGAATAATGGTCCTAAAATATGTACAAAAACAAACTTTCGTCTAATAACCTTAAATGTTTATATAAAATGAGTTTTCTCTTATGTTGTTTATTAAGTTTTGAATTCGCAAACGTAAATAACGAAATAATAAAGAATAATGGTCCAAATATATACTCAAGTTGAAATCTTTTTATAAAATATAATTTTAATGCTTATACTCTAAAAAATTAATTGTTTCTTAATATTTGGCGTATGTTATCCTGTTGTAAAATTGAATTACAAAGAACGGTCCTAAAGTATGTAAAAAATATGAAATTTTCAGCTTTATAATATTATTCTAAGGTCTGCACTTATATGAAATGAATTTTTCTTTACTATTAATTAAATCTTGTATTTCCGAATGTAAATAACAAAATTATAAAGAATAATGGTCCTAATATATGCTCAAAGTTGATTTTTTATATAAAAGATGGGCATAACATATAATTTTAATGCTTACACTCTAAAAAATTAATTTTTTCTTAATATTTACTGTGTTTTGCTATTGTAAAATTAAATTACAAAGAATAATGGTCCTAAAGCATGCACAAAGTGAAGAAGCTTTTTATACAATATCTCCATAATAATAACATTATTTTAAGGTCTGCACTTGTATAAATGAATTTGCCTTTACTATTCATTAGATCTTGTATTTGGAAATGTAAATAACGAATTATAAAGAATAATGGTCCTAATATATGCTCAAAGTTGATTTTTTTATATAAAAGATGCGCATAAGATATAATTTTAATGCTTACACTCTTAAAAATTAATTTCTTCTTAATATTTACTGTGTTTTGCTATTGTAAAGTTAAATTACAAAGAATAATGGTCCTAAAGTATGCAAAACGTGGAAAGGCTTTTTATATAACGGCCCCATAACATTATTTTAATGTCTACACTTGTATAAATGAATTTGCCTTTACTATTCATTAAATCTTGTATTTGGAAATGTAAATAACGAAATTATAAAGAATAATGGTCCTAAAGCATGCACAAAGTGAAGAAGCTTTTTATACAATATCTGCATAATAATAACATTATTTTAAGGTCTGCACTTGTATACGAATCCATTAAATTTTCCATTTTCAAGTGTAAATAACGAAATTATAAAGAATAATGGTCCTAACATATAACACATGCATTTTTAAATTATTTATCCTTAAATAACTAATTATTGCTCATTGTATGCTGTAATTTTTCTTTAACCGCAAGGCTTTGGTGATGGATCTCTCAGGGCAGGGGGTCACTTTAGACAATTTGTGGTCCGGCCCTGGCATGCCTTTTGGTGGCAGTTTAATAATGATGGCCCTCGATATAATCCTGTATGGTTTCCTAGCTTACTATCTAGACTGCGTCATACCTAGTAGGTATTCCCTGGCACTAATAATTTAATAAGTTATGACAGTTTAATTTTGTCCTCTTGAAAGGTGAGCACGGTACTAAGAGATCGCCGTTCTTCTGTTTCACACCATCGTTTTGGTGCCCGAAGAAACACCAGCATGGGGTAAGTTATGCTTTCAGATCATCATTAATTTTCACGGTATAAAATTTACACATATAAAAGCTCCCGTTACTTTACATAGAATGTCATCGAACATGTTGAAGAAATAACAAAATTATAAAGAACAATGGCCCTAACATATCGTCAAGTTGAATAATTTTTTATAACAGACACGCATAAAATAATAATTTTAATGCTTACTCTTAAAAAAAACTTTTAATGTTTCCTGATGTTTTTCCTATTGTAAAATCAAATTACTAAGAATAATGGTCCTAACGTATGTACACAAAGTGAAAAAGCTTTTTATACAATGGCTCCATAATAAATAACATTATTTTAATGTCTGCACTTGTATGAAATGAATTTTTCTTTACTATTAATTATATTTGCTAATGTAAATAACAAAATTATAGAGAGTAATGGTCCTAATATATCCTCAAATTGAATTTACTTTATAGCAGACAGGCATAAAATATAATTTTAGTCCTTACACTCAAAAAAATTAATTTTTTCTTTATATTGCTGTATGTTTTCCTATTGTAAAATCAAATTACAAAGAATAATGGTCCTAAAGTATGCTACAAATGAAAAAGCTTTTTATGCAATTGCCACATAATAATTTTTTTAAATGTTTGCACTTGTATAAAATGAATTTTTCTTTAATATTAACTTAATCTTGCATTTCCAAGTGTAAATAACAAAGTTATAAAGAATAATGGTCCTAATATATGCTCAAATTGATTTTTTTTTATAGGAGGCACACATAAAATATAATTTTAGTGCTTACACTCAAAAAAAAAAATAATTTTTTCTTAATATTTGTGTCTATTGTGTTTTCCTATTGTAAAATCAAAAGACAAAGAATAATGGTCCTAAAGTATGCTAAAATGGAAAAAGCTTTTTATGCAATATTGCCACATAATAAATTTTTTTTAATATTTGCACTTATATAAAATGAATTTTTCTTTAATATGAACTTAATCTTGTATTTCCAAATATCAATAACAAAATTATAAAGAGTAATGGTCCTAATATATGCTCAAATTGATTTTTTTTTTATAGCAGGCAGGCATAAAATATAATTTTAGTGCTTAAACCCCCAAAAAAATTTTTTTTTTCTTAATACTTGCTGTTTTTCTATTGTAAAATCAAATTACAAATAATAATGGTCCTAAAGTATGCTAAAAATGAAAAAGCTTTTTACGCAATTGCCACATTATTTTAATGTCTTGTACTTATATAAAATTTACATATATATTAGCTTCCGTTATTAAATGGGGGTTCATCGAATATGTTGAACAACGACGAAGAGAACAATGTGGATGTCGAACAAGTTCCGAGGGAAATGAAAGGAAAAGAGGCTATACGAATAGTAGATTTATTTAAATCATTCCACGTAAGTCTTCGTTTAGGATCCTCACTGAAAGAGACTTATGTTTTCCTAATGTTAATAGCACTGCCGTCAACCTGAAATCAAAGCAATTAACGGAATCAATTTAACAATATACGAAGGACAAATAACTGCCATCCTAGGTCATAACGGTGCAGGGAAAACTACTTTATTCAATATACTGACCGGGTTGACATCTCCTAGTTCAGGAACGGCTTATGTTTTCGGCTATGATATCAGGAACCCCAACGATATGGATCAAATCAGGCGGATGACTGGTGTTTGCCCGCAGCATGATATCTTATTCGATAATTTAACACCGAAAGAGCATTTAGAGTTCTTCGCAGCAGTTAAAGTAAGCCGTTTCGATACTTACTAATGAGGTTAAATTGCTTTGACGCGATAATCTTTTCAGGGTATCCCAGCATCGATGAGGGAATTTGAAGTGAACAAGACTTTAAAAGATATCGATTTATCCGACAAGGCTAATGCTTACGCTAAACACTTGAGCGGAGGGCAGAAACGGAAATTATCCATCGGTATTGCAGTCATCGGAGACCCAAAGGTACATGGAATTTTTTAAAAATTCATCGGATCGATAATTTTTTTCCACAGATAATAATTTTGGATGAGCCGACGGCTGGGGTCGATCCATATTCTCGCAGGCACATGTGGTCGGTGCTTCAGAACCGCAGACATGGCAAAGTCATCTTGTTAACGACACATTTCATGGACGAAGCTGATATTTTAGCCGATCGAAAGGCAGTTGTTTCACGAGGAAGACTACGATGTTGTGGGAGCTCACTTTTCCTGAAGAACAAATTCGGAATCGGATACCACTTAACCCTAGTTTTAGATGGTACCTGTCGTGAACACGCCATCACCAGGTTGGTGACTTCTCACGTACCCAAGGCCGAGAGGGCGCGAAGGCACGGGAGGGAATTGAGTTTTATCCTGCCGCATAATGCTGTCGATAATTTTGCTTCGTTATTCTCAGCGATCGAAATAGAAATTAATAATCGTAGTAGCAAATTAGGTATTGGAAAGATTCGTTTCGCTTTTAATGAAAGAAAAAGAAGTTAAAAATTAATATTCTGCAGGTATTTCTAGTTATGGTGTGTCTATGACTACGTTAGAAGAAGTTTTCCTACATTTAGAACGAGACGATGAGACCGATTGCACCATGGATAATCTATCGAAGAAAATGGTGCGAAACAGGGCTTTGAGTCGCAGTTTGAGCTTGCAAAGTAAGAGTACGAGTTACCATTCGTTGCAGAACGAAGGAAATATTAATTGCAATGAGAAAGATGGTGAGTTTTTATTTTGTATATGTTTAAATAATTATTTCTTTAATGTTTATTGTAATTAATCTCCAAAACAGAAATATAGAGAATAATGGTCCTAAAGTATAGACAAAATATGAAATTTTTATGTAATACCCCAGCAAAATATGATTAACTAATGTGTATACCTATAACAAAAATCCCAAAAGAAAGGTGAAAAAATCCCTTACCACAAAATTATACCTATCTAAAATAAATTTTTGCTTATAAATAATAGAATTATAAAGAATAATGGTCCTAATATATCTCTATTTTGTATAACTTTGTATAACCAACACTACAAAAAATGCAATTTTAATGCTTACAGTATACATAATTAATGTTTTTATTAATATTTATTTATCTTTTCCTATTTTGAAATTAAATTACAAAGAATAATGGTCCTAATATGAATATTTACGAAAACTACAATTTTTTTTGTCATTTTGATAGCTGCTGGTGACATCCAAATACAAACGGGAGGTTTAGAAAGCATAAGCGAGACCAAATCACCGATAACCGGTTTGGGTTTCGAGAAAATTGAAACAAACCCGAACTTTTTCCAAACGTTAACCGCTCTATTGAGTTTACGTACTCTCAGATTGGTTCGCGACCTGCAAAAATTATATTTCATGATCCTATTACCATTGGCGTTCGCAACCGGGAGCCTCTACCTCAACCGAATTCAAAATATCGAGCCTAAAATCAAGCCGTTAGTCCTCAACGGCAGCACATATGGGAATTGGGACAGTTTCGCTATACACAACGCTTCTGGAGAGAATATCGACCCCTTCCTCGTACAACTAGGCGAATTAGACGTCGATTACATCACGATGTACAACGGAAACTTCTCTTTACTCCTCGACATATCCCCGAACATGGCTGCCTTGAATGTTAACGTATTTAAAGAACCGGAATATAATTTTACTGTCATCTACAACGATACCGCTCAACACAGTTTGCCTATTTTGATTAATTTAATCAATAACGCATTGTATCGGTAAATCATTTTGTGTTTTATCGATGGAAATGTTGCTAAAATTATTGTGTTTTAGGTTATTAAGTGCCGATCAGCTCGACAATAATGTTTGGGAGCCGATCGTTGTAAAAACTCAACCGTTTCAACAGACGTCGCAACCGGAAGGTTTTAACATCGGGATATTTTCCACGGCTACATTCATGGGGATGATCTTCGTGTTGGTTCCGGTGAGTTTGGCGGTGGATATGGTTTATGACCGGGAGGTAAGTGAATATTATTTATTACGATTATTAATTTCAATGCTAAACGTCTTGTAGATAAAAGCGAAGAACCAACTCAGAGTAAACGGATTATCTTTTTCGATGTATTTCACCACTTATTTCATCGTATTGGGGGTTTTAATGATTGTAATATGTCTAGCTTTGCTACTAATAATACTCTTATTCAATATTCCCTCTCTACGAGATTGGCCTGCTTTAAGTACGATGGGGGTCCTTATAATGTTGTATTGTCCCTCGTCGATACTTTTCAGCACTTGTTTGAGTTACATCTTTGATAAAATGGACTCGGCACAGTCGATTCTACCCAATATAGCGACATTCTTCGGGTGTCTCCCATTCTTCTTGGTCGTAATATTAGATATGTTCCGAATAGGTAATATTTTTTTAATAACCTAAGATAATAAAACAATAATTTATCATAAACTTCCAGGAGGTAAAGCAGCCTTCGCTCTACATGTCATATTTTCAATATTAAACACGATGTACATTCCGTATGCCATAATTTATTATGTCCAACGTGTCTATCTCATGTGCAAAGTGAACAGTGCCTGTACGACTCTGACATTAGCCGATTATGTGAATGAAGAGACTATCGTCATGCTAATCGGTATCATGTTGCACATCCCAATATTTTTCTTCATCTTGATGGTTTTCGATGTAAAGAAAAGCGGTGGAAGAACGAAAGATGTCTTCGGATCATTTTTTGTAAGCTCAAATCGTTGTAATTTTGCCACCACCAATAATTTTCCAACCGATTCTAGGGTAAAAATAAAGAAATCTCGGTCGATGCGATCGAAACCAATGACACAGCTGAGAATGAAGATGCCGACGTTATAGCCGAAAGGCAGAAAGTTGTCGATACCATGAATAGCCACTTGCAAGATCCACCTGTCGTTATGGTGCATGTAAGTTATCTTATTCTTAAATTGTATCGACTACATCGGAACTAAAATTTTAGAATCTGCATAAGGTTTACACGAACAAAGATATTAAAGTATGCGAATGTTGTTGTAAACGTGACGAAGAACCAATCACGACTAAAGTAGCTGTTAAAAGTTTATCGTTGGCGGTCGATGCCGGTGAAGTTTTCGGATTATTAGGGCATAATGGTGCGGGCAAGACGACAACGATGAAAATAATCATAGCGGAGGAAGCTGCTACTAGAGGACGTGTAAGTTAAATCTTGGGTTTTCAAATGTAAATCTTGAAATTACAAAGAATAATGGTCCTAAAGTATTTATTAAATGTGAAATTTTTACATATTACAGCTCCAGTAAAAAATTATTTTAATGCTTACACTTTTATGAAATGATTTTACCTTTATTGTCCGTTAAATATTGAAGTTTCAAGTATACATAAAAAATTTACAAAGAATAATGGTCCTAAAGTATGTAGAAAATGCGAAATTTTCATTTATATAACAGTTTAAAATGAATTTTCTTTATTGTTCGTTAAATGTTGGGTTTACAAGTATAAATAAGAATTTTACAAAGAATAATGGTCCTAAAATATGCATAAAATGTAGAATTTTTATATATAAGGGCTCCAATGAAAAATGATTTTAATTTTTACACTATATGAAATGTTTTTTTCTTTATTGTACGTTAAATATTGAATTTTCAAGTATAAATAAGAAATTTACAAAGAATAATGGTCCTCAAGTATGCAAAAAATATGAAATTTTCATTTATATAACAGCTGCAATGTAAAATGATTTTAATTTTAATGTTTATACCTATATGAAATGAAGTTCTATTTATTGTTTGTTAAATAATGGGTTTACAAGTATAAATAAGAAATTTATAAAGAATAATGGTCTTAAAGTACGCAAAAAATATGAAATTTTCATTTATATAACAGCTCCAGTGTAAAGTGATTTTAATTTTAATTTTTACACTTATATGAAATGATTTTTTCTTTATTGTTCGTTAAATATTGAAGTTTCAAGTATACATAAAAAATTTACAAAGAATAATGATCCTAAAGTATGTAGAAAATGCGAAATTTTCATTTATATAACAGTTTAAAATGAATTTTCTTTATTGTTCGTTAAATGTTGGGTTTACAAGTATAAATAAGAATTTTACAAAGAATAATGGTCCTAAAATATGCATAAAATGTAGAATTTTTATATATAACGGCTCCAATGAAAAATGATTTTAATTTTCTCACTATATGAAATATTTTTTTCTTTATTGTACGTTAAATATTGAATTTTCAAGTATAAATAAGAAATTTACAAAGAATAATGGTCCTCAAGTATGCAAGAAATATGAAATTTTCATTTATATAACAGCTGCAATGTAAAATGATTTTAATTTTAATGTTTATACCTATATGAAATGAAGTTCTATTTATTGTTTGTTAAATAATGGGTTTACAAGTATAAATAAGAAATTTATAAAGAATAATGGTCTTAAAGTACGCAAAAAATATGAAATTTTCATTTATATAACAGCTCCAGTGTAAAGTGATTTTAATTTTAATTTTTACACTTTTATGAAATGATTTTACCTTTATTGTCCGTTAAATATTGAAGTTTCAAGTATACATAAAAAATTTACAAAGAATAATGGTCCTAAAGTATGTAGAAAATTTTCATTTATATAACAGTTTAAAATGAATTTTCTTTATTGTTCGTTAAATGTTGGGTTTACAAGTATAAATAAGAATTTTACAAAGAATAATGGTCCTAAAATATGCATAAAATGTAGAATTTTTATATATAACGGCTCCAATGAAAAATGATTTTAATTTTTTCACTATATGAAATATTTTTTTCTTTATTGTACGTTAAATATTGAATTTTCAAGTATAAATAAGAAATTTACAAAGAATAATGGTCCTCAAGTATGCAAGAAATATGAAATTTTCATTTATATAACAGCTGCAATGTAAAATGATTTTAATTTTAATGTTTATACCTATATGAAATGAAGTTCTATTTATTGTTTGTTAAATAATGGGTTTACAAGTATAAATAAGAAATTTATAAAGAATAATGGTCTTAAAGTACGCAAAAAATATGAAATTTTCATTTATATAACAGCTCCAGAGTAAAGTGATTTTAATTTTAATTTTTACACTTATATGAAATGATTTTTTCTTTATTGTTCGTTAAATATTGAGTTTGCAAGCGTAAATAAGAAATTTACAAAGAATAATGGTCCTAAACAATGTATAAAATCTAAAATTTTGTAAGGATTTTAATGTTTACATTTACATGAAAGTGGAGATTTACAAATTTGCAACTTAAATAAAACTTTCAGGTACAAATCGGAGGACAATGCATAACATCGAACTTAGCCGACGCATTCAAATTATTGGGATATTGTCCTCAACACGATGCCTTATGGAAGAACATAACGGTTCGGGAGCATCTAGAATGTTACGCTGCCATAAGAGGAGTACCGAAAAGCAAAATATCGCAGTAATTATCAACGGCTCATATCAAATTGGATGTAAAAAATTAACTTTCGATTATCGTAGTGTGGTCAACATGTACTTATCCGGATTGCAAATCCACGAGCACGCAGACAAACAGACTCATCAGTGTTCCGGTGGCACCCGTAGGAAGTTATCGTTCGCTATGGCGATGGTTGGTAATCCGAAAGTCGTTTTGCTAGACGAACCGAGCACCGGAATGGATCCTAGGAGTAAACGATTCCTTTGGGATACAATCTTAGCCAGCTTCCAGGTAAGTTTCGAGTCTTGACTTCGGGTAATATAAAAATTTATTAATGTTTAATACTTCAGGGTTCGAGAGGTGCAATTTTGACTACACATTCGATGGAAGAGGCCGATGCTTTGTGTTCACGTGTTGGAATTATGGTGAAAGGTGGTTTACGGTGAGTGAATTTTGTTTACTGTAAATTTATTAGCTCTATTAAATATCGATCCCAGTTTGTTGCTTCTATACCGATTTCTTTCTTTTAAAAGTTTTCCATGTTATCTATTAAAGCGTTTCCTTTCACCATATCTATTTTTAGATCTCTTTCGTTCTTTTCCGATTAACTCTAGCTCTGCAGTGATGTTTCCCATTTTATTCTTGATTTCCATATTTTCCTCCTCGTCCTTGTTTTTTATCTGATTATCTTCATCTTTAACTGTTTTAAATTCTTTTATTTTAAATTATTTTAAAATATTCACAGCTGTTTAGGTTCGACACAACATTTAAAGAATCTCTATGGTGCCGGATATACTCTCGAAATGAAACTCAGAGGCGGTGACCGTACTCCCACTTCGGGTTCCAGCGACAGGGTTTCGGAACTAAAAGAATTTGTAGCCGGATTATTTCCTGACGCTTCGTTGCAGGAGAGTTTCGCTGATCGTCTGGTATTCAGCGTACCACAACAGAGCGTCCCATCGCTGGCAAATTGTTTTACGCAATTGGAGAAAGGTATTATCGCCCTTATATTATTATTTTTACACGATAGTAATTAATTGTCGTTAATCTGGTGATGTTACAGCGAAAGTAGAATTGGACATCGAGGAATACAGCTTCAGCCAGACTACTTTGGAACAAGTTTTCCTAAAATTTGCCCAGTACGATGAAGTTAACAGTGAATAATATTTGCTCGAGTGATTTTTTTAAATTCGTTTTGGATATCCGAAGGGTTGCTTCTCCGATAGAGTGAAATCTAGGGAAACGGAGAACGTATATATTATAAATATATATATTTTTAAAAAAAGGTGTTGATATGACTAATGGAAGTAATATTTTTATGTCGGTTTGGAGGTGAGTTTATTTTTTTTTTAAATTAAATTTAAATAGAGAATTTATTATTAAAAATAAAATCGCTTGGAGATCAAAAATAAGATTGGTGTTCACTAAACTGTTATTATATATCGTAATATTTAATATAATATAAATAAAAATAAGAGTGTACTTATTTGTAAAAAAAAAATATTAAAATTTAAAAAACAATTAATAATAGTGCTAAAATTTTACCTTTAAGTTTTGTGTACCTTAAATTTTATTATATCATTCATAGAAGGAACTAAGTAAATTAGGAGAAAATATTAAAATTAAATGAAAATAATCATTATTATTAATGTTAAATATGATTAATAAAATAAATTATAATTTAATTGTAATAAACTATATTTATATTATAAAAAGTAGACAATTTTCAAATGGATAATAAACTAAAATATCTGCTTTTTAAGCCTATACATCGTAAAAAACGAAGCAAAATTTGTTATTTAAATTTGTTTGCAAAACCGAATTGTGATTCACTTTAATGTGAGCAAATTTATTTTTAATTTTTCTTTTAATTAATTCAGTTTGTGATATATTTCGTAGATAAAGGTGAAGAATAGTTTATGAGTAGGTCTCCATTGGTTTGTGTAGTCTCTTCTCTTTTTTTTTTTTTTTAATATTGAATAAAAAGAATTATAACCTTCAAATAAAAAAAATTTAATATTGTTACGTTTAAAATATTATTTATCCACAAGAAACACGTTATATTGATATATATATGTATGCATTCACTCAAGAGGATTATTATAGGATAAAAAAAAGCAGAATTCACAAATCAATGGTGCCTTAATATGTTTTTTAGTAATAATTATACATATATATATAGATAATGAAAAAATAAAATTAATTTACGAATTTAGATATTCCTGTAATTTTTAATGTAAATGTATACAGGGTGATTTATCATGGGAATTGCGTTGAATTTCGTTAAACGATTCTAAGTCATCTGAGGGCATGAACATAACGCTAAATACGTTGGTGGTTATATCTGAATTGTTTCTATGACTCTTTTTCGACAAATGGAGATCCAGGTAACATTAAATGCCTCTAAAAAGGTGGAATAAGATTTGACATGCACGATGATATTACTCTCCTATAGGAAGTTGTAGCTAGGAACCCTTTACATAGGTATTGAAAACGAGTGGAAAGAAATTTACACAGTGCTATTTCAACAAGAATTCTTTTTCAAAACGCTCACTATGGGGGCATATAGACCATTTAATTAAACTATTTCTTTTCTTAGAAACGAATTAAAAGGCAAAGCAAGTAGATATTGATAGATGGGGGTTCTCTTGCGGTTTTCGATTTTAACCATAAAATAACCACATTTCGAATATCTAACTCCTATTTTAGTTGCTTGTTGCAATTAATTCGGAATTTTCAAAAACTCATTTCAGGTGCTTCTCTTTGTCTAAAAAAATGCCGCACTTAAACGTTTTAATTCAGGAATAGTTCTAGCGTAAAAAAAAATTAAAGAAAAAAATATGTTACTATGAAAACAGAAGGTTAGGTAGCAATCTGGACGAAGCACAAGAAAAAGCTTTCTGCTCCGGGTGACATATATTATTTTTTTTTTTTCAAGCGCTAGTTGACATAAAATGCGTTTATCTAATAGCGTTTTCGTCTTATTTGCACTCGGTGTGCACTCAGTGTATGCGAAAACTGTGATAGTGCGTGATTACACGTGACTAGTGCATGTGAGTTGCATGGAAGTGCAATTATAAGTCGAACATGATTTTAGAGGCATTTGAAGATTTGAACTGAGTTAACCTCACTTTTACCAATGTTTAATGAGTGTGTTAGCATATTATTAAACAAATAGTTCAATATCCAACCATCATAAATAAAAGTAGTGCCTACATATCCAGCAATGACAGAGATGTTTTATTTGCAGCAAACCTTAAGTGTTTTGTTATTAGTATATAATTAAATAAATAATATGCAACATATATAAATTTACCACAAAAATAAACGGATACAGAGTTCCTTTTATTTTTGCACTTTTCATGGGTGTTCCCCTTAGCCATGGATTATTGTTTTTATAAAACTTTGAATGGCTATATTTTTCTATTAACACATTACTTGTAGTTCTAGCCATCCTAAAATTCTTCCGAAACTTTAATTAGGTTAAAATAAATGTGTAGTTTGTTATTTAACTTAATCGATATCATTAGATCTATTTACTACTTCAGTAGTTTTTTATTTTCATTTTTTCTTTCTTTTTTCCCTGAGACACACCATTACTTCTTCATCTGCCGAATATGAAGTTGAGGAAAGTATTTCTATAATATTTGAGACAACTTGCAGCTGATTCGTCGCCATACTTGCACTGATCCTAGCACGAGCTCCCAGAGCTCGTGCCAGAAAAAGTGCACTTGGTGCGCTTTTATGGTTAAGACGAACATGCATCACGAAAGTAGTGCAAACTTAAATTTTAAGTCGAACGCACAAACTGTAGTCAGTGTGTCCCAGTACATGTTTCGTGCAATAAGACGAAAACGCTATAAATAACAATTGCACGTTAATCGATGAAAACGACAAAGCATTTAAAAAGTTTAGATTGCCAAAGATCAAAATCTGTGCCCAACAAGTGCACAAAAGTAAAGATTCCTCTACGCAAAATAAATATCGTTTGAAAGAGATTCGAAAGTAACTTTCGAAACGTACAACATGCTTTTGAAGCGAACATAAAACATTTCCTAACTGTCTGAATTTAGTTTTGACATTTGTAATCAAAACAACGACAAGGGGCGCCACCACTTGTGACGCGTTTGTACTAACATTACGTTACTAGTAACATAATCCTTTCTGTTATTGTACTAGGTCAGTGACTATACTACTGTACTAGGTAGAGTACTCGCCAAATCGGGTGGATCTTGCGCAAATACCAATTATCGTTCTGAATAGAGATAGTGTAATGATATGAGAGAGAAGCGATGTCATAAGACCGTCTAATAAACATAGTGTTCCGCCATCTTGTTCATTTACATTCTGCATTACGTTATTATTTACTTCTGTCGCTCGGTTTTTCCTTTATTTTCTTGGCCAGTACATAACTAAATAGCTTTTAGTGTTGCTATTTTATCATTTTACAACCAATTTTTGATGAAAAAGTAAAAACTAACCTATAAGTAAATTGTAAACAAACTGACGTTTCAGGTCAAACATAAATTAAGGCTAATTCACCATATGATAAAGGTTGTGCGGTAATTAAATATATTCCAATCAGTACAAATGCGCTATGTTTGTAAGTTTGAACGGCAGCGCCATCTCTTGATCCTCGCCTTTTAAAGTCTCCCCTTTTAACAGAATTTAATTGCCTACCGTATTTTGAACCGAAATAAACGCAATTCCCATGATAAACTGATCACAGTGTAATGCTATTTTACTTTAGCAACGATAAAAATGACAGCATCTGTTCTGGCCTAAAATTCTCATACATATTCGTCTTGTTAGGTACTAAACTAACCAATAAAACAAAATAAATATACAGTTAAAAATTGTATCCTGGATGTATGTATGATCGAAATGCAGTTTTAAAACTTACCTTTTTATAACGTAGTGTTAGTCTGTGATGCTATTTAATTATATTTATATGGATTTATTATACAACAAATCTTATTTTTTTATTTATTCAATAATTCTTAATTAAAAAAAAATATGTATAATAGTCTTTACGTGTCGTACACATTTTTTTTTTTTATATATATATATAAATTAAGTGTTGATCATTACTTATTGTTAGATAGAAGAATTTGATCTGATTTTTATTTAAAAATCTTTCGCCCGCCATGTTTTATTTTTAGCTACATCTAATTATACAAAATACATTTACGAATGAATAGATAATATATTTTCATTGTCCTGCAATCTTATTTGCACTTCGTGTAGTGAAATCTTTTCTTAATCCTATTGTGATACTTGTACTTGTACCATATTTCTTAAATAAAGAAATGTGCAAAATATATATATTGGTATAAACTTTTACTTACACTTTTGTAATATATTTTTTTTTCTTATCATAATACAGTTGGTGCATCGATGCTTTTAGAAAACTCTGCAGTATTCAATTCAGTATTTGTTTTAAACCACTTTATACATTTTATCAAGCTGACCACACTCTTAGGCGTATATTACACAATAAAAATTCTTTGACAAAGATCTTTTACAAAACTTCCTCTCAAACTTCTTTTATAAAATATGTTACCATCAACATTTTCTACAGCCTCAATCTCTGCAAAGTAAACGGCGGGGAAGTACATATACTCCTACCGTCTCCCACCCTACCTAACAGCGAGGTGTGGCGCTGTCATGGACAAACCTTAATTTTATATTTCTTTATTTATTACTATTACGAATAGAATAGTAACCGAGCTGGTGTTAAAGTTTATTTAATTTAGTATTAAGAGTTACTTTTAAGTTTTAATTTTTTAAAAGTATTTACTCAGAATTAAGTTTTATTTTTCCTTATGTTAACTTCTCGTTTAATAACTCTAATTTATTATTAATACAAAATAAAAAGAATACAACACAATATACATAAACATGAATACACAACACGTGGCGTGGCGTCTCTACAACTGTGCAGGGTGGCCAACTTCATTTTTTCCAGTGCTGCCTACATTCGGCCTTTCCTGGCAAGCTTTTGGCCTCAAAAGCAGTCAGTCTCGGTATCGATCTGGACGGCGCTTCCTTCTCTGGGGTCTCGAGCTCGAAGTCGTCCTACGGATGGCATCGCAGTTTGGCTCCCCTTCCACATCTGCGGACTCCTGTTCATAAGCAATCGGGATCTCACTGTCGTCTGCTGTCTCTTCGTCTTCTTCTGTCAACTTCCACTCATCAGCTGATGCGGAATCTGGGTCTTCATTCTGGTCCAATTCGTCCACACAGTACTTCTTCAGGGCATCTACTGGCACGATACCGGTGTAGAATTTCTGGCTTCGTTGGGTTTCTGGTAGATCAGATATCTGGTATCGATCATTGGAGTATACATCCGTCACAATATACGGGCCTGCATATTTCGCGAGAAGTTTGCGGCTTTGCCCCGTGATCGGGGGTTCTCGCTTCACAAACACTAGATCTCCTGGTAAGTACTCCTTGGGTTTTGCTCTTCTTTTATTGTATCTAGTTTGCTGTTTCGCCTGGTCTGCTTGTATGCTTTCAATAGCAGCTGATCTTCGTTTGGAAATGTTATTGTCGTCATTCCAATTGGTCAGTTCGTCTGCTAATGGATTTCCATCGTATGCTCTAGGGGTGAAGTTGAAAAGTAGATTGAAAGGTGTGGTTTTGATAGCTTGATGGTAAGTATTGTTTAAGCTGTATTGAACTCTGCCAAGGTACCTGTCCCAATCTCTTCCTTCTGGATCTCTTGAAAGGGCCGCCAACATGGGGGTGATTGATCTGTTCAGGCGCTCCACTTGGCCATTTGCCCTAGGCGTAGCTGTGGCATTCTTGATATGAGTAATATTTCTTCTTTCACACATCTTTTCGAAGGGTTTCCCTGTGTACGACGTTCCTCTGTCAGTAACTACTCTCCTTGGAGGTCCTAATACATCGCAAATTTCTTCTAAATACTTAGCTGCTCTCTGAGAAGTTGTGTCTTTGACTGCTTGCATTACTACGAATTTTGTGAAACCATCTGTACCAACTATGATATACTGATTACCTCTTTTACTCTTAATAAACGGTCCAAGGTGATCGATATGGATCGTATCGTAGGGTATACCTAGCTTGTCAATTGAGTGCAAATATCCTGGTTTTTTTCCTCCTGGACTTTTGTGGTAAAGACATGGCAAACAAGATCCAATGTATCCCTTCACATAGCGTTTTAGTCGTGGGAACCAGTAATTCTCCTGAATCTTCTTAACAGTCTTATCCAATCCTATGTGTCCTAAATCATCGTGAAAGGCTTTTACAATCTGCCATTGCACTCTTCTCGGAACTACCCATAATTTCCTTCCATCTTGCTTCTTGTACAATCGCCCGTCTACTACTTCATAATTTTTCATTATCTCTTCGTCTGCTTTCGTGAGTGTTCGTTTAGGTTTTGACAAAACTTCTATTATTTCCTGAATCTTCGGATCCTTTCTTTGAGCAAAAACTAACCAATCTTCTTTTTCTAAACTTACGGTCAACATATCTATTCCACTTGCTATATCGGTTTCGTCAATTTCTGTACTCGGATTTCTCGATAAAGCGTCAGCATGTTGTAGCTTCTGCGATGGTCTGTATTCTACTTCAAATCGGTATTCCTGCAGCTTGAGCCACCATCTTCCTATTCTTGGCACTAGATCTCGTTTTGATAGTGTTCCTCGAACAGCAGTACAGTCAGTGACTACTTTAAAGTCTCGCCCAATCAAGTAATGTCGTAGTCTTTCACAAACCCACACAACTGCAAGTGTTTCTAGTTCTGTTGAGTGGTACCTGCTTTCTTGGTCCGTTGTTTGTCTGCTAACATATATAATTGGATGCCAATGTCCATGTTGATCGCTTTGAAGCATAACACCTCCTAGCCCATTCTTGCAAGCATCAGTGTGTATCTCTATAGGAGCATGTTGAGAGTACAACATTAAAACTGGGTCTTTACATAGTTGCTGCTTCAACTTCTCAAACGCTTCTTGTTCTTTCTGTCCCCAGGTCCACAATGCACTTTTCCTTAATAAATTCGTGAGAGGTCTTCCAGTTAAGCCATAATCTTTTATAAATCTTCTGAAATACGAGGTTAGTCCTAGGAATTGGCGTACTTGGTGGATGCTTTGAGGTACTGGAAATTCTTCAATGCATTTAACCTTTCTGGATCCGGGTTGTATTCGTCCAGCTTCAATTTTAAATCCTAGATATTCTATTTGTGTACAGAATATAGAGCATTTCTTCGGATTTAAAGTAAGTCCTGCCTTCTGTAGAACCTTTAGCACCTCTTCCAAATTTTGTAATCCTTCTTCAATATCAGTACTTGGAATAAGTAAGTCGTCCATAAAAGCCATTACTATAGTATATCTTAAAGGTCCAAGCACTCGGTTTATCATTTTCTGGAAAACTGCTGGTCCATTCACTATCCCAAATGGTAAACGAGTAAATTGGTAGTGGCCATCTGGAGTGACAAATGCGGTTTTATGTCGTGAATCTTCTTCTAGTGGCATCTGATAATATCCGGATTTCATATCAAGCGATGTAAAGTAATTCTTTCCTTCAAGTCTGTCCAACTGGTCGTCCACTAATGGTAATGGATACTTGTCTTTCTTCACAATGCTGTTAAGTTTCCTATAATCTATGCAAATTCGTTCTTCGCCGTTCTTTTTCCTCACTATCAATATAGGACTAGCATATTCTGAACATGAATCCTCAACGATACCGGCCATTTTCAACTCTTCAATTTGATCTCTCACTCTCAGTCTTTCAGAATGTCCCAATCTGTATGGTCTATAGGTTATTTTCTCTTCACTTGTTAACTCAATTTTTACTGGCATCTCTGGATAACATCCAATTTCTTTAACATCAATAGCAAAACACGTTGAATATCTCGTCACCAAGGTTTCCAGCTGCTGCTGTTGTGAAGAAGTGAGTTCCGCTCCTATCTCACACATTGTTAAAATCTTCTTTGTTCGGTCTGCATGGTCCTCTTGTACTTCCACTCCTAAGATTTCCATAGCAGGTCCATTTTCCTCTGAAATTTCTTCACACTTTTCTGCTCTAATGATTCTTTCTTCTTTATCTATTCTTATGTCTTTTAGTGTCAAATTATTTATTGGAATCTGTACTTCGTTGTTTTCATCAGCTCTTAGTATACATCTTGGTATAATTCTGTCAGTCTTTATATGCGCCTCGACAAACAAATCATTTGTTATTTCGGAGTCAGTAATTAATGTCACAAAGCCTACATGATTTGGAGGAATAACAATAGAATTTTTGGCCCATAAGCTAACACTAGCCTTAGGCAGATTTGGTATATTCATTCGTCTCAAATCGTCATCATCATCATCTTTTCCATTGTCAGTTATTGGTTCATTAAATAAACGCAAGGTATTTCTTCGCCGGATTATTGTCACATGTCCTTGTTCTGTAAATGGTTGCCCAATAAGGAGAGGAATTTGCTGAACCTGGTCTGGTACAACAAGCATTTGGGTTACGGCTTTGGCTTCATCTACTTCTACGCATGCTTCGAGCTTACCAATAGGTCTCACCTCACCTGATCCATAACCTCTGATCATAAAATTCTCTTCGACTGGTTGATATTTTAAATTCATTCTGTCAGCTTCTGATTGCCTGAGCAGCACACATTTACTACCTTGATCCACATAAGCTCGGATTGGTTCGCCATTCAACAGAGCTTCCTTGAAATATTTCAAATTACTTTCCTTATCAGTCTCCTCAGTCAATGTCATCAGTGTTTCCCTAGTTTCTGGGGCATTTTCATTTTTGGTTGCCACATTTTGCTGATTCTGGATGTTTTGTCGACAATATTTTGAGACATGCCCATAACGTTTACATACAAAGCAAAGTGGTTTACCTTCTTCATTCCGGGGTGGTAATCTAGTAAATTGTTGCTTCCTTGTCTTATCTCCTGGTCTATTTTTGTCTGCACTCGGAATAAGGTTAGAATTTTCCTCTTTTCTTACTGGTTTTGAATCTGATTTGTTTCTGTCTCTTCTCTCAATGCTGTCCTTGATCCTACCCTGTCTTTCTGCAATCAATCTCTCGTGGTTGATTATATCGTGTAAAAGATCATCTAAATTTGCATGTTTCATAGCAGCTATTACAGAACATACCTCTCTATTCCACATTCCTATCAGTATCTGCTCCTTTGTGTCTTCTAAACTCAAATTCAAATCATAGCAAAACTTTACCTTTTCATGGAAGTAAGCTGTTGTCGATTCCTGTCTTTGTTGCACACGATCAGCCATTTTTTTCCATTTTGCAGGTAAACTCTCAGTGTAAATAAATGTCTTTTTGAAAGCCTCAACAAAATCTTGCCATTTTGTTATCAAGGTACTGTGTCTCTGTAGCCAGTAAATAGCCCCACCTCTTAAATTAGCCTTCGCTGTTTCTAATGCTAAGCTGTCCGTCCAATGATGAAGTTGCTGCATCGCTTCCAATCTTTGTAGCCATTCTAGGGCCTTCGTGCTACCTCCTTCGCCATCAAAAGTTGGAATGCTCTTGGACAAATCGGGCATTATTTGGTATGTGCTATTACTACTGCTGCAACTAATTGGAGACATGTTTGAATTGTTTGTCATTAATTTTGTGAACAAACGTTCAAACATTTCATCTCTTCGTTTATTTTCATTAATCATGACATTTATTAAAGTTTCTGTTTCGGAATGACCTTGAGACTTGTCCTTGCTGTTCTCATTTTCAAGGTCGACATCACCCTCTTTATCGCGACTCTCATCACATGGCATTATTGTTTCATTATTCACACGCCTCTGAAATTCCTCGAACTCGTCGTTATCATCACAGATACGTTGTTCTGAACGCTCCGACATTTTTTTTGGTTATACACACACGCAAAGTCTTATTTTACAGTTCACTCGCTACCAAGTTATTCTATACTCGCTATTAAATACCCGTCACGGAATTGTTCAACACTTCACACTATTAACGTCTAGTCTAAAGTCAACGAAACAAAATGTTTTTCTCTTAGCACGTGTAAATTTAGCCTCTCTTGATCACAGGTTTCTGTTCTCTGGTTGATTATGTTCGCTTGATGATCCTTCTATTCTTTTAGATCCCGCTTCTGAAAAATCTGTTAACTTCTCGTTTAATAACTCTAATTTATTATTAATACAAAATAAAAAGAATACAACACAATATACATAAACATGAATACACAACACGTGGCGTGGCGTCTCTACAACTGTGCAGGGTGGCCAACTTCATTTTTTCCAGTGCTGCCTACACTTAATTAAATTTATTATTTCTTTATGAGGGTTTTGTTCTTCGTTCATTAGAATTACTTTACTTTTCTTGTCATGAGCAAAGACTATTTTTAATTCATAATAGATACTACAAATTACCGTTTTACGCTGTCATTACACCTTTTGAGTTTATAAGTACGTGTGTCCAAAGCAAAACATATTGCAATTTATTCATTTTCATAATAAAAATGCAATACGTTTCACGGTCACTAAAAATTAACACATTTCTGCGTGTAGATTGAATAGCAAAGCAACCGCTGCGCTTGCGCCAGTATTCGTTGTGAGCTATGAGTGGCTATGACGAATGACTGAATGTAGGGGAACACCTACTGCAGTAAGAAGAATGAGCGGGAGACGCA
Source organism: Cetonia aurata (assembly GCA_949128085.1). Classification (NCBI taxonomy): domain Eukaryota; kingdom Metazoa; phylum Arthropoda; class Insecta; order Coleoptera; family Scarabaeidae; genus Cetonia; species Cetonia aurata. The sequence continues at coordinate 33,150,415 of OX421889.1, read as the reverse complement.
CATGCGTGGTATAACCGTTGACTTTGCAGTGATTGTGGGCTATATAATTATTGTTCGAGAGGTAGGTGTTTATTTATTACCCGTCACTTTTGAAAGACATTGGTAGTTGTGGGAGAAAAAGTAAATATGATGTTTATAAGTTTATCCACTTTAGAAATGATATTACGTAAATCTTAAGGGATGTCGAAGATGTCGCCGGATTTAATTATTACTGCCATGTCGTCTTACCGATGCACTCCATAACATTAGCGGAAATTTTTATATAAATATTACCCGCCATTTTTGAAGGAAATTAGAAGTTGTGTGGGAAAAAATAAATGTGATTTTTATAAATTTGAAGGTTTGGTTATCGACTTCAGAAATGACAATACTGTAAAAATAATAACACGACCAGTCTGCTCAAGAACTATATTCAAACTAAACTCTTTACAATTTCTTTACATCTAGTTATGATTCATATTCTTTGTTAACAATACGCAGGTAGAATTTGGGTCTCGCGTGATATACCTTTGGATCGATGATTCACAATAATATGCAAGGTCATCTTATGCAATAAATGTGATAACAATAATACATAATTAACAATACGTAAATCTTGAGGGATGTCGAAGATATCGGCAGATATAATTATTACCATATATAGACAAGGATATAACTTTAGATAGCGGTTTGATCTGCGCGAATGATTAATCATTAGTTTAATAATTCACTATTGTTTACAACTGTTTACAAGGACAACAACAACAACGGCTCTACAGCTCTATGCAGTTCTCTCTTCTAACCTAAATGATTGCCAACTTAACATAAACTCGTAAATTAGATGAAAAGGTTAATATGATGGTTTCTTTGTGAAATTAGATGAAAATACAAAAAAATAAATAATCCAACTTTATTCTATTACATTGTATGTACTTATATAAAATTACAAAAATACACTTGACAATTTTTGTATTAAAATCACTAAACACAAATATATTTTTATCAAACTTCGCTAACATTCGCCGCAAACCTGGGAGTTGATTTTCTGAGGTCGACACACCTGAATCTTTGCTCACCTAGCTGAACACACAGGAAAAAACAAAGATCAAGCGTGTCGAGTGCTTACTAGCCCTCATCCACTTGCCTAGCTGCTATCTCGGATAGGTTTTCCATTTGACAGCGCCTTCAATAATAAATCTTTGTGCGGCATAACATCGCTTGAAAAAAAAAACCATAAAAATGCATTTTATATTCCACTTCCGGTACCATTGTGAGAATTTAACAAAGATAAAGGTAATGTATGCACATCACAATGAATAACAAATTTACAAAACAAAAAAAAAAGTTTAAAAAGATCGTTACGATATAATGGCATAATAAAAAAAGTTACAACTCTTGGAAGTTTACAACTTTTAAAAGCGGTCGAATCGTTTAAACGCATCTTAAAAGATAACAATAATAATAAGAAAATTTGTTACAACTTTTTTTATTTTCATTTAGCCTCGCCTTCGTTTTATAAAGAAGTTTGAGCGAGTACTCATATTTAATATTCATAAATGTTTTTTCTACGAAAAAAAAAAAAAAAGTATCTACGCTCGCTCTTAATTAATAAACTCTCATTGGTGTGTCATGATTTACGATAATAATATCCGATATAAAGCATAATAAAAAAAGCTATAACGCTGTAAAGTGCATTATTTTAAAGCGCTAGAATCGGTTGAACGTTTTTTTAAGAAATAAAATCTGCTGTATCTTCCTTAATTTGGCAAGTAGGGAAAAACTGCCCAGAATTTTTATTTATTCTATAATGAAGAATATTCAAATTTATATCTTTTTTTTTTAAATACTCTTACTTTCACTATAACAGAAAATCCACAAAAATCTGTTTCGTCATAATTTACACTTAAAAAGTTTCAAAAAAAAAATCCAATAGGATTATTACGATATATAAAAGTACAATAAAAAAGTTACAGCGTTTTAAAATTTAGAATTTAAAAGCGCTAGAATCGGATGAACGCATTGTATATAACAAATAAAATGGAAGAATGCAACAAATGTACTTTCCTTATTTTTGCAGACATAAAAAAACGGCTCAGCACATGTTTTTATTTATTTAAAACAAAAAAAAGCCCTTATATCGGTTGAGCGTACTTATAAAAACAGAAATTCATTCCAATTCTTTTATTTTCAAAGATGTGAGAAAAGTGCAAACGGTATTTTTAATTTAATTTCCATATTATTATGATAAATTATTTAAATTTATCTTTTTGAAACATCTTCAGCGTAAAAAAAAATATATTTTAGGCTTTAATTCCATTGCAATAAGAAATTACCAAAATCTGAGTGATATATCAGAATCTACACCTAAAACTCTTAAAAACCGTTTATTAGGATCATTGCGATATAAAGTGTAATAAAAAAATTACAGCGGTTTGAAGTTTAAAACATAAAACGCTCATATTGGTTGAGCGCATTTCTAGAAAGGAAATTTTCTGTAATTTGTTTATCTTTAAAAATATGAGAAAAACACTAAAGACATTTTTAATTCATTTTATATTGCCGATTATGATAGATTATTTAAATTTATATTTTTAAAACATTTTCAGTGTGGAAAAATAATTTTTGGCTGTATTTCTTGTTTAAAATTTAAATTGATTCGTCTATTGGAACCTTCACCTAAAAATATTTAAAAAAGTTCATTATGATCATTGTGATACAAAGCTTAATAAAAAAGTTAAAGCGCTTTAAAGTTCACCGCATGAAAAGGCTTGTATTGGTTGAGCGTATTTATAAAAAGGAAATTCCTTGTAACTTTTTTATTTTTACCGATATGAGAAAAATACTGAGAACATTTTTAACTCATTTTAGATTGTAGATTATTATAGATTATTTACATTTATATTTTTAAAACATTTTCAGTGTAGAAACATAATTTTTCGATTTATTTCCTGTTTAAGATTTAATCTGATTCGTCTATGCGAATCTTCACCTAAAAATCTTTAATAAAGTTCATTATGATCATTGTGATACAAAGCATAATAAAAAAGTTAAAGCGCTTTCAAGTTCACCGCATGAAAACGCTTGTATTGGTTGAGCGTATTTATAAAAAGGAAATTCCTTGTAACTTTATTATTTTTACCGATATGAGAAAAATACTAAGGACATTTTCAACTTATTTTAGATTGTAGATTATTATAGATTATTTAAAATTATATTTTTTAAACATTATCACTGTAGAAAAATAATTTTTCCCTTTATTTCCTGTTTAAGATTTAATCTGATTCGTCTATGCGAATCTTCACCTAAGAATCTTTAATAAAGTTCATTATGATCATTGTGATACAAAGCATAATAAAACAGTTAAAGCGCTTTCAAGTTCACCGCATGAAAACGCTTGTATTGGTTGAGCGTATTTATAAAAAGGAAATTCCTTACAACTTTTTTATTTTGACTGATATGAGAAAAATACTAACTATATTTTTAACTCATTTTAGATTGTAGATTATGATAGATTATTTAAATTTATATTTTTTAAACATTTTCAGCGTATAAAAATAATTTTTTGCTTTATTTCTTGTTTAAGATTTAATCTGATTGGTCTATTTGAATCTTCACCTAAAAAATCTTTAATAAACTTCATTATGATCATTGTGATACAAAGCTTAATAAAAAAGTTAAAGCACTTCAAAGTTCACCGCATGAAAGCGCTCTAATTGGTTGAACGTATTTATAAAAAGGAAATTCCTTGTAACTTTTTTATTTTTACCGATATGAGAAAATTACTAAGGACATTTTTAACTCATTTTAGATTATTATAGATTATTTAAATTTATATTTTTTAAACATTTTCAGTGTAGAAAAATCATTTTTCCCTATATTTCCTGTGTAAGAGGAAGTTAATAAAAGTTGATTGATTAATTCGAATCTTCACCTAAAAGCCTTCAAAAAAGTTCATTATAATCATTTTGATATAAAGCACAATAAAAAAGTTAGAGCGCTTTAAAGTTCAAAGCATGAAAGCGCTTATATTGGTTGGGCGCATTTAAAACAAAAAGAAATACCCCGTAACTTTTTTATTTTTACAGATATGAGAAAAGTGCTAAGGATACTTTTAATTCAATTCACATCGTAGATTATGATAGATTATTTTAATTTTTGGATTTTAAATATTTTAAGTGCGGAAAAATGATTTTTAGCTCTATTTGCGGCGTAATAGAAAATTGTCAAAATCTGATTGATCGAACAGAATCTACACCTAAAAATCTTGAAGAAAGTTTATTAGGGTCATTATGATATATAGCATAATAAAGTTATAAAAGCAATTGGATGTTTGTAATATTGTATAAAAGCGCTTATATTAGTTGATTAATGGCCGTTTGCACCGACACGTTAAGCTGGGTTTAACTTTAAATCATACTTAGACTGTGACACTCGCTGTATGTTTTAAATATAAAATATCACATTCAAAGTGTTAGTTAAAGTTAAACCAAGCTTAACGTGCAAACGGGCATAAGCACATTTAAGCGAAGAAAATCCAATGTAATTTTTTTTTATTATCGAAATTAATTAATTTCATTTTATTTTTCATTGTATTTCCGGTGAAACACAAAATTAAAGAAAAAAATCAAGAAGGTCAAAACAATATAACAAACCTACATAAATAAAAACAGTTATATAAAGCGCTTTAAAATCCACACAAATTAAAATGCTAGAATTGGATGAATGCAGGGTACTGTAAAAAAATCCCTGCAACTTTGGTTATTTATTTTCTCAGATACTAGAACTTATTTTTATTCACTTTATCTTGGTGACTGAACACTTAATTTTTTTCGTGTCTTTTACTTTCCACTTCCGGTATTAATAAGAGAAATTTTTAATAATATTTATAGGATTGGTGCATCATCATGTATTATAAATGATGATTTATAAAAAGCATTTTTGTAATATAGAGTTAAATTCTGTCCTTTTTTTTTAAACCGCAATGTTTCTTATACGTCGGAATTTCCATTAGTAATGCATAACGAAACAGTGAGTAACTAACAACTTACACGTGTAATTACAAAACAAATTCGACCTTCCTCACATCCTACTTCTTGCCTCAATTAAACAAGTTTTTAAGTTCCAAATACGTTCGAAGGAAACACCAGTTCTAATTTTCCTTCACATTTTAATATTTACCGGGGATATCTCGATTTCCGTTCGCTGATTTTATTAGATCGCTACCAGTTTTAACTCGCACAATATTCCGAGTCGAATTGTGGGCGCCGATAACCGCTGCAGACGTGCAATTCCCAGAAAAATCCGTCGGGATCGCTCCCTCTATTGGCCATCTCCGTAATTACAGCGGGTGATTCGACGTACGGCCGCTAGAGGACGGTGCACTCTCCGATCCGTCCGTTGGGATATTCGTCGCGAAAGCAGGAATCCTATTATCACAGAGAGGGAAGAATTGTTTTGTTTTTCGAGTCCCTGGAGGGTATTTGGCGGTTTAAATTTCAAACGAATCGGAGAAAAACGGCGTCGAATTTGAGTTTACCCTTACACACCTGAAACTTTGCTCACCCTGTTTTTAAATGCACGGATGGGGCAAAATTTCAAGCTTACTAAAGGTATCTCGTCCGGTAACTTGGGCTGGACGCGGCTTTTACATCTATTTGATGATGCAAATCATGTAGGAATCTGTAATTAATAAAAACTATTTTAAACATTAGTCAAGCAAGTATTTCAAATATTCTTAAAAGACACAGATTTCATCCAGCTTTGCCAAGAACTTTATGGAAATGATTTTGACGATCGAATTGAATTTTTACATGTGGGTGTTAGTAAATCTGGCAGAAAATGCAAACTTTTTTCATAATGTGTTTATTTAGTGATTAATTTTCATAACAATGGTCTGGTAAATAGGCTCAACTTCCATTATTATTCTGATTCGAATCCGCATGAATACAGAGTCATGAGAAATCAGTATCGGTGGTCCATTAATGTGTGGGATGGAATACTGGACCCATATTTTTTGAAAGATTTTTAAATGATTGTTATATATGTGTATGTACCTTAGACACATTATAAAGATACACATGTACATATGTACTTTAGACACCACAGTGTTGTGTCAAGATGTCGGACATGAAGTCAGTCGTCATAAACTTTATATAATAAATAAATCATTTGAAGACATAACTAGTGCTTCAATTAAAAGACAAGACAATGATATGATGTTTCTCGATTTATTTTTACGCCAACTTCCAGTATTATTAAAAGAAGTTTTTTTTTAAACGTCACAACAAGCCTCATTATCATATGGAGCATCGGCAATTTTTAAATAAAATCTTTCAAAACAGGTGGGTTAGAAGAAATAGATTTCAAAATTGGCCTCCGAAATCCCCGCATTTAATTTCACCAGATCTCTTTTTTATGGGGATACCTAAAAGAGATTGTCTACGACACTCCCCCAACAACACCACACGATCTCAAAATACGCATAAAACACGTTTTTGAAACTGTAAAACGCCAAACGGTGCAAAAAAAACGATCATTTGGGGTATTCTGTAAAATCGCGAACCTTTATACACTAAAAAAGTTGTGTGTCAAATACACTCCGCCAAAAAAGTATCGCATAAACTAAAAAAGGGCATTTATGAACCAAGATATTTTTATACGTTCACAAAAAGTTTGCCTCGTGTATGTGAACTATAAAAACACTAACAAAATAATGGAACTTAGCGTTTTTACTTTTTTTTTTTCTAAAAGAACACATTTAGAAAAATGCATATGTGTAAGGTTTGTTCAGTTGTTTATTGAAAATCTTCCTATACGGACAAATTTTAAAGTGCGAAGTCAGAGTTCTGTACCAACGCTTTTAAAACTAAAATCAGCAATTTAACTTCAGAACAAGTGGCTGCTATAGTTGCTTTAATCGAAGATGGACGATCTCAAGCATACGTTGCTAATTTGATGAACATCAATCAGTCAAGTGTTTCTAGAGCCGTAGCCAGATATAGGGAAACAGGCATTTACAGTAGAAGACCTGTACCAGGTCGTCCAAGATGTTCTACTCGCCAAGATGACCGCTATTTACTACTACAAGCATTACGTCGAAGACATGTAACTGCGAGACAATTGCAGAACGACTTGGCTAGAGTCAGAAATACTCGTGTGAGTACTGAAACTATTCGGAATAGGTTACGACAGAGTGGATTAAGAGCTAGAGTAGCTGTAACAGCCCCTCGTCTCACTAGGAACCACCGAGTGGCTCGCTTAAGGTTTGCCAGAGAACATGTAAATTGGAACATTAATGACTGGGCCAATATACTCTTCACAGATGAGTCAAGATTTGGTCTTTACACCTCAGATAGTCGTATCTCAGTGTACAGACGAGACGGTGAGCGCTATTCGCAGTGTAATATCAGACCTAGACCTAATTTCGCTGGTGGCTCTATTATGGTTTGGGGAAGCATCTGTTTAACAGGTCGTACAGAGTTAGTACCAGTAGACAGAGGTACACTGACTGCCCACAGGTATATAACGGACATTTTAGAAGAACATGTAGTACCATATGCGCCAATTATAGGAAACGAATTCATGTTAATGCACGATAATGCACGACCGCATGTTGCAATAATCGTCCAGGAATACCTTAACAATGTTGGTATTCCAGTTTTAGATTGGCCTGCGGTAAGTCCGGACATGAACCCTATCGAGCACGTGTGGGACCTCCTTCACAGACGGATACGAACCCAAAATGTTGCCCCAGCGGACCTGCATGGACTAGCAAATGCTCTCCGTGACGAGTGGGAGAATTTGGATCAGGCTTATATACGGAGGTTAATCGAATCTCTGCCAAACCGTATGCGAGCGGTCATAAGAGCCAGAGGTGGCAATACTCAGTATTAAAAGCTACTGTTATGACATTTTTCTTTCCAAAATTATAATTTCTTGTTTTAATAAAAATCTCAAGTATGAGTTCTTGTTTTTATTTGGCCTGTATTTTATTTAAACAATCATAGAAATTATATCTTAGAGCGCATTAAAGTATATTTACAACTTTATGCTACAAACAAAGATTATGCGATACTTTTATGATTCAAAACTAAATTATGCGATACTTTTTTGGCGGAGTGTACAATGCCCCATTTTTTTTTCAACATTCTGAAACCTTATTAAATTTTGCATCAAAATGTATTACCATTCCTCATGTATATCGGCAATAATTTTCAAGTTATGAAGATTTTTGATACATTTTAGACGAAATTTTATAATGACAAACGTTCTTATTAATAACTATCGCCATAGTTAGTCAAGTCACGATTTGCTGTTGCGGCCACTGAAATGGATTTTGAAGGGTATTCAAACACAGATATCTTAAACTTATTTTATATTCATGGAGAATGTCACAGGATTATTGAAAGAACTTGCCGTGTGTTCAATGAAAGATACCCTCATTTGGCTGCAATGACAAGAGGAAAATTTAGACGGATAGAATTGAATTTTTTAAAAAATGGAAAAGTGAAATACGCTGGTGCTCGACTTAAACCAATTAGAAATGCAGAAATAAATGAAATGAATGTCCTGGCATACTTTAATGTCAATCCACAGCAGTCAATCCGATCGGCAGTCCAAGATTTGGATTTAACATTTTTTGCGATTCAAGCAATTTTAAAGAAACATAAAATGCATAAGTATTCGTTCACAAAAGTACAAGAACTCCACCCGGGGGATGATGTTAGACGATTGGAATTTTGCCAACAGGTTTTAATTCAAGTGCAATTTTACAGAAATTAATTATTACTAGAACGCCCAATCTTTCTAATGGACGGTCTCGATCAATCACCCTGTATAAAGTCTAAATCTGTATTGTATTATGGACTCTTTTCATTTTAATTTTTTTCTTTGCTTTTTTATACTTCAAATTTGTATATACTGAGACAAATTGATTTTTATAATACATCAGCTATATTAGTACATCAAAATCAATTATTTTTCTAATCATATGAGCTTATAATCAACCAGATTTATCCATCTGCTTGTTGATTAAGTACAATACGATAAATATCATTTCAACAACAGATCTTACCTATATTATAAAAGCGACCAGAACCCTTCACATCCGATAATATGATTCGCATAAACGTCTAGGTAATAAATAAGTACAAGAAATGGATCGAGATAAAAACCTCGTCTGCTAGCCTTTCTGTATAACCTTGAATTCAGTCTATATTCAAACTACATATGATATCCTTTGGGGTTATACATAAAATTAAATCTTTATAGCGCAAATCAGCACAAAACGATGCCATACTCAAACAACTTTACGGACTTTTTAAATTATATCTAATTCACAATCGCCAGTCAAGTAAGCGCTGAAACAATCATTAAAACAAACGGAAAACGACGCAACAAACTGCTCGTTCGCTTGCATGAGAAACGAAAAAAAAAAAAAAAAAAAAACAAATGCATAGAAAAACATTAGCGCAACCAAACAACACACACAGACACAAAAACAATTGTCGCTTGATGTTTTCCGCAGCCTACTTAAACCGTATAAATTATACACGACCAGAATTACGATTATGTCATCGCGTATGGAGCGTAAAAGAGTCGGTTGTTGAAGTTGAATCATCATCATCATCATTCCTCCATTCGTTCCGTGTTAATAATTCCTGCGAGTTGTTGATAATAGTAATTGTGTCATTGTTGGTTACATTGTTAGCAATTTAGGATGGGATATGCAGGCGGGCGAGGCGTAGTGTTGCAAAACGTCGCGAAAATGTGACGAAAATTGCGAAATCCAGGCAGATATGTGGTTAGTTTGATCATGGTAGGACATAATGAAATAAACGAGGTTAAAAATATAACATTTCTGTGCAAAAGTATACTGACGTATCAAATATGTCATTTTGATGATGTTATAAAACAGAAGTAACATACTAATTAACAAAAAAAAAAATCTGAATTCTTCAAAATTTTCTTGAAAAAATCAGAATATGACTCATCTTAAATTTTGAGAAAAAATTAAGGTAAAACAATTAAAATACACGGTGGCCAGAAAAGGGCGGATAATCGCCAGGTAGAACGATTCTTTGTTCAATTCTGAGTCGATAATCTTAATCCAAAAAAGTCATAGGGTACTTCCTTAAGGCATACGAGACCATCAAACCTTAAGATGCACGGCTAAAATTTAGCAAAATTCGTCAAATTTATCTATGTAAAATCATTGTGGTGAAATTTAGAAATGGAATTATCTCAAATGCATTGATGTAACTAATCGATTAATACCAATGGTTTACATTTTTAACATTTCTTCATTGGCGTTTTTGAAATTAAAGTACATATGGCAACGTGGTACTGTAAGGCTGGTGTTTAAAAGTAATAAGTAGTTGTCAATTTTCGACGTTTCTCATGTGACATTTGGCTGTTGGAATAAGATAAACATTTTGTGCTGTTCTTAATACTGAACAATGTATACCTTTGGAGAATACGCCGACATGTATATGGTATTCGGATTTTGCAATGGAAATGCAAACTTGGCAAAAGAGGAATATCAAATACGGTATTCCACAACGGCGACATCCATCCACCAACACGTTCCGTAGATTGGATCAGCGACTTAGAGAAACTGGCACCTTTATACCGAATTATCGTAACAGCGGTAGACCTAGAGAGCGTCGAACAGTTCAATTAGAAGAGCAAATATTGGATGCTGTTTACGAAGATCCGACGTCCAGCACAAGACAAATAGCTCGCGAACTGAATATTTCTAGCAAAACAACAGTGCACTCAGCACTATCTCAAAATCTTTTGCGTCCGTTTCATGCAAGGAAAGTGCAGCCTTTGTATGTAAACGATAATGTGCACAGAAGAATGTTTTGTAACAGCGTTTTACAAAGGATTCAAGAAGAGCCGAACTTTTTATTGCATATTCTCGGGAGCGACGAATGCTTGTTCACGGGAGATGGCGTCTTTAATAGCCATAATTTTCATGTTTGGCCGGACGAAAATCCCAAGGCAGTCAGGGAAATTGGACATCAGAGAAGATTTTCGGTAAATGTTTGGCTGGGGATTTTAAATCTCCGAGTTGTTGGACCAATATTTCCTCCAAATCGTCTAAATCGAATTCAGTACGTTAACGTTTTAGAAGAAGTACTGGATAATATTCCATTGAATTTGAGACCCAACATGTTCTACATGCATGACGGGGCACCCGCTCACAATGCCAGAATTTCGAGGGATTGGTTAAACGAACACTTTCCGAATCGGTGGATAGGGCGTAACGGTCCAATAGCATGGCCAGCAAGATCTCCCGATATTAATCCTCTGGACTTTTTCGTTTGGGGGTTTTTAAAGGAAAAGGTCTATGCAACGCCTCCAGCTAACGAAGAGGATGTAATTAATAAAATTACGGCGGCAGTTCGATTTAATCACCCCCGATATGTTGGAGCGCGTTTTGAATTCGCTTCCTCGAAGATTGGAATTATGTCTGGAAACTGATGGCTACCAACTTGAACAGTTGTTATAATTTTTTCATATTATCTTTAAATTTCAATAAAATTTTTATCCATGTTAACATAAAATTCTTGCTAATTTGCGTATTTACCTGATTTATAGTAAATAATAAAATGATTACTGCCACAGTACTTGTCTGATTAGGTGTTGCCAAATTTACAATTCTTTTAAGCTGCTCGTGTGACTTAAGAAAACACTATACTACTTTTCTCAATTAAGATTGTCAACTCAGAATTAAACAAAGATTTGGCCTGCGTGGTGTTTGTCCGCATTTTTCTGGCCACCCTGTATAACATTAAAAATGTAATAAAGAAAGGTATAGAAATTGTTTCTGCTATAAAATTGAAATATGACAGTAAGAAAATCGTATTTCTAGTTTCTAGCGATCATGGTGGACATAAAATTAAAACTATCACTAAATGAAAGAAGTTGATATAAAACTATAAAAAAAAATTTGCAAAAAATTGTAGGCATTAACCGTAAATATCATTAAATAAATGCTTTTCTGTTAAAACTGTAATTTTAATATGACGAAATTTTCTCTGTTAAAGATTTTTCCTCGTGCTGGATTTGAACGAGGCACTTTGCGCTTGCCGTGCGGACACTCAGCAGAAAAGCATTTATTTAATGATTTCACACTGTAAGAAAATTGCATTGTAAATCATTTCTTAAAAAAAAATTTACTGAAAAAAAAATAAAATGTGACAATATTATTTTTTATATTTACATAGGTCATACGAATCTGGTAGACTGTCAATGAACCGTATGCACATCGCTACGGCTCACCATCAAAAGACTAAAGGACATCTTGGAACACAGACGTCATTATATGCGTCATGTTTCATGTAGCGTCATGCTTACGTTAGTTTTCTTTAGGAAGTATTTGCTTTAATTCACGTTAAGTTTTTTGCAAGTTGACAAGTGTTACTGATGTTACCTAACCTTGCAGTTTGATTGTTTTATTTACTTTTTTGCTTTATTTTTGCACGGACTGTTTGGAATATTATATATTATTCATCATCTATGGTGTAAGTATGCATATTACGGCATTAACAATTGGGCTTATATGACAATTAATCCAGGTAGTTTTTCCTAAAGAAAAGTGATGCCATCGTGTCGTGTAAAACCCTACAAAAGCAATAGTTACAAAGATGACGGAGAACTAACTTTTCATATGTAAGCTGCAGAATAATGCCATAGCTTAAAAATATTCTGAAATTGTGATAATACTTAGTGTTTCTATGTGAAATAATTTTTTGTAGAATGCCCAAACATTGTTGTGTGGATTACTGTTATAGGGGGTACAATAAATCCCTGCAAAAGTAAGCCTGCATATGTTTGTTCACTACATTTCCTCGAAAAGGATTTTGATGGAACGGGACAGATTGTGCGAATTAAAGAGGGAGTTATTCCAACATTGAATTCGGACAAAGAAAATCTAAATCTTACAGGTACTATATTAATTTCAACGGATGCATATTAAGTTTGTCGTCATTGAATGCAATAAAACTTATTATATTAAAGTAGTGGTAAAACTTTCTCACTTGGCCAAACTACTTTAATTTTGTCTAGTCTTGTATCATAAATAAATTCAAAAAGAAACAAGATAATAGCCGTATGCAAATTACTATATGACCCCCATACAATTCTCCAAGTCGAAATTTCCATGATAACAGCGAACGAAGACGAAAATACTATAACAGAAATAACACTTTAACTGGCGTGTTCTGCTTTCTGCTTTAACCTATTCTTTTGTCGTTATTTCCCTCCCGTATATTCGTCGATTTCATCTAACTGAAACGAATTGTCGAACTGTATCACCTTACTATACTACCTCGGAGCGGAGATCTGACCTTTGAACCGCAGTAACGCACAGGCACTTACAATTCACGCGATGCCTCGAGCTCTTCGAGTCTCCACAGCACACTGTGTGCAGCGCGTGTGTCAGCCCGAACAAAAGAATTAACTGCGAAAGACGTTCAGCGATTGTTTCGGTCCTTATGTCCGGATCTTCGCGCGGTCTAGTTTTACGATTCAGATGTACCGTTAAAAAGAAAGAGTATGATGATTGTGGGTTGTTGTGAAAGGAATAACAAGCAACAACAGCGCGGCTAGTAGTTACATATACCGCGTGTCCACACTTAAGTGTGCACTATTGATAACTTTGTTATCTTTGGAGGTACAGAATCGGTCAAATGGACAAAGTAGTAGTATTTTTTATGGCGCTAACAATTGTGAAAACAGAAAAACAATTGAGCGTCGCGTTCTCTAGATATTCGTCCAAAATTATTTTTTTTTAATGTAACGCCCTGTATATTTTTTGCAATTTAAAAGAAAATTCCAAACTGAACAAAATAGTCTTAGCACACTCTTATAAAAATAGATATGGATTTTTCTACTTATAAACTTCAGTAGTATCGGAAAAATACCTACACGTAGTAAACTTCATCGGTAAATTACAAATTTTAGGGATATTTCTATACAAAAGTCCTTTATGTATGTTTAGGAATTTTCCTAAATACATAGTAAAGCTCCATATGAAATTTCCATGCGAAACGATTTTTACTAGGGACCTTTTTTTATCGTAAGAAATTTACCCAGTAAATTTCATTTTATTTAGTATTTTTCATACACTAGTAGTAAATTTCCTTGGTGTTTACATCAAAGTAGTTTTACTCGCACAAGTAAAATACCTGTACGGTGTGTACGGTAAACCACACAGGAATTTTACCAAATCTTCGTTAAAGAGTAGGCTTCCTTTGACCAATCCAATACGATCGCGAAAGTGATGATCCAGAAATTGTTGTACTCCATGGAGGCATTCCATCTTGCTGAAATACTTTTCTCATTCTCCAACAAATCTGGATCTTGCTTCAATTTTTCTGTGATCGAAGTATTGATTGTAGCGTCCAGCATGTTCAAACACATTTGACCATTTAGAGTCCAGTCAACGAATAGGGGTCTTACACACAGAAAAATGCTTATTCTTACAATTGTTAACACAACATTAAAACATATAGGAGTACATTTTTAAGTCTGGAAGGGTCATACGAAACAAATTATGATTTATTTTTAAGTAAATAAACAAAATGGTGAAATTGGTATTAGAATAAAATATTAGAAATGTGGCATATAGTCAGTCGTGTGTAGAATCATACGAATTTAAAAGAAGAAAGTACAACAAAAATATTATGATCACACAGAAAGACAGAAATTGCATTAACATTTGCAATAATGGGAAAGTTATATGGAGGTTATCAACAAAGAAATTCCAACGTCTTATCTTGAAGTAAATAGATTAGTGATAGAGATAAAAAAGAATGCACTGGGAGTATCATATGTTTAGAACCTTAATGTTATAAACGCAATTAGATAGTTCTACCGCATAGAAAACGGCATTAGAAATCTATCAACGACCATCTATTATGACACAGATTCTTCTGGTGAGGCTCTGGGAGTTCACGATATTTCACAGAACGAATGGGCGGGTTTCAGTTAAGCGTTTTCAAGTACCAACATCGCGCATACAAACATAGGTATCATGCCCTCAATAACTTTACGCCGATTACATTTCTATCTGATGATATTCTTCAACATCATAAGTACATATAGGATTAGAGAAGTGAATGCATATATTATTACTCTTCCTAGATTTAATTAACTAAGTTTAAAACACTGGTCGATTCTGCGAATTAAAAATAAAATAAAATACCGTTCCAGAGCTGTTTAATTTATTCCATTTTATTTGTCAAATGCGAGTATTTAAACCAATTATTGCACATTACGTTTGCCGTCGTGGAATTTCCAAAAATTATGTTGACAGTATTGTAAAGTTCCGTAGTTATAAGTTGTAATAATAAATTATTTTCCGTGTTGTATCTTACGCTGATTGCGATGGTGAAAACAGAAAGAAAAAAAAAATATTTTTATGCCAATCGATGTATAATCGCTTGCGTAATAAAAATGTCCATATTACTTTTTTTGATAAAGGTGAAAGTAACTGAGATAATTCAAAAAGACGGTTTAGTGAACTTGAATGAACGTACTTTATTTTCAAAGGCAATACATACATGTATAAAATGTTGGTGTAAATCTTTCTTACTGTTAATTATGAAACTCTTACGCTTAGATACCTACCGTATTGAATGACAAAATTAATCACCCTTATTAATATCTAAGTACCTATCTCGATAGGCCTATCGAGTACCTAACGACTTCATACGAAACTTCTACCTGCATCATATGTAAAATAATTTGAATCAGAAACGCAGTTGGCCTGAAGTGTCATAATGATTGTCAAATTAATTTTGATCGTGTGCGTCAAAATAAAGTGCGCGTTTCATACTTGAAAGTTACAGTAAATTGATTTGGAAATGCCTTTTTCGCATATTGAAAAATGTGATATGCTGGAAGCACATTTGATATGCCACAAAAATAGCGAAAGAGCAGTTCAACAATACAACCAATTGTTTCCTGGACGACCAGTACCAAACCGCAGATACTTTTTAAGTCTGTACCGACAATTTCGAAATAACGAAAATGTATTTGCCAAAAGAAAGGACAAAGGCGGCCGCTATTGTTTCCGAAGAAACGGAAATTACTGTTTTGACATATTTTGAAGTACATCCGAATAATTCGATAAGACAGTTGTCTACAGAAACTGGTATTGCTTATACGACGATTCGAAGGATTCTGAAGAAATACAAATTTTTCCCGTATAAATACCAATCAGTTCAAACGTTATACGACGGTGATAGCGGTAGAAGATTACAGTTTTGTAGGTGGTTTATTGAGAGATGTACTGAAGATCCAAACTTTTCGCGAACAATATTGTGGAGTGACGAGGCAAATTCTCCAATCGCGGAATGTACAATAAAAAGAATAATCACTTTTGGAGTATGGAAAATCCTTTATTGGTGCGGCAAAATAATCCACAGAGACGTTTCAGTGTTAATGTTTGGTGTGGATTGATCGGATCGAAAATTATAGGTCCATATTTATACCACGATACGTTAACAGGAGAACGTTATATAAGGAATTTCTAGAACCACTATTACAAGAATTTCTCGACGACCTGGATTTGGAAAGCAGACAAGGTGTTGATTTTCAGCAGGATGGAGCACTTCCCCATAATCATCGTGATGTTTCAACGCTTCTTAGGAGACTGTTTAGAGATAAATGGATAGCTACAAATGGTCCTGTTCCATTTCCTCCTCGTTCGCCAGATATAACGCCTCTCGACTTCTATTTTTGGGGATATGTAAAAAGCGAAATTTACAAAAGAGTAGTCCATAATGTAGATGAACTACAGGACGGTATCCGCAATATTATAAATTCTATTGATGGCAGAGTTATTCTTCAAGCTACACGAAGTGTTTTAAAAAGGTCACAGAAATGTGTTGAAGTAGCAAGCGACGTTTTTGAGCATTTACTATAATTTTTTTTGTATTTGTATTTTGTATTTGTTTTTGCATTTTGTAATTTCACAAACAGAAATTTTGTCTTTTAATTTATTTTGTTTTTTTTTTTGTTTTTCAAGACTTTTTGCTTGTATTGAAAATAATGTTCATTCAACTTCACTAAACCGTCTTTTTGAATTATCTCAGTTACTTTCACCTTTATCAAAAAAAAGTAATTGGACAACTAAGCAAGCCTAAATTTTTTTTCTACTATTCGGGGGGGGGGGGGGGGGGGGGGGGGAATGCCCGTACGGTGTACCGCCTTGCCGAGCACTGGGATAGGCATATGTCTATCCTTTACCTGAATTTAACCAAGGAACTTTTTATCCACTTTTTACATTTCAAGTGATCTTTCTTACTGTTGGTGTTTTTCATAATTTAAATTTTATAATGTAAAACTACCACTATACCAATGGTCATTTGGATTTGATACAGGTTCATTCATTGATTTTGAAGTTAAAATAAAGAAAAAATCGACCAGAAGAAGTCTACCATCACTAAAAATATTTTCCTGATGTATACCCTACAATGTATGAACGAAATTCCTAACTTAATAACCGTAAAAGAACTATGGAAGCCTGAAGGCACAATTGCAGGACATTATAGAATTGTTATTTCACTATTTTCCTCCGTGTAGTTTTCAATTACTTAAGATGATTTTTAACATTAGATTAATTCACACCTCCGAAATAAAGTATTTCCTTTAAAGTCTGCTACCTTCCTTAATGCGTTAACACAAAGACCAAATCTATACAAAAGAAAGGGGTACTCCACGCCGTAAGCAAATGAGACACGAAACAGGAAAGTGTAGCCCCAGCGTCATTAGAATATCGTCCGTACCTCCTGCTCTTCATACAGGGTTCTCTCACTAGAGCGGAACCAGCACAAGAGAAAGACAGCAACCGCTGGAGGAAAGGTTAACGTATCCACCTGAACTTCAAACTCGGAACAAAGAGATCTAGTCAGCGACCCAGTGACTGTTGCCTCCTTCTTGGCCGCCAACTTGATTTTGTGCCGCAATGGTAACATGCGATACTTGAAGATAGTTATAGGAAGTGGAGTAAATATAAAGGAAGTCCATGGGAACAGGGCTATTGTTATCTGTTTCTAGGTGGATCGCTTCGTCTCTTGCCATAGTTCCGCGGATATGTAGGTTATATTGTTCTGTAATGTGCCGAATCTGTGTTCATCTGCGTGTGGATGTTACATGTTGTATGCAAAGTATGTTAATGAATATAACAGCTGGGATTAAATATTACCCGATATTGATCGTGTAGATATATTGTTTAAAAGATTTGTTTCATCTATAGTTGAGGTTATCCCGAGATGAGTCTTTAGCATTTTTCTTTTCGGTTAACATTTTGCCCATTAAAACCAAACAAAATTGGCAGTTGTTTTTTAACGATTTCTATAACAACAAAATTTAAAATACGACATTAATAAACTCATATCATCCAACTAATAAAATAGAAATAAATGGTAAAACTAGCTATTATCACAGATAAATAAACAGATAGCTCACTAAAACAGAATTGGCCAAATCAGGCGGGCTGTATAAATCAAAGGCTGCAATAATTCTGAGACCGGACGTCTGACAAGGAGTAGGCAAGAACTGCGAAACACAAAATTAAATGAGTCGTATATCATTTGAAAGAGGGAGTTAAGAGTAGAAAAACTATAAACGGGTTTGAGTGCATGGGCCTTAATTTTTGAGATATGAAGAATTTTATTTAAAAACATTGACGCTTGTAGCTTAAGAAGAATTATATGCATGCGACTGATTAGTGTATGTGTGGCCCAATTAGTTGAGGGCACGAATTACGAATTTTACCAGGAAGTGGAATAGGTTCGAGCCTATCTTTGGGACATTATTTTTCTATTATCAGTGTTCATTTTTTTTAATTTTTATTCGTAATATATGTGATTACTAATAATCACTAATAACATATACAACTTTCACACACAACATTGGAAAAAAAAACAATTATAATACAATGCAATAATTATTTATTAATAAATAAAAGAAAGAAAATGAGGTACGAACATCAAATCTTTTTAAAATATGTAACATATATGCAGGGTCATTCATGTTAATACGGCACGGAATATTGTGGCCAAAAACACGTGGCGTTCAACAGTTTCACTTTTGGGATATATGGGTGTTTTATGGTTAGTTTTTAAAATTATTTTTATGTTACACAGGCTGTTCCAAAAGCCCTAAAAGTATCAATGTTGTGTTTTTTTGTAATGGAAGAGCTTGTATATTTTATTGCATTTTTGGATTGGCTAATCAAAATAGGTATCTGTTTTATTAAGGTTTACAATACCCACATCTTAAAGTTTTTTAAAATAATTTGAATTTTGTGAAAATCTAATCTAAATATCATGTTTCAAATAGCTAGGAAGTTTTTAAATTTTCGACCGAACCGGTATTGTCGGTTTTATTTCTTAATTTAAAAATTGTGGTTCTATTTGGAATAGCTCCATCTTGTTGAAACCAAAAATGTGCATTAGGGTGATCACCTATGTTTGCATTTGGAAAGAGGGCCGCAAGTGCTGGAACAACCTCATTTCGCAATAAATTTAAGTAGACGTTGCCAGTTAAATTTCCTCTTATAAAAAATGGTCCTATGATGTTGTTTCCAACAAGACCAGCCCAGACATTCACCTTTTGAGGACGCTGTGTATGGACTTTTTCAATCCAATGCGGATTTTCAATTGACCAGTAGTGACAATTATGTCTGTTCACAGTGCCGTTGAGACAAAACGTTGCCTCATCTGAAAAAATGATGTGATCTAAAACATTAGGCTGCTGCTCGATCAATTCCGTCATTGTTTCGCAAAATTGTAGTCTGCGATCTGGATCAACTTCAGTTAACTCATGGACGGGATACATTTTATAGGCTTTCATTCTTGCTGATTTAAGAATCGTATAAGCAGATTTTTGAGAGATCTCATGAATTTGACCTAATTCTGTTGTGGACACGTGATGATTTTCTTCCACTGTAAGTAACATATTCAAACTAGTTTCTTCATCTGTTGCTGTTAATGGACGTCCCCTTCTAGGTAAATCCTTCACCTGACGAAAGACTTCAAACTTTTGAATTGTTTGGCATACCGTACTTTTACTAATGTGACGATCCGGATAAACAGTATTAAACAAAATACGAACCTCTTCAAAAGAACGTTGACGATCACCGTACCCACGCATCATTAATATCTCAATTCGTTCTGATTCAGTAAGTTTTTCTGCCATTTTCAAATGTGTCAATGTTTAAAATAAGTAAATTTATAGCGATGCAAAAGTTAAAACGCTTTTAAAATTGTCAAATGTGACGGCAAAAAGAATGCAAACACTAAACAACAACTTTTTTCAAAGGTACCTTGATTTTTCTGTATTAGGACACTTTTTTAATTTTTTAACTGTTTTCTTGTGAATCAAAATAAACATCTTAATACTTCCTGAACGTAGTTTTTTATTTTGCATTCAAAAGTGTTAAAAAAATCTGGGCGTTCCATTTAAAAAAAAAAGTTGGACGTATTGCCGATTAAACCGGAAGTGAAAAAAATATTAACTGTATTGCATAAAATGCATTTATATTAACTATACCCCCATACCAAATTTCAGAAATCATAATTTTCAAATAACAAAGTTATTCGACCGTTCCGGGACTTTTTACTAACCCTGTATCTACTTCCTCGCCGTGTACTTTGCAGAGATGCAGGCGGTATAATGTGGTCTATAGTTACACTTTACCATAAGCTTCGCTTACACTTCTTAAGTATTTTAAACATAAAGTTGGATTTTCACAATAAAATCCTAGCTAGTTTTAAAATTGCCGTCAACAAGTAGCTTTGAAAAATGTCATTGTGTAAACGCGTCTTTTCATTTTACTCCTCCTAATTAAAAAATAGATTATCGTTCACTATTAAATATTTTTTTAGGTTCAAGAAAACGAAATTTAGCATAAAAACAAATATAATATGAAATAAAGCAATGTCGCAGTAAACTACAATAATGGTTGTGAATAAATCATTTATTGGATAACACAAAGAATTTTTTATTGGGGAAATTATTATATAAAATCAAAAAGGTGCGACCAAAGAAACACATGTCATGTTAGATTTCTTTGCATAACAACCAGTGCCATTTTTTTTTTCTCATTTCCTACTAAACGATCAATAACCCATAAATTTCCGCATCACAATGACAAGTGTCTTATCCGATGGCAAACAACTGGATTTATCTACGCTTGCAATCAAATTCAGAAAATTCCTTTTTATCTCTGCTACAATCCTTATACGAGGGATCTCTCCACATTGCTGTATTTGGACAGCTAGCAAACATCCTGTCATTATAACTATGGATACATACTTATCTTGTGCTGTCAATTATTTTCGATCTGTCATATACAAACAAGACACAGAAGGTGTCCATCTACAAGAGGTTCACGTAAATAATGAATAAAAATCTATAAATAAATTTTATTTAGGGATAGGTACTTTAGACAGATGAATATGATTTTTTCGATCATAAATTTTTTATTGTAAGTAGGTATTAATATACCGGTATATTACCAATAGAAAACTGCATGTTTCCAAGCCAAAAATTAATGCATTCGTACTGGCATTACAAACGCATTCAGAGAGAGAACCATTTTCAACTTGGACTGTAAAATTTTAAAATTACCAGTCGTAAAAGATCGAATTATTAAGAGCATTAGCTTTCCGTTAATACTTCTGGGAATATCGTCGAAACTATTCCCAGATTTAAATCACGTAAATTACCTACAAAATAAACTGTTTGTTCGTCAGTTAAATTCTCATGATGGTTATAGGGAAATAATCTTTTTATTGCACCTCTATCGAGATCGGAAATATGCAATGATGCCACATTATATTATATGATATTTTGAAGTTACGGCCCATGACCTTGAACAGGCGTCCTTTTGCGCGAATGTTTTAAAGCGTGTGTGCGTATTTTTAGCGCGTCTCTTGCACCAATGGTCATCAATAAGCGCCCATTAGGTCAATTATTACAAAAAGGATTACACACGAGTTGAATCATTGTTGCAATAATATAGATATGATGTCGTCACGTCTGTTATTAGATCTGTGAATATCCCTACTATTATCCTCTTGGCTTTTCGCTATAGGTTTTGTTTTACAATTTGGCTATTGTTAAAAAGTTTTGAGGTAAATTAAACAGCTGTACAGAGCATTTTTAACTATGTTTATGTGAACTTAATTCGTTTCTCCAAGAGTTTATGTCTGGTTCGCAGTCTATGAATATCCGATGTAAAAACACAGTTTGGATGAAGTAGAGAAAATACATTTGAATTTCCAAAAAGATTCCTTTGAATTCAGCGGCAAAAAATCCATAAGAAAAATCGCTCTCACTACTTATTTCTGTTTGTATTTTTTGTTTGAGATCATCAATGTTGTTAGGCTTAGTTGCATACACTTTATTTTTCAGATTCCCCCATAAAAAAAATCCAAAGGTGAAAGATCTAGTGATGTACTTGGTCAATCAATTGCATCTCTTCGACCAATCAATTCATTAGGAAAAGAGACCTTTCCTAATAACTGCAGTTATTAGAAAAGGTCTCTTTTTAATTAATTTCATACGAATACAACAAAATGAGGTGTTGTCTTATCTTGTTGTCCAAATTTTGGCAGTTGCGACTTTTGAGATTTTAACTTTTATCTTGAAAACTGTTTTAGTGCCACGCGTGAATCTTTTGTTATGCATTTGGGGGCTAACAGTTAGCATGTTTCAAAGTGGTATAACTTAGAAATATATACAGGGTGTTAAATGTGCCATGGAAATTCAAACGCTTTTCTTTCGATTTTTTAAATGGAACCTATATTTTTCAATATAATCAGCAAATTCCTTGTAACATTGCCTTCAAAATGGTATCAATAACGTAATACTTATTTTCAGTATTTTCGCAGATATTATGGAAAATATGTTTAATAATAGCAATTTACCCCTATTCATTTGTTATTTTTTATGTAAGTTGTTTAGATTATTTATAACGTAACAAAAACAAACCGTACGTGACACAAAATTATTTTATTTTTTACACTTTTAGATATATATATAATAATTTTAAATCAAAAGATGCTCAAATATGTCTCTATTCAGCTCCGTGTGTATGGTCTGCCTTACATTTTCAAATATACATATTATCATATTATCCACATTTAACTGAAGAGAAGCATTTCTTATGCGTTTGTGCATGTTGTCTGCCGTTGCATCGGGTGTCATGTATATGATGGTTTTTTATAGTAGGCCGTAGAAAGAAATCACAAGGGGTCAATCTGGTGATGCGGTGACCAACTTAATGAATCCCGATCCGTCTATTAATAAATACCTTATAGGGTGCGCTTTTACAGCAGCACCGTAATGTGTGAATCCACAATTGTGTTGGTACCACAATCTCTCTATAAAGTTCCTAAGGAGGCCTTCTAGCAGTATTGGTAAATTATTTTAAAAAAAGTTTCTATACATCTCACAATTTAAGGTATTGTCAAAGAAGAATGGATCCACAACGGTGCACCCTGATGTCCCCCCCCGTTTGTGTTGATACTAAAATGGGTTTTGTGTATCATAGTAGTGTGAAGTTTTTCTGTTCATTATTCCAGAATTGACAAATGTTGCTTCATCTGTGAAAAGCACAATAATCTACAATATTTTCACCGATACACAAGTTTCTTTTCAAAATCCGTGTGTAGTAAGCCATGGTGAATATTAATTTTATACAGGGTGAGTCGTGAGGATCGGGCCAAACTTCAGGAACGGATTGTACACGTCAAATAAATGTAAAAAAACACAAATATTGTTTTCCGATTTTTATTAGTTTACGAGATATAAGGAAAACTATTTTTTCTTACAAAAATATGAAGTCTCTCGATTTTAGTTTAACGTTCTTTCACGATACAACCAAACACAAAAATTTTGTTATTACTGACACTGACATTGATTAATTGACAGATTGATTGATTAAACGTTTTCATTTTCCATTTCAGGTATTAAAGTGTTTCAAAATGCCAAACATTTATTCAAGTTTAGAATATGCAAATATGGTATTCGTTTATGGTTTCTGCAATGGAAATGCTAGAGCTGCTGTCGAGGAATATCGTCGACGATTTCCACATGGAAGACATCCTAATAAAGATGTGTTTGATTGTTTGTGGGGCTGGTTGAAAAATGATGTCTACAAGGTTAAAGTTAATAATAGGGATGCGCTAATAATAAGAAATGCTGCCAATGACATTAGAGAAAACCATGAAGCAATCAGAAGTGCAACAGGCGCTGTTCAGAGAAGGAGTGAAAAGTGTTTAGAAGTCAATGGTGGAATTTTTGAACACTGTCAAAGACAATAAACTGCCATTTAAAATGGTCAAACACTCATATGTGTGAGTCAAAAAATAAAGTTTCAAGACGCACTTAAATTTATCAAAACGCTTAAGTGTCCAATAACTGGGTAGTTTACCCTACTGATTTTTAAAAAATTCAAATTTTTAACTTGCTCGTGTAATAAATAAATATAAACTATACGTTTTTGGAATCCCCAAATTATGCTTAATCGAAATAGAAAAGAACATAGAGGCAGTTCCATTTATATAATTTTTCATGAAACACTAAATATAAATGATAAGTATGGCACATACTTAGTAAAAATTTTCAAGCTTCTTTAGCGCTATAAGATTCCACAACCAAAATACAGGCAGTTCCGTTTAAAATAAGCAATTTTTCAGCAATTACAGTTCTCCTAATACAAACAGAGTTTCCGATCACTCAGTATAAAAATTATAAATGCTTATATCGTGTTAAGATGCAGAGCCTTATACTGTAACAGTACAGAAGCTCATAGCTCAAACTTAAATCATTATTAAAAAAAAATCAGACAAACACGTAGAACTGCATCTACCCCATTTTTTAAGGAAAATTGGGGATACGCGGAAAATTAAACCGTTTGTAGAAAAATATTTTTAATAAAAGATATTGGGAATCTAGTGTGGAATATAATAAGCTACTTATACAGGGTTGCTCGTTAGTGCGTCGAAGTCCAATATAGTCTTTAAAAAATAAAACTCAAGGAATTTATTTTATGAAAAGTGGTACAGTAATCAAAAACGCACATTTTAAAAATAATTTGAAGTATACAGGGTGATGCCCTAAAGCGGGGCAAATTAAAAAATTTTTTTAAAACGAAACGCCCTGTATATCTTTTGTGTTTTCTTATCTGCTTTAAATTGTGTTTTCAACGATCCCCTGGTTTTTGGTTTTGAGTGACGCATTGTTGAGTTATTAACGAAAATTAAAAAAAAAAAATGGTCGTGACAAGGTTTACCATACTAATTCCATGCGACAGTATTACGATTAGCTAAGACAAAATTATTTAGTAAGTATGCAGCCAAGGGATGTGTTTAACGTACAAAATGATTAAACATTAATTTTATTATACATCAGGGTATTTGTTACGATGCAGTCAATTTGGCGATTATCAATGAGCGTTTCCCGAATTTTTTCAAATGAAACACCCCGTATATTATTAAATTTTTGGAATGACCCGTTAATTGCGCTTAATTTTTATTAATAATGTCCTATACCCTAACCCAATAATTTCAAAGTTATTTTCAATTTTTCATTACAAACCGCGAATTATTTCTTTTCGATTCGATCTAATGTACTTACCTATCGGGCGAACGCTTTGACAAACAAAAACAAAAAGTGGCAAATGTGTCAAATTTTAATTATTGCTGTTACTTAGGCATTAGTGATTTCTTAAGTTTCTGCCTTTAATATTGTCATTGTATTATTTATTAATTGGATTAGTTGGTACGTAGTTTTCTTGGGCATTTGTTATTTGTCACATATTATTATTACGATTTTCAGTTAAGTCAATATGCAGTTTGAAAGAAACGAAGTCGTTGACATGATTTTTATTATGGGATCTGCCCAAAAAAATTGTTTATTAACACAGCGAATTTATGCGCAAACATATCCTGACAGAAGACAACCTTCAATTACAAGTTTGGAAAGATTTAAGGAAACATTCGTTAGAACAGGAAATGTGAGTTTATGAAAAGTGTGAAAGGAGAAAGAGCACAAGTGACGAAGGTAAATTGAATGTGTTATTATCAGGAATTGAGAAGCCCTCTACTAGTTCGACTAAAATAGCAACAGAAACTAATGCACCACGATCTACTGTTAGCAGGATTTTAAAAAAATCATAAATATCATGACTACAGTATATCTTTTCATCAAGAACTGTTGGCACCTGATTTAGATACTAGAAGGACATTTTGCGAATGGGGATTAGAAATTGAAAGGGTAACACCTAACTTCTTTCAAAAAGTATTGTTTACTGACGAATCCGCCTTCACTCAGAGTGATAGCCCAAACCGTTATAATCTTTTCATACTTATGCAACAGAAAACCCAAGAATATTAAGAGCGGTTGATAAGCAGAGACGATGGACTGTAAATGTTTTGGGTGGTATTATGGGTAATTTTATAATTGGACCACATTTCTTTAATGGACATCTGAATGGTGCACAATATTTGAATTTAGATTTAAATAAATTCCTTCAGTTTTATTCTTTAAAGACTATATTGGACTTTGACGCACTAATGAGCAACACCTGTATACATAGTGCTCCATTTAAAAGGAATTATTTTTTATTCCTGACAAGCTTACCGATACGTAAAAATATTTGCAAATTGTAAAGACATTGCAACAACATATGTATATTGCAATTATCAAAATTTTTATTCAATTAACAGTTATCTAGTAAATGTACTTTGCCATTTTGAAAACCTAGCCTGTACATAAAAGAAATTTCATTTTGTATATACTACTAGTCTAACTAGATATTTAAAGCAGGTTGAAGAATTGCAGAAATCAGTGATTTTTTAGGTGTATAAAAGCGCTTCAAGTGAATAAAAAAGCGCTTTGCTGAATTCCTAGCCAAAACCAATTTGTCGAACATAAAAAATAATTATATCAGTTATTTTTAGAAGTGTTCAGACATTCCTCAAATATGTATACTACTCCTGCTGTTAACCAGCCTTTGCAAATCGGTTTTAATTTGAACATCTGCCGTTGGTTTATACCGAAAAAATATTCTTTTAAAATTGAAGGGAAATTCAATATTCTTACATATGAAAAAAAAAAATGTATCTAACACATTTATATTAATAGCATTGATTCATTCTATTATATTACAATAACAAGGAACAAATACCATATAAATAACAGAAATCTAAAGAGATCTAAGTGTTAAGGGCTAAAAACCAAATATTAAAACACGAAAATCTTACCTTAGTTATCTGTGTTCAACGAATACTTTTAACCGTACTTCGACATAAAAAAAAAATCATTAAAAACCACCATATTTATACAACCGTAAATTTTAGGAAAAAAGCCTTTGAATTTCGCGTTAAAAACAGCAATTTTATAACCGATAATATCCGGCAAACACGAAACAATAAGTCGAACCGAATGGCAGCGATCTCTCGCTGAAGAGCGATGCACAAAAACTGAAGGAAATCCGATGAAGTTTGTAGGGCAAATAAGCATCGCGAATATTCGGATGGAACTTCGGCAATCTCCGCTTGTTACGTCAATAATATATCCGTCTTTCTCCGACAGATACACCCCCACAACAATGGGCAATCTATACCCGGCTAAATTTGCCTGCACGTTTTCGAAGTGCCATACTTTCGGATTGAAGCGAGAGAATGCGTTATGGAAAAGGAGTGAAAGATTCTATAACAATCGTGTGTGTGTGTGTTCGAGGATTAATAATGCGGTTTTCTGTAGTGTTGTGCCGGTTTTTATACAGTCAAATCTATGTGTAACGAGCCCTGGAATAGTTAGGTTAATATCTCGAAGTATTTATTACAAGCTACAATGAAATGTGTACAAAAAGAAAACGTTTTAAGTAGTTAGACATACCATGGATTTAAATATGCTTTTTATAACTTAATAGACTAATAAATGCACCCAATCAAAGCACTAATAATAACCATAGTGCGGCGGATTTAATAGCGCAGCGGACAAACTCCGTTTTCGCTAGTAATACGTGCTAAAAGTCATTAACACAGTCACTTGACGAATGGAGTCAGGAGTCAAATGAGTGTTGTATTCTCGATTTAAAATAATAAAAAATATTACGTCAAATGTGTAAAAACAGATTTAATTGTCGTTCTCTGCATTTGCATGATTAGTTTGGTATTTTTCTAAAGTTTCAGGGACAAATTGCGTTCTTTGAAATATGAAAACAAACATAAAACTGCGAGAAGGGTCTTTTTACATCGCTACTTGTTATTGTCGCGAATTTATGTACAGAGGATAATTGATTAACGGTAGCCAGCGAACATATCTCGGAAATGATTGATCCTAGAGCTTACGGAAAACAATTATACTAGTAAATGTGGTCATGAAAACATCTTTAAAAGTATTTTTTGATATTTTTTTATATACACAGATAGAAAAATGCATTCTGAGTTCAAGAAAATATTGTTTCAACATAATTTTCTTATAGAGAAAATGAAATAATTTTGTTGTAAGTAAATTTTTAACCACTACGAGAAAATTTATAGTTTTAATTCAAGAAAACTTTTATTTCCAGGAATTTTCTTTATTAGAGAATATATTTGCCTAGTGCAAGTAAATAGAAAATGCAGCTTATTGTACATGCGCAGCAATACCTGGGATTTATTTAATATAATAAATAAATGTTAGAATCGGTTAAACTGCAGCAGCAAAACGCTGTATCTGCGTTCTCGGTCAATCGTGTGACCGTTTTTTACCTTACAGAGTAGTTCGTTGTGTGAATTTGTTTTAGGGAAGTTGTTTATTTTTATAAACATCGATTTCCAGTTAAAGTTTCATTAAAAATAAATGGCCCAACAAGCTACGAAGTGATAACACCAAACCTAATCATAAATTGAAGACTAGTTTAATCTGGGATCGTCTTTCTTATAAAGGGTGAGGATTTCTTTGGACCATTATGGCGATGGAACCATTGAGATGATAGAGTGCTGATAGATAGATAGATAGATAGATAGATATTTATTTCAGAGGCAGATGTACATAGTTATACACATACATGAAAAACGTCAAAAAGCGAATGAGAAAATACAAATACATATAAAAATGAAAATCAACCATTCAAGTAATATTCTTGTACGCTATACAATTCCCTACTAATAAGATAGTTTTGTAACTTAGTTTTGAATTGCTTATAAGTCGAACTGTTTTTTATATGAACATCAAGCGCATTGTATAGTTTTTGGGCCGCATAATAGCAACCTTTTTCAAATTGACTTAGCCTATGTAATGGTAACTGATAGCAGTTATTTCTCAGACTGTATGAGTGTTCTTTTACATTCGTAAAGTTTTGTCTGTGATTATAAATAAAGCAAAGACATTTGTAAATATAAACAGATGGAAGGGTCATTATATTTAGTGTCTTAAATACACCCTTACACGAGTCTCTCGGTTTTATCCCGGCTATTATTCGCAACACTCTTTTTTGTTGTATAAACACATCTTTGGCGCCACGTGATTGTCCCCAGAATATTAGTCCATAAGACATAACCGAGTAGAATATGCCGTAGTACACAGTAATCAACGATTGTAAACTGGTAGTTTTTTTTAGTTCGCGAAATAAATAACATTTTTTGCTTAATTGCGCAATTAACATACTAGTATGCTGCGTCCACTTTAGGCCACTATGTATATATATATATTGAACTGAAAACTGCCATCAATTGAAATGCGCCATATTGCAACACAATGACGTCGATACCATGGCGGATATTCAAATAAATAAAGTTCAGGATATCAAAAAATTTTAATAGCACTTGCAATTTGTAATGATAATTAGTAGCATATGTTAGATTATATCCTATGTATTTTATATGGCATTGTTTTTTTTTTATTTAAGTTCTGGACAACTTAAAACTATAGACAGTTTCTAAACTTACGATGAACTGGTAACATATACTTCATGCGTTCTCAGGTTTAATAAGAGAGAAAAGAAAAAAATTCTTTCAATGCCATATAAAAATACGTAGGAAAAATCTAACACAAGTTTCATGAGATCTTCACGACTTGTCATAACAATCCAACATTGTATGTTGTCTTTAGGAGTAAATAATATACTGCAGTAGTTATTGTATAATTTATTGATGATTAAATAATATTAGTTTACTTAATTCCTTCCTTATTGATTTTCTTTGTATTTTTTCTGTAAACTTCTTCGCTAAATTATGAAATCTAATTTTCCTGTACGACGATATTATGGTTTTACTTAAAATTTAAACATGAGTTTCTTCCAGCGGTGACATATCTAACAATGGGATAAACTAGAAAAAATGTTTTGGGGAACATGACTTGATAGTAAATAAACAAAAGTCGTTAGAAAGTTTTCTTCTTGTGGAATCTTGTTTCCTGTCAAAAACTACCTGGATTAATTGTCATATAAGCCCAATTGTTAATGCCATAATATGCATACTTACACCACAGCCTTACACGTAAAACAAAAAATATCGGGTGAATAATATATAATATTCCAAACAGTCCGTGAAAAAATAAAGCAAAAAAGTAAATACAACAATCAAACTGCAAGGTTAGGTAACATCAGTAACACTTGTCAACTTGCAAAAAACTTAACGTGATTTAAAGCAAATACTTCCTAAAGAAAACTAACGTAAGCATGACGCTACATGAAACGTGACGTATACAATAACGTCTGTGTTCCAAGATGTCCTTTAGTCTTTTGATGGTGCGCCGTAGCGATGCGCATACGGTTCATTGGCAGTCTATCAGGTCTGTGGATTGAACATGTAAAACGTGTTTAAAAGATCTGCATCGGAAAGTGACTATTTTCATGGCACATATTCATGAACCAAGCACAGAAATTTAATCGTCTCTAGTTGTGGTGCAGAGTTTGACCAACTAATTTTTTATAAAGATGGTTTTTATATTTTGAAAAAATTCTCACTATACTGTGCGTTGTCAGGAAGCACCGTCTTGTGCAATTTGCCACATTGATATTGATGGATTCTGATTAATAACACCAGCTAAAACATTTATCTGCGCGCTTTCATCAATATTTATACCTTTACCGTCTGGGTCTCACAAAACTTCCAAACTCTTTTAAATTGGTGTATAAATATAAATTCTTAAAGGTCTCTAACGATGCTCGAGGGCGATCAAATTACAATAAACAACAGCATTTGGGCGGCCTAGTTGACTATTTTTGTTACAAATAATGTAACATCCGATCATATTCACTTTCTCGAGATTTCTATACACCGTCAGTAACTTTGTAAAGCAACTAAACGCTAATGAATGAACTGTCAATGATGAAGTAAACATCCTTACATCATTGCAAGCAGGGAAAATGTACTATTAGAATATGTCATATCCAATAGTATATGGATGTATGTGAAGTTAAAACACTTGCAGTGAAAGTAATTACATATAAATCTTATATTTATTTAACCTAAACAAGTTCTGTTTTTTTTTTATTTTAATCAATTCTTTTGCAATATTTAACATAACATAACCGTTTATTCAATGCAAAACACTCAATGCCTTAACAAATTTAAGGATTCAAATTAAAATTACCTTGACTATTTGAAACAATACAGAATGTATTATTAAATCGATCTGATTATTTCAACGTTTAAATTTTGTTACCTTAACAAAGATTTTTATTTGACTGAAGCTAATTTATTTAATAACGAATTCATCGCAAAATTAACAATAAAGATTTTGTCCTCCTTGTCAACAGTATATCTTATATCTTACTATATAGTACATGCAGGTATAACCTTTTAACTATCAATATAGTAGGCAGCTGTATGCAGGTGCAAAGGAAAACATCTGCGAAACGGCTCAGCTGTTTCCTCTGTTCATATTTTTTCCACATCAGACTACGCCAGCAAAGTGCCCTTCGATATAAAGAAAGCCTTCTTTGTTTTTATTTTAATATAAAATAGAATTTCGGTATAATATCTCCAAACTCATGAAAATCTAAAAATGTTACATACAAACAATTGACGATACTTGAAAATAGGTAATTTTTTTACCGATTGGCTGATTTATTTGACGAGAAATGTAGGGCAGTAGTATCTTTTACAAACGATTTTAAACTATTAAAAAAAAACATAGCAACGAGCTATGACATAATAAAAAAAATAATTACTATGACTAATCCTGATCAAGGCAATGTGAGCAGAGGTCAGTACGTGGGTGAACAGAGAATTAGACAAATTCACAACACTCTATTGTACAACAACATACGTAGATTTATCTAAAAGGTTTCTGTCTTTGTTTGCTTGACCTGCTAATTGTGTTTCTGTAAAATACATAACTAAATACACTCCGCCAAAAAAGTATCGCATAAACTAAAAAAGGGCATTTATGAACCAAGATATTTTTATACGTTCACAAAAAGTTTGCCTCGTGTATGTGAACTATAAAAATACTAACAAAATAATGGAACTTAGCGTTTTTACTTTATTTTTTTCCTAAAAGAACACATTTAGAAAAATGCATATGTGTAAGGTTACTCAGTTGTTTATTGAAAGTCTTCCTATACGGACAAATTTTAAAGTGCGAAGTCAGAGTTCTGTACCAACGCTTTTAAAACTAAAATGAGCAATTTAACTTCAGAACAAGTGGCTGCTATAGTTGCTTTAATCGAAGATGGACGATCTCAAGCATACGTTGCTAATTTGATGAACATCAATCAGTCAAGTGTTTCTAGAGCCGTAGCCAGATATAGGGAAACAGGCATTTACAGTAGAAGACCTGTACCAGGTCGTCCAAGATGTTCTACTCGCCAAGATGACCGCTATTTACTACTACAAGCATTACGTCGAAGACATGTAACTGCGAGACAATTGCAGAACGACTTGGCTAGAGTCAGAAATACTCGTGTGAGTACTCAAACTATTCGGAATAGGTTACGACAGAGTGGATTAAGAGCTAGAGTAGCTGTAACAGCCCCTCGTCTCACTAGGAACCACCGAGTGGCTCGCTTAAGGTTTGCCAGAGAACATGTAAATTGGAACATTAATGACTGGGCCGATATACTCTTCACAGATGAGTCAAGATTTGGTCTTTACACCTCAGATAGGCGTATCTCAGTGTACAGACGAGACGGTGAGCGCTATTCGCAGTGTAATATCAGACCTAGACCTAATTTCGCTGGTGGCTCTATTATGGTTTGGGGAGGCATCTGTTTAACAGGTCGTACAGAGTTAGTACCAGTAGACAGAGGTACACTGACTGCCCACAGGTATATAACGGACATTTTAGAAGAACATGTAGTACCATATGCGCCAATTATAGGAAACGAATTCATGTTAATGCACGATAATGCACGACCGCATGTTGCAATAATCGTCCAGGAATACCTTAACGATGTTGGTATTCCAGTTTTAGATTGGCCTGCGGTAAGTCCGGACATGAACCCTATCGAGCACGTGTGGGACCTCCTTCACAGACGGATACGAACCCAAAATGTTGCCCCAGCGGACCTGCATGGACTAGAAAATGCTCTCCGTGACGAGTGGGAGAATTTGGATCAGGCTTATATACGGAGGTTAATCGAATCTCTGCCAAACCGTATGCGAGCGGTCATAAGAGCCAGAGGTGGCAATACTCAGTATTAAAAGCTACTGTTATGACATTTTTCTTTCCAAAATTATAATTTCTTGTTTTAATAAAAATCTCAAGTATGAGTTCTTGTTTTTATTTGGCCTGTATTTTATTTAAACAATCATAGAAATTATATCTTAGAGCGCATTAAAGTATATTTACAACTTTATGCTACAAACAAAGATTATGCGATACTTTTATGATTCAAAACTAAATTATGCGATACTTTTTTGGCGGAGTGTACAATTTTTTATTATGAGAAAACTTAGTAGATACTTAAAACAGTTTCTCGCAAGTTGCTGTATCTCAAAAGCCGTATATTAGTAGGTACTTACAGAAATTATGTGATTTTATTAATTTATACATACAGCTTGTCCATCATACGAATGGGATAGCATTCGCATCTTGAAAACGGTAGGAGTTATGATGTTGGTTAGATTAGGAAAAAGTTGCACAATTTAAAGTGTTTGAAAAAGCAAACTATTTTTTACCGATTCCCTTTTTTCTTAAAAAAAAAACAGCGTTGAACAGAAAACTAATTCCCATTATTTTCACCGTCACGTACTTCTAACATCCTCATATTATACAAAACGATATTGTTTGCGATCTATCGCTGCTGTTAAACACAATTTCCTGTTTGCAATAATATCTGTCGATCAGGAGTAATCGTGCCACTTTATTAAGCAAGATATACCTACAACATTAATTTATCATGCCAAAAACGAAATGATGGCCCTAGATGTTGGATACAATGGAACTATAGCCGGCTTAATGGAACAGATGAGTCGTCAAATTCTCACACTAAGGACGATTGGGCAAAGGATATTGAGTGCGTTCTCAAATTTACCAATGACAAATTGACATATACTAGTAACTACATTCTTATTTGACTGTCGAAATTTTATGTGTTGTGTAGGGGTTACTTTTGTATGTGCTGCAGTTTAAAATAAATTCGAATATGTCATCTGGCACTATTTCCAATGATTTAGACATATGCCGTTCTTCCGTTCAGCGAATACTCAAAGCAAATGGGTATCACAATTTTAAATATTCTAAACACCAACAATTATTTCACGGCGACGCATTTAAGCGTATGGTATTTTGTGAAAAGTTAAATGATTTAATTAACCGAAATGCTAATTTGGTAAACAATATTATCTTTACCGATGAATCTTCTTTTCTTTTGGTTAGAAGTCACAATTCATCTGTGACAACATACTGGGCCAAGCAAAACGAGCACAGATACTCAAGTTCTAGTCAGCAACAGCAAAAATCTTTAAAAAATCTACCTATAAAATCATTTTTTTCATGTAGTTTGTCAGGTTTAACGTAATTGTTAATTGTTTTCATCATACATGTCTGAAGAAGACTATATTAACTAGTTGAAACGTAACAAGATATTTAATTGATATTGTGAAGTCACATATATTGCAAATAAATAAATAAAATAATAATTCCAGGAATTATTGTGTTATTTAAATAAGCTACCGGTTCTTGGTAACTTTGGTTCCTTCTAATATATTATAACAACCATAAAATGTATTCTTATGAGACACATACGAATAAATTCAATAAATAAATAAGAGCGTAAGCAATTCACATCTAAGGAGGTATAAATTCTATTCAATTTGTTATTCTAGGTAAATAACAGCTGTGCGGCAAAAAAGCATATTTCATAACTAAAAAAGACGAGCCGGTATCCCTTCCACACTCCGACGTCCGGTCCCCGACCCTACACCGTGCTCCCCGCAGCTATCTATGTTTGATAAAATCGTAATATTGCAGCCTCTTGTTTCTGCAACCCGCAAGAATCGGCCAATTTTGCTACGGTGAGCTATCTGTTTACTTATCTGTGCTTATAGGTTTGTATTGATTTGAGGATGCACAAAAAAACTTTTATCTCACGTTTTGTATTATTTATATTCATCATATTTCAGCGTAATAAATTCCTATCCCTGACAATATATATATTTTATCTATTTTTTAACAGAATCCATATTGCTTAGGTATATACTTACATATTTTTAATAGATATTTATATATAAAAAGGAATGTTAATTTTAATTAAAAATGTCCAGTTATTTTTAGAAAGACGGTTCGGTTAAAGTGCCTCTTGTGGGTTGTTCCGACTTTAGCGAAACTTCTAATGATCAGAAGTTATTAATAGTGAAGAAAAAAATAACGCACCTTTATGCAGACTCTCCCGTTAGTCTATAGCCGTCAATTTTAGCCTTAAAGAATTGATTTTAAATAGAGAATTTTTCTTTTTTTATATATAAAAATCGTTTTCCACATACAATGTTATTTCTAGATGTATAATTTTTGCTTACAAGTAGGAATTTCTTAAGATATTTTTAAGCCTATAATAAGAGAAATTTCACTACGATTTTTTAACAAATTCCTCTTTTGCTAAGGTTCTGTCCGACTTCTCCTTGATCAGTTAATTAAAGACAAGAACTAAAAAGAATTTGACGACTCTCTGTAATTGAATCAATTAATTATATCTCTCGTTGTGTCAGAGCTAAATTGGAACTTTTAAAGCGACAGATAATCTAATATATTTCACCTCAAGGCAGCGGGTAGGAAAATACGGAAAAAAAAAATATTTTTTTATTAGGTTAAAAAATTTAATGCCTAATAATTAGAAGCCCGATTTGCACTTTGCTTAGGCATTTCTATAAGTACATATTTTTACAAAAGTTACATATTTATCCTTTTTCTCGTTAAAAATTCCTAATGCAGACCGTCAACCGACAATTCCTTGAACGAAATATTTTTGTTTTCCAAGAATTGCACGTGCATTTTTACTCCTAGCTTGAGAGACGAGGTAAAATACTTTTTATTAGTCCCCAAACAAGACAAAGATAGAAAAAAGCATACAAATACAACCTAGTGAATATCTATCTTGTAATAACATCATACATAAAAATCAAATATGCTTTTCAAAAAAACACGGGAACCATATCTGCTACAATTGACTTAATGAAAAAAATAAAGAATGAAACAGAGAAAAACAAGACGGTAGTAGTACTTTTTCTAGATTTGAAAAAAGCGTTTGACACTATCTCCAAAACGAAATTAGTCGGATAGCAGGAATGCAGAAAATTAAAGACATAGTACCAGAATATCTGAAGAAGTCTGTATATCACAGCACCTTTACGTCCGATATTAGCTATCTAATAAACATATGGAGCCATACAACTAAACAAAATTTAAATAAACTACGAAAACAGCAGAACAAGATATTAAAGACACTGTATAACATGGACAAATGGACACCATCAAAGGACGTTTACGACAAGACGCAAGAACTACATTTACAACAATTAATAACATTCAGAAATCTCCTTACAATACACAAAATCGACAACAAATTAATGAAAACTGATTGCAAATTCACACCTAATACAGAAATACACACACACAAAACACGAAGAAGACATTCACACCTAAGAATAGAAAAAACACAAGTTACAAATATGAAAAATTTCCAACACCTGATGCGATCAAAACATACAATAAACTACCAAAACACACAAAGACACTAAAACACGTTAAATTTAAAAGCAAGATAAGGATGGAGGTATATATTTCCTTCGGTGAATGATTTAATTAACAATGTCGAAAATGTATTTTTCAAAGCACCTTTGCGAATGTATTTTTATAACGAGGTGTTCAGTTGCCTCCTGAGCCGATTATTACGAGATGAGGTACATGGTTAAAAAGCCTGCAATTTTTTACGCCGATAACTTTGAAGTAATAAAAAATGTACTTCTTGAAATCACAATTTAGTAAATTCACAATGAGTGTTTCTAATGTTTCTTATCAGAAATTAGTGAACGTTTTATTAGAATGTGACCGTAATGTAGATAAATGTTTAGAGTCCATTTTTGTGAATAATCTTTACTTAACACCAGCCAACTTGGATTGCATTCCAAAGCACCTGCGCTAAACATTTATACCACATTTTAATAAAAGGTGGAAACAAAAATCAAAAGCGATCGATTTACACAATGATGTTAAAAATTGTTTTAAGTTATTTGTCGATTTAAGTAGTAAATGTATTAATTTTAATTAGAATGCTTATATAGTAAAAAGAGTGTAGTTCTGTCCAATCTACATTTATTTACTTAATATTTTTTGCTCATTAATCGAGCATCTTCAGGCAAAAAACGTCAATGATTTGAATTCACAAAAAATTATAAAACGTCAAAACGTGTAAAATTTTGTATGATAAAAATTTTGTAATACTGAATGAACTGTAAAATATGACGATACATAAATTAATGTTGTCTATATTTCAAAATTATATATATACCGTGTGTCCACACTTAAGTGTGCACTATTGATAACTTTGTTATCTTTGGAGATACAGAATCCGTCAAATGGACAAAGTAGTACTATTTTTTCTGGCGGTCACAATTGTGAAAACAGAAAAACAATTGAGCGTCGCGTTCTCCAATATTAATTTTCCATGGGTATATCGATTTCATGCAAACAAAACAAAGGTAAAGATTTCTCAATAACTATTTTATTTGGTATTTTTTTATAATAGTGTACTAAGACTTTTTTGTTCAGTTTGGAATTTTCTTTTAAATTGCAAAAAAATATACAGGGCGTTCCATTAAAAAAAATAATTTTGGACGAATATCTAGAGAACGCGACGCTCAATTGTTTTTCTGTTTTCACAATTGTTAGCGCCATAAAAAATACTACTACTTTGTCCATTTGACCGATTCTGTACCTCCAAAGATAACAAAGTTATCAATAGTGCACACTTAAGTGTGGACACCCGGTATATATATATTATTTTTCTTATAATAAAGTGTCCTTTTACATTTAATTACTGCAGTAATTGGGTTTTGGAACCTTTGGTGTAACAATAACTATCACACTGACAAAAGTCAATGCTAGGTTTTTCCACTATCACCAAACAACAATGCACAATCTATCCACTATTAATCATCTCCTGATGATGCTAACTTGGTTAGCGAAACGCGCGTCGAGAGATTGTGCATTGTTGTTTGGTGATAGTGGAAAAACCTAGCATTGACTTTTGTCAGTGTGATAGTTATTTAATTACTGACCAAAAATTATCTGGACTGTTTCTTAATCAAAACGATTTTGCTGCATATCACTCGTACTGAGAAATTTTCTAAAATATATTCAAATATATTGAGAAATTTGGTAATATGGGTATATAGATCCTATAAACGTATGAAAGCACAAAATATCGAAATTTGTTGTAGGTTTTAATCGTAAATATAGTTTTTATCCGCATTTGGCGAGTTCTGGACCAGTGTGAGCCGTATTTTATATTTAATCTTTTTCTCTTTTATGTAATCCAACTCCCTTATATTTAATCTCACTACACTGAAAAAATCATTTAAAAATTCCAATTCTACAAAAAGTTACAAGTTTTTTCCGCAAAAGCGCGATTCTAGACCACTATTGTCGCCCTGAATGAACATTATTACACGAAAAAAATAATGTCCTCGATTGAACCAGCCAATATTGAAAAGCATTATTTCTTTAACTCAATGGATACTTCTTCGATTTAAAGAAACCTTTCTCTTTATGAGTATACCAATTAAGCAAAGCCCTAGAGTTACTATAATTTTATAATTGAATTTATTTAGTAGCAAAATCACATTTCACATAGCCAAGAATGTGGAACATCGGGTAGTTTTGGCAAATATTTATGCTCCGGTCAATTTTACCCCATAACGAGTAATTACCGCACCCCCTCCCCCGGTAGTTTCTCACCAGCGTGGTCGCCTATATAACTCTAAATTTTCTACGTGTTTTGTTAGCGTTCGTGATACGTACATAAGGGCCAAGCCCTTCCATTAGCTAATGTGATAGAGGTGTGGTACTTCTGTCCGGAATTGTCGAGGAAAAGGTGTGGTTCCGGTGGATCTGGATTATTACTGTGATGACTAGCCCATGCTAGAACGGTAATACCTCAAATGTTTCGATCCAAGCCACACCTTTAATATTTTTGATATATATCCTGGACGGACAAGAAAGACAAAGTGCTATCTATTATGAGAAAGAAATGCGAATTTTTCAAATCATTTTGTATATTAGGTACCTACCTAACACAAAATTTAACGTTTGCTACTACTATAGAAACACAAAACTAAGCCAGGATTTATTTTAATACCAAAGGGGAAAGCATTATTTTGAACTCGCAAAAGTATTTGTAAACGAAAAAGAAAACAAAATAAATGTATGTTGATTTGATTCTAATATTTAGTACGCATTCCATTTGTATCTATACAGCCTTGCAAGCGATTAGGCATGAACATTGTAAATTTTGACCATTCCTCCAACAAATGCTTTCTAAGCTCACTTGCATTTTAAACATGATATTTTCTGATGTGTATACTTAAAATACGCCACAAAATCTCTATCAGGTTAATGTCTGGACTTTTACACAGCTTTTTTCCTCACCATCTTAAAGTATATAGGTTTTTCTCAAAATTCTGTCGATTTTTTCTTTTCTTACTTATTCAACAGATCCCAACAGGGTTCTTATGATGGTCGTTTGTCTTCTCCACTCCCAATTATATCAGGCGTTCCTCAAGGCAGTATTCTGAGACCTTTACTTCATGTAATTTACACCTCAAGCATCATTAAGTGCTTGCAATATTGTAATTATCACATGACACACAACTATATTATACCTTCAATCCTGGAGACGTATGTGACGCCATCTCATACGTAAATAGTGACCTTCAGTCACTTGTAAGTATGTCTGAAAAACATTGTCTCAGAATAAATAATAAAAGAACTTCTGTTTTATTTCTTGGCCGTGAAAAAACCCGACCTGCGATTTTGAAGGATATTGAAATTAAAATCAAAGATGAAGTTTTCATTGTATCTGATTGCGTGCGTAATTTGGGCCTTTTCCTTGACACCAAACTTCGTTTTAAAGAACACGTTTGACATTTAATTAGATTGGGTTACAGTAGTTTGAAGGTTCTGTATGGTAGTAAAGACTGTTTGGATGTCGGTTTGCGTAAGGCCTTATGCGAATCTTTGGTCCTTTCAAGATTTAATTTTTGCATAGGCGTTTATTATTACTGCTTGGACACCATTGACAGAACTAGACTTCAGCGTTTGGAAAATTCGTGTCTTTGATTTATTTATGGGATACGTAAATTTAACCGAATCTCTCATACACTCGATTGGGCTGGTTGGTTAAAGATCTTTGCCGGAGCTGAATTTTCTGCTACCATCTTTTTCTATAAAGTCATTTATTTTAAGAAACCAAGTTACGTGTTCCGTAAAATTGTGTTTAGAACAGATGTGCATAATATCAATGTGAGAAACAAAGGCTTACTAACTCATCCAGTTCACCACCTTGAAAGTTTTAAAAGATCGTTTAGTTGTAATATTGTTAGACTTTGGAACAAAATTCCACTAGGTGTATGCGTTATTTGAGTCCGCTTTCTCTGTCCCATCAATTTCGAAGGAGTGCTTTCGTTAACAAGTAAATATATTTTCATTTTCCTTTATAACTTTCTATTACTTTTCTCTTTATGCTTTTTGCGCTTAGATTTGAATTATTATTACTTTTTGCTTACGATTTTTTTATTTATCGGGTTAACGTTATAATTGGTGCTGGAGGTAGAACAGCGGCTTATGCTTTAAGCAGCTGATCTTGCACTTTTGGCATGTTGGTTGAATTTTTAGCATTTATTTATTTTTATACTATGTTTGATACCAATAAACCGGTGGCCAGAAAAGGGCGGATAATCGCCAGGTAGAACGATTCTTTGTTCAATTCTGAGGCGATAATCTTAATCCAAAAAAGTTATACGATCCTTCCTTAAGGCATACGAGACCATTAAGATGTACGGCTAAAATTTAGCAAAATTCGTCGAATTTATCTTATGTAAAATCATTGTGGTGAAATTTAGAAATGGAATTATCTCAAATGCATTGATGTAACTAATCGATTAATACCAATGGTTTACATTTTTAACATTTCTTCATTGGCGTTTTTGAAATTAAAGTACATATGGCAACGTGGTACTGTAAGGCTGCTTGTTTAAAAGTAATAAGTAGTTGTCAATTTTCGACGTTTCTCATGTGACATTTGGCTGTTGAAATAAGATAAACATTTTGTGCTGTTCTGAATACTGAACAATGTATACCTTTGGAGAATACGCCGACATGTATATGGTATTCGGATTTTGCAATGGAAATGCAAACTTGGCAAAAGAGGAATATCAAATACGGTATCCACAACCGCGACATCCATCCACCAACACGTTCCGTAGATTGGATCAGCGACTTAGAGAAACTGGCACCTTTATACCGAATTATCGTAACAGCGGTAGACCTAGAGAGCGTCGAACAGTTCAATTAGAAGAGCAAATATTGGATGCTGTTTACGAAGATCCGACGTCCAGCACAAGACAAATAGCTCGGGAACTGAATGTTCCTAGCAAAACAACCGTGCACTCATCACTATCTCAAAATCTTTTGCGTCCGTTTCATGCAAGGAAAGTGCAGCCTTTGTATGTAAACGATAATGTGCACAGAAGAATGTTTTGTAACAATGTTTTACAAAGGATTCAAGAAGAGCCGAACTTTTTATTGCATATTCTCTGGAGCGACGAATGCTTGTTTACGAGAGATGGCGTCTTTAATAGCCATAATTTTCATTTTTGGGCGGACGAAAATCCCAAGGCAGTAAGGGAAATTGGACATCAGAGAAGATTTTCGGTAAATGTTTGGCTGGGGATTTTAAATCTCCGAGTTGTTGGACCAATATTTCTTCCAAATCGTCTAAATGGAATTCAGTACGTTAACGTTTTAGAAGAAGTACTGGATAATATCCCATTGAATTTGAGACCCAACATGTTGTACATGCATGACGGGGCCCCCGCTCACAATGCCACAATTTCGAGGGATTGGTTAAACGAACACTTTCCGAATCGGTGGATAGGGTGTAACGGTCCAATAGCATGGCCAGCAAGATCTCCCGATATTAATCCTCTGGACTTTTTCGTTTGGGGGTTTTTAAAGGAAAAGGTCTATGCAACGTCTCCAGCTAACGAAGAGGATGTAATTAATAAAATTACGGCGGCAGTTCGATTAATCACCCCCGATATGTTGGAGCGCGTTTTGAATTCGCTTCCTCGAAGATTGGAATTATGTCTGGAAACTGATGGCTACCAATTTCAACAGTTGTTATAATTTTTTCATATTATCTTTAAATTTCAATAAAATTTTTATCCCTGTTAACAAAAAATTCTTGCTAATTTGCGTATTTACCTGATTTATAGTAAATAATAAAATGATTACTGCCACAGTACTTGTCTGATTAGGTGTTGCCAAATTTACAATTCTTTTAAGCTGCTCGTGTGACTTAAGAAAACACTGTACTACTTTTCTCAATTAAGATTGTCAACTCAGAATTAAACAAAGATTTGGCCTGCGTGGTGTTTGTCCGCATTTTTCTGGCCACCGTGTATATTCCTTTGCAAAATTCAAAGGTTTTATTCTATTAGTTTCACTGATGAAAGGTTTCTTCAGCTCTTCTAAATACTCTTCTTATAGTTTCAGGATTAATTGTCTTCCCTTTTGTCTCTGCGACGTGAACAGCTAACGTTAAAGCTCTAGTTCTAGGAAATTTTTGAATATCTTTTAATCTAGCTCGTTCTTCGCGTTCAATTAGTACCTTTGGACGTCCTGGGCGATGAGCATTTTCGATGCTTTTTTGACGTTTAAATTTATTAATAATGTACCGAACAGTACTACGTGATTTTTTGATAAGCCAACTAGTTTCCGGTAAACTTTTTTGTTCTTTAAACAAGGCTATAATCTGGATTTTTTTTTATTAATTGTCAACTCTTTTGTTTTCGGCATTTTTTAGAGCGGAGTTATGAATTACTTTGCATGAATATTTTACTGATAGTATGTAATAATGTACGTTAGACCGCTAGATTTAGGAGACTAGCGTTGGTCATCTATGCGTGTCTCTACTTGTACGATATATTTTGTGTTGTCGCCTACTGGGTTTTAATTATTATTGTAGTCGGAGAGCATCTTTTAGCTATTTGAAATGTTTATTTTATTATTGTATTCTCACAGTTTACTAGTTTGTATCTTCATTACTTATTGTAGGTAAATGGGACATGTACAAATACTTAAGTGATACACTGTATGTAGATACACAACATACATATGTAAGTTTCAATACTGAATAGAAAAAAAAGAGTGCCTACAAAGTATGAATCGCTCTCCTATTGCCAATTTCGACTTTGTTCTGGTTCGTGTAAGCAAAAGGTTAAATAGGAAGGTTAACAATGGC
This sequence comes from Cetonia aurata, assembly GCA_949128085.1. Classification (NCBI taxonomy): domain Eukaryota; kingdom Metazoa; phylum Arthropoda; class Insecta; order Coleoptera; family Scarabaeidae; genus Cetonia; species Cetonia aurata. Next base: position 33,106,452 of record OX421889.1, on the reverse strand, counting down.
TGTTAGCATGTTCATTATTGCATGCTTAATAAGGTTGCAGAAAACGGAGCGTCCGTGTTATACGACATATATAGTGCAACCTTTTTTTGTTAGATCAAGTTAAAATCTGAATTCTTAAATATATGCAAGCTCCTTTTAACAATCTGACTCGTGATTTTGGTTATACAAGACGTTTCACTGGAAAAGAGCCACTTCAAATAAAGTTTTACCTGTTGTGATTTATATAAAATTCCGATTGTCTGTCAACTGTCATATCAAGTTAATACACTCCGCCAAAAAAGTATCGCATAAACTAAAAAAGGGCATTTATGAACCAAGATATTTTTATACGTTCACAAAAAGTTTGCCTCGTGTATGTGAACTATAAAAACACTAACAAAATAATGGAACTTAGCGTTCTTACTTTTTTTTTTCTAAAAAAACACATTTAGAAAAATGCATATGTGTAAGGTTTGTTCAGTTGTTTATTGAAAGTCTTCCTATACGGACAAATTTTAAAGTGCGAAGTCAGAGTTCTGTACCAACGCTTTTAAAACTAAAATGAGCAATTTAACTTCAGAACAAGTGGCTGCTATAGTTGCTTTAATCGAAGATGGACGATCTCAAGCATACGTTGCTAATTTGATGAACATCAATCAGTCAAGTGTTTCTAGAGCCGTAGCCAGATATAGGGAAACAGGCATTTACAGTAGAAGACCTGTACCAGGTCGTCCAAGATGTTCTACTCGCCAAGATGACCGCTATTTACTACTACAAGCATTACGTCGAAGACATGTAACTGCGAGACAATTGCAGAACGACTTGGCTAGAGTCAGAAATACTCGTGTGAGTACTCAAACTATTCGGAATAGGTTACGACAGAGTGGATTAAGAGCTAGAGTAGCTGTAACAGCCCCTCGTCTCACTAGGAACCACCGAGTGGCTCGCTTAAGGTTTGCCAGAGAACATGTAAATTGGAACATTAATGACTGGGCCAATATACTCTTCACAGATGAGTCAAGATTTGGTCTTTACACCTCAGATAGGCGTATCTCAGTGTACATACGAGACGGTGAGCGCTATTCGCAGTGTAATATCAGACCTAGACCTAATTTCGCTGGTGGCTCTATTATGGTTTGGGCAGGCATCTGTTTAACAGGTCGTACAGAGTTAGTACCAGTAGACAGAGGTACACTGACTGCCCACAGGTATATAACGGACATTTTAGAAGAACATGTAGTACCATATGCGCCAATTATAGGAAACGAATTCATGCTAATGCACGATAATGCACGACCGCATGTTGCAATAATCGTCCAGGAATACCTTAACGATGTTGGTATTCCAGTTTTAGATTGGCCTGCGGTAAGTCCGGACATGAACCCTATCGAGCACGTGTGGGACCTCCTTCACAGACGGATACGAACCCAAAATGTTGCCCCAGCGGACCTGCATGGACTAGCAAATGCTCTCCGTGACGAGTGGGAGAATTTGGATCAGGCTTATATACGGAGGTTAATCGAATCTCTGCCAAACCGTATGCGAGCGGTCATAAGAGCCAGAGGTGGCAATACTCAGTATTAAAAGCTACTGTTATGACATTTTTCTTTCCAAAATTATAATTTCTTGTTTTAATAAAAATCTCAAGTATGAGTTCTTGTTTTTATTTGGCCTGTATTGTATTTAAACAATCATAGAAATTATATCTTAGAGCGCATTGAAGTATATTTACAACTTTATGCTACAAACAAAGATTATGCGATACTTTTATGATTCAAAACTAAATTATGCGATACTTTTTTGGCGGAGTGTATATTAAGATCTTAGTTTAGTTCAAGTCTTCTTTGTTGTTTTTTTTGTTCAGTATTAAGTTAGGTATAGTCACATATGTATTACTACTATATTGCGGGTCTCGTATAGAACTAGTGGCACAAATTTCCGCCGATGAAGGGGGATGGAAGATACACTTCTTTGTCTAACTATGTTCTCTGACAGTTCTTATGTTTGACAGATTTTGTTTAGTCAAAAGTCAGAATAGTTGTCTATGGTCAGAATATAGGTTGTCTCTGATGAGAATACACAAGTCATATATGTGTATGCAAACAATAAAGATTATTTGCAAAGTATATTATTGAATATATTTTAACATTGTGCAGAATAATAATAATTTTAATTCTTTGGAACAAATGACAACAAAAGTTGGGAAAAGTTCTACCAGATATTTAAAGTATTCCTAGAGGCTACTAGAACGGTAGACAAACCCAAACAAGAAAAAAATAGCATTGTTATTTTCATTGATTTATGATGGAGGCTTACATCTATATGATACCTACTGTTAATTTTTGAATGAAATATATGATAATAAATAAATACATATATTTAATTTAAGAATTGATTTTTATGTGTGGCATGCAAACGAAAGCATCGTTCATCCCAGCACATAACATAAAATCCGTTAATTTATAATACTTGAGGCCCAGGAGTTTCGGTTCTGGCATGAAATTCTAGCAACAGGTGCTTTAAGGTCTGTATGGAGCGAATGAAGGTGGCATACCTCAACGCTCTGGGACCTAGCTAGATTCCAACTGACCCCTAATGCAGACATTATCACCTACGGTAAAGTTAACAATTCTAAATAGACTAAGCGAAGGTAATTGCCGAGAAATCCAACCGTAACATCATAATAAATAAAATGCGGAGGCAGTTTTTACAATACAAATCATATCATTTTAATGGGAAATTTCCTTATTTTGTATATTAGATATAGGAACAATATTATTAAAACAAATTAGATACCTATATATCACCTTCAAAGTAGCAAAAAAATAATTAGATTGAATATGTTGGGTGGAACCATCATATTTTACGAATTTTATTATATATTATGCTCGATAAACACCGCGCTCAAGAAAGATAGACGTAAAAATAGGTAAGGTAAAATAGACAATGGAATGATTGCATATTATACTAGACCAAAGACAGGAAGTCCATGTAGGATCTATCGGAATGGGTCAGAACGAGATGGGAGAGTCCCTGTGACTTGCTCTTTCAAATTAATTGGTCCAATTATTTAGCCACGGATGTTAGGAGACCAAATTACTGTATCAGGGACATTCTTACTGCTCGACCCACTAATAAATCGATCAAAGAAATTAGATGCGTGGGTGTGATCCCCACAATCGATATATAAGCCGATCTTAGGCACATCTCGGACTGTATTAAACGAACCAGTTGGTATCATAATGTCATATATGGTTAGTGAGATAATGGGTGGTGAAATAGATGATACAAACAGCGATTTGAGCGATGCCAGATTCCTGACTAAGGGTAAGTCAATTAATTATAAATATAAAAAATATGACGTACACTATAAAAAAAGAAATAAAGTTTACAAAAGAAACACACGTCGCGTGAATGAAGTTTTACAAGTTACGGGTATGTGTTCTTATTTCACATAGTACAAAATAATAAAAATAATTATACAGGGTGGGCCAACTCATACGGCGCGTTGATTTCTTGAAATCTTTTTTCTTTGGTTGGATGCTAGACCATTACCATTGTATGTACAATTTAAAATTATTTTGAATTATACAGGCTGTTCAAAAAGAAAGATCCATAACAAAATAACCTTTTTACATATTCGGAATCTAACGACCAAATTAGGGCAAATTTATGTAACACTCTATATTCCTAAAACCATCGGTTTTCGAGATATTTTAAAATTTATGAAATTGCAGTACAAAATGTAAGTTTGATTTTTACTGTGTAATCCAAAATCAAACACGGCTACCTACATTAATCATTCAGCTAAGAGGTTAAGCAATGAAATGAAGTGGCATTTTAGTCACACAGTCATACTGAGTGTTCAAAAACGCTTCTTTAAGTTTGAAGACTTTTGCAGTAAATTAACTTTCTTATCTTAAATAGAACAGCCTAAATCTGATGATACTATCCAACGTAGAGATGAATCCTAATGAAAGCTACGTTTATCCCAACGCTAGAATAAAATCACAAACCCTTACGTTTTTATGACAGATCCATATTAATATACTTTTCTTAAAATATTGTTGTTTCCAGGGGCTTTCTTACTGACGCCATCCCACGATTTGAGCTTGGACAAGGCGGCCAACATTTGCGACAAACTGAACTTCAAAGGTAGTTTCAGTTTAACGAAAACGGCTACTGGGATTTTATTCAAATTTTCAGAACCGGAAGATTATCAACAGGTGTACAGGAAAGGTTTCCACAAGGTAATCAATATAGAAAAATAAAATTAGTTTCTAAGGTGTGTAGCTAGCAATTTTGTATAAGTACATAATTTTTGACTATACCAAATGAACGCATGCGAGCTGGTGGTGAGTAAAGGGCAAAAGAACGACCAGATAATTTAAGAATACTTATACGATATACAGGGCATTTCAATTGTAATGAGCCACCTAAAATAACTCTTAATAACCTTTTGTGATTTATATAAAACTCCAAAACCTGTCAATATATATTATATCAAGAGCGACAAGTTTTAATGATTCAATATCATTCATGCATGATCGCCGTTTGTTACATAATATTATAATAGTATAGTTTCATTTTTAATTATAATAGTTCAGGTGGTCGAACAGAAATCCTTTCCTTCTGAAGATTTCTAAACCTGCACCAATTAATATATAATTGTTTCTCTTTCTATGTTCTCAATTTGTACGATGTTACATTTATACATTACATTAATATTATTATCATACCCATCGCCAGATCGACTGCGTGCACACTGTATATTAAAACTGACAAATTTTAACATATTTTCAGTATTCTTTTCAGGTAACCGGAGGTAGATTATACAGAAAAGTCGCCATACCTTGTCGGCCACAGAAAACATTCTCATTGTTAGTACATGAGGTTCCTCTAGACCTTCCTGAAGAAGATATTAGAGCGAGTCTCTTCAGATACCAATCCGTGGTAAGTATATTTTTATTTGTGTTCGATCTGGACTGATTTTTTTTTTTTATTATTTTCAGGTTGAAGTCAGTAGAGTTGCGCCGAAAATCGACCAAACTCCAGGCACGCCAAATCCAATCAGAGTAACTCTAGCCTCCTTGGATGAATATAACAATCTTCTGCAGCAAGGATTGGATTTCTATGGAGCGACTTACTTCCCTACGGAGCCCTTGAAGAAGGATTCCCTACGTGGAAGCAAGGAGATCATGCCAGTGTTCGATGCAGCTGGATTTAGTAGAATACCACCGCCCACTAGCCGTTTACTCAAACCCAGGTCAAATTGAAAGAATTTTCTTTCGTCTAGGGAAAGAATGGCAGAGATTTTTTACGCGAAAAATAATAAAAAAAAAAAACGAATATTTATTAATAATTCTTCTTTAAATAACAAATGAAATTGCAGCAACTGGGAATTTAAAAAGAAATAGTTCTGACGTTACTTATATAATAGCAAAGACCATGTTTAAATATGAGAGATGATATCAAACAACAAACAGTGCCATCTTTTGGGTGGTAGGATTTAGTTAATACTCCTATAAAAATAAAATTTTAAAAAAAAATTATATATTAAATTCTCTATTCATTCGTGCTTATTCTTCATTTTTTTTTAATTCAATCGTTTTTAATTTTAATAATATTTTCTGTTCATTATTAATTTATTATTGTTAATAAATCTGATTGTTGATTAATTCTAATAAAATATTTATATATAAAAAAATGTGATTTTATTGCTATGTAAACTTTAAAAAATCCGTATACTTGCAAGTGACGAGTTACACTGTTTCCTAAATAAAGCTAAATGAATCAATAAAATCTAAATTAAAATGAAAATAAATATTTTCATTTGTTTAGGAGGAAAAAAAAACAGAAAAAACGAAAAAAAAATCTCTGCATTACTTATAAAGTTTATGAAGTCGTCAAGTTATTTCTGATTTTTTAATATCATGAGATACCGTCAACCGGGGCAACTTTGACACGTTTTAGTGACATTTACTAAAAAAAAAATTGTTATTTATTAAGATAAACAGTTCAAAATAACTTTGCTGAAACAAGATTATCATAACATATAGAGTAGTACCCCGTTATCCGCTGACTCCGTATCCGCGGTTTCAGTCATCCGAGATTTACCTATGATGAGCAGAAAACGCGTTATATCAATAAATACAGAAACAAATAAAGACATTCGAGCCTTATTAAAAGTTATAGGAGCATTTGTCGATATATCGTCGTATATATGAGTCATCTCCTGAATTCGGCGCTCTCTTATGATAAGTTAAACAAGTTGGAACGTGCTTAAGGTACCACAACCTGCAAAAGTTGCAACCACAATACGTAATCAAGTGTTACTTAAGGTAGAAAATGCCTTAAATTTATGGGTGGAAGATATGACAAGAAAACATATTCCTATCTATGGCAAAGTGCTACAACAAAAGGCGTTGGTTTTATATGAAGATATGCAGAGCCAAGATTATACTGAAGAGGAAGGAAAATCATTCACAGCAAGTAGGGGGTGGCTGCATAGATTTAAAACTCGGTTTAATCTAAAAAATATAAAAATGACAGGGGAATCTGCGTCGGCTGATCATGTAGCTGCTGCCCTGTTTCCAGAAAAATTTAAACAAATTATTGCAGAAAAGAATTATCATCCTAAGCAAGTTTTTAACTGCGATGAGACTGGTCTTATGTGGAAAAAAGATGCCTCAACCGACTTATATTCAGAAGACTGCAAAGAGTGCACCAGGCTTTAAAGCAATTAAGGATAGACTTACCTTGATATTTTGTACAAATGCAGCTGGTCATATGATTAAACCTGGACTTGTTTACCGATCACAGAATCCACGTGCTCTTAAATACAAAGATAAAGCTTGCCTGCCTGTATTCTTTGAAAAAGTCGACAAAACTATCGATAATGCACAGCCATCAACATCGTTTGCTTCGGATCTAAGTAAACAATCGACTGCTAACTTGGACTTGGAGGAAGATGAATGAATACTATGTACTATGTACTACTGTATTAGTTTCATATGGGTTCTATTTGGTGCAACCTACTATCTACTATTAACCACCAAAAATCTCCAACATTATTAACTATTGCGTCAAAATAAATACTACAAGATAAATACTTATTTTATTCGAAAATATCGATTTACATATATACAGTAAAACCTGACTGAAGCGGACATTCCCAACGAATTGGAAATTATAAAAATTCCAAATGGGAGCATTAAAGTCTGGAATAAACCTCAACAAATTCCATCGGAAATCGTCTTTATTATCCACTAAATTAATTGATAGCAATTTGACAGCTGTCAAAAATATTAAAAAACCCTATAAACCGACCCCAATTAAAATCGCCTACTATAATAAAAAATATATCGCCTTCTATGGTGCATAATAAATAATCGGATTCTACGACTCCCCCTAAAACCTCAGCCGATTCCCGTTAACTTCTTAATACGTTTCCACACGGTGGCGACATCTTCAGCGTTAGCAGTCGCCTGTCCGTCTGACACAGTTCTTTCTCGAGTGGTTCTCCTTGTCTTCTGCTGCACGCGTTCTAACGGCCGCAGCACACAATCGATACATGATCTGAAAGTAGGCTACGCAACCATCCGGATGGGGTGGGAGCCGTTGGATGTGGAAGGGTAAAGTTGTGGGGAGGGGAGAGGGGAGACGCGACGTATAAGAGTTGAAGGGGAGGGGGAGGGGGTGGATTCGACTGCGAAGAAGTTGTTAGGCGAAAAATCTCGAACGTAAAGGTGCAGGTACTGCACTAACTAAGAGAAGTTGATGATAGGGCATGAATTTTAAATTTCCAAGGTATGTGGGAGGGGAAGGGTGCGTTGTAGAGTCTTCGAGGGTGACTCTCAAAGGGGGTAGAGGGTTGTTATATGTGTATTAGCGTGATAGGAGCGCGCCGTATTCGATTAGTGAAGGAAAAACGTCTCTTTTAATGAAAATGTAGATACAGTGGAACCTAAGCGAAATGACCACCTCAAATTTAGGGATTGTTAAGTAAATAAACTTAAAAAAAAAACTGAAAGAAACAAGAAGGAATGAAACCAACATAAATGATCGAAAAATCCACAGCCAGGGGTATAAATTTTACTAGATTTCAACCTGAATGCCAAAGATATTTTGAACATGTTGACTTAAATTGATAATAATTTCACATTTTAAAAAAGATTTACAACTGCATATTTTAAGTCGAGTATCTTTTCAACATTTCTGGACTTACAATCCAAGTAGTGAAAATGTCATTCCAATTACAATGATAATTTATTTATTTTAAACTTTTTTTAGCAAATATATATCACCTTTTTTAACGCATAGTGATTTTTGTTCTATTTTTAGATTCATAAATAGAGCGAATTTTATTTTGGACTTATGTAAATAATGTAATGTTTAGCGAAGATATTATAAAATATAAACCTTAAACAAAAACATTTAAACCTGCATATTTAGTTATATGTGACTTTTTTAAAAATATTTAGACTTATCGTCCAAATAAAGTGAAAAATTCATACAATAAAATTTAAATTCAATTTAAACTTGTTAGTATAACGACGCTTTGAAAGTTTGTATAAAAATTTCCATTTTATCACAAATTTTGATTTATTTAAATTATGTTTGCACTAACGAAACAAAAACTTATTGGACTTATTTCGATGGCGCGCGTCTCTGTGTGTTGCAATAGTTTTCAAAACTTTAAATTATAATTCATAAAAAGCATTTACATTGGACTTAGTTGAATATTATTACGATCTATAGTCACAGAGGCTTTCCAATGTGAAAATTTTGACTTACTTAGATAAAAATGCTTGTTAAGGGAATAAAATTGATGTATTTGGACTCATATTAACTATAATGTTATTACCTTATAAAAAAAACAAAGCTCAAACTACAATTCCATTAATTTAACTTAAAACTCCATATTCCTTAAAAAAATCTCTTACTTCGAATATTTGGACTGCACTGGAAACACGTTTCAAAAGCAAACCTATCAGCAGTAATTCTAAAATAATTTGATTTATATTGATGATTTCGTCTTTAAAAATATTTAAAACTGCCGATTTGTTTTTTGTTTTTAATTTTAGACTTAGGGTGTGAGTATTAAACGTGTATTCTACTTTAAAACAATCATTCATGTTTTGGGGGTGGATATTTTAAACCTGTTGTCTATGCAGGCATTTCAAAAGCATGATGATTCGTTAATTACTAGAATTTTGAATTCTCTAAATTGGCTTGCTTTTGCAAAATATTAACTTTAACGTCTAATAATAAACAAAAAAGTTGGGTGATAATTTGGACTTATTTAAATGAAAATAAAGATTTGTTAGAAACAGATTTGAAGCTATATTTTCCAAACAAACCGATTTTTTAAAAATCAGTAGATTATTCCAAATTAATAAATAAACAATATTACTTTTCTAAATTCCTATAAATGTGTTGGATTACCATATTTGGATGATCACTTAGAATAATAAAAAAAAAACTAGGAATTAGAAAAGACTATCATATAAAACCAAAAAATAATTTATTATATACAACATAAATATTCCTTCATAAAGCGTTGTACGAAACATCTGATTCACCTCAAATCAACCATACTTCCAATTTTATTCTTGATCCTCAATAGCATCATGACGAACCATCTATCCAGCCTGTGGATTGCGTCAAATTCTCTGATAGCTTCTGTGAGAGCGTCAACATTTCCTTCTTCTACATTTTCGATGATTTTGGACACCAATTTGTATTCCCTGGTCTCTGTTAAAGCAGGGTATTTTGTCAGGTAAGTTTCTAAACTGACTTTAGCAGCAACTGTGTCCACACATAAATGACAGAGCATTGCCCTGAAGAAGTATTCCTTAGCGCAATAACGTAATAAGGTGCTTTCTATGACAGAAGTGGCCACTTGCTCGTATATGACTATTGCCTTTTGGTAATTTTCCAACTCGGCTGAGTACGCAGCGACTTTCAGCAAGCATCTATTGGCGCAGGATATACTCTCTTCCCCTCTGAAATAGTCAGAGGCTTGCTCGAAATGCTGGATCACCTTATCGTAATCCAGAGGTTCAATTTCGTACATCTCGGCGATGGTTTGATGATGCTTAGCAGCTACCGTAAACCTACCCATATCCAGATAAATATCTATGGCTTTTAGATAGCAATTTTCCGCTGTGCCCAGATTGAATTTCTTAAAGCAATGTCCAGCATCAACATAGGCAGTGGCAGCTTCGTGCCTGCTGTTGGCCTTGCTCAGGAGTCCAGCTGCTTTGAGGAAACTATCGGCTGCTTCTTCCCAATTCTTTGTGATTTTGAATAGATTACCGGCTCTCTGATAACATTCTGCGGCTTCTTCGGTTTTGGATTTATATCCAAAGAAAAAACCCCAAAAACCCGCTTGTTGGGATAATTTCTTCTCGGCTTCCCGTAACAGCTTCTCAGCTTTTTCTTTGTACATGTCCATGACTTTAGTGAAATAGAACTGTCAAATTTGAAAAATGAACGCTTGTCACACCATCTATGTTAGAATTTTGAAACAAAAGCGATTACTAGCGTCTAATAAACCTTCGGTTAGCGAAATATGGGGAATTATTACTAGTTGAATGGTGAAAATTTGTGTTTGGGTTTTTTTAGTATTGATCTTTCAAATAGAAATATTGGCAACACTCAACTGTTTCCGGCATGCATTTTTCTGGGTGTAATTTCTGAATTATTTGAGTTTTTTTTCGTGTCAGAGAAAAATTCGGCTAACTATAAATCTTAGATATAAAATTTGCTTTTCTTGACCGTTAATTGTTTCGATATGTTTTCTTGGTTTTTAGGTCGTTTCAGACTAAATCTAACAAGTCGAATTTTTCGCTCCGACGCCATTAATAAAGCAAAAGATATTTTAAAACAAAATAATTACAAAAACTATATTATAAATAAAATTTTCAAACAAAGACTTTTCCTATTTTATAATTTGTAGTGGCACAAATTTCCGCCGATGAAGGAGGATGGAAGATACACTTCCTTGTCTAACTATGTTCTCTGGCAGTTCTTATGTTTGACAGATTTTGTTTAGTCAAAAGTCAGAATAGTTGTCTATGGTCAGAATATCGGTTATCTCTGGTGAGAATACACAAGTCATATATGTGTATGCAAACAATAAAGATCATTTTAAAGTATATTATTGAATATATTTTAACATTGTGCAGAATAATAATAATTTGAATTCTTTGGAATAAATGACATCAAAAGTTGGGAAAAGTTCTACCAGATATTTAAAGTATTCCTAGAGGCTACTAGAACGGTAGACAAACCCAAACAAGAAGAAAATAGCAGTGTTATTTTCATCGATTGATGATGGAGGATTACATCTATATGATACCTACTGGTACCTATGTCAAGGGAGAGCAAAAATTAAAATTTGAGGCTATTATCAAGAAATTTCAACTGGTTGAATATTATGAAAGAAAGACTCAACATCGAAAAGAATAACTGCTTTTAAAATTGTCAAATGTGACGGCAAAAAGAATGCAAACACTAAACAACAACTTTTTTCAAAGGTACCTTGATTTTTCTGTATTAGGACACTTTTTTAATTTTTTAACTGTTTTCTTGTGAATAAAAATAAACATCTTAATACTTCCTGAACGTAGTTTTTTATTTTGCATTCAAAAGTGTTAAAAAAATCTGGGGGTTCCATTTAAAAAAAAAAAAAATTGGACGTATTGCCGATTAAACCGGAAGTGAAACAAATATTAACTGTATTGCATAAAATGCATTTATATTAACTATACCCCCATACCAAATTTCAGAAATCATAATTTTCAAATAACAAAGTTATTCGACCGTTCCGGGACTTTTTACTAACCCTGTATACCAGCCCTCGTGAATACTCTTGCGTCACGCATGCTGCAAACCTTTCTTAGGGAAAAATTTTCTCATTCCGTGTGTATGTGTTGCCAATATTTTGCAGCTCCAATTTCGTCATTAGCGAATGAATATGTTGTTATTATAGAATCTTCCACAAGCATTTGCTGAAGCAATGATGCAGCACCAAATAATAATTGTTCTCTATCCATTTCGATAAATATGATTTCAGTGTAAGGAGTAAATCAAGAATATATAAATAAATAATTAAATAACACAAATTTGAACTGTCAACGTCAACTGATTTGCATGCTTATTACGTTAAAATTACGCGCATGCGCACGTTACGTCAAGAACAAGTACGAGTTTCCGATATATGTCCATCCCCTTTTGATTTCGGAATTTTTTAGGATGTGTCAGCAATTTAGTAGTAGAATATTACATATATTTCTGAAGTGTTGTTATCATTGAAACCAAGAAAAAATACCGAAATCTGTCAATACGTTTAAGTTATTAAAATCGTATTCGTTCTGTCAAAACTGTTTTAAATAGAAATTTATACAGCGCCATCTGTGAGAAACACCCCGAACGCAAACACCGAATTTATCTTTTTAAGATTTAAGATCTAAGTGGTCGAATGACATACAACTTCCGTTACACACGAACATCAAATTTGACAGTTCTATTACGACAAATGTCACCGGCAGTAACGTCACTCGCAAATCCAAATATTCCATAAAAATGTTAATCCTGACCAGAGTTTCGTACAACCTGACCCGGTTATTATTGCAAAGATGTCGTCAACGCGGGCATTGCAGTATAAGAAATCGCAATTCGGCCAAACAATTCATCCTAGCGGCATTCTACGCTACCAAAGGTAATTTCTTTCCATTCCCCGAGTCTTTAATACTTAATTTATCGGTACACTGAAGGTGTGAACGTCGGTAAAAAAGTACCTATCGCGGAGATGAATGAAGAAAACATCGAAGAGAAGGAAAAAGAAGACGTTGCAGCGGAACCTGACAAGATTTCTGTATCCCCTTCGTTGAGTTCCACTATAATATCGACTGTTACGCAGACTGGGTCAACTGACGCAAAAAATGAAGACTCCGATAGCAAAGGAAGCGACGATTCTTCTTGGCAGGCCATGAAATATACTTTTACGATATTTGGGATCACTTTCACCGCAGTGGGACTCTTTCTATTGATAGAATTCGGGGCTCCAAGTGTGGATGAAGATGGGGAAGTGGTCCAAGATGAATATTCGGATAGGGCACTGCCAATCCAATACGTTTATAGGACTTTGAAGCAGATGAATTATTACAGGAAGGTAGGATGGTTTATTTATTGTATTTGGAATGCAAAATTGTAAATTCTTGAGAAAGCAGGTTGGCAAAATAAGTCCAAAAATATCTGGGAAGTAAAAAAATATAAATTTTGTTTTGGACACGCAAATATAATTTCATTCAAATATTTTTATACAGGGGATATGTAAACTTAAGTGTTCACAATTGTTAACTTCGTTATCATTGGAGCTAAACTTCGGTTCAATTAGCCAACTGGTTGCGTTTTTCTGCTGATTAAAACAGAGTAATAATTGAACAGCTTGTTTCTGAAATATTCCCTGCATATTTTTTTATTTCCGAAACTCATGTTTGTATAGCCATCACAAAATAGATAATTCAAATTTCAATAATATAAGAATCATTACACTTTTTGTGAAGTAACATTTCCAATAAGTTTAAAATAAACACTCCCAAAAATATGAATCATTATTGTAAAGTGTAATGATATGTTCACTACTTGGATCATAAGTCCAAAATCGAGCAAAAACATAAAATACTTTCAATTTCAGATTTAAATGTTTTTAAAGTCAATATTTAAAGTATACCAAATATGCTTTAGTAAGTTAAAGTCCATTCCTAACAAATATGTTTATTTCAATAAGTCCAAATCCCCATATTTTTAAGATTAAGTTAAGCTTTAAGGTATTTTACATTTGACACTATTATTATTTAGCTCATGCGAAATTCATTTGTTTATGATAGAAATCATTACTTTTTTACATTTTTTTTTCTCGAAATGGAATAAAAATAAGACAATTTTACAAGAGACATAATTTGATCGCTTTTGAATACTCCATCGAATAAAAATTATTTCGTGTCTCTACTATAGACAGCAAAAAAAATTATGTTAATTTTCATAATGGTCATGCGTGTTTCATTCACTTCCGGTATTAGTATTTTCTTGAAATTCAAACTCAAAACATTCGTCCAATAATACTAACTGACCATGCCAAATCTTATTAAATTCGCATAAGCCGTTTTGAATTTATAATTTCAAAATTTTAACTTAAAGGCCGCATAGCGCCCAAACTAAGCGACTTTGGACTAAGGTAAGTTTACTTAAATCGGCTTGTTTTGGTCTAAGGAATATGTGGTAGGCGTGTGTAAAGACCTTTTACAGACACCTTGTAGATTATTATAAACAAAAGAGGTCGGGTAAGTCCAATTTCCGATTTAATTCGTTAGCCAATCTTACCATTAAAGTTCAAATTATTTCGTTAGAAAGAGTTCATGCAAAGAACGCAATTCTTTTTATGAATTTTAATTAAAGTGAACGCTCTTTCAATATCGCCAATAAGTCCAAAAACTCGCAGACGATATTGAAAATACAAAAACAAGGTGAACAATTCAAACAACTCCACAATTTTAATGATGTTTCTAAAATATATATCCTTATCATTCTAAAGAGACGTTCACTACTTGGACTTTAAGTCTAAAAATATAAAAAGATCAAATGCAGTTTTAAATGTTCTTTAAAAGAAACACATGTCCAAATTGCATTTTTACAAACATAACATTACTGAAATAAGTCCAAAATTAAATCTAGTTAATCAACGAACCGTCACGGGATAAATTACTGCCAGATGAACTGAAGTACCCCTACCATCAACCACCTTACACTCTGGTGTTGGAGTTCAAAGACGTTCTAGTCCATCCGGATTGGACTTACAGCACCGGTTGGAGGTTCAAGAAGCGTCCAGGTTTACCACCGTTTCGGAACATCGCAAATGACACAAAATTCAAAATAAATATCCATCTGCAGGCTTAGACCAGTTCCTGGAGATGCTGAACGGCGTCTACGAGATAGTGATCTACACCGCCGAGCTGGGCATGACGGTCTTTCCGATCTTAGAAGCGTTGGATCCGCAGAATCTAATCACCTACAAGTTGGTGAGGGACGCGACCAACTTCACCGATGGCCACCACGTCAAAGATTTGGGCAAGCTGAATAGAAACTTGGGAAAGGTAAGTGCGGAAGTCACAAGAACGAAGACCAGTTTAGAGATACTGTTTCAGGTGATCTTAGTCGATTGGGATGAAAATTCCGTACTGGATAATAAAGATAACGTGTTGAAGATATGCAGATGGGACGGTAGTGATACTGACACCTCCCTGTTGGACTTAGCGAATTTCTTAAGAGGTACAAACGTTGATATATTCTAATTTCTTGTGTTTTTATAATTTCTTTCGTTTAATTTAGTCATAGCAATGTCTGACGTGCAAGACGTCAGAGAGGTACTCAGGTACTATAGCCAATTCGAGGACCCCATCGCTACTTTTAGGGAAAAACAGAGGGAGTTAGAACGCACTATGTATAGTAATAAATAATAATAATTATTTAATAGTTTAAGATAAATCGCAAGTCGTTTAATTTAATTTCTTTTTGGACTTGTTCCATTTTGATTACTCATATACCTAAGGATTAAAAATGCGTATTATTTTATTTGTTGTGACAAAGTGATAATTAAAAAAATATAATAAATTGTTTGATGTTCAAAACAATGTTTTTTCATCCTTTTTTTTTTACTTTATTCGATTATTCTAAAAAAGAAAGTCCAAACTGGCATAATGTTCCTTATCCGTAAATAAAACCTAATGTTTACCTCTTGTTTTAATCAGAGAATCCAAAAATGCAATAATATACAGGTAGTTCCATTTAAAAAAACACTTTGATACTTTTAGGGCTTTTGGAACATCCTATATAGTATGAAAATAATTTTAAGTATCCATAATATACCCCCATGTATCTCAAAAGCAAAACTTTTTGAATGTCACGTATTTTGGTCACAATATTCTGTGCCGTTTATTGTGTGAATAACCCTGTATATTTAAATTTCTAATGGGGGGGCATTGCACCTCCCACCCCATCTATTTACTAAAAAAAAAATTAAACAGCATACATTGTAGCACACCATCGAACTTTAGATATTTGCATAATTTTACTTCGACATTGCAAATTCGAAAATCTTTAGGTGACGTAATTAAGCCACCCTGTATATATTAGCACTACGCAAATACAGATATCGCACGATATACTAATACGCAATATCAAGCCAGCTAGAACCAGTTCAACGTGGTTCAACTTAACGTTGTGGTTTAACATTCGGGAAAAATCAATAAAGAATTTTTTTTGCCTCGGACAACACAGTATCACAAATATCTTGATCTAAAATTACTTTCGGGTTACTATGCGGGAGGTGATAGAACAGAAAGGGGATAATAAAGCGTATTCATCTGTTTAAAGTAAAATTCTGCGGATCGATGAACAACATTATACGATTTCTTTCAAAAGCAAGCACAAAATAGAAAGCTCTGGTCCTACGACGCGACCCGATGGGACTCCAGATGTTAAATTCTGATAGATATACAAGCGGATAAAGGTGTATGATAATCAAAGCTACTCACATTCGGTTCATGTAGAGGAATTTAAACTTGAGATTTCCAACTGGGAGCTCGCAGTTTTTGATGGTAGGATCTTCTGGTCTGGTGGTACTTATGTTCTGCTAGTATCTCCTTGGTGGTGGCTGATGTGAGGGACGTTCTGGCTCGGAACTGTGGAGCCGTCAGGTCCGTAAGGCTGCAGTCAGCTGAGTGTCGTGGCCTACTTGATTGCACAGACGAATAAAAGGTCTGGCGAGAGTAGGACATGACGGTTTGGCGTCTGCGCGCTGAATTCGATGCAACAGGCGATCAATAGGTAAGGTTGAACACCGTACGCGAGTATCGGGTGTTAGGAACCCGTCACGTAACTATAACCTATATTTAATTGCCACTGGCGAAATTACTAATCAGGATTATAGTTTAGATACAGAAGATTAGGGTGTCTAGCTTCGAGATGTTGGATTTTTGTAGATGATGGAAATCTATTCGTTTGGAATTTAAACTTGTTTGGATCATTTTAAATTTTATCAAATTATCCTTACCTTTGAGATCTAAACAAGTTCCCTAACAATTGACATTAACATTTCGCCAAAATAAAATAGATTCATAACTATGCTTGCTAAAATTAAAAATGGACATACGAGAATATATGAAGCAGAAATATCGTTGACCAAAACACCTTTTTGTGCCGTACATACCGAAGCAACAGGTATTAGCATGATAACCACAGCAGAAGTTACATACACGCATTTGTCATCACTCCTCTATTAAACTACCGACTCTGAACAGCATTAAATGGAGTGATAAGGAGAAATTAAACAAAAAATATAGTAAATAAATTAAACAGTCATAATGTATCAACTATTTCAATTAATTATTTCTTAATAATAATAATAATAATAATAATAGTCTTTATTACGCAAAGAAAGAAGAATAATAACAAATGAATGACAATATATAAAAAAAAAAAAAATAAATGGGATATTTGCGTAACTCTAAGGCGAAGTTCAGCCAGGCTGCTTTTCAACTTAACCTAATATGAGACAATCACACTCAAATAAGGCAATGCGTACGACACTACAGTAAATATAACTACCACAATTACTGCTAAAATCACTCCTCCTCTATAGCTTCCACCCCAACGAAAACCGCCATGCACATTAAAAGTATTGCAATTGTTTATAAAAAGTCTACTACGCAAGCATCAACCACCCCCCTGCTCAACAAAGAGAAGTTTCCGTAAATTATCTTTAAACAGACCCAAAGAGCCCGAAACTACATGTTCTGGCAAACCATTATAACAGACATATATCTGATAAGTAAAAGAAGACTGGTACAAACTAGATCTGTGAGGTGGCGGTGATAATTTACCTCGAAATCTGGTCTGCAAATTGTGAACATCGGTTCTGTACCGAATCTTGCGATATAAGTATGGAGGTGTTTTAAATGAAAGTATCTTGTGATACAGAACCAGAGTCTGCAAGCGATGTCGATAATACATATTGAGCCAAGAAGCACTTCTCAACTTGTGAGAAATGTGATCGAATTTCCGCACGCCATATATAAATCTTAAACAGGCGTTCTGAACTTTCTGTATACGGCTTCTAGTCATATAATCTAAAGAAGCATGATAGACTGGTGAACAATACTGAAATTGAGACAAAACGAATGCCTCGCACAGGTTTTTCTTGATTTGCTCGCTAAGGGCATGACGGTGTGGATACAATCTTTTAAGATTAGCATACGCATTACGGATAGAATTAGAAACATGATCCCTATATCTAAATGAATTGTCAATAACTAAACCAAGACACTTAGCCTTCTCGGCAATTGGAATTTTAACATTATTAATTTCAACACGAAACACATTAGATAGGTTTTGACAGGTTTTCTTGCTACCGAATAGAATAAATTTAGATTTTGTGGGATTTAAGACAAGGTTGTGCTGCGATGATCTTTTATACAAAAGAGCAAGATCGCTATTAATGTTATCACAAGCATGCCTCCAATTAGATGCAGCAAAAATTTAATTAAGTTTATTATATTCAGGCGTATAAAAAAAACGAATCGTTGTATTTTGTTGTAATACTTAGAATAAAACTTCTATTAGTACTTTACAATGAAAGAGATCGTCAGGTCTCATCAGTTTATTTAACGTCCATTAATAAGAGAAAATGATAAAATGTTGCAATAAACAAAACGCATTTTCGCAGAATAAACTTAATGAATGATAAAAATGAAAATTTCAATTGAATACTGTTCAATACTTTGTATGGCCTCCTCTAGCACAACCATCACCTATATAGAATATCATTTTGCGGAATATTCTACCATATTTCCTGAAGTGCCACACGAAATGCATTTTTTTGGGATGGTACAACTGCACGTCCTCTAACACGCTTGCCCAACCCAACGAAGTTAGAGTTTCTGCAACGTATCCAAAATGCTGGCTCGACACAGGACCACCTCGACCCATTCCACTTATTTTCAAACACATCATCTAAATTTTTTGATTGTAACGACGCGTTTACAAAAATATCATTTATAAGAATTAGAAATAAAAGTGGCACCAGTACGCTACCTTGAGGAACACCAATATCAGCAGTGAGCGTAGTGGAATATGCTACTGCGGCAACACTGTTTATTTTAACTGTCTGTCGTCTATTGGTTAGGTATTGATTAGGCCTATACCTCAGTTTAGATTATATAGTTTTCTTGTAGTAGCCGAGATGACCCTAGCACCACAAATATTAAAATATGTATTGTATATCTTTAAAATATACAGGGTTATTTATGCTATACGGCACGGAATATAATGGCCAAAACATGTGACGTTAGAAAAGTCTCACTTTTGGGATGTATGGGGGTTTATTATGGTTAATTCTGATTTGATTAGTTTTAATTTTTGGACACCCTGTATAAAATGGCAAGTATTATTGTAATTGGGTTATAAAACAAAATGGGTTGCACTTCATTGTAAATTTCGCTTATATAATTTAAATACTTCTTAGGTATTTGAAACATGATATTAAGATTACATTTTTACAAAATCTAAATTGTTTAAAAAACCTTATGGTTTAGTTATTAGAGTCGGTACTCGTTTCACACTCAGACGTCCGGTCTTCGATCGTACATCTTGTTCCCCCCGGCTATCTGTGTTTCATAAAATCGAATTATTGCAGCCTTCGATTTATGCAGCCCGCCTGATTTGGCCAATTCTGCTTCAGTGAGCTATCTGTTTACTTATCTGTGGTAATATAGTTAGTTGCCTGTTTCAAGAGAGTAGGAATTTGCCCGGTTATTAATGTAGCAGAGTGGCTCCACAATTTCATGAAACCTGCTCTCTATTAAATGCAATAAAAGAGTTAAAGAAAGCATTAAATTCATTAGCTAAAGTTTTTGAATCAATTTGTGTTATATAAGCAATTACTGTTCTTTCCTAACTGCTTATTACCCATTTCCCACATAGTTTTAGTTTTATTTTTTGAGCAAATGATTTTGGAATCGTTAATCCTTTTTTTAGTATTTACCTAAACACTTTTATATTGAGATTTTAATTGGTTTAAATAACGTTTGTAATAAAGTTAATAAATATTGAAATAAGAATAATCTAAACTGAAACACACAAAAATAGTCAGTTCATTTATCTACCAGTAGTACAAACCAATCAATTCTGCCACTAATTTTAAGTAAGAGAAAAAAAATGTTTATATTAATCTCCTCCTTCCACCACTTTAAAAACAGCGGCACCATCCCCCAAATCCTCACCAATCCGTATTTGAATGATGAAATAATGCAAATTGACCTTTTCCGGCTTCCAACTAGAAAATGTCGAACCATTGACCATTTAGGAGGGCAGTCGTGTGTGAAATGCCACCCCCCAATGTTTCTCGGGATATTATTACTACTAAAATGAGGTGGGTCGAAAATTCCCGGAGTTTATGACGCGAATATGTCTCGAACTTTGTATATCGTCATCCTTCAACCTGGTTTCGGCTTATCATGTGCCGTTTTCACAGTATTTTAGCTTAAGGGTGGATTTGAATGTTAAGTGGTACGCCTTTGTGTTTTATAAGACGATATTAGTTTGTTTAAAATATAAATATTAGAAAAGATATTTAAGTCTTGCTATGGTGAGTAGATAATTAAAATTACTATGAAAACTTTGGTAAATTAAAAATTAGGGCGGATGTAATCTCACCACTAAATGACCAGTCTACTTTAATCCTATAGGTAATTTCCCCACCGTCCGTAAGGGTTCACGTTAATACCATAGGTATTCCCACCACTAGTTTTAATACGTAATTTTTTATTAAATTTTCTAATGAAGGAAGAATGAATTTATTACTGAGCGCCGCCTTTTTATGATATAAATTTTAAAAATTATAATTTTGCAAACATTCAACACTAATAAAGGAAATTTGAGATTTTATTAAGGATAATAATAAAAAGAAGTAGTGATAGTAATATATATATATATATATTTTGGTTATGAACTATATCACTCCTCGATATTGTAAGCTCAGCACCAACAGTAAATACTTTAGCATTACACTTTCTTCTTTGAACACATCTCCAGAAAACTTCTCCGCTTTTCAATTCTTTTTCTTTAAAATACGTAAAATTCTCAAAGAGAAGTAAATCTTTACCCCGTATACTTTTTACTAACGTAGCTGACATCTTATAAATCGAATACTTATATTAAATTATCACAATAAACAACACCAATTGTAAGTACTAACCTTTTCTGTTGATCAAAAGAAACTAACTTGTGGAACCGTAATAACTTTGCAAGAACATCAACATTAAATAGATATTAATTAATATTAGTACTGGGAATTCCCTAATTACGGATTAGTACTGGGAACTCCCTAATTACGGTATATATTGCTTTTATTACCGGAACTTTGTTAGTGGTGAAAATACCTGCCGGATTAAGAGATTATTCTATCGATGCAGGTAGAGGGTAACATTTGGTGGTGAGATTACCTCCGCCGAAAAATTAAACTAAAACTTTTTGAATGTCACTTATTTTGGCCCCAATATTCCGTGCCGTATAGCGTGAATAACCTTGTATATACCAGGGTTGGGCAACATTCAATATACAGGGTGTCCCTGAAATAAGAGTACAACGTATTAAAAATGGGAAGCCCTAATTTTATTACACCTTTTATCTAAATTAATTTTTCCAAAATTCCCACGCATACGTGAGGAAAAAAATGGCAAAGATATTTATTAAATATCCGTCACGCCACTGGTATTTGAGACACTACACTTCTAACCAACGAAGGTAGGGCAGGCAACACGCGATGTATACAAATGACCTTAAGATATAGTATAAACACAGATAGTGGATCCATGGGCGGCACATTCGTGACGTTTCAATGAGTTTTTAATTTATATTCGATATTGCAATTGGCGTACGAATTTTTGGATACTTATTCAGTATAATTTGGGTTTCCCATTTTTAATATTTTGTACTCTTATTTCAGAGACACCCTGTATATATAATATATTTTCATCTGTTATCCTTTATTCCGTATTAAGTTATTGTTGAATAAAACTATGGGAAATCGTTTGAATGAAGAATTATTTCAAGAAAACGTTATTTGAATAAAGCATTATTGGAATGATTCTTTCACCAAATAAATCGTTATTCAAATAATTTATTACTGAATAACACCGAAATAAATTTAGATTAGGTATATGCCTACATGTTTGTGCGATTTTCACTGTCACAGTATCCGTACTTTTATACGCATTGCAAAGTATACGCGTGCGTTTTCTTTTTTATCTCCAACGAGCGGAGATTTTGTATTTGTATAAATATGAAAACAGCTAAGTCAACCTAAATTTTTTTTCTACTATTCGGAGGGAGAATGCCCGTACGGGGTACCGCCTTGCCGAGCACTGGGATAGACCTATGTCTATCCTTTACCTGAATTTAATCAAGGAACTTTTTATCCACTTTTTACATTTCACGTGATCTTTCTTACTGTTAGTGTTTTTTATAATTTAAATTTTATAATGTAAAACTACCACTATACCAATCGTCATTTGGATTTGATACAGGTTCATTCATTGATTTTGAAGTTAAAATAAAGAAAAAATTCCCTCACGGCTCCCAAAATCCTTCAAAAATGGCGGGTAATCATATAAAAATTATCGCTAATGTTAGGAAGTGTGTGTGTGTAGGACGATATGCGAGTAATAATTATATCCGCCGACATCTTCGACATTCCTCTAGATTTACGTGCCGTCATTTCTGGAATCGATCAACAAACCTTCAAAATAAAAATTACACTTATTTTTCCCCACACAACTTTAATCTCTTTAAAAATTGGCGGGCAATATTTATATAAAATCCGCTGATGTTAGAAAGTGTACCAGTAAGACGACATGACAGTAATAATTATATCCGTCAACATCTTCGACATCCCTCAAGATTTACGAGTTGTCATTTCTGAAGTCGATGCACAAACCCTTAAACTTATAAAAATCGCATTTATTTTTTCTCCCACAACCCCCCAATGTTCTTCAAAACTGGCGGGTTATATTTATGTATATAAAAATTTCCGCTAATGTTAGGATGTGTACCTGTAAGACGACATGGCAGTAATAATTATATCCGCCGATATCTTGGACATCCTTTAAGATTTACGTATTGTCGTTCTAGAAACCGATAACCAAACTCTCAAACTTATGAAAATCACATTTATTTTTTTCCCCACAACTTCCAATCTCCTTCAAAAATGGCGGCTAATATTAATATAGAAGTTCCAGCTAACGTTAGAAAATGCATCGGTAGGAAATTATAAGAATTTCCTATAAGTTTGAGGATTTGTTTATGATTTATATAGGTTCTTCATAAGTGTTTAGAGAACCGAAACCGTTATCATAATTGTTTTGAACCCCTGTACGGTATCTTTTTTAAATCCAGTGTTTACTTCGTACAAACAATCAAACATATACATATACACTCCGCCAAAAAAGTATCGCATAAACTAAAAAAGGGCATTTATGAACCAAGATATTTTTATACGTTCACAAAAAGTTTGCCTCGTGTATGTGAACTATAAAAACACTAACAAAATAATGGAACTTAGCGTTTTTACTTTTTTTTTTCTAAAAGAACACATTTAGAAAAATGCATATGTGTAAGGTTTGTTCAGTTGTTTATTGAAAGTCTTCCTATACGGACAAATTTTAAAGTGCGAAGTCAGAGTTCTGTACCAACGCTTTTAAAACTAAAATGAGCAATTTAACTTCAGAACAAGTGGCTGCTATAGTTGCTTTAATCGAAGATGGACGATCTCAAGCATACGTTGCTAATTTGATGAACATCAATCAGTCAAGTGTTTCTAGAGCCGTAGCCAGATATAGGGAAACAGGCATTTACAGTAGAAGACCTGTACCAGGTCGTCCAAGATGTTCTACTCGCCAAGATGACCGCTATTTACTACTACAAGCATTACGTCGAAGACATGTAACTGCGAGACAATTGCAGAACGACTTGGCTAGAGTCAGAAATACTCGTGTGAATACTCAAACTATTCGGAATAGGTTACGACAGAGTGGATTAAGAGCTAGAGTAGCTGTAACAGCCCCTCGTCTCACTAATAGGAACCACCGAGTGGCTCGCTGAAGGTTTTCCAGAGAACATGTAAATTGGAACATTAATGACTGGGCCAATATACTCTTCACAGATGAGTCAAGATTTGGTCTTTACACCTCAGATAGGCGTATCTCAGTGTACAGACGAGACGGTGAGCGCTATTCGCAGTGTAATATCAGACCTAGACCTAATTTCGCTGGTGGCTCTATTATGGTTTGGGGAGGCATCTGTTTAACAGGTCGTACAGAGTTAGTACCAGTAGACAGAGGTACACTGACTGCTCACAGGTATATAACGGACATTTTAGAAGAACATGTAGTACCATATGCGCCAATTATAGGAAACGAATTCATGTTAATGCACGATAATGCACGACCGCATGTTGCAATAATCGTCCAGGAATACCTTAACGATGTTGGTATTCCAGTTTTAGATTGGCCTGCGGTAAGTCCGGACATGAACCCTATCGAGCACGTGTGGGACCTCCTTCACAGACGGATACGAACCCAAAATGTTGCCTCAGCGGACCTGCATGGACTAGCAAATGCTCTCCATGACGAGTGGGAGAATTTGGATCAGGCTTATATACGGAGGTTAATCGAATCTCTGCCAAACCGTATGCGAGCGGTCATAAGAGCCAGAGGTGGCAATACTCAGTATTAAAAGCTACTGTTATGACATTTTTCTTTCCAAAATTATAATTTCTTGTTTTAATAAAAATCTCAAGTATGAGTTCTTGTTTTTATTTGGCCTGTATTTTATTTAAACAATCATAGAAATTATATCTTAGAGCGCATTAAAGTATATTTACAACTTTATGCTACAAACAAAGATTATGCGATACTTTTATGATTCAAAACTAAATTATGCGATACTTTTTTGGCGGAGTGTAGTATAGATTATACACGAAAGAATTACTCCAATCGGAAAATCATCACAAATGAAGGTAGTTATTTGAATAACAGTAATTATTTGAATTAAAATTATTACTTGAATAAGAATATTTAGTTGAATAACAGTAGTTATTTGAATGAGAATGATCATTTGAATAATACGAATTATTCGAATGATGAATAATTATTTGAATGAAGAATAATTATCCAAATAATTATTTGAATAATGAATGAAATATATGTTGATAAACGATCATCTAAATTGTGCTGCATTTACATTAATTCACCGTGTATATTTTAAATTTCATTCGGAAAGCGTATCATTAAAATTAAAAATTTACTTGGTCGAGCATTCTTCGTAAAACTCCACGACAACATAAAAAAATTATTCCATAACTGGTTATCACATTGTAAATCCCTCATTTAGAAAACAATGATTCAAGCTCAACTTGAAATAACGTGCTCCAATCCAATACTCGGCTTACCTCATTCTTCAAGGCCCGCAACCCCCCCTCCCCCCCCCCTTCACCTCCTAGCGAGTGTCATCTTTTGTTTTTCCATTAAGTAATGCGGGAATCGTGCTATGGATGAGTCGCTCCTTTTACGCCACTGATTAAGCCAGTGGATGGTCACCCCCTGGGTCGTATACATTTCGAGGGGGGTGGGTTAAACAGGGTGTAGTTCGCGATATCGACGGTTTTTTTTTTTTAGGTGATGAGTTGATAAAAATGAAGATATGAACGGAATTAAGAATGATAGCTGTAGAAGAAGTATTTATTAGGTCGGCTGATATAGCCATTAAGATACGAGGCGTACTCCTCTTGATTAGAAGGGGTTGTTTTGGGGAGTAGTAATGGCTTGTTTTTTTTTTTAATAGTTCAAACCATAGAGATGATAGAGTGCTGATATTGAACTCAAAACTGCCATCAATTGAAATGCGCCATATTGGAACACAAACGTCATCAATGGCGTCGATACCATGGCGGATATTCAAATAAATAAAGTTAAGGATATCAATAAACTTTAATAGCACTTGCAACTTGTAATGATAATTAGTAGCATATGTTAGATTTTATCCAATGCAATTTATATGGCTTTGTTTTTTTTTTATTATTAAAGTTGTGGACAACTTAGAACCATAGATTGTTTCTAAACTTACGATGAACTGGTAACATATATACTTCATTCGTTCTCAGGTTTAATATGAGAGAAAAGAAAAAAATTCTTTCAACGCCATATAAAAATACGTAGGAAAAATCTAATACAAGTTGCATGAGATCTTCACGACTTGTCATAACAATCCAACATTGTATGTTGTCTTTAGGAGTAAATAATACACTGCAGTAGTTGTATAATTTATTGATGATTAAATAATATTAGTTTACTTAATTCCTTCCCTATTGATTTTCCTTGCTTTTTCTCTGTAAACGTCTTCGCTAAATTATGAAATCTAATTTTGCTACAAGACGATATTATGGTTTTACTTAAAATTGAAACATGAGTTTCTTCCAGAGGTGACATATCTAACAAATGATGGGATAGACTAGAAAAAATGTTTTGGTGAACGTAACTTCATAGTAAATAAACAAAAGTCGTTAGGAAGTTTTCTTCTTGTGGAATCTTGTTTCCTGTCAAGACCATTACTTTCCGAATTTGTTTTTCGGTGAACTGGCAAATATATCGTACCTCCTTTGATGGGCAGATTAATTTACCTAAGAAATAGTGAAGAAAATTTAAAGAAATATATATGTTACACATCATTTATTTACCTCTACCCTTTGTTTTCAGGAATATCGAGTGATTCTAAACAAAAATATACTTTTTTAGATTTTCTTTGTCCGAATTCAATGTCGGAATAACTCCCTCTTTAATTCGCACAATCTGTCTCGTTCTATCAAAATCCTTTTCGAGGAAATGTAGCGAACAAACATATGTACGCGTATGTTTTTCAGTATCGTTCATAATAAACACCTTTCCTTTATCTTGGTTCTGAGGTGCGGAATTACCTTGAAAGATGTGTCCCTAAGACACCATGACGTTCCTAATATTTAATCAATCAAACTTGGCACACCTTATATCCTATAGTTTCGTGTCAAAATTCTTCCACGTCAACTGGGGGAGAATCCCAGTCGTATTTCTAGGCAAATTTCCTGCGAAATTTCCACAGTTTTGTCACGAAAGAAATATGCAGCGATTATTACAGACCCACCCTGTCTTATTGGGGGTAATTAAGTTAGGAATCTAGGTTTGGTAAAGTGGGTTTGGCTCGTGTATTACTTCCAGGAACTGCTAAGACATTTTCTTGTATTAATAGCCGTTGTATAAGTGTAATGAATAACTAATCACCTTGCAGAAGGTAATTTCTTAACTTCCTGTAATTTTTTTTTTTTATAGATATAATTTTATAGCCACCAAAAATTTAAAGCAACCCTTGTTAAATTTATTTTGCTATCAAGTCTTCCAACTATTAACATATCATCCAAAAATATATAAATAAAGAAGTTATGGACAAAATTAATATCGATATAAAAGACCTTTACTTCTGCATCAGCGGAGATGAAACTACAGATTTATTAGACAGAAGTATAATTAATATTATTACACGCGTTTTACATCTCAAAATATTAACAAAACTCTATTTAATAGCAACTAAAGTAATCGAGTATGTAAATACAAAGAAGGTAGTCGAAATAATTGTTAATGCTGTTGATAACATTTTTTATGGTACCTAATGTGAACCACGAAAAAGTCTTGGTGTTTGTGAGTGATGCAGCAAGATAAATGATAAAGGCTACACAGAGAAAAATCCATATTGTAGTATATACACTTTACTGTTTGACGGAAATTGTAGTAAGAATTCATCGATACTATTGTGTAAAATTTTAGAACAACGTCGTTGCATTTTCCTACATCAAAGTTACAAAAAAAGCAATAAAATTGTTTAAAAATATTGTGTGACAATCTTCTACAAAATATAGTGAAATGTTTTACAATATTTTACAACAAGTGAATATAATAAATTGCATATAATGTAGTGAAGACAGTTATAATAACAGGTGTAGCAAATTTACTGTGTTGTGTTTATTTAGGTTAGGTTAGGTGCTTGCAACAGTCACCTTACTTTGATTATTGAAAACGGCATTAATAATGAGATGGAATGAAATGAATGCTGTATAGTTTTATATCTATATAGTAGGAATATCATAATACTCATAATTGGTTTAGCTACATAAATATGTGATACTACAGCTTTTGTCGTAAAGATGGCGCTACGCTTGTTTCATAATCTTTGAAATTCGTACTCAATGTAAATTGTGATCGGTAAATGTGGCTACGTAATATCTATATGATACTCATACATGGTTAACGTCGTGTAAAAAGTACTGTGGACAATCGCCCACAGACGAGAATTACGAGGCGCTTCAATACCGGTAGTACTACTTTACAGTACACGGGCCGGTCTGATTCCCGCAATCCTGCCCGATACGACGGCAATTCGCCCAGCTGTCACCGGCTAATCAAATTATATTAATTAATTATAATTAAAAGTTATTAAACTATATTTATTATAGTTTTCATTGTTAACAGTTATTATCAAATATAGTCAGCGCTACTAGACATTTTTTTCACATTTACTAACATGTATGCTCAAATTAATAATACAAATATAGTACACTTTACCATACGAGTTAATAAAAAGTATTCACAGATATTTACTATACAGATATTGTCACCGGTAATATAAAATATGATTGTCCCTATAGGAGCTATAAAATATATTAAAGTATACTATATTTATGTTAAAGAGTACTATCTATTTCTCTCAGTGTAGGAATATCATAATACTCATACTTAGTTTAGCTACAGAAATATGTGATACTACAGATTTTGTCGTAAAGATGGCGCTACGCTTGTTTCATAATCTTTGAAATTCTTACTCAATGTAAATTGTGATCGGTAAATATGGCTATGTAATATCTATATGATGTTTACACATGGTTAATATCGTATTAAAGGTACTGCGATTGACAATCGCCCACAGACGAGAATTTTACGAGCCGCTTCCCCCCGTGTTAGTAATTATCCTACCAAATAGTTACAATAAATTTAGTATCTTATAAGTAAGATATAACAATAATAAAAAAAATCCCATATGTTAGCGAAAAATCAATGAAAACTAAACAGTGTTTATACATGGTACATACTATAAAAGCTTTGTACGTGCGTATATCACCTGCCCTATACAAACGTGACACCATAAAATCAGAATTGTTCATTAGGCAAACATAAAAGTAAATCGCGGAGTTCTTGTGTGCCAAAATACGTCCACGGTATTCATCAAGGGTGGTGCGATTCACCCCATCTGCGATGGCCTTCGTGGAAGTTACAATCTTAATTAACTTATATTAGTCTCGGACATAAAAGTGGCGTCCGTCTACCTTTAATCAAGTCAAATGTCATCGTTAGCTATCTGTCTATATCGTATCCTGGAAAGTAGATTACAGAGGGGTGAGTCGACTTTCTTTTCTCAGCGGTTTGGATTCAATTCTCGCGTTAAAATATTTACTCTTTCTTTTAAACCTTAATGTAATGAAAATGACGAACTAATTTTTAATCTTAGGACGTTATTTTTTATTTCAGTAGCAAATTATTATAAGAAACCACGAAACAGCACTGGGAAAAATAGATTGTAGCTAGTTTTTTTTAATAGTAATGTAAGGCATTTTAATGTTGTTAGAATGGGTTCTTTTAGGGAAGTTGTTTAATGGAATCTTTTTTGTTTTACATGTATCAATGTACAATCTGAACAACAAAAAAGGTGTGTGCAAAAGAAGCAAAAAATTAGTGCAAATAAGATTATTAATAAAATAGAAATTTTAATCAAACCAAACCAAGACCTAGTGGCAAACGACGCTGTAAGAGAAGAAAATAATGAATCTGAACCAGCTCCAAATCTAGGGAAGGTTACTTTAATAGCAGATACGAAAATCTATATTTTTCTGGAATTGTAATAACAGCAAACGAACAAGAATATGAAGTAAGAGTAGTGGCAAGAAGTGAAAGCCAAACCCAGTGGACCAAATATGCTATATAAAGAAACATAATAGAAAACATTTTTTTTAAATCTTTGGATCTTGACCATGTATATGTTTAATTTCTTTTTTTTCTTGGTTTTTAGGTCCCAAATAATAAAAGTATGAATGACCAACGACGTTTCGCTTTATTTAAAAGCTTTTTCAAGTTGTAAAAGCTTTTAAATAAAGCGAAACGTCGTTGGTGATTCATACTTTTATTATTTGGGACCTAAAAACCAAGAAAAAAAAGAAATTAAATATAATAGAAAACATTGAGCCTCCGGAATTACTCAGTAGCCGTGGTAACACATACACTGTTCCAGAAATAGAGAAATACAGCATCATGAACTTATAATTGCATAATTGCATTGGCGTCCATTGTAAGTCCAGTTATTATATTGTATTATTAACATTTGTTCATTTAAAGAATAAAAATGTTGATAATTGTTTATTTTAATAAAATGGAAGTTCATGGTCATTAACTGGAACTATCTAGTCATTTGCTGGGTTTTCTTACATGAAGAATCATTTCACTGCGAAAAAATATTTTTAAAAAAATACCCAAAAAACAGTGATTTAAGTAATTTAAAATTACACACATTAAACTTTGTGATTAAGCCACTACAAATTGTAACATCTGTATGTATAATTTACTGTACGAATTATTACATAGCTGTATGCTTAAACGGTCATTTATTGAGCGTTTTACCCTACCCTATATTTTATCATTTTTAAAACTTACTCCTTATTTGTAAATAAGGCACCGTTAAAACTACTTGTTCCCAAAAAAAACTTTTCACATAAATAATAGGTACTTTTTATTTGCTAGAAATAAATATTTATCCTTGTAAAGGGTTCTCCAATAAGAGGTGTTATTTTGAATAACCCGCTATTTCGGTAGATGTCACTTTTGAAGCTGTCATTTTTTGACATTTGACAAGTAGAAACTACGCCATTAATAAAAATGGAACGATACACGCTTCAACAACGCATTGAAATTATTAAAATTCACTATACAAATGGTGAAAATTTGGCAGAGACGGTTCGTAAAACTCGAACATTTTTGGGTCGTCGTGAAGCACCTTGTTGGACCGCAATACAGAAATTGGTGGAAAAATTCGAGCTGTCGGGACAACTTAGTGATGTGAAGAATAAAACCCGTGCACGTCGCTCAAGAACAGCCGAGAATATTGCTGCTGTAGCCGAAAGTGTTGAAGAAAACCCAGGTTTGTCCATTCCTCGTCGTTCTTTGGAATTACGCATTCCACAAACGTCATTACACCGTATTTTGCAAAAAGATTTGGGTCTTAAGGCTTATAAAGTTCAGTTAACACAAGAACTCAAGCCGGCCGATCATCAACAACGTCGTGTCTTTGCTGATTGGGTCGTTGAAATGCATGAAAATGATCCGGAATTCCGTCGAAAAATCATCTTTAGTGATGAGGCCCATTTCCACCTCGGTGGCTTCGTCAACAAGCAAAATTGTCGCATCTGGGGCTCGGAAAACCCAAGAGTTATTGTTGAAAAACCTCTCTATCCTCAACGTGTGACTGTTTGGTGCGGTTTATGGTCCGGCGGAGTCATTGGACCTTACTTTTTCGAAAATGAGGCTGGAGCAACAGTTACGGTGACTGGATTGCGCTATCGAGAGATGATTAATGATTTTTTATGGCCGGAATTGGATGGTATTGATCTGGACAACGTTTACTTTCAACAAGACGGCGCTACGTGCCACACAAGCAACGAAACCATTGATCTTTTACGGGAAAAGTTTCCGGACCGTGTTATCTCTCGAAGAGGTGATCACAATTGGCCACCGAGATCTTGTGATTTAACACCTTGCGACTTCTCCCTTTGGGGCCACGTGAAAGAGAAGGTCTACGCCAACAGCCCAGCGTCGATTCAAGACCTCAAAGATGGAATTCGTGAGGCTATCGAGAACATAGGGCAGCCACTTTGCGATTTGGTTATGGAACATTTCATGAAAAGGATATGGTCCTGTAGGCGTGGTCGTGGTGGTCATTTGTCTGATGTTATTTTCCACTATTAACGGCATACGTTCCTCTTTATAATGAAATAAACATCCGAACATTTATATTAAAAAACGGCATTTTTCTTTGAATATCAAAATAACACCTCTTATTGGAAAACCCTTTATAAAGCGTTATGATTTTAATGGTAAGTATTACTATTCTTAGAAAGGTATGAAAAGTGATTTAATTCAAGAATTCTAGCATTTTGCTCCAAGACTAATGCTTTCAATGCAAGTAAACGATATTCTTCAGTGGAGAGAAAAGTAATTTCATCCAAGACTGCTAACTTTTTTTCTTGCATTAAGAAATTTTTATCTTGCTGATATTCAAAACGTAGATTTATTTCGCCCAAGACGAATTTATTTAAGGTAAGCATGCATTTTTCTGTGTGTAGCAGAATTCCTGGGAATGATCCTGCGGAACTCCACTTTAAAAACGCAGTTTCTCATAACGCAAAACAACTAAAAACGTTTATTAATACTCGAGCTGCAATAGAATGTGATTAAAAAAAGCAGCGAAAGATTTCCTACGGAAAACATCGGTCCTAAGATCTTGCGGAACTCAAATGTAAAAACGCAGTTTTTCGCGACGCAACACGTACAAGAAGTTATTACAAAATATCTCCGTGTACGACCCAATTTATCTAAACGCAGCGCATGTGACCAAATTCCAGAGCCGTACTAGGACAATACGGGCCACCCCATGCGATAATTGCGAATTCTTTCCGTATAGTACTATACTTTCACGCGTAGCGACGCCCGACGTACGTATTACGTGTGTATGTATATACCCTCTCCAAGCGGCGCCAACGGGCCGTCTGGACACGGCGTCGGCCAGACGCCATTAATTCAGCAAACAGCTCCTAATGATTGAATCAACAGTGCGGGCCGAGTTCGCGAGTCCGCCGGCCGACTAGAGCGCCAGCGCGACACGCACTACCCCTTCCCCCCGTCCCTCTCAGGGAAGGAGGAAGGGGGTTCCTCGTACATACTAGTGTTGGGTCCGGCGCGTTCACGAGTGCGTACAATTTTTCATGTATACACTACGAAAAATTTTCGACATTGGTCACAAGACAATCCTACGGAGCCACAGCAGCGTCCATTGCACAGCAAAAATGTTGACCGTGTGGTGTGCTATGTCATCATACAATGTAATAGACCCTTATTTTTTTTAAGACGAGAATGGTAATGCAACCACAGTCATAATCGAATCGTTACGTCGTCATGCTTGAAACCTTTGTTGCGCAACAACTTGTGGGATTACCTTAAAACCAATGTGTTCTTTAGTTTACCTGCTACAATTGAAGAATTGAAAGCCAACATCCGAAGAGAAATTGCCAAAATCCCAGTTGAGACGCTACGTCGAACCATGAACAATACAACGAAGCGACTGCAGGATTGTCTACATCCGAGATGAAAGATGCCATCTTCAAAAAATAAATTGTATTCTAAAATGACATCATTTTTAATATTAAATGACATAAATAATTTTTTTGAAAAATCTATTTTCATAAAATTATTTAATTTTCAAAATTTCTCGTTTCTTTGAATCACCTTGTATGGGCCTAATTCACATATGCTTTTGCCAATTTAAGTAAATGCATAATTTAATAAATATTTGCAAAAGATAGAAATTTACCAAAACTTTTTTTGTGCTGAAACTTTTTTATTTGTAAAGATCGAAAAAAAAAATTGAGTACTGTTTTTAGGGAATTTAATGTCAAACAGCGACATCTGCTTAAATTTTTAATTTTGCTTAGCATTTTTGAATTAGGAAGCAAAGTATATATATTTTTTTTAATGGAAACCATGACATATTCTATTAGTGCATTTTTTGTGCTTGCACTTATTTTAATATAATTTATAAGTAAAACCAACTATAATCGCCCTAATAATCAAACTGTCGATGATGACATAAACATAAGTCTTCAATAATTGTTTATATGGCGTTTTCCATGGCAAGACATGATTTTTGTTGTATATAATAGTAGTGTACTGTGCGATTAATTATTGAAATAAGACCCTTACACCATGGCAACCAGAAAAAAAGCACTGTTATAATATGTCATAGCCAACTATGGTTTACATTTAAAAAAAATATGCTTTGCTGTCTAACTGAAAAATGCCAAGCAAAATTAAAAGTTTACATGTCGTTGTTTGACAATAATAGATGTACTCAACGTACCGCTCATGTACGCATTCAAATTATTAATTACGTAGTAGATATTTTAGTAGTTAATACGTGAAAAATTGTACGCACTCGCGAACGCGTTGGACCCAACACTAGTATACATTCTTCGCCTCATTTATCGCAGGAATTCGAGCAAAAGATCAGCAGCGTCAATCTGCAGTGTACGTTCTCTTGTTTATTCATTTATTTATTCGAATAATCCCCCCCCCCCCTCCCCCTTCTATTCTCCCCTCAAAACCCCTTCCACGGCGCGCTTTTAAAGTGGAAATGGGATTTTGGGAGTCAGCAAGGAGGGTATCGGAGCGTTGTAGGTTATGCGGAAAATGTTGAAATCTAGCGTACGCAGAGGGGAAAGCGACGAGATGAATGGAAATTTGATCTTCGTTGAGTTGAATTGGCGACAGAAGGACAGTCGAAAAGGCGACTTCCGGTTTAAACGGAAGTAGACGTTTCTTTGGGATTTATCGAAACGATTTTTGGCTTTGAATGAAATTTGTTAGATATTTAACCGTTAATATATAGCGTGCGCCATTAGTGTGTCTGCGGAATTTAGCACGAAAATTACGAAAGATAGAAAAGTGAGATTTTCTATATACAGGGTTTTCCACGGTAGCCGTTCGTTAGATGTTTCCGAGGTTAGAAGAAACCTGGAACTCTGAATTTTTGGAATCCGGGGCTATTCAAGATTCTCTTTCATTTTAAAATATTTTCAGGGTCTTACCACTTCCGGTTATACCGGAAGCCGCCATAAACTTTCTTATTTTAAATGGAACACCCTGTATATTATTTCATTTTGAAATTCCTGAGAAAATTTTATGATGAGTTCTAATAGGTTTCCCTATACCTATTTTCAACTGCTACTTAGATATCTTGATTTTTTTGAAAATTCCCAGTTTCCAAAAACCGAGCTTCAATTCTTGCAAATTTTCCAGGAGTCATTGCTGGTAAGTCCGGATATCGCTCGTTAAATAATCTACATGTGCGTTTGACAATTCGTTCACATTCACCGTGCGTATAAAACAAATTTAACAGATCATTATTCGAATATTCTTCAATATTCTCCATTATTAACTGTATTTCATAGAATTAGCAAAATAGAATTGTACTACTTTGACATAAAATCAACAACTGTCAAGTCACTTGTTCTAATTCCTCTTATAATCAATGCTTACTGGATACGATTTTGTAGTTTTATTAGATTTTAGTAAAAAATATGGAATAACAAGAAAACCGTTGTAAATAGGTATAGGGAAAGTCATAGCGAATCGATGCAGAATTAAATTCTGCATCTGATCATCCAGTAATATACAGCGTGTTCCATTTGAAAAAAAGAACTTTTTCAACTTTGAAGATATTGTAATTGGTCATGCAGTTTTGGACAGCCTGTATGCGACAAATCAATTGTCAATGTGGATTTCGAAAGTGTCATTCTTGTGCTTCCATCTACCCTAGAAGTATTTATTACCAGTCGAAAATGGGCAAAAGATACTGTGTTGCAAATAACGCTACATCTCTCAAAATTTTCAAAAAAAATCAAGATATCTAAGTAGCAGTTGAAAATAGGTATAGGGAAACCCATTAGAACTCATCATAAAATTTTCTCAGGAATTTAAAAATGAAATAATATACAGGGTGTTCCATTTAAAATAAGAAAGTTTATGGCGACTTCCGGTATAACCGGAAGTGGTATGATTCCATTTAAAATAAGAAAGTTTATGGCGACTTCCGGCATAACCGGAAGTGGTAAGATCCTGAAAATATTTTAAAATGAAAGAGAATCTTGAATAGCCCCGGATTCCAAAAATTCAGAGTTTCAGATTTTTTCTAACCTCGGAAACTTCTAACGAACGGCTACCGTGGAAAACCCTGTATAGTATTTGAGATTTGAAACACGCTACGTAAAGTTAACAATCATACTTTAGTTTTGTTACAAAGATAATAAGTTTATTTTAAAACAAATTTAACCTTTAAAATGTGCTATTATTTTACGTGATATACGAGTTCATGACAAAAGCACATCACAATAAAAAAAAGTCACTTGAATGCATTTCTTCTTCTTTGCATTCTAGTGTTTCCGTCTTATCTCAGTTTAAATCTTGTGTAAATAACATCTGCTTTGAATGAATTCACTATGCGTAGTAGCATTTAATTTTTTCGATGTTTACTTAGACGGTTAAAATTCATTTCCTATCAGATTTATGTGTATACATACGGTAAACACAT
Source organism: Cetonia aurata (assembly GCA_949128085.1). NCBI lineage: Eukaryota > Metazoa > Arthropoda > Insecta > Coleoptera > Scarabaeidae > Cetonia > Cetonia aurata. The sequence goes on along the minus strand of OX421889.1, from coordinate 33,069,867 downwards.
ATGTGTCTTCTACTACATTTTGGGCCCTAAAATTTGGAAAACTACAACATACACATAGAATCGCAATTTTTTGTATTTCGCCATTATTCATAGATATCTTTCACCCCTTTTTTTATTTCGTACTATACAATAATAACTCTGTATAAGCCAGAAAATGTTTTCATATTTTAAGAAACACAGAAATAAATTCAATCTTTCCACAGTGCTATTTCTTTTTTGTTCTGTGCTCTCGTATTTCTGTATAGCCATTTCATTTATCTCTTATTTGCGTAATTTTACACCGGCCATCGACAGTTTTATTTTTCGGAAAATTGCCTCTCTACTAACTGGGAGTGATCTAGCGCCGTCATATTTTTCGTGCCGATGACTGGATATAATTGACAAGTAGGGGTCTCATCTTGTTAGACGGGGTCCCATGTGAGTTACTCGCGGTATCTTTACAGTCAAAGAGTACAGAATCTTACGTAACATATACAGTCTGGTAACCACTTATGGAATAAAAAGTATTTTTCATGTTATCGTAGAGTTTGATGAAAAATGCTGGAACGCAATTTTCAATTTTAAAGGTACACACAGAAAAATTCATTCTGAATAATTCAAAACAAGATATTGTTTTAACACAATTTTCTTATAGAGAAAATGGAATAATTTTGTTGTAAGTAAATCTTTTACCACTAAGAAAATTGACTTCCTCCTTATTTGCAAATAAGGCACCGTTAAAACTACTTGTCGTTCCGAAAAAAAACTTTTTTAAACCAAGCATTTATTTCACATAAATAATAGGTACTTTTTATCTGATAGAAATAAATATTTATCCTTGTATAAAGCGTTATGATTTTAAGGTAAGTATTACTATTCTTAAAAAAAGATATGAAAAGCGATTTAATTCAAGAATTCTAACATTTTGCTCCAAGATTAATGCTTTTAATGCAAGTAAACGATATTCTTAAGCGGAGACTAAAAGACTGCTAACCTCTTACGACAAGATTATGCTGTTAAGACAATTTTTTTCTTGCCTTTAGAAGTGTTTGTCTTGCAGATATTCAAAACGTAGATTTATTTGGTCCAAGACAAATTTACTTAAGGTAAGCATGCATTTTTCTGTATGCAGTACCTACAGGTCTGACGATTAACTTATCCGTTCAACATCAAAGTTCTGTTAAATATCGAATTGTTTATCAAGGACAGAATATCTGCGAAAAAGAGATAATCGACTGTTTCTGTCCCTATACACGATGTCATACTGGCTTTATTTAATTGTTTCGTTGCCTAGGTTATTTTTATTGTAGTGTAAACGGCAATAAAGATTCTTATAACTAATGTTTTTTTTTTCTCAAATGCTAGGTGAAAAAGTTTATGTAAAACTTTTTGAGTACCGTTCTTCTTTGCTGCTATGAACTTATTATAGTACAGTGAGATATACTTGTGGTACATTATATTGGTGTCCGGTCACTGTGTAAGCATAAAATTAAATTTTCACACAAATAAAACTCGAAGAAATCTGCTATTATGATGTTTTGTATTCCGCTATTTTTTTTTTATCATTCCTTTTATTCTGCACGAAGCGGGAGCGGTTATATCTTCCTGTTTCCCATTGTGCTGGTTCGCGTGTTCGGAACGCGTTACCCGCTGGGACTCCATTAGCTAATAGGGGACCACGTGGCGTTGCCAAAGACACGAGAAGGACGTGGAAAGAGGTGCAGAGAGAATTAACTTTAAGCCAGATATATAAATTGAACAGAACTTGATTTAATTGGTTAATAATAATTGCCTTTTATACAGGAAACTTTAATATACCACAATGAAGAACAAAGGTCCTATGTTAGATCTTGAGGAACCCCCGAATATTAAAGCGTTTAAATTTTATTTTAACACTCTTATAGCGAATTTTAACGAACTCCAACGCAAAACAATAATCATACCTATCCATAAAAAAGGCAACAAGACAAAGATAGAAAATTATCGCCCAATATGTCTACTTTCCACATAAAACAAAATATTAGAAAAAAATACAACTAAGTAAATATCTATCTAATAACATCATACATAAAAATCAATATGCTTTTCAAAAAAACTCGGGAACCATATCTGCTACAATTGACTTAATAAATAAAATAAAGAATGAAACAGAGAAAACCAAGACGGTAGTAGTACTTTTTCTAGATATGAAAAAAGCGTTTGACACTATCTTCAAAACGAAATTAGTCGAAAAAATTGATGCTCTGGGGATAAAGAACGCAAATAGGAACTTAATAAAAACATATTTATCAAATAGAGAACAAACAACAATCATCAACAAAATAGAAAGTCTACATCTACAAGCAGAATATGGAATCCCCCAAGGAGGGAATATACCACCAATATTGTACATAGCCTATACAAATGACATCTTTAATTTGAAGATCCACGGAGAAATATATGCATACGCAGATGATGTATGCATCGTTTGCTCAAGCAAGAACGACGAACAGTTGCAGCAACACATTATAGAAGATATGGAAAAAATAGGAGATTTGTGCTATAATAATCTAATAACGATCAATGTGTACAAAACAGAGTACATGGTATTTACAAAAAAAAAAAACATATAAACCCACTTTTAACATCAAGATTAAAACACAAACCATAACTCAAACCTGCCAAATAAAATATCTAGGATTAACCATACAAAATAACCTAAAATGGGATACCCACGTAAAAAAATTGATAAAAAGAAACACAATGATTATAGCAGGAATGCAGAAAATTAAAGACAGTACCAGAATATCTGAAGAAGTCGATCTGTGTATCACAGCATCTTTACGTCCCATATTAGCTATTTAATAAACATATGGAGCCATACAACTAAGCAAAATTTAAATAAACTACAAAGACAGCAGAACAAGATACTAAAGACACTGTATAACATGGACAAATGGACACCATCAAAGGACGTTTACGAGAAGACGCAAGAACTAAATTTACAACAATTAATAACATTCAGATATCTCCTTACAATACACAAAATCGACAACAAATTAATGAAAACTGATTGCAAATTCACACCTAATACAGAAATACACACACACAAAACACGAAGGCATTCACACCTAAGAACAGAAAAAAAACACAAGTTACAAATATGAAAAATTTCCAACACCTGATGCGATCAAAACATACAATAAACTACCAAAACAGACAAAGACACTAGAACACGTTAAATTTAAAAGCAAGATAAGGATGGAGGTATACCGGCAGTACAACATGTAGGAAGGACCAAACGACCAAACCAACGACGCCTTCGATACCGTTAGTTCGAGAAGAGTGCACCATCTCGTATGCTCGGATGAAGAATGAAGGCGGAAAAACAGTGCATGGCAACGCTTGCTATACGAGTTGCAATTTTTTTTTGTGTATATACATACATTTTGTAAACTGTATAGTTTGTGTTTGTTTAAATAAATAATTGTTAAAAAAAAAGAACAACGGTTCTAAGTTAGATATTGAGAAACCACATAAAATATTAGAGCAATTAAGTTTATACTAAACATAAAAAAGTAAATGAGTTATTTCGTTATCCTACTGTTTTATAATCAATTCTAAAAAAATCCACAAGAAAAAACAATAGTCTCATGTTAGATCTTTGGTAACCCCTAATTCATAATGTCCTTAAATTTATAACAAAAGCAAATAAAAAAAATCGTCCTATAGTGAATTTTCACAATGTACAATGCAAAACAAGGGTTTTAGGTTGGAATAGTTAAACCTTGAGGAACACCCAAACTATTAAAGCCATTAAAATTACAGCAGACATAAGAGATTATTCATTTCGTTATCTTAACGGTTATAGCGAATCTTAATATTCAAACTAGTGTACTAAAGTAAGGTCTTGAAACACCACACAGAATATCAAAGTGATTATTGTAAGTTTATAACAGATATAGAAAAATAATTCATTTGTTTATCCTTACTGTCTATTTCTAAACATCAGTAATACAAAGCAATGGTCTCAAGTTAAATCTTCTGCATGCTATGCTTTATAGGGTGCCAATACCAAGGACTCTTATTTCATTGCAAAACATGATTTTTATCGCTTTTGCCATGTACAGGAAAAAATGTGAAATGACTGAACATTTCTGATTTTTCAGTTTAAATGAGAAACATATCACAAACCAATAAAAAAAAAGCTTTTGTCAAAACGATTTTGCCCTATGTAGCAATAATGTTGAAACAATAAAATATAACAAGAAGATATTCACTTAGTTTCAAACGCCATCAGAATACAAAGTGATGTAACTGTTCCATTCACCTGAACAACATCTAAATTACAACAGATAAGTGTACAAAAGGTCATCTTATTGAAAAGGTCGCTAACGAACTGTGTATAAAACGCATTTGTACATTTGAAGCCTCGCATAACAAACGAGCAGCCAGGACTATAAATCAAAAGCACCACTTCACTAAATCAAGTCAACTTTTGTTTATAAACACAGCCAGCCGCGATCAGAAGAAGACATAAATATAAACAAACATTAAAAAGGCATTAACCAAATGATATATCCTGAATTAGACACGAAATTTATACAAGAAATACGTCATGGAGCACTTATATTATTACAAATAAACAACAAAGAAATGATCTGTGCCACTTAACAAAACGCCACTTACCTTTTTACCTGTTCTTTTACCCGACGTTCTAACCAATTATACTCGATTCCTCAAACGGTATTGACCGTCTGTTGTTTGTAAGAACGAATTTACAAACACCCATTGTTCTATAATCACTAAACGAACGGAAACCCGGATTCTGTTAGAATTAACGCACTTTCTTAATATGAATTTACAAATTGGCCGCCATTTGGTCGTCTTGTTTTGTTTTTAGCCGGTTAGAACAGATTTGTACGCACGAACGTCGAAGCACATGGTTCCTTCGTGATTTATTCAGGGTTTAAAAAAAGCGGGATTATCAAAAAGAAAGGGAAAAAGTACAGGAAAAACGGTAAATATTAAATATATTAAGTTATAATAATATATTGCTATCTTTATATTCCGTGAAATAAGAATAATTTTTTGTAATTAATTGTTGAAGGTAAAGTTTTTAAACTCTTATTAAAAAAAAATGCACTCTTAACGCCACATAGTGAGAAATAGTTGAATTAACGAATATTAGAGCACAGACAAGAGAACATAACAGACCATCAGCTGGATAGGGCGACTAGAATTGTTCATAGGACTGATACCAGATGTCACTAAAAGTAACGTCTGTACATAATTTTATATATCGCTAAAAGAGCGCCAACAGCATCACGCCCGGCCACAGTACAATGTTGCCACTGCTCTTGTAGACGGCGCGCCGACAAAGCTGCTTCCTTTTATGCTTCGAAAAAATTACATTTAGCTTACAGTCTGTATATTCTCTTGTCTGTGTTTATACATTGTTAATGTATTAATTCATTTTTTAATGTAAGAAAGTCGCTACACTAAACAATTGTAATTATTATCTATTTGCATTCAAACTGCCATTAATAATAATAAATAAAGGTTATATAATGTGGTTGTTTAAGAAACGTATATAACCTGTGCTCATTTTGTTTGGTCCAGTTTTTTATTACAGATAAATAAAAAAGACGATTCATAGGTACAGAGAATATTTTTTCATAACATTATTGTTTTGATTATGATTATATCAACACTATTTCACAAAAACTCATACGTTTAAATGCGTCGCCTTGGAATAGTTATGGTTGTTGTTAGGTTATACTTTTTGCATCTTAAACTGACCGCCATTCCTCAATTTGAATGTAACGTTTTGTAATGAATGATATTACTAATAGCGTTTTCCACTTACTGCACTTTTATCCACTGATTGTATTTCCATCTTATTTTAATACATAATATTAGTAAGGGAGATAGATATACTCCACGCGTAAAGTGCAATAAGTCGAAAACGCTATAAAATTTCGTCTTTTATTTCTTTAGATCTATTGATGCCCTCAGTAACTTTTGGACATGACTGTTTTATATATGTATATACAAGATACAAAGCAATTATTTAAAATATGTGCTTATATATTTAACTTTTCTACACAACAAAAATAATATTTAAAATACCACACAAACAAGTGACATTTCAAAATAGCAAAATGATGTTTGTTTCAAGTTTCAAGTATGTAAGCATTTACTTCAGGTATACACACGAAGTTCTGTCATTGCAATAAATATACTTTCATACACAATTTTTACGTACGATTTTTTCAAAACGACAGATATTTATAAGTGTTTATCCCAAACGGAATTAATAATAAATTAAACAGGTAATTATACCACAATCGCTTTCTGATATTGCAGTTATCTACTTGTCAGAATAGTTATATACAAATAGCGTTTCTATACTTTAACCCAGCTTATTTAGATGGCAATATCTGACTTGAAAGTTTATATAGATGTAGATAATTGATAAGGAATGGTGATATTTCATTTCAAAATGTGTTAAGGGGGGTACAAGTTTGTGTGGGGGCACCACATATGTTGGCAGTTTGTGATTATCTATTACATTTCAAGAAAAATGATTGTACAGACGTACATTCTCGGGTAATAAACAGCGCTTTGTAATATTCCAGGATGATGAATGTAATATTGCTGGGCACCTGCTTGCTAACATATTTTACCCTTGGTGATTTGCAGAATGAGACTAGTCAGTTAGTTACTGTTATATTAGTGAGTATCTATATATTTGTATTTTATTAGTTATAGAATTAATTAAGGTAATTTCATTTGTGGTTTTAGGTATTTAGACACGGTGATAGGACTATCGTTACTCCTTATCCGAAGGACCCTTACAAGAATGCCTCGTTTTGGCCTGTCGGTTGGGGACAATTGACGAACGTAAGTAGATGTTGCTTTATCCTAGATGATCTTGTAAATATTATCGATTGCACAGGCTGTTATTTGGTTTATCAGTGCAAATATACATAAACTAGATATGGTAAATAGAGAGATAAGGTATCAGAGTCAAAATATTGTTAATTTATTGCACATGTTTGTTTGAAAACAATTTGGATGACGTTTCATTTGATTTAGTTTTAAGTCTAAGTTTTCATTTCCCTGTTTGGGTTATTTCTAATTTAATTACTCGTTTGATTAGGTCGGAAATTGATGATAATTATGTTTTGTTTATATATATATTTTTTAAATGTCTCAGCCTTTGTAATTCTGTAATCTAAACCTATTTCTGTGTTGTACTTATTCTTGTCCAAATGTTTCGTTTTCTTTTTCTCTTAAATTATATTAGTTATTTGTAATGCTAATGCAGAATTAGCTTTAAGATAAGAGTTCCGAATATATGTATATTAACAGCTAGAGCAGACTCCCTGAGTTCAAAATGAACATTAATTTTTTGAGGAAATAAAAAAAAAGTACTAAAAACTGTGTTTAAAAAGTGTTATTTCCAGGTTATGTTCGACGCGATTTTGACGTTTATTACGTGTGGTACTAGTGAAAGTTACTAAAGGTCTGTTTGTTGGTGTTACACTTTCTACACTGGCTCATAAGTAAAACAGTATAGAAGATCCCTTCTTTGCATATTAGAGAAAGACAAAACATGAACCAATGTTATTGTTGCAACACCAACGAACAAAGCTTAAAAGTCACCAGTGTTTTGAAAATTAGGCGCGAAATACAAACTAAATTAATTTTGAAATTCTTTCGTCGAGACAATATAAGTTTATGTTAGTGAATATAAATGAACATTAATGATAATTCTGCAGCTGATATATGCAATATTCTGAAATAGTGTTTTAGTTCTTAGGATCTTTGGATCTTACATACATAAATTGTCATTTCATATTATACTAGGTTTCTGATGTCTTAATTTAACGTGAGGACTAATTTAAATTCACCACATGTTCAAAATTAGTAAATTATTGATGGGGAAAAAAAAAACAATGAACAACCACATTTTTATTCAATTTTATTACATAAACTTAAAAACTTAACTATAAATTTTTAATCTCACTATATTGTAGTGAATTAATTCGGTTTTAAATGCAATTAAAGTATTAATAAAAATATATATTGAGAGAGATATTCAAACAAGTTATTACAATCATTTTTTTATTAATGTTTTATTTATGATGTGTTTTAGTGATTTTTAGTAACTTTCACGACTACCACACGTAATAAACGTCAAAAACGCGTGGAACACAAACCTGGAAATAGCACTTTTCAAACATAATTTTTAGTAGTTTCTTTTAATTTCTACAAAAAATGAATGCCCGTTTTAGATTCGGGGAGACATGCTCTGTTAATTAATGTGCCCAAATATCTTTTATTTGCACAGATACGTTTTGAATTTTTAAAGTTGGGGGTCTCGTTAATTTTAAATCTTAAACTTTGTCCATTATTACAATTTTATAAATATCCTTAACAAAAAATGATCACTTTTAACAATTTTATAAATATCCTTAACAAAAAATTATCACTTTTTGACATAACCTTAATTATAAAATAACCCATTTTTTACAGCTGGGTAAAATGCAAGAATACGAACTTGGAGAGTGGCTCAGAAACAGATATTCCGACTTCTTACCTTCGGAATACTCGGAAAAAGATGTCTACATCCGTTCGACCGATGTAGACCGCACCCTAATGTCTGCGGAAACCAATTTAGCGGGATTATACCCTCCGAAAGGGAAACAAATTTGGGATGGCGACATCCCATGGCAACCTATTCCCATTCACACCGTTCCAGAGAAAGAAGATCCGGTCCTCGCCATGCGAAAACACTGCCCGAAATATTTACAATTACTAGAAGATCTCATGCAGACCAAAGAATTCGTCGAACTGAACTACCGATTCAGACCTCTGATGAAATACGTCACCGAAAACACTGGCGCCGAGATAACGAGCTTCGAAGCGTTAGAATACATCTATAACACTTTATTCATCGAGAATATTAACAATTTCACTTTGCCGAATTGGACGAAAACCGTATTCCCTGACAAGATGGAACCGGTCGCTGCTTTAAGTTTCGCCATTCCTTGTTATACGACGCAAATGGCACGATTGAAAGCCGGACCGTTGTTCAATGAAATCATCGCTCACATTCACAACGTCACCGAAAGTATTAAACAGAAGGAACATGTACGGAAATTATGGGTTTATTCGGGGCATGATACCACGATAGCGAATGTATTGCAATCGTTGAAATTATTCGAACGACATTGTCCTCCGTATACAAGCACAATCTTGTTCGAGATCCATTCGAAAGGTAACGAAAAGTACTTCGTTAATATCCTATACAAAAATAGTTCCGAACCGCAGAAATTAACAATCGAAGGCTGTGATTACGATTGCTCTTTGGAGGATTTCATCAAACTTTTAGAGCCGATAAAAGTGGACGTACCCGATTGGGAACGCGAGTGCAGATCCTCTATTTTGAGTTTGATCGAATCTGCTGACAGGGACGATATCCTAGTCGTCGCTGGAGTCTTATTAATTAGTTTAATAATCTTCGCGATAATGGTGAAAGTGATTTATTCGAAGTATAACAAATCCGAGACCGTTTATTTGAGATTACCCGACGATGACGAGCAAGTCTGAATTGTTTATTCATTTAACAATGTTCGATTACGATTATGCAAAGTGATTTTATATTTTTTAGCGATTATACAAACATTTCTACAATTATTTATTTATTATATTCTTTAGGAGTACCTGCTTTCGATTTTTATAATAATTAATAAAAAAATTTAGGTAATAGCAAAGAAAAAATTAAGTTTTTCTCCACGATACAAAAAATTCAATAAACATGATTTAATTTCAATGATTGTAGATTTATAATTTTAATTTTTGTATAATGTAATGATAGCTGAAATATTGTGAGAAGTTACCGAATGAAAAAAATCTATGTCAGCACATAATATTCCTGATTTTACCTCATAATTTTTACATGTGATTTTTAATTTAAAATACCAAAAAAGGAACGGGTGATTCCAACTTAAAAAAAGAAGTATTTTTTTATGTGTACTTAAATAGAAATAATAAATATTATTACATGGTAATAATGTGTTTTATTATTATTCGTTACAGGTAAATTTTGACTGCCCCATCTGTATTTGAAATTAAATTTTAATTCTACACAGCAATTTTATGTTCTAATCTTTTTATATACAGCGAAGAATTACCATATTTTTAAAAGTTATAAACGATTGAAATATGTAGTTATTAATATTCCTTTGTTAACCAATATAAACAGAATTTTATATATATAAATAAATTATAATAAACATTACTCACCCTTCAGCTTATCTTGTGTTAATCCACATTTAAATCGCAGAATATCTTTTGCACAAACACAAATCTTATCACTATATTCTATTAGGATAGTTTAACAAGTAACAAAAGCATTATTATTTCACTATTGTGGTTTTTCACTTCATTTTTTTTTTGTTACTTCAGCTTATACCGAACTTACTTATTTACGCGAATTACACCGAAATATCCACGTTTTAATCCCGATTATATAGCGTAAACTAAAATTGAACACCACAAAAGACCTTCTTAAACGGTTTTATATCGAAATTCCACATTAACGCAAAAAATGGCAAATATAATACGAAAATACGGATGAATATTACGAAGATGATGTTCTCATCTCTGATTGGTTATAACTCAAACAAAGGCGATTGGCTCGTTCAAAAAACGAGGCGATTTCATCGGTTTGAATTATAACAATTCAATTAAAATGTCAAATATCGTTTTATAAGGTTTATATTCAACGAAATATGGTACATAAGTATAATAAAGATACGTAGTAATGTTAACAACCCTCTCCATTTGCTGCAAATTCAAAGAAGGAATATTAGAAATAAAATTATATAATTATACTATAGTAGATTTTACTTTTCGCTCTTGGAAAATATGTAAGTTGCGCTTCCGGACTCGCGGCTTCTCATTGTAAACTTTAAAAACACTAAAAGATTTAATAAAATGCCCCATCGGATCGAACAGCACGACCAACCTACCTGTTATATCCTTCTGTGGAGATTAATACGTATCTTTTCACGAAATCATATCTTGAAAGATCCTTTTCGCTTATCAGTACGAACATATGGATCGTCAAATAAACGCAGAATAATAAATATAAAACTCCGAAAATCAGAGCCAATCCTAAAATAGCCCCGTGCGGTTTCAGTTCTGCCAAAGTTCTAACCACGAAATAAGAGTTTATTGCTACTATGACGATACTCAGAGATAACGCAATGGTTTTATTTAACCTGTGAAATAAAACATTTTTAAATTTTATTTTACTTTTGAGTGCGTTCAGCCATAAACCGCACCAGTTATTTACGAACGCCTCGCCCATGATCCGCTTATCGCTGGTGAACGCTATTATAGGAATTGCAGCGAACGGAATTTGAACGCAATTAATCATATTCATTATATCGTTCATGATCGTCATTTCGTCTATTCTTGTAAAATACGCCAAGAAAAACGTCGGTGTTATCGCTATTGAACGTCTTAATAAAAGGGTGAACCAACGCGGCCACTCTAAATTTAGAAAACCCTCCATCGCGAATTGTCCGGCAAAGGTGCCTGAAAAAAGCTTGAATTATGTTTGCATATGTATGTAAACTTGGCTTTAAGGACCTGTCATCGTTGCACTTTGCCCTGAAGCTAAGATTCCGATACCCCAAATATATTTTGACGCTAAACCGTATGTGCAACGTAAATAAATCCCGCCTGTATGTAAACTTGCTACCAGTAATTCGTCGTCATCCTTTTTGTTAGTAAAATAAAACGGAATTACTAAAATTTCAATTAATTTTACAGTTTAAATTAAATAATAAATTGCAATTATTATGAACGTTATCTTAAAATTTAAATTTGGCGCTTAATTTAGGAGAGATTTAGGATTATAAATAGTTATTTCTATGGTTATATTAGAATATTTAATGTGTAAAAATTATAATTTACGTATATTTATGTATTTTTAACAATATCTCACAAATAGAAAATTGAATAGGATGGAATAACGAAATAAAAATGAATCCGTATTTTAGGTTTCGAATATGAGTAATTTGACGTTTCACTCTATGATTAAAATTCAAAAAAGAATAATAAATTAAGATCTTTTTTCACTTACCGGTACAATTGTTATGTTTCCTAACCGCTTTCTGCATCTCTCAATCTATAAATTTATCAATAATTTAAAATAAATAGAAATGTTATATAGGGATATTTAGATATTTACTAATTCACGGTTGGTTATCTTGTAGAAACCTCTAGCGAAAACCCCGACTACAAAAACGTTAATCAGAAACGTGAAAAATACTGCCAATCCCGATTCTACCAGAAAATACATATTGGCCTCTTTAATTTTGAAATAATTCTCTTTATCTACGTCTCTGGATTTCACCAACGCTGAATGTAAGTATAAATTATGAGGCATGATGGTAGCTCCTGTAAAATACTCTAATATTATAATATATGTTTCTTATCGCTTAAAAATTTATATACCGACTATAGCTATGCCTTGCATGACGACGTCGTAAGTACAATCACCGCAACTAGGTACAAATATTCCTTTAATCACGGATAACTGGTCGGGTTTCGATACGATGTATTGATAACCGAACGAGATTCCCATTACACTGACGAGAAATATGAACACCATTTCCAGTTTCCTTAAACCGTAATTGCCGAGGCAAGTGAATGTTAGGGTATCCAATAATGTTATGATCGCCCCAGCCCATAACGGAACTCTAGGAAGGAGGTATTGTAGCAGATTTCCAGAAAAGGTGAGTACAGTAATAGATTAGATTTCTGTATTTGCATTGCTGGTTTTGATGATTTATATACATATTAATTAATGGAAAGCTCATGTTTTGCTGAGTTTGAAATGTCTATTGTGTTTTATTTGGGAGTGAGTAGAAAGTACTGAAAAGTCACTGTGTTGTAGGTTATGTTTATACTATTTTGACGTTTTTGAAGTTTTGACAGTTGTGTTGTTGAAGTAAAGTAATTTAACGTAAATTATATAGTAAATTCAAACAAATTAGATTTTCTTGCAAATTCCTTTCTCTAAAAAATGTCAGTTAATGTGTGGAAGAAATTATGCACCTATAAATAAAGAACAACCACCAAAGTGTCAAAATATTGCGTACATAACCTAGAAATAGCAAAATAAGAATTTTGTATTCGTCAAAATATGCATATAAATCACCAAATTAACGGTCTGTAGATAGAACTACAATTTACTAACGTTTCATTAGAAAGTAAATATATCGCTATCGCAGTTCCGATTACTTCCTGTGCATCAGCAGCTACGATAGCAATCTCGACCATGATCCAAAGCGCTATTCGAGGGATTTTTCTATATTGCTGATAACACATCTCCGCTAAATGCAATCCGGTTACGACACCTTCAAATAAAAATGAAATATACTTATATGCGCCGATGTAAGTCTCTCCATACCTAATCTAGCTGATAATATCTGTATGAACAAACCCATTACCGAAGATAACAAAACGACCCATAACAAACTACATCCTGCGATCGAACCACAACGGAGATCGCTTTCAATGTTCCCAGGATCTAAATAAGCGATCGACATCAATAGACCCGGTCCGGAGAAAGCCCATAGTTTCTTAAAACTGAAACATTTCTAAACGATTCTTAAAATTAATCGACCGACTTTCCAATATCGTATCTTAAAGGAATTGTTACGTTATTGACTTCGGGGATTGTGACTTTCTTATCAGCGAAGTAACTCCTTTGAGGCGGTATCGGATTTGTCATCGTAGGATGTCGAGGTTGGGTCGTCGTTGTTGGTTTCTTTTCTCTTTTTACTCCTCTTTTTAAACATTTACTATAAATATTGTTTAAAACATAATGATTTCAATCGGATAAAATTGAAATTTCATTTTTCAATCGGATGACATGTGTCAAAAAAAAAAGGTTTTGGTGAAGTTAGGTGGAGGTGTCAAATCGGGATGTGACAGTTTTTAACGATTGGGGAACTCCTTTAAATCGTATGTTTTCGTAAAAATAATCGTGTTATCATGTTGCTTAAATTTGGTACTGAAAGAGCCAAGGAAGAAGGAGAAAGTTGAACTCGTGTATTCCTAATAATTTCGAAAATACAAGACACAATTTGGAAGAATTTCCAAATATTGATTTCTTTAAAAAGCAAAAAAAAATAAAAATAAACAATAGCGATTTGTTATTCGGTATCTTTTATTTTATTTAAATATAGCTTTAATTGCACAAGAAATAAAATTAAAATGGAAGTAAAACGAGATTTATTTTTGTTTTAAAATTTACAATATCATTTATATGTATGTATATACAACATATATATGTACAAAATGTACAAATTATTTATTTAAAATTATTCTACAATTATTGAACATATTCGCTTATACTTGTGAATATGTTTTTTTTATCTAGTGGAAAATATTATAAAAAAAAAATGCGCCGATATGTATTATATATACCTAGTAATCTGCCTGTCTAACATAAAAAATAAATAAATTCAACAATATTCTCAATATCACATAATATCATTTAATATAAATAAAACTTAATATGAAGTTTTCACAATATCGGAACGGTTAAAATTTTGAATTTAATTCCGTCGTCGAGTTGTAGTTGTGATGATCGACACAAAATTCCGAATTGTCCCTAAAATAAAACGGAAATATTCGCAGAATAAGAATCGCTTCTTCCAAATAAATTTATCAGATAAAACAGTAATAATATTTATAGACTCACCATAAATAATTAAATTTTAGTTAAGTATTAATTCATTTAAGGGTTAGTATGTCCCAACAAGCTGTGAAAAGAAAATAAATTAAATGCGAGAAGGAATTAAAACAAAAAAAATCATTCGAAGAGATGATAAGAACAAAAAACATGCAGAGTTTGTAAGAATTCAAATATTTGAGATCGTGTTAAGGTTATTTTTATACAAGGTGGGTCGTTTCATACGACGTAAGGTTCATATGGAAAAGTATAGGATTGTTTTGTCAATTTTATTTAGTTCGAATGGCTACACTGTTGTCGATGTACAATTTAAAATTATTTTGAATTATACAAGATCGATAACAAAATTACCTTTTTTTTTTAATGGAACAGCCTGTATCGAATGACATATTTGAAATCGAAAGATCAAATTAGAGTGGGATGGACTGAACAAGAGGGAAAAAAATTTTATTTGTAGCTTAACGAAAACATTTTTTCGCTTTGAACATTTAAACTAAATAAAACGGATTTCATACTTTTCCATATACAGGCTGCGAAACTACGAAAGATGGGAAAGTGGGATTTTCTGTATGTATATAGTTGATCAATGCGCATATGGTAAAATTATTGTTAAATATACAGGGTGTTTCAAATTCCCAGAGCCACTTTAAACTTTTTAATTTTAAATGGATTGCTAAATTTTTTACTTATTATATCGATAGCCACCTAAAACACCTTTGCAGTGATATATGGTTATGTGCGCTTCTGACTGTTAGTTTAGGCTATATTGGAAATTTTGTCAAAATTTTGGCAGTTGCGACTTTTGAGATTTTAACTTTTATCTTAAAAACTGTTTTAGTGTCGCGCGTGAATCTTTTGTTATGGATTTGGGGGCTAACAGTTAGCACGTTTCATGGTGGTATAACTTAGAAATATATACAGGGTGTTAAATATGTCATGAAACATTTTTCGAAATTCAAACGCTTTTCTTTCGATTTTTTAAATGGAACCAATTTTCCAATATAATCAACAAATTCCTTGTAAAATTGCCTTCAAAATGGCACCAATAACCTAATACTTATTTTCAGTATTTTCGAAGATATTATGGAAAATATGTTTAATAATAGCAATTTACCCCTATTCATTTGTTCTTTTTTATGTAAGTCGTTTAGATTATTTATAACGTAACAAAACAAACCGTGCGTGACACAAAATTATTTTATTTTTTACTCTTTTAGATATACATATATAATAATTTTAAATCAAAAGATGCTCAAATATGTCTCTATTCAACTCCGTGTGTATGGTCTGCCTTACATTTTCAAATATACATATCATATTATCCACATTTAACTGAAGAGAAGCATTTCTTATGCGTTTGTGCATATTGTCTGCCGTTGCATCGGGTGTCATGCATATGATGGTTTTTTATAGTAGACCGTAGAAAAAAATCACAAGGGGTCAATCTGGTGATGCGGTGACCAACTTAATGAATCCCAATCTGTCTATTAATAAATACCTTATAGGGTGCGCTTTTACAGCAGCACCGTAATGTGCGAATGCACAATCGTGTTGGTACCACAATCTCTCCATAAAGTTCCTATAGAGGCCTTCTAGCAGTATTGGTAAATTATTTTAAAAAAAGTTTCTATAAATCTCACAATTTAAGGTATTGTCAAAGAGGAATGGATCCACAACGGTGCACCCTAATGTCCCCCCTGTTTGTGTTGATACTAAATGGATTTGTGTATCATAGTAGTGTGAAGTTTTTCAGTTCATTATTCCAGAATTGACAAATGTTGCTTCATCTGTGATAAGCACAATAATCTAGAATATTTTCACCGATACACAAGTTGCTTTTCAAAATCCGTGTGTAATAAGCCATGGTGAATATTAATTTTATAAGGGTGAAACTTATGTTTCTTTACAATTCTCCTCGTGATAGTGGATGCAATCCCATGATGTTTCGAAATTGTCCTTGTAGAGATTGGCGAATTTTCCACAACGGATTTTCTATAACCATAGTTTTTGTCCTTCCATGTTTATCATAATTCACATAACCCGACCAAAGAAACTTTACCGACAAATTCTCAAAGCTTACTATCTGACGCTCTACAGGTAGGATAATCCGCTGCATACGTTCTTGATGCTGATAGTGGATTTCTGTTGCAAGCACCAAGAACAAATATCATATCTATGAGTTCCTCCTTGGAGAAATTTATTTTTAATAAATGAATTTAGGTAAAAAACAGGAACAAGACGATATAATTAACAACCAGATTAAAGTAATACGTAATAACTAATAATCCACAAATAAATCATTCAAATATTATAATAAAATCATAAAACGCTATGACACCAAAAAATAAACTACAAAAAACAACATTATGTGGACATTTAAGCAGAGATTTGATGTTTCGTTATATTCTTAGCTTTTGTTTGAAAATCATGGCCATCTAACCATATTTGGTGTCCCATATATTGAATATTGTCAACACATTTTCCATAAAATTGTAATATCTTCGAAAATACTTAAAAAAATAAGTGTTACGTTATTGGTACTATTTTAAAGGTAATTTTACGAGGATTTTGCTGCTGAAATTGAAAAATATAAATAAATTCCATTTAAAAAAATCAAAAGGAACGCGTCTGAATTTCGATAAATGTGCCATGACATATTTAACACCCTGTATATATGTTGACGTCGCGCCACCTTGAAACATATAAATCGTTAGCCGCCAAATTGATAACCAAAGAATAACGCGCGGCACTATACCCGTTTTAAAGATAAAACTTATAATCTCAGAAGTCGCAACTGTCAAAATTATGATGAAATGTGCAATAAAGCCTAAACCAATTATCGGAAGTGCACAGGCCCGCCGCCAGCCGCCTGAACGCCCGCGTGCAAAGTAGACTAAGCCGCCCCCACCCCCTCCTTTTGTTTCCCCAAATGCAGTTTCATATAAGGACTTTTAAATTTGTTACATATGGGCGTATAAAAAAAGTAAAGTACTTTTCAAAATCTAACAATTTATTATAATTATGCACTATGTCTCAATTAATTAAAAGAATCAGATTATACGTGATATGTCGAAAAATGAAGGTTATTTAGTTTAAAGAAATCGGACAAAATCACTATACATAGGTGTAAAGATGCAAAAACAAAGATTTTTGGCTGCACTCCAAATTAAATACACAAATATATACAGGGAGATACTTCACAATATTTTAACATTTTTATTATAATAATTTATGGTTATATACATGTAGTAACTCAAAGCTCTCGTTTACTGCGTGTAAAGATATAAAAATGAGATTGTGCATAAGGAAAAATGGTAAAATATTGTGTATCTGTTTTATGATTAACTGCACTTTTATGTTTATAAATTTGAATTGTTATGTTGTCAAAATCAAAAGAATGATTTTGAGTTATTTCATGTTTCATCAGTGCTGTAAGATTTTCGCTATATTTATGTTCTTTCGTTCTGTTTTCTAAATATTGCATGGTTTCATCAATATGTACACCATTACAATTTTTAGTCAATCTTATATGCAACGTGTGACGTTTTATTTTTTAAATTTTTTATTATATAGATTTGGTTTAGAAATTTGTTATTATTTCGATTTGCGATTCTAAAATTATAAGGCTTGAAAATTTGATTTATTTTTTCGGATAAATGTTTTACAAGTATATATATTTTGCTTTATTAGTGGCATCGGATCGAAAAATTAAACTCGATGTGGACGCGTTAAAAGCTCTTACATAGACGTTTTAATAATGATTGTATAAGAGATTTACAAAAATTGTACACACGTGATAGTGTAACAACATTCATATTGCTGTTAATGCTGTACTGATTATACCTAAATTTGCCGCCACCTTGAGCATGCCGCCCGCGTGCGGTGCACGCCTTGCACGCCCGCTTGCGGCGGCCCTGGAAGTGCACATAACTATATATCACTGTAAAGGTGTTTTAGGTGGCTATCGAAATAATTACTAAAAGATATAGCAATCCATTTAAAATAAAAAAAGTTGAAAGTAGCTCTGGGAATTTGTAACACATATTTGAAAATATATGTACCATATGCACGTTGATCAACTGTGTATATATACAGAAAATCACACTTTCCTATCTTTAGTAGTTTTTGTGCTAAATTTCGCCGAGACACTAATGGCGCACCCGGTATAGTGGCAATATACATCGTAAATTTCGCCATTTTGCTAAGCCAAACTTGTTAGGAAGCAACAAAATTAAAACGTAACATAAGCAATATCAAAAACAAAACGAGATAATCATAAACATCGACACTAACTTTGCATTACGTATAAGAAAAGCACCTGTCTGCAACTACAAAGAACTCGAGGGTTTTTTTTTTTTTTACTTTAATTCCCATTCGGCCAGCTGTAAAGATAATCGACAATCAATAAGACAGAACGAGTGCAGCAGCATACACAATCTAATGCGACGAACATCACAATTAAAGCATCTTGCCAAAGCCCTTTTTTTACCTGGTATATCCAACAGTTGTTACACTGGCTTCACTTTGAGATGTTCCGATGATATATCTGTTGACTACGCTGTATTGAAGCAGACTCACGTTACCCATAGACACAGCCATGTGTATCGCTAGATAGAAAAGGAACAGTAAATAGAAGATTCCTATAATGACGATGAGAGTCAATGCGGGCCACTCGAGATTCTTTTGATTGACTGTGTCGATGATGAAATATGTATTGATGGCTATTACTAAGATGCTCAGTAGGGTAGCTGCAATCTTGTTTCCCCTATGAAGATTTATATAAAATAAAAATAAAGATATCGCAGAAATTATGGAAAGAACTACCATCCGTTGACGAAATCGCCCATAATCTTCGGATTGCTTGTGAAAGCAATCGTGGGGATTGTAGCGAAAGGTAATTGTAGACTCATGACTGCGTTTAAGTTATCGTTCATGCCCGTCAGATCCTCGATCTGGGTGAAGAAGGCTAAACAAAATGTCGGGATGATGGCGATCGTTCTGGTGAGCAGGACTCGTCTCCAACGGGCCCATTGTAAGTTTAGGAAGCCCTCCATCGAGAATTGGCCGGCGTATGTGCCTTTAATCGGGAGAAAAACGATGGGAATTATCGAAATATGAATTGCAATTGAAAATATTCAATTCATATACGTTCATTCGCTTTAAAAATGTACCTGTCATCGTAGAACTCTGTCCTGCAGCTAAGATACCGACAGCCCAGATGTACATTGCCAACAATCCGAAGGTGCAACCCAAAAATATGCCGCCTTTATACAGATCTGGTTGGACGTACTCGTCGCTAGCCTAAACGATTTCGAGAAAATTAATATTTTGTACATGCAGAACCGGAAATAGACCGGTCATTGAAGTTAGGACAACTAGTCCTGGGCAATCTGACTCTTTTCAAGGATTTATACCACATATGAGCAACCTTTGACATGTTGGTGCAACATTATAATTAAATCGTGAAATTTGGAATTATTACAAACTACGAAAGTTAAATAGCGACAACGAAATCAATGAGACACTTGAGCTTGAATTTGGGAAACTAATCCATCGATGTTTCGATGAATTCCACTGATACAAAGACGTAAAGAATTTTCCAAATTATCGTCAGTCAGCCTTGTACGATGTTTTGATTTATTAACTTTCATAATTGAAAAGAACTGTTCGCATTTATAAGTACTGCCAAACGCGCAAATCAATCTTCTTGCGAATTTTCTAAGCTCCGGAAAATGGTCTTCTTCGAGGTATTTTCTGTAGAAATCGCACAACACCACGTCTTCGAATTTAGATTTTAGGAGTGAGTTTTCTTGAAGCTCGATCAACTCCATTTGCAAGTATAATGGAGCATTTTGTACATTACTTGTTGTTGGAGTAGCAAATAAATTGAAGCTGTCCTCCATTTTTTTTAAAATCGCTAAATCTGTTCGAAAATTGCTCCGACAGTAACTTGAGTCCTTCAGCATATTGAGCATAAGCAGTATTTTCATACGCAGAGAGCGTAGTGAAACGGTAACTGTTACCAGACAGCATCTGTGCCTCCCACAAGCGGATTTTGTTTTGAAACGCTTTCAAACGGCTGTACGAATCATTTACTAACTGTCCTTGTTTTTGAAGTTTCAAATTTAAATCATTCAAATGGCCTGTAAGGTCGACCAGAAATGCCAAGTCACATATCCATTTTGGGTCACTCAATTCAGATAGTGGTTTATCTTTTATTTGCATAAAATCTCAAAAAGTTTTACATTTTTCTAATTTTAATTTCTCTCCATTTTGCATTATCTTTTTCTTGTTTCTCTTTAGTAGTATGATTTCACATATGTAGGCAGGTATTTTGTTTACATGTCAGCCTAGTAAATGTTCTTTTCAATGGTTATTTTTGTTAGCCTGCTGGTTTGCACCGGTAAAACACTTGAAATCGCATTGTGTATGCCAGGAAGTTCTTTTTTCCCAACAAAGTGAACAACTACCTTAAAAACGTTTTAGAACACTTTATTTTGCAAAAAAGCTTTGTTTACAGAACATAAATTTTATTTGACTTTTTGCATATATTGATAGTTTTCACGTTCATTTGTGAGTACATATTGTATTGTTTTGGAGTTTTTTTAGTATTAAATCTGACACAATACATTGTTCCTCGTGGATTTAAATATCACGCAAAACGAAAGTGAGTCTTGTATTTTTTTTTGTCATTTATGTTTTTATTTATATTTACAATTATTTACATCTGTCTATACAGGATACGTACCTAAAGCTTTCGCTTTACAGGACTGGACTCAGCTCAAGTTATCAATAAAAGTACAATTATTACGGAAACTATAACAGTTAGCGCTAAACTTTATTTAAAAAAAAATCCTCTTAAAATCTTTATTACTAGCTTATTGCATGCTCCCCGATAATTATTTATCTGCCACCCCGCATTCGCAGTAATTTACCAACGGTCCTAACTTTAATGACCGGTATTATACACTAATATATAATATATAAAATAAACATTTACTCACCGGGAAAATAGAACCGTTTATCGACGGATAATGATGGCACTTTTCAATCTGCAAATATCATACGATACAAAACAACAAAATCAATTTAAACCGATAAATCCAAGACGCACCAACTCATTGTTTGTAACTTGGTATAAACCGTGTGCAAAGACAGCAACGACGAATACGTTTATGATAAAACTGACGAACAAAGCAATCGCTGCCTCGATGAAGAAATATCTGTTCGCCTCTTTGATCTTAGCATTGTCAGTTCGATCGATGTCCCTCGATTTCACCAAAGCGGAATGCAGATAAAGATTATGCGGCATTATTACAGCACCTAATTGAATTTCCATCGATCTGGATAACGATTAAAGATTACACGAGCAAGTAGAAAGCTCACCAACAATCCCGACGGCTTGAAGTAAAGCTTTCGGCCCGCATCCTTCGCACATCGGTACGAACATTCCCTTTAACACGGCTAATTGATCGGGATTTGAGATTATGTATTCGTAACCGAACGTGACCCCCATTACCGCTATGAAGAGCCCGAACAGCAATTCTAGTTTCCTCAGTCCGTATTTATCTAGGAATAAGAAAGTGAAGGTGTCGATAATTGTGATCAAGACTCCACCCCACAGCGGAATACTGAAATGCAATAAAAATATAGTTTCTTCGATTGTACGGTGAAAAAAAGAAGAATTTATTTAAAGATCGGTTTGTGCAAAAATATATATGCACAGCATTAATGAATTTTGCAAAGAAACATTTATAATTCAAATAGAAATAATAAAAACAAGATTCGGAAAAACCTAAATCGAATAAAATTGTTAAATAATTAAAGTGGCACTTACGCTTTATTGGAAAGTAAATAAATAGCAATCGCAGTTCCAATAACTTCTTGCATATCAGAACCGATGATCGCTATCTCAATCATCACCCACAAAATCAGTCTCGGTACTTTCCTATATTGCCGATAACACATTTCGGCCAAATGCAACCCCGTTACCACACCTGTAAATCAACATAATCACAATAAAAACAGTCTACGTACGAACCCCACATCGAAATCAACCTAATCTCGCTGCCAATCTCTGCATCAACAGTCCTAAGATCGTAGCGCTTAAAAGCACCCATAATAAACTATACTTAGCCACCGTTCCACTTTGCAAATCGCTCTCTATATTCCCAGGATCCAAATAGGCTATTGACATCAGAAATCCCGGTCCGGTGAAGGCCCATAGTTTTCTAAAACTGAATGAATCCTAAAATGCTTCGCATTAAAAACTTATCACTGAAAAAAACCGCAAATATTCGCCTCACGGTATCTATATCTGGTATGGGAATCTTCTCGTCCGCGAAATACGTCTGATTATTCGTTAAATGTGTGTTCTCTCCATGATTTTCGCAAGAATTCGCTTGGTTATCGATAACGGGCACCGTATGCACTACCTGTTCAGAATCTTCCGTAAAAGATTCGTTTACCGTTCCAGACATCTGTTTAGGTGAGAAATTAAGCGGTGAATATATTTTTCTTTGGGTTTATTTAAGTGTTTTACGTAGATTTTTCCCGGCATTTTTTAAACGAAATTTTGACAGGTTGAGAAATGACAGGTGTTAATTTTGGGAAGATCCGCTAGGCGGATAAAATGACAAATCGAATTGGGAGAGGGAAAATTATTTAAACAAACAACAACATGTATGAAATTTATGGACCTCTTACATAAATAGAAAAAATCGTAAAAATCACGCGTTAAATTATTAACAAGTTGTAATTTGCCCAAATTACTTTTAAATAGCTAAGAAAACATATTTTTTAACACTGTTTAAATGATAAATAATGTAAACGTGTTAAATGAATTAAAAAAACAAGTTTTAAAGCATTAAATTAGAGTTTCGTGTGAGAAACAATAATTATTACCTTACGAAAGAATTACTCACACCTGGTCAATAGAAAACAACTTTAAAAACTGCTATTATAACATAACAAAGCTTTACAACCAACCAGTTAGCAATTATCTCACTTCTTGCGTTGTAAATTCAAAGAAAACGCGGAACTACAGCGATAATATTCATAAGTCCGTGATAGCAAACGAGATAAGCGATTAACATACTTTTTAACATCTGACAAATTGCAAAATTTCTGTAACACGTAGATTTCAATTAGCCACGGAATTTACCACTATAAAAGCGATAAAATGATAAAGGCTAGCAATGTGTTTCGTTTATCGCAAATAGAAGGAGGCGTAAATACGAAGAATCAAGCGATTAAAACTGCATTTAATCAAATAAAGTGAATTTTAACATATCTCTGGTAAGAACTAAATTTTATTAAGATATCTTGCAATTGGAGTTTAAGCATGCATTTATACTGAATAATCTACTTTCAAGATCTGATTGATAAAGAGAAAACTGCGTATGTAACATGTATGTAATACCTAACCTGTATAACAACGACACACAGAAATTTTACCTTTAGAAATAACTACTTCACCTTGAACTTTTGTTATTTATTTGTTCGTGTTTTGAGAGAATCACAAAGAATGTCACATATCACCACCTATCTATAAACTTCACGTAAAAAATCCGATACGTTTTCTAACCATTTACAAAATAAAATTAAAAATAATTGTTACAAAATATTGTACAAGTCACGACCCCGCGCCTGTTTTACGAGTACTGAAATAATTTGGTCACTGGGAGTGACTGGCTATAGTAGACTTAATTTAATTTAAACCCGCTTATTAATAATTAGGAATAGAACCATTTCCTTGTAGTAATAATAATAATTTATTGCTACACGGTGTTAGGAATAGATGCGGATTGCAAAATAAAATTCAACCGCGCTTTTAAAATTGTAACCGTACGTGATTTGGCTTCGATAAAATGCATCTAAAACTGCGCATAGAAAAAATAAATCCCCTTTCCGTTGTTTTATTATTGTTAGAATAGGTGTCGTTTATCGCACATTACTGGGAAAACTAATAATGGGGGAAAAATGGGCAGTTAAACAACACCGATTGTATGTTTTATTAGATCATTTCAGGGATCTAATAGTGATAAAATCACAGGCTGTTGTTTGAGCGGTAATCCTTTTATAATTTTTATTGTAAGGACAGGAAATTGGGTAAAATTAATGCTGGTATGAGTCGCAAGCGCTTTATTACTAATTCATTGTTTATTATCGTCGTTAGATGCATTTTATATGAGTGCATTAATATAATAAATTGAACTAGTCACAGGTTGTCACTTTATCTAATTGGTCAATTGTATATTTTTAATGATTTCGTATTATAAAATGTTTTTGTATTGGGATCTACGATTTAAATATAATATTAATGGAAGACGCTTATAGATTATAAATACCACATACAAAATATTGCTGCATTTCTTTCTAACACATAGGTAGTCAGCTATATCGCACTCTGTCTTATACACAGATCCAGACATGACCATTGTGAATGTTATGTATTATTTAAAATGCAAAAATAGAATGTCAAATGGCTAAAGATTTAATCATCGTTTACAATATTAATATTTTATATTTGCAAAAAATATATATATATATATTTGCAATTAATGAAGTAACAGTAAATTTTTTTCATATCAAAAATAGTTTCGCTATATTGAAACCGGCAATTCTTTTTTTGGCATATTACATAATCTACATTTGCACGGTTTATGAAGCAACAACAAAATTTTTTACAAATATAAAACGTATTTTTGGAATAAATTTCATTGATTCCCTGTTTAGTTTAGTACGTGTTTGTTTTCCAATAATTCTACTGCTATCAATATTTATTTACTTAATATGTATAAATTATCATTGTGCTAAATTCAGATATTTAAGTTATAAATTAAATCTGTACTGATCTTAAATAGCTTGTCATACTGATAACTAAAAGCGTCCTTTACTTTGTCTATGGATTTGGAGTCGTATCTTTGAATTTTGTTCATTATCTGTAGGCTTAGTGTAGGTCAAGATTCCATGAATAATGTTTGAATGAAGATTTTGATTTATCTAATAGATAAATCGGTACTTATTAATGTTTAACTTTTGTATTGACTTTCTAATTGTTTCCATAAGAGAATTTGTATTTCCCGCCAAACACTAGGGAGAGTTACGTTCGTTGAATTTTACTTTGTAGAAACTATGCGAATTAAATCTGTTAAATCAAATCATTATTCGCTCCTGCTGATTTCCCTATATTTTATTTGTTGATTATAATTATTATAACACTAAACGAAATTCGAATTTGCTCTGACATTTAGAACAACTTAAACATTGAATCGTGAAAATCCCTAAGATTTTTAATATCTCTGTATTAAATTGTGGGAATCTCGAATTTTGTAATTTGTAACGTTGTTTCTGTTTAATATGCTTGATTTTACTTACCGTATCTATTTATATTCTTACTTATTGTAATAAAATATATATATTTAATAAAGAAATAAAACACAAACTTGCATTTTTATCATACATATAACCTTTTCTTTTATTTCATATAATGTACCATGTATCATCTTATACAATTATTATTTTTATGCATTATTACGAGTCAATAACATAACATCTTCATCATTAACCGTATGATTTTCAAGTGTAGATATTGAGGAATCAATCGAAACATCGTATTATTATCCCTGTACGTTCCGTATGAGACATTGAGAGAGAGAAACATCAATTAATAATGTAAAATTAACAATTAGAGACATCGAGAAAGAGAGATGGTTGGAAAAATGGTATAAAAAATTAAGTTTCAAGCAATTATAGTAACTTTATGTTTAAATTACTAAAAATAATTGCGGGAAATTCAATTTTTTACTTAGCTGAAAAAATGTTTCGAAGGATCAACATTAATTTTTATAGAAATGAGTTTTATTTTTTACTTTTCTAATGTAACAACAGAAATGTTTTCCATATAGATTAAAATACACACGATATGACTGTAATTTAATTTGCCTTTTATTAAATATTATCCAATATATTGTTTATTATAGTACATATTATAGAAATAAGTTTACCCTGTTATAGTACTAACGTGTCACATTTTCGATACATGAAATTCCATTTTTTTTTTCCTTTATCGAATCCGATATTATGATTGCAATTTTCATTTCTATTATTTTTTTCTTTATACATATAATATTAGAGATTGATAATAATAAATAAATACATACCTTATATAATATCAATAATAATAATAAAAAATAAATTTTACAAACGCAAAATGCTACGAGAAAAAATATAATATAATATAATATCTTAAAGTATATAATATCAGTCTAATTTATATAAAATATAGGAGAGTACATATTATACAAAATCTACACGTAGTAACGATTTAACGACAGATTTTTTTTTGATTCTATCCTTTTTAGAAACGAGATTAAAAAAAACTTATAGCACGAACCTTGTATATACAAATATATTTAAAATATCTGATAAACGAGGCAAAACCGTTATGAATTTAATATTTCTTATATATAGATTGCTAAAAATTGCTTTTAATTCTAAAATTTGATTTAAAATCCCAATTTAAGGAATCAAAATCCAATATACGAGGTTCGCACAATAAGTAATATTTAAAATTATGGCACATAATTAAAAATGATTAAACTTACAACACAATAAGCGTTTTGGAAGTGCAATTTTTCACGGCAGTACATATTAAAATACTGTATCGGGTTTATTCTTTTTCTTATTATCATCATCGAATTTGGGCTCGAAAAGTGATCGGTAACACTTAACTATTCAACCGTTTAAAATTCACATTTACTTAGTTTTGTCCATCGAGATGACATAACAACATCCACATCATCGATTAATCAATGATCGATATAACATAATCTAATACGTAAGAACACATTTCGCATATCGCATTACAGTGAGAACTGAATAGACGAATACAAAGTATTAAAATTAGGAAACGCTGTACAAAAACTAATTCTCATATAGGTACATATCGTTACATATTGTAATATATATTATATAAAAAGCAAATATAAAATTTATAATTAAATATATATTTATATATAATATGTATATATCGTTATCACTACACAAAGAAAAATATCTATCTAAAACTATTTTATTTTCTTAGTATACTTGGTTTTTGTGTTTCGATTACTCTAAGTTTGAGAGAATTGGTAGCTGATGACACCTTGATCTGAAAGCGATAAGAGAAAGGTTTACATCAATTTCAAGGTCGATATTTTTATGTCGGCTAATAATTCAAAGATTTGATACATTCTGCATAACTTCTAGTTATAATATATATGTATACAACGTGTCCCACATCTATTTTCCCAGGCATTTACTCGGAAACTAATAGAGATAAAAAGTTGCAGTCCCATTATAACACACCCCGTATAAATAGCGTATTACCCCCCTCCCCCACGTGTTTTTTCTTTTAAATTGCACCTCTAATTTTTTTCGCAAGTTTTCTGTAGTTATAAAGACAGTCATATGTATCTTTTATTGGTAAGTTAAGAAGTAGTTACGAAAAATGCATGCAGTGACAGCATAAATGTTGAACTGAAGTGTGCCGCTCCCATGAAATATGACTTGGCATCCCTTCTAATGTCGAACCAATCCATATGATTACAATAACAATGAGAGGAACGCCAATGAACAAAATGTCAATTGTGCAATATCACAGAAGCGCAAAGTAATTTTGATAACATTAAAAGAACAACTAGAAGTTCCGGGCCGTTCACCTAGTCGATTAAATAGTCGTTGGATGACGGATTACGCCCCAATACTGCGGACCGGCTAAACCGCACCGCTCTCCGCTAATCCTAGTACACACCTGTGATTTGGGATCGTCGGTACAGAAAGACTCTCGCAGTCGTTCGTTTGATGACCAATTAATAAATAATATTAAACCGCACCACTCTCCGCTTTCTTTCAAACCCTTCCCACTTGTAAAAAGACTCGACGCTTCGCGTCTCGCAGTCGTTCATGTGATGACCAATTACGACCCACCTCAGCTGACCCGCTAAACCGCAAAACTCTCCGCTTTCTTTCAAACCCCTCCCACTTGTAAAAAAGACTGGACGGTTCGCGTCTCGCAGTCGTTCGTTTGATGACCGATTAATAAATAATGATAAACCGCACCTCTCCGCTTTAATTCAAACCCCTCTCACTTGTAAAGAGACTCGACGGTTCGCGTCTCGCAGTCGTTCGTTTGATGACCGATTACGATTTCCCTCCGCTAATCCCCGTCTACACCTGTGATTGGTTTGATTCAATATTTTTTTCTTTTCAAATAATATATTCAAAATGCCGACCATTTTCCATTCATACCTACGATGAAACTCTGTTGTATCTTCTTATTGTCTCTGCAGAAATATTTTGGCAGGCCTGACATATTTTATTTTGTAAGTCCAAAACATTAACTGGTATTTCGGCATAAACAACCTGCTTTAAATATCCCCATAGGAAAGAATCTAGGAGTGTCATATCTGGTGTGCGTACGGCCCACTCAATTGGTCCTCTAGTTCCAATGTAGTTCTGATGAAACTGTGCGTCCAAATACTGACTAACTATGTATGTGCGAATTATGAGACGGAACATCGTCCTGTTGGCACCATATAGTACATCTCTCGATCAAAGGAATATGTTGAAGTTGACAACTTAAATTATATACATAGTTATTCCCTGTGTTTATTAATTCCATTATGTATAGAAGGCAGCGATTAATACTTCTATTTTTGTTGTTGTTAAGGATATTATTTATTGATAAAAATCTAAGTTATATTATGTGTCAAATCCAGTAGACGTATTTTTAAGTTAAACTGGGTATTTCACTAAGTTTTACCGGGTTTCCAACTGCAAAACTCGACAGAATATCTTGAAAAAGAACTGGTAATGAATTCCTTAAGGGTTCTCTGTAACTTTCCTCCGTAAGAGTACCTTTATAGAAGCAAGGTCCAATTAAATGGCCATTGAAACAAACATGGACGCTCCATATAGTCTGAAAGTGTGTCTGCTGTACCCAGTGAGGATTCTCAACAGACCAGTAATGGCTGTTGTGTCGGTTGATCACTCCATTGTTGTAGTGATTCCGATTTCTGTGGATTAACATGCACTGAAGCTAATCCGTCCACAGAATTTTCCTCATTTCTAATAGGTCGAATATGCTGAACATTTTCCGAACTTGGGGAAGTAGCGGTGCGCATTTTCTGTTCGACATTTGAAAATGTGCAATAGGAATCGAGGCCTTCGATTCGGGAAATGTTCTCGATAATGTTCGGCTTGTCCAGCATTTTTTCGACACTCACCGTAGATCAGCAGCATGTCTACTACATATTCATCAGTGCTGAATAACGAGGGCATTTTTCTGGGATATAAGTAATTTTATTTACACTAATCTAAACAAACAATAACAGAATAATAGAAAAAACAAAATTAAATAACTTAAAACACAGACAAATAACAACAAAGGAATTGGAGACGTATGTATGCTATATCAAATAAGTTTAAATTACTTTAAATAGCGTTGACTACCTCGACAGTTTGGAAAACGAGAGATTATAGTACCATGTTATATTTCATGGGAGCGGCACACTTCAGTCTAAAATTTTTGCTCTCACTGCATACATTTTTCAGAATTACTTTTTGAACAACATTTTGTATAATAGTAATAAAAAAATACATATGAAAACTTGCGACAAAAATTAGGGGTGCAATATAAAAAAAATAAAGTGGAGGATGGGGTAAATGCTATTTATACAGGCAGAGTTTGATGTACAATGTCATCTAATTTCCACTGGATTTTACTGCAACTTTTGATCTCTATTAGTTTAAATAGATGTGGGACACACTGTATATAGGACAATAGGAGCAATATTTAATTTACTTGGAACCAACCCTTCTATACAGGATGTTACAATATCGCATAGCTCATATACAGTGTGATTCGGAATGTTATTAATCGAGGAATTGCTTGCAAATTCTAAGGATTCAATACGCGTTGAAGTTAATTTTGAAAATTAATCGATATAAAAGGATAAAAAAAGGGTTGAATGCAAATGCTACTTAAACTAGAACTAAAGTAAAATAGAAAATTTGACAGCCATCTGTAGCGACTTACCTTCTGGTGACCTTGAACGCAAAGCTTTCTTTCAAAAAAACTTCGCAAATAATTCAGAACTGACAGAACATTGCACACTTTTTTAAAGTTATAGGTAACTTAAAACTGAAACTAAAAAATGAATGGAGAAATTAGTGTTCCTGTTGCATAATATTTAAAGCTGGTGTTTTCGATATGAATAATAAATATAAATAAAAAAAAAAAACACAATTGTTCCAAAAGGATCCTACGTACGATTTATATGAATATTTTGCAATGGGAACAGTAGAGGATCTTGTGGAACCCTTGTGTTGTCTACGCAAAAAGTAGAAATGATAAAAAAAAAGAAGATTAACTAATGAAAATAATCCACACTAATACAATATTAATTTCATTTATTACATGCTGCTCTCCATGCAATACAAAAACGATCATTACAATAATTAAAACACTATGTATTTAAAATTATTGCCTTTTTTTTGTTGTAGTATTTAAAAATATAAATAATATCCTTCGTTTACTAAAAACTTAGTAACAAATAACATAGTCGCTAAGAATAAAATTAAGATAAAACAAAAGAGAATCGATCTACCATTTTACGTAAAATAGTACAACATTAAAAACTATATTTACAACACTAAAATTCTAATCAGGCTTTCTTTTAAAAAAAAAATTCAATTTTTCTTTAAACGTAGTATAACAATAAAAATTAAAATAGACAATAACTGTTAAAAACAAAGAAGGAAGACAATAATTTAAAAAGAAATTTTGCTTATAAAACTACTTAACTAAGGAAATTGATGCGCACAATATTTACAGAATAAAGACAGAATTAATATTAGTAAAAAACAGATAAAGAATAATAAGTTAGTCGTTTGTTAA
Source organism: Cetonia aurata (assembly GCA_949128085.1). NCBI lineage: Eukaryota > Metazoa > Arthropoda > Insecta > Coleoptera > Scarabaeidae > Cetonia > Cetonia aurata. The sequence continues at coordinate 33,038,179 of OX421889.1, read as the reverse complement.
GACAAAAATGTTAGGGAAGCATAAAAGAGCGTAATAAAATTGAGCAAAACTAAAAGGAATTGAAAAAAAATAATAGTGAAATTGACATTAACAGCTGTCAAATGTCATTTTTTGACATTGACAACTGTCAAATGTTATTTTTATCTATAGACTAGTTGGTGGGCAACTCAAATTCAAAAAGATTCGGTAACGTTAAGCGAATACAAAATAAAAAATGACATTTGACAGCTGTTAAATGTCATTTTTTGACATTGACAACTGATTTTTTTTTAGTAACACGTGTTGTCTGTAAATTATGGCAAATGTAACTATTAAATATTTCATGTTCTAACTGGATTGGATATAAAAATGACATTTGACAGCTGTCAAATGTCATTTTTTGACATTGACAACCGTCAAATGTTATTTTTATATATAGACTAGTTGGTGGGCAACTCGAATTCAAAAATATTCGGTAACGCTAAGCGAATACAAAATAAAAAATAACATTTGACAGCTGTCAAATGTCATTTTTTGACATTGACAACTGTTTTTTTTTTTTTTAGTAACACGTTCTGTGTAAATTATGGTAAATGTAAGTATTAGATATTTCATGTTTTAAGTGGATTGGATATAAAAATGACATTTGACAGTTGTCAAATGTCATTTTTTGACATTGATAGCTGTCAGATGTCATTATTTGACATTGACAACTTTTTTTTTTTTTAGTAACACGTGTTCTCTGTAAATTATGATAAATGTAAGTATTAGATATATCATGTGGATTAGATATAAAAATGACATTTGACAGCTGTCAATGTCAAATACCAAATTGGTACGAATCTCGTAATATTAAAAATTATTGGAAAATAATTAACTAATGTAAAAATTGAAATTTTATGGCACGAATTTTAAATTTTTCCAATTCCTTTCGATCGTGTTAGAAATACAAGGGTGCAAAGTAAAAAGTGAGAAGAAACGGAAGACGATCTAATAAGTCTCTCAAGCGAAAACGCACGAAACAAACGAAAAAAACAACCGATTTGTTTTTCTTTAAACTACTCATTACATCACATCGACAAACATCTCGCAGGGATTCCCCATAGCAATTTTAAAAGATTGTCTACTACCGGCTATGTCTTTGGACTGCGCGGCCACCTGGGTACCGCTACTCTGGTCCGAGCCGTTGGAGGAGCCGTTTCCGTTTCCGGTGGCGACGGGCATCGCCGATCTGGGCCCCAGGGAGGTCAGGTCGCTGTCCGAGGCGCTGCTATGTCCCGCAGCCGGATCCTTTAGGTGATCGGAACCGTTCGATGAGCCTCCTGTAACAATAGAATCGAGCCCGGTGTTCAAGCGATGGTGAGGTGTGAGAAAGCGCCATCTCCTGTATTTCCGACGCAAATATCGTATGGCTTACATTAGGAACCCTTAAAATAGCGCTTTTTTGCGTTTAAAACGGTAACAAAAATAACTATTTACATATTCTGTTTCTAGAAAATGATTTATTGAACGAACCTTGTATATTGAATTTTAGTAGAAAAATGAAATATCTCGGTAACTATTCAAGAAAATTAAGAAAAGTTGTAGATAGTTTCAAGATATTGAAAAAATGCGTCTTATAAAATAATTTTTAAATATACAGGATGTTTGGTAAGTGCTTAAATCGATTTTAACAAATTATTTTTTTTTTGTTTTCCAAGTTAAATTGACAGATATTTTACTACCACCAAAAATGATACTTGATAAAAAAAACTAAATACGACAAAATGATTTTTTTGCTAAAAACTTCAGGTATTTCAAGTAGATATTTAAAAAATAGTGCTTAGATGATTTGTTGCTATCGAAAATATGCGTCTTATAAAACGATTTCCGAATATACAGAGTGTTTCGTTAGAGAGCAAAAACGGTTTTATTGAATAAATTGTTTTCAATATTAATTGAGTGATACAATAATAATTTACTACTCACAAAAATGCTTCTGGAAGAACCAGATCTAACATCATTTTTACTTAATTTGGGTAAAATTACTTTTTGGGCAATTCCGGTAAGTTTTTTTTGTAAAAAAATAAATATTCCAAAACTTGTAGATATTTATTATTATTATTTCTTATAATAATGCGTTCGTATTGAAATAATTCGTCTTTTTAAAATAATTTTTGAAAATACAGGGTGGTTCGTATGAGCCCAAAATTGTTTTTTTTTATTAAGTTAAATTGATTGATAAAATAATTTAATATCAAAAATTATATACACAAAAGACGTTTCTTAAAAAAAAAAAAAATTTTACTCAATTTCTAGAAACAGACTTTTTATATGAACCCTGTATGTTGTTTTTTTTGCTAAAAATTTAAATATAAAACCTATTGAAGACTCTTTAGATAATATAATCTTTATATATATACAGGGTGTTTCGTATGAGCCGAAAATCGATTTTATCGAATTGCTATTTCGTTTTCAATTGAATATCAAAAATTATATACATACATAAAAATGTCGATAAAAATGACTTTTTGGACGAATACTGTGTTGTTTTTTTTTTTTTGATAAAATATTAATTATTTTAAAAACAATTGTTAATATTTAAAAAATTGTGCTTAAAGAATTTGTTGTATTTGAAAATATGCTTCTTATAAAACAATTTTTCAATATACAGAGTGTTTCGGTAGGAGCAAAATTGATTTTATCGTATAACTTGCTTTGTTTCCCATCTTAAATTGATTGATAAAATAAAAATTTACTACACATAACATTATTATTATTATTTAGTTTCGACCAAGTTGCTTTTTGGGCAAACCCTGTATGTTGATTTTTCAATAAAAAACTAAATATTTCCATATTATTGAAGTGATTTAACAATGTTTTTTTAGATAAACTGTTTCTATTGAATATATGCGTCTTATAGAATGATTTTTAAATATACAGGGTGATTCGTAATGGCATAAAATCGTTTTTATCAAATTATATATATATATCAAATAAAGTAAGCCTTTGGAAATGTGGCAAAGCTGTGGATTAGAATCAATTTAAGCCGTTATAACTCGGTAAGTGTGCAAATCGTTTAATCAATGTATCAAATCGATGTTAAGATGAAGCAATTGTACAAAACAATAAGCGGTTATGAGAGAACATTTATTTTTTTTGTTTTTATTTGTTCTTCTTCTACTTACGCACACTACACCTTCATGCAATTAAACAAAAACAAAAAATTCTTGGCAGATGAGAAGAAATCATCAGATACCTTATACTGCAACGGTATCCTAAAACGTATCAAAATACCACCAGTTATTTCACATCGATACGAAAAGAAATAATCGAAAACAACCGTTGATTGATTTTAAAACGGACGAATAGAATTCTTATAGATACTTACCACTTCCGCTCAGAACGGATTCCTCGCGATTGTAACCGTAAACTGTATTCTCGCTGGCCGTATAGAAAGGCATCGGCATGTACTCCAACGGATTGTAAGTGCCACTATACGGCATGTAGTTCGGAACGTTCGGTAACGGACCGACGGAATCCGTATCACCCTGTATCTTCAGATTCGACATGGCCGAACACAGATCCCCGAAGATGTAATAGCACTGTTCGGAGAAGGTTATCTTGTTGACGGTGTGCCTGATGAAGCCGGCTTTCAGGAGATGCGAGGCGTACTTCCTCGCGTCCCTCCGATCTTGGAATCCGTTTACGTGAGTGAGTATCCAGTCTATCATGTCGGTTCCGATGAAAGCGTTCGGTATTGTTATTTTCAACCACATTCGATCTCTGATCTCCAAGCCGCTGTCCGGCCTTTGCATGGCTTGAACCACGGTCGCCATTGGGGAATTGATCGTCAACGGTTCTTCTAGATCTATATATAAATATATCGGAAATTGTTCGTAAAATAATATGATTTGAAATTAAAACATACTATGAGATTCAAAATGATTGTCGTAAGAAAAAACTGTTTTCCGGAAAAATGTATCTATACTTATTACCAATTTAATGAGTGAAGTAAGCTACATACAAATTTCATACATTAAATCAATTTTCTTGACATTTAGCGACATTGGTGTACGTGTTGTAGTATCCTTCGTTTATTTATCTTATAATTTTTTCAAACCGTTTATATTTACATCTAATAGCACCAACAATAGTATTTTTGAATACTGTAAGAAAATAAGGGAATTTATCTGTGGTAAGGCAGCAAATTATTTCATAACATAGACCTAATCTATAGAACGTTTATCTGTTTAAGTGTACAATGCCCTACACACCAGAGCACAAAACATTCATTTTGGAAGCTTATTTCCGAAATGGACAGCGAAATCACGAAGGGACATGGATATTCTCTGTAGATTTATGTATTCAAGAATTCCGTGTACAGTTTCCGGATGAAGAATTCGATGATTTGATTTTAAGCAGACATATTTATAGACTTGTGCACCGCTTTCGAGAAACAGGAAGCGTTCGTAAAGGCAAGTCATCTGGTCGTCAGACAGTTCTTACAGAAAACAAAATTGAGGATGTACGAACTCGTCTAGATCAGAGTCCCACTAAACCATTGCGTCCCGTAAAAGTTGGAGTTTGGTTAGCTATGTCCAGGCAACGAATAATAGGGCCAATTTTCTTCGAGGAAACTGTAACAGCCCAACGTTACCAACAGATGTTGGAATTGTTTATTGCAGAGTTGCAAGAAAATGAGCTGGAAGCAGGTTATTTTCAGCACGATAATGCTCCAGCGCATACTGCTCGACAAACCTGCCAATATCTTCAACAGTTTTTTGCTGACAGGGTCGTTGGAGCACAAAGATGGCCACCAAGATCGCCTGATCTAACCCCATTAGAATACTTCATGTTTGGCTATCTAAAAAATAGGATCTATAGAAACCGCATGCATACCATAGAAGAACTGAGAGATGCCATTATCAATGCAGTACAGAGTATAACTGCACAACATCTAATCAATGTCTTCGACAGCATGAAACGAAGAGTTGACACTTGCATTAATGCTCATGGTGGACATTTTGAACACGCTCTTTAAACAATTTTTGTCACTTAATAATTATACTAATTGTATGTTATAATTTAAAGTAATAAATAAATTTAGTTGAACACCAGTTAGTACTGAATTGTAATATCATAATTTCCTAAGGAGTTAAATTAATTACAGAAACACCAATCCATAGTCGTTTATATAATGCGAGTTCAAATATAGGTTACGTTTTCCTTATTTATGACAGATCCGTTTACTTTCTTATGTTCCAACACTGACTTAGTTCAAACCTTCATTACAAACACGCGGCATATACCTACACCCTGCTACTATCTATAGGAGCGGATTTGACAATCTTTTTGAATCTCATAGTATATGCGAAACACATAAGTGTAATACCACTATATTGCGGGTCCCGTATAGAACCAGTGGCACAAATTGCCGCCGATGAAGGGGAATGGAAGATACACTTCTTTGTCTAACTATGTTCTCTGACAGTTCTTATGTTTGACAGATTTTGTTTAGTCAAAAGTCAGAATAGTTGTCTATGGTCAGAATATAGGTTATCTCTGGTGAGAATACACAAGTCATATATGAGTATGTAAACAATAAAGATTATTTTAAAGTATATTATTGAATATACTTTACAATTGTGCAGAATAATAATAATTTGAATTCTTTGGAACAAATGACATCAAAAGTTGGGAAAAGTTCTACCAGATATTTAAAGTATTCCTAGAGGCTACTAGAACGGTAGACAAACCCAAACAAGAAGAAAATAGAGTGGTACTTTCATCGATTGATGATGGAGGCTTACATCTATATGATACTTACTGTTACCTATGTCAAGGGAGAGCAAAAATTAAAATATGGGGCTATTATCAAGCAATTTCAACTGGTTGAATATTATGAAAGAAAGTCTCAACATCGAAAAGCAGTTATTAAGTGAAATTGTGATACATAAATAAAACCAGGAAATCTGAGAATATTCTAAATTTAAGTTTATTTTTATGTGATTTTTTTTATTTTACTGAGCTTGTTTTCAGTATTGTTGTAATGAATCTGTTGCTATTTTATATTAGAGATTATTTTTTGTTCAATATACTTCTTCTCTTTAATTTTTTCATTTTTGTTCATGTTTTCACCAGGAATAAAGTTACAATTTTATTATTAAAACAAAAGAATATTTCTAGGAATACAAAAAAAAAATGTTTATTGAAATTTGTTTACATTTATTGAGGAAACATACACGCATAAACTTGATCTCTGTGATTTAACTCTATGGCTGCTTCAAAATTTTCATTTTGGCCAGGTTGCTCAAAAAGTTGAATTTTCAAAATATATTAGTCGATAAAAACCACTGTCAACATGCCAAATATATGCTCGATTAAAATTCTAACTTGAGAAAGCCTGTATAATTGAATAATATCTGCTGTTCAATAAGGTGTCCATCGCCGCTAAACGGTGTAATTAACCAAGATAATGTTAGATAGGCAAAATCCCCTTTTAACAAATTTTCCAAACTATTTTCAGATGTAACCTTTGCATATATACTAGAACTCAAGAATACTCTTGCGTCATGCATGCTGCAGACCATTCTTAGGGAAAACTTTTCTCATTCCGTGTGTATGTGTTGCCAATATTTTGCAGCTCCAATTTGATCATTAGCGAATGAATATGTTGTTATTATAGAATCTTCCACGAGCACTTGCTGAAACAATGATGCAGCACCAAATAATAATTGTTCTCTATCAATTTCGATAAATATGGTTTCAGTGTGTGGAGTAAATCAAGAATATATAAATAAATAATCAAATAACACAAATTTGAACTGTCAACGTCAACTGATTTTCATGTTTATTACGTTAAAATTCCGCGCATGCGCACGTTACGTCAAGAACAAGTAGGAGTTTCCGATATATATCCATCCCCTTTGATTTCGGAATTTTTTAGGATGTGTCAGCAATATAGTAGTATTACATATATAGCGAAACATTAATTTTGCGGATGGTAAACCATGACGGAGATACAACAAGTGCACAAAAGTAAAATAGGGGTTATAAATCAGGATTTATAAGTGGAGAAAGGTTTCAGCTATTAACTGATACAATTCTTCTGTCAAGGAGTTTTTAATTCCCGTTTTATTTTGCAAATAAAGGATCTAAAATACACAAAAATAAGCGCAGAAATCAGTAGAAATATTACTGTGAATACCACTGTCGATAATTCAAGCATATATTTCTATATAGAGCTTTACTAATTTCCAACACTAATGGGTTAAACACAAGTAATTTCTTTTTAACGCTTTGGGATTACTGTCTTTGTAATTTTCTGGTGAATACATAGATAAATTAATAATCGATTAAAATCTAACAAGTTGTTTATTCCGAATGCTACAATAAAAGATGTATTGGACACATTGGGTGGAACGAAGCGGTCAATTTGCAAAGGATAGAACAAAAATGTAGAAATGTAACGAATAAGGATCAGCAAAATTAATTACCTTTACACTTAATACATATATATATAAAAACATAAAAAGCAGAAGCGACACGTACCAGGATCTAACAAACACTCACGTTCATTGGCAGGTATGGTACTGGTAATCGAAGCGCTCGAAACTGTCGAACTACTCGGAGGCCTCGCTACGGGATCCCCCCTGACAGCCGCAGTATGAGCCACCCACGCTCCTATAAACAGGGAAAATATAAAAATATAGGATGAAAAATACTATAAAAATCATACCGGGATCGATCGGCCTAACAGGTTCCGTCCTCGGTATTGTAAAATACCCCTTCGGATTCGGATCCCAACACTTCGCGACGACTAATTTGATCGGGCTGCAAAATTATTAATTGAATCGATTAATTACAGGCAACGCGCAAGGAGATCACTCACCCCGGTTTCTGTACGACCTCCCGTAAAACGCGCACGGCCTCATCGTTCGACATATTCTCAAAATTAACATCGTTCACTTGTAAAATCATATCACCAGGTTCGATCCTACCGTCCAGAGCCACTGCACCACTGAAAATCGTTGCATTCGATTAGGAATTCACCGAGATATATCGATTTTACCCTTTCATTATAGAACCGACGTAAATACCACCATCACCGCCTTTATTGCTTTGCCCCACGATCGAAATCCCTAAGAAATTAACCGTATCCATGTTTAAAGTCACCGTTATGATGTTCAAAGACATCGTCGAATCCGTAATGCTCGAATAAGAACTAGTCCTGGACATCGCCTGCCGATACAGAAGATATGACGGAATTCGCTGGAATAGCGATAAAAAAAACTTACCTGCATTCGTTGTTTCCTCCGCCGTTGAGGTCGCTTCCGATTCCCGACGTGTAAACGACTCACACTGGAGCATTCGGAGAGAGCCGTGTGTCTACCGGTAGTTTCCGATACAAAACTCGTTGTTTCTAAATCGGAACTAACAATCGATTCGGTTTCGTATAATCTAGACATGGGGAAAAAAATAACCCACAGCGTCATTAAATTAATGAAGTATCTTTGGCAACTAACCTTGGTAAATGTCCGTTAATCCTTGAGGAATATTTGTGATGTCTTCGCCCCTGCCTAGAACTGATAATGCTCTCAGTATCAGTGCAAGCCGATTCGGGAACTTGCGGATGTGGTGGTAAACGTTGCTCCGATTGGAGGGTGACGCTGTCGGTGCATTGTGAACCCCCATCAGATTGATTTGAACCCTCCGCCGACACTAGCTGTTTGGTAAAATTTAATGACACAATTGCAAAAATTCTAAGATGTAGAAAACGTTATTGCCGCAAATTCCTACATAAAGATAACAATATGTGTAAATAAAGGCACTATTGAAATGAGTTGTAATTAATACCAAAATGATGTGACTTACCCAACTAACAACTCTGCCATTGAAACAGGGTAGATGTGCACTATCCTCTATGATTTCCTCTTTGACGACACTGCAAATAATTTAAATAAGCCGCGAAATTACCAAAAACAATCGGATAATCCAAGTAAAGTCCATATAAAAAACACAAAATCGCATTACAATGGCTACTTGACAGAATACATGAGAGTAAATATTTATGCCGATTGTACGCAATTTTTACGTTCGAGATGAGTATCGGACGATGCCCCGTCATCCTAGGCGCACAACATCAATTAACAAACGTTAATTTCGCGGATATTTACCCGAAATCGTCGTCCATCGACTTGAAGAAAAATTTATAATTCGGCTTGTTCAGGACATTCTTAAAATCGGCCAGTGTGACTTTTTCCGGCGCTATTGGTATCTTCACCAAATAGGGGGTCTCCTCGTCGTCTATGTGGTAGATCACCTTCGTCTCGTCCATTTTTCGCGACTATTTCGCCGAAAAATCGCAAATTTTGACAGGAACACAACACTCTCAATACAACATGGCGACCACGGCTGGGAGATTAGCATATATGCGACCAGCATCCCCACCCACCCAAATCGCTTTACTTGAAGACTTGAAGCGCTCTAGGTAGGCGAAAGTAGAGATTTTTTAAGGGATAAACAAACAAAATTAATTAGTTTTAAGCATATGAATTATATATGAGTAGCCCGAAAATTTAATTTAGCGATAAAATTAGTAATAATGTAACGTCGAAGCGTTTAACGTTAATATAAAAACTCGTTGAACGATATTATTTGAACGAAGTAATTAATTTGTATTTACTAACTTGATAAAAATCAGAATGCATCATAGAACGTGATTATGCACATACAGAATATCTTTTTATATTAATTTTCTCCAGTGATTCCGTAATAAAACTAATAAATAAGAATTTTAGACTTTGGATTGGGGGTGAACTCACTCAATGGCATTGCACCAATCAGAACGCTCTAAGGTGTTTTGCGATTCTTTCAAAATCTTGTAAAAATAATGGCATTATAATATTTTGTTATTTTACTAGCAATAAGTTTACATCTACAGAAAATAAAATAATAATAATAATAAATATGTTTTAAAACTATTTTATTCAACATTTATTATCCATAAAAATTACAAAAATAAACTATATTATTTACAATATTCAATGCAGGTACTTTTGTTTTTTAACTAAATAAAATTTTTGTTGGGTATATTAGCATAGTTTAATATATATATATAATTTAGTTTAATAAAAAATTAGTTTATAAATTTATTTACCAAACAAATTTGGTAAAAACCTATTTTATATATTATACAATTCTAATGTACTTCAAATTTAACCCTCCACTAGGCGTGTCTGCTTGCAACATATCAGAAATGCACAGGTATAAGTCCGCTGGGCCTATGCGCGACTAATGAAGGGTTAAGTAATTTTAAGTGCAAAAGGTATCGTCGTTATGTGAAGGAATTCCTTCACTCACGGTATTGTCATAATAAAGGGTATCGTTATTATAGTGCCAAAAAGAATCGTAATAATTGTTATAGAAGGAATTGCAATGATCGTCATATTCTATGTGGTCTCCATTCACAATTTGTTTATATTTTCTGTTATTTTTTTTACCATTTACTTCTTTTGTGTCATCGCAGCAATATGTTATTTTATAAGCCGGATAAAATTCGTTATTTCCAAACCTGGCAAGGTTACTATTAAATTTTGACTTTGTTCTTGAAACATTGGGGGGAAGTTCCATGTTTTTATTGCAGACCAGTACATGCACTAGAAGCACAATTCTCTTATCTTGCATATAATCACAATTATGGGCTGAATAATTTAAAAATTCATTGCCCATCTTTGGTCTATATGGAAACCGAGTATTGCTACATATACTCATTATATGCTCGTCCTTTGTACCGTGGTATAACGTTACGATCTCACGGTAACTGTCATTACACCTTTCCAATTTTTCTTTCTTCAGTAAGAATGCTGCTAATAAATACGGGTGTTGGATACGATCGATTTGCACCACTCGAAAACATCTTTTCTTGGCGTGGTTAAATAATTTTTCAACACGACGATATTCCTTAGAATGCCAATCTAATTCATAATACCACGTCCATAATCCCATGTCCCAATTGCCTTGCCAATTTAAAGAACGGGCATAACCTCTGATGTAATCACTAACCGAAGTAATATCCTTTTTCTTCGGTGTTGGTCGGGGACAGAACCGGTCCCAATGTAATTGTCGTTTCTTTGGACGGAAACGCCAGGTATTTTTTCGGGATCCTACGTAATTACAAACATTATTGTTCGGTTTAGCAGGAGTAACGTTTCTTTCACTGATTTTGAGGTATTGCAATTCTTCACAAAGCATGTCGCATTTTCCTGTGACGTCAAAAGGAACCAAACGTGCTTGTGGATTCCTTAATTTAGTAGATGTTGTATAATACTTCTGATTTTGCTTGTTTGTGTTTATAGTGAGAGGTTTATTCTTCTTCATGTTTATTTTTTTTATTTGATATATTTTACACAGAGAACTGAAGGATTAAAACTTACGTGAAACAATCACCACAACAAAACTTAAAATTTACTTAAACCAGGTTTAAAATGTATAAAATTTGTTATTATCGCAGATGTATTTGGGGGATTCCTATATTTCATTATTTTGATTGGTTGCCAGGGGGGTTATTCTCGAACCGATGGAAAGTTTTCACTCCCAGAGAATAACATTCACCACTAACTCCCCGTTACTAAAAATGTGGTATTCTCGAACTAACAGGGAATATCTTTCCTACGTTTACTCCCGGGGAATTATAGTACGTTGTTGTCAAGTCATATATTAGGAAGGGATGGGAAAGAACCAATAGAAACGGCGGTAGAAAGAGATGTATTTATAACAGTTCTTTTTAATTGAAAATATAGTGATCGTTTTCTTTACATTGATCGATATTATCTCATGGCATTTTTAAAAATAAAAATCATGGCAAAGAAAAAAAATCTAGACATGTTACAGCTATACACAAAAGCAAAATCACGACTAATAAAAGAGTACATAACCAAACATCTTGTATTGAATAGCTCGGATTTCGCCGCTAAGCTTATAATTATTGAATTATATATCTGACTGAAGCTTTATTCATATACAAGTATCATTTAAACAAATTATCGCTTAACTGCATTCATGTTCAAGTTTTGAAATATTTTCTGCATCCATCGCACAATATAGGTATATATAAAATTAGGGGAGAATATATAATTTTAACATCCGACTAAAAGTGTAAATCTCACAAATATTTGTGTTATTAATTAGAGAATATATAAGATATCATATTAATTCAATCTGCTTTACTTGCAAGCTATATATTGTTGTTCGTTATTCTACTATCAAATATTAAATAAGATATAATTCACGAATACAACCACATATCAACAGCCGTAAACCGCCGAAATAAAACCGAGCGAAGCCGATTCAATTTCTCATGCAAATTCTCCTGCTTATTTGTAGGAGAAAATACCGGGGAATCTTTCGGGAGTACTTTCCTACGAAAACGTGAGAAATTGAACTCGAGAATACCAACTATTGGAATCGTAGGAATTTTTTGACAATTCTCACGGAATTTCCACTCCCTCAGATTCGAGAATAACCCCCCAGAGATCATACGAAAGATTAAAACGGTCAAACTCGGCCATCTCTCCGTCTTTTCAAAACCTATACAGAAATGTCGATAAAAAACATTTCTGCAAAAGTGGAATTAGAATAAACTGGAAAATGGAGGATTTAAAATTATTTATACATCCTCATGAACGCCATATTATATAAGGAAACTAACCAAGTACGTATAAAAGCAGAATAATTTGAAAAAGGTGACAACAGATATCACCTGCATGTTCAAATAAAGATTTAAATAATTTTGGCTCTCAACCATGTATGACACCGCCATCTATCTAACAATAGGCTGCAAGATCGGAATATCCCATATTTTATTTTTCTCCAACAAAGAATTAAGTTTTTTGTTTCTAATTCTAAGCAGTTATTTTTTCCAAATATATTTGAAATAAATGTGTCTTTGTACATATCTATATTATGTATACAACTAGAAAGGGCGTGATTTAAAATTATTTATACATCTTGAAATTCAATTTTATTTTTAAGCCATTTTTATTATCGATCAATTTATTTTAAATAAGAACTATGAAACAAGAAAGTAATGAATTTTTAAAATCGTTTCACCTTTTTAATTTTGTTAACGATTAAAGATATTTTAATACTTCTTAATTCCCATAAATCTTTATTTGAGATTGACATTGTTTTTTAAAAAGGAATGAAATATAAAGATAATTCAGTAAATTTTAAAACAATGTATGTTATTTTGTTTTGTGCTAATAATTTTTAGTGAATGGAATCATAAATAAGCCCCTAAAGATATTTGATAAGTTTTGACACAACTGAACCACTCACCAACAGAGGACACTTTATTTCCTATATGCATTTTCCGTATTTGCCGCCGTAAAAAGAATATGTCAAAAGCAAGTTTTAAAATTATTTTATAAAACATTTATTATCTCTGAGGTACAAACAAACTACTAATATTACTTATAAGCTATGGTAAAGGCACTTTCCTTCTCGTTAACAATATAAAACTTCTTTGAGAATAATTACCTACAAATAATCTTAAAAATAAACTTTTTTCTTAAACTTTTGTATAAATGGAACGACAAAAATATAACTAGATTATTTACTAAACAACATAAATATGTTTTGAACGTAAATAACTTTAACATAATAATATTATTTGGTTTCTTACGATAATAATACGTACTTTTCCAAACTGTTGTTTAAATAAATTGCTTAATGTATGTCACTATGAAAAAGTAATAGTCAGGATATTTTAGCAATTACATAATCAGGCACTAATCTGAATCGGAATCATCGTAATAAAGATAATTGTTAGGATCACGATAAACACTATAACTGTCGTTATTGTAACAATTATAATAATTATTATATTGTGAGTTCGATTGCGCAGCAGTCACTTTCGGCTTGCGTTTCTTCCTATTCCGTCTTCTATTAACTTCTTTGGGATTTCCACAGCAATACGTTATTTTATAAGCGGGATAAAATTCGTTATCTTCATACTTCACAATAACATCTTTATTGGGTTTCACTGTAGTATCGAAACCGCGTGGAGGCAGCACCATTTCCTCGCTACCCACGCATTCTTCACCGACTAAAACGTGTGCGAGAATCATAACTCTATTACTTGGCGTATCGTCGCTATAATGTGTGGCATAATTCGAAATGGGAGTAAAAGAAATGCCCTGTCCGAACTTATTACCGACGTTCCGCCCATATAAGCGCCAATCGAGATTATCGGTACAGATATTCATAACGTGCGCATTCTTCGTGCCGTGGAATAGCTCCTGGATGTCCTGGTAACCGATACGCTCCTCCATTTCTTTCTTCTTCAATAGAAACGCAGCTAATAAATATGGATTTTGGATCCGTTCGATTTGTGTCACTTCGATGAACCTTTTCTTGGTATCGTCAAATAATTCTTTGATATGATAATATTCAACCGTATACGGATCTAGTTTAAAGAACGTAACTGACGATTGTAAAGCCCATCGGCCCTCCCAATTTAATCTACGTGCATAATCGTTAATATAACGAGCGACGAATGTGATATGTGAAGACGGTTCTACTAATTTTGATTCTCGTAAAGGGTTTCTCTGCACCGTTGTTCGTCTATTCCTACCAGAATTGCTTTGAGATGTTAAAAAATTACCATTACCCGATATGTTAGAGCTAATTGGTTGTCTGGAAGAGCTGATGCTCAAATATCCGATACGCATGCAGAGTGCATCGCTATCGTCATTGTCAGCTTGTGAATTTCTTCGCCTATTGGATGTCGAGCTATGATATCTTTGTTGGTTTGTACTTACAGTTGGAGGTTTAGATCTTCTCATTTTGAATCTAAGTTATTATATATTAATTAATTATACTTTACACAAAGATATAACAGATGAAAACTTCTTTGAAACGTTTAATAGCAAAAATAGTAACTCAGCATATTCAGCAAATCAACACCAACCGTGCAATGGTAACATAATGGTAACAAATAACGAACAATACAGCAACAATACACGAAACAAAAATAAATAACGGGATTTGACAAGATCAAGGTCATACGTTGGTAGCCTTGTGATTATATCTAAGGGCTGTATTTTTAAATTTCGCGCCACAGAGATAGTGAATTTTACGTTTTTATGCACATAATAATTAGATAAAACGATTTATAGCGTGCAGCATCAATTGTATGTTAACATATGTAAGTATATGATGCAATCCTAGACTGAATGCAAGTCGGTTCACTTTGTTTGTCATTGACACGTCTTGACAACAATGTATATCTTTCTTTGTCTAGAAGCTGAAAATGATCGTATTGGTGGAAATCTTCCCGCCAAACAGCAGTTTAAAAATGTATCAATTCAAGAAGAGGAAGTATAAAGAGAACAACAAACATATGTATCTTGAAAATAAATATTTGGATGTGTTGTGAATCGGAAATTTAAAAGTTAAGTTGGTGACGATGGGGGTGAGAGAGTTACTGGTGGCAACACTGACTAACGAACGTGGAACGAGAAGTTGGTGAAAGGTATGGCTTGTATCGTAATTTATAGTTTAAATTTAAAATAAAGATATTACCCCAAATAAAGTGTTTAAGAAGCTTCCCTACAACAGATGAGTGGATGTTTTAATGCAGTTTACACAATTTTAAATTTAAATTTCCCGCTTATTTCAGACCTTTTTATCGTCTATTAAGAATTGAGAGGTTGGTAGGCCTGATAGCACAGATTGGCCAGAATGAAATTTTTGCGCACTTATTAGGTTATGTTTGATGGCTTAAGCGAAAAATAAACCGAATTTTTAATATTTAGCCTTTCTGTTGAAGTTATTAAAATTAATTGGGGGATATTTGTCTATCAAAGTATTTGAGCAAATTTTATCATAAATGTATTTGCAAAAGGGATTTATTTTTAATAATTAAAAGAATTTGGGAAGGCAGCCGGTTTTTTTTTCAAAGAAATAATTTAATTTTATGTTAAATATATATTTTTTGAAAACAGATGTAAACATAAATAATTATCAATGATAACAAAAAATTGCATTCTATTAACATAAACGAGTAATATATTACGTAAGTGCAAACTTAACCCTCAGAATTACATAGATAAAATTAAATTCCAGTCGGAAATATTATATTAGTACAGAAAATATAAATAATGTCTGTTATTATTAATCTTGCACAACTTTGTTAAATAGATAAAATTTCTGCTAAAATATTAATATATCCTTGCAAATGTTTTTAAACTTTCCGCAAATATTGTTACTAGCAACTTCAAAATAAATAATACATTTCAAATATCTATTTAATCTATGAATTTAATACAAAAGTTTGGTCTATATCACGTTTCAATGTTTAGAGTTGTTAAAAGTTCTTTTAATTAATAGGATGTATATAAACAATTCTAAAAATTCTTCACATGGCTTTGGTTATTTAGGTAAATTACACTTATTAGGAAAAAACTACACAAAAATACTAAAATTAGATTATGTAACATCGAGGTATACAACAGCCATATTTATAGAAAACTTTCATTAGATAGAAGTGGATATAATTATAAATATGTAAATATTTGGTTATAAGTTACAGCTAATAATATATAGATAAATACACTTTGTTAAAAACAAAATTTTTTCTAAAATACTTAAGTGCAGATCATTTTTATATACATATATATATTCATTAAACAAACGTACAACCCAAAAATAATTAGACAAAAGAATTTCTTAATTTATAACCAACATATTTTTTTTGTCCAATTTTATTTCGATTAAAAATTTTAATGATCGTCAGTCAGTCGTCATAATCATCATAAAACGAATGTCGAGCACGATGTTGTCGTACCTTATGAATTCTTCTGTTATTATTATTATTATTATTATTATTCCTCCTTCTCGTTAGTTCGTTCGCATCGGTACACCAATATGTGATTTTATAAGCTGGGTAAAATTCGTTATCTTCATACTTTACGATAACATGTCTATCGGGTTTTATCGTCGTGTCAAAACCATCTGGCGGCAGCACCATTTCTTTACTACCCTCACATTCTGTACCGACTAAAACATGCAACAGAAGCATCACTCGATTACACTGAGTTTCGTCACTGTAATACGTGGCATAGTTCGAAATCGGAGTGAAGGAGATTCCTCGTCCGAACTTATTCCCAACGTTCTTCCCGTATAAACGCCAATCGAGGTTATCGGTACAAATACTCTTTACGTTCTCGTTCTTCGTCCCGTGGAATAGCTCATCGATGTCTTGGTAACCGAAGCGCTGCTCCATTTCTTCTTTCTTCAACAGAAACGCGGCTAATAAATACGGATTTTGGATACGTTCGATTTGCGTCACTTGAAAACATCTCCTATTAGATCCGTCGAATAATCCTTTGACCTTGTGGTATTCATTGCTATATGGATCTAGTTTGATGAAGTTAAGCGTTGTTGAAGCCCAGTCGCCTTCCCAATTTAAAGTACCTGCGTAATTGCTGATGTAACGAGTCACAAACGAAATATCCAAAGACGGTTGTAATAATTTCGTTTCTCGTAAAGGGTTTTGCTGCACGCTATTTCTTCGAGCAGCTGCAGTATTGGCACTCTGTTCGTTAATTCTAATACGATTAAATTGTTCTGATAATGCGTCATACTCCCTTGGTTGTGGTACCCTAGGAGGTCCTGCTGAAACCCCTCTCGAAGACGAATAAGTTGGAGAAAGTCTACTATCAAATGTTACTGATTTTCGACGAGTCTGTACAGAAGGTTGTTCACTACTAAACCAGTTCCCCATGTTGAATCTACAATAATACTGGCACGAGCAAGCTATACACCAGCTATTTATTCGCTATATCTTACTCGAAAAATTCCCAAAACTTGCTTGAAATAAAAAAATTTGTATGGGAGATTTTATACGCTTATATCGGACTATGGTCGGATTTGTGCACACTTTGGGGATTACCCCAATCTATTATCGTGTTTGTCTGTGCATATATGTAATAGATTAAAATTGATATTACAGATAGTGGTGTGTTAAAAATATTTGATTTTTTAATTAGTGTTACATATCCAATATTATATTTTATTATATTTATTATAAATAGCGTAACAGGTGTTTTATTTTTAAAGATATGTTGAGAGCGCCCTCTGTTATTGTGTAGCCAGAACAAATTGAAGTCCCCTACCATTCCCCTACTATGCTGGAAGCCTATGCATACTACTGTTGCCAACTTATTATTATTTAATCTTTTTTTCTTTTCTTACAAACAATAATTGAAACGAAAAATGATCATTTTTTCTGTAGGACGTTCAATTTTTTATTACATGAAAAAATGACAAAAAAATGTACATTTAAATTGATCGTTTCAGACGGGCTTTATACGGTAACACTATGGGTAACACTTCTTTTAATTAAAAAAAGAGTGCAATTCCTCATTCCTCATTGAACATATCCTTTATTTGAACATGCAGGTGACATCTGTGGACATCTTTTTGGTATGTGCTTGTGTATGGTGATTATTGGTCTAGTCTTATTTGTGATTTACTGATTTTATGAAATATGAATAATCCAGATTTAAATTAGGAGAACCAAGTTTATCTGTGTAATGATCCCACTAATGTTTTTCATTCGTACTTCGTATTTAGAGGAACAATACTGTTGACAGAACGTTTGTTAGTTTAAAATGTTTAAAGTTACGTAAATCGTGGTATACAGTTGTATGTTTAAATTTTAAATGTGAATGTAACAGTGGCGGCTCGTGACTTTGTTGCGCAGGGGATGCTAAAGTAACCTAACCCTTCTCGGTCAATAAATTGTATTTTTATACCTATTACTGTATCATTGGAAGTGTAGAATAAAAATTGATATAAACAAGAGATCAAAATAAAATATAATTGATTGTCTAGCATGAACTATGACTAAGATGTAAGATGATAGGTAGAAAGGTAATAACAACTTTTAGCCCATAGCTTTAAATTTTTACTGTCTATAAAATAATAGAAAAAGATTTCACATTTCTGTTTATAATCATGAGATGATTTAAATGTGTTGTTTTCTAAATTAAAGCACTTATTGAAATTGTTTTTATTCAGAAATTTTTATATTTAAAAATAATAAAACTTGTGAACTAATTGTTAATGTCGTCGCTTGAAATGTCGTTTATAATTGGTTTGTATTCTTCCATGTCCATTACGATTACCTCTTTTGTTATTCTTTCTCCACTCCAATTCTTTGGGACTCGTACAATGATATGTTATTTTATAGGCGGGATAAAATTCATTATCCTCATATTTCACAATAACATTCCTATCAGGTTTGATCGTCGTATCAAATCCGTCCGGGGGCACCACCATTTCCTCAGTCCCATAACATTCTTCGCCGACTAACACGTGCACAAGCAGCATGACTCTATTATTCAACCTATCATCACCGTAATGGGTAGCATAGTTTGAGATTGGAGTAAAGCATATGCCCTGCCCGAACTTATTACCTGTAGTTTGTCCATGCAAGCGCCAGTCGAGATTATCGGTGCATATACTCATTACGTTTTTACTTTTTGTGCCGTGGAATAGTTCTTCTATCTCTTGATGACCGATACGTTTTTCCATTTCTTCTTTCTTCAATAAAAATGCTGCCAGTAAATACGGATTTTGGATACGGTGGATTTGTGTCACTTCGAAACACCATTTGTTGGTCTCCCTGAATAGTTCTTCAATATGTTCATAATCGTCATCGAAATAATCCAATTCAAAGAACTTGACTGTCGATTGTGAAGCCCAATTTCCTTTCCAGTTTAAGGAATTTGCATATTTTCTAATGTATTTAGTTAAGAATGAGATATTTGAAGACGATTGTATTAAGTTTGCTTCACATAATGGATTAATGTCACCCGAAAGATCACCAACACTTTTGACTGTTACGGCAGTTTGATTGTTCACATCTACATGGTTCATATTTAAAGGTTTAGGCTGATTTATTTCCGGAACTATCGATGGTTCTGATGATTCCGACAAATCAACTTTAATGCATTCTTTTGCTGTATCAGGAAAATTCACCTTTGGTGAGGTATCCTCAATAGTTGCAACGTTCTTAATAGCTAGTTTCGAAGATTCATTATTTCCACTGTAGTTATTCAAGTTTTCATTGGTGGCTCTTTTCTTAATTTCTATATTAGCTGTATGCACTTCATCAGGTGCTTCACAACATCCACACAAATTTCCCATGTTGGTTGTAATTTAAATAACACAGGAAAATTAATTATTAAATTCTATATTGTTACTTTTTCTTCATAGAAATTTTCACCAATGCTATATGGATGTATTAAACAATACTAAATCCAAGTAAATGTGGTTGAAAATTATAGTTATTATCGCGGATTTATCATCACTTATTAAATTTTATAATTTGTTATCTTTTAAAAAACCCTTAATATCGCCAATGTAATCAGATCGTCTAATTTAAAATTTAATTGTTTTGTATATAGGGGAATCCCATTTTATTGCAAAAACTACTTTCTAACATTTGTGTCCAATCAAAAAATATATGTACGAATTTATATTTATATAATAATTTCTATCTATTTGTGACATACTTTATAAAATGGAAATTTAAATTCGGCTAATATTAAATATATTTGTTAAATATCCCAGTAACTATTAAGGGTGGGTTAAAGTCGGTATTGCAGATCGCATTTTACATTTCATGCACCACTTAAAAATAAAATTGTTATATATATTATATAGACTATTCTATAAGTTAGTTTTTATATCGATCATAATATCAACATAATTTTTTTTTATAAAATATTTCCGTAGGTCCATTTTAAGGTTGTTTATCCATTTTAGAGCGCCATCTATAACGCATAAACAATTTTAAACAGAGATCCATTGTTTACCATCTAGTCAAGCGTAGAACCACAGTAAAACATATGCGGAAATTTGTAATTTCATAAAATTGTTAATAATAATTTCCCTTTTATGATAGTAGACATTATCCGACATTATCTTTCGACAAGGTTTTATTTTAATTGAAATTATTAAAAATTAAAAATTTGGCAGGACAATGTAAAAGCGTCATCTATCATTCAGTGACCACAAAATTGAGGGTAAACAGATATCTATAATAAAACTATCAAAAACAAAGGTTTACTGTAGGGCTATATATTACAACATTCTCTATCACTCTATGACATAAAAAAAAAGTTGTGCAATTCCTCATTGTTAATATTAATTACGGTTTTATAAATAGTTAAACTTATGTAAACCAATTTGACTTTATATTTTCGCATTTCCCGTAAAACTACTAAAACTCCATAAATTAAACAAGCCATCTTTAATTTAGCAAAGACGAAAACTAATTTCGTACGGAAATCGTGAAATAGTTCCGAAATCCGCCGCACCTGTCAACTGTCAAAAACACTAATTGGGTCAATAATGTCCACTTTTAATACGTTCATGATCATATGGTATTGAAATTCTCTATCGTATCCTTTCGAATTGTTTCCCACCACGGAAGTAAACGTTCCCAGTGGTATACTCTCGCTCCCCAGCACCATTGGGGCGCCGTTTCGTGTTGGTTTTCGTTAATTTTTCGAATACCCATCGAGAGCTAACCAAACCTGTGAAATGGACTGACGATTTCGTTAATATGGCAGAAAAATTAGGTTTGGGGAACGAAGTTAGGGAACTGAAGATCGGCCAGAGCTTCACCAATCCGAAGTCTACGGCTTTCCATACGATCAAATGTAAGTGCGTCGAGATTTTTTAGGTTAACGTTAACCATTCTGTTTCTCGTCGCTTTCAGATGATTTTAAACCCGCTTCGGTTGATGTTAATAAAATCGCTAATGTTAGCGTCGGGAATAATAATCAAGTGACCGTTACGGTACCACATTTAGGTAAGTTTGTTTTTATATTATGTATAAATAGAGATATAAGAATGTGCTTGCAAATGTGGTAGTTGTTTAGACCGAGAGTCAGTTAAATTTATATCTATTGCGATAAAATAGCAATATCATGATACGAAAAGGAATTTCTTCGGAATAAATAAATAGTCATATAAAATAGAAACGCTATGAATCACTTTAAGTCTATCTCGTAAATTAAACGTTAAGTGGGGTTATAATATAAAAAGCTAAGAGGCTGCAATGTTTCTAGAGACAATTCCCACAAAAACAAAAGAAAAACATAGAGGAGTGTTCCCCAGGACAGTGTTTTTGGTTCTTTTCTATTGTTAATTTTAAAAAATTTAGATATAAGAAGAAAAAAAAGTTTGCTCATATAATGGTTTTTTGTTTTAAGTAATGTACTGAACGATATCTGCAATTAATTTTTATAAATCGCATTTTATCAATAGTCAATATATCCAGAATAAAAATATTGAAATAATTTAAACGGGACATCAGAATATATTAAAAGAAGTATTAAGAAATAGAATGACCATCTAATGTAAAAACAATTTGTTATTAAAAGAGGATATTTTTATCTGTAGGTTGTAAAAAATTTAAAAATAAGGATGAAAAAACTAAATTCAATCTAGTGAAGGAGAAGATATGAAAATTTTAATTGATTATAATAAAACTATTATGTGATTATAATAAAACCATTACGTGAAAAAAAAATTTGTGGAATTATTGTTTTGATTCTTAAAATTTGTAATTATTACATTGCTAGGACTGATCAAGGTGATTGTTCTTATTGAAACGTTTCAGATTAAAAAAATTAATATGTTCCAAAAAGGTTTGTTTAATTTAAAGCCTTCATTGCAATGAATTTTGTAAAATTATTAATATTAAAGCAACAAAGAAAACAAAAAATCGACATTAAATAAGAAATGTTGTTTGAAAAATAGACCTCAGTTTGTTTTTGTTCAACGTCGAACTAATAACAGTACAAGTAATGTTAGAGCTTGCATTTTAAATGTAGAAAAGAGGGTTCCACAAGGCATTGATTTGAGTCCTGTCTTATTTTTAATTTATATAGATGTTGTTTTTAAGTTTTTTTTTTTATTAAATCTTAACTTATTTATGGATAATACGAATGGTATATCACTTGCAATATGTTGGAAAGAAGAAATAAAGTAAATAAAGTGCTTTAATTACCTTATTTTTAGTTTTATATATATGTTGAGTATGTGAAGAATGTATTTCTTGAGATTATGTGGTGATAAAGTGAAATATCAAAGCCACTGTTATGAACTTCTCTGTCATATTCCTGTTTTATTTTGTAATTATTTCTTTAACTTAAATTTATTTATCTCTCATTTTATGCACATATTTATTGACGATTGTTTTATAACACATGTAAAAGAGGTATTGACAGTGTTCCGTAATTGTGTTGTCAATATATTGGCATGTTATTTTTTGTTTTCCCTTAACTGTGCTTATCAACTTCTCAATGAAATTTATTTCAGACGGTGCAGGCACCCAACATACAGTATTCAAGGGCTCGCAAAGACCGTACAACAAAGAATGCGTCCTAATCATCGACAAAATAACCGGTGAAATCACTTTAGAGAAGCTCTCAGCCAATATACAATTGAAAAAGACTCGCAGTGAATCCGTAAAGCCTCCGTTGCCTCAGGATCGATTGAGCGACAAAGGTTCCTCGTCCCTGAACGTATCCAGATCGCAAACCCCACCGAACGTGGGCCAGAGAACCTCGAGCAAGACGAAAGTCACCAGTGGAGCTCGCAGGGCCGATCGTCCCATCACACATATGGTCCCGAAACACTCTCCCTTGCACGCCAGCCCGAACTATCCCTCGCCGGGGCACCATAAATCCCCGAAGAGGGAACGGGAGGTGCATTCGAGTCTCGAGAATCACTCCTCTTCGCACAATACCTTAGCCAGCTTGCCCATGATCGGTATCGACGAACCCCCATTGATAGTGCCAAATAATCAGAATAGCCAAATTAATAATAATACTAATAGCAATGGGAATGCGATGGAAAAATCCCCCATGTATGTGTCGTCTGATGTTGAGAACGGTGTCGAGGAGATGTCCGATAGTTCTTCTTCGAGCAGTAGTAGTGATTCGGATTCTGACAACGATACTACCATAATTAGTAAGCCGGCGAATAGGACGAATGGGCATACTAATGGTTTAAGCGCACCCACACAAGCTTCGAAGTTATCCATGCCGGCACATATCCTTAAAGAGGATTTATGTTTATCAGAATCTGATTCGGATGTCGACTAATTTGTAAGTTAAATCGAAAACCATATTTAATCTTGTTGTTTTATATTATTTAGCCATTAAGTTAATGTTATTTAAAATTTTGTTTTTAGTTGGAGTAACGATCATTTGTAGTAACGTTTCGGCATTTTTTTTTTTTTATTTGGCTACCATACCAAAATGTTAAATAATTTAAATGATAGCACAATATACAGGGTGAATCTAAATATATGCGACAAACTTTAGAAGCTGATTCCTGAGGTTATTTTGATCATAAAAGTTCGTAAGAACATATATCCCAAACTGCTTATTTCTAAAGTTGTACAATGTTTAATAGTAAGTTAACATAATTAATGGTTTTATTATAAATGAACAAAATAATTAGTAAAACAAAATTAACTTATACTAACTGTTGAAAATGATCGCCCCCAACTGCAATACAAGCTTCTATCCTCCGTTGTATTGACTGGCGAGTCCGTTGGAAAATACCAGGGATATTTCGAATTGTTTGAAAAGCTGCGATAATACGATTTCTCAGTTCATCGACATTTTCAATGGGAGTCGTATAAACTAAAGATTTAAGGTGACCCCAGAGAAGAAAGTCCAAACTATTTAAGTCTGGAGACCGAGGAGGCCACGGTTGTGGACCTCCCCGTCCTATCCACCGATTCGGATACGTATTGTTCAAAAACTCGCGAGCAACTAAACTAAAATGCGCTGGATCACCGTCATGCATAAAATACATTTGTAATCTTAATTGTAAGGGAACTTCTTGCAGCAGCAATGGTAGCTCCTCTTCAAGAAAATTGCGGTATACCTCGCCATTTAACCGCATCGGTAAAAAATGTGCACCTATCAAGTGATCTCCAACAATTCCGGCCCACACGTTCACAGAGAATTGATGTTGATAACGGGCATTCACTATTTCGCGCGGATTTTCTTTGGCCCATATGTGATTATTATGAAAATTAATAATCGCGTTTCTAGCGAAAATAGCCTCGTCGGTGAAGAATATTTAAGCCAAATAGTCGGGAATTTGTGCGATTTTGTTTTGCACCCATTGACAAAGAGCCACTCTTTGCGGAAAATCTGCTAGCAAAAGTGCCTGCACCCGTGAGTGTGATATGGATACAACAATTGATCTTTCAATATTCTCCAATTTGTGGCCTGACTAATGTTTAAAGCAAACGCAATTTTTCTGGTGCTTGTAGTAGGATGTTCCTCAATTTCATTTAGTACAATTTCTTCAACTTGTGGAGTTTTCACTGTAAATGGGTGCCCGTTATCAGTCGTCTGTTTTTTAAAACTTCCCATTTCACTGAGACGTTGGTGAAGACGGGCAAATATTGAATGATGCTGTATGATACGGTTCGGGTATCGTTCTTCATAAACACGTCTAGCAGCACGCGAATTTCCATTGGTAAGACCGTAAACAAAATGCATATCACCCATCTCAGCATTCGTGTAATTCATTTTAGAAAACAGAAACTGACAATAAACGGAATGAATACTCTGACAACTACTGTCAAATATTGAAATGACAAACAATTCCCTCTCAACACAATTGATTTGGAAGAACCAATTGTGGTATTATATCGTGTTAGTCATAGTTCATAATTTATTATTAAACATTCAATAACTTTTAAACCAAACCGTTTTGGACATATACTCATATGAACTTTAATGATCAAAATAACCTCAGGAATCAGCTCTTAAATTTTGTCACATATATTGAGATTCACCCTGTATAAACCACACAGTTAGTAATATAATAATTACTGGTTAAAGATATAACGTAAATATAATAAAAAAAATATTATATCCACGGTATTTAAAATAGAAAAAGACATCAAGAAAGTACAGGCCCGTATTTAAAAGAAAAAGAAGTTGGTGGTAGTGCTGCTAAACCGAAACGTTGGGTTTCAATATAATACCAGTACCTTATAGCTAACTTCATTTATAATAAAAAACCTTCATAAATTTTTTTGCTATGTTTAAAACTGAAGGCGCTACATAAAAAAAAAAAGAAAAACGGATTTTTCGGTTTTTTTCGTATATCTCCGGAACTATTCGGAATATATTTAATTTGCCGTATGCACTTTATTTATGTCTCAAATACACAACTTTTTCCCTATTTAACCGACTCCGTATCTCTTACATTTTGTGGCCACCCTGTATATGCAATGCATGTTTCTTTTTCTTCCTTCATTACGTTAATATAAATAAGCTCATAGTCTGGTTGAACAGAAAAATAATTCTAGTTTCTGAATTGAACAACAAAAAAATTTTTAAATACAACATATTTGATTTCTATCTTTTTTTTTTCAGATATTTGTAAGCGATATACTACCTGTATAGAAATATGTAAGGAAGAAGAACGTACGAAACAAGGAAAACGATATTTAAACATGGAAATATATTTGTTATACGAAAATAATAACAATACTTATATATAAATATATATAATACTTATGTGTATAACTTAGTTACGAATATACACTGAGAGCAAGCATATAAACTGTCTTTTTTTTTAATATTATTCATTTACGACATCAAAACATTCTCTTCTTCCAATATGATCTTCGCCAATTGTGATTTTGTACCCAGAAATAGGTTCTGCCGCTTCTTATTGTAGGTCTCATCGTGATATCTCACTTTTAGTGCGGCTTCTGTAGCTCGCATGCCATGCACATTGGGGAGGTGGATGAGGAACATCTCGAAAACATTTCCGATTTGATTGTATTGACTGTCGAGGACAATCGAAATGTCTGTATCCATTTTGACTATCGGTAAATCTAAATTGTAGCTCTTACGTGCTGAAAAATTTAACGAAGATAAAGTTTATTAATCTAAAATATTAAAATTCTAATAGAATATGTCGAAAGAAAAAGAAACTTTACAGATGTAAACATAGTTATAGCAGTCGCCACGAGTGATGGCGAGGAGTAGGGATGCGCTGTAGACGCTTTTAAAAGCGTGCACGCCCACTTAGCTGCAATAATACGTTCTGAGTATTTGTCAGTGGCGGCTCAAAATGTCTCATTAAGATTATATTAACATAATATTTTTGTTTTTTGTTGTGAATATACATATGTTCATATATTCCAGGAATAAATTAGTAGGTAGGCACTTGTAAATAGTAGTAATTAGTAAACAAAATACTTATATTGTCCGGAGATATCCCATACTAATAAAACCATTTTACTAAATTTTTAATTACATTAACGTTGCATTATTCAATATTAACCTGCACGCCAATGGTATAGAGAAATTATATGCAGAGGCGATGGTAAATCCGTTGTGCCCGTCTACTGCTGCGCGAACCTACTCCCACCGCTCGCCATCACTTGTGGCGACTGCTATACCTATATACATTTTACTACAATACCTAACAGCGATGTAGTAGGGTAAAATAGTTATATTACTTACAAGTATGTACTTATTTAATGCATGTAGTCTTTAATCATATCGATCCTTTTAAGAAAGATGGTTGAGGCAAAACTTTAGAACATAAAATGTCTCGTTGCAGGAAAGAGCTGAGATGATGAGGTAGTATCACGCTGACAACTCAACAGGACTATTCCCAGGAAAACCGCAATTTTTAAATTAGAAAATAAAATCGATAGTGCTAGTTCCCCACATGATTTAAAACCGTCTTTACCAAATCGTACAACTGCTGATTAAACCTCTGTTGTTTTAACTGTCAATATATGCAAAAAGGTCAATTTATTTTTTGTAAACAAGGTCGTCTTTTTGCAAAATCAAGTGTTCTAAAACTTTTTTCTGGTGATTGTTCACTTTATATTGCGTTGGGAAATTAAACGATCACCAGCATTTAGTAGGTAAATTCATATTTATAATTATATTCACTAGTTGCATTTTTGCATATAATTTATTTATTTATTTATTTATTATTAATTAATTCCTGTGACCATATAAATGGTATGGAACAAGTCAAATTTTATGAATAATAATAAACTCACAAAACAGATAAAAACAAACAAGAGTAGATTAACCGTAAAAGGACATAAGTACATATACTTTAATTTATTAATACCATAATAATATTGTATTTTCTACGGTAATTTTATTCATATTGATAATGTCAACTATTACACCGATATTTTGTCATTGATATTCAATTCCACGTGTTCCGTTTTTCCAATTGCAATAATATTGTGTCAATTCGTCTCTTCGAACATTTCCTGAATTGAATATTTTTAAGGAATGCGACTACTATATAAGGTTTATATTATGTCCAAGCTCTCGTATTATTTGCCCTCTTCGAATGTTTTTTTTCGTAAGGCCCTCGGCTCAAAATAATTGAATAGAAAATTTCAAAAATTAAATTTAACGACAGCGAAACGCAACATTTAGAGACACACAAAATATTTATTTATTATTATTTTCAAAAAGGAAATTAAATAGGTACAAAAAAAAAACAAAAAATAATGAACGATTAAAAAATTAAGAAATTCCACATTTTTTCAACAAGATGCGTTAGCGTCGAGTTTTTACTACAGCGAGACGCGAGCCCCGAGTCTTTTAAGGTGAGAGGCGTTTGAAAAATAAGAAAATTAAAATTAAAAAAATTAAATATATTTTCAGCGAGGAGTTTTCCCAAGTCAACCCGCGTTTGAAGAAAAAACAATTTAAAAAATTCAGAAATTATGTATTTTTTTAAAGAGGCGTGTTGCGTCGAATTTAACGACAGCGAGACGCAGAGCGTGGAGTCTTCTTTAAAGACGCCTTTAAAAAAAAAAGAAATTAAAAAATTATATAGATTTCCAGCGAGGAGTTTTATTCAAAGTCAAACCGCGTTTAAAAAAAAAAACAAAAAATTATGAACAATTCAAAATTTAAAAAATTCCACATTTTTTTCAACAAGATCCGTAGTGTAGAGTTTTTACTACAGCGAGACGCGGAGCGTCGAGTCTTTTTTAAAGTTTAAAAAATTAAAAGAATGGAAAAATTAAATATATTTTCAGCGAGTTTTCCGAAGTCAAACCGCGTTTGAAGACAAAAATAAAACGGTGAACGAATAAAAAATTAAGAAATTGCACATTTTTTTCAACTGTAGTGAAAACCGGATGCTACCGGTCTCGGGTCTTCACTACAGCGAGACGCGAAGCGTCGAGTCTTTTTTAAAGTGAGAGGCATTTGAAACAGAAAGAGACGTGTAAAAATTAAAAAAATTTAAAACTGAAAACTTGAAAACATTAAAAAATAATGATAAATTAATAGATTGAAACTTCATCTTAGATTCCCATATCAATTTTACGTGATTAAAGAGCGAGCAGCCACCCAAAAGGTTTCCAACCTTTTCGAGATTATTATATATCCATATTATCATTATTATGGATTAATTAAAAATTTACCTTTAACATAATCCTTGCCATAGAATGAGATATATTTATATTCTTCCCGATCGAAATGCCCACACTCTTTGTGCACATCGAACGCTTCAATATTCGAAACCTCAGGATCGTACTGCCGGAATGGAATCGGGTTAAATATTTGAAATTCCGGTATTGTATTCATTTTCACCTACAACTCCCTCAAAAACATTACGAGACACAAAATATTTACTGCAATATACACACTCGATTCAAGAATTCGATGTTAACTTCAGAATATACATCTAGGACCAGCACCAAACTCTCCAACCCGATTTTCTTCAACGCCAAATCGATAATTGCGAAATTCAAGACGGGATTGTCTTCGATCCTAACCGATTTATTGTAATTGGGCAAACGAATCGAAACCCATGCGACTTTGGTGTCTTCACTTCGATATTTATTCGTAGTTTGCGTTGCGAAATCTTTGAGATCTTTAAAATAATCTTCGTTCCCTTTGCTGGTCGTTTCGTATTGGTAGAGGAATACGAACATTAAAACGACTTTCTCTCTCGCATCCATTATGTTCGGGATGAAATCGTTTAAGAAGTACATCGCATCGTCTTTCTCATGTTCTTGTATCGGTAATAAAATAGTGATTTTAATGCTTTCAGTCGTGTAGGGTTTAGCTAAGAATTCAACATTTCCGAGTTGTTTACAAACTTCGAATCTTTTAACGACCTCTTTTCCGGTGTGCAAATCTCTAAAGCCTAAATCGATTTGGTAATCTAAACCGCGACTTAGTTGGAATGTACGATATCCATTAACTAAGCGACTAAATTGGAAATCGTTTGGTTTCTCATGTAAAACTTTAGCGATAATCGCTTTAACGACATATTCAATATCTTTACGATCGATTGTCGTATGCTCCTTTACGTTAGTAAAATCATCTGGAAAAAACATATGCGTCATGTTGAAATAAACAGTTTGCGGAATGTCAAATCTGGAAATCGGTTTCGCACTGGTTTTACGACCAGGTGGCCAAACATCTGTTAAATCCTTCGAAATTGCATCAATTTTCGATTTAATCTCATTTAAATTCATTTTAGAGAAATAAGTGTGCAGTAAATAGAAATCGTTCTTTTGGAGAATCGAATAAACAGTGATCGCGTTACGAAAATCCGGTACCTCCATCAGTTTTTTTAAATCGTTTTCTAAATCGAAAGTTCGCAGTTTATACCCTGGGATTTGTTGTTTTTGCACGACCTCCTGACAAGTTAATTTAGTGCTGTGATGAATGCAACGACCTAAATTCTCACTATCGTCTTCTGAAACGGCATTCCGAACACACCAATCTAAGTTTTCCTTCATCGCTTTTATAATGGAATTACTTAAAAGTATTCCAGCGTTTAAATCGCAATAACTACTATCTCTAACCGGATTTCCCATATAAACATTCAAACTAACACTTATCTTATCGACAACCGCTTTTAATCCCCTGGCATTTAAATAAGTGAAATCGTACATCAAAAAATAATAATCGTACTCATCAATAAAAGGATCTCCGATATATTTAACGACTTGGAACGGACGATAAACATGTCGGGTGTCAGTGAATCCCACGATACTCAAATTATATTTATTCTTCATATTCTGCTGTGCCGTAATGAAAAATTTTACCTTATCCACCAAATGCGCTATCGTTTTATTGATGTGCACAGCTTGCGTTCCAATTTTCTCCTCCGACGATAATACTCCAATAAATAACTTATCCCTAATCCCCAATTCCGTAGAGTAATATCTGGGTCTGACGAGTTTTTTAGTCTCCCTATTCTGATGTGGTTTACGTGTGGCATTGTGCACCTTCGGGACAATTTTCGATAATTCACCAACAGTCTCAATCGATTTGAATATAGAGTCTAAATTCGCTTGTTCCTCGATCTCGTATATGCAGGAATAGTCTGAGAATATCGAGCAGAAGAATATACCGATGGCAATGCCGAAGAATAACCAAATATTGTTTAGCAGCCACAATTTAAACATCTTCATTGCGAATTGTAGGTTATATTAGCTACTTGTATCACTTTAAACTTACGATTTTCTATTGATTACTTTACATGTTTACTGTTTTTGACGTAAATTAACACTTAAATATTAATTTATAAAGGTATAAATTCATACAATAGTTTGTGGTAACATTCTATAGTACGTGGATATATAAAAAAAAACTTATGTTGAGGTTATGTACCCAAATCAAATGTAAACACAAAAATGACGTAATATTAGATGCGTTCAGCGAACTTGGGTGGTAACTTTACGTAAAAGCAGGAACTTCTTGTACCAAAACATCGCGTTTAAAATGTATTCGATGAAATATATAGCGGTGACACTTATTGATTTTAAACATTTTTGTACAATTCAATGCTTTTTAATGTTAAAACGGCCTGTACATAATAACGGCAAAACCGCTGAACGTAGCTAATTCCAAAGTTTTTTGTGTCAAGGCAAAAACTTTTTTATTAAAACGTGATAAAATTCGTATAGATAAATTCTAACTCACTTTATTATGTGTTGTTTGAATTTCTGTATGCTCCTAACTACAAAAAAGAATTATTAAAACAACACAACTTTTTTGAGTCAACTTCAATATACAAAATTTTGTTGAAATAACTCAATTAAATTTATTAATAACTAATTGTTAGCTTTTTATAATTAGAACACAAAAACACATGCAATAATATTATTTTAAACCACATATTTGATATAATTTAAACTTGATAAAAAAGAAACCGCCAAAAGTTAGTAATGAGTAGGCTTTGCTTTGAATTACAGCAAATTTTAAATTTTTTGGTAACAAAAGCTATCTAGGTAGATGTGATCAGTTTTGTTTCTTCCGTTTTTGTGCTTATTTGTTAATATGGTTAAATAAGTGATTCAAAATGTATAAAAAAGGTGTTAAAAACTTCAGAAAGGAGCGAAATTTTACGACATTGCGGTAAGTCAGTTCTATAAATTAAGTTTTCTTATATATTTTGTATAAACTTGGGGCAAATTCTTCTTTGGCTAATAGAAAATAGAATTTTTGCGTTCAAACTTGAAGAGTAATTTTTCTTTTCTAAAAAGTTTTTAAATTGTGATTTATTAGGGGTGAAGTAAAACAAAATAATTTGTTGTATAATTATATATGTATTGATAATTTAAAGCTTAAATATTTACAATTTTCAATCATGAGATTCATTCATCTAATTCTTTTAATACGGAATATCAAATAAATTTGGCAGTATAATCGAGATATTCCTTTTTTTGCCACATATTAATTATTCAAAATTCCAAACAATATACTGTGCGTACTTTTCATATGCTGATTCAAACACGGTTGATCGATGAATTTTTTCTCGCATACATTACAAGAAAATGGCCGTTCGCCTGTATGCATACGGATATGTTTCTGTAACTTATTATTTGCATAATACGCTTTCGGGCAAATATGACAGATGTATTTTTTGCTGCGTTCGGGAATTTTAGCATCACCAATTCCATGTACTTTCCTCATATGGATGTCTAAAGATTTCCGGTATTTATACTCTTGATTGCACATATCGCAACGGAATGACCGTACATTGGAGTGGGTTTCTATGTGCCGTAACAAAACGGATTTATTGATAAAACGCCTCTCACACATATGACATTGGAAATTTTTCTCGCCCGTGTGGATTTTAACGTGCGTATCCATGTTCGTCTTTAAGGGGAAACGTTTATCGCAGAAAACGCACACGTATTTCCACTGAGTGCGGTCCATGTGAACGCAGATGTTGTGTTTGTGCAAATCGGAAGAGGTGTTGAAAGCTTTCGGACACTTGTCGCATTTGTATGATCGTTTATTCGCGTGAATTTTCTCGTGGTGGTATAAATCGCTTGTTGTGATGAAGCCTTTTCCGCAGGAAGAGCATATATGAGGTCGTTCTCCTAAAATAAAATATTTATTTGATTATACATAGTGTGTATCAAACCAAAGATGAGCAAAAGTTTAATTAGATAAAATCATCTAATATTGAATATTATCTATTATCTGCGAATAAAATTATCTATTTAGAATATTAATTTGTAAATAACTTTATTTATGAATAAGTAGATGTTTTAATTTTATTCAAATAATTATCTAGATAATTATTATAGATAATATGTATCAAAACTGAGATGAGCAAACATTTATTTAGATAATATCATCTAATATTGAATACTATCTATTATCTGCAAATAAAATCATTTATTTGTAAATAATTTTATTTCTGACCAAGTAGATCTTTTAATTTTATTTAAATAATTATCTAGATAATTGTTTTATTTGATTTTTATAATGTGTATCAAATCGGAGATTGTTGAAAATTTAGTTAGATAAAACTTTCGAATAATTCATCTAATATTAAATTATGAATAACTGGATAGTTTTGTTTTATGTAAATTATCATGTAGATGATTTTACTTAAAATACTGCCCAATTTTGAGAAGTGTCAATTATATTTAACCTGAATGATAGCGTTTATGTGCGGATAAATAAACAGGACTTGCAAATTTTTGCCCACAAATATCACAGTTGTGTTTCTTCTCAGTTGCATGTACATTTCTAACATGGCGGCTTAAGAGGTACTTCGTCGAAAATGTCGATGAACATATTGTACATTGAAATAACTGATTATCAGCTAATCTTTTCCGTTTGCCTTTCGTCTTTACAGAATCGTTTTTATCAACATCATTTGATTTTTTATTAAATTGATCATTATGAAACGTGTTTAAATGTTCAATCAAAGTGTCTTTGTCCCTAAACTTATTATCACAGTTAAAGCACATGAATTCACTCTGCGTCTCGCACGTATTTTTAATAACAACACTGTGGAAATCGTCTTTTTTAGATTGCGATGTTGTTTTCCGATTTAAATTAGATATACGGTTCGTTTTAAACTTTTTATTCAACAGCGAGTTACACAAACTGTTCTCCTTATTCCGGATATCGTCGTCTAAGATATCATCGTCACTGCAAGTCGCGTTGTGCTTATTATCGTCTGTGTCGCTGAAATCTGGATTGTTTTGGATCGAGTTGTCGATTTTTGATATTTTGAGTGATTGCACGCATTGTTTTTGAAACTCATATACGAAATTTAATTTTGAAACGCATCCTTGGCATAGGAAATAGCTTTTGTTGCGATCCTTAAAACAAAGAGTGTTTTAAAATTGGGGATAAACAAAAATACTTTTAAATTTACCAATTCTGGAACGCAAGATACTAATTTCGTTATATATTTGACATTGTCCTCTGCAATTTCATCCGTGTCGTTTAGATTTTTACCAAATTCCAGACAAATGTTGCACGTATTTTCGTTTAAATTCATTGTTTATTTGCACTGGGGACAAAAGTGGTTATTTATGCTGTCAAATGTCAAAGTTATGTCCAAAATATAGGGATTTCTTTTATATAAAGTTGGTTGCATTTTAAAATTGAGTTTATTACAATGCACTGCAACTTCACTCGCATTTGGTTACGAGGGTTTACCGTAAAGTTTTGTGAGGTATTTAATTAAAAAAAACAATTTCAAGGTAATATTAATACAGTAATTTATTATTGTAGTATGTACAAAATTAGTTTTACTTCTTTTAATAAAGAATTGACAATAATACAACCATAATTATCAGGAAATTTCTTAAATAATACAATGTTAAATAATGTTAGTGCCGTTAGAAATAAAATAAAACTACTTTTTTTATAGAACATCGAAGTATTTGTACAAACGCTGTTTTTTAAAAAATTAACAGAAATAAATTTATTTTTACGTACGTGTAGAATTATATTTTTTTAAAGCTGTCGTAGAAGCAAAAAAGAAATCTTTTAAGCAATATAACCCAAGGCAAAATCATATATTACATTGGAATGTTATAATATTAAAAAGAAAGCTAATTACATAATGGCCGTTGATGTAAAAATCACATATATACACATTTAAAAAGGGAAAAATCAATATTTACATAAATTCGTTGAGTTTTTGATTCGGATTAGCTCCTGAAAATTTGTCCGAGCTACAAACATGAAAAAAAATCATATTAACACATTTTGCCTTATAAAACACCATTTTAAACTTACCAATGTTTGTCGTTGTTGTTCCTTTTGCATGATCAACTCCGTTTGGTCCTTGTCGAACTTGCAAACCGCAGCTATCACCTTAGCGAGCACTATATTCTCTCTCCCGATCATGTAATTGAACAAAACGTTCCTTAAATACTCCAATTTAGCATGCGAATCCCCTAAATCGTTCGAACCGGTTAGAACGGGCAACGTTACCAGGGTATCGTCAAGTTTCCTGC
Source organism: Cetonia aurata (assembly GCA_949128085.1). Taxonomy (NCBI): domain Eukaryota; kingdom Metazoa; phylum Arthropoda; class Insecta; order Coleoptera; family Scarabaeidae; genus Cetonia; species Cetonia aurata. The sequence goes on along the minus strand of OX421889.1, from coordinate 33,002,361 downwards.
TCAACTTCTCGTTTTTAACCTTCAATTTTTGCAATTCGCTCTCGTAGAACTCAATCGACGATCTGTTCGCTTTATCTATCGACTTATATTGTTCTAATTTCTCACGTAGGCCCTCGATTTCTCTTAAGTAATTCGTGTCGTTATTGAATTTTTTCTCGGTTTTTTGCGCTTCGTTACTTTCCGACTTGTTTTTGTTCGTGAGATTCAATGGTGATATCTTTAATTCTTGTATTTCATCCTTCAACAATTGTTTCTCATGGGTGATTTCACTATAATGCCTTTCTAATTCCCCTAGTTGTTGTTCGATATCCTTCTTTTCCTTCAAGCACTTATCGTGGGACTGCTTTATGTTATTTATTTCGGTTTTCATTTGTTTGTATTCGTTAAATAAACTTTCATAATCAGATTTTTCATCTTGCAACTGTTTGATCTTATTTTTCAAAGCGGAAGTTTGATTTTCAGTATTTTCTATAGTCGACGACTGTAATTTCTCCAAGTTATTTCTCTCAACGCGGGCTTGCGCTAAATCGGACTTATATTTCTGCAATTCCTCATTTAAATCGGCAATATTAGTGTTTAATTGCTGTTTTACATCTTCAAACCTATCGGATTCCATTTCAATTTCCTCGCATTTCATTTTTAGTTCGGCATATTCATTTATATTCCGTTCGTTCTCATGTAAGATCTGCTTATAGTCTAACGTCAATTGGTGGTTCCGTTCCAATAATTCTATATTCTCATTCGACAGTTGCTGGCATTTATTTTTAAATTCCGTGTATTCGTTTGAGATGTCGTTGAATTTTGTTTGAATCTGAGTGTGTTTCGTTAATTCTTCCTTTAAATTTTGCTTGTCGCTTATGATAGAGTTTATTTGGCTTTGTAACTGGGATATATTTTCAATTAACTTTGCATTTTCTGCTTCTAAGTCTTTGACATTTTCATTTGCCACTTTTAAATCTGTAATATCCCGTTTTAATTTCTTATTTTCCGATAGAATTTCTTGTTTTTGCTTTTCCATAGTTTCCAAGTCCTTCGAAATTGTTTGCTTTTCCTTTGATATTATTTCAAAGTTATTTTCCACAGTTTCTAGTGAATTTAATTTCGATTTTAATTCTTCAATCTTCAAGTTTTGCTCTTTTAAATTATAATTCTCATCCACTAGTTTTTGGTATTGCGATTCGTATTGTTTTAATTCTTTGATTATTTCATGTAATTCAACTATTTCAGTTTCTTTATTTACTTTATCTTTCTTTAGTGTTTCTTGCTCTTCTTCGAGTTTAGCCAATTTTTCTAGTAATTCATCTTTATCTTTCACTACGTTCACAGTAATATTTTGATTTTCATGTTTTAAACCTTCAATATTTCGACTTTGTTCTTCGATTATTCTTTCTAATCTTAAAATTTCTTTTTTCTTCATTTCTAGATCAGTTAATGCTTTCTCATTGCTAGTTTTTAAACTTTCCATCATTTTTTCACGATCATTTTGAGTCATAACATAATTTTTAGTCTCCTCCAGCAATTTGGAATTATCGTTTTGAAGAGTTTCAATAAATTTCTTTGATTTTTGACTTTTAACGTTAATATCTTCGATTTGCTTCTGTAAAGCTTCAACGTTGCTTCGATATTCATCGATTTCGCTTTGCAAATTACGTTTTTCCTCTTGTAATAAACAATTGTCGTTTTGTTGTTTTGTAGATACTTCTTGCAATAGCGAAAATTCAGTTTGTAACACTTTATATTCTGATGTTCTCAAATATAAATCATTTTCGTGCATTTCTTTCGTCGCAAGCAATTCTTGATCCTTTTCATGGATTGCCGTTTTCAATTTGTCAATATTTTCATCTTTTTGTGCTAGTATCTCGTTTAAGCCGTCATTACTTCGCAGTGATTCAACCTCCTTGAATAGTTTCTGGTTTTTAATTTGTTCCCTCGATAATTTCTCTTCGGATTTGTTGATTTCTTCACGCAACGATTGAATATCAGCTTCTAGGGAGGCAAAATCGTCTTTTAAATTTGCATTTTCTTTCTCGAAAACTGCTAAATCTCTCCTGGTTTCATTACTCTCGTTTATCAAATCCAAATGATTATTCTCCAGCTCGGTATATTTGACTTTCTGCTTGTCTAGATCCGACTTTAACCGAGAATTTTCTTCGTCGAGGATTTTTAACCTATCCTTGACCTGCATGAGTTCAACCTCGACTTGTTTGGAGCTTTCAGTGCTTTCCAACAGTTTTTTTAGCTTCGTTTCAAATTCTTTTTTAATATTTGATTCTCTTTCTGCGAATTCCGTCCCAAATTTTTCTTTAATCTTCGATTCTAACGTTAATAAGCTCTGTTTCGTGTCTTCCCTAACTTTGTCTGTCACCTCTTGATGTTTTAATTTATCTTGTTGCAGTTCTTCATCAAGATTTTCATTTTTCTTTCGGACCTCTTCAATTTTTATAAGTAATTCTTCATTTTCTCTCTTAACCATATCAAATTGCGATACTAAATAGCCATTTTCAGAGTTTAAATCTCTATTTTTCATGGCGATTTCTTCGATCTTCGAATATAAATCTTCATTCTCTGCAAATTTCAACTTTAATTCGTCATTCTCCGCAATGGAAGTTTCAATTTTCGCTGTGCATTCATTGTATTCTCTTTGTAATTCGGTTAATTTTCGATCGTACTCACTTTTGATTTCCGTTTCGCTTTGCAATTTCTTCTGTATCAACTCCTCGTTAATTTTCTTCAAATTCAATACGATTTCGTTCAAGCTTCCGATCTCGATCTTGTATTGCTCCAATTTTATCAATTCTGCCTCGTAATTTGAACATTTGTGATTTAACGTTTCGATTTTGTCTATCATTTTCGCGTTTTGGCTCTGCAGGTTTTCCATCCTGACGTTGCTCTTCGATCTCTCATTTTTGTCCATTTCGTGTCGAAGATTTTCCAAATCTTTCTTCAAATTCTCAATTTCCACGTCCTTATGGTGTATCTCCGCATGCAATTCCATCTTGCTCTGCGCCAATTTCAAATTATTCTCTTTCTCTCGTTCTGAATATTGATTAATCGCAGAATTACGTTCTTGCAGTAATTTATCCAAGGCGATTATCTTCTGTTTGTAATCGGCTTCTTTAGTGTTGAAAATTATAGCATTCGCTTTGGTTTCTTGCAATTTCTCGTTTAAATTTTCGATTTCCGCTCGAGCTTCGTTCAGATATTTCGTTAATTCTTGATAATCGCCCTGTTTTTCGCTCAACGATGATGTAGAAGTCGACCGGGAGTTATCAGAAGTTCTATTATCCATTACATCTATCAATAAATCTGATTTCTCCGTTCCGTTTTGTAACAATTTGATTTTCGTTTGTAACGTTTCGATTTTTATTTGTTTCTCGTCTAATTCCACACGTAACGCGTTCTCTAAGTGGGCTTTCGCTTTCTGTTCGAGTGCGCATTGTTCTTTTAACTCGTTCACTCTCCGTATCGCTTTATCCTGCGTTTCGACCAGAATCGTTTTCATTTTTGCATTTTCTTTCTCTAATATTTTGTAGTGTTTGGTTAAATCTGTATAACGGCCTCGATATTTGTGGTGCCTCATCTGCGATTTTTGAAAAGCCGCATATATTTGTTCTTTACTTAATTGGCCTAATTGTGATGAAGTTGATGCGTTATCTTCGACTTCGCTCGCGGAAATATCCAAATCGGACTAAAAAGTAGTAAACAACCTTAAATAAATATGTATACTATGTTGCTAAATTAGTATAAATGAATAGAAAAGCTCTGTTTTTACATGTAAAAGCCTTCCTTTTCATTCTTCTAATTTCAACAACAGAACTTGTGAATTCATTCATTACTTGCATGTGGTAAAAGCTCCCTGATGGTTCATATCTCGGCAAAAACGAAATATCACTCGCCATGGACGAGTTAGACAATTTACGGTTCCTCTGCTCCATTGGTGTCGATCCTTGAAGTGCAACGTCTGTAAAATCCCCGGCTAATGACGAAGTGAAAGAAGCACCAGTATCTTCAAAAATGTAAATTATACCGAGGGTTATTTATCAATTTTGCATCATACCATCTTCGGCTATTGAAAAGAAATTATCATCACTGTTACTAGATTGGTTTCTATCATTAGTCGAAGGTTGCTGTTGTTGTGTTAATCTTTGTGGTGAAAATTTTAGATCTTCGGCGATTTTGTCTTTTAATTTCTTAAACATTTCGAAATCCCCTGGGTTGAAGAATATCTAATTTTCCTACTCACAAATAGACGAAAGAGAAATCAGAAATCATCCTATATACCTAATTTTTTTTATAAAATTATCAACCCCGGATAATTTGACAAATTTTGACGTGTCAAGCTAATTTAGCGGCACCATTTTTCTATTTCTATCGCTTTTTATTACAAGGGAAATCTCCATTTGGTGGGTATAAGACGTATTTCTCAATTTGACACGCTGGATTCCTTTAATTTAGTGATTTTTATTTATTTTTGGTTGCACAAATCTGGGGAAATGTAAATATTTAGTGATTTTCATTTGTAGCGGTTGCGTTAATCTAGGGGAATTGAAATTTTTAATTTTCCCGTTGGTGAAACTGCGGTATTTTGACGGACGCGCTGTCAACTGTCAGATTCATGAAGAAAATCGGTTTATGTTTGTATTTACGTTAGTTTGTAGTGTTTATTTTTATTAAAATACAATAAATAATAACTAATTTTACTAAAATATCCAAATGAAACGCATATAAAACACATTAAAAGCATGGTAAGTCACAATATTTTAATTTTGATTCTATATAAAGGTATAATTTCGTAAATGCCACGTTTATTTTCATTAGGACCCAACTATACCTAATATACCACCTCCAGGCTACGCACCACCAGCCGCTATAGGCACCCCGCCTTTGATTCCACCTGTGATACCACCAATAACTAGTTTTCCCCCGATAATACCTCCATTTAGCGTTCCACCCCCGGGTTTTGGGAATTTCCCACCCCCAACCGCAAATCAAACGGATCAATGGAGCGAACACAAAGCTCCTGACGGCAGAACCTACTATTACAACTCAGTTACGAAGCAAAGTTCATGGCAGAAGCCGGACGCACTAAAAACTCCCGCCGAGGTACGTTTAATTTTAATTTTTCTTATATTTGTACCGTAATATTTTCGATCGCCTTTCGTGTAGTTGTTGCTATCGCAATGTCCATGGAAAGAATACACCGCGGATAATGGGAAGATATATTATCATAATATAAACACGAAGGAGTCCCGTTGGGTCGTACCGCCGGAATTAGAAGAGATAAAAGCGAAGATAGCTAATGAAGAGTAATTTTTTTTATATATCGTGCTAAACTGTGAGATATTGTCTGAAATTTTTTAGGAAAAAACCGATTTCTGCGTCGGCAACTCCAACTGATGTTACGAGTCCTTTACCGATGGGGACGACAGTTACGAGTCTTCCTGTAACTCCGGCTAGTGTGATAAACTCTCCGAATATATCCGCATCAAGTAAGTAGAACCTTCTAAGTGATTTAAATTGCAAAATTTAAAATTGCATTGCATTGCAAATGTCAAAATTTTGGGAAAATCGTGAATATCTCAAAAACGGTTAAATTTAAAGATAGTACTTCAGTAAAAATTGTATTCAAATAATGTGTAGAATTGATTAAAATAAGAAAAATTAATATGATTCCATTTAAAATAAGAAAATTGCTATCGACTTCTGGTATAATAGAATGTTTGTGATTCTTCAGGTAGCGTTTTGTTATTAAATTTGTTGTCGCATGAATCTAGTTGCCATATATCGCTAGAAAAGATAGTGGAGGAGTGGTCTGAAACCCCCTGTATAACTCTCTGTGGATTAAATATTCAAATGTTAATTGTAAATATTATGGGAATAAAAAATTTAGGCAATATTTTTAATTATTTTAGACGCTAGTCCAAGCAGTGGTAAAAGCGCATTAGAAGCATCCATGGCAGCGACCTTAGCGGCGATTTCCCTACCGGTACCTCCACCAAAAGCAGGTCCGTTCCATTGTTTCCCCTCAAAAGACTTAAATATAACAACAAAATTTTCATTTTAGATGAAGATTCCAATCCATCCACACATAGCGAACCACCTCCGAAAGATTCCAGCAATTCTACGCCGGAACCAAAAGTATTTAAAGACAAAAAAGAGGCAATGGAAGCTTTTAAAGAGCTATTAAAAGATAACAACGTTCCATCGAATGCCTCATGGGAACAGTGCATCAAATTGATTCAAAGCGACCCACGATACGACTCCTTAAAGCGTTTAAACGAACGCAAGCAGGTGTTCAATGCTTATAAGACGCAGAAACAGAAAGATGAGAAGGAGGAGAGCCGATTGAAGGCTAAAAAATCGAAAGAGAATTTAGAACATTTCCTTTTGACCACTGACAAAATAACATCGAACACGAAATACTATAAATGTGATGACATGTTCGCCAATTTAGAAGTTTGGACTGCCGTTAGCAGCTCAGATCGTAGAGATATCTACGAAGATGTCGTATTTAGCTTAGCCAAACGCGAGAAAGAAGAAGGAAAATTATTAAAGAAACGCAACATGAAGAAATTAGGTGAAGTTCTGGACAATATGACCGAGATAAATTTCGATACCACTTGGAGCGAAGCGCAGGCTATGCTTCTAGGGAACGATGCTTTTAAAAACGACGTCAATTTACTCGGTTAGTTTCTATATTTGTATTTTGATATAATATATATATGAATGTATTATTTCAGCGATGGACAAGGAAGATGCTTTAATTGTCTTCGAAGAACACATACGCGAGTTGGAGAAAGAAGAGGTCGAAGAGAGAGAACGAGAGAAGAAACGACAGAAGCGACAGTGCCGGAAGAATAGGGATCAATTCTTATCTCTGCTCGATACTTTGCACGAAGAAGGGAAATTAACATCGATGTCTCTATGGGTGGAATTGTACCCGATAATCTCAGCTGATATACGATTCTCTGCGATGTTAGGTTAGTATGATATTTAGATGGTATAAATATAATTTGGGTGTTTACAAATTACTATTTGAACGTTCAAAGGCAATGATTAATTTGAACATTTTCTTTGAACCTTCGGATCTAGTTTTAGCAGCATGCAATTTATATCTAACATATAAAAATGTTCTTAAGATTTATTGTAAAACAAGGTTCTATAGGTATAATCCTAAATATATGCGCGATATCAAGAGGGTGTACACAATAGTGTGAGACACACCTGACGAAATATGAAGAGAAACGTTAAAACTTGCACATGAAAGCACTATCTTTCTGATTCGTACAATATAGGGAATTCAGTTGTTATTGTAATACTGTGTGTTCATAAATGATTAAGCAATCAAATATACAGATTGGTACTTGTAATCAAATAATTCCCTAACTGCAATTTTAAAAGTCAAAACTCAGTAAAGTGTTTATTTGGTTTTAAAGGCTTAATAACGATTAAATAATAATAGAATTAATATGAAATCCGATAAATTCATTATGTTCAAAATTTGCGACAAATAACGGTTAAATTAGAACATTTTTTCATTATAATAAATCACACAAGATGTCGAAAATGTTGTCCGTGAAATAGACCTGAATTCTTCTCTTCATATTGTCAAAGACTTTGTAGTTCTTCTTCTACCATAATTTGTTGAATTTCGTGCCTAATTGCGTCTTGAAGCTCTTGCAGATTATAAAGTCTTTTCTTAAAAATATTATTTGTAATTCGATCAAATAGATCAGGGTGATCAATCGGCGCCTTGACTAATGATCCTGTTATTGTAAAATTTTTCAAGGTAGTTAGTTAATCGTTTGTCTTGCACTGTGTCCTGATGCATTGTCCTGCTGGAAGTAACCGTTATTTTAATTAATCATCATAAAGTTGCGTAAGGAATTCTTGTAAAAAATTTCTGTATATGTCAGTCGTAACTGTTTATTGAAAAAAATATTATAGGTCTTATCGAAAAATGCCAATCCAAACTCCAATTTTTTGATGATGTATCTGCAACTAATGTCAGTATGATGTCAATAATATCATCCGTGTTCCATATAACAGAATCATGGACTGACCCTGGATATCTAGCGTTGATATTTATTATATTAATTAAGATCACTTTATTTGAGAAAAGTTAAATATTACAAATCATCCTAAAAACCCAGTGCTCCACCTAAAAGGTACTACACTGGGTTACCTGTTCTAAGTATTCAATTATTTCCATAACATTTCAAATTTCCCTATTCTAACTAATTATTCCACCTAATTATTTAACAAAAAAAAAAATAAATTTATTAAATTTCCAAAAAAGCACTTTTAAAAATAGCTGGCTATCAGACGTTATTATGAAATTTGGTACCAAATAATTGAAAAACTCAGATACTAATTCTAAATGTTTGTGCATAACTAATTTAATATCCAGGTAACGGCAACCCGGCAGCTTTCGTTAAATATCGATCGTATAACTACGGCTTTCGTTGCGGATTTATCTTATGGAATACTAACGATTTTCGTTATATGAACGAAATTTCGTATGTTAACGTTCGTTACGCGGTAACGAAGTCTTACAGAATAGGAGTTTAGTTTCAATAAACTCATGGGGATTTTCAGCTGTCGACATTCGAAAGTTTTGTGAGTTGACATAATCTGACAAGTGACACAATGCTTCGTCAGTGTAAAACGCCAAGTCGAGAAGATTATTGTTCTGTGCCAAATTTTCATGAAACCATTCACAGTATCTTACTCTATTTACATAATCAGTTGGTAACAATTGATGCACAACATTTATTTTATAAGGATGGAAATGTAGTTTTCTCTTAACGGCTTTATGGACAGTATCAAGTGATAGTTCTAAAATTATTACGATTACATACGATATTTCGATGAGTATCATACACAATTTTTTTTACTAAATTTCGAAATTTTGTATTCTATTTTATCACTAAATTTTCAAATTAAATGTGAGCGCGCAAAGTATCAAATTCATTAGGTTTCATCGATGCTTGTTCTATTAGTGTTCCTGTATTGTTCAGATTTCCGCAATATGTGTACTTGGTGGGCATAATCGAGCGATTTCTATAATTAAATGACTTCATTTCGATTATTCTAATTTATTTTCTTTTAGCAAAATGCTTCAAAGATACATATTTATTTTTCCACAAAAAAAACCCGCAATTTACTTCTATAACTTTTATTATATATTAATTGCTCAAAATTTATATTTATTACTTGTAACAAAAATAGTTATTCTATTACCATCCAATGCAATTAACCGAAATGCATTCATTTGGGATTAATTTATTTTCTGACGCATCTAATTAAATACTGATATTAGAGGCAGTCTGTTTAAATTTAACGTATTTTTGCACTTTTAGTATCATTCTAATTTTGAAACGATTGAAACAAAAAAAATTAATGAAAAAAGAAAGAGCATCGGCTCCGTCGGAATTCGAACCATGGTCCTACCGCATACGAACACTGTGCTTTACCACTACCTCACTAGAATCTTGTAAACCTATCTTATATTCGAGTGTACTTAAGCCAGACTATCTGTAAACTTTAAAAAATCGTCAAAAATAAACGTCTGGCCATCTGTGACTAATATTTTACAAAATTACTCCAAGGGGTTCCCACTACCAACTAACAAAGCCGGGATCAAAACTGGCGTTAACATCTGACGACCTCCATTTTTGTAAAATAAAGTACTTCCGATAACCAGTACAAGTACTCTAGAAACTATTTTTGTTACAAGTAATCAATAAAGAGTACTTTTAAAAGTAATTTGCTTGAATATTTTGAGTTCCTTGTCTGTATTTTCTATGTATTCTGTGCTTTAGTTACTGTAATCTATTGTTACCAAACTGTCCCATCATCATTTTGTAAACACCCTTTGTACGAAAATAAAACAAAAATTTTATAACCTAGATATTTACCCAGGACAAGCCGGCTCGACTCCTCTAGACCTATTCAAATTTTATGTCGAAGATCTGAAAGCCAGATTCCACGACGAGAAACGAATCATCAAGGAGATACTGAAAGACAAGAGCTTCGAAGTCAGGGTGGACACAACTTTCGAACAGTTCGCGACGGTAGTTTGCGAGGACAAAAAAAGCGCTACGTTAGATGCTGGCAATGTGAAATTAACCTATAATTCCTTGTTAGAAAAAGTATGTTTAGCAGATCCATACATACATTTCTGTATGCGTTTAATCTATTCATATTTTAGGCCGAGGTGAAAGAAAAGGAACGATTACGCGAGGAAAATAAACGTATGAAGAAACTAGAGAATGATTTTAAGAAGTTACTGCGGGAGATGAATATAAATTTTGATTTACCTTGGGAGGAGGTCAAGTCGAAGCTGGAGAACGAGGATGAATATCTGGCTTTCGCCTCCGATACCGAAAGGAGTAAAGTTTATAAGGTAAATGATATAGGATCGCTTTAGAATCGGTATAACATTGATGATTTATCGGTGAAAAAGGATTTCCAACACGAAATGGAGGAATCGTGCAGCCACCATCATTCGAGATCGAGGAAATCGAAGAAGTCGAAGAAGAGTAAAAAGTACAAGTCGTCCAGCAACAGCGATTCTGAGAACGAGAGGAAGAAATACAAGCACCGATCTAGGAGTCCCTCGCAGATATCGGAGGACAGCGGAGAAGAGTATAAGAAAAAGAAGTCGAAGAAGAAGCATAAAAGAAAGAGCCCATCTGTGAGTTATTGAAATTTTAAAACGAATACAGGGTGTTCCTATCGTGTTTTTCGTATTTTTGGGTTTCCGTTTTTATAATAATTATAAAAGGATTAATTGACGAGTATTTAGGAAAAATCCCATTTGTCCACAGAGTACTTTCGTGAGGAATTAAAAAAAAATGTCTGTAGCTTGTTTGCTAGAGTAAAGCTTAAAGATTTTTAAACAATTCAATTGCAAGGTTGTGACAGATGACATCCGTCAAACATCAAAAACTTTCAATTCTTGTGAAAATTTTAATAATAATAAAAAAAAGAAAACTAACCTATAAAAAAACATCTTTATTTGTTTTCAGTGTGAGGGGGGCTTTAAATTTTTAACATATTTGACAGGTGTAAAATTAATTAAAATTTCTGATTAGAATTTTATTTAAAAATAAAAAAATTGGGATGAACTCAAAATGTTTTTGCGGATTTTACTTTTTTTATATATTATGCAAATAATACGATGTATTTGACAGGTGTCAAACTTTCGAACACATATGTTCAGATTTATTTAACACACAATCGAAACTACTTTTTGAAATTTAAGGGTGTTGCAAAGATGAGTTCTGTTGAACGTCAAAATCTTTAAATTCTTATGAAAGTCTTAATGATGAAAAAAAGGAAATCTATAAGAAACAGATTTGTTCGTTTTCGGCGTGAGAAAGATTTAAAAATTGAACATATTTGACAGATGTCAAATTAATTCAAATTTTAAATTTCTATGTAGAATCTTTAAATTCTTATGAAAATTTGAATGATAAAGAAAGTGGATCTATAACAAACGGATTTGTTAATTATCTGTGTTAGAGAGGTTTAAAAATGACACATATTTGACAGATGTCAAATGAATTAAAATTTCGAATTTCTGATTAGAATTTAAATTTAAATATTAAAAAATCATAATAAGCTCAGCATCTCTTTGGGTGTTTTATTTATATATATATATATAGATAATACGACATATTTGACAGATGTCAAACTTTCAAAACGCGTATGTATACATTTATTTGTCATACAAATGAAGCTTATGAAAAAAGGCGGATTTATAATAAATGGATTTGTTCATTTTCCATGTGAGAAAGGTTTCAAAATGACACATATTTGACAGATGTCAAATTAATAAAAATTTCGAATATCTGATTAGAAATTAAATTTAAAAATAAGAAAGATCTTATGATCTTTTCTTATGATCTTTTAAACTTATTTGATTGCATAATCAGATTTTTTTTTATAAAAACGAAATATTTATTTGCAGTTGTCAAACTTTCAAAACGCGTATTTATACATTTATTTGTCATACAAATGAAGCTTATGAGAAATTTAATGATAAGAAGCGGATATATAAGAAATGGAATTGTTTATTTTCTATGTGAGAGAGGTTTAAAAATGACAGATATTTGTCACATGTCAAATTAATTATAATTTCGAATTTCTGATTAGAATTTAAATCTAAATATTAAAAAAATCATAATAAACTCAGAATCTTTTTGGGAGTTTTATTTTTTTTATATACATATATAGATAATACGACATATTTGACAGATGTCAAACTTTCAAAACCCGGATGTATACATTTATTTGTCATACAAATGAAGCTTATGAAAATTTTAATGATAAAAAAGCGGATTTGTTAATTTTTTGTATCAGAGAGGTTTAGAAATGACACATATTTGACAGATGTCAAATTAATGAAAATTCCGAATTTCTTAGAAATTAAATTTAAAAATAAGAAAAATCATAATAAACTTATTTCATTGCATAATCAGATTATTTTTTATAAAAACGAAATATTTATTTGACAGATGTCAAACTTTCAAAACGCGGATCTATACATTTATTTGTCACACAAATGAAAAATTTAATGATAAAAAAGGCGGATTTATAATAAATGGATTTGTTCATTTTCCATGTGAGAGAGGTTTAAAAATGATTTGACAGATGTCAAATTAATTAAAATTAGAATTAGAAATTATATTTAAAAATAAGAAAAATCATACTCATTAGATTTTTTTTTATATAAAAACGAAATATTTGACAGATGTCAAACTTTCAAAAGTCGTATTTTTATCTTAGAATTTATCTTGGAATCCCAAATCTTGCCCTTTAGAGAGTTGACACATTTTTTGACAGAATGATAAATAATAGGTCCTCACATCAGAAATGGACAAGTGCGTTTTTTTTTGTAAATGCTCGTTAATTCTTAGAGGTTTTTGCGTATTTCGGGTCGTTTCGATTAAAAAGATATATATATATATGGGAACCCCCTGCATGTCGACACGAACTGACTGAAAAAAAAGAAACCTTTTTTAATTTAATTAAATAATTAAAAGTAATTGAATTTATAGATGTCATCATATTACTGCATGTGTTCCTTTTTCCCTTACGCTTTAATTTTTTTCCTATTTAAGCGAACTTAGTTTAAATTTAAGATTGTGTGTGAATCCCCCGAAGTACTGACATCTCTAAATTACACGATATGAGCTTGTTTGTCCCTACTTCTGTAGCCTGTGTAATAATAAGATTTGTTTATATTATTAAGTAAAGGCAGATATTTTCTAATTAGATACCTTTCGTAATTACAAATTTGTGTATTTTTTTTTTTTCATTTGAACGACATATTTGTCCGTCGTATTCATCTCTAGCCTTAAACAGCTGAGACACGACCAAGCATAATCGTGTGCGCAACAAGAGAAAAGAGCATAATGAAACGAAAGTAAAACAAAAACAAACAAACAAAAAACAAACAAAAAAAAAAGAAATAAAAAAAATACTGTAACTACGTACCTGGTCTTGTATGCAGAGGACGCCATCTCTTGACCGTTCGTCATTGTCAACGCTAGCGGCGATCTCCACGCCATCTTTGGGCGGCACATCGGCCAGTGGCAGCAAGCGCTCCAATCGCAAACCGTCCGAAGGCGATGCCAACGCGAAGGGTAGCGAACTGAGCGAGTCCGAGTTGGAAAAGCAGAGGGCGCTGCTGCTAGCGCAGTTAAAAGAACCGGAAAGTGAATGAAAATTTTTCGATTTTTATTTTGTTTTTTTCATTTTTGTATTTGTGTGTATATAAAGAGAAAAACAGACGATGCGGGACATGCGTTTTCTCTTTTTTTATATACAGGGTGTTTTTATGACATATTCGAATTTCACCGGTATTAAATCAATTATGCATTTATAGAATTTAAAATAGAAATATATATTTCATTTTATGTATATATAAAAAAAGATAATCGATTTGGAGGTGCTACAAGTGACATGTGTCAACTGTCAAAATCTTTAAATTGAGGTTAAAAATTTAATAATGAAAAGGCGAATTTATAAGAAACATTTATTAACAATGTGTATTATTTATTTTTTATAAATAATAATATTGTGACAGATGTTAAACTTTAAAAATTATTAAAATGTGAGAATTCATATTTTTTCATAGTTCTCTGTAAAGCATTTTTAGTAAAGTGAATTTGAATATTTTTTCACAGCTAACTTCACAAGAAATAATAATATGAATTAAATTTTTTCAGTGGAAACAAACATAATAATATGTAATAAATCAAAAAAATATTTTATAATAATATTTGACATCTGTCAAATATCAAAATTTTAATAAAAATGTATTTCTTCATGCCAGGGTGGTTTAAAAATCCTATCTATCCAAATTAAGCAATTTTAAATTAGAATTTAATTTTTAAAATAAAAGAAAAAAATTATTAACTTATTTGTTAAAATGATAATTTTTCGTTAGAACTGAATTTGATTTTAAAATGGAAATATACAGATTGAAAAAATAAAAAAAACATATCTATGACATCTGTCAAATGTCAAACCTTTTAAATTCTTGGGAAAATTTTAATAAAAATTGATTTTTGTATGCGAGGACGGTTTAAAAATGCTTATCTATCTAACAGAAGCCAAATTAAGCAATTCAAATTAGAATTTAATTTTTAAAATTAAAGAAACAAAATTATTAACTTATTTGTTAAAACAATAATTTTTCACAACTATACAAAAAAAAAAATACTATTGATGCTGATTTATTAAAATACACTGAATTTGATTTTAAAATGGAAATATAGATTTAAAAAATAAAAAAAAATATTTATGACATCTGTCAAATGTCAAAACTTTTAAATCCTTGGGAAAATTTTAATAAAAATTCATTTCCATAAATGAGGGTGGTTTAAAAATGGGATGTATCTGACAGAAGCCAAGTTGACCAATTTCTAATTAGAATTTAATTTAAAAATAATAAAAAAAAATTTGTTAAAATGAGATTTTAATTTGATAATTTTCCACAACTAACTACACAAAACGACTATTATTCATGCTTGTTTATTAAAACTTACCGAGTTCAATTTTAAAATTGAAGCATACATAATATGTAATGAATAAAAAAAATTATGACATCTGTCAAATGTCAAAATTTTAAAGTTCTTGTGAAAATTAATGAAAATCTATTTGTGTATGTGAGGTTGATTTAAAAATGCCATACATGTAGTTAACAGAAACCAAGTTGAGTAATTTCTGATTAGAATTTAATTTTAAAAATAAAAAAAAAATTAATTTGTTAGATAGAT
Source organism: Cetonia aurata (assembly GCA_949128085.1). Lineage (NCBI taxonomy): Eukaryota > Metazoa > Arthropoda > Insecta > Coleoptera > Scarabaeidae > Cetonia > Cetonia aurata. The sequence continues at coordinate 32,987,068 of OX421889.1, read as the reverse complement.
GAGATTATTTTTTGGGAGCTACATTTTGTTTTTTCTAAAATATTTTCATACTTCAATGTATGTATGTAGATCTTTTTATATTCCAAATTGTAAAGAGTATTTATTAACATGACAGCTGTCACTTTTAATTTTATAATTTTTTACATCCAACTACATTAAACCAAAAAAAAATATGCTTACCCCCCATGCTGATTTATTACGCATTTGTTTAAATATTAAAAAAAAAATATATTAAAAATTAAGAATTCCTAAACATGAAAGTAAAATTCCACTTAAAAAAAAAACGACCCTGTATATAAAATTAGAATGAACAATTATGAAATAGGTTTAATTTTAAAAGCTACCTGCGGAAGGACATAAAATAAAATCGAAAAACCGTGCAGGAAACGATACGATGTTGTTTTATTCCAAAACCCACTAACAAGAAAAGGGGGCATATTTCTGTGCCGTCTTAAATCCTGGACGTTCCTTATGTTTCCACCCTGTTTTTTATTTTTTCTTATTACTATTGTGAATAATAAATAAAAAGAACAGAATTCGCAATGATAATTTAATACGATAAAATAATAAAAATTAACAATAATTAATAAAATATCCAACCCGTCGAATGATTTATTTGCTTCGGTGTTGATTATTGGTTATAATTGAAATTATATGTTGGGTAAAACGGTGTGTAACCTCCGTTCTGTTTCGTGTGTTCGTTGTCATCGCTATCTTCTATCGTCTTAACATTGAACGCTTCATTTCCACCGAACGTATGTACTAAAATGCATTTTTTTAGAATCGATATTCATCGTTATATCAATCGTACTTACATGCAGGTGCTGTAGGATAGGGGATTTCGGCCGTACTTATATCTGCTACATCTCTAGACGATCCAACGGCTGTGTCGTAATCTGGTGGAGGTTCTCGGTTATCCCAGCAACTGATTTCATTTCTAAACGGAGTGGTTCCAATCACTATCGGTATTGTTAACTTCAGATTTATGTGGAAAGCTCCTGCTGATACCTCCAACTATAATTTATTTATTTTTTTAAATTAATATTAATATTATAATAATAGATAATAAATTAATATTAATATAATAATAGATAATAAATTAATATTAATATAATAATAAATTGTCTTTATTTATATGCAGAGAAAATTTCAGTTGTTAGTGAAGATTTATCCTTTGTGTTTTAGCTGTTAATTTTTATGATACGTACCAGTAATAGATATTCCGATTTAATAAAAGAACACTGCACTAAGCTGCAAGGCGGTAGAGGTGGAATGACGAGCATTTGACTCCATGTTTTTGAATCGTTCGGTTTGACAGAACCCAGTTTCATCTTTTGAAATACTTTAGTGTCTTCTCGGACGTCCTTCATTGGGTATTGGGAGTAGAATGCTGTTGTCTAAGTTAAAGGTAGCGGGATTAGCTTTCGTTCGGTATTGAACACCATTAATTAAGGTTGGCTACCGGCCATATCTCAGAAACAGTTGGCGCTAGAGTTTAGGGAAAGAAAACTATACTACATATAGTAAATGTGACCATGGTGGGGGGTTTTTGTCACACAAATTTCCCTGTAACTTTAGTGAATGTCTATCGATTTACTAATATAATTTTTTCCCTAAACTCTCGGACCAACCTTTACTGAGATGTGGCCACCCTTAGTGAATCACCCCATATATAATATACAGTAAAACCTCTACTTACGGACACTTCTCTAATACGGACACTCCTTATTACGGACACTGTTTTAATGTCCGAAGCACTTGCTACACATTTCGCATGTAAAAAGACCTCTGTAATAAGGACACTCCCTAATACGGACGCGGACAGTATCTTCAGATCCCAGGTAAAATTGCCAACCTCTTAATCCGGACATTAACACCTCGTTACCAAGATCCATCATAAACACAATTTACCCTATACATTAGGAAGTCGTTAAAATAATCCTTTTGAAAATAGACATAAATGGTATGTACCTAAGTTTAATCTTTTGGTAGTTAAAATGTTTGTACTATATAAGACAAAAGTCTTGCATCAGATTTGGAAAGGCATATAAATAAAGAGAGATAGGTATAGACCATCAATGAACTTGTGCGAGCGTAATATAATAAACACGTGCGGCTAGACGGCGGCGCGTACCTTTTGATGATAAGAAAATAGCAAATAACGAAGGAAATAACACGGCAAAAAGCCTATTGAATAGACGGCTTACATTTAGAAATACATATTCGCATTATTTGAATACTGAATACTGAATACTGAACTTAACTCCCCTAATGCGGACACTCCTTTATACCGGACACTTTTCAAAATCCCGTGAGTGTCCGTAATATAGAGGTTTCACTGTACCTGTAAGAATTTTAGATCGACGTTAGATATAACACTTTTCGATATGTTATCAACATCGATAATCACCGGTATGCGTTCACCACAAACATAACCGGTCTTTGGTGTCATCATAATGGCAGTTAACGGGCCACTTTTACAACAACAGCAACAGAAAAATTTCTCCGCCAATACTTTACTGGGCAACTGCAAAATTTTTCAAATTTAAGTATAACAAATTTCAATATATACATATGAAAATTTACCGATAAGTTCGGGAATACATTCAAATCATACGGCGATATTACCGTAAATGCAATCTTAGTTTCCTGGTTCCATTTCCACGGTCGTTCCAATACGAATTTCGCAATATATCTGATGTTGCCGTACAAACCCTCGAAGGACGATGGCAGATTTTGCGGTAACACAAACGAGAAGGGGTAAACGTGGGTGCCAGCCGGTAACGTGATCGTCTCATCTGCGAATGAAATGCGATTTTAAACCAGGAGAAGTGATTGATTTTTAAGTAAAATACTGTCACTGCTTCCGACGCAATAATATTTTGCCTTGAAATATTCTTCGTTAGCGTAATAAGTCCTCGTGTAGTGTTGGGTACGTCCATTCACGTGTCTAGACTCCTGTTTGGTCCATCTGACTGATGCTGAACCTTTTATGTGCAAAGATATGCCTGGGAATTAAAAGAATTATCACTACTATAAAAGAAAGATTGTTTGCATTGTGCATCCTATCTTTTTAAATTTTGCTAGTACATGAAAACCACACCTGATGGCGCTGTAAATCATCACAGTACTATAACTGTGACTTTTAGATTCTGCGATTTTGTCACCTGTGATAAAATCGCTGGATAATACCGAAATTACGTGTAATTATTTTTAAATACCTTTTAATTTTTTCGGTTTCTGTAAAACCAACTGTATTTTACCACTGACAGTATCACCAGCGAAATAACTTCCGTATGGATGATCTAAAATAATTCCAGTGTTGTTATTATGGTTAGTATTAAAAGCCATATTATATAGGATCACTTTTCTACGTTATAAGTGAAAGTACAACAAATTAATATAAAAATGACAATTAGTTATTGTTATCTCATCATTTTGGCGATGTTAGCTTGATGATAATTCATTTTTTAGATAGACGCGCGCCGATTTTATCTTGTTTGTCATATCTGATAAGAAATATATTAATAGAGCAATTGTTTTTAATGTTTAACCTCCTTCAATTAGTAATATGTAGTAATCTGTTAAATGTATTATTTACTTTGTGATTAAAATTATATTTTCTGCAATTTAAACAATAGACAGATAGTAAAATTACCCTATTGCCAAATTCTATATGCTCATAATAGTTTCAAGACAGTTTGGATGATTCCATATTTTCAGTTTCGAAAAGTTTCGACATAAAAATATATTGTTTTTAATGTTTAGATAAAATATATCTGGCGGTAAAATCATGTTTAAGGTACGTAAGCACTTTAATTAATAAATTAAATTACGTAGAAATGTTAATATAAACAATAAAAAGAATAATCTATGTACAGTGCTATCCATTAGAAATTGAACAAAAGTAATAGATTTATACAATTTATTTTAAAAGCTAGTATTGAGGGAAATTTTTGTTTTATATTGCAAATTTTACTAATGAAAGAGCAAATTCATAAGAAAGAAGTTTGTTTGTTTTCTATTTGAAGATGATTTTAAAAATGAATGCATCATTTGACATCTATCAAAGTAATAAAAGAAAATTTATTTCCATTGTAACGTATTATTTACTTTGTGATTAAAATTATATTTTCTGCAATTTAAACAATAGAGAGATAGTAAAATTACCCTATTGCCAAATTCTATATGCTCATAATAGTTGCAAGACAGTTTGAGTGCTTCCATATTTTCAGTTTCGAAGTGTTTCGACATAAAAATATATTGTTTTTAATTTTTAAATAAAATATATCCGGCGGTAAAATCATGTTTAAGGTACGTAAGCACTTTAATTAATAAATTAAATTACCTAGAAATTTTAATATAAACAATAAAAAGAATAATCTATATACAGTGCTATCCATTAAAAATTGAACGAAAGTAATATAGATTTATACAATTTATTTTAAAAGCTAGTATTGAGGGAAATTTTTGTCTTATATTGCAAATTTTACTAATGCAAGAGCAAATTCATAAGAAAGAAGTTTGTTTGTTTTCTATTTGAAGATGATTTTAAAAATGAATGCATCATTTGACATCTATCAAAGTAATAAAAGAAAATTTATTTCCATTGTAACGTATTATTTACTTTGTGATTAAAATTATATTTTCTGCAATTTAAACAATAGAGAGATAGTAAAATTACCCTATTGCCAAATTCTATATGCTCATAATAGTTGCAAGACAGTTTGAGTGCTTCCATATTTTCAGTTTCGAAGAGTTTCGACATAAAAATATATTGTTTTTAATTTTTAAATAAAATATATCGGGCGGTAAAATCATGTTTAAGATACGTAAGCACTTTAATTAATAAATTAAATTACCTAGAAATTTTAATATAAACAATAAAAAGAATAATCTATATACAGTGCTACTCATTAAAAATTGAACAAAAGTAATTTAAACTTATACAATTTATTTTAAAAGCGATTATTGAGGGAAATTTTTGTCTTATATTGCAAATTTTACAAATGAAAGAGCAAATTCATAAGAAAGAAGTTTGTTTGTTTTATATTTGAAGATGATTTTAAAAATGAATGCATCATTTGACATCTATCAAAGTAATAAAAGAAAATTTATTTCCATGGAAATAATAAATTCCTTTTATTAAAAAAAATATCCAGAATTGTTGTTCCGGAATAACACGAATTATTTGACGGATGTCAAATTTTCGAAATCTTTATATACATATTTGCATTCATTAATTATACAAATTTACTTATATTTTCTACAAAAATGTCACAAAGTTTACAATAAATTGCATATTTTTGTTAATATCCAATATCCGTTAAAAATATATTTGTTTCGAGCGATAGCTGTCAAATTTTAATTTGATATATTTCTTTTACGGACAAAATAACACTTTAAGGAACTTTATTAAGGTTTCTGTATGAGGGTGATATGAAAATGACACATATTTGACACCTGTCAAATTAATAAAAGAAAATTTGTTTGATGTCGATGTCAAATTTTTAAAATCTTTATACATATATTGAAATTTATTTCTATTTTCTAAAAATGAATATTTCACAGTTTACAATAAAGTTCATATTTTTATGTTCATATCCGTAAAAAAGATTTTTCTTTTTATTGAAAGCTGTCAATTTTTAAGTTGCTATATTCTTTTTACACTCAAAACTATACCAAGAACATTAATTATGTTCGTTTCTGTATGAAGGTGATTTAAAAATGACACAATTTGACACCTGTCAAATTAATAAAGGAAAATTAACATGTATTTAATTTAAATTAAAATTCATAATAAATCCATTTATCCATTTGTGTGGGTATTTTTCCACAAATAAAATTATTGTGTTCGGAAGTTTTGTTTTTATAAATGGCACGACTTATTTGACAGATGTCGAATTGTCAAAATCTATGGTCATATATTTATTATACAACTAAAACTTTTTTTTTTCCGGTATAACCGGAAGTGGTAAGAGCCTGAAAATATTTTAAAATGAAAGAGAATCTTGAATAGCCCCGGATTCTAAAAATTCAGAGTTCCAGGTTTTTTCTAACCTCGGAAACTTCTAACGAACGGCTACCGTGGAAAACCCTGTATATACATACAGAACATATAACTGATCTAACTTTCCTAGCTTTAGTAGTTTTTGTACTAAACTCCATCGACACACTAATGGCGCACCCGGTATACACAAAGATGCATTTTGTTCCAGTTTACGGTCTAAGAAATTAACTTTGAGACAGTATTTATCCACTTAAACCGCACTCCTGTGTTATATACCGGCTAACGGGCTAACATACCACGCTATTGTAGTTATTTTTACTACAATTCAAAAAATTATACTCTAACCTATAGTTAAAAACACGATAACATCTTATCAAAACAAAGTTGTGTCGTTGCAGAAAAACAAGCGGTCACTGTTCTCAAATAGTTTTGATACGTGTAAGTACAAAGTAAAATAGTTGCACAAGAATTACAGTTTAAACGGTACTTAATTAAAAATATTAAATTTATAAGGAAAAGCGTCATTTTCTTTCTGCTTTTAGTAAAAGGTTTTAAACGTTGTACGAAATGAAATAAATAGCGTGTTTAAAAATGTAACCCGTCATTCTAACATGGCCTGCTATTATTATAAGGAAATGAATCTCAAAATAACGAATGTTATTTGCGTCGAAAATGTTATAATAAATTTGGATGTGACTGCAGCAGTTTTAGTATCATTATTTCAATATCAAAAGACAAATATTTATTCATACATATTATAACCTATTCTTATATAAAATATATATTTTATTAGAAAAATAAAATGCAGTTCTCACCACGTGAGTTGTACGCCTGATATCAACATCGATTCCACTTCAGTTTCGTTTGAATAATTTAATAAAATCGCATGTGAATACTGATGAAAGCACGGCCAGAATTAAATTAAAACGTCAGTGAACATGAACGCGTCGGAAAGTGACCCGCTCAATCGAAAACCATCGGAAGCGATTCCAATAGATGGAGACACGGTCGTTCCAAGGCCATACTTGACCGTTAGGCATTTATCATGGAAGAATGCTTTAAAACAGGTAAAATATTTAAATTTAACTAACGAAACGACTTCCCCCACCACGAATTTTGAGTTGTAGAGCTTGGCCAGTATCATATCTTTGAGTTTGGTTATTCAAGCGGGAATCAATATGGCTTATAGCGCGGTTTTGTTGCCACAATTGTCGGCTGACGATTCAGATTTGAAAATTACAATGTCAGAAGCATCTTGGATCGGTAAGAATCATTTTGAGTGCTGGAAATTGGGTTTACTCCAAAAATGTTTTTAGCTAGCATTGTAACTATAGCACTGCCACTTGGGGCTCTAGCAGTAGGCCCTCTCATGGATAGATTCGGACGGAAGAAAGTGTGCTTGTACACGGCTATACCTTTTTTAATTTCTTGGATAATCCAAGGTAGCTCAAAGGAGGTGTGGCATATGTACTTGGGTAGAGTTTTAGCTGGAATAGCCGGTGGTATGTTAAAAACAAATATTTTTTTTTAGTGTTGTCGATTCATTTCATTCCCATTAAACTAATGAAATATAGAAAAATTATGTTTTTATGTACGGAGCGAATAAAAATGATTTATTTTTCAAAGGTCTGTCGACTGTTTCTACCGTTTATGTAGCGGAAATAACTCATCCGAATTTCAGAGCTATGCTGCTGAGTTTAAACAGCGTTTTCGTATCTTTGGGTATCTTGATTACCTACGTCTTCGGTAAATCCCCGAAAAACATCAAACTAAATCATTTTAACGAAAGAAAATTGCAGGGTCATTTCTCAGTTGGAGGACCATGGCGTTGATGTACTTCGTCATAGCTGCTCTATCATTTATCGGACTATTTTTCATTCCTGAAAGTCCTCATTGGTTAATGACGTTCCGAAATGACCAATCCGCCGTTGTCAAATCGCTAAAATGGACCTACCCGAAGCTAGATGTAATAAATCATATAGGGTCTTGTGATTTTATTTTTATGGCGTGATTAAACATCTTAAAGTAAGGTCCGAGGTACCGAGGAAGCCATGGAACAAGATCACCTGGACCAATCATTTTCAAACACATTATATAAATGTTGGCGAACTAAACGATTGGGTTTATTTGTAAACGCACGGAATATCATGAAATAAAAAGATGTTCAGGTATCACAAACAAACTTAAATTGCATCTAAGGAGCCGTGCGTAGTCTGGAAATCTACAAATTCCTAATTTGATTGGCTCCAGAACATTAATGAGCGTGGTTTAAATGCTGAGACGTAGGAAACAGACAAGGACATGTTCATCAGACATCTCCACTCAACGCTCCGCCTACAATATATCTTGTAATATCTTTCTTATATAAAAAGTCACTTGTTGAAATTCTGTAAAATTTAATGTACTTTTTTAAAAGGCTATTTACAAAACTTTCTCAAAATCTTGACGTGATGGATCAAACCTAAAATCAGTTTCAGAATTTGCACGAAAAACGACATAAACTACACCTAATGGCGTATTAGAGAAAAAAAAATACTGTTGGATAGTGTAACCTATCACTTGTTGATCAATCGTTTTAGCGTTAAAAACCCTTTTTTTACGGTGGTGAATCACCACTTAAAAACTACAAAAATTATTTTTTGTTAAGATATTTTTACGTTAAGATGTTTACTCACCCCTTGAAAACGAAATCACCAGACTGTAAATAACTTAAGAGACTTTTAAACTGTTAAATCGGATCTCTTTTAGGTTTTTCAAACGCAATATGAGATCTTCATGGAATCTAGGCACAAGCCCAAACCGAGTTTGACAGATGAACCTGTCAAGAACGCCCAACATAACCTCGAATCTCGCCTAAATAAATTTAAACTGTACGTTTACTCCTACCAAGATGCTGCCGTGTACAAACCGTTGATTGTCCTGTTGTTCCTCTTCGCATTTCAGCAACTCTCAGGTGCTTACGTGATAATTTTTTACGCTTACGACCTATTACGTAAAATCGGAGAGGGGAGAAGTATTGACCCTTTCGTCGCTTTAGTACTCTTAGGAGCAATCAGGTTTCATATGTCTATCGTTTCCGCCATTTTAGCGAAAATAATCGGTCGTAGACCTCTCCTGATGACATCGGCGATCGGCATGTCGCTCACCAGTTTAATGGTGGGATCATACATGTCTCTAATGGCTAATACGGAAGTAACAACCGACACACGTTCAATACTGGATATTTTAAAGGACAACGTCGCTCTGATTTGCGTGTTAGGTTATGTCTGCTTCAGCGCGATCGGTTTCTTGATGATCCCGTGGACTCTAATAGGGGAATTACTTCCTATGAACGTCAGAGGCGTAATGAGCGGTGTTCTAGTCGCAGTGGCGTACGTCATGATGTTTGGAACTGTCAAAGTTTTCCCCTATCTTTTGGAATGGCTCAAAGTGCAGACGATATTTTTCGGGATGAGTTTAACGAACTTCACTGCTTTGTGCTACATATTTTTCTTTGTACCGGAAACGTTCGGTAGAACGTTCGCTGAGATCGAAAGATATTTTAAGAAATTATAGCTTTAATTATTTTTAGGTTATTAATAAGAATTTCAATGTATATATAGTGAAGAGAAATATATTTTTATAGTTTTAACGTATTTAGTTTTCTTTGGTGTCATCTAAAGTCGACTTAAAATAACGTATTAACTTGAATTTGTATTTTCTACCGGTAAAAATTGGGTTTTTTTACTTTTAAAATTATTAAAAATTGCTAGATAGGACCTTAAATGATAAATTTTAATTATTAGATCATTAAAAATATTTAATTACTTCATATTTTAATTTATTCAGAATTTTGTACCAATTTTAATGAAGCACGCTGTATATAGACAGTTTTTAATGAAAATGATAATTTTATATTTGTATTATTAATAAGATTTTTGGTTTATGTAGTGAAGGCAAATATATTTTTATAATTTTGTGTTTATCTTATTTTAATGTGGTTTAGAATCGAAAATAATGCATTAATATGAATTTTTACTTTTTATTGGTAAAATTGGAGTTTCCAAGTTTTTGAAATTAATAAAAACTATTTGATTAATAAATTTTACTTATTTCAATCTACATAAAATGCTGAGTTAATTCAATTTTGATCTTTTTCCGGAATTTTGTTCCAATTTCAATAATGCACGCTGTATATAGATATCTTAGTTACGGATATATCCTAATAGAGGGCGCATATATTTTTAATTTGTATTTTATTTTGGTTTTAAATTGAATTAATCTATTTTCCTTATTTTATATTGATCACAAAAATTTTCCTTTCATTGTTGATCTTTTTTTGTAATATTTGGATAATTTTAATAAATAAAAAATATAAATTTTAAATTAGAATGAATTTGATTCGTTTCTTCAATAATTACTTCAGCTATCATACTAAAGATGGCGCTCATATACCCTAAATTATACAAAAAGAAAAAACTTTGATTTCCAAGAAACAAGAATGTATTCCTAATGCAATTAACACAATTTTATAATAAATTATTTCTATTAAATCGCCAATATTTTTACATATATATCACCATTAATTCAATATAGTAAGTTTAACATTCTTATATTGGTACCGTTCTAGTTTCTGGTGCGCTCAAAAGTGTTATTTTTGATACGTCAGTAAACGGCTTGTTTTCGTGGAGATTTATCGCCATTCCAGAACGGAATATTAATTCGTGGTGACTTAAAAGTGTTCGTTGATGATCCCTTAAATCTAACCATCCTGATAATCGGGTGAGTAAACGTATACTTTTCGCAAAATCACTCTCATTGACACTTGTCACCTATGACGTAAATCCTCTTGACTTCTTGAGAATGGAAGGATTGAGAAAAGTGCTTTTGTGTATGAGGGAACACGATTGTATTCTGCCTTCGCGGTGTTATTTGCATATGAAAAACATCGTAGATCATTTAAGAAAGGCTATGGTTCATCTATAACCTTTTTTTATCCCTAGTTTTATCTTTAACGTTAACGTATTTACGTTTTACATAACTTGTTATGTTGTGCTAGAATGTAAACAGCAAGCATTTTAACGAAAATATGTTTTTGAATAATAAATAAACGATATCAGTTTATAATTAGGTAGTTAACATGTGGAACACATACACAAAATGATTATCTTTTATGCAATGTGATGTAACAGCTTGTAATAAATTTGCTGAATCCACTTTTATGTAGTGTGTATACTGTAATTCGTTTTTGGTTTTTTAATTTCTGAATATATGTATTTTACCAGCGCGGACGAAACAACTTTTGTACTTGTTTAGCTTTGGTAAATATTTGAAGTAGATAGATAGATATTTACCTGAACTTGTGCAGTAAAGTTGTAATAGTTTCGCATAGAATTAATTTGATGTCACTTTAACGCGTAAAAGTTCTTAATTTTTTTATTACTTAATCTATTTATTAGGATTGGATAGCTTGGTTTAAGAAAAGTTTAGAATGTTACGTTGAACTTTTATTTTTTGAACTGAGGATGATAAATTTACTAGAATTAACGTCAAAAAAAATATTTATACAAGTTCAAATTGAGCATTCTTTAAAATTTGTCTAACAATATTATAGTTTTCTATATTATATTGAAACTGCTTTACATGCAAAAAAGAACTTGTCAAATAACAACCGATATATTTAAATACAATTCGACAACTTCTAGAATCTAAATTTCATTTATCAAAATAAAACGAATACCAAATTTTCTTATCCTTCAGCAAGTTCAATTCAACCAGTCCAACAAACAAATCAAATTCAGGATCAAATTATTACGAAATATTATCTATCATATGCTAATGTAATCAAAGATAAAATGATGCACATTTGCCGAACAAGAATAAATGAAGGTCGTACAAGTCCTCTTGAACTGGGACTTGAGTCGGCGATTAGAATGATATAATGACCTTTAAGAATGAACGGACGAAGTAAAATTTTTTTATTGATCTGATTTGACACAGAAAATAATAGTGGATGGTCACATAATATATTAAGTATATCGCTGTGAATTTGAAAAATCTTTTATATATAATTTAAATTGAATTTCACTGGCGTCATGTAATGAAGGATTTTTCATCGCATGAGGATGTTACTAAACGAAAATTTAGGGTTTTTACATTTTTGATATTTACAAATAAACTATGTTTCATTTTCATTAGAAAACAATTTTGCTAATATACATTAAAACATGTTTTCGAATGTCGTTTTGACATTATGACAACTCACGTGTCAAAAATAAAAAATTATTTAAATTTTTTTTTTCAATTATAGTCAAATTAATATTCAGTTATTATTAGAAGTTAAAATTTGTGGATTTGTGGGAATTTATAATAATCCATAATAAAATTAATTAAAGGATTTTTGTGTTGTAAAAATGATTTGGTGTTCTAAAACACGACTTATTCCGTAAGTCGAATATTTTTGGCGAACAATGAAGTTTGAATATTATTATATAGTATTTTTGTCTCCCTAACTCGACTTTTTCTATTACTCGACATAATATGCGAACACGTAGGCACACGTAACTCGACATTTTCGGGGAATTACGGAATTATCTCTTGGAATCAGCAATTTTGAACAGGCAGAAACGTGTGCTGGGTGCTTCCGGAAGTGCAGTTGTGTAGTGCGCGTGACAAAGTGTACGGTAAATATGTCGAAGCGAAAATTAAAGTGTTTAACATTGAAAAGAAGAAGAAAGACATTGCGGAACAATTTGGGATCCCTCATAATACGCTATCGACAATTTTAAAAAATAAGGACAAACTTTTGAAAAGAAAATAATATTGACAGGTCCAACTCAGTTATAGCAGTCGCCACGAGTGATGGCGAGGAGTAGGGATGCGCTGTAGACGCTTTTAAAAGCGTGCACGCCCACTTAGCTGCAATAATACGTTCTGAGTATTTGTCAGTGGCGGCTCAAAATGTCTCTGTTAGGGGAGCATAAAGTGATTCACTCTCAAACGCGCGAAGTGGTTTTTAATGTATATAATTATTTTTTTAAAAGAAAAAGCACATCGGCAAATGTAAGTGAAATAAAACAGTTAGTGTCTGAAGCAACCGGTGTGTTTAAATTCAATAACCCGTTTAAACAATAATCCTTTTTTGTTATTATCATCGCTGATGTTTCCTGGTAAACAATTCAGGGGATTATGTGCCCCTTAACGGTTAATCGGATTTAAATGTTTATTAGTTCATTAAGATTATATTAACATAATATTTTTGTTTTTTGTTGTGAATATACATATGTTCATATATTCCAGGAATAAATTAGTAGGTAGGCACTTGTAAATAGTAGTAATTAGTAAACAAAATACTTATATTGTCCGGAGATATCCCATACTAATAAAACCATTTTATTAAATTTTTAATTACATTAACGTTGCATTATTCAATATTAACCTGCACGCCAATGGTATAGATAAATTATATGCAGAGGCGATGGTAAATCCGTTGTGCCCGTCTACTGCTGCGCGAACCTACTCCCACCGCTCGCCATCACTTGTGGCGACTGCTATACCAGACGTAATCATTGTCTTATAATATTGTCAAGTGCAGTGGGAAATTGTGAAGGTACTTCGATTTCTAATTTTTCGAAATCCGTAATATCAGACGGGCGTTTTATTGCCGATTGTCGTACAACGCGTGATCCTTTATGATCAGTAATCGTTGCGCTAATGATGAGTCCTCATACAAATTTCGACCAATATACGCGTCATAATCGAAACTTATAAGAATAAGAAAAGAAACATTTTCCGTTTACGTTTCCGTCATTTTTAATTCATCCGTAAACATCTTTGTGGTATTAATTTTACTACAATTGTCAGCATTTACACTACACGTTGTAGTACATATAGTATAAGTACAATTTGCAGCAATGTTCACCATCAAATTGTAGCACTGTTTGTAGTATTAATTCTTACAATTTGTATGAAAAACAAGAATGGACAAGTTAGTTTTCTTTCAACAACGTTGTAAGATAAAGTAGTGTTTATTGTAGTAAAATTGTATACAATTTTGTCTGACTTTTCTATATACTGGTGAGCATAAATTAACACCTGTTGTAGCAATATTTATTCCACTCATTATTTTAAATTATTATAATTTTATAATAAATTTTACTTACCTCTATTGAAACATCCACAAAAGATATATAACTTAATACTACATTGTTGTGTGGATAATTTTCAACAATATATTTTACATAAATTGTAACGTAATAAGATTGCAACATTCAATTTTATTTTATTTATAATTTGTGAGCTACAAAATATATTGTATCACCCTCGTGTCGGAAGTCTTTACTACATTTGGTTTGTAAATAATTATTTAATTAAAAATAATAATACCTGAGCAGACAGCGGCGCATATACCGTGATTGGGCACAGTGCACACTTTTTTAAAAAACGGTTACAAAAATTCGAAATTCTTTTCTTTTTTGAACGTGATAAAAATTCGAAATTCTTTTCATTCATTTTTGAAACTACTGGATTTGATATTAATATTATATTGTAATTTAACTGTTATTGCGTGCTATTCTTCGAAGAGACTTACGTTAGTAAATCAAGACAAGTGGTCATTAGATTTTTTATGTAGATTTATCAAATAAATAAGGAAAATGAAAAAAAACTCCGTTATCAACATATATTATTATACGCACGTGAAATGCTACCAAAAAGTTGTCTATTGTAAAACATACCTATACATAAATTGTTAAAAATATTAAAACGAACTAAACCAAATTCTAGGTTTTTCTATTAAAAAGATGAGGAAACAACTCAACTGTAACTATCAATAGAACACCTCATTTATTCTAGTTAAGCACGTAAGAAGATAAACAACGTATTATTTTAAGGTGTAATTTAAAAATTGAATTGAAACACAAGAAAGAAGGTTGCCAAGAAAGAGAACTCGGCCTCGAAACGAAGAAATGCAAAGGCAAACGACCCTTGTTTTTATTTACGCCCACATAATAATTCTCGGAGTTTATATAATTTTTTGTCCAAATTGAAAACGGTTGTAGAGAATAAAAACAATACTAATATTGCTACACATACACTCCTAGAAATGATATCTTCAAACAAGTAAATTTATTATTTTAAAAAATCCGTTTTGTTTCAAAACAGCAAATTATGAATCAAAACAGAAGGTCATATTATTTTAAGAAAATATTTTTCATGGAAATCCGTTTTGTTTTAATACAAAAACCATATTGAATCAAAACAGAAGGTGATATTATCTCAAGAAAATATTTTTCTTAAAATGTGGTCTACAACAAGAAAGTGAATTGCTGAACGCTGGGCAATTTATACTTGTAAGACAACGGTTGTTTTGTTGGAAGTAGGTAATCATGAGTTTAAAAATCAAATCGAACTTGAAATTATATTATTATTATGTTAGTTAAGTAACTTTATTTGAAGGCGTTATTGGCCATAAAATTACTAGTATATCAGTACCGTAAAATTTGCATAATCATTAAAAAATGTGCAGTAATAGAAAATATGATGGAAACCGAAGAAAAAGTGCGTAGTATCAAGACGGTTTTCTTGTTTCAAATAATCATTTTTTTAGAGAATTATTGGGTATTATTGGGAATTGCTGGGCATTACTGGGTATTACTGGGAATTGCTGGGCATTACTGGGTATTACTGGGAATTGCTGGGAATTACCAGGAATTCAATTCCAAGTGATGGAATTTTGATAGGATTAGACGGAATTGGCATTAGTTGTACGCTATTTTTCTGAGTGGTCAGCCCCTCGGTAATTCGTGCCCTCAACTAATTGGGCTACACATACACTACTGAGTCGTATACATATAATTCTTCTTAAGCTACAAGTGTTAATGTTTTTAAATAAAATTCTTCATATCTCAAAAACTAAGGCCCATGCACTCAAACCCGTTTACAGTTTTTCTACTCTTAACTCCCTCTTTCAAATGATATACGACTCATTTAATTTTGTGTTTCGCAGTTCTTGCCTACTCCTTGTCAGTATGCCTCACCGATTCTACAAAAGTTGACGCTGCGTCGTTTGCCGATTGCAGCTTCGAAAAGCAATTGGAAACATTATATCCCCGTTTAGCACAGAAAGTGCAACTTGAATCATTGCTTGAGCTAGTAGATGGTATATCCTGACTTTCTTTCTTAAATTTATTCGAAAGAGGCTCACAGCTTTTCCTCGATGAACAATTAGCACGTATGTGACGTGGGTGGTTTGCCACAGTGGTAACATTTTGGTTGAGGTTTAATAGATGTAGAGGGTTCATTATCTAACGTGTATTTCCGTTTAAGTAGCCCATAATCTTTACCAATAGTTTTTCTCTCTTCAAAAATTGATTTCTTGAACGAGGATAAATAAAAAAAAACCAAAAGATTTCATTATTCGCAGCATTGCACACATGCTGCTCAGAGAGTCCATGTACAATGAGGTCAACTAAATCATTCTCTGCCCGTTGGGCGCGTAAATTTTTAAGTTTCGTCATTTTTTCATGCATATGTATCAACAATAGAGCTACTACAGTTGATGCTTCCTCTAATAACCGTCCGAAGTTCTTGTTTTCCAGGAAAAGCTTCAATAACATTTTTTGTAAAGGTTTTCCACTCTCGCGAGTCTGCCTTCCATCGTTCGAACCAGCGTTTTGCACCGACCAAATCCTCCCCAACGTTCCCCAAAATCTTTTTTATTGATCTCTATTTGACTTGCCCATTTAAAATGAATCCATGGCTTTCTGGTAAATCCACTTGTTCGGCGTTCGTCCTTTGTGTCTGCAACGTCCTGGTGAGTTCAATTAGTAACGTCTGATGAGATGCAGATGAAGAAAAATCTACGCTTTCCGTATTCTCCTCGTTTAACATACAAAGAAACGCGTCCAAAAAAAAAAAACAAAAAAACGGTTTTCTCACTTCTGATATTAGAAAACTCAAACAGAACACACGCGTACACCGTAAAAATTTTAATTAACACTAAACTAACAGAAATTACTGATATATTAACATTAAAATGAATTATCAACCGATCGTAAGGAACGACTGTCGTGCAGTTCTCCCTCGACATGCAGGTAAAAAGTGGTGAATCATGCATTGTGCAATGCTTTCCTCCTAACACTATCTTAGATTTTAAATTTTAACTTTTATAGGAAAGATCATCGACATGTAAATGAGAGAGTGATTATGGAAATAATTCCTCCGTAAATGAATTTAACAAAAAGCTTCAAATTAAGAATTATTAGAACAATCAGACCGAGCTTCTCTAAAGTGTTCTAGTATGCTGTGCTTGATAGATTCTTGTCACATCTGAACAAGCATAACCTTTTAACAAACCATCAACACGGTTACAGAGTAAACTATTCCATTCTCTAGTATTTCTTCGCTTTATAAACGATATCGCGGATTTTCTGGCTTATTACAACATAACTATGTACGCTGATGACATTAGCGCCGTAGTCTCCACTTCTAGCGCTCAGCAAACAGAACACCAATCAAATACTTTGTTGAATGATATGGTTACTTGGTTCTCTAGTAACAAGTTATCTTTAAGTAACGAGAAAACCAATTATTTGATATTCCATACAATTCAGAATAAGACACAATATGATTTACATATTTATGTACACTTGTGGTATCTAATCTTAGGACACGCATCGAGGCAAACCTTTTCGTAGCTATTGCCATCTCTTTCTCCCGTCTTGCCCCGCAAATTTTGCCGCAGGCGCTATATTACTACCTGCTCGTTCCCATAATCACAAATCTATTATACCGTGTGGCAATCGTTCATAGCACGATGCATGTATTAGTAACTACTGGTCGACTATAAATGGGCGTGCCACCTTGAATTGCCACGCCTACTTAGCGGCACGCGGATGGCATTTACAAACGATAGCTGACGTATTATAAGTTACACGTATAAATGTATTGGGGCATATAGGCAAATCAAAGTCTTTTAGGGTTCTATGTTATAGCATAAGTGATTAATAACATTACATGTGGTAGAAAATACTATTCCTGAAAAATAAAAAGCACTGTTAGAGGTAGTGTGTTCCCGATATAAGTAAGAGAGAATATTATTCTTAAACAATAATAAAATTTGAAGTAAATTAATTTATTAAGTGTTCAAATAGACCTCCCTCTTGATAAGAACAGTAACCCAACCGATCATAAAAATTCCGACGAACATTTGTTAACATATCTCCTGTGACAATATTACTGATTTCAATCATTCTCGCGCGCAGTTCCTCTAGGTTTGATGGCCGTTGATCACCGTATCCGTATATTGTATTATGTAAGAAGGGCCATAAAAAGAAATCGATTGGAGCTAGATCAGGGGACCGCGCTGGCCATTTAATAGGGCCCGAGTTACCGATCCATCTGTTTTCAAAAACCGCGTTTATAAAGTTTGTTACAATGCGTGTATTGTGTGCTGGGCAACCATCTTGCTGAAACCAAACTTCATTTATATTAAATCGCTCCCGTATTGCCGGAATAATATTATTTTCAAGTAACTGTAGGTATCTATTTCCGTTTAAATTACCGTTAATGAAAAAAGGTCCAATTATATGATTTCCAATGATACCTGCCCATACATTTAGCTTCTGTGGATACTGCGTTCGCGTTGGTATATTTAAATGTAGATTTTTACGCCACCAGTAACGTCAAACTGCGCGGTTATGATGCCCGTGTAGGTAAAATGTTTTTTTATCTGTGAACAATACGTTGTTAAAAAAAAATTAGTTATCGTGATATTTATTTATCATTCTTTCGCAAAATTCCATTCGGCGAAAATAATCATCGGGAAGAAGTACTTGTGAACTTGTAAATTTGTATGAACGATATTTATTAGTACGTAAAATCTTATGAACCGTTGTTTTAGAGATACCTAATTCGCGAGCAATTTGTCGAGATGACATAGTGGGATTTACTTCAACTAAAGCACATACTCGAATTTCTATATCGCTTACATTCTTATCCGGAACAACTTTATTTTTATTATTTACTAAAGAAAATGTAGTTTCAAATCGATTAACGGTCCTACGAATGGTGCTTGCATTGGGAATTTGACTTTCGGGGAAATTAGCTGCAAATAAATCCCGAGTTACTTCCGCGGAATTACCACCGTAAAAGTGTTTAATCATGAAGAGTTTTTGCTCCGGCGTATAGTACTCCATTTTTAAAATAACCGTTATCTACCTACCAACAACGCGTTTTATTAAATAGTACGAGCGAGTAGTTCTCCCGACGAAATATAAAATGCATCTGACACGCACGTGTGCGAGCGACGGCTCAAGCGCCTGTGCGGCGACAGCGTAGAAATGTGGATTTCTTGGCAAATACGAGTGCATCATAGCAATATGCTAATGTAATCCAGTCGAATATTCCGTATACTTCTTTACCGTTCTAATGCACGGATACCTCTATGTATCTCGCTTACACTACAGGATCGCTATATGCGGACAATTGGTATATGTGTTACTCACGAAGATTTATGCTCAAATAATTTTGATCACCCCTGTATAATAGATCTTTCATCTTTTCGGTGGAAATTCGTACTTTTTTCTAATATCAAATAAGAATTTGCAACAAATAAGATATAAACACAAATTGTAAAGGGGAACGAAACGTGTTTTGCGCGTAAATTCTCATTTATTCAACCGACAGATTCGATTGCCAAGTGACAAGAATTGCCCATAAATTTATTTAGCGTACATACGTGCGAACACCGGTCCCATAGTACAACCAAAACTCCTCCTACCTTGTCTCTATTGCATCGACTTGCGTTGCTAATCGCCTTCCCACTTAAAACATATCGTATGATGTTATTTTAACAATCGTCTTATCATTCGTACGGTCATCTACACACCAGTACCTGTTTAGTAGAACGCTGTTTCGTACACCATAGCCGATTCGATTCTCCTCCGCTCGTGTTGATAAATCGCGGGGTGCCTTGACGTGCGTGGTCAGTCGACGTGCGGCATTTGTTTAGCGGAAATCGCATGTCAAATTTTAAACTAGTCGATCTTTTGAGCGCGAAATTCGGAGTTTTTCGCGCAATTGAAAAGTGCTTCAGGTTGTGGCGATTACCGTAGATTATATTATTAAATTTGGAAAGTTATAATCGAGTAAGTTCCAGTTTTTTAAGAGTAATTGCTGCTGTCATATGCTATCCGGTTGATTTTACTCACTTTCTCCAACATACTTTACTTGTATTGTTAATTGGGTGGGTTAGTATGTGCTCAGAATATCCGTATTTACTAATACAAATCAATATATGTGTATTTTTTAAGTTAAAATAAAAATATATATATATATAGTGCTGAATAACTGTAAAATTCAAATTCCTACAATTTTATTACCACATATGAAAAGGATGAGCGTTTATATTCAATTTAAATACACTAATTCCCCAAAAAAAGGACATAAATGTTGCGATTTTTTCGGCTGGAAGTGTATAAAACCATCATTTTATCGATAAAAATCATTTTTAAATATTATTTTGCTTGAATTAAACCATTAATCTTAATCTAGTGATACCATTGTGTTTTTTAGAAGTATATTTTTTTTTTTTTAAGGAAATGTGATGAAATCAAAAAGAAAAAATGAAACAACTTTATTTATAGCATATAAATATTCACCAATTATTTATTTCTTCATGTAAAAAGTAAGTTAATGGCCATAACAGGCTAAGTTTAGTCAAAAGTGCCCTTGAAGATAATTTCTTTGCTTTTTGCTTTATAAAATACGTCAGACGTGTTTGTAAAATATTAGCTGTACAAAATAATAGTTTTCCTAAAATAAAGAATTTCATTTTTCAATAAGAATTTTTTCTTACTGGAAAGATAATTATGAAAAGGCATTTTATTGTATTTATTCTCCATTTTTTTAGAAAATACTATAATAAAAAAAAAACATTATGCTTGATGTACAACCACTATTTTTCCTTAAAATATTCCTCACTTATCCTTTAATAACATATGTACTTATTATGAATCAGACTTAAGCCTATTTTACACGGTCAAATAAATCGTTGAATTTATTCATGAAGAACTTCGTTTTAATAAATTGACAAGGTGAGAGTGTTTGACACGGTGCAATTTTTAGTAACTATAAACTGGGGACTTCTGCACTGTCAATGTATTGACGTGGCGTGTCTCATAGATGCTCACCATAGAGATGATAGAGTGCTGATAATTGAACTCAAAACTGCCATCAATTGAAATGCGCCATATTGGAACACAAACGTCATCAATGACGTCGATACCATGGCGGATATTCAAATAAATAAAGTTAAGGATATCAATAAATTTTAATAGCACTTGCAACTTGTAATGATAATTGGTAGCATATGTTAGATTTTATCCAATGTATTTTATATGGCATTGTTTTTTTTTTTTTTTTATTAAAGTTGTGGACAACTTAGGACTATAGACAGTTTCTAAACTTACGATGAACTGGTAACATATACTTCATTCATTCTCAGGTTTAATAAGAGAGAAAAGGAAAAAATTCTTTCAACGCAATATAAAAATACTTAGGAAAAATCTAACACAAATTTCATGAGATCTTCACGACTTGTCATAACAATCCAACATTGTATGTTGTCTTTAAGAGTAAATAATATACTAACGTAGTTGTTGTATAATTTATTGATGATTAAATAATATTAGTTTACTTAATTCCTTCCTTATTGATTTTTCTTGTATTTTTTCTGTAAACTTCTTTACTAAATTATGAAATCTAATTTTGCTATAGACGATATTATGGTTTTACTTAAAATTGAAACATGAGTTTCTTCCAGAGGTGACATATCTAACAAATGATGGGATAAACTAGAAAAAATGTTTTGGGGAACATGACTTGATAGTAAATAAACAAAAGTCGTTAGGAAGTTTTCTTCTTGTGGAATCTTGTTTCCTGTCAAGACCATTACTTTCCGAATTTGTTTTTCGGTGAACTGGCAAATATATCGTACCTCCTTTGATGGGCAGATTAATTTACCTAAGAAATAGTGAAGAAAATTTAAAGAAATATATATGTTATACATCATTTATTTACCTACCCTTTGTTTTCAGGAATATCAAGTGATTCTAAATAAAAATACACTTTTTTAGATTTTCTTTGTCCGAATTCAATGTTGGAATAACTCTCTCTTTAATTCGCACAATCTGTCCCGTTCTATCAAAATCCTTTTCGAGGAAATGTAGTGAACAAACATATTCACGCTTACTTTTGCAGGGATTTATGGTACCCCCTGTAACAGTAATCCACACAACAATGTTTGGGCATTCTACAAAAAATTATTTCACATTGAAACACTAAGTATTATCATAATTTCAGAATATTTTTAAGCTATGGCATTATTCTGCAACTTACATAATTATGAAAAGTTAGTTCACCGTCATCTTTGTAACTATTGCTTTTGCAGAATTTTACACGACACGATGGCATGACTTTTCTTTAGGAAAAACAACCTGGATTAATTGTCATATAAGCCCAATCGTTTAATGCTATGATATGCATACTTACACCACAGCCTTACACGTAAAACAAAAATAACGGGTGAATAATATGTAATATTCGAAACAGTCCGTGAAAGAACAAAGCAAAGAAAGTAAATAAAACAATCAAACTGCAAGGTTAGGTAACATCAGTAACATTGTCAACTTGCAAAAAACTTAATGTGACTTAACGCAAATTGGATTGAATACCACCTAACTTCCATTAAATATTTTTTCTAAATTTTGCTTTATGATAAAAAATATTTTTTAAAACATAAAAAAAAATAATTATAATAGTTTTGCCAGGGCATCTATTTTTAAAACAAAACTACCGTTTGAAATATTCAAATACGTAACAAAAAACCTTTTTTTTGTTTTAAATTTACATAAGTATTTTCCCAAAAAGAAACACGTTCCAATTGTTTGTATAATAATAATAATAATCCATATTTATGAGAGAGGACATGTGCACTAAAAACGTCACAGACTTGAGAAGGTTATAACTTATTACACTAAAACTGACGTATTAGTGATACTGGCTTTAATTCTGACGTTAAAATACCAACTGAAATGAAAAGAAAAAAAACAGGAACAGTTTTTAATGATAGGAAAATAACCTGTTTCCAAAATATCTGCACTAAATAAAACGAAGAACATTTTGAAGCTACCGTGAATTGAATTTAAAATACCTGAATTGCAAATATTAGTTTGAATTTGATCCAGTTTCTAACGAATATAAAATGAAAACATCCTTAGAATTTATAGAGGTTAAATGTCAAGTATTCTGAAGTTTTTTTAGTGTATTAATTATGTTCTTGTTTTGTAATGTTTTGTCAATATTTAAGGTGAGCCAAAAGATTACTTTTTATTTAAATTTTTAGTTTAAACGTTTTTTATTTGAGTACTAAAGGTGCTCAAAATGGTGTTTTAAACGTTTCTAAACTGGTTTCTCTTAGAAGTTATTTATTAGGCGTTTTATTATAAGAAATTGTACCGATTCTAAAATTTATCAAATTCATATATTTTTTCGTATTATTAAATGTTAGAATCTCTTCTTTAAAACAAAGAAGGAACTTTTTAATTAGGTAATCTATCAATGTTATTTGATCATTAATATTATTTACAAGATATTTTAGCAACAATTGTTATTAGAGAAAACCCAATGACAACATTTTTATCGTGTATAACGATATTGCAAACAGATATAATATTTTCTTCATCAAATATTTTATCTCTTTTTTGTATTATCAAAACAATCAGTCATTTTCGACATTTGCTATTTATAAATATGCACTGCAATGAAATTTATAACTAAAATTAAATTTCGGTTCATATGTTTTACAATTCTATAACTTTTCACTTAACTGCAGTCAGTAAAAACAAATTTCGTGATATAATTTTATCAATAAAAGCTATTTTTTTTTGTTAGCTAAGACGTCTTTATACATCTGTCAGTAAAACTGGCCACATTCGAAACATTTATTGGGTTATAAATAAACAAGTAGGAGTTTCCGATATATATCCATCTCCCTTTGATTTCGGAATTTTTTAGGATGTGTCAGCAATATTGTAGTATTACATGTATGGATGTATTAGACAAGATTTTCCTAATATCGATGTATAACATAAAAATGCAACAAATTAAAAGATTCGGCGAAATTCACATTGTAGAATAACGCGTGCAATCATTTCCTGTTCTAACAAACGGATACCATCTAGTTGCTTTTTACATAGCATTAGCTCGTGTGCATTCACTTGGTATAGTTCTTATTCTTTAAAACAATGTTTTTTTTCTTGGTATTACAGGTTCCTATCTTGAAGCTAACCCATTTGGGAAGTACCGAAAAATGTCAGCTAAAGCCATAAGAGAGGCTGCAGGAAAGGAATTAATAAATAGGCTGTTGGAATCGAATACAGCGGCTGTTCGATGCAAATTTGCGTCAGTAACTCCTGAGACTCGATTCCCGGAGTTGGTTGACGCAAATCCCTGGTTAAAAACCGACAAATTGGTTGTGAAACCCGACCAGTTGATTAAAAGACGTGGAAAATTAGGTAAACTGCGTTTTCCTTTAGTTTACCTTGATTTTCTTTCCAATTTTGTGGATTATAAACATGAATTTTATTTTTTTTATATTGAAGATATATTTAATAACGATAATAATATGTCTAACAGGACTAATCGCAGTTAATAAGACACTACCAGAAGTGCAACAATGGATATCCGAACGCATGAACAAAGATCAGAAGATCGGGTCGGCTGTCGGCAAGTTACGGAATTTTATCATCGAACCTTTTGTACCTCACAAGCCCGAAGAAGAAATGTACGTCTGCATCTATTCCGTGAGACAAGGGGACATTATTCTGTTCTATCATAAGGGTGGTGTCGACATCGGTGATGTAGACGCTAAAGCGTTGAAATTAGAAATCCCCGTCGGCGAAAGTTTAAACGAATCCATGATTGAGACGGAACTCCTAAAAGAAGTCCCTTCCGGCAAGAAATCTATGGTTAATAAGTTCATACACGCCCTCTATAAGTTATACATCGAGTTATACTTCACTTATTTGGAAATCAATCCATTGGTCGTCACCCAGAAAGATATTTACATCTTGGATTTAGCAGCCAAACTCGATGCCACGGCCGAATTCATCTGCAAACCGCAATGGGGTGAAATAGAATATCCCCCACCATTCGGGAGGGACGCTTATGCCGGTATATTAGATTATAATCCAAAATATTCCGAATAATAATTAATATATATAATCTATTTCAGAGGAAGCTTACATCGCTGATTTGGATTCCAAATCCGGAGCTAGTCTTAAATTGACGATCCTAAATAAGAAGGGGAGGATTTGGACTATGGTTGCCGGAGGTGGAGCGTCCGTTATCTACAGCGATACGATCTGTGATTACGGTGGTGCGTCGGAATTAGCGAATTACGGGGAATATTCAGGTAAAACTGATCGTCGATTAAATTCGTTTTTCGATCGCTGTTTAAAATCCTTCTTAATAAAACTAGGTGCACCGTCCGAACAACAAACTTACGAATATGCGAAGACAATCCTGTCGTTGATGTGCCAGGAGAGGCATCCAGAGGGAAAAGTGCTTATAGTGGGAGGGGGCATTGCTAACTTCACGAACGTCGCAGCCACATTCCGAGGAATCATTACCGCTTTGAGGGAGTTTCAGCAGCGATTGATCGATAATAAAATCTCTATCTTCGTGCGGAGAGCCGGCCCGAACTATCAGGAAGGTCTGCGTAGAATGAGAGAAGTCGGACAGACTCTAGGTGGGTATTTTAGGACCCATATTCTTTGTATTTTAGAAGATATCCGTGTTTTTAATTAGTAATTGAATTTTATTAAATCTTAGGTTGGTATTGTGATTTATATCCATGTTTTTAGCAAATTTTATTGAATTCTAGTCTCGTAAGTGGGTATTTTGGGACCGCTATTCTTTGTAATTTAGAAATTTGGTGCATTTTGAATAAACTTGATTGAATTTTATAATCTAGTAATTCAGAACCTTTCTCTGTTTTGAGCAAGTTATATTAAACTTCGGCCTAGAATTCTTTGTATTTCTGTAATTGTCTGTTTTTTGAGCAAATTTTACGGAATTTTAGGCCATGTGTGGGTATTTTAGGACCCATATTATTTGTAATTTAGACATTTTCTGTGTTTTGAATAGATTTTATTGAATTTGATTAAACCCTAGGTTCATATTTTTGGTAAACTAAATATCTTTGATGTTTTGAGCATATTTTATTGAATTTTAGCCTGTAGGTGGGTGTTTTAGGACCGCTATTCTTTCTAATTTAGATTTGTTTGCATTTTAAATAATCTTTATTGAATTCTTTAATCCAAGAGTGCATGATAATGCTCATATTCTTAGTAATTCAGATATTTTCTCTCTTTTGAACAAACTATATTGATTTTTTTACGTTTGGTGAATATTTTACGCCTCGAATTCTTTGCATTTTTGAAATCTTTTGTTTTAAGTAAATTTGGCGGAATTTTAGGTATTATTTCAGGTGGGTATTTTATGGCCCATATACTTTGTAATTTAGAGAGTTTCTGTGTTTTTAAGAAAATTTTGTTGATATTCTTCGAACTTTAGATATTTTCCATGTGTCAAGCAAATTTTATTTAATTTTAGAATTTTAGGTGGGTTTTTAGAATCGCTGTTTTTTTTAATCTAGAAAATATCTGTGTTTTAAACAAACTCTATTGAATTTTTTAATCTAGGGACGAATTTTAGACCCCATATTCTTAGTAGTTTATATATTTTCTCTCTTTTGAGCAAATTATATTAAATTTTAGAACTCAAATTCTTTGTATTTTTGAAATTATTTGTTTTGTGCAAATTTGATCGCATTGTATGCTATATGTGGGTATTTTATGACCCAAACCCTTTGTAATTTAGAAACTTTCTGTGTTTTAAGCAATCTTTATTGAAATTGGTTGGTATTCTTCGTAATCTAGATACTTTCTATGTTTTCAGCAAATTTTATTGAATTTTAGACTGTAGTTGGTATTTTAGGACCTCTATTCTTTATAATTTAGAAAATTTCTGCATTTTGAACAAACTTTTTTAAATTTTTTTAACTAGGGATGTATTTTAGGCCTCGTATTCCAAGTAATTTAGAAATGTTCTCTCTTTTGAGCAAGTTGTATTAAATTTTGGACCCTAGTGGGTATTTTAGGATTAAAGTATTTTCGAAATTGTTTGATTTGAGCAAATTTTATAGACTCTTGGGCCTCATGTGGGTATTTTAGGACCGCAATTCTTTGCAATTGAAAAATTTTCTGCATTTCGAACGAACTTTATTGAATTTATATTCTAGGGGTGCATTTTAGGTCCTATATTATGTGTGTTGTCTATTTTTCGAATGACTTTTATTGCATTTTAGACCCCTAGATGGTATTGTAAGACCAATATTCTTTGTAATTGAGAAATTTGCTATATTTTGCGCAAACTTTATTGCATTTGAGAACCTATGTGTGTATTTTAAGAATGACATTCTTTGTCATTTTTCATTTTCCTGTTTCGAATAAATTAAAACTTCAGATGAGGCGCGCATTTTTATGCTTTTATTTTTAGGAATTTGAAACTAATTCGATTTATGTATATCAATATAAATATATTCTTTGTAATTTTGAAATTTTCCTTGCCTTGAGCTAACTGTATCGAATTCTAGGAATACCATTATATGTTTTTGGCCCCGAGACCCACATGACGGCTATCTGCGGCATGGCTTTAGGTAAGAAACCCATTCCGAGAGAGAATGCGGTCAGCCACGAGACCACCACTGCTAATTTCCTCCTTCCGAGCCAATCCGGATCGAACAGTAATTTAAATAAAGAGACTGTGGATGCACCTGAACCTATTCTGTGCACTCGGGGCCCGACCGTAAGTATTATCCGAGGGATTTTGTGGCACTTTCTTTTCCGATTGCGATAATTTTATGGTTTTGTTCTTTGGTGCTAACATTTTTTTTTTTACCATGTTTTTGGTCACTTTGCGTTCGTATGAAGTTGGTTGAAGCTGTTTCTTACTGGAAAATCTTTGTAGATGTGATTATTTTTGTTCACGATTAGTCGGTGAAAAACAGTAGTTATACCAATCATATTTTTTTTTATTATTCCTTTTAATTTTCTTATTTTAATTTGCTATTATTTTAATTTATTTTGGGTCTGTCATTTCATTTTAATTTTCTAATTATTGTTTTTTTTTTAATACTACTAACAGCTTTACGTGTGTCGAATAACCCCTTTTGTTTTTGTTTTTTTTTTGAATTGAGTTCGTTTCAAAATTAATGCTTATTAAGCGAACTAAAATTTTTTAAAGGACCAAGGAGCAAATCTGTTAGAGTTTAGGATACCTGTTTATGAGCCGGAGGTAAATAAAGTTTAACTCTACTTTTTTTTTTAATTTTTATATTTTATGCACTTTATAATGAATTTGTCTGCAAATCACTGTTCTTATTTATTTTTTTTTTTTAAGAAATTCGCTCATTTTGTTTGAATTAAAAATTTTATTTTAATAGTGGCGAATATACAGGTTGTTTTCATGAAGCAATTGTATGAAAGAAGCGTTTTAAAAAAGATTCACGTTCTTAATCTTTAAATTAAAGATTCAATTAACTGTAAATTTTATTCTGTCGATTACGATCAGTCAAACTGTCAATTTATATATATATATTTTGAATCAATACAACTTCCAAAATTTTTCTTTTTTGTTTCATATCGATAGGTCCAGAGCTGCATCGTTTTACACTATTTCATTTTTTCCTCCCAAAATCAAAAATAAATATTTCATTTTTTATTTAAATTAAATTCTATATCACTACGACAGGCTGCCGGCGATTCAAAACTGCCAATGTTCTCTCCGACAACGAAAGCGGTAGTCTGGGGCATGCAAACTCGTGCCGTTCAAAGCATGTTAGACTTCGATTTCGTATGCCGGCGAACTGAACCGAGCGTCGTAGCCGTAATTTACCCGTTCACCGGCGACCACAAACAGAAATACTACTGGGGACACAAAGAAATCTTAATTCCCGGTAAATACCCGACCTAAAATTAAATCCCATTAAGTTTAATCCGTATCGTCCTCGATAGTTTACAAGAAAATGACAGACGCCATGACGAAACACCCCGATGCAGACGTCCTAGTTAATTTTGCTTCGTTACGATCGGCCTATCAGAGTACCGTGGAAACCATGGATTTCCCACAGATCAGAACGATAGCTATAATCGCCGAGGGGATCCCAGAAAACATGACGAGGAAGCTAATTAAGTTGGCCAATGAGAAAAAAGTTTCGATTATCGGTCCTGCGACTGTTGGTGGTGTCAAACCGGGTTGCTTCAAGATTGGCAACACTGGAGGTCTTCATCGATCAAATTTAGATCATTTTCCTAACTTTTTAACGTTTGTTTTTGATAGGAATGATGGATAATATACTCCATTCTAAATTGTACAGGCCAGGGAGTGTCGCTTATGTTTCTCGATCAGGTGGAATGTCGAATGAATTGAATAATATTGTGTCTAAGGCTACGGATGGCGTTTATGAAGGTGTTGCAATTGGTGGTGATCGTTATCCCGGTACAACATTTATGGATCATATTATAAGGTATGTTTACTTCAATTGGTGGTTTTTGTATATATTATTCATATTTAATAAGCTAAAAAAAAAAAGGTTTTTTCTTTAAAACTCACCAACCTGAGGCACCCCAGATTTAGTTTTTATTAATTAATTAATTTAATTTTTAAAATACCATGTTTGAAATAATAAATACATTAATTTTAATTCGCAGATACGAACAAAAAATGTTTTTTATTTAATGAAAAGAAACGGTTTTCTTTTAGTACTTGCAATATTCTTATAAAACTATAATACGATATTTAAAATAAACACATTTTTCTTAATTTAGAAACATCAACAAAAATTATTTATATATATGTATATATAAACTGAAAAGGTTTTTTTAAATAACGCCACCATCTTGGGGTATTCCAAAATTGTAAAATTAAAAATTAATTTATTTTCTGTTAGTTCTAAACACGAAATTTAAAATAATAACTTTGATGCATTAATTTTACTTAGAGATACCAACAAAAATTATTATTGCATAGTAAAGAGAAAAGGTTCTTTTAATAATGTCACCATCTTGGGGTATCCCAGATTTGTAAAATTAAAAATTTCATTCATTTTCTGCTTTAAATACAATATTTAAACTAATAACTATGATAAGTTAATTTTATTTAGAGATATCAACAAAAATTATTTTCGTTTAATAAAGAGAAAAGGTTTTTTTTAATAGTGCCACCATCTTGGAGTACCCTAGGTTCATAAAAATAGAAATTCTATACATTTTTTGTTAGTTTCAAATACAATCTTTAAAATAATAACTATAATATATTAATTTTAGTTAGAGATATCAACAAAAATTATTTTCGTTTAATAAAGAGAAAAGGTTTTTTAATAATGCTACCATCTTGGGTATCCCAGATTTGTAAATTTAAAAATTCATTCAATCCCTGCTAGTTTTAAACACGAAATTTAAAATAATAACTTTGATGCATTAATTTTACTTAGAGATACCAACAAAACTTATTATTGCATAGTAAAGAGAAAAAGTTTTTTTAATAATGTCACCATCTTGCGGTATCCCAGATTTGTAAAATTAAAAATTTTATTCATTTCCTGTTTTAAATACAATATTTAAACTAATAACTATGATAAGTTAATTTTATTTAGAGATATCAACAAAAGTTATTTTCGTTTAATAACGAGAAAAGGTTTTTTTTTTAATAGTGCCACAATCTTGGAGTACTCTAGGTTCATAAAATTAGAGATTCTATACATTTTCTGTTAGTTTCAAATACAATATTTAAAATAATAACTATAATATATTAATTTTAGTTAGTGATATCAACAAAAATTATTTTTGTTTAATAAAAAGGAACGGTCTTTTTAATAATGCCACCATCTTGGGGTATCCCAGATTTGTAAATTTAAAAATTCATTCATTCCCTGTTAGTTTTAAACACGAAATTTAAAATAATAACTTTGATGCATCAATTTTACTTAGAGATACCAACTAAAATTATTTTTGTATAGTAAAGAAAAAGGGTTTTTTTTTAATATTGCCACCATCTTGGGGTACCCTAGATTCATAAAATTAAAGATTCTTATACATTTTCTAAATAGAACATTTAAAACAATAACTGCACGATGTATTAATTTCATTAAATCCAGATACCAACAAGACGATAAAGTCAAAATGATCGTCCTTTTGGGTGAAGTGGGAGGTGTCGAGGAGTACGAAGTCTGCCAAGCGATACAAAGAAAAATGATCACCAAACCTCTAATAGCGTGGTGTATCGGAACCTGCGCTGGAATGTTCACCTCCGAAGTGCAATTTGGCCATGCCGGATCATGCGCTAACTCAGCCAAGGAGACGGCTAGTGCTAAAAATGAGGCTTTGAGAGCTGCCGGAGCTTTTGTACCTGACTCTTTTGATAGCTTAGGTGAATAACTCACGGTTTTCATTTCTATTTTCCAGAGAAATAAGGTTATTTTTTTCGTTTAAAGGCGATATAATACAAAATGTGTACAGCAATTTGGTAAGGCAAGGAGTTATCGTACCGGCACCCGAAGTTCCCCCACCAACCGTTCCCATGGACTACAGTTGGGCTAGAGAATTGGGTCTAATACGAAAGCCGGCCAGTTTTATGACGTCAATTTGCGACGAGAGAGGACAGGAGTTATTATATGCGGGTAAAATTAATATAAAAAAAAACACTCGCCTAACGGCTTTTGTTGGAATTTTCACCCCATCTAAATATACTATTCACCCAGAAAATAACGTGAATTCTTCTGCAGGCATGCCCATATCGGATGTACTGAACAAAAATGTCGGAATCGGTGGCGTCATTTCTCTATTATGGTTCCAAAGATGTCTGCCGTCTTACGTCTGCAAATTCTTCGAGATGTGTCTGATGGTGACGGCTGATCATGGACCTGCCGTTTCGGGGGCTCACAATACCATCGTCTGCGCTAGAGCCGGGAAAGATTTAGTGTCGAGCTTGGTGTCTGGTTTACTGACGATAGGAGATCGCTTCGGAGGTGCCCTAGATGGAGCTGCTAAGCAATTCAGCGAAGCTTACGATACAGGTAATTAAAAATGCTTATAACTTTTTTATTATGCTATTTACATTACTGATCGTAATAAACTTTTTCGTCGCTATTCAACAGCAGATTATGATACGCTAAGCAGATTTCGTCAACTTCTTGTTATACCGGAAATAGAGAGTAAAAATTGTTTTTAACCTTGTAAATAATGTCAAAAGTTTAATTTGATCATACCAACATAATCTACATAGCAAAATTAATGCAAAACTCTCTAAGAATTTTTTTTGTATCTGTAAAGATAAAATAGTTACAGCGGATTTTGTTATTAAACACGCGTTCAATGAATTTCAGCGCTTTCAATTTAGAAACTTATAGCGTCATAACTTTTTTATTATGCTATTTATATTAACGGTGGTAATAAACTTTTTTGTCGATATTGAACAGCAGATTATGATACGCTAAGCAGATTTCGTTAACTTCCTGTTATACCGGAAATAGAGAGAAAAAATTGTTTTTAACCCTGAAAATATTGACAAAAGTATAATTTGATCATTCCAACATAATTTACATAGCAAAATTAATGTAAAACTCTCTAAGAAATTTTCTTGTATCTGTAAAGATAAAATAGTTACAGCGGATTTTATTATTAAACACGCGTTCAATGAATTTCAGCGCTTCCAATTTAGAAACTTCAGAGCGTTATAACTTTTTTATTATGGTATTTATATTAATGGTGGTAATAAACTTTTTTGTCGATATTCAACAGCAGATTATGATAGGCTAAGCAGATTTCGTCAACTTCCTGTCAGACCGGAAATAGAGGGAAAAATTGGTTTTTAACCTTGAAAATATTGACAAAATTTTAATTTGACCATTCCAATATAATCTACATAGCAAAATTAATGCAAAACTCTCTAAGAATTTTTTTGAATCTGTAAAGATAAAACAGTTACAGCGGATTTTGTTATTAAACACGCGTTCAATGAATTTCAGCGCTTTCATTTTAGAAAATTCAAAGCGCTATAACTTTTTTATTATGCTTTTTAACGTGATGGTAGTAATAAACTTTTTTGAAGATATTTGAGGGTGGATTCCAGTGCGTATATTAATTTTTACTAATGTATTGTTATACCGGGAGTAGAACAAAAAAATCAATTTTTTACAGTGAAAATATTTTTAGAAAATAAATTTGAATATTTCGTCATGATCTAAGATAAAAATTGAATAAAAAATGCATTAAGCAATTTTTTCTAATTGTAAAAATCAAAAGAAAAGAAATTTTATTATTAAGCATGCGTTCAGCGAGTGTTAGCGCTTTTAATTTGAAAACTAGAAAGCGCTGTATCTTTTTTATTATACTTTTTACTGTAATGGCGGTAATAAACTTTTTTATAGATATTTAAAGGTATATTGCAGTGCGCATGTTAGTTTTCACTAATTTCTTCTCAAACCGGAAGTAGAGCAAAAAATCAATTTTTTACACCTGAAAATTTGAAAAAAAAAAACAAGTCGATTGTCTCTTAGGCTAGTAAAATTAAAGATTAAATAAGATATAAAACATACACCACCACCTAATTATTTTTCGACAGGATTACATCCTGCTGAATTCGTTAACAGCATGCGAAACAAAGGTGAATTGATTATGGGCATCGGACATAGAATAAAATCCATCAATAACCCCGATCAAAGAGTAAAGATCGTGAAGGAATTCGTGATTGAAAACTTCCCCGCCACACCTTTGCTCCACTACGCTTTAGAAGTCGAAAAACTCACCACGAGCAAAAAACCCAATCTAATATTAAACGTAGACGGTGTGATAGCCTGTTCCTTCGTCGACATGCTCAGAAACTGCGGAAGCTTCACCAGGTAGGTCATCGTCTCTATAAAAAGTACCAGCGATCGTTGTAATTATTATTATTTTCATAGGGAAGAGGCACAGGAATACATAAATATCGGTGCGATTAACTCACTGTTCGTATTGGGTCGATCGGTCGGGTTCATCGGTCATTACATGGATCAGAAGCGACTTAAACAGGGACTATATAGGCATCCGTGGGACGATATCTCTTACGTACTGCCCGAACAGTACAATAATTGAACAGAGAGGGGTAGATAGTCGATATACAAGATAGTTCTTAGGGAAAAATGCATTTATATCAATCACATTTGCAGTACATACATGATTTTTTTTCGATATAATACACGATATGGATGTTGTTGTTGTTAAAAAAATATTATAAATACATATATAGTGCCGTGCTTATTATTCGACATGGGAAAAACGGATCGGCTGCAGTTTTGACACACGCTTACAAATAATCCGCGATTCAGTTTAGACGAAATCACTCGAATCGGTTTGTTTCTACCGTCTGACAACTTGAGAAAAGGCAACGAAGTAATTATCAAAACGAAAAATGGTTTTTTCCATATGGATATGTTATATATATTTATTTTTGTAATTATCGATAACGATTTTTATTCCGTTAGTTGTTGTTTTCGTGTAACTTATGACCAATATATATTTTTATATGTGTATTTTCACTATTGCAAAAAAAATTAATAAATAAAAAGTGTAGCATATAGCTGTTTTACAAATTTATTGTTATTGATATTTTTTTATTATTTGAATATACATGAAATCCACTTAAATTGAGTTTCTGCTGTGGCAAATTGTGAGCAACATCGAACGATGGTGATTATATTTCTTTTTTTTTGTACTTTATTATATCTGTGTGACATAGTAAAATAAATATATAATAAATTTTATTTCAATATAAATATAGAATTGAAAACATGCACAATTTTTCCTGGATATACAAAAATATTCCAAATTCCTTTAATATCCAAATCCGTTAGTAAAAATATTGAGATTTCTAAGATTGTGATTAAAAATTATATTTCAAATTAAATCTGAATCATTTTCTAAATAGCAACATCTTAAATGATTTATTTTTATTCTATAATTATTTGATTAAATAAATTAGTTTTCTGTAATATTGCAATAACTGAACTTGTAAATAATCGTCATAATATTTTAAAAAGAAATTTTAAAAGTTTGATTTTGGATAATAAATTTAGTAGTTGGATGATAAAACATTTTTTTTTATTATTATAAAGGTTACCACATCACTTTAAGGGTAAGCAATCTTTTATTTTTATTTTGCTGTATCAAAGTTTAAGTAGAATATATTTTTTGGATATTTTAAAAATTGATTTTGAAATGTCGATATATACAGAAATATATATTTTTGATTAAATTTAAAAAATCTTGTTTTCGAATTTATAAAATTTTATTTAAAAAAAATCCATTTAAAATCTATACAAAAAAAGCTATATAAAATTATACACAAGCAGTTCAATTTTTAACATTAGAATGGACAATCATATTTTTATTTTTGTTAGTAAGATTCTTCATACAATTTTAATCCAGTTAAAATAAAAATAAACATGCAAAATATATTTCTTTTAGAATTTATTTTTAGAAAAATTAGTTCTTTCTAATTTATAATATTTAAAAAGACATAAAGTTATCTAAAAATATTTTTAACACAATGAAAATTTAAACCAAATTAAATTCCCGCTACGATTCAAATTCAAAATATCCCGCGCAAAATTCAAATCGCTCACCCAATCAAATTCGCCCGCCATTAAAGCGTCGCGGAAGTGACGTCCGCCTTGCATAACGAACCAGCCCGGGCAGCCGCCATCTTGTGCTTAGTCACCTAGCCGACGCGAACGACGAAGGCGGCATAGACGAGGTATCGCCTCATTTTTGTGCGTTTGGAGTGCGGTTTTTTTTTTGTTTTTGTGTGTGTATAAACGATTACGCGTGTAACTTTGTGAGAATGTCGGTGGAATATTTACAAGTGGCGGAGGACGAGGGTGAGGAACCGATAGAACTGCCGACGGAGGATGACGGCACCCTTCTGTTGAGCACTTTGGCGGCTCAATTTCCCGGAACCTGCGGTTTGAAATACCGGAATCCGGATTCGAAGGCGATGCGAGGAGTCCGATTGAGCCAGGGACGTTTACATCCACCGCCTGAAATCGGTTGGGGCTCGCAGATGTTCTATTGCGTGTTTCCGAAAGGTGAGTGAACTTTTGGAGGAGTGCATTAGGGGGACCGATTTCGTAATCGAAATTTTCATTTGACAATTTAATCAGTTTGTTTACGTACTGTAAAACTAATGTCATTTTGTTTGATGACTTAATTAGCAGTTTTTTTAGTCATTATTTTTAATGCCGGTATTGAGTGGATGCCGATAATTTATATAGATATGTCGCTATTTATTAGTAATTATGAAGCTAATTTTATTTAAAATAGATAATTTTTAGTAGTAAGTGTTTTAAGTATATGTTTTTCCTTGTTTGATCTGATTATTTTACAGTGAAGAACAAAGAATTTTAAATATTAATGATCCTTACGTATTGTTGGCAATTTTCTAATATTAGTAAAAAAAATCCTTGTTAAGTTAATATTTTATGATGTTGTTATATCGAAAGGATTGGAAATTGAATTAACATATTTCAAAAGCACGTATTTTCCAAAATATTGCAGAAAATCCATTCATCACACTTTAATATATGCAAGTTTGATCCAAATATTAAAAAGAACTAATATAACCTCAAAATTTCTGTTGTCAATCCTAATTTTCTACATTCTCTATGTATGTCTTTCTTGTCTTTAGTAGCTGATAATGAAAATATTTTATCTGTTTTATGTTTACCGCAATTTTTTTTTTCATTTCACTAATGTAACTTCAATTATCTCATTTTGACCATATTTTCAGTAACATACGCTTAACTTTGAGGTAGAAGGAATTATCCTAAATTTTGTAGTTTTCATTAGGTAATAACTTAAAGAAGGTGAAAATATGTGGATTTTTTGTGCGTTTTTACTTTTTATATTGCCCGTATAGCCGATTACATTACAAAATATCTTTTTATATCCAAATAATACAGGTAATATGTTTATAACAGTGCTAATATTGGATAGAATCAAACATACAAAAGAAAAGCATATAAAAATATGATTCAGTTAACAAAGAGAGGTAAACAAAGTTTCTCACTTCACAAGTAAATAAAGAGCACCTTATTTATGCAAAATACAATAAGGCCGTATATAACAGTTGTTAAATACATGGTGTTTTAAAAAAAAACTCGTACAATTCAGCTTCGAAATTCGTGGTATTGGTAAAAATTGTCATTTTTGTTGGTTTAATATATATTAATACGTTGTATTCGTAGTTTTTACACACAGTTTATGCGTACGTATTTGTCTAACTTCGTTTTTATAAGTAGTGCGATAAAGGTCACTACCTAACTGTGCTTTTAGCGTTTTTTGTTTGTAGTCATCGCTTTAGATATAAAAGCAATTCCTTATACTTGTGCAATTAACAATTGATAAAGGAGGATATGCAAGATAAAATTTCACGTTATACTACTCTTACGGCATTGTCAGAAACATTTACCATGCACACATGTTTAGTTTTATGTGAAATTACGTAAAAGAAACCTGAAATATTTTTAATATAGGTACCGTTCTGCTCAATAAAATTGACTACATTAAATCTGCTATATATTAAACTGGACTTGATATGACATTTGTTTTTTTTTTTTTTGATGGGTCGCCTTGAATATTGTTTCATTTTCGAATACTAAATTAAAAAACGATTTTGTATTACTTACTATATCGCTATTTTTAACATTTGATTGCAAGTGCTAGAGCATTGTCCCAGACGTTTTAAATGCTAAAAATTGTTTGTGAATACTGGATATTCTGGATAATGGGATGCTGCCTTCGAGAGTACAATAATTATATCCACAGAATTTCATTGTTCAGCAGGACTTTTGCCCAATTCATACTGCGTTTGTCGTGCGTGAATGACTATAAAAAATATTGAACTATTATTACTATGGGCCAAAAATAGCCTTGACATAAACTTTATTGAAAATCTTTAGAAAGGAATATAATTTAAAATGTTTTTGAAGAACTAGTTGAGATGAAAATTATGTTAAAAAGAGAATTTGTTCGGTTCCAAATAGATTAAATTCAATAATTCAATAGAATGACGGCATGACCAAGTACTAAATATGTTTTTGTCATCTTTATTTTTATTTACTCAGTGTTTTTAAAGGTCATTCAATTTTGTTCTCTTTTATCCTATAATTTAATAATAGTTGTAATATATAATGAAATAATTAAAAGTATTGATAATAATAACGACTTAAAACATATCATTTTCAATTCAAAAGTTAAATTATCTACTTTCATTGATAATTATGCAAAAAGTTGCTGAGATAAGTACTTACACAACTAAAAGTTAATCATAACATTCATAACACTTGTAGTCGATTTTATTGCACAGATCAGGTACATATTTTTATACGTAATTGCCAAGCTATAAATCGTGCTTACAAAACTTTGACAGATATATGACAGATTTTTTTTATGGCCATCTATGTTTTTGAGGGATAAATTAATGTTATTATAATTTATTAATTAAAATGTGAATTTTTAACCTCTTGCTTAATCGAAAATTATTAACCACTTAATTATGGAATACACCTCCTTTTTAGCATGTTTGTTTTTTTTTATGTAAATAGGGGAAAAAAAATCTTATAAGGTTTAGGTAGGGGGTTTGAAAGTACTTTACTTCCGGTTTTTCCGGATGTTTATTACCGTAGACTTAGACGGTTTAAGCCGTCTTACTGTTTGTTTACCTGTCTAAACCGTCTGTCAACCTGTCTAATCCATCTTGCTGTTTCCCTAGCTGTGTGCCTACCTGTTTAAGCCGTCTTACTGTTTGTCTAGATATCTCTCTACCTGTTCAAACCGTCTGTCTACCTGCCTCCTCTTACTGTCTGTCTAGCTGTGTATCTATCTGTCTGAGTCGTCTATTAATTTGTCTAAGCCCTCTTTCTGTTTGTCTACCTGTCCAAACCGTCTTTCTACCTGTCTGAGCCATCTGACTGTTTCTCTAGCCGCCTGTCTACCTGTTTGTGTGCCCACTTGTCGATTTAAGGCGACGGCGATAAACATTCCGAAAAACCGAAGCAAGTAAAACGTTTTCAAAACTTTTCTGTGATTTTGCTCTAGAGCTCTGTGCTAGCTATTCTACTAATATGACATTTTAAACGAAGAAGTACGCTTGACGATTTTCTTTTCTCAATTTTGCAGAGAATAAACGCAAATCCGACGACAATCTAGAGAATTCCACCGCCAAAACGAAACGTATAGAAACTAAATTACGTTGCACAGATCTAATAGTGTTAGGCTTACCATGGAAAACGACGGAACAGAATCTGAGGGAATACTTCGAGACGTTCGGTGAGGTTTTAATGGCACAGGTGAAGAAAGATTCGAAGTCCGGACAGTCGAAGGGTTTCGGTTTTATCAGATTCGCATCGTACGAGTCGCAGATGAGGGTGTTAGCGCAGCGGCACATGATCGACGGAAGGTGGTGTGATGTGAAAGTACCAAATTCGAAAGTAATTCATCTCGGACATGGCCCATTTTAAATTTTTTGATTTTCGTTGTCACATTCTAGGAAGGGTTGATCCAGCAAGTACCGTGCAAGGTTTTCATAGGGCGTTGCACTGAAGATCTGACTGCGGAGGATTTTAGGGAATATTTCGGTAAATTCGGTGAGGTGACGGATGTCTTTATCCCGAAACCGTTTAGGGCGTTCAGTTTTGTTACGTTTTTGGATCCGGAAGTGGCGCAGAGTCTATGCGGGGAAGATCATATAATAAAAGGTTGGATTTGTGAAACTTTCCTTTGTTCGTTGGGATGCCAAAAATTTCTGATTTCTTTTAAAGGTGTTTCTGTCCATGTCGCGAACGCGGCGCCAAAATCGGAATCGCGTGGTGGTGGGGGTTATGGCAGCGGTGGAAATCGTCAAGGGGGGCACGGAGGCAACCGAGGAGGTCCGGGTGGACCTGACGGTCCGGGAATGTATCAACAACGGTACAACACAGGTCCGAATCAGGGGAATTGGGGCAACCAGGGGCATCGAGGGAATTTAGATATGCCTAACCTCCAAGCGCTTGGTGAGTACTGAATTGTGTTCTTACCCCAGATATGCCTGAAATTGAAATTTTTGCAAAACGAAAATAGTAAAAAAAGAAAATTTTAAATGACAAATACTTAAAAAGTCTGATAGAATAATTAATTAAAATTCTGTTTATAATCTTAAATAGAATTTTCTATTTATAATTCCAAATTTGTTTTTTTTTTTTACTTTTCAATATCTTGGAATATTGTTTGAATTTTTTTTTGTGAAATTTGCTGAGGGACAGTTTCTTTACACTTCGGTTAAAAAAAAAACTTTATTACAGTTTAAAATATCTTTTTTTATCCCTCCCTTATCAACATCAAAATTTTTTTGGCATGACCCCATAGAGTAACTATTATTATAAAGATATAAACAAAAAAATAAAAAAACATGGAATAATAAGATTTTCTGTACATACAGGGTGTTTTGAAACATCGTTTAAAGATTTTAAGGGCATGTAGTACGATCGAAAATAAGGTTAAAAGTCATAATAAACATATGTCCACAAATTAACTGTTTACGAGATAACAGCGATTTTATCGCAAATGCAGAATAAGTTTGCTTTAGCGGTTTTTATTAAGATGTTATTGTATTTTAACATAAAATAGATTATAACTAAAGAAGTTGTTCAAAATGACGTCCTTCCATTTCGACACAGGATCTACATCTGCTTTCAAAGGAAGCGCGCACTCTTTCAAAAATCAAGGGTTTTTCTCGTATTATCTGGCAACAGTGTTCTATTCGTTGGCGCAACTCTGGAAGATCGTTTACCGGTGTTGCGTACACTAAACTTTTCAAATAACCCCAGATACTAAACTCCAACGGGTTTAGATCGGGAGACCTTGGAGGCCAAGCAATGGGACCTGCTCGCCCTATCCATCTCCCAGGAAATTCATTGTTAAGATGTTCCCTAACAGCACGCGTAAAGTGCGGTGGAGCTCCATCTTGCATAAACCAGAGGTTCAGTATTAGATTTATAGGTAAATCTTCCAAAAGGTCAGGTAAAGTATTTTGCAAGAACTCGAGGTATGCAGGACCTTTTAACCGTTGTGGCAAAACAATCGGTCCTAACAACCGTTCCCCTATCATGCTTAACCAGATGTTTAGAGAGAAACGTTGCTGGTGCCGAGCTTCAACGGTAGCATGAGGATTCTCGTCACACCAAACGTGATTGTTCTGCAAATTAAATATTCCATTTTTAGTAAAACCAGCTTCATCAGTGAAAAGGATGTTATCAGCGAAATCTGGCCGATCAGCAGCTGTTCGCAAAAACCACTCACAGAAAGCCCTTCTCGCTTGATAATCCGGAGCAGTAAGGGCTTGTACCCGTTGGATATGGTAGGGGTATAGGAGTTGCTCATGAAGAGTTCTCCAAACAAGATTGCTGCTTACACCCACTAGTTTCGGGATTTTCATCAATAATATTCAAAATTCGATCTTCTATCTGTGGAGTACATGCTAATCTCTGCCGTCCAGTATCAGAAGACCGCTTCTCAAACGAACCAGTTTCTCTTAGTCGTTGAAACACCGTCTGAAACATCACATGCGAAGGCAGTTGGCGATCAGGAAACGTTTCAGCATAGAAGCGACGTGCTTGTAAAGAATTCCCATTAGCACGACCGTACATGAACACCATATCGCTCATTTCAGCATTAGAATACGCAACCATTGTAATTGGTACAAATTGCACAAAACGTCAAATTAAACTGTCATAAAACAATAGCTGATAAGCACTTGTTTACTGGGATATGTTATATCCATGTACTACTAGGAACACTCGCTGTTATCTCGTAAACGGTTGATTTGTGAACATATGTTTATTATGACTTTTAACCTTATTTTCGATCGTACTACATGCCCTTAAAATCTTTAAACGATATTTCAAAACACCCTGTATATCAGATTATTTAGACGACTCTTCCGAAAAAGTGATTTCAATTTTAGACGATTGGATCAGTACTTTTAAAGTTATCGTGGAAGGAAGGAACCCACTTAAAATTGTATTTATTCAGTCTCACAGAGTAAGTTAGACCGGTTGATATAATTGTAAACAGTAGCTACTAAACTAACTGTCAGTTATGATTTTTTTCAATTTGTTCCATCACAGCAAACTGGATCAATTTTTAACACAATAAAGCTAGGATATAGATGCAGATTCGACGAAAGTTTGGTGTTGTACTTGGAAGGATGATCCCCCTTCTAGGGGTATCAAAAATATATTAATTCATAGAATGATAATTTTTTTTTTTTAAATAGATGTACTAGCCAGAGAAACTATTCCTGAAACATTTCAAATCGATTGGAGATAAAAAATAAAGTACTTTGGAGGTTAATTATTTGTATCAGGTGCAAGGACTGAAACTTTATGCAGGTCGTTATTACCTTCATAAAGCACATCTTTTGTATGAGTTGCACTGTTCAATGGCTTGTAGGCTATAACAGGCCTTTAGCGTACGTTATGTTTAAACTTTCTAATATCGGAAAATACATACGTATTCTCCATTTAAAGAAGATCGAAATAAAAGCGTTTGAATTTCGATAAATATGGTACGACATATTTAACACCCTGTATAGATTTTTACGTCACACCACCTTGAAACATATAAAGTGTTAAA
Organism: Cetonia aurata; assembly: GCA_949128085.1. Taxonomy (NCBI): domain Eukaryota; kingdom Metazoa; phylum Arthropoda; class Insecta; order Coleoptera; family Scarabaeidae; genus Cetonia; species Cetonia aurata. The sequence goes on along the minus strand of OX421889.1, from coordinate 32,944,252 downwards.
CCCTCAAATTGATAATAAAAGAATACCGCTTGACACTCTAGACGTTTTTAGGTTAAAACTTAAAATATCAGGAGCCTGCAACTATAAACATGTAATGTAGCTGAAAGTAATTGTCGGAAGTGCACATAACCATGTATGACTGTATCGGTGGTTTATTGCGCTATCGAGATAATTGTATATAAAAAAAGATATTGCAATCTATTTAAAATAAAAAAGTTAAAAGCCGCTCTAAGAAATTTTTAACACTCTGTATATTTTTTTTTTAGAAAATCAGCAATAATATAGTATAATATGTACAGAAAATCTTAATTTTTTATCTCAGGTAGTTTTGGTTTTCTCGGTATATTATTATTAAAGTACATATAGTTGCCGTCACGATATTTTAAAATGACATCAATTCGCACTAATCGGCTTATAATGATCAATGAACGGTTAATTACATGTTATAATATTGCACTTTACATTTAAACTAATTACCTAATGGGTTATTCCTGTAGTAACTATGGATTTGTTTTTAATTAATGTTTAATTATATTTATTATATTATTAATATTTAATTATTTAAAACAGCACCTGTGTAGCCAAGTTTTCGGAATACTCTCCAATAGACTAATACTGTTAACGTTTTATCACCCTTGTAACACTCATAGTCCGATTAGTACGAATTGATATCATTTTAAAATATCCTGACGGCAACTATAACGGTAACTAAAACAATAATTGTTGTGCCTTAACCTATTTATCTTACTGCTGATCTGACAGGAAAATAATAATAAAAAAAAAACTGCAGGCATATCTGGGCCAATCTTCAGTTTTGTGGCTATTTTGTTGCGTGTTATCCATTCCTATTACCATCGAATTTGTTTATTTATCCTTTTAGTTAAGCTTTTAAGTCCATCGTCCTTCCTGAACACTCCTAAACCGTCGAATTACTAACATAACTTTGAAGTTAATTAGTAAGTATTAACACAAAACATAATCTGCTTTTTTTTTTACCAATATTACTACCCAATTTCCCTTCGGACGAATTTCATTTGTCAATAACGATGAAAATTTTGCGTTTGCTTGCATTTCACCCCGAAAACTAATACCGAAACGTTATTTGTAGGTGCGTATGGGAATGTATGTTGATGATGATGCTGTTCTTGGATCGAGTGTTAGGAAGAATGCGTGTTGAGTGTCAGTTTAAATAAACGTTTTATGAGACAAGGTGAAGACAAGTGAAGTGAACAACTCTTTTCTTTATCAACCTACTTCCGCTTAATGTTTATTTTATTTTTTGATTCGCTCTCGCCTTTAAATCTGTATTTTTTATAATATCGTCCTTTCCTCTAACTTTTCATTATTTGTAAGCGTAGTTGTGTTGTTTTTTTTTTTTGTTTTTATTGTTGTTTCAATTCTCTTTTAAATGCCAATGATGTTTTTGTAATTTGAATAAACGCTCTTTTTTTTAAAAAAAAAGAAAGAAATTAAAAAAAGAAATAAAACCGTTCTTTTCAAAAAAAAAAAATCTCTTATGTGTACTGGGCAGGTATTACGGGTCAAGGACAGCAAGGGAGTACGCAAACCAACTGCAATCCCCTGGGATTGGGTCTGAATCTGGGTGCGTTGCCGATGAATCCGGCTCTAGTGGCCGCCGCACTCAATCAGGCCGGCTGGGGATTGATCGGGAATCTACAGAATCAGCCCGAGCCCAATTTCAATCAGGGTTTTAACAATCCGCAGAACGCAAACACTGGTACGTACTCGAAAACAACAAAAACACTCCTGCGAAAACCGAGGAGAATTTTGACCACCGGGGAAATAAATATATGTTATCTGAAGATTGGTTATGAATTCAATAATATGAATAATTTGTAAAAGTTCTAATCCAATCTACAATTTCTAAATCATTTTCAGGTGACTATAAAATTAAATTAAATAAAACCCTTTTAATTCATTAATAGAAAAAACTAAAAACTCTGTATAAAATTATTAAAACATACTTTACAACATTAATAACATCTCAAACATCTTCAATTACATATGTATACCTGTTACCAAAAAAAAAGCGTATTTAGGATGACTTGTAGCTTTTTACTTTAATTTTATTTATTTTGGTGGTTAGTATTTCAGAGTTTACTTTCATTTTTTTTATAAACAAAAGTTTAAGTTAAGTTTTATCATCACTTCTTCAATTTTCAGCACGGAATATTGTGGCCAAAATACCTGACATTCAAAAAGTTTCACTCATGGGGATATATGGATACTTTTTAAAATTATTTTCATATTATAAGATTATCAAAGTATATCGGTATATCGTTTGATGATACGTGATACAACTGATTTACTGATGTCAAACGCTTTGAGCTTCTCCTTTCTGATGCATTTTCACAATGTGTAATTTTAAATCGTTCCTATACACTTTTCGTGACATATTGAACAAATGCGTTGTGTGACTTTATCGTACAGCACAACAGCGAATAAAACACTAAATTCTATAAGATTAAATCCCACTACGAACAAATGTGTAAAGATCACAGAACTAGGAACTTCCCTGGCGTTGCATAGTAAAAGTTGCTTAACTTTTGTCGCGCTATTGTTAATGAAAGAACCGTTATTTATTATTGATATTCCCAATATACTTATATAAATAAATTTTGAGTTGTTTTTACACATTTTGATATCTTTATTTTCAAATCCCGACATTAAATATCATCTACTGTTTTTAACTGTCTTTGATAATTATGAATAAGTTCTATACGAGGGTGCAGTTGCTTAACTTATGTCCGACACTGTATATGATCTCAATTTTCATATTAATTACGGCTTATATCTCTTTTACAATTTAACATTTTTGTTATTTAAATATCTTAATTAATGTATTTTTGAAATTTATACTTCGTTTAAAATTTAAAAAGATTTTTTTGCGTCCCAATCGTGGTCTGTTTTTTTGAACAATTATTTATTTAAACAAACACAAACTATACAGTTTACAAAATGTATGTATAACTCTGCAACTCGTATAGCAAGCGTTGCCATGCACTATTTTTCCGCCTTCATTCTCCATCCGAGCATACGAGATGGTGCACTCTTCTCGAACTAACGGTATCGAAGGCGTCGTTGGTTTGGTCGTTTGTTCCTTCTTACATATTGTACTGCCGGTATACCTCCATCTTTATCTTGCTTTTAAACTTAACGTGTTTTAGTGTCTTTGTGTGTTGTGGTAGTTGATTGTATGTTTTGATCGCATCTGGTGTTGGAAATTTTTCATATTTGTAACTTGTGTTTTTTTCTGTTCTTAGGTGTGATGCCTTCGTGTTTTGTGTGTGTGTATTTCTGTATTAGGTGTAAATTTGCAATCAGTTTTCATTAATTTGTTGTCGCTTTTATGTACTGTAAGGAGATTTCTGAATGTTATTAATTGTTGTAAATTTAGTTCTTGCGTCTTCTCGTAAACGTCCTTTGATGGTGTCCATTTGTCCATGTTACACAGTGTCTTTAGTATCTTGTTCTGCTGTCTTGCTAGTTTATTTTAATTTTGTTTAGTTGTATGGCTCCATATGTTTATTAGATAACTAATATGGAACGTAAATGTACTGTGATATACAGACTTCTTCAGATATTCTGGTACTATGTCTTTAATTTTCTGCATTCCTGCTATAATCATGGTGTTTGTTTTTATCAAATTTTTTACGTGGGTATCCCATTTTAGGTTATTTTGTATGGTTAATCCTAGATCTTTTATTTGGCAGGTTTGAGTTATGGTTTGTGTTTTAATCTTGATGTTAAAAGTGGGTTTATGTTTTTTTTTTGTAAATACCATGTACTCTGTTTTGTTCTCATTGATCGTTATTAGATTATTATAGCACCGATCTTCTATTTTTTCCACATCTTCTATAATGTGTTGCTGCAACTGTTCATCGTTCTTGCTTGAGCAAACGATGCATACTTCATCTGCGTATGCATATATTTCTCCGTGGATCTTCAAATTAAAAATGTCATTTGTACAGGCTATATAGAATATCGGTGGTATATTCCCTCCTTGGGGGATCCTATATTCTGCTTGTAGATGTTCTATTTTGTTGACTATTTTTGTTTGTTCTCTATTTGATAAATATGTTTTTATTAAGTTTCTATTTGCGTTCTTTATCTCCAGAGCATCAATTTTTGCGACTAATTTCGTTTTGGAGATAGTGTCAAACGCTTTTTTCATATACAGATGTGTATAGAAAAAGTACTACTACCGTCTTGTTTTTCTCTGTTTCGTTCTTTATTTTATTTATTAAGTCAATTGTAGCAGATATGGTTCCCGAGTTTTTTTGAAAAGCATATTGATTTTTATGTATGATGTTATTACATGATAGATATTCACTTGTGTTGTATTTGTAGGTTTTTTTCTAATATTTTGTTTAATGTGGAAAGTAGACATATTGGGCGATAATTTTCTATCTTTGTCTTGTTGCCTTTTTTATGGATAGGTATGATTATTGTACGTTTTAAGGAGTCCGGGTAATGTCCACTTTTTATAATGTTGTTGGTTAATTTTACCAATATTGGTGCTAATTTATTTCTGTTTTGTTTTAATATCTTTGTAGTTATTTTGTCATATCCTGGTGGCGTTATATCCCTATATAATATTATGCATCAAAACTTGACTTTTTATCTTTTTTTTTTGTTTAATATTCATATTTTATAATATCATTAATTAATTGCATCATTTTTATTTTATAGTCACCTGAAAGCCATTTAAATAATTGTAAATCCTAACATATGCAGTGAAAATATAATTTACACAAATATAAATATAGTTTGGATTAGCACATCTTGCAATGTATTATTCCGTATTATTGAGACGCTCTTTTTTTTTTACATGTCCGTACACAGGTAATAATCCCAATACGAACAGTCAAGGCGGCGGCGGTAGCAATCAGGGGTTCCTCAACTGGATGAACCAGGGTGGGCAGGGCCAGGACGGCCAGTGGCCCAGGCCTCCGCCCCAACAGCAACAGGATAAGGGTTTCCTAAAGTATGACTAAAGATACCGATATAATGAGACATTGAAAGATCGATGATCTTTTTATATTATTGTCTAGTGCGAATCAAACCGCCGATAAGCAACCGACCGCTAGTAGAACAAACAAGTCTAGTACTGCGATGACGGGGTTTGGAACAATTTTTTAAATTTGCCGTTTTCTCAACGGCAGATTGAATCGGATCCTCCCTCACTGAATAAAACGGTACTGGTCGGGTTATTAACACGATTTTATTTGTGTCACCTCAGAGTACGGTCGAAGTTCTTTATAGTGAAACAAAAAATAAAATATCCAGCTAACTTCGCGTAATATAAAAAGTATTACAACTGCCGATTTGATGATTATAATTTATCGTGTCTCTATGGCAAAATAATTAAAGGATCCCCTTTAATTACAGGATTTAAGAATTTCGAATCCTATTATTAATTATCAAACTCTGTAAATATGATATCCATAATTCATTTAATTAATTTTATTTCATAACCGGTTTTCTTATTTACTATTATTAATAAAATTCTTGATTCTAGCGGCTGGTCTATTCAATATTCTCCGGAGTTAATAGGGAGAAAGAAATATAAAAGTGATTAAATGTTTAGTTCAGTGCAGTTGATATTGAATTTTGATGACAATTCACTTCATTTAAAGTTTATTTTATATTATGACGAGTTTTTGTTTTTGTGTTCCGATGTACAGACTGAAATGTTTTGTTCGTCTTCATTTCATTAGTCATAGATTCATACACGCAGCTCTCAGCTTTCGTGTCATTTAAGATAGTAATATACAGTCAGCGACAGAATTGAGTGGATTAATTATTTGTTTTGTAATGTTAGTATATTTTTCGATATTATTTTTTGATCTGCTAGAACATGGGTGTCCAACTTGCAAGGCCACAAGGGCCAAAACTAAAACCTTTGATGTGGTTGCGGGCCATATAATAATTTTGTTAAAGTAATAACAAAATAACGTGAGGTATAAAAATAATTAAAACAAAAAAGGAGTATTATTTCTTTTATCTTTCTCAACAATTACATTTTTTTAGATAAATGGAAAATTTATACATAATTTTTTTCAAGAACTAAGACAAACATTGCAATAATAATGAAAAGTTGTATTTAATGTGAAGACTGGTCGATCGGCTTCATCCACCAATGAAGAAATGTCCACCTTCAGTTCAGTTGTAGACAGTCCCATGAGATGACGTAAGGAAGAATCGGTAAGGTTGCTTCTGTTGTGGTTTTTAATGTATTTCATGGAGGAAAAGGCACTTTCACATGTATATGTGCTTCCGAACATTGATGTCATTCTCACTCCAAAATCTCGCAGGTTTGGGAATTTCTCCTTAGACAGCAGTTTGAAAAATTCAGGTCCCTTTTCTTGTCTGGTGATTAGGAACATGTCAGCTTGAAGATCACATAACTCAAGTTGTAAGTCTTGATCTTCAATGGTTGCTCCAAGAGGATTATTATAAAGCAGTACACTGCTCTTAAGACTTTCAATTTCTTCAAATCTTGTATTGAATTCATCAATAACTTGTTGAATTTGTGAACTGCAGCATGAAAACTCAATATATTCCTCACTATTGAATTCTTCTACTAGTCGCAGACAGCTAGGGAAGTGTGTCAGGTTGTTCTTTTCCAAAGCATGTTTAAACACGTTCAGCTTATTCCGGAATCCGTTTATCTTTCCGATCAAATCTGAAACCGTCTGGTTTCTTCCTTGAAGACTCAAGTTTAAACTGTTAAGATGATTAGTCAGATCTGTTATAAAAGCTAACTGTCTTAAGAATTCTGGATCGTTAAACTTCTCGTTCACTTCAGTTGTGTCAGATGAAACGTATTCATTGAGGAATGCAGGGATTTCCTTTCTTATGGCAAAAAATCGTTCCATGCACTTTCCTGCACTCAGCCACCTTACATGGTTGTACATTAGCAAGTCTCCATACTCAGCCTCTGTTTCCACTAAAAACTGCCCAAGTTGCCTGTGTAGAAGGGATCGATTTCCACCTCTAATCATATTTATAATCTTAATCACGGTTTGAAAAACTTGATCTTCCACATAAAGCTCCCTGATGTATAATACAATGGATTGTCGGACAAGTAACACCGTTCTCTCGAAGCAGACCCACTAAATCCAATTTTTTTACCTGTCATTGATGGGGCCCCGTCTGTTGCTATGGCTGCACATTTATCAAAACCTCCAATTCTGTCAACTGTTTTCTTCACAGCCTCATAGATGTCTTTTCCTTTTATTGTTCCACAAAGAGGACAAATATCAAATAACTCCCCTTTACTGGTAAAATCCTCAAAAGTAGTACGCACAAATATTAACAGCTGACTAATATCTGATTGATCAGTGCTTTCATCCAGACAAAGTGAGAAATATGAACTTTTTTTTAACCAGACTAGGCATCGATTTTTCTACTTGCTCACCCATGGCAACAATCCTTCTTTGTATGGTTTGATGTGAAAGTGGCACTGATTCAAATTTCTCCGCCATTTTAGAATCTTCAAAAGCTTTGGCCATTTCAACGGCACATTTTTCAATTAAATTGCCGTCAGTGAAAGGTTTTTTTGCCTTTGCCAGCTCAAGCGACACGGCATAAGATGCATGCAAAGAATGCGTTTGAAAGTGTAATATTTTACTGAACATACCAGTTTGCTGTTTAAGCTTTTTCTTTAAATCTGCAACTAGCGCACGCCGACTTTCATTTGTATACGTAGCATACTTCTTTTCATGCATTGTTGTGTAATGTCTTCTCACATTATATTCTTTCGGCACTGAAACAACATTCGCGCAAACTAAACACTGCAACTTTCCATTATTGTTAGCATTCAAGCAATCACTCTCCCAACTTTCTTTGTAGCTCCTGTTCTCACTGTCAATTTTACGTTTTACCGATTTTTCACTCTTTATTGTATTGCATTTTAAGGAATCAAGACAAAGAATGAATTCATCAAAAGTTAATTGTTCACTCGCGACGTAACAGACTACGTGTCAGTAGCACACTGGCGCAATGGCGGCTGGGGACTGTCAGGGAGGTGTGGCCTGCGTGAACTGTGATGCGCAGTGTTCAGTGCGGTTCTCGTAGTGGTGGAGGAAGAATGTGTTACACGTCCGCGATGCGGCGCGCGAGACAGCACTTGTGATGTAAAAACAGTGTTAGAGAGACCATAAAATATAAATCTTTTTTCACGAACATTACGCGGGCCACAACTAATAGCATCGCCTAGGGCCGCCTGTTGGACAACCCTGATGTATATTATTAAATAAGTACGAGTAAAATTTATAGTTTAATTAAAAATCGCCTAGTGTCCACTCAATTCTGTCGCTAATTGTATCTAAGACAATTAGAAGAGATTCTATAAACATTTATTGCACGAATCCCCATGATAAGTGATAATAACCTATTAAATTGGTTTATTGTCGTATATCGCAAGAAAAGAATAGTGGACGAGTGGTCTGAAACACCCTGTATATGCAGAGAACTAGAGGGAATTCACTGTTTTGCAGCCTACAATAATAATGAAATTTTGCATTTTTTTTTAATATTGCGTCACGAAATTTTGTTAGCTAACCTCAGATTAGGATTTATCACTACAAATATAATAAATATATAGCATTTTCGACTTACTGCACTTTTATCCACTGATTGTATTTCCATCTTATTTTAATACATAATATTAGTAAGGGAGATAGATATACTCGAAAACGCTAATAGAATGGAAGAAATAAAAACTGCCTTGCAACTTTCCCGCTAGAAGTTGTTTTGGGAAAAGATTAATGTGACAGACATTATTTATTTTAGATGCCAAGTTGTGTTAAAATTAAGATTGTCTAGGTAGGATGAAAAGAAATGTGTTCAAACCTAGTTAAAAATGCAATTTTTCTTAATATTAAATTACCATTCTGTCTTCTTTTCTTAATAATTAAAAATCTAAGTATGAAGAATAGAAGAACCGCTAGAATCAAGAATTTTATTTGATTATATTAAATAAAAGGGTGATCTTAAAACAAATTGGATACAAGAGAGATTATAATACCTATTTGTTTACGATAAGATAATTATTATTGTAAATTAAGTTCCATTACGAAGAAGTTCGACTGTACCTCCTCAGTAATTTTCATAATTATTGCGATTAAGTGAAAGAACAGGAATAATAATTAATCCAACGTAGGTGTATGATGCTGTCGATTGTTTTACAGATGAGAGAATATGCAATGTTGTGTATTTTCATCCTAACTCGATATTCGACATTTTTTCCACACTTGCACATTTTGCTCATCGTTCTAGAGCTCCTCGTTTCATGTATGTGTTTAAGCATCCACACAGATGCGCACACCGAAATTAACTTTGTAAAAGACGATATGATATTATTTGAAAAATTGTATATATAAACATATTTATATGATGGATATAAAATTAGTGGCGATTTGTTTGTTATATCGTACGGATATTAAGGAAGTATAATTTCTTTAGGATAAGTGAACGATTTGAACGAAATGATTGGGCGGTAGTTCTATAAAAGTGTTTGTTAGAAACGTAAGAATAATTGTTGTGGTATATTTAATAATGATATAAGTGTCTCTTTCTGTACAGATTGTGTTTTTTTGTACGAGGTCTGTTTAATTCGAGGTGAGAAAACTTGCGAAACTTGGTTTTTATTTCCCTCTTTGCGTAAATTGAAACTAATTTCTTTTTTCTTTTTTTTTTCTTTAAGAAAATAAATACGATATAAATGGATACAAATACTATTAATAATAATAACGATTAGAGAGAGAAAATTTTATCTTAGAGAGTTTAAATAAAATAAACGAAGACTTTCTTATTTAATACAAAGTGTTGTGTGTAATTTTGTATGACGAACCCTCATTTTAATGGAGAATGCAGCAATAGTATGTCCGTATTGTAATGCTTTTGGTGTTGTAATATATATAACGTTAATTGTCCATCTTTAGAGAGAAATATTTTATAAAAATGATGGCATAAAACTCACTTTTTTAAATGGAACAGCTCCTCTATATTTTCTATTTTACATTATTACAGATCAATAATCACACTTCAATCATCCCAAGATTATGAAAGCGACTTGTTTTTTTAGTTACAACAGTTTCTCTTTAAAAAAAAAAATGGAAAACACTTGGTCTTCATTATTTATTATTATACAATTAACATTATATTGCATCTCTCGAAAGCATATATTATATCAATTGAAAGGAGCCACCTCAAATAACTCTACCTGCTGTGATTTATATAAAATTCCGATTGTCTATCGCGCTTTTAGTTACCTTACAAGAATTACGCTAAAAAATTGTTGAATAATACCTACGAATAACTCCGGAAATGTTGCGGAATGCCAGGAGAGCATTTGAAGCAAGATTGTACACCAAAAGAAAGAATAACCCGCCCGGTTTGAGTGCGAGAGAAGTAGTGTTGTACCCCTCGTAACAACCCGTAAAATCTAAAAGTTCCGAGTGAATTATTTTTGCAGAAGCGGGTGAGGAGGTTGCGTATGGCTGTCTAAAGTATCGTAATACATATACATACCTATTGTTAATATAAAACAAGAACGGCTATGCCGCTGTTAATGGGGAATGCTTTACTGCATGCAGCTGTGGTACGGATCTTTTTGCGGTATAACCTGGATCCTAATCCAAATAAAATTTTAAAGAAACAAGGAAAAGGTGTATAAATATACAGATATGCTCAGATGTATTAGACACATGCGAATAATCAAAGTAAGGTGAGTTCAAAATAAAACTCTTAATTTAAATGCGTTATAAATAGTATTTTAATAAAGAATCTTAATAATTTGTCGCATTTCTGTAAGATTTTAATACAGTTGCAATACTTTTTACTCTGACTCAAACTGGGCGGGTTGTTTTTTCTTTCGGTGTACTATTGTGTGGAGGTCATCGTTTTGAACGTTTAATAAAGTAAATTTCAAACCATTTCATTCTAATGGTGTTTTATTGGACAGGTTGCAAATTAAGCACATTTTGCTTACTGATTAAAAAAAAAAGATGACTTTTTGATACATGTTGCCGTAAAGAGAATCCACTCATTCTCTTTTGCGGCAACATGTGTCAACCCATCTTTCCTATTCAAATTTTAAGGGTGGAATGATTTTAAATCGTCAGTGCCGCCGTTATTGATATGACAATTGCCAGAAAATCGGAGTTTTATATAAATCCCAGCAGGTAAAGAATTATTTGAAGTAGTTCGTTCCAATTGAAATTCCCTGTGTACCAGAGTAACAAACGACGGCCATAAACTATTGCTGCTGCACCGTGCATACAGAGTGATTTATAATAGGATGTTTAAAGACTTTCACACCTTGTTCAGGAATTCATTTAAAAGATAAAATGTTAAATAGGTTCTGTTTGTCTTTTCTTTATTTATTTACGGAACACACACATTCCACATACAATGTTGGCCATAACTAAAGCACCTGTTTGAAATACTATGTACACTTACCGTTTACACTTTTGATATTAACACTGTTGAATAATTTTTGCTGCGTTTTGTTAATAGTGTGATAATAAGTTAACAAAAACTTAAATATGTTTAAATTTTTATGTTGCTTTATTAAAAGATTTGGCGTTAATTACAATCAGTTTTAGTTTTGGCCAGTATAATAGAAAAATAATATCTGTATCTGACAAATTAATTTCTTCCGATAAAAATTACATTGTTCGGCTTTTAAACTAAAAACCTTCTTAAACCCATTCATTTTTTAGAGATCGGTTAATTTCATTTCCTCAAATTATTCTCTTCGGTTTTGACTACTAGATTTTTTTAGATTAATACTTCCAAAGTTTGTTCGAAAGGCGTGCCTCAAAAACTACGTATATTTCATCAAAGAACTTTCGACAGTAAAGGCTTTGAAGGAAATCGTCATTTCGCGTTTGAAGCATTTTTTTAGGGTGGCTAATATTCGTCGTCAGTGAATAGGCATATTTTGGATTATTAGGAGACGTTTGGGGACACACAGCGATTTTTTTTTAAAGTTGCATAGAAGGGTGAGAACCTCTATGTGTTACGCCAATGATTGCCGGGAAATGTCGGATCAATTGCCACATATTTGATCATATCTAAATCTGTTGTATCTCTGTAATTTTATAAAAAATAGCCTCTGAACAACGTATAAACGTCTTTCGCACTTATTATAAATCACTTGCATGTATATAATATATATTTAATAACCCATGACGTAAGCGCAAAAAGAAAATGTTTTGATGTGGACGATATATCATGTAAAAATGGATCTTTTGATTCTCTTAACGTAAATGTTCGAATCTTGTGGGGAATTTGAATTGAATGCACCTGAGAAGCTGGTGAGAAAAATGGTCGAGTAAGAAAACTGCTGGATGATGGCTGTGTCCTGTGGTGGGGTGGTGCATCTAATTTCTGTTTTTCCTTATTTTGATTTATTATTTGGATGTTTATCTTTATTGAGGTTTGGTGATATTTTGAGAAGTATTTGATGATGATAAAAAGATAATAGTGAAACAGATGGATGATGATGTTGGTGGTGAAAATATCCCTAGTAAGTCTGAATTTTTTTGATTGATTCTTTGCTTGATTATATGAATTTGAAGTTATTCTGCAATATGTTATTTATATACGGTTTGGGGCCAAAATAATGTGATTGGTAGATTTTTTTTTGTACTAGAGCATCAGATGCTGAATATCTTGCAGATTACATGTACACTACCGTTCAAAAGTATTTGCGCATCCAAGGTTTCAGGAGAAATGATTTAAAGGGCAAAACATATTTTTTATTTACATGTACATATATAATTCCATACCTGATGACAGTAGAATGACACATTATATCTACACTAGTTGTCGATCTTCATATCCTACTGCGTGCTTTATTCATAAAATTGCCACTTTCTCAGTATTTTTTAACGGTATAATCCAGGATAGTGTGATTTAACTTTAATTATCTTTCACTTTCAACATTTGTGTAAATTTATTTGTTTCCCTACAATTATTATTCAATTTTGCTATGTTGGATAAATAGTTTAATAAAATATGGGTCCCCAAATACTTATGAACGGTAGTGTATGTAGAATGGTAAAATAAGTAGTGTACGGTGTTTATAATTTATGGAATACATAATTAATTACAGTTATATCACCTTAAACTTTTTCAATGCTACAAACATAAAAAAATGACAAGTTTAACCTTGAAATGTTGTTTATGTGACAAATTTGATACGTTCCAATAATTTTGGCCAACACTGTTTATAAATATAATACATATAATATATGTACAGGGTTGTCTTCAAATAGTTTTTGTCTTTATTTAACCGCATTTAAAATAACAACAGTGATTTTGTTTTTAACGTGACATACCCAGTATATATAAAAATTGAATTTTTGTTGTCTCAAAATCAATTAATTCTTTTTATGTATATCATTTCTGAGTATTTTTTTAATGAAATAACTTTTTTATTTTCAATATTCGAAGATATAATGAACTAATTAATGTTTTTCTTTTTCTATTTCCCATTAGCTTTATACAGTCGGTGTAGAGAAAAATCGAATCTTTTTTCCTGTCGATTGAATGATTGGTTAAAAGAAAAGAAGGTAAGTGTTTTAATTTTTTTTTTGTAAGGATTTGAAATGAAATATAATTTTGCAAAAGTAAAAAAGTTTTATTTCCTCATTTTGCATTTCAAAACATACATAGAAAATCTTTTCTTAATTATACTAAGCGATTTTTAGTAAACCGAAAATTTAATAATACTATTTCGACAATACTTTCTTAACGAAATTAGGCAACACGAAAGCGGCTTTGTGCACTCCCTCATTGTAATACCTCAAGTTCATCTTATCCAACTCCTCTTCACTGAAAACCTTCTTAGGTTCGCTCAAACGATTCGACCCATCCAAACTGCCCAAAACGAACCCGATTTGTCCCGTCGGATAAGTCGGTACGCTCGTCACAGCGTATTTCACCACCTTAAAATGCTTCTCGCACCTATCCACCGTTTGCTTAACGTGTTCTATGCCCGCCCAGACTGTACCGGCTTGCGAGCATATAATTCCTCCCTCTTTCAGAGCCCGCTTCAGCAGTTCGAAGTAGGATTCCGTGAAGAGGTTCTCCGCCGGCCCGATGGGGTCGCTGGAGTCGGTCACGACGACGTCGAATTCGTTGCGATGTTGCCGCATGTACTCGAAACCGTCGCAGACGTTTAACGTTAACTTAGGGGAGGAAAATCCGTCGGCCATGAACGGTAAGTACTTTCGGCTGAGTTCGATGACTTGACGGTCGATTTCCACTTGGCAAATCTCTTGCACCAGGGGATGTTTGGAGATCTCTCTGGCCACGCCCCCGTCGCCGCCTCCCACGATGAGGACCCTCTTAGGGTTGGGATGGGCGCACAGCGGAAGGAATGAGATCATTTCTTGGTAGGAGAATTCGTCATGTTCGGTGCATTGGATGATTCCGTCTAGTATGAGGGCTGTGCCGTGGGATTTCCTGGAAATATGTTATCATTGCGGTAAGCCAGTTCATTTATTTTTATATATTATATTTAAAGATTTCAGTGCACTATTGTTACTATTGTTACTTCTTTTTAATATGCTTTGTTTTAAACTAAAATCAGCGGTAACTCCTTTATTAATTATTTCTAAGCTTATTCAAAATGTCTGCCATTTATTGCCTTGATTTCGAAAGCGTAATATAATCTGGAAGTATAATATTAACACGAGGTAAAGAGGATTAAAAAAGGAAAACAAGAAAATACAGAGTGTTCTATTTAAAAAATAGGAGTAAATGATACTACTTGAAGATTAATACATTTGTCCTTCCATATAAGGTTATAATCACATTTTATTATACCCGCAGTGAAGTCTGCATAATTACCAAATTTTGTTTCTGAAAAATAACACCACAGCCTACCGAGATACGTTTTGTTACTACAAAATTGTACATGTTTTCTTGGCAACTAGGCAACCCAGCAATCAAAAATAAAAATAAAAACTTTTTATATTCGTAAAGCTACTTCAATGGAATATTTAAATCTTCAAAAATACATAGCGCGTTCTATTTCATATGGTGTCACTCTTCTACCGAACACTCTGTATATCTTTAGATAATAGATCTGTTACAATTATTGTATTTAATATTTTGTTATATGTTCTATAGTAGGGACGCTATAGTACCTTTTCACAGTATTGGCCACCCAGTATGTTTTTTTTAATTATCTCGAAAATTGCTTTAATAATTTTACGATTTCACCAATAGTACTTCGAAATCTTCGAACACGGTGTACATTTTATCTTTCGAAGTAATTCTGGATAGCCCACAGCAATATTTTTATTCATAAAATCACAAAAATATTTGGTTCGCACTGCATATTTTACCTTAAACGATTGCCGTATGTAAAATCTATAAAAAAAACTTACGTTTTCAATACCATTATGTCCTGATAATCGGATTTGCCCCTGTATAAAACATCCTCGACCTCTAGCGAGGTGCGTTGGCCCGGCCACAGGTCATTCTTTTCGGTAAACCATCCGTTCTCCACGTTTCCACCACTAGCCATACTCGAAAACGCGCGCTCTCCTCACAAGAGATCTCCGGCCGAACTGAGAGTTTCGTTGCGTCGTTTATCGTTCGCGTTCAGCTCCTTATCGGCCGACTGTAGAGGCGAACAAGATGATTTAGGGAGAGCGATATCAAAGGTCAAGAGTAATTATTATTACAGATAAGTATCCTCTCCCGTGCACGTCGGGACACTGAATAATGTGAGGATTTTTGGACTCGAATTTTGTTTATTATTTATTGTTTATTGCGCGTACTATTTGCCGTGCTATGCTCGCTGCTAATGGCATTTACGAAATAGTAGATAACGCGTAATTATCGCTGCATAAATAATAGATTATGTGTATGCGCGCGTCCGGTAAATTGTGGCTTCCTTGTCCATTCCCCACAGCACCTTCGCGGTGTAGGAAGTAGATAGTGGGATACTTAGTATTTTTAGTGCGAAATAAATTCTTGTAATATATATTTTTCTTATTTTTTACAGCCGCCTCGACACCAAGTGAAAATTTAGGACCACGAAACAGCTTTTATGTGGAATAAACGATAACTCTACTGTTCAAAGTTCATTGTTTTTAGAGAAATGTGTGTACATAGATTATGTTGTTAATATTTATTTTCATATAATTAAAAATGTTTGTTAAAAAATTGGACCGATCAATGTGTGAATTTGAAATGTTAATGCTTTAACAATAAATTTGCACATATATTTTAATTTTTTGCGTTTTTATTCCTTAATTTTCCTGTGTTAATGGCACTACCGAATTTCATAATAGTTTTCTGTCGCTAGATGGCGCCACTAGAATTTTGCGACTGAATTTTGTAATTTAATATTCTGCCGCAAGATAGAATTTTGTAGTTTAGTTTTCCACCACTGAACGCCACTTAATTTTTGTAGTTGAAGATGGTGTCAACGAATTTTGTAATTGTTGTCCACCACTACAGGGCGGTGCATTTTTGCAGTTCAATATCCCGTCACATAATTTTGTAGTTCAGTATTCTGCCACAAGATGGCGCTGCATTTTTGTAGTTCAATATTTTGCCACAAGATGGCGCAACACTTGCAATTAAATATCTTGCCACTAGGTGGCGCCACTAAATCTTACAGTTCAGTTTTCCACCACTAGAGGGCGGTGCATTTTGGTAGTTCAGTATTCTGCCACAAGATGGCGCTGCATTTATGTAGTTCTATATTTTGCTACCAGGTGGCGCAACCAAATCTTGCAGTTCAGTTTTCCACCCCTAGAGGGCGGTGCATTTTTGTAGTTCAATATTTTGCCACAAGATGGCGCTACATTTTTACAATTCAATATTCCGCCGCTAGGTGGCGCCACCGAATCTTGCAGTTCAGTTTTCCACCACCAGAGGGCGGTGCATTTTTGTAGTTCAGTATTCTGCCACAAGATGGCGCTGCATTTATGTAGTTCAATATTTTGCCACAAGATGGCGCTACATATTTACAATTCAATATTCCGCCGCTAGGTGGCGCCACCGAATCTTGCAGTTCAGTTTTCCACCACCAGAGGGCGGTGCATTTTTGTAGTTCAGTATTCTGCCACAAGATGGCGCAGCATTTTTGTAGTTCAATATTTTGCCACAAGATGGCGCTACATTTCTACAATTCAATATTCTGCCAGTAGGTGGCGCCACCGAATCTTGCAGTTCAGATTTCCACCACTAGAGAGCAGTGCATTTTTGTAGTAAGTTTTCCGGTGCTAGTAGTTCAATTTTGTGAGATTAGTGCCACCAAATAATTGTATGTTTTCTGGCGCTGTGGATATTTGTTTGCTTACAAGTAACTTGAAAATTTGTTTAATCTTCAGGGGGAGTAAAAATAGAAAAACAACATGGATAGAAAGTAACAGACTTTTTTATTGTTGAAAATTCGCGTCACATACACTGGGAACAATATAAATAATTTTTCTCTTTTCTTTGAACTTATACTCATAAAAAAAAAACATTGCAACACAAGCGCATTTCCTACGAAGATAGTGATAGAAAAATACAAAGGACGAAGAAAAGTGTGATTGGATGCGTTATACAAATAATCAGAAAACAGTTATTTCTGACGGTAAACTAAAAACGAAAGAAGAACATCAGGTAGGTTTTATAAATAAGTACTTTAAACATGCTCTAAAGATAAATTAAATCGATTTAAGGGCAAGAGTTGTGAGAATGCAACGGTAACTTGTAAACATAAGAAAAGGGAGAAAACATATTCGGTAATTGAAAAACAAAAATAATAACAATCATAAACGTGTATAAACAGTGATGAGTGATGATAATGGAATATAATCAGCATCTCTTTTCCCATATCTTTTTTAAACGCTCAACCAACTTATTGGTTGCATTTCAGATTCGATATTTACGTATTTAAAGAAAAAAAGAGACAAAACAATGGAATAATATGCGAACACAGCGCGCTTCGTGTGTGGATTGTTGATTGCGTGAATTCCTCCGGCGTGGCGTGGCGGTGCTACTGCGATTTGGAGCTGTCGCTGTAATTGGAACTGCTCGACCTGATGTCCCCCTCCATCTGGCCGGCCATTAGCGCCTTGTACGCGATCTTCAAGATCAGGTACGTCCAGACGACGTGGAGACTGAGGAGGAGCAGCAGAAGACCGTTGAAAATGAAATACGCCGGGAACACGGGCAGTATCGTTGGCGTCACGATCGCAGTGCTGTAATGTTAATAGTTATTTACATTAGAGTGTGCTAGGTGTCATTTACAGCGCGTCAATTCAATATCGGTGCCTGAAAGAGTTGGAGTGCTGTAAATAACTTATTAGACTTTTCGGCTGAGAAAATTTTACAGTCAGTAAATGTGCATTTTGACAACTCGATTGTCTATGTAAAAATGCATCTTTATGATGATTTTTTTGATCATAACAAAACGGCTTTTATTGCTATCTTTAACAAAATTAAAGGAAATTATGTATATTTTACGTCGGAAGTATTGTGGAATGAGAAAAAATGCAGTGTGCGTTAAATTTTCCGATATAAGAAATTCATTTTATAGACACATATGATTTTAGAATACTCAAATTAAAAGAAAGAATTTAGACCTGAAAATTAGATTTTTTCGGTGTAGTTAAAAAAAAGTACAAAATTTCAATATAGCAGACATAATTCTATCCATTAAGCACCTTAAAAATATCTATTGCAATATGAACTGAAGGAAAGGAAAATTACTTACTTGTGAATTATCCAACACGGAAACACGCCTAGTCTAGTTATTATCCACAGGACGGTAAATATAGCGAATATGGCATCACAAATCTTCTGATAGCCTGAATACTTGGCCATTTTAGCAGCCTAAAAATTAAGATTATCAAAATAAATGTTGACATAAAAGCATTTTTTTTATAACCATGTAAAGAGAGAACTAGGTAGCACATCAAGACGAAGATATCATCATAATTATAAACGTTAGAATAAAATGTTCTTAACAACTGGTTTTTTGAAACTTATTTTCTATTATAACAAAAAATCTGGGTCTACTTTAAAATGAGACAAAAAGAAAAATCTTTTTTATATTGATTCCCCAGAAGAAATTATGTAAAATAAAAATTGGTGCTTTACAATTAACCTAACTTCTCTCTTTCTTAATTCATACCTAAACTAAGCATCTTAAATAAAATTGAACATTAAATAATAAACAAATAGTTAAAAGTTATTTTATTAATTGATATTTTTTTGGGAATTAACCTTTTTTTGGCAGACTCTAATACTCATGGGGTTAGACAACAAAAAGATTGATAAAAAAATAAAACTAAAAGAATTAAATTAATTAAGGTTTGCGAATCTACTAAAAATTGATTTTATTATTACCATTTAAAAATACACATTGTTTGCTACTAGTAAAAATGATACAAAAAAGACATAATTAAATATACTTTTTTCTGTGATAATTTCACCTACCTCTAAGAAGATGTCAGCACAATCGTGCGTCACCAACACCAAACTGCCCACCCTGACCAGGTTGCAGATCCACGAGAAAGACATCAGCATTATCGTGGCTATGTGATGGACGAACATCTGCCAGAAATCCTTCCGCTTGTTATCGAAGAATTGGCTGACGCACAACGACCAATAAAAAGCCAGAGAGAACATGTAGTACCACCAGATGTCGTTGGTGATCGACTGGTATGGATAGTCGGTCCTGATGGGCGATGAATAAATTAAAAATAGGAAATTCGTATTAGTAAAAAATTATTTCGGTCAATTCTTTATGTAGGATAGGCCATCGAACTGGCTCATTAGAATTTTTTCAAATTCCACTTGGAATTCCATTTTGAAACTTGCAAAGTAGTCATGTTCGACTATGATTTATTTAAAGAAAATATTTTCAATTTTATAGCCATCATTTTTTTACTTTAAATGAAATGGTTTTTATGAATGAATTTAAAATGTGCGTTTTTGATTACTGTACCACTTTTCATTAAATAAATTCCTTCAGTTTTATTTTTTAAAGACGGACTTTGCCGCACTAATGAGCAAGCCTGTATATTCTAATTATCAAAATTGTTGTTCAGCTAACAGTTATCTAGTACTAAATGAATCTTGAAGCTTAAAAAAAAAACGCAGCCTGTATATGTAACGCAAAAAAATTCTGGTTAAACCTGTATGTGTGTAATTAGAAAATCCTATAGTCATTATTTCCTTGAAATACGTTTAATAATGTTCAGGAATCAAGGTTTTTCCTTCAAGCAAAAAACAACAAGATTATTTACGGGATTAAAAGAAACTATACACAGAAAAAACGGAACAGAAATGCAAAAATATCACCTTAAATATATTCCCAGTAAAGATAACAGCGCTTATCAGCGATCAACTCGGTGATAGCGATCACAATATGTGAAACAAGTGACAGTCGTTAGTTAAGGTGTAAGTATTAAAGTCGCTCTACGCTACTACACCCGTTTTATTTATTAACTGTGAAAGAAAATGTTTCAACGCGCTAAGAGTTTCGTAATTCGACGGAAGAAAGATCCGGATGAGGATTTGGAACTTCCCGATTCGTCTCATCTGGTGAGGAGGCCCGTGACGGCGAATATGCAGGACCGTATCGACATAAAAGCGTTGCAGAAGAACTCCCAGGTCAAGCCCAACGTAAATTTCGATACCCTACGGCAGAAATCGACGTCATTGGAACAAGTGACTCAAATCGAAAAGGTGAAATTGCAGAAACACCCCGCGGTTATGTCCAGCGACGGTTTGGATACGATCCGTAGGAAAAAGGATGCGAAGAAGAAGATTCCTGCTGCTTTACCGCAGCAAGAAATTAAAAATAAGAACTCGAATAATAAAAGTGGTCAGAAATCGAATTTATTTAGAGTGAATAGCAAGAAAAAGAAGAACAGTAATAGCCAGAATAGTCAAGACAAGAGAGACTCCTTTATTTTTCTCAAGATGACGAATAAATGAAGAGAGAAGTGAAAATGTTCCTATAAAAAGTGCATTTTGGTTGATGAAATTATTTTGAGTTTACGTTACTGAGAGAATATCGCGATTGATTTTTTTTTTTTGTTGAGAGAAAGGAAACAAAAAAAAAGTGATAAGTGCTTACAGATTAAATTATGCAGCATTAAATTTAATTATTAATATTTATTATCAATCAGATTATAAAATTGCCTGTGTTGAGAAATTAATTTGCGTTGACGTGTATAAAATAAATATTAGAAAAAATGTGTATTTGTAAGATGATGCAAGGTAATACAAAGTCGTTTTATGATATATATTATATTTTTATCTAGGATTTCCATGAGTCATATTTAACGATGGTGTTAATTATTAAATACACACACTTATTGTATGTCGAAATATTTGCAATTATTATAAATATTTACAATATCATAGATAACTCGTTGATTGTACATTAGTCACGTTATGTACAATTATGTTAATGTCCATAGTATTTATTAATAATGTATAATGACAATGAATTTGTAAAATATCAATAAAAATCTTTCTGTGTATTATAATAAATCTTACTTTTGCATTTTCCTAATCTTTAACTTTGAAAAAACGATAGGTTTTTTGTCTTTGCTTATATGATCTGCATGAATAAATTACTCTGCTTATAGTCCAAGGTTCAATATGATATTCGTAATTAGGTTTTCGAGTTAAGAATTTCTTTTTAATCATTTATATGAATTTAGGAATTCCATGGAGACGTGAACATGGTATATACGTACACGACCCTTCATAAGTATTTGGACACCTATATTTTATCACAGATAAGTAAACAGATAGCTCACTGAAGCAGAATTGGCTAAATTACGCAGGTTGCATAAATCAAAGGCTGCGATATTACGATTTTATGAATATATTTTATGGTTGTTATAATATATGAAGTTTTTTCTTGATAGTAACGCAGATAATGAATAGTGGTAATTATACTGTATGTAGTCGAAACGTTATAAATCCGATTTGAAGTCAAATTATAATTTTTTATTTTCCCCAGTAACACCTAATATTTTTAAAACATCTATTATATATTTTAAAAATATTTAATACATATTTTAATATTTAACCCATACATTGAGAGATATTTTGTGCTACTAGGATGATCTCGACTACCACAAAAAATATATAGTTGAGAGTTAGGTATGGGCAGAAAATTCCCTAAGTTATTATAATTGTATATCCGTACAACAAAACAGAAGCATATGAAGTCAGTTAGGTTTCGTAATACACCTACGACCTACGACATCCAAATGAGTGCTATAATATTCAATACAGCGCCAGACATTTATCGGCATTAGGTTTATATTTTTTCGTTTGTAATGCCAACCCCCATATCATACCCTACCTTATCAAAATCTTTTTCTTTTAGTAAAAAAATGTATATCAGAGTAAGATAAAACCCAACAAGCCAAAAAAATCGACATCACTGCCACTTTACTTATTCATCCTAGCGTGCGTTCACTTGATATTTATCACAGCGTCGCATAATCTAATTAATAACCGCTTCAAATTGATTTGTCGCATAATTTTAAATCATAACTCGAGTTTTAGTAGTCCTGATAAATGGACGCGAATCGTTTTAAGTTGGTATTTATTCTCAAAATGTTGCGCAATGCCTTGGAGAAGCTTTAAACTATTTAAATCATTAGGTTCTGTTAGATGCATTGTTATGTATCTCAATTCCTTTATCAATTAATTAGTAATATGTTAGTTGTTTGTAGAAATATATTAAAATTGAAATATGTATATAAAATTAATATTTATTTTAGAGTCTTGAATTTTTAATTTAAACGAATGATGTTCCATAATCATTAATTTCCTTGAAGTATTTCTTCTTTAAATATGCATTGTTATTTATCCAAGATTATTATTTAATCCATTTTACAGCAACGATAAAATGTAATGCAGAAATATAGCATTGTTGGATTTTAATTTTATTCAGCTATGAGATTTGTATTGTTTAATCCTTATATTATTACTACATAAAATGTTTATTTGATTTTAACCCAACTACAGTGGAACTTCTCTAACTTGCTTCAGAAAGGCGAGTTTTTGTAAAGATGATTTAGTGCAGGATGCTAACGACTGGGATGAAGATGATATCCTTCCACTGTCTGAATTAAAAAGCTGGTGGGTCTTATACAGAACTGCAATAAACACAAATGATGTTGAATTTGAGGAGTATGTTGATGTTGATCATGATGTGTCAACAATGGATTTCCCAAGTGATGAAGACATTTTAGAAAGTGTAATACAGCACCTCGCTCCTAATGAAATAGGTAAGTTTACCCACCCACGTTTGCTATGTTCCAAGATGCCAAATTTTATTATTGTCTTAGATACAGATGAAGACGAAGATACTAATGAAAACCAGACTGATACAACTGGCATACCTACACTCAACGAAGCGTTTTCTGCCATTGAAAACTTAAGAAGATTAGTTTCATCTAGGGAGAATGTGCCATATGCATTGCATGGTTCCTTAAATTTACTAGAAGATTTTATAACGAATGAAAAATGGAAAACTCAAAGAAAAATTACTGATTTTTTCAATAAAAATTTGATGTAGCTTTTTTGACGTTTTAACGAATTTTCCAAGTTACTAATATGTAGTATTAAATGTATAATACATATAAATAAACTTTAAGATTCAAATTTTACGTAATTTTCCATAACTCGACTTTTATTCCCTGTCCCTTGGAGGTTCGAGTTAGAGAAGTTTCACTGTACTATTATTATAGTCCTTTAGAAAGAACAGCTATTATTTTAATTTTTAAAATGTGGGATACTCTTCGAAATTTGAAGATATTATCTGAATTAAATTTTTAATCATTCAAATAACTTTTAGATGCTTTAGAACTTAACTTGTCGATTACATTTTTCTATTTTTTTATGAGGCAAAAATCAATAATGTTCGTTTTTTATTTTCAATACTTGTTACTAACTTACTCTATCTAAACCAAGTTTAAAATCATTCTGTAGTCATTGGAATTATAAAAAAATTTACTAAATCACGCTTAAATTACAGTGAATTCACTGAAATACCTTTTATATTAAAGAACAAAGAAATGGTAATACTGTAGTTAAAAGATTTGTATCTCATGCTATAGTCAAATCACCTATAATTAACAATAGCGATTAAATTAAATTAAATAAAAATCACTCATTTGTTTGGAATTTCTGTCAAATTTGAATTTGTTAGTCTAAAATCACCAAATGAAAACGCTTTGAATTTTTAAAAATATTACGAATACACCTACTAAACGGAAATTTTTAATTTGCGATTTTTTATATGTATTTTAAAATTGAAATCTATTTGAATTAAATGCACTTTTATGCCTAAAATGATCACTATTTTACACATTTGCATACAGAAAATCTGTGTTACCTAAATAAATTTAAGATAAGATAAATCTATGTAACGCACCAACCAAATAAAATGAAAATACAAACGCAACTTGAGGTTTCAGGTTAAAAAAAAAAAATAGAAAATCCAATAAAGATATGACAAAGTAAATACAACCGGGAGATAGAAACATTTGCTTAAGGATCAGAAAAATACTATTTGAAGGATAGATAAAACATATTGCGAATAGAAATATATATTAATTTCATTACTTCGAAAGTAAATTGCCATTGAAGAAATAAGGAATTAAATCATTTTAATTTAAAAAAAAAAATAGTGAGATATAAAATAAAAATTAACCTAAAAACATCAATTTGTTGTTATATTAAATATGTTAGAAACAAATCATTTTTGTTAATTAATATTTGTGATAAAATAATTATTAAAAATTTAAAGGTTTCGAGGTTAAAGAATTATATAAAAAATAGTGCTACATAATGAAAATAATTCTTTTTCTCTTTGAAAAAAAAGACATAACCTACAAAAATACATTTTTAATTCATTCCATATATTAAAAGACGGTATTTAAAGTGAATCAAGAAAATTAACATAACCTACATAATATAAATTTGCAATTAATTCACTGATAGTAAAAGTCAAATGTTTGACATTTAAATAAGCAAATAAAAAAAAGTGGCTTAACCTAGAAATCATATCGTCTGAATTCACTCACCAACACTCGTTGATATTCCATAACCACGGCTTATCCCACAATATCACAACACCATACAAAAAGGAAAATGTGTAATACGAGCACCTCCAAGCGTTTTCTGTGAATTTTACTACAGTCGTCGGCTTCTCTTGGCTCTTCCGCAGTCTCAACCAACGTTCGACTTGTCTCTCCGTCCAGTCCAATTGTTTCGCTAATCCTTGTATCTATACAAGTGATTTTATTTTAGCTAATAAGCCGGAAAAACTTTACGATGTTCACTAACCTGTTTATGTTTAAGTAATTTTCGATTAGATAGAAACGCTTTCTCCAACGTAGGATTCGAAGGTGCTTTCTTTGGTCTGTTATTCTTAATACCTAACGAAATACCGACCGGCGCGAACCAGTATCTATAAATTTGGGTGGAATAAGCGGAATTACTATGATTTCTCTTACGTACTTTTCTAAGAAATATCGTATGGATAATAATACGAAAGCCATAGGCAATGGGAAGTATAAATGCCGATAATCGGTGGGCGTCACGTCCTCTCGCGCCCCGGGAGCGATATCCATCCAGGTGACATTCGGGGGCAACCAAACGGATTCCTTCCAGAAGACGTCGCAAATGTTCCTCAACAGACCGGCCATTTTTCACTAATTTCTATCGTGGTTGTCGGGTCGGCAATTTTCAATCGCGTCCGTTCATATCCCGTCCCGTCTGCTGACAACTGCGAGCCTTAAAGATCGTATTTCCTTTTCGAGTTGACGCGCGCCGGTATTCTATTATCAGTTAAAAGTAGACAGCGTAAGACACCACCCTACTCCCTCACGTCATTTTTGAATAACTGGTAAATTATGGACGTGACTAATTTACCGATAACTTCGCGACGGTCGAGCGCCATTGGCCGACGCGGGTGGCGTTCGCGTTGCGTAATCGAATATGATTGGCCGGTGTTGATTTGAAGTGCCCACGCGGACGCGGCGAATTTGAAATTTGTTGTGCCGTGAATCATCCGAGATTTCTGATAAAAATTATTAATTTGAATGCAAATTTTGTAGGAAGAATGCGTTTTAAAATCTACTTTTACATTATTTTTAACACATATCATGAAAAAATTGGTTTATTATTGAGGAATGAATTTTTGTTATTGGAAACGTTATTAAATTGAAATATTATAAATTAGGCTCTGTTTGGTGTTACTTATAAAGATGTATTCATTCATATTTCCACGAAAATTACTAAATAAACATTGAATCGATTTGTTAATATATTTCTGTACCAAAATCGAAGTAATTTGATGACCTTTTAAAATTATCCAAAAAGTACTCTGCTACTATTTGAAGAAATTCAAATAAAATATAAAATCAATACATTACAGGCAATAAATAAAGTAAAAAATCACCGTTTTTTTTAAGCCCTTTCTAAATAATCCAATAGATCTCTCTGCTTCTACTTGAAAAAGAAAAAATTAAATACAAAATATTTACTATTCAAAGTAACGCAAAAATATTTCTTCTTGATTTCCCGAGAAGAACGAGTTTTTGTGAATTTATTTTAACATGGTCTCAAGAGAATCCATTACTTTTGGACATCATCTGGACGGACGAAGCCAAATTTACAAAAAAATGGTATACTTAACCGGCACAATTCTCATTACTGGAGCGATTCGAATCCAGACGTATTTAGAATGCAAAACTTCCAGGAAAGCTGGCAAGTTTACGCTTTTTGCGCAATCAGAAATGATGGTATGGTGGCATTGCATTTCTACGAAGAAAATTTAAACAAGGACGAAATTTTGAATATTTATTAAAATAAATTGCACGTTTCTTGCTGTTTACTATCTCTTTTGTAATTTAAAAATGCTGTCTTTTATGGTTTTACTAAGAAGTATTCTAAATAAGTTTCTATGTTTGCATTATTAACAATAGGTTTGTGCTTTTAAATTTTTGCTTTGACCGATTCGAGGTTTTTAAAATTCATAATACAGAATTTTTCTAGTTTAAAAGTATCCATATTGGACATGAGTTTCCGAGCAGCCTGTTTAGGATTTATTGCTATTTTTAGATGACCTAGTAAGTCACCCTGTCCCTATTCCCAGACCATTATAATAAATTATACAATATTTACGGTTTAAAATAACCTAAAAGATATATTTAGGTTTAGACAGCAAATATATGTAGAAAAGACTCCAAACTGTAGCAATTACATACTAAAGATTTTGTTGTTTTGTATTATTAACACAATAGAGCAGCCTAGTCTTGTCAAGGCGATGTAATTTAATAAAGGAGTATTTTATGTATTTGTATAGGTGATAAAATTTAAAAAGAAAGATTATGTCACCTTTTGCCTGAAACAATTTGATATTAGTGGCATTTTGGGTATTTATTGTTATGGCGATATTGAAATATCTTTAAATCGAGATATGATAAAGCACAGATAATAAAAATTCTGATTGAGTTATTTATTAATTAAATAGAAAAATAAAATTAGTAGGATTTGGGCGATAAAAGTTGTGTGGTTTATATGTTAAGAAGTTCAAAATGAATACTGTAATAATGTAATTTACAATCTAAATTAACAAGTCAACGATAGAAATAACGTGTCCAACAACATGGGGGGTCGTTCGATGCAAGTTTTACTGTATAATTTGTTTGGTTTTTCAATTAGGGCAAAACATGTGATATTTTTTTACGAATGACAGTGACTTTTTACGTTATGTAACCTGACAATTTAAATCCGCATATTATACACAATTTTTAACATTTATTTATCCAAGCGTATTCTTTTATTATATATTTCTTCTGTTTAATTTTAATATTGCAACGACACATCAAGGATTTCTTCAAGGCAACCAGCAAGAAAATTATCTTAGAAGGTGAGAAATCTTATCTAATCTGCTAGTATTTGTATCTATAAAATTATGCCGTCTCCGTCTCACACAGTTTACGTCAGTCGTTTTGCGAAATTTCCCAAGAACGGGGACAGAATAACCGAAAAAGGAAATATTAGAACAACAAGATAAAGAAAATGTCAGGTTTACAAAGGCACAAGAGCGTCAATTTGAAAATTTCGCGAAAACCAGCGCCGGAGATCAGTCCGCAGATGTCAAAGAATAGGAGGACGATGCAGGGCCCTTCTTATTTAGTGGAGTTGGAGAATAACAAGCACTTTTTGAATCAGAAAGAGAAGTTGGGTTACGCGGAAAAGCGAAAATCCATGTCTTTGGGGGATTTGCCGGTCAGAGAGTTGGGTTTCTTCGAGAGATTGACTTCTAAATTGGGGAAGAGTCGAAGTATGAACGTGAAGAATGTTGACCAGAATGCTTTGATACTGAAATACAGGAAGAAGGACAGGCAGCAGCAAGATACAGAACAAGTGAGTTATTTTTTATTTGGAATATTATTGGTGGTCGAAAATTGTAGGAATCTGATTAAAAATGATGTCTACAATTTGGGTTGCCTATACATCTAGAAATATTTTCGATTGTAATAGCATAATATTGACAAAAAGAAACTTCATAATTACTAAAGCCCGGAATTTTTAGCACTACAAATATGATATAGTAAAAAGCACAATTGAATCGCTTATTGTTAAAAGAGCCTAAGTCACTGTTAAGAGTTTTGAGATAATCAACAAAAACCGTCTCACGAGAAAAGTTAGTTTATTATGCATATATTATACTTATATTTTTTTTTCTTTATACTCAGGGCTTTGTTTGAAACGTAAAAAGAAGAAAATTTCATGGCACTCATTATTTAGAATGAAAATAAAAAAATGGACTTAGGTCCTTTTAACAAAGAATAAAAACAACAATATTTTATTTAGGTTAGGATAGGAGTAGTAAAAAAACTAGTTCTTTCGTTCATCTAGTATTTAATATATCTATGATTACTAGTTTCGGCTAAAAGCCTTCTTCAGATCAACGTCAAAAGGTAAACTTGTCGATTGTTTTATAAAACATTAAACATGAAACTGAATTGTAAAAATTAAATTTAAATCATACGAACACTTTTACAGAAAGACAATGAAATGTGAAAACTGTTGTGGAAAATTTTTTTTAGTATGTGTGAATGTGTGTGTGTTTCTTGTTAATTAGATTATCTTTATTAGTTAATCTTACTCTTGTTAACAGACTTGGATTCTATAGAATAAACTGTTTTTTTATAATAAGTTGACCACCAATCTTTAAAATTTAGGATTTCATGCGTGCTGACCTCTTTCACTGTAAAATTATGTCCCGAACTTGCCTGTATTATTAACTCTGTGTACTCGTGCAGTAAAAAAATTCTGTCAAATTTCTTTAATTTGCGTTTTATAACTCCGAAATCACGATCGCAAGGAAGGAATGAGTGTCCTCTCAGTGGGTAGTACTGTAAGATTTTATCAAATCTTTCCATCTCCACTGAAGCCATAGACATTCTAATATAAGGGTGATTCTTATTCTGTCCTGGGCAGTTGTCACAAAATAGTCGCAATACTTTTGATTCTGCATTTACAACTTTATTAATGTAATCAAGTAGGAAAGAGCATACCTCATCTGGGCCTTTATTGGCCTGACCTTCGTGATAAATATAATAAAATGATTTACCAGAACCGAGGTCGTGTATGCAAAAAACATTAATATTTAGTTGTACAGCATAAAATAGGTCTTGCACAGGCACTTCCGGCAAATGGAAATTTTGCATAAAATCGAACCGCAAATACCGCAAAAATCTTCTTTTTTGCATTCTTTAGTAGTTTCGCTTAAAATATTATAAATTTTTTTAGCTCTTCTCTTGTGCACTGCTAGCTCCGCTTCAAGCAATGACGCACTTTGTACACTCCGCCAAAAAAGTATCGCATAAACTAAAAAAGGGCTATGAACCAAGATATTTTTATATGTTCACAAAAAGTTTGCCTCGTGTATGTGAACTATAAAAACACTAACAAAATAATGGAACTTAGCGTTTTTACTTTATTTTTTTCCTAAAAGAACACATTTAGAAAAGTGCATATGTGTAAGGTTTGCTCAGTTGTTTATTGAAAGTCTTCCTATACGGACAAATTTTAAAGTGCGAAGTCAGAGTTCTGTACCAACGCTTTTAAAACTAAAATGAGCAATTTAAGTTCAGAACAAGTGGCTGCTATAGTTGCTTTAATCGAAGATGGACGATCTCAAGCATACGTTGCTAATTTGATGAACATCAATCAGTCAAGTGTTTCTAGAGCCGTAGCCAGATATAGGGAAACAGGCATTTACAGTAGAAGACCTGTACCAGGTTCTACTCGCCAAGATGACCGCTATTTACTACTACAAGCATTACGTCGAAGACATGTAACTGCGAGACAATTGCAGAACGACTTGGCTAGAGTCAGAAATACTCGTGTGAGTACTCAAACTATTCGGAATAGGTTACGACAGAGTGGATTAAGAGCTAGAGTAGCTGTAACAGCCCCTCGTTTCACTAGGAACCACCGAGTGGCTCGCTTAAGGTTTGCCAGAGAACATGTAAATTGGAACATTACTGACTGGGCCAATATACTCTTCACAGATGAGTCAAGATTTGGTCTTTACACCTCAGATAGGCGTATCTCAGTGTACAGACGAGACGGTGAGCGCTATTCGCAGTGTAATATCAGACCTAGACCTAATTTCGCTGGTGGCCCTATTATGGTTTGGGGAGGCATCTGTTTAACAGGTCGTACAGAGTTAGTACCAGTAGACAGAGGTACACTGACTGCCCACAGGTATATAACGGACATTTTAGAAGAACATGTAGTACCATATGCGCCAATTATAGGAAACGAATTCATGTTAATGCACGATAATGCACGACCGCATGTTGCAATAATCGTCCAGGAATACCTTAACGATGTTGGTATTCCAGTTTTAGATTGGCCTGCGGTATGTCCGGACATGAACCCTATCGAGCACGTGTGGGACCTCCTTCACAGACGGATACGAACCCAAAATGTTGCCCCAGCGGACCTGCATGGACTAGCAAATGCTCTCCGTGACGAGTGGGAGAATTTGGATCAGGCTTATATACGGAGGTTAATCGAATCTCTGCCAAACCGTATGCGAGCGGTCATAAGAGCCAGAGGTGGCAATACTCAGTATTAAAAGCTACTGTTATGACATTTTTCTTTCCAAAATTATAATTTCTTGTTTTAATAAAAATCTCAAGTATGAGTTCTTGTTTTTATTTGGCCTGTATTTTATTTAAACAATCATAGAAATTATATCTTAGAGCGCATTAAAGTATATTTACAACTTTATGCTACAAACAAAGATTATGCGATACTTTTATGATTCAAAACTAAATTATGCGATACTTTTTTGGCGGAGTGTATAATACTTTCAATATAATCTGATATCTAAAACTGTTTTTATTTACCTAGGAAAAAATATTATAAGGCAAACTATTTTCCGTTGCTGCAACTGTCATTAGTAGTTAGATAACTCTAAATTGTCCATTTCCTTTTACGTTATTATATTATTATCACTAATAAAGTTGCATCCACTACGTAATATTTGTAATACACATGTTTGGATCGTGCTGTCAGAAAAAAATAGGCAGTTATAGTGCGACAGAATGAATCTAATGCAGTTATTAGACCAGCCGATGGTTCTATTCTAGTAATTCATTGATGTGTTAAAAGTTGCAATAGAATCTCACGCAGAATAGACAAGGGAAGAGTTTGCAATATTTGGATATCTTTTTGTTCGGTTATTTTTATTATACGGTCGAGGAAGTGGCGGGATTATACGAACAGTATGCAAGATAATCGCCTATCGTTATCTGCGATGCTTTTGGTGCAAGTAAGTACAACAGAATAAAACTTGGAGTAGGTAATTCATTTTGAAATGTTGTATATTGTAGAAGTACATATGTGGATTATTTCTAACCAATTTTTTTGTGTCCTTCGGAATGTAAAATATATTTTTTAATAATGAGCAAAAAATTGAAATCGTTTGATTTGAAGTAAAACGATTTTGTTTTTATGTTTTAAAATAACATCTGGTGAATAAAAAGTATTTTAAATGCTAACATATGTCTTAAAGAATTTTTTTTATATTTGACGTGAATATACGGTAAGTAAAACAATAAAAGAAGAGTTTAGAATTATTATTTCGAATATTTTAAAACATTTGAATTGCAGTTGTTTAGATTCATCAAATTAGAATTGTATATTGCAGAATTTCAACATTGTGGAAACTGCCTGTATTTTACTATTTTTGTTTGTCGCTTTCGTGTTTTAAACATAGACATGATAGACTGCTGATATTGAACTCAAAACTGCCATCAATTGAAATGCGCCATATTGGAATACAGGCGTCATCAATGACGTCGGTACCATGGCGGATATTCAAATAAATAAAGTTAAGGATATCAATAAATTTTAATAGCACTTGCAATTTGTAATGATAATTAGTAGCATATGTTAGATTTTATCCTATGTATTTTATATGGCATTGTTTTTTTTATTAAAGTTGTGGACAACTTAGACCTATAAACAGTTTCTAAACTTACGATTAACTGGTAACATATACTTCATTCGTTGTCAGGTTTAATAAGAGAGAAAAGAAAAAATTTCTTTCAACGCCATATAAAAATACGTAGGAAAAATCTAATACAAGTTTTATGAGATCTTCGCGACTTGTCATAACAATCCAACATTGTATGTTGTCTTTAGAAGTAAATAATATACTGCAGTAGTTGTTGTATAATTTATTGATGATTAAATAATATTAGTTTACTTAATTCCTTCCTTATTGATTGTCCTTGTATTTTTTCTGTAAACCTCTTCGCTAAATTATGAAATCTAATTTTGCTATAAGACGAAGAAAAACGAACTACGATTTAAAAAGAAAAATTAGTCGCTCAAACATATGATGGTGCCTCTGTTATGGCAGGGCATTTAAATGGTTTACAAAGTAAAATAAAAACAATTGCATATCAACCTCTTTTTGTACATTGTCATGCTCATGCCGTAAATTTAGTTTTGAGTAAAGCTTGTAATATAAACAAAGAATCTACGATTTTCTTTTCTAATTTAATTGTTATTGTTTTTAGAGTTTATTTTTGGTTTATTATTACGTTTATCAAGAGTTTATTTTTACGTTTTTATTACCTTTTTACCTATCACCCCATCCATTTTCCTATCCAGGCAAGATTTCACTCTCACCTCTACGTGATTCTTGCTAGACAATAAATTATATTTTATTTTAATCTATTTTTGTTTCAATTTTTATTCTACACTTACAATGCCACAATAATAACTATAAAAATATAATTTATTCACCGAGAAGGGTTACTTAGGCTACAGTCGCCTCCCTTGAACAAAACGTCACGAGCCGCCACTGCTATTCATTGAACGAATATTTGAACGACATTAGTCTTTAAAAGAATTTTGATTGTCCACTTTTATTATGCACTTTCTTCAACGTATATTGGTATATAAAATTGTTTGTTCTAAATATATAAATGCTAAATATACACTACAAGTTATTTGGACAATTATTCTTCAGTGCAAGTTACTTTTCTTTCTTGGAGCGAAATGATTTTAAATCGAACTTGGCCTATTTTTTTTCTTATTAAAAAAAGCAAGCATTCAGAATCGCTTGTGTAATTTAAGAGTGTTTATATAAATATCCCTCTATTGTGCATATATATCTCTGATGTGCGCGTTCTCAATTCGAAGTTTCCTGTTTTTGAAGTCGAGTTATTTAAATAAACGCTCATTAGAAGTGTAAATACGAATCCCTGGACAAGTAGTCAAACGAAACTTCCTATCGCATCGCTCCAGACAGTAAAGATCTATGCTCGCAGACATCGTAATGACAATACACACAGTCGATTGGTTTAATTACTCGATTTATTTATTTAAACTCCTTGTCCGACATATGTATACATACATATGTATGTGATATAATGGTCGTAGTGTATACGTCTTATATACTAACATCGAAGGCAGATATATGAGTAACACTTTAAGTACGCTCTCGATATGAGTTTTTAGACATTGCTTACATCGTGTGGGGAGTGGTGCTGCTATAGCAGGAACGAAACTGAATTATCAGTTAACATTTTAACAACAAACACTCGACATTATATAGCGGGTACTCGATAACTAATAGTAAACGCCTAGCGTTGAATCGAACAATTCCAAGAATGTTGACAAACGCACGGTGACTTACTTATCGTCCAAGTATTTTCATTAGAATTTCCTGTTAGGACTTTTACACAATTCTAAAGTGTAAACAATATAATCGCAACGCACAGATAAATTATGACCTGCGAAAATAACTCTAACGTTCTACTGTGGTTGGACGAACTTAGATTCTGCACGGAGAATTATGAATCGTTCTCCAGACCATTAAGTGGCGGATCGGATTTGAGTCTGTTGCTCGCGAAGAATAGCGATCGCACCAAGAAATCCGTCACTTTACAATTGGAAAAGAACACGCGACAAGACGACGTTGCTTCTTCCATGGGTTTGTACGAGAAATTGTGGGATTTCCGTAGTGATGATGGTAAAAATGTGTGTGAAAATACTCCGGCCAGGAAAAACGGCGGAAATTTAGTGGACGTCAAACATGCGGATGTCTGCAGAGTGTCTGTGGTGTTTCAAGATTGCGAGGATGCTCCGGAACAGGAGCAAATCCATCAGCCTGTCACCGTGGAGAATATTGAATTGTTTCTTTCCAAAGATGTGTTGGAATGGATCACTGATTTGTGGTACAGTAGTGAGGAAGATGATGACCTCGACGAGTTTGAGGTAAATTAAGTGAGACAGTTAAAGAATTGTGGGGTAAATCGGAACTATATATATTCATGTAGGTACATCTAAAAGGAAAATTTGTTTGTTTTGGTTTGATTTCTTCTTAAAATAATAAAATTAAATAAGTTGGTATTTATACAGAGTGGCCAAAATGTGTGACGTTCAATAAGTTATACCTTTGGGATGTATCGGGGTTTATTATGGTTACTTTTTAAAATTATTTTTATATTATAATGTTTCAAAAAAATCCTAACACTAGCAACGTTATGTTTTTTTTTTTTGTAAATGGAACCTCTGTATGTTATTGCATTTTAACTACAGATGTGATTTAACGACGGTTTTAAAATATTATGGTTATCCGCATTTTGTTTTAAATTATTTATCATTTCACATCAATTAAAAGTTTTAATTGAACAAAAAAAATTAAGGAACCTTTTTAAACTTAAACTTAATATGGTAACTAAAAATCGTAACTTTTGAAAAAGATGAATTATATCAACGGAACATTCAGATCATTGTAATTAAAATAAAGTATTAGAGGCCCCCATCCTCAAGATTTTTTATTTATTATAAACCTCCTGGTCAAAATAAACAAGCGTAAAAGAAACCAAAATTTAAATTATTACAAGCTAGAATCAAATAGATAAAAATTGACATCTGTGGAAGTAATTTTTTTAGAAATCCTAGAAACTCAAAAGGTACTAGAAATTACAATTTGATTCCTTTTTATTAAGAAAAAATTGAATAAGGTGCGAATTTCCCAAAATATTTTATTTTTTCCAACACAAAAGATATGAAATTTTAATTCAGAAATTGCAAATAGTCCTCTTGCAAAAAAAAGAAACAAAAATGGCTAATTACTTAAAAATTATTTACTTACAATAGAATTTTTTTGTAGAAAATCCACGGAATTTTAAATTAGAATAAATTAAATTTTGAAGGTCACAATACCACCATTTTAAAATAAATAAAACATTATATTATTGTCAACTCAAACTCGAAGGACTAAAAGATTTTACTTTGGAATCATAAATAGCCCTTTTTGGAAAAATTGGAAATAGTTTAGTATTAGAAATTAGAAATTTTGATATTTCTTGTTGACACAAAACAGGGGAAAATATCCATAAAATCCTTAAAAAGTTTGTTTAATAAAAAAAAAGAAAAACAAGTTTATGAAATATAATATACAGGAAGATGCACCGCATTCTATATAGGTATTTTTAATAAGGGTTTATGTAGATTCATAAAGAGCACGTTTTTTAAAATTCTTTCTAAATACATTTGACGGACAAAAAAAAATTACACAACCAATGTTATGAACATTTAAATGGAACACCCTATATATTATTAATTAAACTTTGAAGGTCACAATACCACCGTTTTAAAATAAATAAAACATTATATTATTGTCAACTCAAACTCGAAGGACTAAAAGATTTTACTTTCGGATCACAAATAGCCTTTTTCGAAAAAATTAATAGTTTTGTATTAGAAATTAGAAATGTTGGTATTTCTTGCTGACACAAAATAGGGACTATATCCATAAAATCCTTAAAAATTTTGTTTATTAAAAAAAAAGTTTATGAAATATAATATAAAGGATGGTGCACCGTATTCTATATACAGATATTTTTAATAAGTGTTTATGTGGATTCATATGGAGCATGTTTTTTAAAATTGTTTTTAAATACATTGAGGGACAAAAAAAATTACACAACCAATTTAAATGGAACACCCTATATATTATATCATATTTTGATAGTATGAATTAAATAAAAGCAAATTACTGTTATCTTTCCCATACTTAACTTCACTAGTCTTCAAAATCTAAACCAAAATTTAAGATATGTGCTTGACTTGCACATTTAAGATAGATATTTTAAATTGTACCTATTTATTTCTTAAACGGAACATTAGACTTGACAATAAAATTAAAATAATACTTAATAATTATACAGGGTGAATAAAAACTTACTCTTTATTTTCGCTATTATTAAAAGCAAATAACTTTATTATTTAAAAATGAAACACGCTCTATTTTTTGATAAGAAATTAAACAGATGTGAATTGTCGAAAATAGTTTATTTCTGTAAAATCAACAGAAAAAGGAATGTTTACAGTGTGGAAATTTGAAAAATATTTCCAGAAACGATTTTTAATTCTTTCTTTTTAAATACGTTCACAAAGATTTCCGTATAACCTCCAAATCGAATTAGGAGCAACTTCCCCAAATAACTTTTTTTTGGGTAACATCTAAGCCCATTTTTTGCAATTTCATGCCATTCATCATTTTTTTACCTAACCATGTGAATATATATTTTTTTAGACATGCCAAATATGTCCAAAAAAAAAAATCACCATGTTTTTGTTTTTCAATATTTTTAATGGTTTTTTTTGTTCTACTAACTAAAAAAATATCAAGCAATACTTTGAAAAAAATTAATCTTGACAAAGTGAACG
Source organism: Cetonia aurata (assembly GCA_949128085.1). Taxonomy (NCBI): domain Eukaryota; kingdom Metazoa; phylum Arthropoda; class Insecta; order Coleoptera; family Scarabaeidae; genus Cetonia; species Cetonia aurata. The sequence goes on along the minus strand of OX421889.1, from coordinate 32,906,932 downwards.
TCTGCCAATAATCAAATTTTAATTTAATAAAAAGATGTTTTCTAACGTTAGAAAATGAAAAATTTTTTTTGACAGAAAATTGCGTAATATCTTTAACACTTCTGTTTAATTTTTTTTTTAAAAATTGAGCGAAGAATAAAAATTGCTAAAAAAATCATAAACTTTAGAAAAAATCCAATAATTTTGTTTCTTTTTCTATATATTAAATGGATCAGATCTATAAAATTTTAATAAAATTATATTTTTAAAAGCCACTATCATCATTCCCTCTGTACGTAATTTTTTTTTAATGAATTTTCTATAAATTCTAATAGTATTTGTTAAAAAAAAATAAATAGAAAAATAGAATTTGTACTATGAATTTCTTCAAATAACCTAAAATAACAAAATGACATTTGACATATTTCGACAATTTTGTTTCACTAGCGAACTGAAATAATGTTTTAATATCTATTTTAAATTACAAACCCTCTTTGTTAAAAGTAATCTTACAAAATAATCAATTAAAATTAATTTTTTTTCAAAATTATAAAAGACGTACGATTACTTTTGGTCGGCCCTGTATAAATACGAAGCATTCATACCGAATTTAGAATTATTGACACGTATCTACTAGGGTTTTCTGTCATGCGACGACGTAAATGGGTAGACAAAAGAACACAATTAGTATGACTTAATTGACGTTCATTTTAAATGCAGAGGGAGCCACAGGCAGTGCAATACATTCACCAATTAAGTCCTTAAACAGTGGACATTCACTCAATTCACTGCTAATGCAACGGAGAGGGTTTATTAAGCACCGGAAGTTCCATGACGTAATACTTTGATGTTTTGATATATGTACGACTGTCTATAAGAAATATGGAATGTCCAGCACGTTGCATTATTATTTTTATATGGTTTTAAGACGTGATATTATTCGCTTCCTTTCACCGGCTGCCTTACTTAAGAATTTGATCCGTTAGAAAGTAGAAATGAGACTTTTGTTCATCACTAAATGAAGGAAAAATTATTAGGCAACGAATATTAGATTCTTGCCGGTATTTCTTAAAATAAAATGTTGAGTAATTACAAAATAAATAGAGTTAAAAAGTTCTTTTGATGTGGTTTTCTGGTAGCCTTATCTGTAGTTCTTTTTTACAACAGTAAACGAAAAAAAGAATTTACAAGAATTCTTTTCATTCTAATAATTATCATTAGTCACAATGATTAACTAATGATGTAAGCATATACACTATCGTCCATAAAAATTGAAACGAAGTACACAACGAATACACGCAAGTTGTATTATTTATTATTATACCGGGTTGGTTAAAATGAAACGGCGATTTGTTGTCGCTAATATTCATTTTAGGAAATATATTTGAGAGTAATTTTTTCTTCGTTTGTTTTTTTTTACAATAATGCTTTTGTTTTTCTTTATTAAAAGAAATAATCTAATAACATTTTTATTTTATATCTGCAGGCTTTTGATTTTTCAATATAATTAATTTTTTAACGATCGCCAAAGTATAGAAGTCAGACTTCTTTGTCAATCATATTACCTAATACTTCTTTTTTGCTTTCTCTTGCATACTTTTGATCAATCCTGTTATACAATACAAAAAAATTAACAAGTTATCGTTAATGCAACTAACTTTAGGCAAATTCCTCAACGAATGTTATAAACCCGCTTTTACCGCTGTCATTTGTTTTTACATTATTGCCGATAGTATTCTTAATCTACTTTTTTCAAAAGGAAATTGCGGTTTTCCCTGATTCTTGTGTACGCTTAATGTAGTTTAAACTTACATATAGATACTGCAAAATATCCAATAAAACGTACAATTCATTCGATTCCCGGAATCCCTGCTAACATATAACGAATATTGTTCGAGTTGGAAACACGACAAGTAGTGGCACAGTTCGACGATATGGTTTAAGGTGATAACAACATTAAGGTCTTGATTTGTCGGTGCGTTTTGAGTTTTAAAAGAAACATGATACAATATAGGCAGAAGGTACGTTTCGTTTACCAATAATATTTATGGGGATTTTGACGGTGTGTCATAAGTCATGGGATTCTAGTGGTTTTACTGCTATGTTTATAGTATGCATATGTAAAAAATGGGTGTGTATGAAGTTTTATACAAATGAGCAGACTAATTTTTTATTAGATTATCTTTTTGTATATGCAAAGTTGAATGTTTTTTTTTATTATTATTATTCTAAAGCGGTAAAATTTAAAAATTTCGTTACACAACAACCTAAGGAGAAACTTGAAGACTGCAATAGGATTTAAAGTGTATTAGAAAGTGATTGGAACAGATTATATTATATTTATGTATGGTAATTTCTGTCTTTGAGATATGGCGAAATAAAGATCTAAATGCTGTGGAAAATTGGACAGACCCATTTAGAAATAAAATAATACATATTTAAGAATTAGTCATAAATAATTTAAATATTAGAAAATGTAAGAACTAAAAATTTTACTTCCTATTTAACTTTTTAATTCATAAAATTTTATTTTTAAATTTTAGAAATATTTATGGAAGAAGAACGCAAGTGAAAATATTTAGAAATTAGCAGTAATCACCTTGAAACTTGGTAGTATAATTAAAAATATTCAAGTTGGGTGATTTTAGAATTTATAAAATTTTATTACTAAATTTTAGAAAAATTTATTAAAAATTTTTTTTTCTACGAATTATTTATAAAATTTAGAAATAAAAGAAAAGATGTTTATTAAATTAAAACACGAAAAAAAAAAATTATGGAAGATTTAGATTTTACATATTTGGTTGGCAACAAACAAAAATTATTTTGCTTCGACTCAGTGGCGGCTCGTGACTTTTTGCGCAGGGAATCCTATTGTAACCTACCGCTTCTCGGCCAATAAATTATATTTTTAGACCTTTTACCACAGATAAATAATATACAGATAGCTCACTTTACGGGAGAATTGGCAGCGGCTTTCGCTAAAATGGGAACCCTAGATCAAATAGTTGGGAACCCTGTGTGAGTTCATTCGGAGCGCTGTACCATACCCCCGGCACTCTCTTTACCGCCAACAATTGAATTGGTGCTGCGATCTAACCGTCTTGAGAGGAACTATATGTATTGATTGAGGCCTGCTGCGATGGCGCTGAACACAATACAAAAATATTGTTTTTCGACCGGTCAATGTCAATACGTCATAACGCGTCATCAGCACGTGATACCGAGGTGCCCATGCGTCATGCTTTTGTGTTGATGGTTATGATGGTTATTTGAGATTTATATTTTGAGAAATTTATTTTGACTATTTCACAATTGTGTGATTTGCGGTTTAAAGTATATTGTTGCTACGATAGTCCATTTATTCTCAAAACATTGGGCTACCATGTTACATTTGTACATTCCTGCGATGCGGTTACATCTACTACAATATTATTTACAATGTCAACAATTTAGGTAAATATATATGCATTCCAGTAATATACAACATAAAACTTTAAGATATGTATTGAAATGTTATGCCCATTTGCGACAAGTTAATTTTGGTGTAATTTTAATTCACACATGGGATGTGTACATAAATGTCACAATTCTAAATGTTAATTAAAATTAATCCAAAATTAACGTGTTGCTGCAAACGGCATAAAATGTCAATACATATCTTAAAGTTTTATGTTGTATATTACTGGAATGCATATATATCTACCTAAATTGTTGACATTGTAAATAATATTGTAGTAGATGTAACCGCATCGCAGGAATGTCTTTTACTAAAATAATTTCCAATTCAAATATGCCGCTTACTATCCTAGTTCTGCTTTTACAGAAATCTTTTTTCTCGGCATTAGTTAGGTATATAGTTTCTCTCAAGACGTCTAGATGGCTGCAAGAAGCAAGTTTTTAAAAAATTTCTGAGTGGCTATTCTCTTCTCTGCGCTGTACTTCAGTCGTCAGTCAACGCTCGCGTAGGCACGTACTGTTAGCATTGAAATGGCAACACTCGGTGCTGGTAATAAATGCGGAAAGTCTCGGAGGGATTTTAAAAGTTTCACATTATGAATTTTGACACCGTTAGAAAGAGTCTTTTTTTCTGACGTTCTCCAAGGCAGTATTCTGGGACCTTTACTTTATGTAATTTACACCTCAAACATCATTAAGTGCTTGCAATATTGTAATTATCACCTTTATGTTGATGACACACAACTAGATTATACCTTCAATCCTGGAGACATATATGTGAAGCCATCTCGTACATAAAAAGTGACCTTCAGTCACTTGTAAACATGTCTGAAAAACATTGTCTTAGAATAAATAATAAAAAAACTTCTGTTTTAGTTTTTGGCCGTGAAAAAACCCGAGCTGCGATTTTGAAAGATATTCAAATTAAAATCAAAGATGAAGTTTTCATTGTATCTGATTGCGTGCGTAATTTGGGCCTTCTCCTTGACACCAAACTTCGTTTTAAAGAACACCTTTCACATTTAATCAGATTGGGTTACAGTAGTTTAAAGGTTTTGTACGGTAGTAAAGACTGTTTGGATGTCGGTTTGCGTAACGCCCTATGCGAATCTTTGGTCCTTTCCAGATTTAACTTTTGCATAAGCGTTTATTATTACTGCTTGGACACCGTTGACAGAACTAGACTTCAGCGTTTGCAAAATTCGTGTCTTAGATTTATTTATGGGATACGTAAATTTAACCGAATCTCTCATATACTCGATAAAGGCTGGTTGGTTAAATATCTTTGCCAGAGCTGAATTTTCTGCTACCACCTTTTTCTATATAATTATTTATTTTAAGAAACCAAGTTACTTGTTCCGTAAAATTTTGTTTAGAACAGATACATGTGAGATACAAAGGCTTACTAACTCATCCAGTTCACCACCTTGAAATGTTTAAAAGATCGTTTAGTTACAATATTGTTAGACTTAGGAGCAAAATTCCACCAGGTATGTGTTGTTTGAGTCCGCTTTCTCTGTCCCATCAATTTCGAAGGAGTGCTTTCTTTAACAAGTAAATATAGTTTCATTTTCCTTTATCACTTGCTATTACTTTTCTTTTTATGCTTTTTGCGCTTAGATTTGAGTTATTATTACTTTTTGCTTATGAGTTTTTATTTATCGGGTTAACGTTATTAATGGTGCTGGAGGTAGAACAGCGGCTTATGCTTTAAGCAGCTGATCCTGCACCTTTTGGCATGTTGGTTGAATTTTAAGATTTTTTGATGCCAATAAACCGTTATTATTATTATTATTAAAATATTTATATTCTAAATAAGAGCGTAAGGAATTCACATTCAATGAGGTATAAACTTATACATTTCTATTCTAGTTAGATAACAGCTATGTGACAAAAAAGCATATTTTCTTAAATAAAAACAACTAGGGAGCCGGTACTCCTTCCATACTCAGACGTCCGGTATCCGCAGCTATCTAAGTTTCATAAAATCGAATTATTGCAGCCTTTGATTTATGCAACCCGCCTGATTTGGAACATTCTGCTTCAGTGAGCTACCAGTTTCCTTATCTGTGATTATACAATTGTATGGTGGTTAATAGTCATTATTTTGAACATTTAATAAAGTAAAATCTAAACTATTGCATTCTAACCGTATTTTATTATACAGGTTGCAAATTATGCACTTTTTGTTTACTGATTAAAATAAAAATGAAGTTTTTCAATTTATCCGTTTTAATAAAGTATTTACATTTGTTGTTTATGACCTTTTAATTAGCATGTAGGAAACCAGTTTCGTCCAAGCCTACTTTTGAAAAATAAATGGCTAGGCACTAGTATTTGAAATAGAAAATTCTAAATTACTAAGAAACTATTGGAGATAGGCATAGAAAACCTCTATACAATCATAAAGAGCATTAACATTAGAATCTAAATAAGATAATAAATACAGGGTGTTCCATTTAAAATAAGAAAGTTATTTGCCTTTAATGATAGTGAAAATAAAAAGTATGTTTCTAATCACCCTGTATAATTTTTAAACATCATTGTTATTTTATTGCCAAGTCTAGTGCTTTGTCTAAAAAATAAATCCAATTTAAAACATCTATCTTAAATATGTAAGACAGGCACGCCGCTTAAGTGTTGGTTTACATTTTGAAGAATAGTTAATTATCTCAGAAACGGATGGAGTTAGGTATAGGAAACGCAACAGTAACTTGCCTTTATTTAGTCCGCACTATCAAAATACGACATAATATATAGGATGTTCCATTTAAATTTTTATAACAGTGGTGTGTAACTTTTTTTTGGGTCACTCTGTATATTTCGAAATAATTCTAAAACATGCTCCTTGCGAGTCTATATAATCCCTAATAAAAATATTTTGAAAATATTATACCGCTTTTTGTATATAAACCGAGGCGATTGTGGTGAGCCAGCCTGTATAAATCACAACAGGTAAAGATTTATTTATTTCGAATGTATAATTTCTGCCCAGTAATAAAGAGATATATACAAAACTAAGGAGGCAACACACATTTCACACCCACCATGACAAACATCTGAACATTACACAGATATGCAACACACAGTAATTGCCACATATAACATGAATCATATAAAACACAAACGTTTACACTTTATATTATATACATGTGTATGCGTTACATATATTTTGTGGACACAAAATTATCAACAACACACTGGAAGTTGATAAACCTTTTATCACATTCGAGATACAAACTGAAATATAGCACAGGCGCACAGATATATACACGGATTTGAATACGTTACTCTAACAAGATTCTCAATTCTATATGTACGTATAAATTGTAACAGTTTGGAAAAATATGCAGCAGTAAACAAATTCTCTCGGTCAGTTCTTGTGGTGTGTTGAAACTGTGATAAAGTTTTTTTTCGTTTTGTTTTTTTTTTTTATTATTGTAATACGTATGTATTTTTTGTGCCAAACATGCAAGCGTTCACGCCAGAAAATTACCATTTGAAGGTAGACGTATTTCACTAGGAGATAATACGAATTTAGGCACGTTTAATACTTAAATTGATTCGTAGGAATTCTTGCAGGAATTCGAGAAATACCAACAGTCTAGAGTCGAGGACGGCCCGACTTCTCCGCCCAAATTTCCGGTACCCCAAGAGCCCGTACAACTGAGGAAATCCAATAGTTTGAAACCCAATCGCGTTAGCTCCAGATCAAACACGATTCACGTGGTTCCAGCGCCCATCACAACAAGTCGACTAACAGAGTAAGTATGATGATGAAACTGCATGTGTAGGTGTTAATATTTTTTTCTTGCTACAAAATCACTTTATATAATTCCCATATCTTATACTCCCGATGTGTGATAGGGGATTTGTTTTTTATCTCGATTTTTAAGAGCGCCTGATAAAACTAAGGTACCTACGTCTTATCATCAAATGATTTTATATTCACAATTCGAACGGGCTATTTATGGAACTTGCCACCCGTACCTCCTATTTAATATTGTGGTTAGTTAGCCTTATTTTCGTTTTTTTCGATGTTTTAAAAGAGTTTGCTTATTGTGAGAACATAGTGATTTAATTCGTGTCCATTTGAAGTGCTTCACTACAGATTTGTAATAAATAGGTTTGGAAATACACGTGAATTTGTGAAGAGGTAAGACTTATGTTATTAATACAATGAGATAAATGAGCAATGCGTGATTTCATCAATTAAAAATTAAAAAAAAAATGGTTGATCTCCACATTGAAACTACTTAGAATAAAAAGAAAGTTTTAATAAGTATTCGTGGCTTATTTTAATCTAATTTAATTCATTTTTATGTTTATACTGATGTGAGAAAATAAAAAAAATGTTTTGTTTACTTAAAAAAAGGGATTAATTGTATTGGAACTGGTGAGTCATAATTTATGTTGATTATGTAGTGATTTCTTTTTGCGATTATGACACGAAAAAATATATTTTAAAACATGATGCATTTAAATTAGTTAAAAAAAAGGAAAACTGTTTTGTCATCTAGGATCCTTCTAGTACTTGCTCCAGCGATTTCAAGTGCCATTTCGCGCAAGTTTTTGAAAAAAGACGTTTTGTTTATCGCATTACCGTTTCTAGCATTCTCATAAATGCATGTTAATTAATATTTCTACCAAAAATTTGTTAAGTTATGCCATTTCAATGACGAAATATTCGATGTATGTTTCATAATCTCTTAGTTCTCGGATTAAAAAGGGTATAAACCAATTAGCATAATTATGAATATCGGTCATATACCTACATTATGAGATCCAATATGCTACTTCTTTAATATTCGCTGCACTTATTGTATCGTTGTCATTGTGTTATAATATTAAGTTAGAATTGTGAAATGTGCTGTGTTGGCTTATAATAATCGATTAATAGAAGATAAACAAAATGTGGTATCTTCCTTTATATACTTGGTATGTTTGACTTCTTCTGTTCGTCTACACATTCTAAGAGTTATTCTCCATCTAGTTGGATTGTGGCTAATATGAATACAATTTATGTTTTACTATAGGTGCACATAAACAGGGAGATTATCTATATCATTATCATAAATGTATCAATGTATCTACTGGTTAAAAGTAATAAAAATATCACAGAAAATTAACACATCTACTCGCATAGTAAAAATATGTGGAGGAACAATAGAAAACATTCTAAGTGAATTGACATTTGTCTCAAAATGGTGATTCGACGGTAGTTTTGGGCTAAATCCATATAAACAAACATTTAAAAATACACACTGTGGTAAACCATACAAACATGTTCGTATCCTGCTATAACAATTTCAATAGCCATCCTAGATGCAAATGTAATCAGAAGATTCACGATAATCGTACCTACAAGGGATTGCTAGAGGGAAACAAATTGACTGCGTGAAGTTTGATATTTACTTCAGAGAAACAGCTGAGAAATTTATAAATTTATATGGTTGGTACTAACAACAAATACGCTATTTCTTCGATTATGCAGTCTCAAATACTATGTACTTTTAATTTCATTTTCATAAACAAGTAGTGACGGTACAATAATATTTTTTTTACTCGATGTAATATACAACCTTACTTATTCGACAAAATTTCTTTCGTTGATCAATATTAATTTTTAAGCAAGTTATTACCATTTCAGTGAATCTCCGTTTTTTACCGCCTTTCGATCCACTGTGCTGCGCTTAGGTTTCGAATTTAGGGATAGAGTAAAGCCCGTCTGACACGATCAATTTAAATGTACATTTTTTTGTCATTTTTTTCATGTAATAAAAAATTGAACGTGTCCTACAGAAAAAATGATCATTTTTCGTTTCAATTATTATGTTCAATAAAATAATAGGAAATGTTCTATTTTTTTGTCATTTTTCTGCGCAGAAATCTAATGCGCATATAGTAATATCCTGATGTTTCGTCAACGGATACAAGTACACGCGTTGCTATGGATACGTTGGTTCTATGCACCAGCAATTTGATTTTTCATATCTTTTGTTGAAATAGCACATATTGGTGAAATTACATAATTGTAGCATTATCGTCATTTACTAATTATTTATACACGTTAATTTAACATCATTTAGGAATTCCCAATATTAACTATTTAATAGATTCAATCCTTTACCATGTTCGCGTCTTTGTAACCATGGTCTGTTCCAAGTATTGCGTTTGTTTCCATTACGCCTTCTTTTTCTTAATAGAATTACAATAGCTGCTTGCGCCGCAGCAACACTAGCTAATAGTAAACATTCCGTATCCATTTTTTAAAACTTTCATAAATGTACCAGACAAATCTATACAAACATAACCTTCAAAAACAAAATTCTGCGCTTGCGTCGAAAGAAAAATGACGGAAGAATTGACGGGCTCTGCATACAGAAAAATTCTAGCTTCAATGTTTCTGCACAAGTTTCTTTCAATTTTTTATTACATGAAAAAATGACAAAAAAATGTACATTTAAATTGATCGTGTCAGACGGGCTTAAGACCTCTTGTACCCTCACATAATTTTTTTTCAAATGATTTATGACAGGAAGATAATTTTTGATTGGTATTCGCAAATTGTCGTTTCTAAAATTTCAAATAAAAAAAAAATTACATCGCTGGACTGCCGAAATTCCAAATTTTTCATTGGTACCAAAAAGACAACACATTTCATAACGAAATTTTTTGTTTTCTGATAAATTTTGCGAAAATGCTTCAAACTCGAGAAGAAATCATTGACATGGTGTTTATTCTTGGAGAATGTCACAAGAATTGTTTGTTGGCGTCACGAGTATACGCTGAGAAGTATCCTGGCAGAGCGCACATCCAAATCCATGTGCATTTGAAAGAGTATTAGACAGATTTTCAACTACCAGGACTGTTCAACGAGCCCTAATCGAACAAGACACTTTATGATAACACACTGTACAATTAGCAAGCCGATCACACTCTTATATACATAAAGAAATGTATATTTAAATCACATGCGTATATTGTCCAAAATAACATTCCCTTGCGAAAGACGTGATCAAGACATAAAACGGTAATAAATAAATCGAAATTTTAGGCCATACGGTTTGTATGCATCATATTACTTTTTTGCATTCTAAAATAACAAACAATTTTTAGTTTAAATACAACGCGGCATTAAATTGTATTCTAAGAATCTAAAGAAAAATAGTCTACGGTAGGCGTATATAAAAATGACATCTTCCCTAAAACGGATATTTAGAAGAAAAATCCAAAAATACCTAACCTTTATTTTTTCATATAGTTTAAAGATAAAACGAGAAAAAATAAATTCATAATATACAAGGGCAGGGGGGAGAAAAAATTACAATTTTTGAAGCCCCTAACGACCTTGCGAGTGCGTCACTGTTCTTTTACAACCTAAAATGTAGGATTACTAACAGGGAACAATATCGTTTTTACCAGATCACGATATCTCTTATCGTTTCCGAAATATTGCGAAAAATGTATTTTTGGCCGTAACTTTGAGCCCCTATTGCACTCCCTAAAGCCAAAAACGTGACGCTAAAAAAAATACGTGTCCAATATTTTGCTGTATTCTGTATCCCTACCAGATTATATCAAAATCGGAGGTCGACACTTGGGCGCATTTGCTTGTGAGTTAATTGCTCTGCTAATTTTGGGCCCATCTAACACCTGTCAAATACATTAATAATAGCTTCCAATAATTCCTTTTGGGTTGCATATGATCGCACATATATCAACTATGACAACATATGTCATCACTCATATGTCATCAAAATTCTTAGTAATAAATATTATGTAATTTGGTCTGAAATCTAAATTGTAAAATGGTAACGACTCAAGCCTCTAACACCTTATAATGACCACGAAGAGTGAAGACCAGTCGAAACACTAGAGCTACAGGAAGAATACCCATAGGTGATGCAGTCCTTTTGACAATGTAGATATTATTACTGGCTTGTAATATTGTCAATAAATAGTATAGTATAGTATAGATCTTTCGGAAAACAGGAGCATTTCTTCCGATCCACAAGTTTGGAAATAATTCATTTAAATATCTTTTGACCTGTGCCTAATAGTGAGGTGGGGGCACGTATTGTTGAAACAACCGTAAGTTTGCAGGGGTCCGTAAATTTAATTCATCTAGGATTGGCTTGTTGGCTATTTTTATTACAAATGATTCAGATTTTATATCAAGTTTCCCGAGATTTGTTTACATCATAACTAACTTTGTAAAGCAACTAACAACTGACAAAACCAACTATAATCGCCCTAATAAACAAACTGTCAATGATGAAGTAAACATAATGCTTTATCAATTTTTTTATATCACGTTTTCCATTGCATGACTTTCCTTAAACATAATAATAATTTATTTTGCTTTTATTTATTAAAATAAGTGTTACCCCTCTTACATCATTGTAAGCAGAAAAAAATGCATCATTAGAATATGACATAGCCAATTATGGTTTCCATTTAAACAAATTATACTTCGCTTTCTAACAGAAAAATGCTAAGCAAAATTAAATAAGATGTTTGTCGTTGTTTGACTTTCAATTCTCTAAAAACAATATTAAAATTTTTTTTTCTATCTCGACAAATAAGAGTTACAGCGCTGAAAACGTTTTGGTGAATTTCTATTTTTTTGCAAATATCTAGTAAACCATGCATTTCTTTAAATGGGCAAAACCGTATCTGAATTAAGTTTATAAAGATGCAAATCCATTTAACTCAATCTCTTATGGTTTCCGAGATCCACATACATATAATGAAAGGAAACTTACCCTGTATAATTGGACTAAAATTTTAGAAAATATAATTAAAGTATAAAAAAAAATTATAGAACTGCAGATTGAGAAACAAAGGACGCTCCTGAAACCAAAAAGTTTGCATAGACAAACTCAAAATGGCTTTATCAAATTAATGAAGCGATATTCTTTTATAGAAATCTTATATTTCATAATGATTTTCAAAATTCTTTTAAGCATTATCGAGCAAATGCTCAAAAAATTTACTTTTAAGCAAATTAAAGGCATTATTTTAGTATTTGAATCTGATTAGGATACACTACCATTCATTGGCAATTTTGGGCGAGTAACAAATGTTTAAAAAATCGGAAAAATGAAAGGCAGCTATACTAAACACAATAATAGATATTACTACAATTTATTTCTTAAATATTTTTCTCATCAAGAAAAAACCTGGACTGCTTTAAGAAACTATAAGGATGTGTTTAATGATATACCCAAATGTAATGATTCTTATGCAATTTCAGACAGGATATTCAAATCTCGGCACCGCTGAAACTAGTATGGCGTGGTGGTAAAACAGAAGCTATCGACAGAGGAGCTGTGGTGTATAAAAACGGTCTTCTACAAATCCAAAATGATACCAACAAATGTAAAGTAAGTCCCAAGTCCAAAATTATTTAAAACCCAAACTAATCCTTCTGAAATTTCCCTCCAAAAACAAGGTCGAAATGAGAATGAACTCCACACTGAAGACAAATAAAATATGCGAATTCTCCAGCGCAGAACAATCGTTAAAAGTCTCGGTGGAGAGGGAGCATCAGATCACCATGGGATCTCCGAGACAGAGGAGGAAGAGCGTGGAAGAAGATTCCCCTAAGAATATCAACAAGCAAAACATCCTCATGAAATTGCTCAGGAGAAGATCCGACAAGCATCTGCTGGAGAAGAAAGGTATATTTAAGAATGAGGATATTTTTGGAAACGAGTTAAAAGTCCTGTGCGAAAATTCTAATTCCAAAGTGCCGGAGTTCGTGAAGAGGGCCGTGGAATTAATCGAAACGGATAAGAATATAAAGAGCGAACATATCTACAGGTTATCCGGTAACATGGCCACCATACAGAAGATCCGGTTGAAAATCGACGGGAAAAACTACAAGGTTTTAGACGAATATAGGAACGATGTGGACGTATTGACTGGGTGTTTGAAATTGTTCTATCGCGAATTGGTGGAACCGCTGATACCTTACGGGACCTTCGAGGAATTGAATAAGTTGTCCAGTGAGTTATCTTTTCATACATTTATCGGTGCTGCGACATACATTTTTTGCTTCCTTTCTGTTGAACCGCGATTTTGATAACTCATATATACAGGGTGCGCCATTAGTGTGTCGGTGGAATTTAGCACGAAAACTACGAAAGATAGGAAAGTGAGATTTTCTGTATGTATATAGATGATCAATGCGCATATGGTAAAATTATTGCTAATATACAGGGTGTTATAAATTTCCAGAGCCACTTTCAACTTTTTTATTTTAAATGGATTGATATATTTTTTAGTCATTATTTCGATAGCCAACTAAAACACCTTTACAGTGATATATGGTTATGTACGCTTCTGACTTAGTTTAGGCTATACTGCAAATTTTGGCAGTTGCGACTTTTGAGATTTTAACTTTTATCTTAAAAACTGTTTTATGCCCATATTTATAGTCCCTGCTTGAGACGCTGCTGCTGCTCAAGCACGAACGAGCGACTCGTTTGTGTTTTATAAACCAATCTCAAGCGTAGGTCTGTGCTTAAGCAGCGAAAAAGCCGATCTCCGACTTGAGGTAGCGCACGGGTTGCCTTGAGCAGCTGCTTGGCTGTTTGACATAACGTGAGAACACAACCTAACTTTTTCGTTTAACAAAATGTGCGAAATATTAGAAGAATTAGGAGAAATTTTGGAAAATATAGATAACCCACTTGATGAAAATCGTCAAGAACATGTGCGGAAAAGATATATTTGTGATGTTCAAAATCCCATGGAGTTTTTTGACGCAAGAGAATTTTGTATTCGCTGTCGTTTTCAAAAAGAAACCGTGACAAATATTCTTTTGCCGCTTATTATTAAAAGAGTTGAAAAGTTTAATAACCGTGGTTTACCTATACCTCCCATTTTACAGTTATTAATTTGTTTACGTTTTTATGCCACTTGTAATTTTCAGCTTGTATCTGGTGATTTACGCGGTATTAGCCAATCTACAATCAGTTTGATTATTAAAAGAATTTCAATAATAATCGCCGAACATTTGGGAGATTTTATTAAGTTCCCACATACAGCACAAGGTTTCCGATCGAACACAACAAAGTTCTATGAAATTGCACAGTTTCCAAATGTTTCTGGTTGTATAGATTGCACACACATAAAAATAGCTAATCTTGGCGGTAATAATGGAGAAGTGTTCCGTAACAGAAAAGGTTTCTTTTCTTTAAATGTGACCTGTCATACCTGTTTCCTATATTTCTGTAATTTTAAATACCCTAATTCACTTTCGTATGTAGCTCTCTGAATTTCCAGTTCCCTCAACCGTCCTTCTGCCTTCCTTGTTTCCACCACTAACAATATTTGCCACTTACTTTTATCAAATATAATTATATATAGTAATATATAAATTGCACAAAAAACAAGTACTATTAATACAAGCGCAAAAACCACCCTACTTGCGTCAAGGTTCGATTGCAAAAGAGGGTTGTTACATTCAAATAATTTCGAACTACCTGAAAAAAAAGCGGGAAAACACTTTCAAGGCTGACGCTATTTAAAATTCCCTAAAAATTTGTGCTTAAGCTCGCGCTCTCACGAGGTTACCCGAAGTTTGGTTTATAAAACACAACGCCTGCTTGAGCAGATTTCTACGGTAACTGCTACTTGCGTGAGCGCTGCTTGAGCAGCGGCTCGAGCACGGACTATAAATACGGGCATTAGTGTCGCGCGTGAATCTTTTGTTATGGATTTGGGGGCTAACAGTTAGCATGTTTCAAGGTGGTATAACTTACTTAAATATATACAGGGTGTTAAATATGTCATGGAACATTTTTCGAAATTCAAACGCCTTTCTTTCGATTTTTTTAAATGGAACCTATATTTTCCAATATAATCAGTAAATTCCTTGTAAAATTGCCCTCAAAATGATACCAATAACGTAATACTTATTTTCAGTATTTTCGAAGATATTTGGAAAATATGTTTAATAATAGCAATTTACCCCTATGTATTTGTTCTTTTTTATGTAAGTTGTTTAGATTATTAAAACGTAACAAAAACAAACCGTACGTAACACAAAATTATTTTATTTTTTACACTTTTAGATATATATAATAATTTTGAATCAAAAGATGCTCAAATATGTCTCTATTCAGCTCCGTGTGTATGGTCTGCCTTACATTTTCAAATATAATATTATCATATTATCCACATTTAACTGAAGAGAAGCATTTCTTATGCGTTTGTGCATGTTGTCTGCCGTTGCATCGGGTGTCATGCATATGATGGTTTTTTTTATAGTAGGCCGTAGAAAAAAATCACAAGGGGTCAATCTGGTGATGTGGTGACCAACTTAATGAATTCTAATCCGTCTATTAATAAATACCTTATAGGGTGCGCTTTTACAGCAGCACCGTAATGTCTGAATGCAGAATCGTGTTGGTACCACAATCTCTCCATAAAGTTCCTATGGAGGCCTTCTAGCAGTATTGGTAGATTATTTTAAAAAAAGTTTCTATAAATCTCACAATTTAAGGTATTGTCAAAGAAGAATGGATCCACAACGGTGTTCCCTAATGTTTTTCTGTTCATTACTCCAGAATTGACAAATGTTGCTTCATCTGTGAAAAGCACAATAATCTAGAATATTTTCACCGATACACAAGTTTCTTTTCAAAATCCGTGTGTAGTAAGCCGTGGTGAATATTAATTTTATAAGAGTGAAACTTATGTTTCTTTACAATTCTCCTCGTGATAGTGGATGCAATTCCATGATGTTTCGAAATTGTCCTTGTAGAGATTGGCGAATTTTTCACAACGGATTTTCTATAACCATAGTTTTTGTCCTTCCATGTTTATCATAATTCACATAACCCCACCAAAGCAATCTTACCAACAAATTCTCAAAGCTTACTATCTGACGCTCTACAGGTAGGATAATCCGCTGCATACATTCTTGATGCTGATAGTGGATTTCTGTTGCAAGCACCAAGAACAAATATCATCTCTATGAGTTCCTCCTTGGAGAAATTTATGTTTAATAAATGAATTTAGGTAAAAAACAGGAACAAGACGATATAATTAACAACCAGATTAAAGTAATACGTAATAACTAACAATCCACAAATAAATAATTCAAATATTATAATAAAATCATAAAACATTGTAAAACGCTATGACACCAAAAATAAACTACAAAAAACAACATTATGTGGACATTTAAGCAGAGATTTGATGTTTCGTTATATTCTTGGCTTTTGTTTGAAAATCATGGCCATCTAACCATATTTGGTGTCCCATATATTGAATATTGTCAACATATTTTCCATAAATTTGTAATATCTTCGAAAATACTGAAAATAAGTGTTACGTTATTGGTACCATTTTTAAAGGTAATTTTACAAGGAATTTGTTGCTGAAATTGAAAAATATAAGTTCCATTTACAAAAATCAAAAGGAACGCGTTTGAATTTCGATAAATGTGCTATGACATATTTAACACCCTGGATATATTTTGACGTTGCGCCACCTTGAAACATATAAATCGTTAGCCGCCAAATTGATAACCAAAGAATAACGCGCGATACTATAACCGTTTTAAAGATAAAACTTAAAATCTCAGATGTCGCAACTGTCAAAATTATTACAAAATTTGCAATATAGCCTAAACCAATTGTCAGAAGTGCACATAACTATATATCACTGTAAAGGTGTTTTAGGTGGCTATCGAAATAATTACTAAAAAATATAGCAATCCATTTAAAATAAAAAAAGTTGAAAGTAGCTCTGGGAATTTGTAACACATATTTGAAAATATATTTACCATATGCACGTTGATCAACTGTGTATATATACAGAAAATCACACTTTCCTATCTTTAGTAGTTTTTGTGCTAAATTCCGCCGACACACTAATGGCGCACCCGGTATATATATATCATACGTTTTTCTTCTATTAAAATAAAATTTATTCACAATTACAGCGAAACCCCCTAGCGCCGAACGAGATAAACTAGTAAAGTCAACTGTAAAAAGGATGGACACACCGAACAGGGAAAACCTGCTCTTCTTGATCCAACATCTTCTGACCGTAGAATCTTACAAACAGCACAACAAGATGACCATCCAGAGCCTGTCAATAGTCTGGGGTCCTTCGATGCTGTGGTACCCAGGCTCAGAAAAATGCGTGTCTTACGCACCCTACGAGTTTTCCATGCTAGTCAACGCGGTCTTAGAACTAATTCTGGCGACATACCAGGCAGATCCAGAAACAGTGCAACAGATCCAAAACAAATATGTGAGTTGATAGTAATCTTCAAAGTACTTTGATTCGATCCTTTGTTTCGGGGTGTGATCTGTTTTAATTTTGTTTCTGCTATTATTGTGGTGCCAAAGAGAAGAAAATGCCAGAAGACTGTCACGTGTGTTCAATCAAAATCTATTGAGTAGTGCTATAAAGTTTGTGATGATGGAGTGATGATATTTGTGCCTTACATTTTCGTCTGTTTTCCTTCTAAGCTGTTTTATTTTCTGTTTCTGCGTCTTTGGTTTTAATGTGATTGTTTTTCTTTTGTGTTTTTGGTTTTCATTTTAAAATAATCTTGTATTTTTTTATATAAATTGATGAAATGAATGAAGTCCGATGCTTATCTAAGCGAAAATACTGCATTGAGAAAATGTTTAAATTAATATTAATAATATTTTAAATAGAGGCCTATTAATATCTTTTTAAATATATAGCGTTTAGAATACCTTATTTTGGTAATGCTTATTTAAGATTCTATAATATATAGTAACTAAGTCATATAAGCAAGTTCTCTTAACTAACTCAACCCCGTTTTTAGTCAAAGGATAAACGACATTATTAAGTTATTGTCTTTATCTCTAATGAAACAAAAAATAAGTATTGTACAGCATGTACCTATACATCGTTTGTGAATAAAAAAAATGATTTTATGAAAATGTCACCTAAAAACAATTATATGAAGAATATTTTTGTAAGAAAACATAAAAGAAATTCTTTTTTGACAACACCCCTCAATTATGTGATTTGATTCGATTATAATAATTCTATTTTAACGTAAATTTGACAGGTATTTGACATGTAATTTATAATATTTCTTTTGACAATACACTAAGAAATTACAAAAGAAATTCCTTTTCGGAAACACCCTTGAACTGCATGATTTTTAAATCAGTTGTAAAAAATTATTTAACGTCAATTTGACAAGTGTTTGACATTTAATTTCTAATTTTTCTTTTGACAACAAACTGTAAAAACTTTTAAGAGAAATTCCTTTTCATAAACACCCTGGAATGACATGATTTTCAAATCCGTTGTAAAACATGTATTTTAAGGTCAATTTGACAGGTATTTGACATTTAATTTCTAATATTTTTTTTGACAACACAAAAAATTACAAAAGCAATTCTTTTTCGGAAACACCCTTGAACTGCGTGATTTTCAAATCGGTTGTAAAACATTTATTTTAAGGTCAATTTGACATTTAATTTCTAATTTTTCTTTTGACAACAGACTGTAATAAATTATAAAAGAAGTTATTTTTCATAAATACCTTTAAATTGTGTGATTTCAATCATCTCGCCATAATTTTATTTTAACACCAATATGACAGGAGTTTGACATTTATTTTCTAATTTTGCTTTTGGCAATTGTAAATAATGATAAACAAGAAGTTCTTTTTTGACAACACCCTTGAATAATGTGATTTGAAACGGTTGCCATTATTATGTTATTTGATTGCCCATTTGACAGGTATTCGACATTTTTAATTTCTAATTTTTAAATTGGCAACTGTGAAAAATTATAAAAAGAAGTTCTTTTTCGGAAACATTCTTGAATAATGTGATTTGAATTGATTGTCATTATTTTATTTCATCGTCAATTTGACAGGTATTTGACATTTAATTTCTAATTTCATAACAAGTTATGAAAATGCATGACCGAATTTATTTAATTAAGAAAAAAATAAAAGTATTTCGTGACAGTTGGAACCCCTCAAATGATATTTACTGGTTGTCATTTATATTTGACAGGTGCTATTTAATTGTAATTTCTAAAATATGTTAAGGTTATTAATCAATATAAAAATAATCTGTAAGACTTAAAAAAAAATAATTTTTATCGGTTGTGCTTTAAATTCAACGTAAATTTTACGGGCCCTGTTTTACATTCACTATTTTATGTTATTTTTAATATTTTCTTTTATGAAAACCTGCAATCTTTATTGACTTAAAAAAATAAATCAATTTTGATAAGCTCGGATTTCATTTTTTTTCCTATAAAAGCTTTTCTTATGTCTCAATTTCAATAGGTAATCTTGTCTTTTGTAGTTGTATTTTGTTCTATATAGTTTGTTGGACGAATGTTTTGATAGTATTAAATATTATTATTTTTCCAAAGATATATCAATAATAGAATAATTTCTTAGTGTATATGATATATAAAATCTAGTCTTTAAAAAAAGAACCAGAAATATGTATTTAAAAACTTTCTAAAAAGAACAAAAATATTGCGAAATTTATTTCTTAATTTAGAGCATATTTTGTACCACTTAGATTTTGATTTGTATTTTTAATTATATTTATTTGAATTTCAATATTTAAAAATAAAAAAAAATTCATATTAGACTATTCAAAATACAGCGTAACCCTTTTATAATGTCCTATAAGTTATATAAAATAAAAATAAATTATTTTACTTTTTTTAATTATTACAATTTGCATTATAAGAAGGATTACTTGTATATTTATTTTATTTATTTCTTCTTTCACTTCTCCAAAAGCTTGTTCGCTTGAACGTAAGAATTAATAGTTATGTTTGAAGGATAGCACAACAGAAAATTTGGCAGATAACAGCTTAAGGGATTCTTCTGACACAATACCTGACGAATACTATAAAAAATCACCATCAGCCAGTAGTAGCTCATCGAAATGGTTGTTCGGTTTGAGAAAAGCAGAATCGAGAGATAAACTGACAGGTAGCAATTGGAACTTAGCGGAGACAACAAGCAAAAAAGGTTGGTAAATATTCGAATACGTTAGGACTTTTTCCAAAATACGTGGATTGTTATTCTAGAAAAAGTAACTGGAGATTATTTTGGAAAATCGTTAGAATCTCTACCGAAATCGGAAAATTACATCAACATCCCTAAGATCATAATCCAGATGGTGGACGTTATTGAAAAGCAACCGCAAATCAAAGGATTGTATTGCAAACCTGCCAGTAAAGATCCCATGGGAAAATTCAAGAAAAAATTGCAGAAGAGTAAGGTGGATTTGTCGAAATTGGATCCGCTAGATGTAGCTGTTGCGTTGTTGAGGTTTTTGCAAGAGTTGGAAAAGCCTTTGTTACATAGGGCCATTTATGAGGACTTCAAAGATAATTTTGGTAAATATTTTTCACTTGGACTTTTTGCTTATTGATTAAAGAAAATAACTTTGATATACAGTGTGTCCCCAGATGGATTAAAAGACCGTTTGTATGAGTGGTCACAAGACCTATCTTCTCTATTTAAAATTTTTCTGGCATAGCCTATCCGACGCGTTTTCGCACGGGTAATCGAATCCCGTCGAGCAAACATCGATATTTCCAACCGTTTACGAGATATTCCCAAAAATGTACCGAAATTCGTTAAAAAATCGCTATTTTTACCCAAAATCGCTTAGTTTGTGGCCGAAATACCGCTCCGATTTTATTCTACTGTGGCGCAAAATGTTCCCCTGGTCGCTCCGAATTGTCTGAGACAAAGCGTGACCCCGTAGCTCTAGCCGTTCTGGAGTTATGGTAAGAAAACTAAAAAAGATGGTGTTTTTTCGTCATGTTTCCTTATTTCTTTCATACAAATCTCTGCTATGACCGGCCAACTATGATCGACACCCCTATGTATCATACACCGTCGGCCGTACTTTTCAACGGGGATTCCGAATCGGAAGTCGGCGTTCGGCTATCGGTTACGGTTCGGAAAATCGAATTTCGTTAAATTTCGTCAAAAATATGGCGAAAATTCAAAAAAAAATCTTCTAAAAATTCAGATATACCCGACGTCTTATACATGAAAAGAAGCGCCTTTTCGCGGCGAATCGAATGGCACCGTCCTCCCAGCACCAACCGTTCTGGTGATATAGTTTCGAAAATTAAATCCACGCTGGGTCATTTCCTGGGGGTCCTTTAGAAGCGCATTCTAATGGGGAATCGAATGGCGTCAAGCTACTGCGCCCCCAAGAATGATTTTAAATCGTCAGGCCCATCACAAAAGACTAGTTATTTTGCTCCAAGCCTATCAAAAGCAGTATTTTTGGGTTGGTTACTTCAAACTCATGTTTATTCCACATAAGGTTTTTTGTCTAGTATTTCACCTCAATCTTCCAATCTATGTCTTGCCCACTTTTATTTTTATGGTCTTAAAATTGGGGTTTCTCTTTCTTCTGAATGCATAGGGTTGAATCATCTTTGAACTACATCATAGAGGATATCCTCATTCCTCATATAATAGCTTTAAAGATTAAAATATTCATTTTACGATTTATTACAGATAGATTCGACGATATGGAAAAAGTGGAGTTAGTGAAAGAGGACATAGCAAACATGCCAAAGGAACATCAAGACACCATAGAATTCGTGGTTAATCACCTGCTCAACATTTTCGAACAGCAAGATAAAGATGGCAAAGAAAACGTTTACAACGCTTGGTTACCCATATTCTCAAATTCCACTGAAATTAATTCTTACAATCTGGAATTCATGGAGACGGTTCTGGAGATATATCAAAGCAGGAGGGGTCTACCGGCTTCGGTGTTACCGTTGAAGAAGGAGTTTAGGTTTCAAACTAGGCAATTCAGCAGAAATTCTACCGATGAAAACTACGTCAGTGACTCTGATAAAATGGGAATATACGGTCGAAATGACAGCGTAAAATCCGAGGAGGAATTCCCCAATAATGCTGTGGAGAATATCGAAGTACCTGATGATAGTGTTAAAGATAATCGTAAAAGTTCCGAGAAGGGTAATCCGTGGGAAAAAATCAGATACAATTTAGGTATAACTCAACAAGCGATTGACGTGGATTCAAAACTGAGATTGAGAAGTAGAAAAGCTAGCGCCAGTCCAGCAAGGTTTCCAAATCAGAACTCAATAAGATCCTTGGAAATTGGACGGCCTCAACTTCAAGAGACTACAAACGAAGATATCAACAGAAACACGCTTAGGATAGAGTCAGTTAGACTTCCTAGATTACTCACTAAAGATAACAGAATACCCTCTAGTCCTGGTGCGAGAAGAAAATTCTTTGGAAACGATGCTGATAACACCAATATCAATAATCCAGCTAGTCCGAAACCCACTAGAAAAATCGACCAAGACATCGATATGAGCATCAATAAAGACCCTTCAATGTTAAGCCCAAAAAGCCCCAGGAAGGATTCTGATAGAGATAATCCTCAGATCAGTGCCAAAATTAGTCCTACTAATTTCAGGAAACTAGTCGACGAGTCTTATAAAGTGGCGACAAGTCCTATAGCGCCAAGGAAATTGGTGGATGCGCAAAACGCACCCAGCGAAGATTTGGATCGTACAAAACCTTTATTCACGAAGAATTCGCCTCAAAGCAACGACAATAAACGCAATAAACTGAGTAAAGTGCATTTCACCGCTTTGAATAAAATTATCGGCGCTCAAAGTTTGGAAAATATGAAGGCCAGGACAGAGATGGCTTTTAAAAAGACATGATTTAATGTATCGTTTCCGTGGATAAAGTGATTATTAAGTGATATTAAGAATTGACTTTTTTTACTCGTAATTTTATTTTAGTTGAAATAAAAATAAATGTTTTTTTTTTGTACATATATACAGCATTGTAATAACAATAGTATAGTAATATACGTATTTATTTTCAAACTTTGTAAAGCACCAAACCAAAAGCAGATCGAAACAAACAAAGATTATTTCCTGTTTTCCAAGGTTGTTCATTTGAAAATTCCTAGCGTAAATTTCTAGAAATTTGGAAATTGCCTGGAACACGTAATAAGTATTATTGATGGGGACAATTTTTGATGTAAAAATTCATATCTGTACACGATATCTTGGGAAAAAAATCCAAATTAAAATTTGTTCTTATTATATGCAGATATGCTCAGATGGTGGTATTAGATACCTATAGTTTCGTGAGTTTTCTTCCAAGGACTACCTGATTGTTATGGCTGGTACAAATGACATACTGAAGAAGCAAACTCTTCCGCAAAGTACTCTAGGTAAACTGTTAAATTGTAGTTATAAAACCAACCCAATTCTGTTAACAGTTCCATACTGCAATAATCATGTTAATTACAACAACTCAGTCTATAAGTTAAATTGTAATCTTTATAGAAACGCTGTAAATGCGCAAAATAAACAGTCAGTTCACATTATTGATACAAATTCTATTACAAATGGCAAGCATGCTTTAAGATATAGTTTACATGTGAGTATGCTCGTCAAACAGAGGATTTGTAATCATCATATTGTCAAAACAATTAATGATTTGAGCGTCAAACTTGTGCCAGGCTTTGGTCATGCTATAATTGGTAATCTTATAGCAATAAATTCGTCGGCAAGTGACAGCGTGTTAACAAATGAAAATTTTTTGTATGATGCCAATGCTATTTCATTTAAATATACGCAGCCTTCGTTATAAAATATCGTCCTTAGAAGCTGTTCTTTTTGAGCAAATGTTGCCTGCCGTAGTTTGTCTATGGGAGCATTGGTTGGCTAGCGATGAGTATCCTATTCTTTAAGCAATTACAACCTAGTATCTAGTTTTTCACGAACGGACCCAAGAGGAGGTGGTACAGCTATATATGCCAAAAGTGGCGCCACAACCAATTTGCTTCAGTCTGCTGTTACACCAATTGAGAAGGAATTTGAATATGCCTGCGCGACAGTAGAACTAGAATCTTTAAAATATGTCGTAATATGTGTATATAGGTCTCCTACTGGGAAATTTGAAGTATTTTTTGAAAATCCTTTTAACTTGCTTGACGAAGTGTATAGTCCTGGTAATGCAGTGCTTGTGTGTGGGGATTTTAATATAAATTTTAATGTTGACTCGATTGAAAAACAAAATTTACTAAATATTTTTTCTTGCTTTAATTTAATTCCATATGTTTCTGAGCCCACTCGTGTTACCACTGATTCTTGTACCTTGATCGATAAAATGTTTGCGGATGACTGTGCTGTAGGGATATCCGATATATCTGATCATAGACATCTGTGTCTGTATGCGAAGAACGTTTTGGTAAATCATGAGCAAAAATTCTGTCTTCTTCGTTCATTCTCGGAAAATAACATTTTGAAATTTAAAGAACGAATAGCTGACGAAGAGCGGACGGACGTACACAGTAATGACAACGCTGAAGTTCTATTTGAAAGTTTTTATAATACGTTCTTGCATCATTTTAATATGTGCTTCCCACTAAAAAAACGTTTAGTAAAAAGAAATAGATCACCACGTTGGTATAACGACAATCTTCGAATTATGGCAACAGAACTCCGTGAACTGAGGGTTTTTTCTGATTCCACTGGCAATTCAAACTTTATAGAATTGTATAAATTAAAGAAACATCAGTACAAAATTCAAATAGAGAAAACTAAAAAGAAATTTTATAATAACCTAATTTTCAACTCTAAGAATAAATCTAAAACAACTTGGAACATTATAAAAGATGTCGCAAATCCGTACGAATCTTCAAGAACAGTATCACTTTATAACAGTGATGACGGATTAGTAGAAGAACCTGCCGAGGTGGCAGACTTGTTCAAAATTTCTTTTGCTCACGTATCTATCAAAAGCGCACATAGTGCTATAACAACTAAAAATGCCAGTAGCAATTTGTATTTAGTACCTACCGATACAAGTGAAATTAAATTAATCATTCGAGAGATCATTATAAAGAGTTCTGCTGGAATCGATGATATTTCTTTTGCTTCAACGGCAAAACATTATGCGTATCCAAGAATGAACGGATCTGCACACTATAATGGCTTTCTCTAATAACTTAGACAAAACAGGCAGAATAGATATAGGTCGCAAGTCAGTCAAATCAATTGGAGAACTTGAATTCGGGAGGGGAGTAACAAGACTTCGCTTCCAAGAATCAGGAAAGATCCCCTCAAACAGACAAGAATTAATTATATGGGTGATCATGGGCAACAAATAACGACAACAAAGAGAAATCATTTTAATAGAAACGTCGTCCAGTCAAGAAGTCCTGGTGCAAGGATTCTGAAAAAAGTTACTTATTTAGTCAATTTGCAGCATAATAATGATACCCTACAAAATAAACCATCGCGATCAGAAAGATCAAAAGCATTTTATGTAGCAATAAATATTTCAGATATACGATTTTTTTATACATATATATATCAAAAAATAAAACAAATGTTGGCATAAATATTTGAGGTTTGGGGACGCAAATATTATTCATTGTGTTTCAATTAAAGTCTTTATTTCGTGACTACTGCTTGGACTGCTAGAGGTTCCAGGATGTGGTATATCGTCAGTCTGCATGTCACTGCTTCTAACTTCAGTTTCTCTCAGAATTGTCATCATCTACAGGTGAGGGGATAAGGAAACAGGAGAGGTTTAAGGGTAAATTAGGTCATCAACCGAGTTTTTTTTTTACCTGTGGCGAATATTGTTCCACCTTTTCCAATAGAGTATCAGGATAGCCAGGTGTGACATACCTGACAATCTCCTCTGGGAAGCAAGAATTGATTATCGTGATGTATTCCATTAAGGTTGATCCTGGTTCGGCATCTAACTCTTGAATTCTGGCCAGTGCACCACTGGTGACGAACATGCGACGTGCTTTGGCGTCATTGGGTAACACCTGTGGATGGGAATGGGTACAAAAGGATTTGGAAGGCCAGGAAAGGATGTTTAGTCAATGGTCTAACGATAACAAACAACTTGCAATGTTCCAATAGAAAATTGCAGTATATGTTTGTAATTTATTTAACATTTGTGCATAGTATGCTTATCAATTTCAATTTTGTCTAAAGCATTTGATTTAACAGATCCAATTCAAATATTTTAATACAAGTAATAGAAGATATTTCACACAAACTCCTGGATTGATCTATATAGAACAAGTTGCCTTTACATGTTTAATTCTAGCAGTAGTATATTTGGAGCAAGTGTGAGGAGCATCGACCTATGTCTCGGGGTGTATACGTTTAGAAATCGTTCTTCGAAGTGCGATAGGACATACGGTTGACGTGGATGTTTGAACTAGTTCATAGCGTGACAGAATACTTCAAAAATGGCATCAAAATAATGTATATTGTTGCATTTGCTTGCTTTGAATTGTCTATTTGGTTTTTATTTCGTGAATTTAAACCAGAAATTAAAGTCACGTAATAGAAACATATTGAACTTCAGATAATTTAATTAATTGTCTATTTTTTAAATACTTTGTATCGATATTGAATTTTTCTTTTGAATGCAAGATTTTTAGTGGATTAAATACATTGGGAGATCGTCCGAAGAGATTGTTATCGTGATTTTGTCTGGGGAAATCTCATTTAAGTCCCTAATAGATTTCTGCTGTAGTTTTAAACTTTTCAACTTAGGTTTTATTTTTGTTTGGAACTGTATTAATCAGTTTTGTTTTTGTTTAGGCTCTATTCAAGCAGCTTTTAATAGAATTAGACCGTCAAATGAAAAACAGTCGTTGTTTTGTATTTAACATCCACAAACATCATCATTTGATGTTATATTTGGAAAATGTTTAAATGAAATTAAGTAACTTAAAGGAATTGCCAAAAGAAATTTTATATATTTTGACTATACCGTTCGGTTATTTTCGTTCGTAACTGTCCTAATCATTCAATTTTCAGCCTCTGGCGTCGAATTTGCGAGCTATTGAGTGGATTAAACACAATAGGAGATCCTCTCATCGCGTTTTTGTTTCAAAAAATGTTATTTAAGCGTATCACAACGTTGCCAAATGGATTTTTGTCGTAATTTCGACTTCTCTAAGTTCTGTAATTGCCTTTTGATACTCTATTAAGGATTTTTATTTAGTTGATATTATATTTGGAAAATTTTTAAATCAACTTAAGTAACTTAGAGGAATTGCCAAAAGAAATTTTATATATTTTGACTATACCGTTCGGTTATTTTCGTTCGTAACTGTACTAATCATTCAATTTTCAATGTCTGAGGTATAATTTGCAAGATTTTTAATGGACTAAACACAATAGGAGATCCTTTCATCGTGTTTTTGTTTGAAAAAATCTTATTTAAGTGTATCACAACGTTGCCAAATGGATCTTTGTCGTAATTTCGACTTCTCTAAGTCCTGTAATTGCCTTTTGATACTGTATTAACGATTTTTATTTAGTTGATGTTATATTTGGAAAATTTTTAAATGAAATTTTATATTTTTTTACTATACCGTTCGGTTATTTTCGTTCGTCAATTTTCAGCCTCTGACGTCGAATTTGCGAACTTTTGAGTGGACTAAAACACAATAAGAGATCCTTTGATCGCGTTTTTGTTTGAAAAAATCTTATTTAAGCGTATCACAACGTTGCCAAATGGATTTTTGTCGTAATTTCGACTTCTCTAAGTTCTGTAATTGCCTTTTGATACTCTATTAAGGATTTTTATTTAGTCGATATTATATTTGGAAAATTTTTAAATCAACTTAAGTAACTTAGAGGAATTGCCAAAAGAAATTTTATATATTTTGACTATACCGTTCGGTTATTTTCGTTCGTAACTGTACTAATCATTCAATTTTCAATGTCTGAGGTATAATTTGCAAGATTTTGAATGGACTAAACACAACAGGAGATCTTTTCATGGCGTTTTTGTTTGAAAAAATCTTATTTAAGCGTATCACAACGTTGCCAAATGGATCTTTGTCGTAATTTCGACTTCTCTAAGTTCTGTAATTGCCTTTTGATACTCTATTAAGGATTTTTATTTAGTCGATATTATATTTGGAAAATTTTTAAATCAACTTAAGTAACTTAGACGAATTGCCAAAAGAAATTTTATATATTTTGACTATACCGTTCGGTTATTTTCGTTCGTAACTGTACTAATAATTCAATTTTCAATGTCTGAGGTATAATTTTCAAGATTTTGAATGGACTAAACACAACAGGAGATCTTTTCATGGAGTTTTTGTTTGAAAAAATCTTATTTAAGCGTATCACAACGTTGCCAAATGGATCTTTGTCGTAATTTCGACTTCTCTAAAGTTATGTAATTGCCTTTTGATACTGTATTAACGATTTTTATTTAGTTGATGTTATATTTGGAAAATTTTTAAATGAAATTTTATATTTTTTTACTATACCGTTCGGTTATTTTCGTTCATAACCGTACAAATTATTAAATTTTCAATAAGTTCCATTATTGCTGCTATTTGGCAGTGTTTTACGAAATCTTATTTGGTTAATATCCCATTTGGGGAATTTTTGTTGAAATTTTACATTTTTCGACCTTCCCATTCGGTTATTTGCCCTGAATTTTTATTTCCAACCAAGTTTAATAAGTATTTCTCTTATCTAAACTCATATATAGGTGATCATATCGCGATATCGTTGGCGTTCACATAATTTCGCACGCCGCTATACAAACGTCGACCCCATTTCCGCTATCGACCGCCACCCGTTCGGGCGTCGCGACGCTGTTCTCCCGGTCCGATACTCCTCTCAGTAGGCCGCGTCGTACCAATACGACCAGTCACTTACGTAGTGCGATGCCACCGTCGCCTTAGAGAATGAAAACGGTCCGAGATACCGACCTTGCGGTACGCGGTGTCAAGATAGACGTGCAACAACAACAAAATCCCGGTCGAAGAATAACCGCGACCTGTCGCAACACGAGCTACAACCAATTTCGCGTCTGTAGCGCCGTCGTCAGTCGAGGTACTGTGGCGGGAAAATCGAATTTCGCAGAATACAGGGAAGCGTTCAAGTTGAAGACGGTGCACATCCCCAAATCGGCGGTGGAAACGAGGCAATTGAGACGGATTCGCGAATCGGTGGATATTGGAGATCTCAGGGGGCTGTTGGAATCGTTCGGCGACGATCTGAGGGAGGTGCAGAGTGGGGATGCGTCCGATAGTGGGAATATAGTAACGTGCATTGACGCTTCGAAAGTGTATAAGGAGTTCTATCAGGTGCATTATGATTTTTTGAAGGATGTCGTGGAGAGGATGTCACTTCAGTAAACATGGAGTGAGACGAGGATAGGAGATACGTGCGTTGCACCGATGTTTCGTACATGTAATAAACACCAAGTTATGATGTCACTTAGTTCAGTTGTTTATCAACGGTTGGAGGTGTAACACCTACTTGTTAATTCAATCGCACGCCGTTTATTTCAGTGATATTATACGAGGAGAGACAAACACGAGCAGCCTTTGATACTATCGCTTTACAAATATTTAAAAATAAGTGTTAATAGATCGAGCATTAGAGAAATCGCCTTACCAAAAAGAACCCAACCAAATACAATCTCTGCAACAACACAAGACTTAAAGAACCAAAATAAAAAAAAAAAAAAAGTAAACAAAGCTGTGATACCGCACGGAAAACCATGGATTGCAAATGCAAACCTTGCCTTCCTAACCACATCAAGACGACAACAACAGACTTAGATAGGAAAGTACTTAGAGAGACCCTCTATTCCGAAATCTTCCAGAGGCATCGAAGATCCATTTTCGCTCTGGGTTCGTTCTTGCGGATGCTAAAGAGCAAAAAATCCAACTACAATGTTATCAAACAAGAAGGGGAGTCCGAATGATGGAATTTCGACTCGAAAGCGACGGAGGAAAATATCGTACGTATATGTTGATTTAATTGATTGTACAGGGTGATTCATTATACAGGGTGGGCCACCTCATACGAAAAGCATAGAATTTCTTGAAATCCTTTTTATTTAGTTGAATGCTTTATATGTATAATTTAAAATTATTTGGATTATACAGCGTGTCCGAGAAAAAATATCCATAATAAAGTTACTTTTTTTTTTTAAATAGAACGCTCTGTATCTAATGACATATTTCGAATCTTTAGAGCAAGCCATAGGTTTTTCAGATATTTTAAAATTTATGGCATTGCAGTACACAATTTAAGTTTGTGTTTTATTGTGTAATCTAACGTTGAACACACCCACCTACATTCATCATTTAGCTAAGAGGCCAAGCAACGGAATGATGTGAAATTTTAGTCGCACAGTTATACTGGGTGTTAATAAACCGTATGGTAAAATTATTGTTAAATATACAGGGTTTTACAAATTCCCAGAGCCACTTTCAACTTTTTTATTTTAAATGGATTGCTAAATTTTTTAGTTATTATTTCGATAGCCACCTAAAACACCTTTGCAGTGATATATGGTTCTGACTGTTAGTTTAGGCTATATTGCAAATTTTGTCAAAATTTTGTAAGTTGTGACTTTTGAGATTTTAACTTTTATCTTAAAAACTGTTTTAGTGTCGCTCATGAATTTTTTCATATGGATTTGGGGGCTAACAGTTAGCATGTATCAAGGTGGTATAACTTAGAAATATATATATATATATATAATCATATTCCCTTATACCATTATGGTGTCGGGTTTACATTTATTTTTCAAATACAAATTGCTTCCATTTCTTCCTATCTTTTGCTAAGATCGTTGCTTCTTGCCATGTTTTTCCCCTAGCTCGTAGTATTCTTCCAATTGCGTCATTCCAGGTCTGCTTCGGTCTTCCTCTTTTTCTTTTGACTTGTATTCTTGCTTCGTACACTTTCTTCACTTGTCTGTTACTGTCCATTCGTTGTATATGTCCCCACCAACTCAGTTGTCTTTCTTCAATAAATTCCAGAACTGATTGTATCCCTAATTCTGCCCGTATTTGTATGTTTCTAATTCTATCTTTCCGGGTTACGCCTACCACTCGTCTCAAATATTTCATTTCGGCAGCTTGTATTTTACTTTTTTGTTTGTTTGTAAGGGTCCAAGACTCACATCCATAAGTTAAAACCGGCCGATATATTGTGTTAAAGATCTTTATTTTCGTTTGCCAAGAAATTTCTTTTTTATTAATAAATTTTTGGTTCATTGCATAGTATAACTTGATTGTTTTGTCAATTCTCTCATGTATTTCTGCTTCTTGTTTTCCTGTTTCTTCCAATGGTATTCCCAGATATTTAAATTCCTTAACTTGTTTTATTTTAGTATTATTTATTTCAATTTTAGTTTTAACATTATGGTTTCCGATCACCAATATTTTAGTTTTTTCTGTGTTTATTGTCATGCCCTCCTCTTCTATGTTTTTTTTCCATATATTCAAATTTTCTTGTAGTTGTTTTTCACTGTCGGCCATTATTACTACATCGTCTGCAAAGATTCCATTTGCTATTTCAATCCTCTGTAAGTTCTTATGCCCCACAAACACTTTATTGACTTTTTGTTCGCATGTTTTTATGATGGTATCCATGTGTATATTGAATAACGTTGGACTTAGTCCACCTCCTTGTCTTAGTCCCATGTCAGTCCTGAACCCCTCTGATTTCATGTTGTTTTTGATCACATAATTTATGTTAGTGTCGTATAAGTTTTTTATAATTCTTATTAGTTTGTTATGTACCCCCTTTTCTTTTAATCCTGACCATACTTTTGTTCTCGCAACTGTATCAAATGCTTTCTCTAGATCAATGAAAGCTAAGTAGAGGTTTTTGTTTCGTTGATGTTGTTTTTCTATTAGTTGTTTCAATGTGAAAATGTGATCTTGGGTACTCCTTCCAGCTCTAAATCCACTTTGTGCTTCTGATAATTGAGGTTCAATTATCGGCGTTAGTCTATTATTGATCAGTTGTTCGTATATCTTTACAATTATGGTCAGTAAAGTTATGCCTCTGTAGTTGTTACAGTTTTTGTTATCTCCTTTTTTATATATGGGAGTTATCAGTGCTGCTCCCCATTCCTCTGGTATTTTTTCTTCGCACCACGCCTTATTGAGTATTTCCAACAGTGCTGTCATACCTGCTCCTCCTAAGTTCTTTATCATTTCTCTTAGAAATATATACAGGGTGTTAAATATGTAATGGAATATTTTTCGAAATTCAAACGTTTTTCTTTCGATTTTTTTAAATGGAACCTATATTTTCCAATATAATCAGCAAATTCCTTGCCTCCAAAATGGTACCAATAACGTAATACTTATTTTCAGTATTTTCGAAGATATTATGGATATGTTTAGTAATAGCAATATACCCCTATTCATTTGTTCTTTTTTATGTAAGTTGTTTAGATTATTTATAACGTAACAAAACAAACCGTACGTGACACAAAGTTATTTTATTTTTTACACTTTTAGATATATTTAGATATTTTACCCAATTGTAGTACTGGTGGAAATAAACAAAAAAGTCTTTGTCAACATGGGTCCGCAATTCAACTGTTTTTGACATATAGTCGATTGCATATTTTAAAATAAAAAAAAAACGTTTTTCGGTTTTGAGAATAGTTCCCTTTGTCAAACAACTGATTGTGACTTAAAATTAGTTCTGTCATACATCTGTCATCAGATTATTTATCATTTGCGTCAATTTTTTTTGTTCTCAAATTATGCATAAGTACACAAATGCAGAAATGGCCGATATGCATTTTATGTACGGTCGTGCGAATGGTAATGCCACTGAAGCACGGCGTATGTATGCCGAAGAATTTTCAAATCGGTTGTTACCGAGTGATAAGATTTTCTCAAGACTTCATATCCGGCTGTCCGAAACTGGTTCATTTAAAATTAATGGTGGTTCTGGTAGACCTAGATCAGTTTCTTCTCCCGCAGTAGAATTAGATATTTTGAGACGGGTAGAAGGCAACCCAAATATTAGCACCCGAAGACTTGCCGCAGAACTGAACGTCAGCCATCCTCTCATTTGGAGAATCCTGCGGGAACAGCAGCTCTATCCCCACCACATTCAACGTGTGCAAGTTCTTGCTCCTTTCGATTATGGTGCACGTACGGTTTTTTGTCATTGGGTTTTACGAAAGCTGGCAGAAACTCCTAATTTTGCGACTCAGATTTTATTTAGTGACGAGGCTGGGTTTACAAGAGACGGAATATTCAATTTTCTGTTGTTGAACTGCATCACCAAAACCGTTTTTCGCTAAATGTTTGGCTTGCTATTTTTGGAGACTGTTTAATTGGTCCAGTATTTCTCCCTAATCGTTTAACGGGACAAGTATACTTGGATTTTTTAAGAAATGAATTACCCGTTTTGTTGGAAGACGTGCCACTTTTTAACAGATTAAATATGCGGTTTATGCACGATGGAGCTCCTGCGCATTTTTCCATCGTAGTTAGAAATTTCTTAAATCAAGATTATAACGAGAGATGGATAGGACGGGGTGGACCAACTGCATGGCCTCCTAGGTCCCCTGACCTGACACCTCTAGACTTCTATGTTTGGGGGCATCTAAAACAATTAGTGTACGCACGATATGTAAACAATTTGGAAGAACTCAGGCAACGAATCGTAAATTGTTGCGAGGAAATTCGTATTACTCCAGGAATTTTCGAAAGATTGCGTCGATCTTTCATAAGAAGGTGTGAAGCGTGCTTAGAAATGAACGGTGGACATGTAGAACAATTTCTTTAGTTTTACTTTAAATAAACATTTGTTTAATTTACATTGCGATCAGAATTTCTTTGAAAACTACTAAAACAATATGCAATCGACTATATGTCAAGAACAGTTGAATTGCGGACCCATGTTGACTATGACTTTTTTGTTTATTTCCACCAGTACTACAATTGGGTAAAATATCCGACAACCTTTTTTTAACACACTGTATAAGTTACCACAATCTCTCCATAAAGTTCATATGGAGGCCTTCTAGCAGTATTAGTAAATTATTTTAAAAAAGTTTCTATAAATCTTCCCTGATGTCCCCCCCCCCCCCTCCGTTTGTGTTGATACTAAATGGGTTTTGTGTATCATAGTAGTGTGAAATTTTTCTGTTCATTATTCCAGAATTGGCAAATGTTGCTTCATCTGTGAAAAGCACAATAATCTAGACTATTTTAACCCGATACACAAGTTTCTTTTCAAAATCCGTGTGTAGTAAGCCATGGTGAATATTAATTTTATAAGGGTCAAACTTATGTTTCTTTACAATTCTCCTCGTGATAGTGGATGTAATTCCATGATGTTTCGAAATTGTCCTTATAGAGATTGGCGAATTTTCCACAACGGATTTTCTATAACCATAGTTTTTGTCCTTCCATGTTTATCATAATTCACATATACCCGACCAAAGAAACCTTAGCAACAAATTCTCAAAGCTTACTATCTGACGCTCTACAGGTAGGATAATCGGCTGCATACATTCTTGATGCTGATAGTGGATTTCTGTTGCAAGCACCAAGAACAAATATCATCTCTATGAGTTCCTCCTTGGAGAAATTTATTTTCAATAAATGAATTTAGGTAAAAACAGGA
Organism: Cetonia aurata; assembly: GCA_949128085.1. Taxonomy (NCBI): domain Eukaryota; kingdom Metazoa; phylum Arthropoda; class Insecta; order Coleoptera; family Scarabaeidae; genus Cetonia; species Cetonia aurata. The sequence goes on along the minus strand of OX421889.1, from coordinate 32,872,003 downwards.
ACAAGACGATATAATTAACAACCTGATTAAAGTAACAGGTAATAACTAATAATCCACAAATAAATCATTCAAATTATAATAAAATCATAAAACGCTATGACACCAAAAAATAAACTACAAAAACCAACATTATGTGGACATTTAAGCAGAGATTTGATGTTTCGTTGTATTCTTAGCTTTTGTTTGAAAATCATGGCCATCTAACCATATTTGGTGTCCCATATATTGAATATCGTCAACATATTTTCCATAAATTTGTAATATCTTCGAAAATACTGAAAATAAGTGTTACGTTATTGGTACCATTTTTAAAGGTAATTTTACAAGGAATTTGCTGCTGAAATTGAAAAATATAAGTTCCATTTACAAAAATCAAAAGGAACGCGTTTGAATTTCGATAAATGTGCTATGACATATTTAACACCCTGTATATATTTTGACTTTGCGCCACCTTGAAACATATAAATCGTTAGCCGCCAAATTGATAACCAAAGAATAACGCGCGGCACTATAACCATTTTAAAGATAAAACTTAAAATCGCAGAAGTCGCAAATGTCAAAATTATGCCAAAATTTGCAATATAACCTAAACCAATTGTCAGAAGTGCACATAACTATATATCACTGTAAAGGTATTTTAGGTAGCTATAGAAATAATTACTAAAAAATATAGCAATCCATTTAAAATAAAAAAGTTGAAAGTAGCTGTGGAAATTTGTAACACCCTGTATATTGGAAAATATTTTTACCATATGCGCATTGATCAACTATATATATACAGAAAATCTCACTTTTCTATCTTTAGTAGTTTTTGTGCTAAATTTCGCCGACACACTAATACCCCACCCGGTATACCTAACACGAATAGTTTTCTCGTGGTTAGCATTTTATTTTTCCGACGACTACATTTAATACAATTTATTTAAATTAAATTTTAATACTATAAAATCTATATTTTAGGATTGCTTTGTAGAAAGTGTCACCTTCATATTTTCTCCAACAGCCCATTTTAGTAGTACTTTATAAGCAGCTTGGTATTCATTCCTAATTAGTAGCTTACATATGTGGCATTGAATTTATTATTATATCAATGTATCAGCACATAGTGTATAAAGCATACCTCGACATCCATTTGATTGCCATAAATTTTGTGACCTTATCTTTTACAATAATATGTTTGAAAAACCAAAACGGAGGTAAAAAGAAAAAGGGAAGGGTATTTTTTTACCTTGTTTCTTAGTTGGTGTGGAATTTTTTTAAGAAAAGAAATATGTTTACAACGGATATATTTTGGGTATCAGAGGTCTTGAATGAAAAAATATGTTGTACAAGCTAAAAGACAAATATCAGAAAAAACACAAATGCTTTCTTTGTAATTTTGCGGCCTTCAAATGAATGAATGCCTTTTTTCTATTTGAAAAATAATGAATCAAGGAAGGTATTTATACTCATTGATAGACAATTTAGCAAATCAATAAGAGGACATAAGATATGGATGCACCAACAGGCTTGTTGAACATTACATATGTGGACTACTCTTATTCAGTTGCATGAATGAAATTTTTCTAATAGTAAACACAGCTGGGGGTATAGGTGATATAGTTCGATCTAAGAATGTATAACCAAATTTACGATTTTGTATGAGTGGAGTTGCATATTTATGTATTCACCCGGTATATTGAATACAAATGGAATTCGATTATTTTCAACTACTTACTTCGAATCTCATTTTATAAATAGCTAGTAAAATAATCGAAAAATGCAAAAACAAAGTCTGCGTACTCTTTAACAGGTTTACAAATCACTGGCAGAAAGAGATATCATAAGACCTAAAGGCAGAAAATAATAAATACATTCTCTATTCCTTCTGTATTTATTTTCACTTTGCATAACTGGAAATCTCTCGAAAACTGGTAAAACGAGTTTATTTTATTTTGTTATTCCGTGAAGTCGTTACTTATTTCCTAAAAATAATTTAATTGCTATATTATGCGACATTTATAAATTATTAACATCTGGGCATTTTAGATTGTATTTCAATAACGTGTGTCTAACAAGATTTTCTCTTGATGATACGCCTAGAGTAAATTGTCTTTTGTTTAGTATATTTTTCTTGATTATAAAACTGCCATTTACATTAAGTTACATTATAGTTAGCGATTGATCAAAATTTAAAATATAAACCCTTGAATAAAATTACCACACCACTTATAGAAAGTGGCTAAAGTCGCCCAAAAACTTTTATTATTCAAATTATAACACCTGAACACTTTAAGTAACACTTAATAATATTTTTAATGTGATACAGTGTTAATTTAACACAGTTGTGGATACTTCTTTGGTTGCGTCTTTGGTACCATTAATTGATCTAGTACTTTGTAAATATTGTTATAATCATGTTTCTTTTTATTTGGCCGCTATTTATATTCCTCCAGATGTCATTTAATTTCAATTGTTTCTGTTTAGAGTCAATTATTATATCCGTTTTTGTTGACTTTCTGAATGTAATGTTGTCATTACTGGAAGAAATAAAATAAAACATACTGAGTTTACAAAAAGCGGTACTTAGAGATGACAACATTTTGATGGTACTAATAGCACCACTACAACCTAAATAAAACTTAATTACTCCACTAAAAAATTATCTTTTTTCGGGAAATATGTGGCAAATATTTTTGAATAAAAGGAGATTGAGAAAAAACAAATCCACGGAATAAATATAGAGATATTGATATGATCGAAAAACGGCAATGATGTCAGAGGTTTTTTCGATGGCTTCCAAGCATTATTACTTGATAAACCTGTCCTAGTTTTGGGAGATTTCAATCTACCTAAGTTTAATGTTGATCCTTCGTCTTGTTCCAAATGTTGTGCTGTTACATGTTTAAGCAATTTAATTCTATACTTAATTGCGACAATAAACTTGACTCGATCTTGTCACTTCCAATGTGGACTTTGGTATTACTGTATCTTCAGATGTCTCAGCTTTTGTTCCTCCTGACTTATATCATCATCGTTTATCTATTTCCTTTTCATAAAATTTTCTCAGGAATTTAAAAATGAAATAATATACAGGGTGTTCCATTTAAAATAAGAAAGTTTATGGCGACTTTCGGTATAACCGGAAGTGGTAAGACCCTGAAAATATTTTAAAATGAAAGAGAATCTTGAATAGCCCCGGATTCCAAAAATTCAGAGTTCCAGGTTTTTTCTAACCTCGGAAATTTCTAACGAACGGCTACCGTGGAAAACCCTGTATAGTTAAATAATTCTATATTTATTAAATTAAGTTATTTTTTTTTAAAATAGTACATTATTATAATATAAGTATTATAACGTCACAGAACCTCTAAGTTTTTGTATATTGTTAATAAGGAATAATGTTGTACGAGCATTATGTTGTAAGATACTTAAAATGTAAAATAAACTGTTATCTTCATGTTTTCTTTTTAAGTTGAAATAGTGCATACTGATGTATATTTCGCATATTTTGTTGTTTTTTTTGTGCATATAATCCCAGCTTTAATAATAACAGATGAGATCCTAAGCTACCTAGATACTATATTTCGCGAATTAAAACTGTGAAATTTACAAATAATAGTAAAAGTAAAAGGTGATGCGTTAAGTTTGTTTTCTTGTTCAAAATTGATTAGTTACCACGGTTAATTAAATTAATCCTTTTTTTTGTGTTTTTTATTACGTGTAACTCGTGAAAAATGCTTTTAAATTTTTTCATTGATTCACTTTGCATAAATTTCCACTTATTTTCCTAATTTGATTTCCCTTGTGACAGGAAAGGTCCTCTCTGGCAATTAAACGAATTAAAAAATTTAATAAAAAAGAAAATAATTAAACACACCTTTAAAATTAAATTAAAACAGAAAAAGCTTTTAACATTTTTTTTTTCGGAGCTTCAATTAACTAATTGCTAAACTTCAAACGTATTTTCTTTTAAACTACAGTAAATTAATTAATTTTACGCTTTCCATATATTTTATGTTACCAACCTTGATAATGTTATTTTTATTATTATTTTTTTTTAGTTGGTATTCATTGCAATTATAAACAACTTCGACCATGTCGTTTACAAACGCATACCTTTGGTGTAATAAAAACGCTCTGACGTTATGTTTACCTTTTTTAGTATGTTCATGGGGATTCTGTAAATATCGTTACGAAGTACAAACATTATTCCGTTCTTAAATAAATTAAAACAAACGAGTAGATAACCTAAATAAACTAATTCATTGCCAATAAAATAAATTAACGGTAAACGTACGTATTACCGAGTCAATGTTAAAACGTAGCAGAATTGGTATAGCAACTTTTAGTTTATAATATGAGTAAACATAAAACTATTGACATGCTACTCATAATGCAACATCTTGAGAGAGAAAAAATAAGTTCAGTAGTAACCCCATATCCGCGAGGGTTTGGTTCTGTGCTCTGCCGCGGATACTGAAAACCGCGGATAGTAGCGAACGCTTTATTTCCGAATACAATATGAAATATGAAGCAAAGTTAAAACAATGAAACAAGAAAAATTTGGTCAACAATGGACATCCAGGTAATGAAGAAAAAAACATAAAATTAATTTATCCCTGTGATAAGAGTTTGAAGTTAAAATTACTTGAAGCATACACTATAGAAAAATATAAAGAAAACAATAATGTAATATTATTAAACGAACAATTAGAATATAACACGCCACCTATCTTCACATACTTAAACAAACAATACAACACACTTACACATACAAACAATAATATCAATTAATGTTTACGTACGTCGTACAACAACATATTAAAATACATCCATTCCGTTCGCTAGATTATTCTACTCATAAATAAATACTCATTAAATTAATATTACACACAATTAATGAATTGAAATGACAAACTAATTTTTTTTTAATATGTAATGATGTTTTCTAAGTCTCTATTAGCTCCTTTTTTTTAAGTAGCGTTTATTTTCCTAGTTAAAAAATAAAATAGTCTACCGATTTTTTCGTTTTTGTGGATTTGTTTACAAAGTTGCAAGACTTTTCTTTACACAGTTCAGTAGATTTTTCAATGGTTGAGGTCCCTATTGATTTAAATTTTTTTCAAAATTTATATTTTCTGTGATATTTGACTTCAAAAAGTAGAAATTATGCAGCCGGTTAAACATATTTTTCAAAGGCTTTCTAACCAGGCGGGCTCACTATCTTAAACACGCCCACAGCCGGCAATAAAAATTTATGAATAGCACCGTTGACAGAGAATCCTTCGGTCAACGATAGCATGTGTTTATTTTCTCAGAGGATGGTAAAATATACACTTTTAACAGAGATATGTAGGTATAAATACCGGCGTGAACTTAGCAGCTCAAAGATAGCGGCCCATTTTCCGAAAACACCCGAACGCCCATAGGCGTACGTGCCGTGGGATTATCGGCGATAGGTACTTTTGGTACAAGTAGAGAAACAAAAACTAGTAAAATTCAAAGTATCTTATCGTAGTGTAAATCGCATGTGTGATGTGTAGCCAGATATCCTCGAGAGTGTTACGCCCCCTTATAGTATTATAGAAAAAAAAAACACACAGAGGTGAAATCATCCCTTAAAGCACTTAATAATTCCTACAGCCTACAGAAAACGAATTGTCAACTTCAAACCCCGTACAGATCGTGACAAACTCGATTATGCATACAGCAACCAATATCAAAATCCCTTGCTAGCCGTCGACAGGGGTGAAATCATCCCTTAAAGCACTTAATAATTCCTACAGCCTACAGAAAACGAATTGTCAACTTCAAACCCCGTACAGATCGTGACAAACTCGATTATGCATACAGCAACCAATATCAAAATCCCTTGCTAGCCGTCGACAGGGGTGAAATCATCCCTTAAAGCACTTAATAATTCCTACAGCCTACAGAAAACGAATTGTCAACTTCAAACCCCATAGAGATCGTGACAAACTCGATTATGCATACAGCAACCATTGCTTGTGTTTTTTTTTCTATGATACTATAAGGGGGCGTAACACTCCCGAGGATATCTGGCTACACATCACACATGCGATTTACACTACGATAAGATACTTTGAATTTTACTAGTTTTTGTTTCTCTACTTTTACCAAAAGTACCTATCACCGATAATCCCACGGCACGTACGCCTATGGGCGTTCGGGTGTTTTCGGAAAATGGGCCGCTATCTTTGAGCTGCTAAGTTCACGCCGGTGGTATAAATGCACCCCTTCGAAAATAAAAATTTTATTTTAGATAAAAATACTAAATTGTTTAAAAATTATTACAATTTAGAACAAGAACAGATAAAACGTGAATTATATTTTTGGTTTTTTATTATTTAGTAATATATACCACACATAATTATTATATTCCATTATAGTTGTGTTATATAGGGTTAGTAAAAAGTCCCGGAACGGTCGAATAACTTTGTTATTTGAAAATTATGATTTCTGAAATTTGGTATGGGGGTATAGTTAATATAAATGCATTTTATGCAATACAGTTAATATTTTTTTCACTTCCGGTTTAATCGGCAATACGTCCAACTTCTTTTTTTAAATGGAACGCCTAGATTTTTTTAACACTTTTGAATGCAAAATAAAAAACTACGTTCAGGAAGTATTAAGATTAGTTAGGTTACGGCGGTCGTTGCAACGCTATCGGGAACGACTACCTGTTACAACCCAAGATTATTCGTCGGTGCAACCGGGCATAATAGATAGGCATTGGGGTCTTACTAATGTTTTTCGCCTGCCCCTTATTCGGTTATCTGGGTTGCATACTTTCAAATTGGGAAATACTTTTAGGGACTGAACAGCCTTAAGTAACACTTTATTACGTATTGTGGTTGCAACTTTTGCAGTTTGGGGTGCACTAGAAAAACTAGCTCGAATCTTATCTTTGTTTTTTAACACTTCCCGTATCGACGATTCGTTTTTATTGTATATTTTAGCAACAGTTGTAATAGATTTTTTTTCCATTTCAATCATATTAATGATTTTTATTTTTTCACTAATAGTGAGCATTTCACGTTTTCTTTTTGGTTTAGAAGCCATTTTAAAATGATTTTCAAATTTACTTGCTTTATTTAAAAACTATTGTTAGCACTGTCTTGTCCGACAATTCGATTAGTACTAAACTCATAGTTAACAGGAGCGTTTATATGTACGAGTAAAAGCGAGTGGCACCTTAAGCACGTTCCAACTTGTTTAACTTATCATAAGAGAGCGCCGAATTCAGGGGATGACTCATATATACGACGATATATCGACAAATGCTCCTATAACTTTTAATAAGGCTCGAATGTATTTATTTGTTTCTGTATTTATTGATATAACGCGTTTTCTGCTCATCATAGGTAAATCGCGGATGACTGAAACCGCACTGATACGAAGTCAGCGGATAACGGGGTACTACTGTATCAAATTATCAAAATTGTGTAAAATTAAATGAAAAAATTCTGTTCTCTTAGGTGGGGCTTTCAAATTTCGCGGTAATCGCGTTGTATATCCTTCAATGGTGATTACTTTGGCCTTGCAATTTTTTGTTGTCATTTTAGCTAGGCTGTTTTTAACTAGTTTCGTTCCAAATAAATTTCCCAAATCTCTACTTTAATATATCTAATGGTCATAAAACCGAAAGGAAATACAATTTTAATTCCCTCGACCATTCTTTGTTTTACCAATTGAGTTTTCAACATTGAAAACCGACCACTTTTCGCGCACGTGTTGCGACCTTGTGCGGCCGAACGAAAACCGGCAACGTCAGGACGTTACCGGCTTTAACACGCCACTAATACAACTGGTTAATTGAATTAAATCAATTTACGAGTTGTGTGTACGACACATATTGACGGTGCTATGCAGTGCATTAGCTAGATCTGTTTGTTGGGGGTACCTCGGTGACGACACGCGTAGAAACAACTCCCCCACCTCAACCCCCCAGCGCGCCTCCCCTTTTGCCAATCGTAAAACCTCCTAACGTAGGAAATATTGATTGACAAAATATAGCACGGCGCTTATAACGTAGTACGTACTTGATATATTGTATCTTTCGTAATGTAGTGAATTGGGGAGGGGGAAGCTTTGGAACGCAGCGATGTTTCTGTTCCGATAAAAGCTTGACGCTGCTATCGGCTGTCCGCCTGTTGCTTTGGAATATTTCTTGGTAATGACAATAATGAACCTTTTCCTTGTGGATATAAGTCACCTACCCTCGACGTTTTGTTTTGAGGAATTGGAATAAAGGGATGAGGGTGTGACTAAGGGGGAGGGAGCAGTTGCCGATTTAGGGCGTCGTGATGTCTCTATCTACAGTGGTGGACATTAAAAAAAAAGGTAGAATGGTTCAACAAGTTATACAGGGTGCGGCAGGGAAACTTGCTGATTTGAAAAGTCAATAAAAGAAAAAGTACTTCAAATATCGATTTAATTCTCTTTGTATCGTATAGTACACATTCTGAATTTTTGTTTTAAGTGGTTTTAAAAATGACATCGGGCAAATGGCGGCCCTGATTCGTGATACACTGATCAACCCTAGATTTAAAGTTGCGCTCCACTCTTTCGAGCATATCGACGGGAATGTTGGCGATGGCTTGGCGGATGTTGTCCTTCAGGTGTTGCAGGGTCCGGGGTTTGTCGTTGTAAACGATGGATTTAAGATATCCCCATAAAAAAAAATCGCAAGGTGCCAAATCGGGGGAGCGCGGCGGCCACGGTACGTCATCCCTCAAGGATATCAGGCGCTCGTGAAAGTGTTCCCTCAAAAGCTCCATCGAAGTTCTCGCCCAAGATCTATTTCTTCAAGTTGTGGAAGAAAAAATGTCTCAATCATTTCTCTGTAGCGAACTGCATTCACAGTAACAGCGCGTTCATCTTCCTCGAAAAAATGAGGCCCTATTATTGCAACTCTCGACAATGCACACCACACAGCAACACGTTCACAATGAAGTGGAATGTCATGAAGTTCGCGAGGATTGACATTACTCCAATACCGCATGTTTTGTTTGTTAACACAGCCGGAAATGTGAAAGTGGGCCTCATCACTAAAAAAGACGAGAGCGTCGTCTGGCAAGTTACTGAGCCCTTCACATGCAGTTTGGCGAGAAGCGAAATCGCGTTCACTCAACTTTTGGACCACAGCCAGTTTGTAGGGATGAAACTGGAGTTCCTTGTGAAGAATTCGTCTCACTGTGCGATCAGAAATCCCCAGAGCAGCAGCGTGTTTACGCGCCGAACGCCGGGGAGAGCGCAAAAACGACTCCCTTACCCTTTCGACGTTTTCTGGAGTTCTGGATGTCCGTTGACCTCCTGGGCCTTTTTTTTTCAACACTCCCACTTTCCCTAAATGTGTTCACCCACGAAACAAGCGATTGCAGGCCAGGAACGGGACCCGCGGGATGAATATCGAACCGAGTTCGGAAGGCACGTTGGGTGGCGACCACCGAATGACCGTTGGAAAAATAGGCCTCGACGGCGAACGCACGCTGTTCCTTTGTCCAACGCATGATGACAAATGTCATTTGGGGTAACAAAACTTCAAAACCCCCTCTTTCTGATGAGACCCTTCCCACCCCTTTCTGACCACGCCTCGCTCATTGGCGTCCAATTCAAATCAGCAAGTTTCCCTGCCGCACCCTACACAGGGTGGCCAACTCATACGGCGCGGGCTCTATATGGAAAAGCATATGATTTTTTGAAATTTTTTTCTTTTGTTCAATGCTAGACCTTTGTATGTACAATTTAAAATTATTTTCAATTATACAGGATGTTCGAAAAAAAAATCCATAACAAAGTTACCTTTTTTTAAATGGAACACCCTATATATAATGACATATTTGAAATCTAACGACCAAATCAGGGCAAGTTTATGTAATACTCCATATTCCTAAAACCATCGGTTTTCGAGATATTTTAAAATTTATGAAATTGCAGTACAAAATGTAAATTTGATTTTTACTTTGTAATCCAAAATTAAACACAGCTACCTACATTCATCATTCAGCTAAGAGGTTAAGCAATGAAATGAAGTGGAATTTTAGTCACACAGTTATACAGAGTGTTCAAAAAAGCTTGTTTAAGTTTGATGACTTTTGCAGTAAATTAACTTTCTTAAATAGAACACCCTATATCTGATGATACTATCCGACGTAGAATTTAATTCCCTTTCAAAATATATTAGGGTTCCCTATACCTAACATGAATAGTTTTCTTCTGGCATTTCATTTTTCCGAGGACTACATTTAATACAATTTATTTAAATTTAGTTGGCTTGGACATCGTTACTAAGCATGTATAAACAATTTATCATTATTTGACAGCATTCAAAACCTACTTTGGTTGAACTGTGAAATTTATGGTTAAATTGTTATAAAAAATTTAAATTTTTTCTATTCAAGAGAGAAAAAATCAACATGATTTTAACAATTCCTAAATGCGAAGAAAACTATTTCCTAGTATCAAGGGTGTACACCCAAAAATATCCAGATAGATCACATCCAAGAAAAACTGCCTTTGAAAGCGTACTTCAAATGTTTGGGCAAACTGGAAGCGTAAAGAAAACAAATTACGCCATCTTGTGGGAAACTTAAAAATATTTTTAAAGAACTTTTCATGACCACATTTACTAATTTAATTTTTTTTTTGCGTAAGCACCAATCGTCACAGAGATATGGCCGATGGTCATTCTTAATGAATTATCCTGTAGATAAAGTTTTTGTATACAATAGCGAAACGTCAAATAAAATAAAGGAATTTTTTTTGAAGATTTTGTTTTCATTAAATTTCGGCAACATTGCAAAACAAAAAAATTCAATGCAAGAAGTAAAGGAAAAGAAAATGTATAATAATTTTTTTACTCTTGAAATATCAAAAAAATATATATAAACAGAGTATCCAGCGGACGAATGCGATGTTAGATAAACAAATTGGCAGGAAATGTTCCATTAACTCCATTAGGGCTTTGTTAAAAGCGTTAATAAAATACTAACGGGCAGGGAAGGTGTGTGTCATGGAATAGAATGCGATAGAATATTCTCAATTTATACTTGGATAAAAAACAGCGCGCCCACTCCTAATTCATTCTGTAAAACGCTTTTGTTACGTCGCGTCGTTAAATATTGTTACGTATTCAATCGAGAATCGTAATAATTGTGAGATTGAAATTTGAATTTGCCGCTAAAAATAATATAAATTTTTAATTTTGACAGCGCGGTAACTAATAAATTCAACAAATTCATGCTAAACTAAAGGAAACATGAATTTTCTACACGCCTATTGCTATTAAATAATAGATATGTCAAATTTTCTCATCAATTCAGTAGATTAGACGAATGACAGTAATTCCTCACGCCTATGAATCACAGTTTGGAATTCACGGTCATTGTATTGACCAATCACAGCTGAATATAGCATTATGTGTGGGGGGATCTGTTATGGATACTTTTTAAAATTATTTTCATATTATACAGGTTGTTCTAAAAGCCCTAAAAGTATGAAAGTTGTGTTTTTTTTTTTTTTTTTTTTAATAGAATTTATATTGTTGCATTTTTGGGTTCTCTGGTCAAAATAAGTGTCTGTTTTAATAAAGTTTATAATACCTAAACTTTAAAGTTTAACTGAAAAATCGGGCATTTCTCCAAAACCGTTCTAAATAAATAGAATGATATACTAGTAAACTCCGAACCGTTGACCCAGCCAATTAAATAGTCGTTTGATGACGGATTACGTCTCAAAACAGAGCTGTCGTCGATTTGATAACGGATTACGACCCACCTCAGAAGACCCGCTAAACCCCTCCCACTTGTAAAAAGACTCGCAGTCGTTGGTTTGATTACCGGTACAGCCTGTATATTCATTTCTCTGAATTAAAAATCGCACATACTGTATAATATTGTAATAATTAAACGTGAAATTGTCACCCTGTATATATTCCTTTTTCTTAATTAGAAATTACACATACCGTATCATCATTATTTTCCGTTGTAACACTAAAACAATTAATGTTTTACCATTTCTTCGACCCCCTTCGTGCTAATGTATTTCATACCGAATTCCTCGTCGTTCAAGGTTTCGATGTTTTGATGTTCGGTGCACGACTACCTGCGGTATTACATAATCCGACCCTTCTCGCCGGCGCGCGGGGATCGGCCTTGGGCATTGTCGGTCCGTTACCGAAAATCGTAAAAAATCGAAATTTCGGATAGGGTTTACGCGTTTCTAGATCTTTTCGTGCAGCGACTTTTTCGAGAGGTGTCCGCGCATCTTATGACACACCGCATTTGGATGCACTTTAGTGGATATAGAAAGAATATAATACTTGTATAAAATCGAAAGAAAATTAAATTTTACATCCAGCTATTTATCTAAGAAGTGTTAATACCGTTCTATTAAAAAAAAAAATCAAGTTATCCATGATTTTAAAGCTCGAAAATTACAGATCTATATTTCATCACCTTGCATTTTAACCCCAACATTTTTTTTTTTAATGACAAATACTCGTTCATGCTAAAGCGAGAACTGAAAGCCGCATCTTTCTAACTTTTATAGTTTCGAAGATATTTTGAAATTTAAAAAATTCTGCAAATGTCATTTAAAAAAAATTTTTAACGTTATGTAATTCAGAAACCATGCGACTTCGATCCAATAATAAAGTGCTATTTCCATTCAAAATAACAAAGTTGGTGTCTACTTCCGGTAGAACAGTAAGTCCGCCATTACTTAAAATATTTTGGTTGGATACACCCTATTATACATTATAAGTCGACATATGAACGAATTTAATTCATAGAGGAGCCATGGATATCTGACACACTGGTGGAAGACCCTGTATAACCTTTTGCTAATCTTTTTTTGAAAGGAGCTGTACATCCAGTGGCGTAGATTTCTATAAACCGCTCTTGCAATAATTGTTCTTTTATTTCTAACAAATCTTATGTAACGATGTAGATAACTGATTTTCTTTTATTTTCTTTCAATTGCAGATCATCACCAACACCAAATCCCACGAAGATTAACATCGGCAGCATGCAAAAATTTAAATTTATATAAATAAATGCACCGTCCCAAATTTTATCATCCATTCTACAAGGGAATATAACACAAACAAAAAAATTTTACCACCACCCACCACCAATTAAATTAAGGAGCTACCCTAAAGTTAAGATTAATCCAAGAATAAAAAGGCTGATAGTAGGAGGAATATAAATATTAATAGAGGACGTTTTATACAATATAACCGGTGCGTGTAAAATGTATATAAACACAAGTTGAACGTCAGATTCTGTTACGTCTGTCAAAAATGTCAATGCCAGATGTCGATTTTATTTTACAATATTATAAATTTGTTGTTATTAATGTAATATATCAGCCTGTATTTATAATCGAGTTATTCCAGGATTTTGTTTAATATATTTTAAAAATTAATTATTAATTATCATAATATTGTAGTAGTTTATATTTATATGTCGTTATTATTGTTATTATTGAAATAATATTTATACTGTATTGTTATCAATATTATGGAAATTATATTACAAATATATTAGGTGTGTCAAAAAATACGCACCATCTGGGACTTTTTTTTGTTGTTATGGACTCTTATAATATTGTTATAATGCAGAAAACTTTTATTAGTAAACGTATGTACATATATACTAGAATATAAGGATTTAATCCTGTTTTAAATACGCAGTCACATAATGCTTTTTATTTTGAATAAACATCTATTTATTTATTTCAAAACTTACGTTATAATATTTGAAAATAAATGAAATGACAGCTTTCGTTAGGGAACAAGAAAATTATTGGGTAATTCGAAATTAAACACAATACTAGTTGCCAAGCATATAGGTAAGAATGAACGCTACCCGCTTAGCTTAGCGAAAGCAATGTGAAATATTCACTTACTATCATTCACGATAAATATTCATCATTCGGATATTGAAAGAAATACACTGCTTGAAGCCGCAATTATTATGACGCGAACGCTTTATCATGAATGATGGTGATCAATACCAGTGGCGGCTCGTGACGTTTCGTTCAAGGGAGGCTACTGTAGCCTAAGTAACCCGTCTCGGTCAATAAATTACATTTTCATAGTTATTATTGTAGCATTGTAAGTGTAGAATAAAAATTGAAAAAAAAAATAGATTACAATAAAATATAAATTATTGTCTAGCAAGAACCACGTAGAGGTGAGAGTGAAATCTTGCCTGGATAGGAAAATTGATGAGGTGATAGGTAAAAAGGTAATAAAAACGTAAAAATAAACTCTTGATAAACGTAATAATAAACCAAAAATAAACTCTAAAAACAATAACAATTAAACTAGAAAAGAACATTGTAGATTCTTTCACCGCCGACGCAAATAATTTCTCCAGTTACATAATCAGCATCTTCGGAAGCTAGATAAGCCACGACTCCTGCGATCTCTTCTGGCTGGCCCCATCTTCTCAATGGTACCTGTTGCAAAAGGCGTTCTCCAACACCAGATGCTCTGAATGCTTTCGAAAATTTTGTTTCTGCTAAACCTGGCGCAATAGCGTTTACGGTAATGTTGTTTTTGGCTAACTGTAAAGCAGCGGTTTTGGTTAGACCCAGTAGTGCGGTTTTAGAGACGCAGTATGCCCCTACTTTTGGTGACGCTTGGTAAGCTGAGATCGACGAATTTATTATTATCTTGCCTTTTCCTCTCTTTTTCATATAAGTGACGGTCTCAGTGAAAATATATTATTCTACATTAACGTTACATGTACATGATATTACACTAAATATTATTGTAATGCCATCTCCATTTAACCTAATGTTAGTTTTTACTACGTCGAACGGCTCCTTAATAATTCTTTCATATTTATCTAAAACTTCGTCATTTATAATTCTCTCGGGCACAATATAATCTACATGCCACTGACAATTTTGATTTTTCCCTTTGAAATATCTAATATCTTCTACTTGTACCTCTTCACATACAAATTTTGTAAAGCCATTAATTACTTCGCTTCTATCTAGTGAATTGCATCTTACACTGTTTGGTAATAAATCATTAGTTATATTCGGATAAATAATATTTTTACAATAAAACATTGGCATTTTATTACAAATGATTAGATTAATCCAAAAAATGTGCTCTTGTGTTAAATCAAATAGGAATTTCGACTGTCTGAAATTTTCTAAATGAAGACCAGAGACCATTAAAAAACGATGACTGACACGGACTAACAATGTTTATATTACAAGCTTTACTCAAAACTAAATTTAAGGCATGAGCATGACAATGTACAAAAAGAGCTTGAGGTGTAATTGTTTTTTTTTTTACTTTGTAAACCATTTAAATGCCCTACCATAACAGATGCACCATCCTATGTTTGAGCGACTAATTTTTTTTTTAAATCATATTTTTCGCTGTTATTTGATAAAAGGTTAAATAAACCTTCAGCTGCTCGACCGGATGATACGTCAAAAAACTCCAAAAATCTTTCAATAACTTCACCGCTCTTGACATAACGTAATATGATTGATAATTGAGATTTACAGTAAATATCTGTGGTTTCATCTACTTGCCAAGAAAAAAACGGAGCTTCTTTAATTTCTGTATCTATTTCTTGTTTTCATACAAAAGAAATACAATCTATTAAATCATTTTGTATAGATTTAGATGTACCCGAAAAAATATTACTACTAACAAATTTATTAAAACTAGGTTCATATTTACTAAAGAGTTCGAGTAATTCTCTATAATTTCCACGATTAAAAGAATCTGAAGTCCCATTGTGTCCCCGAAAAGCTAAATCTTGTGATGCTAAAAATATTGTTACGTCTATTAATTTTCTTAAATTTTTGCAGTTTTCTCTAACTTCATTATTATATGCAATAATTGCAGCTTTGCGCGCGCTGTCTACAGCAGTAGCAATATTTTGTTTTCCAAATAATTTAAATTTGCACAACGATGAAATGTGTTCTTTATCATTCACGCTATCCTCCGTGGTTCACAGCTACCATTATTTCTTACTTAAAGTTAAAGGCATCATATAGACGTCGGTCGCTGGAAAGATACAAATAATATTTACTTCTACAATGAATTTAAGAGGTTACGCTGTCTGCAAAACTCACATATCCCTTGCTTACAAGGCCTATATGAGCAAGGTGGAACAGTCGATTTTTACTAATCCAAACGAAATTTTCAAATTTATGAACGCTAGAAAATGTTCAACTCGTATTCCAAATAAGCTTTGCTATAATGGATTTGAATTGACGTCTCCCCAAGATGTTGTGGATGCTTTTGCAAATAAGTTTTCCTTAATGTATCACACCAGCACATCCTTCTCGCTTGATCACCATTCCCAGTCCAATCAACTCCCATTTGCTTTGAGTAGCGTTACTGAGGACGAACTTGTTAATATTATGTCCGCCTTTCCTCAAAATTTTACTTCTGGCAATGATTTAGTACCAAGTGTGGTTGTGCATGACGCAAGATTTGCTTTAGCCAAACCTTTGGCCTTCATAATAAACTTAGCCATTAAAACGTGTGTTTTCCCTACTGCGTGGCGATGGGCTAGAATCAGTCCTATCTTTAAGAAGGAGGAGAAGGATAAGGTGGAAAATTATAGACCAATTTCAATCCTTTCTAATTTTACTAAAGTTTTCGAAAATGTTATATACTCGTGCATTTATCATAATGTGAAGTCTTTGGTGTCACCGTACCAACATGGATTCTTTCGTGGTAGATCGACTGTTACCAACCTAGTATCTATTTCTCAATACATTTGCACTGAGCTTGATCGCCAGGGGCAGGTTGATGTCATTTACACCGACCTAAGTTCTGCTTTTGACACTATCGACCACGGGATATTGCTTCATACACTGTCTGCTTACGGTTTCAGCCCATCGCTTCTTCTTTTACTTCAATCTTACTTGAAACACAGATTCAATTATGTTTATTACAATGGTTATAAATCTATTACTTTTTCACCGTTATCAGGCGTCCCTCAAGGCTCGAACTTGGGTCCGTTGTTATTTATACTGTATGTTAATGATTTACTTTCATCTTTAACTTGTCCAGTGCTCGCTTATGCAGATGACATAAAAATCTATTATTCTATTAAATCTTGGGATGATGTTTCGCATTTACAACGAAATATGGACATCATCAGTGAATGGTGTTCCACCAATGCGTTAAAATTAAACTTCAGAAAATGTCTCTATATGTCTTACACTAGAAAGTCAAATTATATTCAGTCCTTCTATTTGATTGGTGACCAAAATTTAAGTAAGGTAGACACAATCAAAGATCTTGGCGTTTACTTTGACCAGCGCATGAGCTTTTCATTTCACATAAACCAACTTTGTACCTCCGCCTCCAGAGCATTAGGTTTCGTTATGCGCTCTTGCAAGTATTTCCACAACTACGCACTGTTGAAACTACTTTACATTTTGTTGTCAGTAAACTAGAATACGCATCGCAAGTCTGGTCTCCTCAGTATGTTTACTTACAATTGTCAATAGAAAAAGTGCAACGTCGATTTCTGAAGTTCCTATCGTTCAAAACAACAGGTGTTTAGCCAGAGCGCGGTTTCGACTACAGTACCTTGCTGCAGAACCATAACTTTTCTTCACTGAATCATCGGCGTGAAGTCCATGGAGCTAAATTTGTATGGAAGCTGATCAATGGTTGGATTGACTGCCCTTACCTTCTTTCATCTTTATCTTTCCATGTTCCTAGATCCTCCTCCCGTAGCTGTCCCACCCTCTTTTAAATCTGTATAACCTAATTTCGACCACGTTTCGGTTTGGTTACAGAAAAGTAGACATGGCCAACAAAATAATCTCTCCCGTTCAAATGAACCAGTTAACCAACCACATTTAGTGTACCATAATGAACTAAAACCACGATTTTGCCGGTTGCCGTCGTTAGATACTACAGATAAATTAGGCCATGGTTTCTCAATGTTTTGTACGATGTGTAATTTCGTCTTTATGTTTAAACTAAAAGAATTTCTTCCCAACCAGTGGACAATATCTTGGCAAATTCTAATTTCGTTCATTTTATCCATTTTGTGTGCGTAACCTAACAAAACTCACCCAACGCTTCTTAAGTTATTAGTACTGGGAGTCGCATGGGCAGTTACGTAGCAACGTTTTACGACCGATAACGCAACATGCCGATCGGGTAGGATCTCACCACGGCGGCAAGCCTCGAACCATACGTATTCGCCGTGTAAAGTGCACGTGCACTTACGGAGACGCATTGCTTTCAGCATTAATCATCGGCGCGGAGCCAAATCTGTGGCTAGCCACTTCGCTTGCTATTATAGTGCGTACAGTAAAATTTCGCGCATTATTGGAAATTTGTTCGCATTTTTAAATTAAGTAATGAATAAATATACTATTGATTATATATTTTTTTGCAAAATTGCTTTATTTTAGTATACACCCGATGCTTAAACATTATTTTAATACATAATAAACGCTACTTATTTTATTAAAAATAATAGGGGAGGCTTAGCCTCCGTAGCCTCCCCTGACAAGCCGCCACTGATCA
The DNA here is from genome assembly GCA_949128085.1 of Cetonia aurata. Lineage (NCBI taxonomy): Eukaryota > Metazoa > Arthropoda > Insecta > Coleoptera > Scarabaeidae > Cetonia > Cetonia aurata. The sequence goes on along the minus strand of OX421889.1, from coordinate 32,853,456 downwards.
ATACTACTGGGTTGTGCAGAAGATAAATCGCGTTCGACTTGAGACCCATCAAATTGTTTTTAAGAGGTCCATAACAAAAGAAAATCTCATATCATGCGTACTTTTTGACAAGCCTTAGTATATATTGGAAAAAATTGTAAAAAAATATGTAAATTTGTGCAAATATGTGTATAAAAAATACTAATACTTATTATTATTGCATATATATATATAAATATAAGTATATATTATTCTAAAACGCCATCACTGAAAAATGAGCTTCTGTAAAACGCGAAAAAATCTTTTATAATAAACAATTTTTTTAATATACTTTTCTGATGTATCATTTAAATAACAAAAACAAAAAAAGGAAGGAAAACTTACCTTACTAAACTGTCCCAAGACGTATTTCAAGATATTCTTCGGGCAGTCCGGAATGAGCGGTTCCAAAGCAGCCATCAGCAAGCATTTCTGCAAGCACTGCTTCAGCGTGGACTTGCTCTTGTATTTCAGATCCTCGGAAGTATTGATTGAAGTGTAGAATTTCAAAAGAATCGGGAAAACCCCGGCCGCAGCAACGGCTTTCGAGTGTTCCGGACTGTGTTTCCCGATTTGTCCTAGAGTCCAAGTGGTTACCGCTAACACCGCATCGTTTTTGGAGGTATCTAAGGTGGTTCGTAACTGCAATACTCCCTCGGAGCCGATGACTGACATTGCGATCAAATCGGAGTGGCCTATTATCAACAGAATCACCTAAAAGGTTGCTGGTAGGATTTAGACCACCGCCACAGTGGATCGAAGTTGATTAAAAATCTGAGCGCAAAAACGCCAATCTTCCAGAATCGTAATAAAATTTGTATAAGTGTATAGTAAAATAAGCATTAGATATGGAAATCACAGTACAAACAAGTAGATCGAAATAATAAATGCAATCAAACCCTGCAAAGACAAGGTGTCCCTGATAAATGCATTATATCTGAAAATAGTACTCTAGAGTCAAGTAGTCAAGGTCAAACTTCTCCAGTAAGAGATGTCCCTGAACCAGATGTGAAAAATCTGTGCTATCCTTCTTCCTCAAAGTTGAGGAGGAGCGATAAAATACAGGATGTGAGGCGGAGCGAAAGGTTCAAAACAAAATCGTCAATTTCGTATAAAGAACATGATTTAGAAATAAACAATTCTAATGTTTCAAATGTTCAAACTTTAGATGAAGAAATTCCCACATGTTATCAAGAAATAGGTAAAAGACAAAATAGAATTAAGTGGGAAAAAGCAATTGAAGAAGAGTTGAACTCGTTAAAGCAAAATCACACTTGGACATTGGTACAAAAGCCAAAGAATGTGAATGTGATTGATAGTAAATGGGTGTTTGTAATAAAACTGGATAAAAACGGAACTCTGATGAAATATAAGGCAAGATTAGTCGCTCGCGGTTTTAACCAATTATATAAATTAGATTACGATGAAACATTTGCACCGGTCGCTCGAATTAGTACCTTTCGATGTCTTTTAGCTTTTGCTAATCAATATAAACTATTAGCACATCAAATGGACGTCAAAACAGCTTTCTTAAATGGTGATTTAAAAGAAGACATATTTATGAAAGTACCGGAGGGCATTAAAGTTGAAAATGATAATTTGGTATGTAAACTAAATAAATCATTATACGGGTTGAAACAATCAGCTCGGTGTTGGTATGAATGTTTCGATAGTATTTTAAAACAGCATGGTTTTATTAATTCTTCTGTTGATCATTACTTATACTTCTGCTAAGTTTAATCAAAAAATCTATCTTATTTTATATGTAGATGACGTGATAATAGTAACACAGGAAATAAGTACAATGAGCTTTCAAAAGATTTTTAATGTACAAATTTCAAATGGTTGACTTAAAAGAAATAAATTTCTTTCTTGGAATTAGGATACAGAGAACAGAAGACCAAATTTCTTTAGATCAAAGTCTATATATATGGTTAAAGGTAATAAAAATATCACAGAAAATTAACACATCTACTCGCACAGTAAAAATATGTGGGGGAACAATACAAAATATTCTAAGTGAATTGACATTTGTCTCAAAATGGTGATTCGACGGTAGTTCTGGGCTAAATCCATATAAACAAACATTTAAAAATACGTACTGTAGCAAAGCATGTTTATAGCCAGTTATAACCATCCTAGATGCAAATGTAATCAGAAGATTCGCGTTAATCTTACAAGTGATTACTACAGGGAAAGAAATTGATTGTGAGAAGGAACAGCCGAAAAATTTATAAATGTATATGGTTAGTACTATATGCTAGCCCCCATATATAAAATTCTATTGCATGACGCAGATATCATTCAACGTGTTACTTCCTATAGGCAAACTTTCAGAAGAAGCTGCTAAAGCTCGAAATAAAGACCTTAAAAGCTTCAGGGAAAAAATAGCAGAAAACGCAGCCGTTCAGCTACTAACAAAGATATTTTGAAAAGACTACTTATCACGTTCAATCCATATATTTCCCATACAAGACGAAAATTAAACGAACATACAAGAAGTATGAGTTATCACCAGAAGCTGTAGAATTATTAATTCTTCACCGGCAAAATTGAAAATTGTGTTAAGTGAAAAGTAGGTACTGCCACTGTTTATCAACGAGTTGTTATCAAGAGAGGTAAGCGAATTGTTTTACTATATACAAAAATCTTTACAACACTGTTTAGAAGAAATTTCCATTAAAAATAGAGAACATAATTTTATATTTTACATCTTTATCTCTGCTGTAATAGTGTCGACATATTTAATCTATTAAGATACCAAAGCACATGTTTCCATCTTAAATGTATTTAGTGATCACAATATTTTCCTGTTGCATAAAATTGTAGTCTACATTATAAGTTCCATCACACAGAAACAGCTACGAAACTTATATCTATATCAACAAATGCGCTATTTCTTCGATTTATGCAGTCTCAAATACTATATACTTTTAGCTTAATTTTCATAAACAATATTTCTTTTACTCGATGTAATATACAACCTTACCTATTCGACTAAATTTTCTTTCGTTGATCAACATTAATTTTTAAGCAATTTATTAGCATTTGTCCGCTTTTTACCGCCTTCCGATCCACTGTGCACCGTCCGACGGAAGTTTGGACAAGTAATAACTGTTTAAAATATTAAAAAATATAAGGCAATATACGATATAAGATTAAAAATGTCCCCTCGTCCAAACTTCCACGGTGAGTAAATATATTTACTTACCGCAAATGTATCCTATAGCTGTCGTACATGGGATCTTCGATTCTTCTGAGGGTTGTGCGATGCATTCTATTAAAGCACCGATGCCGCCCGTATTCACGACGAGCTGCGTCAGTTCTAGAGAGTGCTTTACGATGTCTCGGACTAGAGCCGCTGCGTTTCTGCGTACGATGGGGCAAGCATGGGCCATGTGGATCAAGACGCTAGGGAAGATTTCGGCTTCCACGACGACTTCCGCCAACTCGGTGCTGTGTTTCGCTATGCTGCCTTAGTAATAGAGAAAGGAGACACATTGAAAAAATGGGAATTACATTAAAAACGGAGGCATTTCAAGCCAGTGCATTCAGTTTTAGCAGTAACAAATATTATAGGAGAGTATCTCACAATATACAGGGTGAGTCAATAGTCCGATATCGGTCGATATTGACGTTAATATCTCTCTTAAAAGATTTTTCAATATGGCATCATACATGAGGAAAGGAAGTGCACGTTCTAAAAATATTTTCACGTTCACGGGGTGTATCAATTTCTCAGGACCGTACTCAAGTTAACTTTTTCAAATGAAACCATACTTATTTTTTTAGGCCTGCCGATTTGTTGTAATGAATGCTATAAATACATATGTTCGTTTCAAATTTCGAATGCTAGGTTGCCAAGTTATTTAACTTTTTACATAAAATTTTCAAAATGCAGATGTTCATTTAAAAATGTTTTCCGGCATTATCATTAACAATTAAACTCATTGAGTGGAACATCTTCTAATAAAATCGGCAACTGATTTTCCAAAAGATTCAAATAGGCCTCTCCGTCAACATTCCTTTCAAAGAAATATGGTCCAATCAAGTGAGTACCCACTATTCCTGCCCAAACATTTACAGACCATCGATGTTGGTGGTCTTATAAAATGGGGATTTGCTGTATCATAATAATGAAAGTTATGGCGGTTTACATGGCCGTTTTTGTGAAAAGTTGCCTCATCAGTAAATAAAATGTATGTGAAAAAAGTATTTTCTTGGCGAAATCTGTCTAAAGCCCATTCTGCAAATTCCAACCGTTTCTGAAAATCACGAGCATCAAGTTCTTGCACCAGTTGAATATGAAACGGATGAAACGAATGTTTCCGCAAAGCTCTTGATACTGAGGTTTGGCTGATGCCCAGTTGATTACTTATTGTACGCGTACTTGCATGGGGATTTTGGACTATGCTTAAGAGTACAGCAAAGTCATTTTCTTCGTGAGTAACACGCTTCTCGCGTTCTTTTCTTTCATATTGAATTTGTCCTGTTCGTTCAAACCTCTCCCGAAGTCTTTCAAACGCTAGAGCGGTGGGATGCCTGCGATTAGGAAATCGTTGGCTGTAGATTCGGGAAGAAAGCATAGGATTTCGATCACTCTCACCCAAAGCATACACCATATCAACAAGCTCCTCGTGACTGAAATTCATTTTCAATTTCAATTTTATTTCACTTTTTTTCTATAATTTTAATTAACTCTAAATACAGAAAATTCACACACAACTTATTTGACAGTTCGATAATGTCATAAATATCGTTCCACGGCCTACTTTTTATGAATAAATATTTTATTTGTGTGGCAATTTCTAAAAATGTTGAATTATCTCAGAAAGTATGAGTTTTAGATATACCTTGTTCCTAACAAAAATGAAAGATCATTAAAAAAGGCATACGATGAAATAAAAAAATATAGGGTGTCCTATTTAAAATAAGAAAGTAATAGCCGTTTAAATATCGTACAAATTGATTGCTTTTGGGGAACACCCTGCATAATTTCAGCAAATAAGATTCCATTTATAAGAAAGAGCTACACTTCTAAGTTACTTAGCAAATTTTAGAGTTTAATTGTTAATGATAATGCCGGAAAACATTTTTAAATGAACATCTGCATTTTGAAAATTTTATGTAAAAAGTTAAATAACTTGGCAACCTAGCATTCGAAATTTGAAACGAACATATGTATTTATAGCATTCATTACAACAAATCGGCAGGCTTAAAAAAATAAGTATGGTTTCATTTGAAAAAATTAACTTGAGTACGGTCCTGAGAAATTGATACACCCCGTGAACGTGAAAATATTTTTAGAACGTGCACTTCCTTTCCTCATGTATGATGCCATATTGAAAAATCTTTTAAGAGAGATATTAACGTCAATATCGGACTATTGACTTTTCAGAAATTGTTACCATTTTACTACCAGAAAAGGGAAGCGTTCCCACTGTTATGTATATTAATATTTTATTCGATTTTTGATATATCTCCCAACAGTTATAATATTGATATTTCAGTTTTTAATACCTACATAACTAAACTAAATAAAACTTAAATCGGTATGGGGGTTTCAAGTCCATTTAACTCTCTTTAAGATTTTAGTTAACTTACTCAATGCTGCCAAGATCTGCCTTTTCAATTTTTCATCTGGGTTATTCAAACTCTTTGCCAAATACGGCACAGCACCTGCGTCGACGACACTTTGAGCCAATTCCGTGCTATGTTTGGCGATATCCGAGACGGCACTCGCCCCGATCTGGCGTAAAGTTATTTCGGGCTCTTGCAAACACAAAACGAGTAGAGGTAAAGCCCCGGTATCGACAACGTTTTGAGCTAAGCTCGCGTTGTGCCGTGCTATGTATCCGAGTGCCCATGCCGCGTTTTCTTTCACCTAAACAGTGGATTTCGACAAAGTTTCGTCATAATATTATTCATGTACAAGACAAATTGAAACGAGCCACCTAAAATAACTCTTTGTCTGCTGTGATTTATATAAAATTTCGATCGTCTGTCAATTGTCATATCAAGCGGAACGATTTTGAATAGGGACATTTCGCAATTTTTTTTTTTGGTAACGAAGGAAGCTCCTATTTACGATTGCAATCAATTTTTGTGTGATGTAATTCAACTAAAAGTGATTTTGTTTAACTTGTAAAGTGTTTTTTTTTCCTCCTTCTTGGCATGTGCAACCTTTGGACAGCATCAATAAATTATTATTATTGTGACGTGTAATTCTTGACTACGTATTTCCAGCTAAGGAACAAATTCTACAAACAAGAGTTTGGGTGGCGATGGGCTCCCCTCTGTCGCCAATTCTGAGCAACATATATATGGAAGAGTTTGAGCAAACAGCAATACCAGCACAACATCTCAAGCCAACGCTGTGGCTCAGATACGTTGACGACACCTTTGTCATATGGCCACATTGTCTAAATGCTCTGCAGGAATACCTTACACACATTAACAACATAGAACCATCAATCAAGTTCACCATCGAAGTGAAAAAGGAGAATGTCATCGCATTCTTAGATGTTCTAGTCCAGAAAATGAGAGATGATAACATAAAAACTAGTGCGTATAAAAACCCAACTTACACAGGGCAGTATCTGCATTATCAATCAAATCACCCCTAACACATTAAAATTGGAGTTGCAAAGTGCTTGTATGACAGAGCAAAAATCATACGGTCTGATTCAACTGACGCAAATAAAGAAATTCGAACTATCACAGACACACTCAGAATGAACGGATACCCGGAATATATGTTGGCCAAAGCAAGAAATCGGAGAACAAACGCGATCCGACCACACACCGCAAGTCAAGATCACCCCAATAATTCCATACATAAAAGGCCTATCGGAAAAAATCAGACGGATAGGCAACCAATACGACATCAGCACGGCGATACGAGCTTCAAATACAACTAGGTCATACTAAACTGGAATGAAACCGGACAACATAATCCAACGAACTGAAAACTGTGTATACAGCATTCCATGTGAACGTGGGCGCTCATACACTGGTGAAGCAAGCAGGCCGCTCAAAATAAGAGTAGAAGAACAGAAAAAAGATCTGAAGGAAAGGAGAAGTAGATAAATCAAAATTGGCACAGCATGCTTCGGAAACAGATCATAGAATAGATTGGTACAATACTTCCATCCTATATAAAGAAGAGGGACAAAACCAACAGGAAATTAAAAGAAGCAGCATACATAGCCATGACAACAGGAAATAAAAAACAATGTATGATATGGAAGGAACCATTTGATAGTAAGATTTGTAATAATGTTAATGTGCTTAAATCTTAGGTTTATATATTTTTTTTAGTTTTGTATTTAGAAAATTTTTAAATTTTTGTAAAAAAAAAATTAAATTATTAAATACTTTTCTTTTAATAAAAAACAAAATGGGAAACCCTCTAATCTTAACTTTTCAACAATTTGTAGATTTCTCGAAGATTATATGAAATAGCGGTTTGAAATTTAGCACAGTTTTAAAATGCAATCCTATGAACATCCCTACAAAGTTAAATTCTTCCACTTGTAATAATTCTAAAGTTCCAAATTAAAAATTAGAAAATCCCCAAATTTTGACTTTTCATAAATTTGCAGATTTCTCGCAGATTAAACGAAATTGCGATTTCAAATTTAGCATAGTCTTAAAATGCAATCGTAGGAACATTCCTACAAAGTTAAATCCTTCTACTTGTAATAATTCTGAAGCTGCAAGCTAAAAATTAGAAAATCCCCAAATTTTGACTTTTCATAAATTTGCAGATTTCTCGCAGATTAAACGAAATTGCGATTTGAAATTTAGCATAGTCTTAAAATGCAATCGTAGGAACATTCCTACAAAGTTAAATCCTTCTACTTGTAATAATTCTGAAGCTGCAAGCTAAAAATTAGAAAATCCCCAAATTTTGACTTTTCATAAATTTGCAGATTTCTCGCAGATTAAACGAAATTGCGATTTCAAATTTAGCATAGTCTTAAAATGCAATCGTAGGAACATTCCTACAAAGTTAAATCCTTCTACTTGTAATAATTCTGAAGCTGCAAGCTAAAAATTAGAAAATCCCCAAATTTTGACTTTTCATAAATTTGCAGATTTCTCGCAGATTAAACGAAATTGCGATTTCAAATTTAGCATAGTCTTAAAATGCAATCGTAGGAACATTCCTACAAAGTTAAATCCTTCTACTTGTAATAATTCTGAAGCTGCAAGCTAAAAATTAGAAAATCCCCAAATTTTGACTTTTCATAAATTTGCAGATTTCTCGCAGATTAAACGAAATTGCGATTTCAAATTTAGCATAGTCTTAAAATGCAATCGTAGGAACATTCCTACAAAGTTAAATCCTTCTACTTGTAATAATTCTGAAGCTGCAAGCTAAAAATTAGAAAATCCCGAAATCTTGACTTTTCGCAAATTTGCAGATTTTACTAATATTATATGAAATAGCGGTTTGAAATTCAGCACAGTTTTAAAATGCAATCCTAGCAATATCCCTAGAAAGTTAAATTCTTCCACTTCTAATAATTCTGAAGTTAGTGACTAAAAATTAGAAAATGCCCAAATTTTGACTTCGCACAAATTTGAAGATTTCTCGCAGATTAAATAAAATAGCGGTTTGAAATTTAGCATGGAGTTAAACTGTAATCCTAAGAACATCCTTACAAAGCTAGAATCCCCCACTCAAAATAATCCTGAAGTTACAGGTCAAAATTTAAAAATCCCGAAATTTTGAGTTTTCGTAAATTTGCAGATTTCACTAAGATTATATGAAATAGCAGTTTGAAATTTAGCATGGAGTAAAAATGCAATCCTAAGAACATTTCTACAAAGTTAAAATCTCCCACTCGAAATAATCCTGAAGTTACAGATAAAAATTAGAAAATCCCAAATTTTGACTTTTCGTAAATTTGCAGATTTCTCGCAGATTAAACTAAATAGCGATTGGAAATTTAGCATAGTCTTAAAATGCAATCCTAGGAACATTCCTACAAAGTTAAATTCTTCTACTTATAATAATTCTGAAGCTGCTCGTCAGGACCGTCCATGAAAAGCTGTCGACTTCGATATGAGTTATTTGAGGTGGTTCGTTTCAATTGAAATTCCCTGTATAATAATGGTATATATGGGTGTCCCACCAAACTTGTTAATTAGACTTTTTTAAAGTTGCAGTTGAAGTTTGATTCTGAAACTTGCATCATTTGGACCTTGGTATACTTACCTGCAATGTACAGAAAAAAAATTCAAGAATATAGAGGATAATTTTATTGAACAACGAAAATTGAGGCATAATTTTGGAAAACAGCATACAGAGTGTTATGAATGAAAAAGTAACTTTTACTTGCTTAAAATTAGAAGATTCGGTATATTTCTGACCGTTCTATGAAAGAAGTGTTAATATTTCAACTACCAGGAATAGGTATACCAAATCGTTGCAGAATTTTCCGCTGTATTCATTTCTGTAATGAAAAACACCACATTCCTTTTAAATAAAAAAAAAAATTTTTTAGTTTAAAAGTATCCATATTGAACATAAGTTTCTGAACAGCCTGTATAGGATTTTGTGGTTACTGATGACGCCATTAATTACCTACAACCATGTACTTGTATCCACATCAGTACAACTTAATGTCTATAATACCTTATGAAATATTTCGTTTCATTGAAAAGAGTAGAAAAGTCAAAATTTTGACAAAATTGGAAATATCTCAAAATCTATTAGGTTTGCGCATAGGGAACATTAATACAAACTGATTACAAATGATCCAGGAAATACACTGAATTCATAAAAATTGCACTATCCTATTTAAAATAAGAAAGTTGATATCAACACCCTGTATACCGGATGGGCTGTAAACCTGAAAATATTTTCTTTAAATGGATCATAGTCGGTCATGGCTATTCTGCAAGTTTCAAAATCAAACTCAAATTGGAACTTAGTAAAATTCTAATGAGTCAGTTGAGTGGAACATACTGTATATATAAAAATATTTTAATAAAGAATAATTTACTTACAATTGGTTCGAAATCCTCTAAACAGATGGTCAAAGCTTCTAAGGCCCCGGAAGATGACACAACAACATTAGCCATGTCGGCATGATGCTTGCATATCGATCTCAAAACAAATAATACGGCTTTCTTGTAGTATTTCTGTAAATAAATTAAATATTAGCTAAAACTAACCGGAATTCTCATTATGGGGATTTGTACATTTTTCTTGTCGATATTATGTATGAGTAAAGGTACAAAATCCTGATTTAAAATCTGCTGTGCCATTTTCACATCATGATTCACTAGCCTTCCCAGAGCAATGATAGCGCATTGTTGTATTTGCACGCAAATATCTGTCAAAAGGGGCCGTAAAAGTTCTGCAATAAATCGTTTTGTAAAACTAGAGACTGGTTTTGGAGAGGACACCGACCTAAAACGTGCGCCTGATTCAAAATATCAACATTCTGAGGGCGAATGGCCAATTCGGCGATGTTCTGCACGAAAGCCACCCGTTCTTTTTGATACCTATCGAACACTTGCAAAATAGAGCGTGCGGTCATTTTAAAAAACCGAAGATTCGCGCAATATATATGCGATAATAGCAAAATTTATATAAAAAATATTTAAAAACAGTCAAAATCGTAAAGATAGTTGTCAAATTTTGAAAAGCGCAGTGCTACCAACCGAAATTTCGCACTCCTAACGCGGCAGGTCGAAATATCCCCAAATTCCATTTCAAAATAACATTGGATGTCAATCAAATTTTTAAACGAGGTTTTCTAATCCGAATATATTAGAATATAAACAATGGCAATTAATTACATAGCAAGAAATTTTAATTTTAGACTGTATTCGAATCAATATGCCGTTGGGAAAGTTCGTATTTTCGAGCGGTTGACACTTATAAGCTTCTAACCTATAAATTCCAGGTGAGATTTTCGAAGAAATCGGACGATATACCGCAGAATCAATTAAAGGGTTTAATCTCGGCGGACGCACAGCAAGAGAACGGCGTTATATATGATAAGAAACCCTTTAAAATAGCTTTAATAGCAGGTAAAACATAAATATATTTATTGCATATAGCGATAATCGTATCTTCAATTCTTTTTAATAGGGAAAAAATACGCGTGGTGTCTATGCGGCAAAGCTAAGAAACAACCTTTTTGTGACGGCACACATAGCATTCAGCAGCTCAAAATTAAGCAAAAGTACAGACATTGGTATAATTTAAACGTTTCCATAAATATAATAAATTTTCTAATTTCAGACCGATATTTTTTACCGTCGCTGAATCCAAAGAATATTGGTTATGTAATTGTAAACAGACGAGTAATAGACCTTTTTGTGACGGCACGCATAAACAAAAACATGTAGCAGAAGGCACGTCAATAATTAAATAGATTATTAAAGAGGAAACGTCAATTTTTGTATATATTAGGTAGTTAAAATAAACATTTTTGCACATATCCAAATTTTTTATTTATATACAATTCCAATCGTAAAAGAACTATGTACAATATCATCACACACGCGATTATTATTTAATAACGATTACCGAAATTACTTCTAAAACAATTTGTACGCTACGTTAAGTTTTACTATCGGCTTTTTCTTTTGCAGTGCCGCCTTGCTTCTCCTTAGCGTCGTTGAATTCCATATCTATCCTCTCTTTAGCGCGGAACACCTTCGATTGTATGTAAAACGAGCCACCATTTGCTTTGTCGTTCGCTTTAAACAGGGTTTCGTATTTCTTTTCAATATCTGCTTTATCTAATTGCTCTACGTTCAAAATCTGTTTGGCCTCTTCTAGAGTGATGCCGCTTTTAACGTTCGACAATCTCTCAGCCCTAGTTTTATGACTACCTAACCTTTTAGCTGCGTCTTGCGAAGCGGCGATTTCTTCCCTAACCGCTCTGGCGAACGCTCTAGCGACAATTTGAGAGCCTGCTATTATAATTTGCGCTACATATTTCGCCATGATTCTTTGATTAAATAGATGATCACTATGCGATGTTTAATTCTAACCTAACTTTCACGATTCACAACAAGAAGTTGAAGTAAGTTGTTTGACATTTGACATTTGAAATTTTGGAATTTTTTCCAGGGTGATCAGGCTGGCCAATATTGAATATCCAAATTATTCCCTGAAGAAAAATATAAAAGAGATATCGGTTTTGAAGTTATGGTTAAACCTATTTGATTTAAATAATGTTAAATTCAATCTTCTAGTATATTTATTAAAGTCTATCGATAGAGTAATATACAACACTAATATAGTTTCTTTTAACAATATTATACAACTTCAGGTGGTGCAATTTTAAATGCGAAAATTCACTGTTATATACTATCAATTAGGCGGCAAATTTAAATTGGTACAAACTAATTTAATAAAATAAATATTTACAAGTTCAAAATTAAAACAATACATGTTGCACATAGTAATTGTTATCTGTATGAATTACTAATTACAATCGCTATTTAAACCAACAATCACATTATTTAATTTCCCATGAAAATAAAGATAAAACGCATTTTTACACCCCTATGAACACGAAACAATCCAAATAAAAGTGAACATGTCTAACAACAGTATTAAATAGGATGCTAACACCTATAATTCTTTTGTTCTTAAATGTAAGCATGATGTACATACATACAATTTCTTTGAAAGTATACTTATGATGGTATGCAGAAATATCTGGGAGATTGTAAATTCAATATTGCACCTATGCCCATCTTTCTTGCAACGATCTAAAACTAGGTAAGTCCACTATTTATTTACTTGTATCTTAGAAAGCTTACCATTAATAGGCGGTTGGTCAGTAAAACTAAAGAGTTCAGATTGTAAAGTTGCGAATGTGTATTAAAATGTCGGAATATACATATTTTTGTCTATTTCTGTTTGTTAATGTTGTTGCGCTGAAATTTCCTGATGTAAAGGTGAGATGTTTCTATTGAATATAAATTTATTTTATAGCAAAAATAGTTCTAGCTATTTTTTTTTGTTAACTTAAACATAAAATTAAAAAAATATAGCAGAATTTTTGTTAATAATTTATATATAAAATGACAAGATTGGTTTAAATACATGTAAAGGTGTATTTTTGATTTTATCAGTAGTTACTAATATGTATAGAAAGGATGTAACGAATTACACCTTTCATTTTCATCTTATAAACCGAAAAAATTAGGCCTGGGAAAGGTATTTCATTAGAAATGGAATTTCCTCAATCAATAGTTGATGAAATCGAATGGATTTGTGCCAAATTCTTCGTATAGTTCAAGTTTAAAGTGCTCGCTAGAATAGTTTTTGTACGACCCTTGTATTAAATCAAAGATTAATAGAAAAAAATATAAGATTTTATACGGTATAATTAAAAAATAAAAAAACCAAAAAGAGGATGCACATTAAAGTAGGTAAGTCAAAACTTTAAATAAAATAACCTTTAAAAATTTATTTTGAATTTTATTGTAAATAGTAATGAAAAATAAATATTTTCGGTGTTTTTAATGCTAAAAGCGAGTGTCTTTAATTTGTAATTATCGTGTTTCTAAAATAATGTCGAAATTATTAACTTTGTGTTTGTAATTCTTGTAACAGATATTGTATAATCATTTTCAGTTTCAGCATTTTAACGATTTAGAAAGTCTTAAGACTGTTCAAACATTTAAGTTAAAATCATTGGTTGATCAGTTAATATTAATTAATCTAAGAATATTTGACAGATTATTTGGCGCCAATTTATTTCACTTTAAATAAATTAAAAGCATTAATACTGCAGAATAAATTTTGCGCGGAATCGTTTGTTAGCCCTTATTCAAACTTTACGAGAATATAGAAATAATGATCGTTATTTTAATGATATATATAATAACTTATATTTTGACACAGAACCCAGTCAGAAAAAGCGTAAATTGTCCTATGTATGAATCGGAAATACAAGAGTATACACAAATTTTTAACGAAATTTTAGATACGGTAATCGTTCAGATACAAGTTAGATTTCAAGATATACACCAATTACGTTTTTTCAATTTATTAACAAATTCTTAATAATTCAAAAAACTCCGCAAAATGTATTAGAAAACCTTTTACAACAATTTTGATGAAATTCAAATAAAAAATTAATTATTTGTATTGTATCATGATCCTCAAATGTACGGAGAATATAAAACGCCAACTGAGATGTTAAATTTTATCAATAATAACGATTTATATCAAGATATGCCGGAATTGAGTAAAGTTAGAAGAACGGCTCGGTGGCCCGTACGGGTGACTCATACGAAGCCGGTGAATATGAATGAAAAACCTTGTTTTTACCATCCAAGGGCAGGCGATGGAATAGATTTTATTCTTCAGATTTTAGAATCTGTGGTAAGGTACACTCACGGACACCCAAAATGTCCGGTCTAAGCCACAGTGTAAGCACAATGGTCCGTTCGGATATACTCGGGAGCAAAACACCCGCCCCGTCACTATTTCCCAACGCCCCCCGGCAGCCGGTTATTCGCTTATGCGAATTTTAGTAGGCTCCCGGAAGGAAAGTAGATGTGTTGAGAAGAACTACGTATTCTCTTGGTGAAAATGTGATGTATGATTATGTTCTTAAGGATGATAAACGTTTAGTCACTTATCTTTTATCTTGTTTAGCATTCAGACGTTCTTTTCATTATAGTTCAGCAGAATTATTAAGGTTATTTTAATAATTCAAATTTTAAAATTTATTATTGAAATAAAAAATGTATAATTGTTTCTGATTTGAATTGGGATTTTTGTTTTCAGTAATATTACGGAAATTATAATTAAACTTGAATCAGTTGTAAAGCATTTTTGTATACAAAAATATTTAAACGTTCTGCAAAATATTAATTAGAGGGCAAAAAGGAACGTGTTGGTGTATTACAGATTTTAACGGATTTTATTTCTTAAGAAATTCAAGGTGAATAAAAATAAGTCAAACTAATAATGAAATAAAGTATATTTTACATTAAAATACAACAAAAATAATAAATAATGGGTCCGCTGGGCCTATAGGGGTAAACGCGTAAATCTTTTCCGAAATTTCGATTTTTCACGATTTTCGGTAACGAAGCGACAATTCCCAAGGCCGATGCCCGCGCGCCGGCGAGATGGATTATGTAATATTGCAGGTAGTCGTGCACCGAACATCAAAACATCGAAACCTTGAACGACGACGAATTTGATGTGAAATAAACACAAAGGGGATCGAAGATTTCTTTCGTACCTAATTTCTCATATGTCAGTAATTATATTACTACCAAACAACTATTTACGTTTTACATATGTGGATATATGAAAAATCCCCGTCGTAAGATCTCTTGGGATGGCTTTATGTATGTATGTCAGAAATAAATTTTTTTTTGTTAATGTTGAAATTAAATAAAGAAATCAATTATGTTCTCTCCTTTTCAATTTTATTGATAGTTTTATTCTTTATTGTTATTTCACCCTGTACGCTGAATTAACAAAAAAACAAACACATTTAGATGCTACTCCGGGCTTTGACCGAAACTACAGACCTATGTTTTACTTCTTAATATCAAGAATGTTAACAGATTTAATATTAATACAATAATAATAATATATTGGACAAAGGTTGCCCACGGTAGACGTCAGAACAAAAACTGTATGTCTTTCCACATTTGTACAAAATAAAGCCGATACAGATTACGAAACCTCTATTCAATATACAAAAAATTTCAGTCACAATCAGATACCTGGAGTTGGCGGTAATGCCGACAAAAACTTAGAAGGGCGTATAACATTTTGTCTTAATATTTTAAATACAGAATATACCAAAATACCGGTATTCATATGTTTAATATTATTGGTTTTGGTAAAGCAGGTCGGTATTGCAACCCCTAATCATATTGCTTAAATGTAATACTACTTAAACAATTTATTGGGATTGCATAAACATTATAAGAATTATACCACCGCAGAAGTAAACAACAATTAACCAAGTTTTAAACGAATGCAATAAATAAACATTAGCTATTTCTAACTGACAAATCCGTATTTGCCAAACTCACAATCACTTTTCGCGTTTCAACTTTTGAATCACTTTGGCCTAACCTTCTGCCCATGACTAGTTATTAAAACAAGGAAAAAGTATAAATTGTGCTAAAGTTGTATGCGAAATAGCGCAATGAACTTCACCCCCATATCTTTCTAAACCGCTACGAAGCAAATATAATACATAAATATGGGTAATTCACAGAAGAACGGAATAGTCGCAAGGCAAAGGGAAGACGCGGGTGCTGGTAAACTTCCGAACGTACCCGAACAGCTCGCTGCGTTTAGACTACGCATTAGTCGGACATTTTGGGTGTCCGTGAGTGTATATCCATATTTAGAATATTAAAAAAACAATAACATCGTCAACTAAATAAATGAATAAATGCATAATACTATATTTTACAAATAAATAATGGCTACATAAAGTAATATTATTATTGCTATCTATCAGAGTTTATTTATCCCTTAATTTTTTTCAGTTCATAGAAATAAGGACTGTATTTACCTTTACTAAAAGCGACTGTTCCAAGTTTTTAGCTGTAAAGCTGATTCGTTTTGATGACAGTATATCTTTAAATGCAGAAAAACTTCTTTCAACTTCGCAACTAGTTAGTGAAGCAAATTTAAAATATGGTATCAAAGTAGGTACTGTATTTCGTGAATATATTGCTACATTAGAGGAAATTGCTATAAATCCACTGGCATTACATCATGTAGTCTATGACCGATCATAAAACAATGACGCCCGCCTGCTTTTATGCGTGTCCCGCATGTTTCACACCACCTGTGCAGATATCAGCTAGTCACAATAAGGAATGCACTGTCTTATTTGATTTTTAGGTATATAAGCTATCATTTCTTGGCGGAAAGAGTTAGTTATACATCCAGACAGAGATTTACGTTATTTAAATTAAATTTCTGCCGTGGTACTTCCAGGTAAAACCAAATTTAATGAAACGGACCTCATTTATTAGTTTGCGGTCGTTTTTATCATTAGATAGCTCAATATGCCAAGGGGAACACAGTTATCTCATGAAGAGAAGTGTGTTATTGATGCTTTATACAAAAATGATGTGTCTAACAGGAAGATTGCCAAGCAAATTAATAGAAGCTATTGTGTTGTTAATTCGTATTTAAAATTAGGGGAGAAGTATGGATCTATTAAAAGAATTGGTCGAAAACCGATCGTCAGTAGCCGCGACAAAATGACAATTTTTAGGCTGATAACAGAAAATTACATGGTTGCATCTTAGATGCGTGCTGAATTACAACTTGAGGTTATGACGAGACGTGTACGCCAAATTTTGCAGAGTAATGAAAATTTAGAATGGCGCAGAAGATTAAGTAAACCGAAACTTACTGTGAAGCACATCGAAGCTAGGTTGACGTTTGCCAAAGAGTAGTTTTCTCAGACGAGAAAAAGTACAATTTGGATGGTTCTGATGGCTGGAAATACTACTGGCACAATTTACGAAAAAGCACAAAAGTGTCAATGAGTCGGAACTTTGGAGGAGACACCGCGTAATATGGTCTGAGGTGCATTTTGCTTTCAGGGTATATTTCCTATTGCTTGGATTACTACGAAAATGAACTCTGCTGCACATGTGGAAATACTAGAAATACAATTAATCGACAATTGAATTCTTAGAGGAAATCTTTCTTTTTCAACAAGATAATACGGCGATCCACGCTTCTAAGTTCACAAAACAGTGATTTGTACAACATATTGAACTTCTAGAATGGCCAGCGTGGAGTCCTGATGTGAACCCCATTCAAAATCTATGGGGTATCATTTCCCGACGAATTTACCAAAATGGTAAACAATTTGCAACAATCAATGAACTCAAAAATAGAATTCGTGAAGTTTGGGCGAACGTAGAACTAAATGAAATGCAAAACTTGGTAAAATCAATGAAAAACAGGGTTTTTTACTTAATAAGACTAAACTATGGAAACATACGCATTATTAATTTAATTTATTGTAAAATTACATGGATTTCTTTTATGTGGATTTATATTTATTTCCTCTTATAGGCAACGTATCAAGATATTTTAAAATGCATTCGCTTTATTTCTAAAATTAAGTAGATGTAATTACCTTATGAATGCAAATAAATGCAAGTTTTTTAGCGATATAGGTTAGTAGTTAAAATATAGTGTGGATGTATAGTTATTTCCTCCAGTGTATAAAGCATCATTTTGCGGATCCGGATTCATATTATTTAAATTCATTTTATTAGTTTTAAAATGTTAGGTGACAATAGAATGATCCTTGTAATGTATAATGGTTGAACAAATACTACAATGTAGGTACCTACCTGCGTTTCACCTACAATGGAAAAAACTACTGAGTTTTTATTTTAATAATAAATAAATATTTGCAGTCGGTGAAAGAGCAAAGGTGGAACCTATCAGAATCAGGAATTTTCTTACGTAAATTGACCCGATATAA
The DNA here is from genome assembly GCA_949128085.1 of Cetonia aurata. Taxonomy (NCBI): domain Eukaryota; kingdom Metazoa; phylum Arthropoda; class Insecta; order Coleoptera; family Scarabaeidae; genus Cetonia; species Cetonia aurata. The sequence continues at coordinate 32,834,946 of OX421889.1, read as the reverse complement.
CCTTTAATTTCTCTCGATTATTCAAACTACACCTATACAAGGAAAAAGCGTTTTTTTTTTCTGATATATTATTCACTTCCTATAAACCTACAACAATACAATATTACAAGGAGAATAAATCACATTCACTTTTATTAATAATGGACTTTTATTATATCTATTTCAGTATAAAAGGGAATTATTCAGGGAGAATTTGTTACCACAATTCGGTGGGAAAATTCCGGAAGCGGCTTTTAACAGGGAAAGACTGACTTTGAATATTTACAACAAGAATGGACTTTACGTATCTGATCAAAATTACATCCAACAAAGGCCGCACATTTACAACAATAAACACTTCTTTTATAACACGATAAAGGTAAACTTTAATCTCATTGAAGATTGATAATAATAACATAGCTTTTTTTTTAAATAAATGCTTTACTGCTATAACTGTAATTTTAATGTCGTCTGTTTAATATAGAAATTTCCTCATATTAAAATTACAGTTTGTTATGTATTTTCATACACTCACTTCTCCCGCGCAACACACACACACACACGCCTCCATTCACACATATCAACCTACACATATACACTACGCATGCGAACACATAAGAGAGTACATGAACACCTTACAAGCATATTATACAATTAGTTACAGTGTATTAAAGTTAAAAATAAAGAAGTGAATGTACGTGCATTATTTTTACTACATACACAACACAGTTATAGCGGAAAAGCATTTATTTAATGATTTCACACCTTTGCATATAATTTTTTTATTTCTTCAAAGGTTAATTCACCATCTAGGAATATCGAAACAAGTTATTTATATAGAGATCCGGTAAAATACGATTTGCTTCCGAATTTGATTTTCCACAAATTTCCTTCGTCACCTATTTTGTCTTTAAACGTATTGAGAAGCAGAAATAAGAAGATTAATGGAAATAAATGGAATTCTATCAATCCAGATGAGGTGAAATATATTGTCAAAGCAAAAAAAAAACACATTTACGTTACCTGTGTATTTTGTTTTAGATTTTAAATGAAATGAAACCAAAACTGCACGCTTTATTACATTACAATGATTGAATGTACGTTTAATGTTTATTAATAATTAATAATAACTAATGTTGAATTAATAAATAGTTGTTTTTTTTAAATGTTTTATTTTTATCTTGCAAATACCAACATAAGATCAAGATTGTGAAAATTCCCAAAATCATACTTCTCTCCACAAGGGATTTTGCTTATCGACAGTTGGTGGTTTTGACTTTTGACATTGTTTGACGTTTGTCAATTCGAAAATTGTGGTTATTTGTCTGGAGGGAATTTAGTATTGGATTATTGTTTATTTTATATGTAATAAATGTGTTTATATTCTTAAAGAGTTCGTTGGAATTGAGAATATATTGTATTGAATCTTTAAAAATATATTAATTAACTCAGAAACCGAGTATTATACCTAAGTTATTTAAGTATTTTAAGTAAGTTGAAACATATAAATTTTATTCTCCACTACATAGGTCGCCTATTGTAGAATTAAAAGGAAAATCGTACCTGGGGTATTTCTATTACAAATCACTAATAGTTATATCGTGCAATGATTTCAGAGTTGTTCGCCTGTACAAATGCGAAATTCCCCAAGAAATCCAATTTCAATGAGCATAAAATAACCCACACCTGACTCAAGCTGTATTTGTGTCAATATTGCGTATCTTGCAGCTTGTTTGAACAATGCAGAATCAATTGAACTTACAACATTGCGGCAAATCCATGCCGATAATACTAACACAGAAATCGGAAATGTAATATCTTCTTTTTCTAATATATCTTATTTATATTTTGATTTTGTTTATGCAGAGTAGTAGCGGAATATAAATGCACCCTTTGTAAAGGTCGATTCCTGTCGAAGAGTAAGTTCCATGAACACCGCATCGGAAATACCGGTTGCAAGCTAAAATCTTATATGAGTTGTGTTAATGTGGAAGATAAAGAGGCAAATGGTGTTAAAGATATCAGGTATGTGTTTATTAATGTGATATTGTTATTCTGCATATGTTTGTTTTATTATTTAACTATTTATTATCACCATTTTTTACACATGCTATATATGGGGTGATAGATTCGTTTTGCTGAGAAAATTTTAACCGATGAAAGCTAATTTTTTTTGTGAGATAAAAATATCATAATAAAACATTGACTAGATCTTCTTTTGTTAGAAATAAAAGTCCAAAAAATCAGTTTTTGTTATTTTTTATTTAACATCTTCCTACCTGGCCTTGCTGTACGGAAAATAGTATCGATAGTATCATCGTCCCAAGGGGGTGATTTATTTAGAAAATAAGACTGCTGTACATTCTATTCAATATAAGTTGGTATTATTACTATCTTTTTTATTTTTAGGGTTAATAAATTTTGTAAAGATGAAGATATAACAGATGAAGAAGAAGAGGATGAAGAACAAGAAGAAACATCAGCAATGTTAAGTATCGGTATTAAAGAACATTGTTTAAAAATAGTTTTTCATCAACGAACTTCCATTTTATGTTAATAAATTAGTAAATTCTTTTCATTAACAGAATGGTTTACAAGTGCACGATCTGCGATAAACAGTGCAACAGTAAACGCTCGCTCTATAAGCACAACGGGACACATTACGGAAACAAACCTTACGGTTGCGAATATTGTGATTATCGCTCCACATTGCGCGGGATCATGAAGAATCATCTGCAGATCCGGCACGGGAGAAAAATTAAATGTACTCTCATCATTCCCGACAAGAAAAATAAAACGTAAAAGATAAAAACTACCAGAGATAATACCAGCAATTTGTAATAATTTAATTTCGCAGGTTTATCCGTGCTTATCGTTGTGTAACCTGCAAGAAGACTGTAGCAACGAAGGAATGCTTACAAAAACACTTGTTGATGAATAAAGAGTGTAATCGTTTCAAATGTATGTTCTGCGATTATCGGGGTATGTTTAAAAGTACTCTGAAAATCCATCTTAGGGGTAAACATGGTCGGAATATGGAAAGCCCAGAATCGCATTTGGATACTGCAGATTCGATGTAAGTTGTATTTACTCCAGTATAGACGTTTGCTTTTGTTACTAATTATAATTTTTAGTGATAAAATAGAACTCAAAACCGAGGTCGAGGAATATCGAATGTGTGTAAAAACAATTTCATATCTACAGAAATCATTTTTAATGCAATTTTCGCTATTTTAGTACATCAGAAGTAGTGATAAAACAAGAAACTATCAAAGATACGTTATTATGCTGCGAAGAAAATGATTTTAATACGACAGGAGCTAAACTTGTCAGAGAGTAAGTAAAATGTTTAGGAAATTTACTTCAAGCATTACTTTAAAATTATTTATACTAATATGTTTAAATTTTATTTTTTTAGAGAAGAACAAGTTATTATAAAGCAAGAATTGACTGACCATTCTGAAAATGAGAATTGCGATTCAGGAAATATTTATGATACTAAGTAAGTACTCCCAAATTCAATTTAACAGCTCATAAAAGATGTTTTTCCAGCAAAATCCAAGTAAAATGCGAGTTTGAAAACTTAGATTATCCTCAACAGTATAACCAAATCGACAACGATTACATTCAAACAGATAAATTGAATATTAAAACCGAGAATTTCGAGTAAGTTTGTTCCACATTAATTAGTAAATATTTTTAAGAAAAGTACCCATTTTTTTTTTCAGCGCGAATGAGATACGATCACATCCAGAAGAACCAGTATTTCATTTAATGTATGACAATGTTAATGTTACGACATGATTTTATTTTGTTAAATATATTTTAATATTAATAAAAATTAGGAAAATTGATCTTTTCGTTTATACTAGATGCCGCTGCTTAATTATTATTTGTAATCTGGGTTGCTTGTATGATAAAAACAAATTCGAAATTTATTATACTAAAATTCCAACTATTTGGAAGATTTATTCTCCAATAAATTTTAGGACAGGCTACATATACACCGTGGATCTAAATTATGTGTCGGGCATTGCTAATTTATGTATGTTTTATTGTACCTTTTTGTATTTATTAAAATTATACAGGAAGTCTCACGAGGAACTTCATCAATCGATATATGAAAGAGAGTATACAGGGTGAATCTCAATATATCCGACAAAATTTAAGAGCTGATTCCTGAGGGTATTTTGATCATTAAAGTTCATATGAGTATATGTCCAAAACGGTTTCGTTTAAAAGTTATTCAATGTTTAATAATAAATTAATAACACGATATAATATCACAGTTGGTTCTTCAAAATCAATTGTGTTGAGAGGGAATTGTTTGTCATTTCAATATTTGGCAGTAGTTGTCAGAGTATTCATTCAGTTTATTGTCAGTTTCTGTTTTCTAAAATGAATTACACGAATGCTGAGATGGGTGATATGCATTTTGTTTACGGTCTTGTCAATGGAAATTCGCGTGCTACATCCTACTACAAGCACCAGAAAAATTGCGTTCGCTTTAAACATTAGTCAGGCCACAGTTTGGAGAATATTGAAAGATCAACTGTTGCATAGATAATAAATATATATACGTATAATAGATGTGTACCTCCCATGTAATTTCACGCGGCACGAGCAAAGTTTCAAACCTTTTAAGACTGGTGGCGCGTAGCGTTAGTCAGCAAGAACTATTTCCAATACGCGGGAGATTTGATATTATTTACAATTTGAAATTTATTGTTTAAATTTTTTTTGCACTTAAATGAATGGGCATAGAAAATAAAATAAAAATTAGAACGAAATCGTTTATTGTGCGCACATAAATACATAACTATACAGTACAAATATTTGCAATACATAACCACAAATTAAAATAAATCGCTTACTTAATACTACTTAACTAAATATATAAGTAATAATAAGGAATAATTATCATAATAATAAATAGTAATCATTGTAATTTAATTAAATTAAGATCATGTGATGAAATTTGTAAATCACCTGTCACATTTTGTATGGTGTACATTCCGTAATTGACAAGGGATCAAATTTTATACGGATTTGCTCATGTTTTCTAACGCTTGATGCGGCTTGGTCTTCATAAAATCCTCTATGCGGAGAACCTTGTCTTCTAGTCTTTTACAAATTTTTTTCAGGCACGCTTCTCGTTTTTGGAAAGATCTTGCTACTTTATATAAGCTGATAGCTTCTGGTGCAAACTCCGTCTTTCTTCGCACCTGTTTTATTTATAATTATTATCAACAATTCTCATCGCTTCATCGTAAATTGGGAATTTCCTTCGAACATTTTTTGTACCAAAACATCCTTACGCGCAGCAATTTCAGCCACCTATTATTGCAAATACGGATATTCACAATTATTACAGCCTTTTCACTCACAAATCACAGAGATAATAGCAATTTCAAACGATTGAAAACGCACAAACTTCAAAATGACGGATGTGTATAAAATTTTCAAACAATGTTTTTTTGTTGTCGTTGACGACGCGTCATCATACTTCAATCTTATTGGTAAAAAAAAAACGATACTAGCGCCGAAGCGTTAGTCAGCAAGTACTAAACCGTGCCTACAAGATACAATACAAGGTAAACAGGCGTGAACTGTTGTATCCATATCACACTCAACGGGTGCAGGCACTTGCTAGCAGCCTTGTTTATATATATCTAGTTATTCAACCGGTTTGAAGTACCTTTGGGTGGCGTTCAGATGGCGTGTCAAGTGTGGCGTGCCCATTAATTTTTTTTAATAATGTTGCATTGTAATTTCTTAATTTTGATTGGTTTTACTTTGTTATTAACTGCCAAGTTTATTTCAAAATCTGCAACCAACATAGCTCGCATTCCAATGAATATTTGGCGGTATTTAATTTCATTCTCAGTACTTTTATACTATCGCCGCCAGATATCAGCACCTTACACAGCTCGGTTGAATAACTATAATGACTATAATGCCAAACAAGGCTAGATTTTCCGCAAAGAGTGGCTTTTTGTCAATGGGTGCAACACAAAATCGCACAAATTCCTGACTATTTGGCTCAAATATTCTTCACCGACGAGGCTACTTTCCTCTAGAAATGCGATTATTAATTTTCATAATAATTCGGAAAATTAATGCTTTATATCTCAAAAACGGTGCTTTAAAATGATTTTCTATAAAAGGGATTTGCATTCTAGAATCGCTTGAAGAATTCTATAAGTTATTTAAATGGGTCAAATTTTGTATTTTTTACATTTATATACGGGACTGAATCAATTCTAATGTTTTAAATTTTAAATATTTTGGACATTATTTTGCTAAATATGTTTTAATCTAAGCATTAAAAATATATGTATGTAATATATTTATCACTTTAAAAAGAAACGAAAAAGAAATCTAACAAAAAAACTAATTCTTATTAAGAATTCTTTAAGTATTTTTAATGAAAAACATTTATTTAATACCATAACCTAAATCAAAAGGCGAAAATCTTTTCGAAAATATCCATTTTTCTCGAATTTCGGTAAAAAAAAAAATTAGCCGCAGCGTCGAGTCTTTTTTAAAGAGGCACGTTTGATATATAAAATATGTTTTGTTAGTACTACACCCCTTATTGCATTTGTGTTGTATGTTTATTAATAATAACTAATGTTGAATTAATAAACAGTTATTTAAAAAAATATTATTTGAACCTTGTAATACCAATATAAAATCAAGATTATAAGATTTCCAAAATCAATACTTCTCTGCATAAGGAATTTTGCCCATCGACAGTTGGTGTGCTTGACTTTTGACATTTGATCAATAAAAAATTGTGGTTATTTGTTTGGAGGGAATTTACTATTGTATTTTGTATTTATTTTATATGTAAATAAATGTGTTTAGTTCCTTAAAGAGTTCTTTGGAATTGACGACACGTTGTATTTAATCTTCAAAAATATAAAATAAGTAAGAAAACATGGACTCAGAAACCGAATATGATACGTAAGTTATACTATTTTGAGTGGAATCACATAAATTTTAATTTCTATCACATAGGTCACCGATAGTAGAATTACAAAGAAAACCTTACGTAAAGTATTTCTATTCAAAATTACTTATTTCCCCTTTTATATCGTGAAACGATTTCAGAGTCGTTCGCATGTACAGATGTACAGTTTGTGGTGCGAAATTCGTCACGAAATCCGAATTCAACGAGCACAAGATAACCCACCCGTCGCATAAGCCGTATTTGTGTCCCTATTGTACGTATCGCAGCTCGTTGAAGGCTATAATGAAGAATCACGTCAACTTACAACACAGCGGCAAATCGATGCCGATAATAATAACGCAGAAATCTGATATGTAATTGCTTCTTTATCTGAGATGTTTTATTACTATTTTGATTTTGTCTCTATGCGCAGAGTTGTGGCGGAATATAAATGCACTCTTTGTAACGGTCAATTCTCGACGAAGAAGAAGTTTCATGAACACCACGTCGAAAATGCTAATTGTAAGCTGAAATCGTGTATGGGTTGTAGTAATACTGAAGATAAAGAAGCGCAACGTGTTAAAATTTTCAGGTTAGTGCTTATTAATATTTATAATGTTGTTATTCTACATAACCTTGTTTTTGGTTTTTAATAAGAAAAGTGTCAAGATAGGCAGTACTTTATAACAATATTCCGCACATTCTATACATATATGAAGTTTGACCGATGAAAGCTCTTAACGTTCTTAAAATAAAACTTTGATATGAAGATATTGATCTGATCGTTTGATTCTAAATTAAATGGAAAAGCTAGAGAACTCAATTTAATTCGATTTTTGCTCTTTTTGACTTAAACCCTGTAATTTTGTAGGTGTGACGAAGTTGTGGAAGAAGTGGTTTTTTGAAATCTGATTTACGAATTTTAATTTTTTTCTAATACGAGCCTTTTCTGTTGTTTTATATGACTATATTCAATATCATGATATTGATTTTATTTTGAAACTTTGTTAAAATGTATAAAAATTAATTCAAATTTTTTCCTTAATTTTGTAAGGGTCGAATTTTCTGAAAAAAAATTAACCTCTCCAAAACGCTTTAATATACAGGCTGTCGCGCGACGAATGTCAGTGATCTCTATGTGGAAAACTATTCACGAGAAAAATCGGAAAATTTGAGTATAATCGAGCAAAATATGCACAAATCTCTAGCACTTTCCGTTATACAGAGTATAGAAAACTTAATAGTAAATCGCCCTCATTTTTAGGCTTGAACAATAATAAAGAAGAAAAAACGGGATATTCCATTTAAAGTTTTTGACTTTTCGGCATTTTTCGGTACTAATGTTTTAACAATTTTCATGCACGCTCTGTATAAAATACAATAATTTTTACGCGCCATCTTGATGCATTTACCTTCAGTCCGTAAGTATGCCAAGTGGATTGAAGAAAATCAGAAGCAAATATGAGATACTAACGTTTTGTGGGATTGCGAATGTTCTTCTACGAAGAATCGAAATATGTAATATTAATAATAATAGTGACTTTATTTTCCGAAATATGAATTAACAGGATAATAAATTAACATGTGTTTTCTTATGTAATAAACTTCGTACTCGGAAAATCCATGGGCGGGGTCCAGAAATAAAGTGCATTATGCACATCTGCTTTAAACCCAATTCAACAATTTACATCTAATAATAACACAGCGAAACATAATAGCATTCACAATAACAATACAATCATTGGCAACTACACACTATACAGGGTGTTCCTAAATATCATGTACATAAGGAAGGGGGTAATTATTTGGTTTATTTTGTGCCTAAAATTTCATATAAACATAGGTTTGCAAACGCTTCGTTACCAATCTGCAGGGTGTTGAAATTTCAAGATTTTTTTCACTTTTTACTGTATAGCTCCTACAGTTTTTGAGATATTTTGCTCAAATTTGGAAGGTAGGTCACGCTATAAGGCCTGCATCATTAGCCATGCCAAATGATGATGTAAATCTACAGGGTAATAATTTTTTCGGGGTCATGCCCTCTTTTCCCACCCTGAACTTTTTTGCGATACGCCACTGCTAGATTCTAAAATACGCAATATATGTTCTGTCTTGTTTAGAAACTTTTTGATCTCTTGTATTTTTTTCTTATCTCTGACCGTTATCGAGAAAAAAAAATAGAAAACAATTTTCTGTAATTCGCCAGAGAAAATTAAATTTTTCACTTCTATAAAAGATAATATTCAACTTTTCCGATCAAACTTGGCCCAAATTTTAATGATTTTTTCGAAGATTGAAGGCCCACACGCAATTATCTGCAGAACTAATTGTGACAGAGCAAACATTCTTTAACTATCGTAATTACCAGGTCAAACTACGTAGGAAATGATATGTTTTAAACGATTTTAAAAAATTGCAGAATTTAACAAATTTTGAAGGGTCACCCCTTTGATTTTTGACAGAAAATTTCAATTTTTCAAAGTGCGTAAAATCGTACTTCAAATGGAAGCTACGTCACAATAGTTGAAGTGTAATAGAACTAAGCTGTCGCAAAGTTTAATTTTTAATTCTCCCGAGAGAAAATCTTTGTTCGCATAAATAGCTCTTAAGTTAAGAATAAGCAGTACGAACACATCTAGAAATATGTGATGTGAACCTTAAATTTGTATCTATGACCAAACCAAGGTTTTTTGATTCAGTAACATACTTTAACTGCGTACCATTCAGCACCAAATTAGAATCAGTTACATCATATCTCTTACTGAATAGTAAAGCTACGGATTTATACGAAGAGAGTGATCTGCGGAAATGGTAGCGATCGACTGAAGATCACCATTCAACTCATTCACCACACGCACCGCGTTATCACTAGAGAACGAGTGTAAAAGCTGAGTGTCATCAGCATACATGTGGTACCCACAGTGCGACAGACAACTACCGAAATTACAGGTGTAAATAGCAAACAATAGCGGCCCCAAAATCGACCCCTGCGGCACGCTTCGAGTATTGTTCATTGGATTAGATCTCGTGCCACCTACAACCACCCATTGAGTACGATCAGATAAATAACTCCTAAAAAATAAAACAAATGAATTTAAGTATAGTGATCCTACATAAATTTTAAGGACAATTAAAAAATACAGAGGGGGTTGTTGCAGTTATAATAAGAAAGTTAATTTGTGCATATTTTGCTCGATTAGGCCAAATCCATTTTAGTACACTCAAATTTTCAGATTTTTCTTGTGAATAATTTTCCATATACAGATCGCTGATATTCGCCGTGGGACATCCCTGTATGGAGAAGTAAATGCAAAAGTTGTACAAAATTAATACGGAAGCAATAATAAAAAAAAAAAACCGAAATATTTCATACAGTCTATTTCAATATAAGTCTGTATTATTGCTATCTTTTTTATTTTTAGAGCTAATAAATCTGGTAACGATGAAGATATAACAGATGAAGAAGAAGATGATGAAGAACAGGAAGAAACATTAGCAATGTTAAGTATCAATATTAAAGAACATAGATTAACATTAGTTTTTCAACACCGAACTTCCATTTTATATCATTTCATACAGTTTTTTCTTTATTCCATCATTGCCTATCTGGTGCGTTCTGCGGCCTTTTTTTTTTTTGGTAATTTAGGCTATTACATTGTGAACCACTCATCATTTCCTCCCAGAACTGGTCGTGATGTCGATCAATTAATTAATGTTACTAAATTCGCAATTTCTTTCATTAACAGTATGGTCTATAAATGCGCGATATGCCATAAACAGTGCAACAACAAGCGCTCCCTCTACCGGCACAACGAGACACATTATGGAAACAAACCTTTCGGTTGCGAATATTGTGAATATCGCTGCACATTGCGTGGAATCATGAAGAACCATCTGCTGATCCGGCACGGGACGAAAATTAAATATAATCTAATCGTCCCCGACAAGAAAAATAAAATGTAAAAGACAAAAACGGGAAGTAAGATTTGTGATTATTTAATTTTGCAGGTTCATCCGTGCTTATCGTTGTGTAACCTGCAAGAAAACTGTAGCGACGAAGGAATGTTTACAAAAACACTTGTCGACGCATAAAGAATGTAACCGGTTCAAATGTATGTTCTGCGAATATCGGAGCATGTTTATAAGCACCATGAAAATACACATCAGGGGTAAACACGGTCGTAATATGGAAACCCAAGAACTCTCTTCGCATTTGGATACTGCAGATTCGATGTGAGTTGTATTTAATCCAATTTAGACGTTTGTTTTTATTAATAATTATTAATTATATTTTTTAGTGATAAAATAGAACTCAAAACCGAGGTCGAGGAATATCAAATGTATGTAAAAACAATTTTATTTCATTTTTTTGATACAATTTCCGCTATTTTAGTACACCAGCGGTAGTGGTAAAGCAAGAAGTGACTGACCATTATGAAAATGAGAATTGCGAGGTTGAAAACTTTGATTATCCACAACAGTATGAGCGAACAGTCGGCGATTATATCCAAACAGGTGAATTGAACATTAAAACCGAGAATATGGAGTAAGTTTGTTCCACATTAAATAATAAATATTAAGTACCCATTTTTTTTTTTTTTAGTGCAAATGAGATCTAATCGCATCTAGAAGATTGTATTGCTAAAATTGAACGTTTACCTCTGAAGAATTCGGTTAAGGAAGAACCAGTATTTCATTTTATGTATTATGATGTTAATGTTAGGAAATGACTTCTTGTTAAATGTAATATATGTTAATATTAATAAAATTGGCGAAAATTAATCTTGTCGTTTATAATAGATGGCGTTGCTTAAATACTATTTCTAAACCGGGTTGCTTGTGTGATGAAAACAAATTCGAAATTTATCATACAAAGTAAATGAGACGAAATTATTCAATAATTTCATTTTTCGCACTTAAACGATCATCCAACAACCCGATCAGTGTAATTTTTAATTACGAAATTTTCTTTTTCCCCCCGCGGCTTAATCGTGCCGCTATATCAGAGATGAAAGGGTACAGGACCTCAGGCTCCACACCCTAGTTGAGAAGTTCCGACCTTCGACCAAAGAATATTTACATGATATGAACAAGAAGCGACAGTTAGGGTACATGGAATAATTATATTTTCTATTGCGCAGGTTCGCGAGAACCGTCATCTTTCAGTTCATGCCTAACCTCAGCTCAGTTTACTTTGTACATTTGTTTGGAAATCCCAGAATTCCCAAGAGTACATTTAATTAAATTATTTATAAGACTGAAGATTTATCATACTCTAAAATATGCTAATGCTAAATTTAAAACTGTTTCGAGAAAAAATCGAAAAGCTGTTAATATTTTACGTCTCTAGTTTTCATTTTTAAAATATAACATAGGAGTTATTATAAGTATTGCATTAATAAAAATACGTTTACAGTAGAAAGTTCTAATTGTTTCCTTTCGCCATTTTATTAATTGACCAACCTATATCATACATTAATAATACAATTGTCAGTAATCATACATATATGTTGTAACAGTTTGAAATTCATTGCAATTTGCAATACCAGATGTATTTGCATATTTTCCATTTTATCTAAACATTAACATTTAATAAGAAATAAACATTATTGCAATTAAAACGTAGCTGCCACCGCTAGAATTGATTAATATTAAAATTTCCAGATGTGAATCATATCACGATATTAATAATAATACCAAAAATTATATTTGAACAAAGAAAGATAATTATGCATTTCGTCCACATTAATTATTACTCGTAGATTACCATTGACGATGTGATAAACATTAAAAACAGTGTTCTTATAAAAGTTATTCTATTTCGAATAAAAAAAATCGTTAGTGATTTTGGAACTTGGAAGATAATAGTTGCGTCTTTGATGATGTATATAAATCAGGAAACTGTGTTTAAGTGTGGAGGGTGATATTTGCAGTGTACGTATTTTTACATGACTGCAATGCGCAGGTTCCCCAGAAGTGTCATTACCAAGGTTATTAAATTTAGTAGTAAGTTTTTATTCCGTAAGTGTCGCTTCTTGTTCATATCATGTAAATATTCTTTGCTTCGACCTTCATCATACAAAGTTCATGTATTTGGAAGTTTTTGATTATGTAAGTAATCGTGCTACGAGAAATACCTGATTCTCTGGACAAAGCCCTTACAAAACTATTTGGATGTACCTGAAAATATGCCAACAGATTTATTTCTATCTCTTGTGATAATATAAAATCATTTTTTTTCCTCTTCTTTATAAAAATTGTTTCGTTGCTTCTTAATCTTCGATAAAGTTTTAAAAAATAGCGACGGTCTGGTACATCACGTCTAGCGCTCTATCTGAATTTTTGTCAAACAGCAAGTACAACTCCAACATATCACACTTTTCCAAATAAGTAAATGCCATTGTTACGGTTGAAAAAAATTGTAAAAACAGTACTTTTTCCGCACAGTAACTTTAACAACAACAAATATAAATAATTTGACAGCTACTAAACAATGTGAAGCTTTAATTTTCCATGGGTATATCGATTTCATGCAAACAAAACAAAGATAAAGATTTCTCAATAACTATTTTATTTGATATTTTTTTTATAATAGTGTACTAAGACTTTTTTGTTCAGTTTGGAATTTTCTTTTAAATTGCAAAAAAATATACAGGCCGTTCCATTAAAAAAAAATAATTTTGGACGAATATCTAGAGAACGCGACGCTCAATTGTTTTTCTGTTTTCACAATGATTAGCGCCATAAAAAATAGTACTACTTTGTCCATTTGACCGATTCTGTACCTCCAAAGATAACAAAGTTATCAATAGTGCACACTTAAGTGTGGACACACGGTATATAATATATTTTTTAGAATTCGTTTCTTGTGTTTGAAATTATGTTAGCTAAAAATTTTGGCAGTTCGTATAAAGGACTTTGATTACAGGATATTATTGGTCTTAAGGGCATATATTTTTGGAAGGTGAGAATTATTTATTTTTTAATTTTTGTGCTACATTTGAGGGGATAAACTTTTGAGTTTCCCATTTTTTAATTAAGTTGTTATTTAATTTTTTAAGGGAATTTGTTGGGTCATTTTTTTGTGCCTTATAAGTAGTTTTATCTTGTAAAAGTTCAAGAATCTTTTTGTGGTAGTCTGATTCGTCCATAATTACTGTTTTGTTTATTATGTCTAGTTTTAGTACTTTGAGGCGTGGATTTTGATTGGGAAAGGATTTAGTTTCTTGAGATTTTAAAAATAATTCTGTAAGACTTAACAGAAATTTTCATTATTTCATTAAGAGATATAATTCGTTTATAATACAATCTTAGAGTAACTATTCATTCAACATAACATCCGCTATATTCTATAAAATCATGCATTGGCACAACATATTCGATTGCTACCAATTACAAATTGGATCACAACAATAAATTAGAGTCCTAAACACATTTTGACACCAAATTTCAATCCCTTCTTCCGAAATAATTGACAGTTGCGTTCCCGCCTTGTGATGAGAACAATACTTCACTCCTGGTCGATCTCTCGTAGCTCCCCGGCTCTCTCGGGGTGATTTTGAACAAGTTTTGCCACAATTCCATCGTTGTTTTATCCAGAAGGACGTTGAAGACGAATAATACGAAGCCCTGCAACGGAGCCAATATGCAGAAGAGGTAGAGCAACACCAGCATCAACCAGCCAAAAGTTAGGAACTGGGTTAAGATGCCAAAGATCCACGTGATACCCAACATGAAGAACAGCAACACCCCTAAGCGTATCTGCACTTTCAGCATATCCACGCCGTAATCTTGAGCCTTACTTCTGGAGATCGTCACCATGATCGCTACAAAGATGGCTATGTTGATCAAGATGATGGCGGAAGCTGGTAGAATCATGAAGAAGTACAAGGCGTAACCTTCGGCGTAACAAAAACTTAAATTCCCCGATTTGTAATTATGAGGGAAGATCAACATGGCTAAAACTACCGGGATTACCGGTAGAATCCAACCGATTATCATGTAGATTGCGGCGCGAGATTTGACTTGCAGATTTTCGAAGATCTTTACGAATTTGAGATATTGCAGCCGAGCTATGATGAGCATCCAAATAAATTTGGCCAGGACGATGTAATGGAGTAAAGCTCCGATCGCCATGCACGCACCGCCATCTTCCAAAGTGTCCAAATCGGCCACGAATAGCACTATAATCTCCATTAATAAAACGATGGCTAATTGGATGGAATTTAGGCGCTTCTTGTACCAACCTTTGAAGATCAAAGCGCTGAGTAGCATCACCAGGATCCCTATGAGTGATAATCCGCATCCGATCAATGTTATTATGGATAAAGCCAGTTCGTGTGGTCCCAAAGGGTTGATTTGTGTACCATTCTCGGTTCTGATTATATTTCCTCTCAAGACCAATAGAGCAAAATGCGTGATATGGTCGAAGGTGCAATGTAACAACGTTTCATTTCCATATTGTCCTAAGATCTTCCCACCTGAAGTTGACCATTCCCCTAGTCTTTGCCGGCCGTAATCCCAATAAACGCAATTTGGATCTGTAAAGTTTAAAATCGGCCGGAAAAGGATGCTTATCGGTGTCTCTACATTCCTGCCGAGACTTGGAATGTTAACGTTGATAACTCTACTCCCAGCTGAACGATTTTCATTGGATACATCATTAAATAACCCATCATTATAGAAAACAGTATTGACAATTTTAAATACCTCCTTTTCCTCTGCCGTTAGATTATTGGTGATTCTCCTAATGAAGTTAGTTGGTACGTAAATGGCTAACTCTAAATTTTCCAAAGGTAGATCGTCGAAAGTTTGGTCGAATTTTATATTGAGAATTTCGTATTGGTCAAAATTTTCATCACCTTTCTTGTATAACGCCAAACCTATTACGTCGCTGATGAAAGGACAAGTTATCTGGGTGAGGACATTAGATTGGATTGTAGTCGATAAATCCTTTATGTCTTCAGCGATATTCACGACGAAATTTTCGATTGAATCCAAAATCTTATCGGTAGAATTTAATTGTTCCTGAGCTTCTCTAAGTACGGTAGAATTGACTCTCATTGCATTGCTGACGCTCAGCAGAAAATCCCCTTTGAAACCCCGGACATTCCTCGTAACAGACATGGAATTAAAACCCTCCGAAAGTAAATTAACATCGGCCGGAGTGAACTCTTTAAACTGATCAGTTACAGCCGTGATATCAGAGAACACTTCGGTGATGGTGTCTGTTCCGACCAGCTGGTGCAATCTATAAGTTCTTTCCGGGATTTCAATGTCGTCAGAACAAATTCCCGACGGTTCCGACCAAAATGCTCCCGTGAAGAAATCACCTTCGCATCTCCTGAATATCGGCATTCCATCATCATCCAAACATAACTCCCGCGGTGTTGCAACGGTTCCTATTAGTGTGGTGTTCCAATGCAATGGATTTCCATTCGCGATTGTGATATTGGGAAGGCAATACTCTATGTTATTTAAATATTCTATTTGGCCACCGTTATTGGTTTGTTGCAATGTCCCCAAGACGTGGGTTTGCAAGAAACTATGGATCCTCACGAAGCTTATGAGCGTCAAATCTTGGAAATAAAAAAAGATGTAAAAGTACGATTCACCTTGACTCCATTTAATCACTTTGCAATTCTTGAAAATGGTGATCTTGCAGAAATTCTCCAACATATCAGCGAATATCTTAACGTTGTGAGGACGAACTGCGATCTTCGAGATATATCGATTCCCGGATGTGTTGGAGTACGCTATAACATCTTCAGTTCTCGTCCTGACGAATCTAGATGGAGCTGATACTACGCAGAAATAAATATAAGGCGCTTCTTCAATCGCCAACAAGTATCTCCTAAAGTTTTCCCTTGATCTAGTAAAAACCAGCTTCAGCTCGACTGGAGTGATGCCCCAAACATCCCTAGAGTAACATTCTATATGTTCCAAGCCCAAATTAAACGAGGTGAATAAAATGAGCTCTGCAGCATCTCTAACGAAAGTCAAAGAAAATATCGTAACAGACTCCCCTGTTTGGAAGAGCTCCTCCATGGTGTAGCTGCAGATTTTTTCATCTGTTCCACTCGGAGTTACTTCTCTAGCCTCTGGAATATTTTGGATATCGCCACGTCTTACGTCGTATTCAATATGTTTAATGTCGGGACAAGAATCGGTGGTGCGCAACGCGCATATCGTCCGATTCTGTTGAAAACCCGACGGGCAGTGGAAGACAAAATGGCAGCCCCATAATGGGACGCACTGGATGGGTGTGCTTTGGTGATTCAAACATGCCCCCTCGCCTAGATTGTCGCAGAAGTGCTGAAAAAGAAATTAAGTTAGAAGAATTAGTTTACTGGAAGAAATTAAATGCAGGTATATTCACTGGTAACACTTGTATAGAGGGTGATTTAGGGAATGGGACGTTTCTACGCCGCCGGTTCTTCGCCGCCAGTTCATCGCCGCCGTTTCTACGCCGGGACGGTTCTACACTGGCCGTTTCTACGCCAGCCGATTCTACGCCGCATTCAAATTAAAATTACAATTACAATTAAAATTTATTGTTTAAACACATACATACAGTCATAGAAAATAAAGTAGACAATACAAAAATTATCGAATCATTTAAAAAGTAGCATTAACATTTATTTTAATTTAAAAGAATAAAAGAATTTCCGAATGGGTAATCTAAAACACCGGGGATACAATACAATCGCCGGGAATATATTAATGATGTTATGGTTATCAGCACAGACCCATTAGCACAAAGGAGGTAATCAGAAATTTTAATCCGCTTAAAATTCTAAAAACTGTTTAACAGTATTTGGTATAAATCTGGGGCAGGAGCCCTTAACACATCACTTTAAGTGTATTCGCCACAAAGTAATTATTACGTTAGTTAACAGTGATCTTAATAATGGAACCAGCAGTTCTCAGCAAGAGAGGAAACGAGAAGTTTTCCTATAACGGATATTTGTACGTTTTCGACAAAGTTAGTAAAAGGGACGCTAGTTTATAATTTTGGCGGTGCGAAGAAGTGGGTCGCTGTAAAGGAAGAATTCACACGAGGGCTGGAGACGTGGTCAACGAAATCAACAATCATTCTCACCCTTCCTCGGCAGCAGCCATACAAGTAGCAACTGTTGTCACTAAAATGAAACGTCGTGCAGAAGAAACTATGGAGGGCACAAGTGTAGTTATAAATCAGTGTGTAATCGACGTGCCTGAAGCTGTTTTAGCATCGATTCCAAATAATGCAGCCCTGAGAAAAATAATCAGAAGAAAACGGAATCAAATTAATGCTGCACCTGCTGATCCCGCACACCTGAACGATTTGGTGTTGGCAAATCCATATAAGGTATATGTGCCTCAACCAGGAACAGAAGAAACTTTTTTGCTAAGCGACGATGGAGAGGGAGCAAACAGAATTTTAATTTTTGGAAGAGAGAGCTGGTTGCAGCATTTGCATAATGCCAATACATGGTACACTGATGGTACCTTCGCAATAGCACCGAGGCTATTTTCCCAAATTTATATTGTTATGGCAACAAAACACGGAGGAGTGCATCCTATATTGTATGCTCTGTTACCTAACAAGCAGCGTGTTACATACACACGTATGTTCGAACTAATTAAAACACTAGTGCCAAATTTAAGTCCAGGATCTATCATTTGTGATTATGAATATGCTGCTTTTAGTGCCATGAAACATTGCTTTCCGGAAGTAAATGTAAAAGGTTGCTTCTTCCATTTAGCACAAAATATGAGGAAGCATTTAGCTCAGATTGGTGTTATTAGTCAATACAACAATGATGCTGAATTTGCATTGAGAGCTAAAATGGTCCTTGCATTAGCATTTGTGCCAATAGCTGATTTAGATGAATACATTGATGCTTTAGCAAATGATTTGCCAGTAGAACTTCAGCCGCTTCTAAATTGGTTTGAAGACAGCTATGTTGGCCGTTTAAATCGACGCGGGAATGGTAGGCGCCCGCCTATGTTTCATCCAACAATGTGGAATTTATACCACAGAACAATCGATGGAGAAGATCGCACCAATAATCATGCAGAGGCAGCCAATCGTCGATTGCGTTCTGAATTAGGTATGCATCACCCAACTATTTGGAAATTTATAGATGGATTGCGAAAAGTACAAAAAGGACGAGACGCTTATTTTGAGCAACTTATCGCCGGACATTTACCACCGATGAAGCTGAAAAAATACCGTGACGCTGATGAACGTATTCGAAGAATTGTCTTAGATTATGGAAACAGGGAACCTCTAGATTATTTACGTGGCCTAGCACACAATTACCAAATGACACAATAATCTTATTTTTCCTATTTATTCTTTTAATTTAAAATAAATTTTCTATTTTATTTTCTATGACTGTATGTATGTGTTTAAACAATAAAATTTCACTTATTGTAATAAATTGTAATTTTAATTTGAATACGGCGTAGAACCGGCTGGCGTAGAAACAGCCAGTGTAGAACCGTTCCGGCGTAGAAACGCCGGCGATGAACCGGCGGCGTAGAAACGTCCTAGACCCGGTGATTTATAATAGGTGCAACAAATTTTGTTATCTTATTGGGGAATTCGTTTAAAACGAAAAATGTTAAATAAATATGGGCCCTATCTTAACATTACTTTAAAAATTTACTATAAAATTATTTTGTTTTGTTGAATAACTAAGAAGATCGACTATTCTTAGCACAAAGAATTATTTTTCTCAACATCTATAAAAATTGTGACCACTTATTCAAAAGGTCATTCAATTCTCTTTTCGGCAACATGTATAAACTTTTCTTCATAACAATTTTTTTAAATATCTTCACTGTTAGCCAAATCCAATTTTTTTAACAAACCAAAAGATGACTGATATCTGTTACCTTGTTTCCTTAGAAGTAATAATAAAAAAAGTTTTCCTTATATGCTTCCAAATTAAGAATTTCTCCTTACATAATTTTTTTTCAGAAGGGAAAAATTGTAGATTAGGTTAAATATAATATGATTCACGTAAGTTTTCTAATATGTGCCTACCTGAGTCAAGTGATTCGCCTGCCTTGACGTGCACCGATTTACCGCCAAAGCAAAAATAAATCCAATCAAGATCTTCTGATACATCTTCACTTAACACTGTGCATTTTTCTAAATTCTTCTTAAACTTTCACCACTTCACAACAATGATGGGAAAATCGCGAGTGAAATAACCCAGAACGAAAAAAATCTGTGATGATAAATCATTTTCGTAATATCTTAAGTAAAGCATATTTCGTCGATAAGATAAGATGGGTGATGCATATTTTCTCTCGATACCTTTCGATGTTTTCGCAATTAGTTCCTAGGGAGTAGCGAGAGATGGATAAAACATTAGGTGAAATCTTTTTTTTTAAGATATTACAAGAAGAAAATAAATATATTTATTAATATGAAATTAAAAATTGCAATGCTTTCTAGATCTCTGTAAGATTTGTAGTGAGCCTACCTTCTACAGAATACTTTGGATTAAAAAACAAAATAATGTTAAATACAAATTTTTGAGGGAAAGGTATACCACTCACGGCGAAAAAAACTTCCCTCTTGAGGCATTTGACCACATGTGCCTAATGTCTGTGTGTTTGTGGTTGAGGATTTGTGTATATATTTGTGAAAGTGTTTGGCATCCTGGCCTATTTAAGATAAGTTATTCTATAGGAAACTGTATTGTAAAATCATTGATACATGGTTGGTGCATGTTTGACATCTACCATAGACCATAGACTGGGCATACCTACACTGTCTTAAAGGCAATTAGCTTACAGGGCAGATCAAGAAATATGAAAATAGTTTAAGAGTAAAATATCCTGATTTCGAAGAATACAGCAAACTGTTGTCAAAAAATAGTTATGGGTTGCTACTTTAAAAACAAATGAAATTTAGTATTAATCTCTGTATATAATATTTATTTTTTTAAATGTTTAACATTACTATTTATTTAAACTAACTACAAGAAGATCTGTTTCCAACAATTCCTTTCATGTTCTATCAAATCTACACTGAGAAAAATGGATTGTAGAAATTAGATAGTAAATCTCTTTATGTTAATTAGTAACATAATTATTGTCAAAACGACAATATGTGGGGTATTAAGAGTAAAATAACCAGATGTTACCATGCTTATAGTAAGAGGTAAAATCTGGATGTTACCAGGTATTCGATGCATATTCAATTTCTAACATAAATGTTCGTAACGCTCTTCCCACCCCTTGCTCTATTCATTGTCGATCTTTACCGAAGAAATCGACCAATAAGCTGTATTGCCACTCACACGTGTTATGTACTGTGATACAGGTGTACGTATTCGTGTCGGTGCATGTTTGTGTCTGCACAGAGAAAAATCCATGTTGTAATATTTACACTTCACTGTTTGACGGAAATTGTAGTAAGAATTCCTACTATTATCCAAAATTTTAGAACAACGGCGTTGCATTTTCCTATATCACGGTTACAAAAAAAGCAATAAAATTGTTTAAAAATATTGTGTGACAATCTTCTACAAAATATAGTGAAATGTTTTACAATATTTTACAACAAGTGAATATAATAAATTGCATATAATGTAGTGAAGACAGTTATAATAACAGGTGTAGCAAATTTACTGTGTTGTGTTTATTTAGGTTAGGTTAGGTGCTTGCAACAGTCACCTTACTTTGATTATTGAAAACGGCATTAATAATGAGATGGAATGAAATGAATGCTGTATAGTTTTATATCTATATAGTAGGAATATCATAATACTCATAATTGGTTTAGCTACATAAATATGTGATACTACAGCTTTTGTCGTAAAGATGGCGCTACGCTTGTTTCATAATCTTTGAAATTCGTACTCAATGTAAATTGTGATCGGTAAATGTGGCTGCGTAATATCTATATGATGCTTATACATGGTTAACGTCGTGTAAAAAGTACTGTGGACAATCGCCCACAGACGAGAATTACGAGGCGCTTCAATACCGGTAGTACTCTACAGTACACGGGCCGGTCTGATTCCCGCAATCCTGCCCGATACGACGGCAATTCGCCCGGCTGTCACCGGCTAATCAAATTATATTAATTAATTATAATTAAAAATTATTAAACTATATTTATTATAGTTTTCATTGTTAACAGTTATTATCAAATATAGTCAGCGCTACTAGACATTTTTTTCACATTTACTAACATGTATGCTCAAATTAATAATACAAATATAGTACACTTTACCATACGAGTTAATAAAAAGTATTCACAGATATTTACTATACAGATATTGTCACCGGTAATATAAAATATGATTGTCCCTATAGGAGCTATAAAATATATTAAAGTATACTATATTTATGTTAAAGAGTACTATCTATTTCTCTCAGTGTAGAAAGTGTACCTATTTAGGAATACTTTTTCATAAACAGGCAACTTTCAGATTTTGATAATATTCTTTTTGATAAAGAGCATCAGTTCGCTCCTTCGTTTTCGTTTCGAAGATATTTGCTTGATTCCATACCTATTTTATCTCAACTCTGTATACAAATTTTGACCTAAAAAATTAAAAATTTTGTGGTTTCAGTGCCGTATTTGTTTATTTCCTTCAAAATATATTTTAATTGTTTTATTCTTTTTTTTTTCTTTTCACGCGAAATTTATGGTTTTAATTTTGGTTTGGAGATAAAGTGTTCTATTGATTGTAATATTTATATAATACATAAACGTATGAATAACGAATATCCATTTAAATTCAACAGATTGTTGGAATAAAATTTATTTTGTAGAAGAAGTTTTATGTACGTAGAAGCGACGCTATCCTTGCAAATTAAAAACGGTTAAGAAACAAAATATTTTTGCTTCAAGATCTTCTATGAAAGGTAAGCTCATTATAAATTTTATTCATTGAGCGATGAGATATTAATTGTTGGAATGTGTTATTTATTTGTACACTTTTTATATATTTTTGATTATTTTTGTAATTTTGCTATTAACAATATAACGTAATAGATAGAACAAGAAGAATATATTGTTAATAATGTTGTGCAATTTGTATGTTATTTAGACTATTACTATTGACATCATTGTTACAGGTGTTATTGTTATTAATTAGTATTGTTCTTGGGTAGTGGTAAAGGGATTTATTATGTCATCACATTTATTGCATACTATTATATAAGATGACCTTGCATATTATTGTGAATCATCGATCCAAAGGTATATCGCGCGGGACCAAAATTCTACCTGCGTATTGTTAACAAAGAATATGAATCGTAACCTGATGTAAAGAAATTGTTAAGAGTTTTGTTTGAATATAGTTCTTGGGCAGAACAGACGTGTTTTTATTTTACATTATGTAATAAAATAAGCAAAACAATTCTAAATTTAACCTCAAGCGCTGCAGTCGGCATCGATAACATGGCTCCCGTGATGCCTAAACAGGCAATCCTCTGGATCTTACTGAGCGGGTTTAGAGCGTAACCCAAGCTGATTTTATATGACCTTCGTCTACAGTGCAGCTTTCAGACCCCACGTTTTAACAAATATTCCTTTTCAAGGCCAAGAGGCCCTCATGGCAATGTTCGTCACATGTTCCAGGTGGGATTTGTACGTCAGCTCCACTTCACAAGAGTCAGCATGCATACAGAGGCAGGCACATCGACAGAGACTGCCCTGCCTGAGCTAACCGGAAGAAACAGCTATCTGTGCCTTCCTAGACATTCCTAGGCAATCAGACGAGGGGTGGGAATGTCTCGGCAGACTAAATAACCTAAGCACAGAAAACTAGTTGCACTATGCTGGGTACCAGGACACACTGAAATCAACGGCAACGAGGAAGCTAATCTATTAGCAAGGAGAGCTGCCACAACTTCGTTTGTGGGATTAGAGCCGTTCTGCGGCATAAGGATGAGCACTTACAAAAAAAGAACTAAAAGACAGGAATGGGAAGCTCAGAGCTTCCCTCTGGGAAAATCTTCCTGCTCTGAGACATTCCTTGGATATTACAATAAGAAAAGAGCAAAGACCATGCTAGAACTAAGCAGAAACAGACTACGTATCCTCACAGGGCATTGTCACCTTGGGGAACACATGACAAGGATAGGTCTGAAACAGAATAGCGACTGCAGGTTTTGCGGGGCGGAAGATGAAGTCCCGAACACTTGATATCCAACCGCACTGCTATCACAGAAACTGGTGCCAACCGTCTTGGGAAAGATGTCATAGACGATGGAGAAATACCGTCTCTGAATCCATCACAGTTATTGCAATTTATTAAACCTCTCAGACTGGATGGGGAGCTATAAGTGCAGGCAAACCTTAGAAACTTATAGCTGATGTAAGGGGGCACAATAGATGAATACGTCGGGGTGCAAGGTCACCCTAATTAGATCTAAAGTAATCTAATCTGTACGTCAGTTTTGCGTCTAAAGTAAAACCTAGGTGTTTAACCTCACTAGATATGTAGAAGAATCTTAGAGCCGAAGATGGTCGGATACTGGAGTTTTGGAAGTTTCCTCCTCCATGTGAACGGAACCATAGGAAACTCGCCGTTCGTAGATCAGAAAGCAAGCCATCAACCACAAGGCACCATAGCAAGGGTGACAGCACTCCACCCCGTAAGCAGCTAGTTGCCACGGTTGGCTTTACATTACAGAGGTTCTGCGATACATGAACTCTTCTGTTTCTTATTATGGAGCGAATCCACCTCTCCACAGTTGGTTCGACTTTCTGCAGTGCCCTTTCCATCGACCAAAAGGACGCCTTGTTAAAGGCGCCTTCGATGTCCGATTTATTTGTTGTCGAGGGCAATTGCGGCTCGTCGAGCAAGCCCATAGACGGCCTACTCACACGATTTTGCTGTTTGATAGGCATATTGGTTTTCGTGTAGAGGCAATCTTGCCAGAGCCGAATCCCTTAGGTGCTTATCAATTATCTTCCATCTGGGTTTCGAGAAGAAATGAGATGAGACTGATGGGGGTAAGACTTCGAACCGAAGCGAAGTCGAGGCCTCTCCAGATATTTGGCCTGTATCCCATAGTAAAGTTGCTCTTAGTAGTAGTGTTGTGAGTATCCGAATTAAAATAATCGTTGATTCCGATTATTGAAATATTCGGATGATTCCGATTATTAAATTCGATTCGGAATCGGATGATTTCGATGATTTGTAGCAAGTTTTGCATTTTGAAATCAATGTTTTTATTGTTTCATTACCATTAAGAGCTTCTTTGATGCACAAGTTTAATGTGTGAGCTACGCAGGAATGGTGATCTAGATGCAAATGTTCTACAATGGCGTTTTTCACATTTGCACCACTACTATTTTGTCGTCTAGCTTCCATTCGTTAATAATTAGAGTAATATCTTCGGCAATGTTACTACCGGTGTGTCGCTGTTGAGTTAATTCGCGAGTTGCCAAAACATACGTGCAAATTTTTAAATTATGTATAAAATGACAAGTAAGGGAAATGTATGATTTATTACTATCAGATTGCCATATATCTGTGGTTAAAGAAACGTGATTGACTAAACTTAAAATATTTTGAAGTTTTTCAACTGTTTCGTTGTATGAATCTGGTATTATTTTGTTTGTTAATATGTATCTACTTGGTGGAATATATTGCGGATTTAGATTTTTCGTGTATTCTAAAAACCCCATATTTTCTACAATTGACAGAGGTTGAAAGTCTAAAACAATCATTTTCAAAAGGCTTACATCGATTTCATTTTCTTTTTGGCATCAGTTAGTTCAACTCTTCCACCGTGAAGTTTTAATTGCCGATATCTTGATACTTTCGTACTTACAGAACTAGAACTGGATGGTAAAGCAGAAGCTCTGGAACATGTACTTACACTAGCACTCACTATAGAACTTACAGAAGCACTAATCCCAGAACTTACCGAAGTACCACTGAGAGTAACGGTAGCCGCTTCATCTGTACTACCCATAGGTACATTACTGTCAGGATCACGTTCCTCATCCGAATTTAGTGATTCCACTTGTTGATGGTATAAAATGTTATGTTTTCTAATTAAATGTTGCTTCAAATTTGTAGTGCTGACAAAATATTTTAATTGCCGTGAACAATGCCTACAAGTAGCGCCTTTCCTATCTGGCGATAGTTTAAAAAAATTCCACACAAATGATTTTTTAGGTGGCATTGTCTGAATTAATTATTATTAATAAATAATAATAGCAAACAACCGTAATATCTACTTCTATTTTAAGTCGAGTAAGTATACTGCGGTAATGCTAGGACACTAGTACACACAACTATACAACTATAAGAATATCTACTGAAATCGTTAATATTACCACATGTCTATGTTATTTTATGCACAGCATAAGACCCCTATACTAAAGTTAAATTTTAGAAAACTACGATAAGAATACAAATTTTATGAGTACATATATTTCAAGTTTCAATTTGAAAACAATAAATTCTATTGAGCGCTTAACCGCCTAATCCTAATACAAACAAATACCTTGCAAATACACAATCTATGATGCGTCATCCACGTAGCCTGATACAAGTTGGGAGGTGTGTGAAAATGGGAGCGTAGACATTGTAGACAATATTTGTAGGATTTGGTTAGACGAAATACGGAAATCACGGATACGGAATTATATCGAATATTGAAATCATCCGAATATGTACAACTTATACGAGTATGTCGAGTGGAATATGGAATCGGAATATTATTCCGAATATCACAGTCTTCCGATTCGGGTATTCCGATTATTGAAATCATCCGAATATTTACAACACTACTTAGTAGGGTTCATAGGACTGGGGAAAGCAGTTCCCAGGGCCTGTTGTAGCAGAGCTGACTTAAAGGGTTTGAAGGATTGGATTGCCCATCGGATTTTAGATAGTTGAATTACTTTCCGCGAAAATCTCTCGCTACTTTGCTAGGATTAATTACGAAAACATTGGAACGTATCAAGAGAAAATATGCATCACCCATCTTATCTTATCAACGAAGCATTATGCTTTACTTAAGATATTAAGAAAAAGATTTATAATCACAAATTGTTTAATTGTGCGTTTATTCACTGGCGATTTTCCCATCATTGTTGTGAAGTCGTGAAAGTTTAAGAAGAATTTAGAAAAATGCGCAGTGTTAAGTGAAGATATATCAGAAGACCGCGATTGGATTCATTTTTGCTCTAGGGGTAAATCGATGCACGTCGAGGCAGGTGAATCACTTGACCCAGGTAGGCACATATAAATTTATATTTAGAATTGTCTTGTTTATTCTATTACATGTATTCTTCTTGTTCTATTCTTTAATTTATTACAACTAAAGGTTATTTATTGCATTGAAGCAAAAGTCGTATTGCATTTCCTTCAAATAGAAGAACTACTTTATATAGGGTGTCCCCTCGTTGGGTTGCATAACTTCATAGGGCTATTCCTTGTATCAAAATTAACAAAACACTTCTAGTCAGCATAGGTCCAATTCTCAACCGTTTTCGAGATACGGGTGGTCAAAAGCGCTGAAAGTCACTAGTTACGGTAACTAATTTAGACGAATCATAGACGCATTTGGCTCGAATTTCGGCATGAAATGGTTGCTAAGGAACGATTAGCTTAAATTACAGTCTTACTTCCACAATAATGAGCAGAAATTGTTTTAATGATTTTAATAAACAAGCAATGCTGTAAACATTTAAAGCTGCTCAAAATGGCGACCCTGGACTGCCAAACACAACTCTGCTCTTTGACTCAGTCCTCCTGTCCAGTTGACATTTTCCATAGTTCCACGAACTTCCTGAAATGCTCGTTGGATTTTACCTACCAGTTCTTCTTTGATAGCCGGCTTCTCTTGCCCATAAACGATGGTCTTAACATGGCCCTAGAGGAAAAAGTCGAGAGGCGTCAAGTCCGGCGAACGCGGGGGCCATGAGATGGCTCCATTCCGCCCTATCCAGCGGTTTGGAAACGCAGTGTTCAAAAAGTCGGTTACCACTCTTCCATAGTATGCCGGACACGGACAAACCACATCCTATTATGGACGTTCAAGGGGATATCTTCAAGTAGAATGGGAAGCTCTTCTTCTAGGAATCTCCTGTAGATATGGCTAGTCAATGTTCCATCAAAGATTTTCGGTCCTAGGATAACATTTCCGATGATTCCTCCCCACACATTAACCGAAAAGCGGTGCTGAAATCTACTTTCTGACAAAGCATGGGGATTTTCGTCGCTCCAGATGTGCTCGTTATGTGAGTTTTTAGTCCCATCACGAGTGAAGGTGGACTCATCAGCGAACAAAGCAATTGGGAGGAGATCCTGGTTCTCTAGGATCCACGAGCAAAATTCTTCCCGTTTTGCATAGTCGGCAGGTAAGAGATTTTGTACTTGTTGTACGTGGTATGGATGTAGCCCATTTTCACGTAAAGTCCTGCGAATCGACGCTCTTTTCTGTCCTGTGGCAGCAATTCTTCGATCCTCAGAAACTTCATGAAGAACAGCTTCAGTGTGGTTTCTTCGCGCGGGCTCTCGCTCATTAGTCTTTTTCGGGAAGGATCCTGTTTGTCGGAGCGATATGTAACAGTTCGTGATGGTTGTCCGACAAGGATGTCTTCGGTTCGGGTAGCGTTCTGCGTACTCTCTTGCCGCTGCTGAAACATTTCCTCCACAATAGCCATACAAAAATATCATGTCGGCGTACTCTTCCTTCGTAAACAGAGGCATTTTTAAATGTTCTGCGATCGAAATCCAAAACTGTCAAAAATACAACAACACTGCTTACACGACAACTGTCCAAAAGCCTACGTCAAGTGCATTGGATCTAAGTTACCAGTCGAACCAACTACGTCCATGATTCATCTAAATTAGTTACCGTAACTAGTGATTTTCAACGCTTTTGACCACCCATATCTCGAAAACGGTTGAGAATTGGACCTATGCTGACTGGAAGTGTTTTGCCAATTTTGATACAAGGAATAACCCTATGAAGTTATGCAACCCAACGAGGATCTCATATTTTACAAGCAATAGATTTTAAAGATCCCAATATGTGTTTTCTCTGTTAATTGATTAATGTAATATAAAATATTCATAGTCCAGCTAATGATATTTAGCCAATTTTAGTAAGTGAAAATCTTTTAGAGGACTTTCGGAAAAGATTAGTCGTGGATGGCCGGCTCTTTCTTTTAACTGCAAACGTAATTTTGCAATTTACTGTGCATAAGTCAAAAAATCCTGAAATTCAACTAGCCCACATTTTCTTAAAAATATTTTTCAATCGTAAATATTTAATAATAATTCCATTTTAGGATCTTATGGAAAACTAGAGAGCTCCTTGTTTGGTTATCGTGATATTCCGAAGTGAATATGCAGTACAAGATTTTTACTCTGATTATTTTTACCTCGCTGATGAATGACCCAAGTAAAACTTACCAAATCAATCCACAGAATTTCGTCTCTTGCCCTCCTAACGTTACAACGACAAACGGAAAAATAGTGCATTGGAATGCCACTCTAATAGGAGATTTGGCAACACCATGGGAATTATGTTTGGATAATAATGGAATGCCCATAACCAGGAAATGTAAAAGATATGTTTTGACAGAAGCATACTGGTTGGAGCCATCTGGCAATTGCTCTGATGAATCTGAAATCCCAGATCAAACTTCTAAATTGCATCAGCTCATTAAAACGGAAAATATCATCGAAGTATTATCGAATATCACAGCAGTAACTGATGAGTTTGAAGAGTTTATTCCTATGGATGTCCACTTGCTTTCCGAGGGTTTGAAAGCTATATCTGCCGCCATTAATGTGAGTGCTTTCGAGGACGACTTTCTCAAAGAAGTCAGCAATGCTATGAGAGTCAATTCTAGCGTACTTAGAGAAGCTCAGGAACGGTTAAATTCTACCGATAAGATCTTGGATTCAATCGAAAATTTCATCAATAATATCGCTGAAGACATAAAGGATTTGTCGACTACAATCCAATCTAATATCCTCACCCAGATAACCTGTCCTTTCATCAGCGACGTAATAGGTTTGGCGTTATACAAGAAAGGTGATGAAAATTTTGACCAATATGAACTTCGCAATATAAAATTCAACCAAACTTTCGAAGATCTACCTTTGGAAGATTTAGAATTAGCTATTTACGTACCAACTGACTTCATTATGACGATCATCGATAATCTAACGGCACAGGAAAAGGAGGCATTTAAAATCGTCAATACTGTTTTCTATAATGATGGGTTATTTAATGATGTATCCAATGAGAATCGTTCAGCTGGGAGTAGAGTTATCAATGTTAACATTCCAAGTATCGACAGGAATATAGAGACACCGATAAGCATTCTTTTTCGGCCGATTTTAAACTTCTCAGATCCAAATTGCGTCTATTGGGATTACGGCAAGAAAAAAATTGGGAAATGGTCAACTTCAGGAGGGAAGATCTTAGAACAATATGGAAATGAAACGTTGTTACAATGCACCTTCAACCATACCAATCATTTTGCTTTGTTGGTCTTGAGAGAGAACATAATTAAGACGAAAAATAAGATGCGAATCAATCCTTTCCTCTCTTGCCCTCCTAACGTTACAACGACAAACGGAAAAATACTGCATTGGAATGTCACTCTACTAGGCGATTTGGCAACACCATGGGAATTATGTTTGGATAATAATGGAATGCCCATAACTAGGAGATGTGAAACAAAGTCTTTATCTTGGTCGGAACCATCTGGCAATTGCTCTGATGAATTTGAAATCCCAGTTAAAACTTCTAAATTGCATCAGCTCATTAAAACGGCAAATATCATCGAAGTATTATCGAATATCACGGCAGTAACTGATGAATTTGAAGAGTTCATTCCTGTGGATGTCAACTTGCTTTCAGAGGGTTTGAAAGCTATATCTGCCGCCACTAATGTGAGTGCTTTCGAGGAGGCCGTTCTCAAGGGAGTCAGCAATGCTATGAAAGTTAATTCAACCGTACTTAAAGAATCGCAGAAACAATTAAATTCCACTGATAAGATCTTGGATTCAATCGGAAATTTCGTCTTGAATGTCGCTGAAGACATAATGAATGTGTCAACTACAATCCAATCTAATATCCTCACCCAGATAACTTGCCCTTTCATCAGCGACGTAATAGGTTTAGCGTTATACAAGAAAGGCGATGAAAATTTTGACCAATATGAAATTCTCAATATAAAATTCGACCAAACTTTCGAAGATCTACCTTTGGAAAATTTAGAGTTAGCCATTTACGTACCAACTAACTTCATTAGGACAATCACCAATAATCTAACGGCACAAGAAAAAGAGGTATTTAAAATCGTCAATACTGTTTTCTATAATGATGGGTTATTTAATGATGTATCCAATGAAAATCATACAGCTGGGAGTAGAGTTATCAATGTTGCCATTCCAAGTCACGACAGGAATATAGAGACACCGATAAACATTCTTTTCCGGCCGATTTTAAACTTCACAGATCCAAATTGCGTCTATTGGGATTACGGCCAGGAAAAATTTGGGAAATGGTCAACTTCAGGAGGGGAGCTCTTAGGACAATATGGAAATGAAACGTTGTTACAATGCACCTTCGACCATATCACGCATTTTGCTTTGTTGGTCTTGAGAGAGAACATCATTAAGACGAAAAATATGATGCCAATCAATCCTTTGGAGTCACACAAGTCAGCTTTGTCTTTAATAACATTGATTGGATGTGGATTATCATCCATAGGAATTTTAATTATACTATACAGTGCTTTGATCTTCAAGAATTGGCATAAAAAACGGTTACATTCGATTCAGTTAGCAATCGTCTTGCTTATGGAGATTATAGTGTTATTCGTAGCTGATTTGGATATTTTAGGAGAAGGCCATGCTTGTGCAATCATAGGCGGGCTACTACATTATATTATATTGTCAAAATTCACCTGGATCCTAATCATAGCCCGCCGACAGTATCTCAGATTCGTCAAAGTTTTGAAAAACCTCGGAGTAAAATCTCGTGTGAAAATCTACATGATAACCGGATGGATTCTACCGATAATTCCAGTAGTTCTAGCCATGTTGATCTTCCGAGATAATTACACATCAGGGCAAATGAATTTCTGCTATGCGAAAGATTATACTTTATACTTTTTTCTAATTTTACCAGCTTCCATTATCATTTTGATAAACATAGGCGTATTCTTCTCAATTATGGTGGCTATTTCCAGGAGCAAGGCCGGAAATTTCGGCGTAGATCTGCAAAAGATCCAAATACGTACGGGAGTGATGCTGTTCTTCATGTTGGGCATCACGTGGATCTTTGGAATCCTGACGCAATTCCTAGATTTCGGCTGGCCGATGCTAATATTGATTTATCTCTTCTGTATATTGGCGCCATTGCAGGGCTTCGTTTTATTTGTTTTCATCGTTCTCTTAGATAAGACAACGGTAGCATTGTGGGAGGACATGTTCAAGATGGTCTTCAAAAGCTCAAGAAGCTACGATGTTTTGCAGGCCTCCAAAGAGTCAGATACCCATGAAAGGTCGACGAGGAATGAGGTATCGTACGCCTCGCAAGGTGAAAACGTCACATTTACCTATTTCTTGAAGAAAGACTGAAGACTTGACGCACAGAAATATTATTCCAACGGTATTTGCTACATAATTCTTGAATATTTTATGTAAATGTTCAATTTTAACATTTAAATATGGGAAAGTATTATTTAATATTTCATGTAATTGCGAATATCATACATTATTAGTGTATATTTTTTATTATTAACACAGAATTTATATAAAAATAAATAAATATCTCTTTTTTATTGCATCGTATCTGGCCTAATCTACTGTTGAAGCTGATATTTACCATAGAGATGATAGAGTGCTGATATTGAACTCAAAACTGCCATCAATTGAAATGCGCCAAATTGGAGCACAAACGTCATCAATGACGTCGATACCATGGCGGATATTCAAATAAATAAAGTTAAGGATATCAATAAATTTTAATAGCACTTGCAATTTGTAATGATAATTAGTAGCATATGTTAGATTATATCCTATGTATTTTATATGGCATTGTTTTTTTTATTAAAGTTGTAGACATCTTAGAACCATAGACTATTTCTAAACTTACGATGAACTTCATTCGTTCTCAGGTTTAATAAGAGAGAAAAGAAAAAAATTCTTTCAACGCCATATAAAAGCACGTAGGAAAAATCTAATACAAGTTTCATGAGATCTTCACGACTTGTCATAACAATCCAACATTGTATGTTGTCTTTAGGAGTAAATAATATACTGCAGTAGTTGTTGTATAATTTATTGATGATTAAATAATATTAGTTTACTTAATTCCTGCCTTATTGATTTTCCTTGTATTTTTTCTGTAAACCTCTTCGCTAATTTATGAAATCTAACTTTGCTATAAGACCATATTATGGTTTTACTTAAAATTGAAACATGAGTTTCTTCCAGAGGTGACATATCTAACAAATGATGGGATAAACTAGAAAAAAATGTTTTGGGCAACATGACTTGATAGTAAATAAACAAAAGTCGTTAGGAAGTTTTCTTCTTGTGGAATCTTCTTTCCTGTCAAGACCATTACTTCCAAATTTGTTTTTCGGTGAACTGGCAAATATATCGTACTTTCTTAGATGGGCAGATTAATTTACCTAAGAAATAGTGAAGAAAATTTCAAGAAATATATATGTTATACATCATTTATTTACTTAAACCCTTTGTTTTCAGGAATATCAAGTGATTCTAAATAAAAATATACTTTTTTAGATTTTCTTTGTCCGAATTCAATGTTGGAATAACTCCCTCTTTAAATCCCACAATCTGTCCCGTTCTATCAAAATCCTTTTTGAGGAAATGTAGTGAACAAACATATGCACGCTTACTTTTGCAGGGATTTATGATACCCCCTGTAACAGTAATCCACACAACAATGTTGGGCATTCTACAAAAAATTATTTCACTTAGAAACACCTAGTATTATCATAATTTCAGAATATTTTTAAGCCATGGCATTATTCTGCAACTTACATATGAAAAGTTAGTTCTTCGTCATCTTTGTAACTATTGCTTTTGCAGGATTTTACACGACACGATGGCCTCACTTTTCTTTAAGGAAAAACTACCTGGATTAATTGTCATATAAGCCTAATTGTTAATGCTATAATATGCATACTTACACCACAGTCTTACACGTAAAACAAAAATATCGCGTGAATAATATATAATATTCGAAACAGTCCGTGAAAAAATAAAGCAAAGAAAGTAAATAAAACAATCAAACTGGAAGGTTAGGTAACATCAGTAACACTTGTCAACTTGCAAAAAACTTAACGTGACTTGACGCAAATACTTCCTAAAGAAAACTAACGTAAGCATGACACTACATGAAACATGACGCCTGTGTTCCAAGATGTCCTTTAGTCTTTTGATGGTGCGCCGTAGCGATGCGCATACGGTTCATTGGCAGTCTATCAGGTCTGTGATATTTACTTGTTTCTCTCTTAAAGGAACAAGAAACTGAATGCATTCAATACAGCGACTGTAGTTATATAGATTTGAGTCTGTGAGTAAGAAAAAAATAATATATAGATAGTTCAAACGTTTATAGTTAGTCGTTTTTTGAGTTCCTTCATTGGTTAAGTGCAGTTGTAATAAGCAATTTAATAATAATAATACTAATAATAATTAAATGTTATTCCTGTTTCAAAGTACAGCAATTAGAATATTGATGGAAAGGAACACAGAAAATATGTCACAAAAGAAGGGTACAAATTAGTGTTTTTATTCTATATTTAAAAATTCATCGACCGTCTATGGCGTTGCTTCACATACAAAGCGAAATATTTTATTTTTATAAGAAGCAATAGATTTTGCCTCTCTGATTGCGTCGGATAACTTGTTGTAAATTTTTACAACGTCGTGAGTTATGTTTTCTTTTGTACGACATATAACAGAGGCAATGTTTGCATGGTACACAGATCTCATTGTGTAGTTATTAGTCACATGATTTAGGATTTTAAGTCCGTAGCAAGCACGCTGAGCTTATTACTAAGGCGAAGGATTTTACATTTTTTAATACGAGAGCGGCAAACAAAAATATACATACATATGACATATAGTACCTTACTATGTACTATAAACCGCAAAAAATCCTTATCGCACAAGTGTGCATCAACACAAGATAAACATCTCATTGTATTGGACGGCGGCCAAACTCGAAGTTATGTCATGTATTGATGGTATGCAGAAAAGCTCCAGTGGCGTAACTACTATACAGTGTAGCAACCGTTCATAGCACGATGCATGTATTAGTAACTACTGGTCGACTGTAAATGGGCGTGCCACCTTGAATTGCCACGCCTACTTAGCGGAACGCGGATGGCATTTACAAACGATAGCGGACGTATTATAAGTTACACGTATAAATGTATTGGGGCATATAGGCAAATCAAAGTCTTTTAGAGTTCTATGTTATAGCATAAGTGATTAATAACATTACATGTGGTAGAAAATACTATTCCTGAAAAATAAAAAGCACTGTTAGAGGTAGTGTGTTCCCGATATAAGTAAATATTTTTAGTTGTTTGAAGCATCAGATAATCACTGATAACATGTCAGTGAAGTAATTCATCACAGCCTCATAAACAACATAAAAAATCAAAAATAAATAATCAGAACTCCTAAACTTTAAAATAAAAACTAAAATAATATTGTTCAACAAGTATAAAATCTAAAAACGCAACTATAATAAAATAATGGAAAATAAAATATTTAATTCTTAAAACAGAATTGTATTCAACATTGCAATAAACCTGCAATTAGCTAAAAGAGAATATTATTCTTAAACAATAATAAAATTTGAAGTAAATTAATTTATTAAGTGTTCAAATAAACCTCCCTCTTGATAAGAACAGTAACCCAACCGATCATAAAAATTCCGACGAACATTTGTTAACATATCTGCTGTGACAGTATTACTGATTTCAATAATTCTCGCGCGCAGTTCCTCAAGGTTTGATGGCCGTTGATCACCGTATCCGTATATTGTATTATGTAAAAAGGGCCATAAAAAGAAATCGATTGGAGCTAGATCAGGGGACCGCGCTGGCCATTTAATAGGGTCCGAGTTACCGATCCATCTGTTTTCAAAAACCGCGTTTATAAAGTTTGTTACAATGCGTGTATTGTGTGCTGGGCAACCATCTTGCTGAAACCAAACTTCATTTATATTAAATCGCTCCCGTATTGACGGAATAATATTATTTTCAAGTAACTGTAGGTATCTATTTCCGTTTAAATTACCGTCAATGAAAAAAGACCCAATTATATAATTTCCAATGATACCTGCCCATTCATTTAGCTTCTGTGGATACTGCGTTCGCGTTGGTATATTTAAATGTAGATTTTTACGCGACCAGTAACGACAAACTGCGCGGTTATGATGCCCGTGTAGGTAAAATGGTTTTTCATCTGTGAACAATACGTTGTTAAAAAAAAATTGGTTATCGTGATATTTATTTATCATTCTTTCGCAAAATTCCATTCTGCGATAATAATCATCGGGAAGAAGTACTTGTGAACTTGTAAATTTGTATGAACGATATTTATTAGTACGTAAAATCTTATGAACCGTTGATTTAGAGATACCTAATTCGCGAGCAATTTGTCGAGATGACATAGTGGGATTTACTTCAACTAAAGCACATACTCGAATTTCTATATCGCTTACATTCTTTATTTTTATTATTTACTAAAGAAAATGTAGTTTTAAATCGATTAACGGTCCTACGAATGGTGCTTGCATTGGGAATTTGACTTTCGGGGATATTAGCTGCAAATAAATCCCGAGTTACTTCCGCGGAATTACCACCGTAAAAGTGTTTAATCATGAAGAGTTTTTGCTCCGGCGTATAGTACTCCATTTTTAAAATAACCGTTATCTACCTACCAACAACGCGTTTTATTAAATAGTACGAGCGAGTAGTTCTCCCGACGAAATATAAAATGCATCTGACACGCACGTGTGCGAGCGACGGCTCACGCGCCTGTGCGGCGACAGCGTAGAAATGTGGATTTCTTGGCAAATACGAGTGCATCATAGCAATATGCTAATGTAATCCAGTCGAATATTCCGTATACTTCTTTACCGTTCTAATGCACGGATACCTCTGTGTATCTCGCTTACACTACAGGATCGCTATAATGCGGACGCAGGCGGACAATTGGTATAAAATATCAATGTTGTATGTATATTTTTGCTTGCCGCTCTCGCATTAAAAAATATAAAATGCTTCGCCCTATTAATCACACCTTAAAAATAAAATCACAAGATCGTAAACAGTCTGTATACATGTGAAGTTGTACATTGCCCATACGAGTGAATCACACATGATATAGGTACGGATGTCGTTTCCGCAGATTAGTAATGTGTTATATTGTGTAATGCAGTAACTATAGAGGAAGAATCAGAGGAAACCTTTCACAAAATAATCCTACAATTAAAAAACAATACTGCACCAGGATATGACAAAAAATAACTACAAAGATATTAAAACAAAACAGAAACAAATTACCACCAATATTGGTAAAGTTAACCAACAACATTATAAAAAGTGGACACTACCGTGACTCCTTAAAACGTACAATAATCATACCTATCCATAAAAAAGGCAACAAGACAAAGATAGAAAATTATCGCCCAATATGTCTACTTTCCACATTAAACAAAATATTAAAAAAAAGCATACAAATACAACTAAGTGAATATCTATCATGTAATAACATCATACATAAAAATCAATATGCTTTTCAAAAAAACTCGGGAACCATATCTGCTACAATTGACTTAATAAATAAAATAAAGAATGAAACAGAGAAAAACAAGACGGTAGTAGTACTTATTCTAGATATGAAAAAAGCGTTTGACACTATCTCCAAAACGAAATTAGTCGAAAAAATTGATGCTCTGGGGATAAAGAACGCAAATAGTAACTTAATAAAAACAAATTTATCAAATAGAGAACAAACAACAATAGTCAACAAAATAGAAAGTCTACATCTACAAGCAGAATATGGAATCCTCCAAGGAGGTAATATACCACCGATATTGTACATAGACTATACAAATGACATCTTTAATTTGAAGATCCACGGAGAAATATATGCATACGCAGATGATGTATGCATCGTTTACTCAAGCAAGAGCGACCAACACTTGCAGCAACACATTATAGAAGATGTGGACAAAATAGAAGATTGGTGCTATAATAATCTAATAACGATAAATGAGAAAAAAACAGAGTGCATGGTATTTACAAAAAAAACATATAAACCCACTTTTAACATCAAGATTAAAATATAAACCATAACTCAAACCTACCTAATAAAATATCTAGGATTAACCATACAAAATAACCTAAAATAGGATACCCACGTAAAAAATTTGATAAAAAGAAACACCATGATTATAGCAGAAATGCAAAAAATTGAAGACATAGTACCAGAATATCTGAAGAAGTCTGTATATCACAGCACATTTACGTCCCATATTAGCTATCTAATAAACCTATGGAGCCATACAACTAAGCAAAATTTAAATAAACGACAAAGACAGCAGAACAAGATACTAAAGACACTGTATAACATGGACAAATGGACACCATCAAAGGACGTTTACGAGAAGACGCAAGAATTAAATTTACAACAATTAATAACATTCAGAAATCTCGTTAAATTTAAAAGCAAGATAAGGATGGAGGTATACCGGCAGTACAACATGTAGCAAGGTGCATGGCAACGCTTGCTATACGTATTGCAATTTTTTTTTGTGTATATACATACATTTTGTAAACTGTATAGTTTGTGTTTGTTTAAATAAATAATTGTTCAATCAAAAACAACTTTTTTTAAACTGAACATAGGAAAATATTAAAATTGTATGTTCAGACTTGCAGAAAACCTCAAGGTATACTTTTATAAGGTCAAGATAAGAATTAAAAAAAAAGAAGGAATATTTATTGTTTATTAGTAATATTTTAGTATCGATAATATCACAGATAGATAATTCTTATTATTTATAAAATAAAACGCTCACCGACTTATCGTAAATGGCCTATCATTCTGCGTACTTTCAGTTTTATCACTTAATTCACTACTTTTTGAACTAAACCTATTCTTCACCGACGACCAATGTTCCATCCAAGTATTCCTGGTGGTGCGATCCAGGGCCACGACAAATACGGACAGGACGAAACCTTGCGCAGGCGCTATGATGTGGAAGAGATAAGACCCGGCCAAGGAGAACCATCTCCATGGCGACACCAAAGCGAACACAAAGATCCAAGTGATCCCCAACATGAACGGTAAGAGTATCCCAATCCTGGTCATCTTCTTATTGGCTCCGGAGTTGTTTTTCTGTCGCTGGCTTTTGCAGATGTTCACCATAACCAACAGATAGATGGTAATATTCACCAGGATAATTAAGGAAGTGGGTATTATCACGAAATATATCAGGATCTCTCCTTTGGCCGGGCAAAATTCGCAGAATAAGCATTCTGAATGCAAGCAAATGGGAATTACGATTATCAGAGCAGGGGATATCCACCCTATCATGAAGGATTTGAGGAAGTTCGAAGAGACGTGGTCGAAAACCCTGACGAACTTCAAATATTGCGTGTAACCGATCAACATCATCCAAGAAAATTGCGACAAGATGAAATAATACAGGATAATATAGGTGATGTAAGAGATGTCATTGTCTATTAGAAAGAGGAAGGTCTCACAGGCCATAGCGATCTCCAATTGGATGGTGTACATGCGTCTCTTATACCAATTCTTGATGAAAATCAAGGTTAAAATGGTGACGAGTAATCCAAATAATGACAAGGTGCAACCCAATAGCATTATGGATTTTAAAACGAAATGGTGCTTCTTGTAAATGGCTTCGACGACTGTTTGTGGTTGGGCGTAATTTATTGAGATGGAAAGACTTGATAAGATATCGAAAAGCGGGTTTTGATTATGGAGATTTAAAGAGCTCGATTGGCTTTCTTGAACGGTCAGTTCAGCATAAAAGAATTTTTCTTCATCGCAAGATGTGTTCTTCTCCTTATCGTAGAGAAACATATAAGTTACTGGGGGATAAATACATTCAATTATCATATTTTCCGCGTAAATATCTTCATTGAGAACCGTGAACCATTCTCCTGGCTTATCAATGGTGGAGTTTCCACTTAGCAAAGGTTTTGAGTAAATGTCGAAAAGCCCTGTACAGGTTTTACTGCAAAATCCCGCTATACTAATCCCAATTACTTTGCTGACGACCTCATTGCCTTCACCCAAAGTAAATAAACGATTATTCTTAAAAGCTACAATTATCACTTTGAATTGTCTTTTCTCCTCGATCGACAAAGATTTGGATAAGGAGCTTATGAGATCGGCAGGGACATATCCAGCCAATTCCAAGTGATCCAACGGTATATCCTCATACGTTTCATTCGAGAAGATCTCTTTAATCGTATAATTGGCAAAAGAATCGCCCAAATCATAATTATACATCCCCAAACCGCTTATCCCCTCCTCGAAAGGATTGGTAATTTGGAAAATGAAATTTGGCTTGACCATACGTTTTAAATCGTTGGGCTCTTCCGTAACGCGATTGAAAAAAACATTAACCGCACCCAAGATATAACTGGACGCGTTGAACGTTTGACATCTCTCGTTTAGAGAGGAAAATATCTCTAAGGTATTGTCCAATGTCTTCTCGAAGTGATCGAAAAGATTATACATGTATTCTTCAATTGTCATGTAATACAGGGCCTTCGATAGTAGAAATAAGTCGATGCACGTGAATTCGGTTATCCTGAAGGAGATGGCGGTCAAACTTTCGAAATTCCAAGAGCCGTTCACTGCGTATGTCACCATGATCCTATGAAGGAAGTCGGTGACGTTTGAAGTAGGGAAAGTCCCCGAACAATTGCCTATGACCTCCTTCCAAACCCCCGGAGAAGAATAATCTCCGCCGCAGTCCCTATGCGGTATGATGCCGTTTTCATCGGAACAGAATTCGTTTGGATACCCTGGTGCTCCAATGGGAGTCCTGGTCCACGTTAGTTTATGTTCGCCAAGGTAAGTAGTGCTCTCTTCACAGAAGATGCTCGTAGTTGTGAGCTAATAAATGAG
Source organism: Cetonia aurata (assembly GCA_949128085.1). Taxonomy (NCBI): domain Eukaryota; kingdom Metazoa; phylum Arthropoda; class Insecta; order Coleoptera; family Scarabaeidae; genus Cetonia; species Cetonia aurata. Next base: position 32,793,834 of record OX421889.1, on the reverse strand, counting down.
ATAATTCAATGTTATTATATTTATTCTATTTTTTCAGTTGGAAAGAACTATAGTTACATAAATTTTAGAACGAAACTTTCTTGAGAAAACGTGGTATCTTTCTTTTCTTTTTTTTTTAATATTAAAATTTTTTTTTTTTGATAACCACATACGAAAAATAATACTTTTGTACTGTCAACGCGTCACTTTCCTTACTTTGTGGCACTCTTTTGTGAAGATTATGAAGTCTTTCTGTGTTCGGTTGTCAAAATAGCTGTCAAATAATCTGTTATTCAAACATGAGTGATCTGTATTCTGAACGCTACAGATGTAAATAAATTGATAAGCAAACGAGTTAGATAAAGACACTTTCCAGCCGTGGTGTGTACAATATTTTTTCGACTACAGCAAAATATAACAAATTTTGAAAATTATACAAATGAAGACATTTTAAATTTTTTATTAGCAATTTAAAGCAAGGATATGAAATTGTAACATTTATTGATCAAAATCAAATAAGGATTTATGTAAACGTAGAGTAAAATGGAAAAACAAAAATAAGATAGAGGAAATACCTCAGGAAATACGAAAGTTAGAAAGATGTGGTTTTCGGTTTTCGCTTAACCATGAAACAGCACACGTCTTTTATTTTAAAATTGTTGCGTTTAAATTACAGCGTTATTAAATAGGGATCTGTAGTTTTCGAACTCTAAAATCATGGATAACTTGATTTTTTAAAATTGACGGGTATAGCAATTTTTGCATAAGTGGATGTAAAATTTAATTTTCTTTCGATTTTATATGGGTATTATTGTGTCTATCTCCGACGGTTTTGGAGATATTCGCAATTTTTCAGTTTCTCACGATAGATACGTATTGCGAAGCGCCGTCGCCGCCGGCCACCTTCCCCTCGCATTTCACCAGGCTTGGGACTGGCAGCAATAATACTGGCATGCTTAGAAAGGTATTTGCAAACACAGAAGACACTGCAAATGTCATTTTTTTCGAAAAACGTTATGTAATTCGGAAACGGTACAACTTAGCCCCAATGTATCTCTAACGTATTGTTATTTAAATTTAACAAGGAATCCAAAAGTGCAATAATATACAGGGTGTTCTATTTAAAATAATAAAGTTAGTAGTTACTTCCGGTACAACCGGAAGTCCGCCGTTTTTTAAACTAATTTTAACATGTGTAGAATATGATTCGAGGCAACATCTATTTTAAACATTTTTTCAAAATGGCAAAAATAAATCGGCTAGGGATCGTTGCATCTTAGGCTTTATAAACGTTTTTCTGTTTTCCAATGTGGGCATTTTTCCTTTAACAAACAGTGTACATACGTGCAAAGTATCTTTTGTAAACAACACCACTTTATTGTAAATTTATTGTGAATCGTTCAGATTTAGCTTTGTATGATGTACATTTATGTATATTATATTATAACTTCCTTTTGAGCTTCTCTATGCATACAAATACATACCAGGTCAGTGATTATATATAACCACTGTACCAGGTAAACAGTTATATTGCATAATAATAAGTTATGGTTATGACATTCCATAACACGAACACTTTTAACAGTTTCAAAACAAGTTAATATGATTCATCCATATTTACTATACTACTTACCGGTTCTACGCTAATTAAATGTGGATAAACGTAAAATAACAACAAAAACCATTCTGCATTTTTCATATCGCACATGTTTACAACATTTTAATAAAGTGATACGTTTTTAAAGAAAGCACGAATTATATATTTAAAGTCGATGGCTCTTATATTATGGGTTATGCTGTTGTAGCGTTTGAGCGCTTTCAAATATACTAATCGTGGACTTTCACGGTGAGAAAATCAAGGTTTCCCTCCTATCTGAACAATTCTTGGAGGTACAAACATATATGTAGGAATCGTTAGAGTGGAAATTTTACCCATTAAGTTGGGTATTTTTTCATAACCAGGCTAGCTATGTATATATTAGATATATAGACATATACTATGCAAAAACTCGATATATAAGTATTTTATATTTATGACTATATGCGATGTTGAATAATTTAGATATATATACTTTTCCGAATACAAATTTTAATTAATTCATATTCGCTCAATACGAAAACATCTACAAACATTCTAATGTTAATGTAATAGTAATAGTATCAATTTATTGACATTTGGTATAATGTACATATACATTACACATTACAGAAATGTCAAAAAGACTAAATCCCTTAGTGGTGTTCTTCCTTTAGCCTTCCACCACGTCCAAATTTTCATAGGTTTGCCAAAAGTACAATTTATCTGCTTCGTTCACGTTCAATTTCTCCAATTTAGTTTCATTTCATTTTCCAAAAAATCCCAAGAATTTTAAAACCAAATATAACGTTCCTGTCATTTTGACATGACATTTTAACTAATGTTTCGGTTGATCAAATGGAATATCCGTGAAAAGTCCTTTAATTTGATATGTCACATGACCTGTTTCGAAGAAAGTCAATTTTTCAAAAAAAAAAGAAATCGAAAATTAAAATTATACAATGTAGGTCATGTGACGTATCAAATGAAATCTTTTGTGGCGTAGATTTCATTATTTTTTCAAAAGTTCTATTTCGCATGCACAAAAATTAAATTTGAAAATTAAACAATTGAAGATTAAAAAAATATTTTATTTGTAGACTAGGCGATAAATCCTTTATTTTGGCATGTAATATGACGCGTTCGAAAATTTTGATTTTTGAAAAATTAAAAATTTACGTAGCATTTTTTTAAAATATTTTATATTATTTTAATAACATCATGTAACGTATCAAATTAAAGCTCTTGCAACGTAGATTTCAATAAATATATTTCCAAAAATCCTACTTTTAATTCACAAAAATTATATCTAAAAATTAAACTTGTAAAATTCTTCTAAATTGATCTTATGTAGTAGTATTTACTTTTTTTTAACGACGTTTTCTCAATCGGTAGTTCACATTTTCAATTTGATTAATTTTTGTGTTAAAGGCAGATAAATCCAGTCAACCAATTGTCGTCCATCAAAATTCAAAAACAAAATGATAATATTATTATTAAATAGGAAAAAGTACATTTTTATTTCTAAAGAACAGTCAGTGATTATATATAAGTGGATAAACCATGTCCATAAGACCACAGACAAGAGAATATACAGACTGTCAGCTAAATGTAATTTTTTGGAAACATAAAAGGAAGCAGGATGTTTGCCGCTGTTTCCCTGTGCTATATATATACACCCTAACTTGAACTAATCGGCACGCGATGGCGCCGCTAAAATACAGGAATTATGTGCGACGTTGTCAATAATTTTGATTCATTTTCACATAAGGAAACGTAATTAAAAAGTATGAAATATACACGGTATTCGTGTGTATGTAAGATATTTAATGATATTATGATGATATAGTCAGAAATGCATAAATATGAAAACTAATTGCTATAATTTGATTTTAAATTAATTAATATAGATATGTACATATAATTACCATCTACAAACAACAAGCTAATAATAAATAAAATATTAATAGAATATTTGTAGGTTATTAGGAATAAATAATACCTAAATTTTATTTTCACCATAAAAATAAATAAAAGAATCATCCAGAATGTCAGAAAGAAACAAGAACACAATAAAATAGTATGCACTGCCTTAATTTTAAAAACTACACGCTTGCGATCACAGCGGAACTAAATGTTGCCCTTAATTTAAAAAATGGGAAAATAACGACCAAACATCTTTGTGAAACATGCATACCGATGCATTTTCTAACGTTAGCGGGAACTTTTATATTAATATTAGCCGCCATTTTTAAGGACATTGGAAGTTGTGGAAAAAAAATAAATGTGATTTTCGTAAGTTTGAGAGTTTGGTTATCGGCTTCTAGAACGACAATACGTAAATCTTGAAGGATGTGATCGGCGGATATAATTATTACTGGTACCAATCCTGACATTAGCGGACATTTTTATATACATAAATATAACCCGCCAGTTTTGAAGAACATTGGGGGTTATGGGAGAAAAAATAAATGCGATTTTTATAAGTTTAAGGGTTTGTGCATCGACTTCAGAAATGACAACTCGTAAATCTTGAGGGATGTCGAAGATGTTGACGGATATAATTATTACTGCCATGTCGTCTTACTCGTACACTTCCTAACATTCGCGGAAATTTTTATATAAATACTACTCGCCATTTTTGACGGACATTGGAAGTTGTGGCAAAAAAAATAAATGTGATTTTTATAAGTCTGAGAGTTTGGTTATCGGTTTCAAAAACAATAAAACGTAAATCTTGAGGGATGTCGAAGATATCGACCGATATAATTATTACTGCCATGTCGTGGTACTGGTACACTTTCTAACATCAGCGGATTTTATTTAAATATTGCACGCCAATTTATAAAGAGATTAAACTTGTGTGGGAAAAAATTGTGGAATTTTGATAAGCTTGAAGGTTTGTTTATCGACTTCAGAGATGACATCACGTAAATCTAGGGGAATATCGATGATGTCGGCGGATATAATTATTACTGGCATGCCGTCCTACCGATGCACTTCGTAACTTTAGCGATAATTTTTATATGATTACCTGCACAAACATGTAGGCATGGCATATACCTAATCTAAATTTATTTCGGTGTTATTCAGTAATAAATTATTTGAATAACGATTTATTTGGTGCAAGAATCATTCCAATAATGCTTTATTCAAATAACGTTTTATTGAAATAATTCTTCATTTAAATGATTTCTCATAGTTTTATTCAACAATAACAGATGAAAATTTCATTCAAATAATTATTTGAATAAAAAATTATTGAATGATGCCCAACTCTGGCACTTAGGCCACCCTTACCGGGATCATTGTGTTATGCCTGCCATACTATTTCAAACAAATAAAATCAAATTTTTCCCATCTAAAACTCTGTTTCGCATAAATGTTCACCTAATTGAAACTTTTAATGGTATCTAGTTTTTAAAATATGGTAATTCGACAATAGCCGTGAACGATGTATGCGAATAATAACTAACTTAAGCAAAAAATGCCCGTTTTTTTTTTAATAACGGGAACAATAAACTAATGGCAGGGTCAGTGACTATATATGGCAGAGTAAAAGAAATAAACTAGAACAACCGAGTTTGATGGAAAAATTCGCCAAAGGAAAGTTGATACCAAGATTTGCCATGTTTTTATAAAAAAATACGAGGTATTTTAAAGAAGCGGATTAGCGGCGGTGTCCTATAGATGTAACAGCTTTGTCGGCGCGCCGTCTACAAGAGCAGTGGCAACATTGTACTGTGTCCGGGCTTGATGCTGTTGGCGCTCTTTTAGCGATATATAAAATTATGTACAGACGTTACTTATAGTGACATCTAGTATCAGTCCTATGAACAATTCTAGTCGCCCTATCTAGCTGATGGTCTGTTATGTTCTCTTGTCTGTGATAAGACCCAATCGCAACGCCCAAATTTGAGCTTTTGGACCACGCCGCTTCAAGCCGCCACTGTTCCTAGGTCCAAAATATAAATGCTCATTAACTTGAACATTGTTACTCTTCTAAACAACAGATAGCGTTGTCTATTGCACCTCCATATCGCAATTATCATATAAAATATTCGAATTCTGAAACTAAGAAAAGGCAGTCAAATTGCCAACTGTCCATACATTTCATGCCGCAAAATTCGTGATTTGTAAAGAAATTTTGTCTTTCACTAACTAGAGAAAATAATAAATTTCAATTTCATAAGCTTACTTTACCGAATTTCAACTTCAAAGGTGCCGACAAGCGTTTACACTACTGGATAATATAATACTACGCCGCAGGTTATTTTGTCGTTTGAAATAAAAAGAAATAATAATAATTACCTACGTTTATCAAATAACCTGCGGCACAGTATTGTATTATCCAGTACTGTCAATGTATTCGATAACTACACCGTTTTGTTTTATTATACGAAATTGTATGTTATGAGTAGTTATGACGTAGTACCGATTTAGGCTGCATAAACATGGAAATTATGCAGAAAAATAATATAATTCGTTATTAAAACGTAGTCCGGTTTATTTACTCCCATAAAAACCGGCATGTCCAAAGGAAAAAAGGTTTAAAAGGAGAACCTTTTTTGTTATAATTGTTGCCTTATTTTCTACTAACCCAAAGGGTTACACTACACTATTCAAATAAAACTCGTTATTATTTATGCACATGTGCATGATTGTCTGGTGTGTGGCATGCAAGAAGCAACAGAAGATGCGAGAATGTATTTAGCACATAGCCAGAGAAGAGAATAGCCACTCAGAAATTTTTTAAAAACTTGCTTCTTGCAGCCATCTAGACGTCTTGAGAGAAACTATATACCTAACTAATGCCGAGAAAAAAGATTTCTGTAAAAGCAGAACTAGGATAGTAAGCGGCATATTTAAATTGGAAATTATTTTAGTAAAAGACATTCCTGCGATGCGGTTACATCTACTACAATATTATTTACAATGTCAACAATTTAGGTAGATAGATATGCATTCCAATAATCTACAACATAAAACTTTAAGATATGTATTGACATTTTATGCCGTTTGCAGCAACACGTTAATTTTGGATTAATTTTAATTAACATTTAGAATTGTGACATTTATGTACACATCCCATGTGTGAATTAAAATTAAACCAAAATTAACTTGTCGCAAATGGGCATAACATTTCAATACATATCTTAAAGTTTTATGTTGTATATTACTGGAATGCATATATATTTACCTAAATTGTTGACATTGTAAATAATATTGTAGTAGATGTAACCGCATCGCAGGAATGTACAAATGTAACATGGTAGCTCAATGTTTTGAGAATAAATGGACTATCGTAGCAATCGTAGCAACAATATACTTTAAACCGCAAATCACACAATTGTGAAATAGTCAAACTAAATTTCTCAAAATATAAATCTCAAATAACCATCATAACCATCAACACAAAAGCATGACGCATGGGCACCTCGGTATCACGTGCTGATGACGCGTTATGACGTATTGACATTGACCGGTCGAAAAACAATATTTTTGTATTGTGTTCAGCGCCATCGCAGCAGGCCTCAATCAATACATATAGTTCCTCTCAAGACGGTTAGATCGCAGCACCAATTCAATTGTTGGCGGTAAAGAGAGTGCCGGGGGTATGCACATAGCCACAGCGCAGCTGATTCTGTGGAAACTCTGTTGCGCCTGCGTGTTACAGCCTAAACCTATAACGTACATTTAGATATACAGTCAGCGACAAAATTGAGTGGATACTATGCGATTGTGTATTAAACTATAAATTTTACTCATACTTATTTAATGATATACAACATCATATGATATTCTAGCAGATCAAATAGTAAATAATATCCAAAAATATACTAACATTACAAAACAAATAATTAATAATAAAATATAATACTAGTTGTAATTGCACATTTCAAATTATAGTAAATTTAATGTTTACATAGCAACAAAAAATAATAAAACAATTAATGTCAAATAACCAATAAACTCATATTCGTATTACAATGTTTTTATTTAGTGCGTTAAACTCTCGTGAGACTAATCTGTCCTCCGAAAAATTGATGTCGTACATATAATAATAATAATGCATTTTATTTCTCTTAGCGCTTATAATACATCTGATAAATCTGTTTTTTAATTTAACCCTTTCTATCAGTATTAATAATTATAGTTTAAATCTTTATTGTATCACTTTCCTTATTGTAGCAAGTACTATTTGTACGCATTATATTTATAAATTGTGTTATAATTTATTATAATATTGTAGAAGAAGAAATTAATAATTTAATAAGGAAATATTGAGGTAGAAAATAACATTTTTGCTTAAAACAGAAAAATATATATTCTATGCATTATAAAATCGTGCCCTTGAACGTTTTATATTGCTGCTTGGGTATCATACTTTTTCTTATATTACGACATGGTGTTTTCAAATCCTTTTTCACGCGTTAAGTTTTTTGTATCTATCGCTGGTATATGCAAGTTAAATTCCTCGGTTGTCGGCGATGCACGAGCCGTGGATCAAATCCGAACGATATTGTTGGAGAAGGGTGATTTTTGATATCGCATTTGCATTTCACATATCGGGCGGCGTCAGTGTCGCTTTGCGCGTTGCAAAACTTGATTAATTTAACTGTGAATTAGTACCTAAAACTGTGAGTTGTGCGAGTATGAGAATTTGATATTCTTTCTATCTGCGTCATCGAATTGCCCCTGGGATTCCGCTCTGCAATTTTTACGCCGAATAAATAAAGGTATGTTGGTGATGTGCTATCATTTATTTGCGGATTGTTAATGTAAATTTGTATTGTACGCGCTGTTATTGCATCATGCTCTTATTTTTTATGGTGCTGTTTAAATATTATACTTTTTCTTATATTATTCATTATATACTTTTAAATCCCTCTTTAAAATTCCTATTTTTTAATGCATCGCATGCAATTCTTAAATCTACCGTTGAAATTCCCCGTCGGTCTACGATGCACGAACGATTCCGAACCAATCCGAGTCAGTTCTAACACGAATACGATGAGCTTGATCACGCCATGTCGTCTTTTGTTTGTACGAATTTTACCTTGGTAAAATTAATTTTCATACACTGTAATTTAGTAAATGTGAATTGCGCGAATACGAGAATTGGTTGGAATTATTTATAAACGAACACTGGGATTATGTTTTTAATTTTTTGCGCCATAAATAAATAAAGGTAGGTGACACTATTATGATTTGCCCTTGAAATTTTTATAGTGCTGTTTGAATATTATTTATTTCTTGTATTGCCATTATGTATCATTAACCCTTCCTGCAAGTTAAATTTTAAGATTCGGCGTCGGTGACGAAGATGCACGAACGGTTCCGAATCAATCCGAACCATTATATTATTATTTTAAACTCGGTAAATATCCATAAAATCGTGTTCTATCATATCATGGGTCCTAAAACGTCTTTAAAACCTTAATTTAGTCAAAATTTAATTTTTAAAAAATATTATTGCTGTTGCAGGATAATCTACAAAATATACGAATTCGCCGGATTTCTGGGACAGTGTGGATCATCGAGGACCAGCAGCGGATGGAGGACCGAAGAATGGATCGGCCGAAGATGAGGAAAATCGACGGATTGTGTCAATAAGGTATTTATTACATTTTTAATTATAATTTCGTTAATTAATTTTGTTGCTTCGTTTATTTCTATATATTCATTTTTTGCATACACGACCGAAATGTAATATTAAATCTGCTTAAAAAATTTTGTCGGTCGGCGATGATGCACTAACGTTTCCGAATTAATCCGAAGTATATTGTATAGCGGGAATGGGATGATTTCCAACTTTTGCTTTTCTTTTACACATTTCCAATGGCATCGGTTTTCGCGTTACGAAAATTGAATAATTATTGGTTATTATAATCACTATTATTATTGTCTTAGGATAAAACTGCGCACACCCTGATTTTTGGAACAACACAGCGAAATAGAGGACGGAAGAATTGACGCGAAAATCGAAGGTTTTAGTCCATAAGGTATTTATTAGTTTTTATCTAGTTATAATTCCGGTAATTAGCGTTTGTTCATTCGTGTGTTATTCTATTGTTTAGCGTTTTCCGCGATTCTTCCCAAACATCGACTGTTATTAATTCCCTAAAAATGGTAACGAAAAAGAAATTCATTAATTGTAATTATTGTTTGTACGTGCATTGTATATCTGTGTATCTTTTTAAATGCCGCCGTTTCATTTATTATCTATTAGTCAGAGTTTTAAAGAGGAGGGTGGGGGAGCGCGATTTTATATCTACCGTCATTTTGTTTTTGTTTTCTTTGTTTAGCAGCTTAGGTTATTTTTTTTTTCTTCGTTCGTTCATCGTTTTATGGGATTGATGAATATCGGGATCGGTTATAATATCGCGACTTTTATTTTTGTTTAATTAGATTAGCGGCCGTAGGAATTTTGGTGAAGGGTAGACAAATGTGCGCTGACTGGGTGCAATCTGTATGGTAATTGGCCCGAGGGGTCTCGGGGTATTTGCTTGGGAGGGTGTGGTGGCGGGGCGGTAGAGAGTAGGGTGCTCCTTGAGTGCTCTACAAAGGCGATATGTCAGACTACGTGACACAGAATTCTTATTGATGTCAATTGGAGTAACGTAAAGTTAGTGGCATCAAAAATAGGATTTTTTGTTAACGAATTCTGACATGAGCCTTACTTATATCTCATGCCGACTTACTACCTGTCACCCTGTCTTGTATTACCACCGGGATGTCCACCCCCAAGACGCTTTGTCAGAGCGACCCTTCGAACAGTGACATCCCTGACTACACTGGAACCAAAGGTGATGCTTGCAGCCGTGCCTGCGGACTTTTAGTTAGACTTTTTGTTTTAATTTTCTCGCGTTTCACTTTAAATATTATAGGAACGGTGGTTCGGATTTATTATTATCGATTTTATTATTATTTTCTTATTTTTGTTTATTTTCGATCGGTATTATTAAGGGGTTTTCCGAAATATTGACAAATATTTATTTAATTACACAAAGATATGCAAGGTACTCAATAAGATTTGTATATTATGGTAAAAACTATTAAAATGATTCAATATATAATAATTATTTCAAAGATTCAAATAAAAGCTTTTAGTTAATTGCAATTGTTTGTAAGTGTATATGTACGTCTATGATATTGTTTCAGGGTTAAATATTGTTATTATTTATTTTACAGTGTTTAAAAAAGAGGGTGGGGGTGCGCGTTTCACTGATATTCATTTTATTTATTATTACTATTATTATCGAAATCTGTGATAGCCGGGTTCCTTAAGGTCTCACTTGGGGCCTCGACTATTACCAGGTTACCGCGGGTTCGAATCTCGTCCTGGTCAATTGTGACTGGATTTTTCCGGGATCATGATGATGATTAGGGGGGAGATTAGAGCCGGCGGGGGGCAGTCTGACAAGCATTAAGTTGCTTAGACATCATACCCCTGTTTTTATTTTCTACCAACTACTACATCATCGACTGGCGGTTAGACAATCTCAGGTTATTCCAAGTCAATCGGACTGGACTGTAGTGTTTCGCGGTGGCGACTTGGTGGATGTGCGAAGGCCCCTTTACGAAGGGGAGGTGCGTGGGTAGGGCATTGGTAATACCACTCTGCAAAGGTGGTAGGTGCTCGCAGCGAACTGCCTCGTTCCGCTCTTCAGTGCACGTCAGCCTCGTTACCTCCGCGTATACAACGCTCTTTCCTTATCTGTGCGACTTGTCCAGGGGTTAATAACTGCCACATCTTCATGGATTCTTCAAGACTTCTACCAACTTATATATATATTTTTTTAATTTATTGATATTTTAATTCAAATTTAATATTTATGGTTTCGCGAATTTTCAATGGTTTTTGGTATTTGTATTTATTTCCGTATCATTATTCAGGGGTTTCCCAAAATAATTTATAATTGAAAAAGTTTACATATACGTAAATATACACAAAATTATTAAAATTATGTTAGTATATAAGGTTATTCTTTTGTATTAAATTGATTGAATAAAAATTGTAGTTGTGATAATTTATTATTAAATTAAACATTCTAATAACTCACCAATTTAGTTGCATCATCTGTTAGTGTAAAGTATGAATTATTATAATATATGAAAACAATATTTATGTGTTTCATCTGTCTTCTTAGAAATAAATAAATCTTTTGTAACTCAAAACTTTTGTTTATTAAATAAAACCCATCCACCTGTAATAACATTTTTTTTGGTACTGAACTCGGAAGCGTCGTTGCAAGGTCTCAAACAGGAAAACTGCTAAAATGAACAGCGATTTTCCATGTAAGGTACCAAACATTCATATTTCTTTAACATTTGTAAAATGTAATAAACGGTAATAATTGTTTGGGCGTTTTGCCATATCCAACAATAAAATGAAATAGAAGCAAAATGACTTATATTTACATAAACTTTACACTTAATAAACTCAGCGCAGGAGGTACAACCACAATTTATTTAAAAGTAAGACATCAAACAAACGTATGCAAGCTCTAATAGCATATAAGCAATATACTTTACGCATACTAAACATAAACCATTACAAAAGCGACTTTGGAAAGTATCACACTGCTGATCTTCAATCACAGAAGTGAAAAAAATATTAGTCAGGACGCGGTAATGTAATATCTCTAAAAATACATGCGTGGAACGTGAAACATCATTCTTGAGAGAAGATATAGACAATCCGCCTTTTTATCAGCTTCCGTAAAAAGTTGGCGCACTGAAAGTTCTATAAGAGAGCGAATCCATAGATAATCTTGAATGATAAATATTTTAAAAATCTTCGATGTATTCGGTCAAGCATCAAATGCATCGAATGGATACCATGCAATAACTGCATATTCCATCTTGCTGGCTACGAATGCATAATACAAGACTTTCAAAAGTTCAATATTTGTAAAATGTGTAGCCACCCGCATACTGAAATTAATCGGTTTTTTTTTTGTACCAATTGACGTTTTTAAAATAATAATCTAATGGATCTAGTTGCCTATGGTATTGAGATATGTCAGATAATTCATTAATTACACCTACATACTTTTGATTTTCTTTGCTTACACACCAACAAATTCTAAATTGAATAAATGTGCCACTCTCCGCTAGAGTACGCTGCTATAGTCAGGTTTTTATCAATGGTCGAATTAATTTGATAAAACAAAAAATTTAGGTTTGTAGATATAAGCGACATCTGGTGACACCTTAAAGTACTATTATGATAAAGTGGCTGTTGGATCTACTTATACTTATATATAATCACTGACCAAGTATACGGCAAAAACGTTGCGATTAAAAGTAACCTTTTGGATGTAAAATGTAGACGTCGCTAGTATTCCTAACATCCAAAAGTGGTGGGGATAGCCCGATTCTTAGCGAGGATAAGAACCGCTATTTAATCCGATAAATTGCATGATAGAAGCACATATTCTGTGGTTACGTATACTTCATTTCCTTACACTTACATTGTAGATAATTTTGTGTCAATATTAATGATTATTCATTCTTCACTTTTTCCATACTTAGATTTGGTTACCTTGTACACGACCATCTCCTTATTAGGGAGTTTGCGGTAATGCATTTTCCGTTACGTTACACGGCCATCTTTTGGATCATAACGTAAAATAACTTTGTAGTTAAAAATACGTTTGCGGAGCACGGAAACTAAAACTTTATATTTGACATAATTACAGGTGTTATGTCAAACATGACGAAGAATTTGTACAAATGTTTACATTTCTTTAGAAAACGCAGTTAAAAAAATAAAAACACTGTATTCCGTATCAAAATTTAATTGACAGTGGATACCGTCAGAGAATTCTCAATTTATGTTTCGATTCGAAAAGCATGACATTATTAAACTTCATCAAGTTTTGCAGCTACCTATGGCTACCTTACAAGTTTGAAACAAGTGATCAACATGTCATAGATGGTATGTTTTTTTGTTATTTATAAGCAAAAACTGACCACCGCAAACTCCCTATTATATCTAAAAAGGCTTTTAAAAAATTGATGTTTTCTGCACCAACCGCAATGTGCTGATACATCAATCTCCATTTACAACGCTGATAGTTGGATGACCAGTCGCACACCCATATTTGTAAAGATGTTCTTTTAAATGTATAAATTAAAATAGCGCCTTACTTTTCCATAATTACCTTTATCTCTATCTTTTGTCTGTATTACAGTAAATATTAAAAAATGATTAATTAAAATCATGACAATCAAAAGTGCATTTGCAATTACCAACAATTTTGCCCAAAGCTGAAGCGCCATCTTATAGACAAATGCTGAAGTTTACTTGACTCATCCATTTCACCTTGTCTTCACAGATTACATATTTGCCTGCAAAAACTTATTTCCAAATTTTCAAGAAAAATACACGGTTTTCAACGAATTCTGAAAAATAGTTATCATTATATTGGCAATACAATTGGCCTCTGCTACATCGTTCATTCTTTTTTAAATTTCACCCATAGTTTATAAATTTCTTTCCAGACAAACGGGCTAAGGATCCTCATAGCAACATTTGGATTATTTTGATTTTTGAAAACAGATCTTTTTTCACCTATAACTTCTAAAAATTACGCTTTCGTATTTTGTACCGACTTCGTGCTCCCTACTTTATCTTAGCGCCCCCTTAAAAGTAACCTTTTGGATGTAAAATGTAGACGTCGCTAGTATTCCTAACATCCAAAAGTGGTGGGGATAGCCCCATTCTTAGCGAGGATAAGAACCGCTATTTAATCCGATAAATGCAAGTGACATCTGTTGACTTCTTTAGGAATTATTCTGCTTTTATACGTACTTGGTTAGTCTCCTTTTAGATAGTTCATAGTCTTGTTATTTCACTGTTATACCACTGAATAAAAACAAATTTAAATATTAAGGGTGAAGAATTCTGCTTAAATACCACAACAAAGCGTTTAAACAAATTTATGGTACAGCAATGCGATCTCCCATTTCAGCTGTAATAGCTAATTTAGTAATTGAAAAATTAGAAGCTGCAGTATTTTTAAAAAAATAAAAATATCTTATTTTTTTGTATTTCCCATAATCAAATTTTGAATTTACAAATTTCACAATCAAACAATTGAAGCTATTATATATAATTGTTTTAAATACAGTTTAGGCTATCCAATAGTCGGTTACTTTAATTTGACACATCATATAACTTCTTAGCTTTCAGATGTAGATGGCAGCAGATATTCAAAGAATAAAATATTTACAATTCATTTGTTTTTTCATCTTAACCTAACCTCAATTAGCAGTCGCTTTAACAAAAGCAAAAAGGAGAGATTCAAAACATAAATTCACATCCTCATCAATAAAACACCGCGTAATTTTGCAAGAAGATGACTGCAACTACCACTGAGGTACCACTTTAACATAGATTCACTGAAACTTACACTAATTACCACTGATTTTTCGTAATTTTCACCGAGTCATCTTCATCACTTGCAGGATTTCCCCGAATTGAAAAACGATAGGATTCTGAGAGTTATCAAAGGAGAACCCGTAGATAAATTGCCAATATGGATCATGCGACAAGCTGGGAGATATATGCCAAGTTAAATGATTTTTTAGATTTACATAAAGAGAATTTACCGATTGTTTATGTTTTAGTGTTTAGGGAGTTTCGTAAACAGCACAGCTTCTTCGAAATATGCCAGACACCGAGATTGGCGTGCGAAGTAACTATGATGCCGATCGAACGTTTCGATTTAGATGCCGCTATAATATTCAGCGATATTCTAGTGATTCCGCAAGCGCTTGGGTTGACCGTTGAAATGAAAGACGGTGTTGTAAGTTTATACAAACTCACAAATTAATTTTTAAAATATTATTTTAGGGACCTGTTATTGAAGATGTCGTTACTGTTGATAATTTGGATGATTTGAAAATAGAAGGGGCTGTTGATCGTTTAAAATACGTTGGAGAAGCAATTACTTTAACTAGAAAGACACTAAACGGCATTGTTCCCTTAATAGGGTTTTCTGGAGCTCCGGTAAATAGAAAATTTTCGATAAGAGTAATTTTTAACTTACACTAATTATAGTGGACATTAATGGGGTACATGATCGAGGGTGGCGGTTCAAAAACTTATTCGAAGACTAAGAAGTGGTTGTATAACCATGAGGATAAAGCGCATAAGTTGTTGAAGATCCTAACTGATGTCATCATAGATTATTTGGTATTACAAATCCGTTCGGGGGCCCAGTTAGTGCAAGTATTCGAAAGCAGTGCTGAATATCTAAATTCTTACTTGTTCGAGAAGTTCTGCTCTCCGTATTTGCTACGTATCTCGACAGAAGTCAAGAAGAAGCTGCAAGAGACAAATACAGCGCAAGTTCCAATGGTATGTCATTTATTATTTAATCAAAAACGCTTTTACTGTTAGATGTGTAAGATTCGGTTCTGTTTCTTCTTAACATTATGCTGTTTGATTCTATAATTTCATTTTTTTTTATCTTGTTTATCAGATTGAATCATCGTTTTTTAGATTTTATTCGCAAAAGGTGCCCACTACGCTTTAAAAGAACAAAAATCACTTGGTTACGATGCATACGGTATTGATTGGACAATCTCTCCTCAAACAGCACGGAAAGAATTAAATGACGTCGTTATACAAGGAAATTTAGACCCTTGCGCTTTGTACGCCCCCCATGACAAGTTGAAGGAACACATCGAAGAGATGATAAAAGGATTCGGAACGGAGAAATATATAGTGAATCTCGGACATGGAATATACCCGGACATGTCGGAAGATGCAGTTGAAGCATTTATTAATATCGTTCATAGTATTCGGTTGTGATTTCCTAAATTTTATTGAGATACGTAACAAAAAAAATATATATTTGTTTCACCTGTTGATATTTTAGTGATTATATTACAATAAAATTTGTTTTTAAGTATATATTTGTGTTTATTTTTTTAGAAATAATGGATCGATCTTTAAAATGTGTTTAACTCGTTAAAACAACAAGCGAAAATGAGCATCAAGCCCACTCAGAACTTGTATTAGACTGAAATTTACAATACAATATGACTAAATTAAAAATAATCCTACCTTCTATGGCCCCACATCTAATTTGCACCATTCTTAAAGTTGGTTTACCGGAAAGGAACAGCAATTTTCAATTAGCACCACGATAAGCACAAAATTTAACAACAAATTCACTTTTAACCGCTAAAGTCGCACATCAGTACACAATCAAAGATTGAACACTAAAACGTCTTCGTAGGGTTAAAATTAATTGAAATAATCTTTTTACGGTTTTTAAACTGTTTATCTCACGCGATTTGCACTATTAAAGCTGTAAAATTATTTAAGAAAGTCTATTTTAAAATAAAGAACGCGAAAAGAGACGCTAAAATGGAGTTGGCGATTGGCAATTGTCTTAAAATGAATGTCCAATCAAAATCGTAGGATTTAAACCGGAAAGAGGAAAATTTAAAATCCTTAAATCTGATTGGATGAAAGTTTTGCTGGTAATTCTAAAATGTAAAAAAGTATAATAAAATCAGGTTTTTCTTTGATTTAATTAATATAAATTTAATGATGTTAATGTGATAAATTATGTAAGTTCTCGGAAATAATATTATTAATGATAAATTAAAATATATAGGTTATTAACATAGTCAGTCAATCAC
The DNA here is from genome assembly GCA_949128085.1 of Cetonia aurata. Classification (NCBI taxonomy): domain Eukaryota; kingdom Metazoa; phylum Arthropoda; class Insecta; order Coleoptera; family Scarabaeidae; genus Cetonia; species Cetonia aurata. The sequence goes on along the minus strand of OX421889.1, from coordinate 32,776,610 downwards.
AAAACTTAATCATGTCGAAATTTACTATTATTGTTATACATATCGGGGGGCTTAAATGATGTTTATTAAACCCTCTGTCAAAGGTAATAATTCCAATTTCCCCGAATTTATCCAATCACAGCGTTGAAATGAGCACAAATTAAATGAAGCTCAATCAAATGCATGTAACCTAATTAGTGTGTAGGGAATATAGAGACATAGGCGGCTCGTTTTCCGCTATAAAGGGGTGCTGACGTATTAAACGACATTCCAGGAGGCCATGTAATTCATTCGCTTTATCTGTAAGGTAACTTAACGCTCTTTGTGTACGACGGAGCAAGGGAAATGTTAATATAAACGTTTTCTCGCCTATATTGTACAATAAACTCGTCGGGTGGTGTTCCTGTGTTATTGTTAAAATACCCCCTCGTCTAACGACGGGCGGTCAGTGTGTACCTTTCATCCCTTAATTAAATTTGATTCCGTGCACGCAGTGGCGGTCATCTTTTGTCGAGGATGCATCTATGAAGCGCCTGTTTATTATTTGAGTTATTCGAGGGTAGATATAGCAGTCACGTGTTAGTTTATAAGTAATTTACGTGCGTATTGAGAGCAGTAAAGGGGTTCTAGAATGCAATAATCAACTTCAGCTATCCGAATTATATAAATTAGGGGCTAAATCTCTAGTACGTCTTTCGGGAAATGCTCGAAAAGACGAGGTAAAGGATATATCGACAGAATACCCGTTTTCCAGCGCAAATTGTGCGTTATTGGATCGCTCCGATGGAAGAATAGCGTTCGTTATCGGCCGATTGACGTCTGGCGGAGCGTGGGGAGGGCTTGGGGGGTGGGGGGTAGCGATAGATTTACCTGAAAAGCGCCATTTTTAAGGGAATCAATACCGCGACACAAGTTGGCGTTTCCAGCTGCATCCTAGCAGGTAGGTATGCCGGGGAAAATAGTTTAGATGCTAACAGTAGGCGCTGGAGAAACAACTAGGAAGCAAGAAAATTTCGAAGAGCGCTTAAAATCGATTACTTCCTGTTTAAAAAACGTTATTGATTAATAAAATCATTATAAAATATTTTCTGTTTACACGAGGTGTTAAATTTTTTATAGGAATATTTAAAATGAAACTATAGGAACGTCGAAATTGAGTAATTAAACATCTCCATGAGGATAAATATGTAAGATACCGTTTTTCTGATATCATGCATAATAGCTCAGGAATACCCCAGGGATCTGTATTGGTCCCTTTGTTTTTCATTCTATATGTGAACGATCTTCCTTCGTTTTTGTCCGGTACTGTTGCGCTGTACGCAGATGACACGACTCTAATAGTTACTGGCCGAGATCGCGGCGAACTGTTAAATAATTCGAGAACTGTCTTACAACAACTTGACTACTGGCTCTTAATGAACAAACTTACCCTTAATTCTGAAAAGACTAAATTAATGATATTTGAAGAAAACGAAAATGACTCCATATTAAACATCAATAGTTGTACATACTTCAATTCAAACCGTAAATGATTGCACTCTGCTGGGCTTAGCTGTTGATGTGAAATTGAGTTGGAACTTGCATATCAATAACGTAACTTCTAAACTTAATAAAGCTTTATATACATTAAGAAAAATGAAAAAAATGTGTGACATCTCAAAATATTTAATGATTATACTACTATTATACTATTATAGATAGATAGATACTATTAAAGATGATATATCTTGCTCACTTTCATTCGCATTTGAGCTACGGCTTACTCTTTTGGGGCTCAAATAAAAACTTAAAAACTGTTCTACTTTTACAAAAGAAAGCAGTGCGTATTATCAATAATTTAAACTCTGTTCAAACTTGTCGAAATTCTTTTATAGATCTGGGCATTCCAACTGTATTTAATCTTTATATCTTGGAGTCAGCTTTGTATATAAATAAAAATCTCAGTAATTTTAGAACTAATGCCGAAACACAATTCTATAATTCATATATTAGCATAGGAACAAGGATCTATAACACGTTACCGACAGAAGTCAGGCAGGGTTCATCAGCGCAACTTAAACTTCGTCTTAAAAGATTTCTTAGATGCCATGTTTTTTATAACATAGACGAGTTTTCTGATTTATGTGCAGGTTCTGCACGTTGATTATTTATATGTACTGTGTAGTGTAAGGTTTTGATTTGTAAGGCAGAATTGGGTTTGCGGAGATACACCTTCCTTCGTCTATTCATATCTGGATGCATGTTGTTGTTCTAAATACTTCTTTTTTAAACACTATATGTGCAACACAATTTATTTATTAAACTATAGAAACATGCGTTTTTGGGTGTATTGCCGGTTAGATTCAATTTTGTTAATTTTATAATTTTACGAAATTACTTTTACTTCTCTCTACATATACAGGGTGTTTCAGACCACTCGTCCACTATCTTTTTCTCGCGATCTATTGCAGCTGGACTAATGCGACAAAAAATTTAATAACAAAACCCTACCTAAAGAATCATTCAAAAATATTTTTAACTTCCGGAAACGTTCCGTTATACCGGAAGTGGATAGCAAGTTTCTTATTTTAAATGGAATCATACGTTTTTTCTTATCTCAATGAATTCTACAGATTATTTGAACACAATTTTCATTAAAGTTCTCTATCCCTAAATCCAACCGTTTTTGAGATATTCACGATTTTGTCAAAATTTTTACGCTTTCATCTCTTTCGAAAACATACCATATTTTGTAAACCATTAAAGATAATGATGCCATTTTACTAGTATCAAAGAAAAATAGTTGTTCCTACCAAATTCTGTCAAAAGAACCACTAAATTGTATACAGAGTGTTCATAAATCGATTGTCAATTCTTGTCTAATTTTATGGCAACTTAAAGTTTTATATTAAGAATAGATTAATTAAACATAAAAAATAACATTGTCATTTTTATTTAAAATACAGTAATTTATAATATACATAAAACAAAATAAGATACAAGAGAAAATTCGCCAATATCGTCGATTGCAGCAAATCATAAAAAATAATGAAAATTTTCAGCTTATTGCCCCATTATAGTAGATAATTTACTGCAGTTAGAATAAGTTGTTTACAAACATGATCTATTCTAAGGCCCAATGTACGTTGGAGCTAATCTGTGCTAATGTAGATATATTTCTTCGAACATCCTCAAAAAATAGATTTTTTTTTGTCTCTGCTATTGAATAATAAAATCACACTATGTAGTAGAACAAATGCATATCTGCAAGCAAGTTGAAAATTACTTTACCATATCTTTAATTCACTAAAAAAATATATGAAGGGATTAGAAAAGCCTTATATATATATTTATTACATATAGATAGATGTAGAGGTACTATGATATTAATTTTTTGTGTTACATCTACGAAAATGTTATTATAATTTCCAAAGGCACATAAATCGTCATCCTAAAAAATTAGGAAAGGTAGCCTATTTACAGCATGTATTAATAATTAATAATACAAATGTTCCCAGCAATAATGGCTCAAATAAATTTTCAATATTTAATAAATCTCAAGTAAGTTTGAAAAAAACACAAAAGTGCCTGATCTGTTGCAATTAAACAATAATGAAAAGCACTCCACTACCATTAGTGCTCTATACTTTACTTTACTTAAAAACTTGCAAACAAAGAACTTAAAACTACCGATAAACACTAAAGATCACAAAGCACTGCCACTTAAATATCATCAAAAGAAACGGAAAACCACTTATATAGAAAAAGCAAGGAAGTAGAGTATATTGTATATCTATTAAAGTTTTGTTCACTTTTCCAAGATAGTATTAAAATAGAATAGAATTAGATAAACCATATCTTTGAGGGGTGAGAAAATATAGTTCACACAAGACTTTATCTTGTTATTGTTTGAAATAAAATTGAATAAAAAAACTTAATTTTTTTGATAACGGTTTTAAAATATTGTGTGTTGTCTGTAGAAGAATTATCAGTTTGTTTTTTTTTGTGCGAACTAAATTTGTAAAATTTGTTTTACATTATTTTTCCACCCATCAGAAATTTATTCACGCTAGTTTTTATAGACATTCCCAAACTTGAATAACAGTCCATTCCAAATTTACCTAGATATTAGTCAATTTTAATTTATTATTTGATGTTGTGTTTAAATTAATGTTATTTATAAAATAATTGTTATTGTACAATAAATCCTATACATTGTTGATATAAAAAAAAAAAAAAAAAAAAAATACATTTAACCTTAGAAAATTCTTTTTTTTCTTCTTTTCAAATGTAACATTATATTTCTAATTATACCATACAATGTAGAAATGAATTCTCCGTCGATAAGTATAAAGGATGCATATACCTATTCCTACTCGTTTTCAAGATATCAACCATTATTTACTCGGCTATGAAAATTTTAGTACATTTTCTTTCAGATAGAAACACACATTTTATATACAAATAACAAATAGGACAGAATTTCCTTTAAAATCGCAAAAAAATCCATAAATTTTAAACACAGCTTCCGTTTTAACCGGAACCAATTAAGGCCTACGTGATTTTCCTCGCCAATTTTTCACCTGCTATTCCCGCTATGTTTCGCTAATGAGGCATTCGGGCCGTAAGATCTCGCAAATCTCGTAAATCTTCACCTCCCCCCACCGCTTATTTAAAAGAGGGGGTTCTTCTGCGCTCTGCCTTCACTCATCGTCCTGTTAGGACGCCGAGCCAGACAAAGGAGGCATCTACTCCACGTAAAACGGACGCCAGGCACTCGACATCAACTTAAAAACATCATCTGCCAGATAAAACAAAGCGAGATATGTCACAGGCGAGTCAAGACTTGAGAAGTTCCGGATGGAATAAGTGGGCTGTGCGCTGACTTGAGGTAATGGTTGTCGTATTAGGGAAACAAAAGAGATATTATTATCTGCGACGCATGCATGATAGCAATTAAGAGGAGGAAAAAAAATCATTTAGAGTAACAATATTATACAAGGACGGAAAAACAATATGTGTTCGGTTAGATTTTAACTGCATAACAGAGCAATTAAATGTCCATCAATTGCTGACTCTATACGAAGGTAAATTAAAATTACATTACTACGCTATAGGGGTGCTAGGAGCAAAAAGAAAAGCTTTTAAACTCATTTTGCCATCCAATTTGCCCGTGAAAGAACGAAAAAGGTATTAGGGAAAAGTATGTTTTAGAAATGTAGTAAGTATTGATATTCTGAAAACAAAATGTAAATACAAAACTGTATTATATGTACTTAAGTATTTAATATTTTAGTTTTGATATGTAATTTGTAATATTTAAATAGTACAGTAGTACCCCCATATCCGCGGGGGTTTGGTTCTGTGCTCTTCCGCGGATACTGAAAACCGCGGATAGTAGCGAACGCTTTATTTCCGAATACAATATGAAATATGAAGCAAAGTTAAAACAATGAAACAAGAAAAAATAAGTTATATAATATTTATTTAAAATAAATAAATAAATAAATATTCTTGTGCTGTGGCACAAATAGATTTTAAGTTTAATAAATATATAAGTTCATATATATGTACATATAGTACATATTTACATACACAACAAGAAAAACTTTATCATCGTGAGCTACATATTCATTCATCTTCCTCCAAGTCCAAGTTAGCAGTCGATTGTTTACTTAGATCCGAAGCAAACGATGTTGATGGCTGTGCATTATCGATAGTTTTGTCGACTTTTTCAAAGAACATTGTTATTGGTAGTTGTCGTTTTTGTCTTTTCATTTCAATAAACAAATCCTCCAAAGGTTTCAAGGCGTCTGTTATAGTGCGAGTAACTTTTATACTGCGTTCCATTATTGGATCATATTCTACTATCTGTTCTTTTAATTTTTGAGCAGTTCGAAATACCGCTAAAAATTTTTCAAGCGTCCATGCTGGCGGTTCTTGTTGACCCTCATCCTCATCATCACTCGCTTCTGGAGAAGATTTCACAAGGTCTACCAATTCCTCGTTGGTGAATACTTGATCCTCTTCGTTTATGTAATCGCTGAGTTCCTCTTTGGTTATATCGTTAAATCCTTCTCCATCTATTTTCTGCGCTATGTTACATATCGTTGTTAGATGTGAATTAATATCATGTGTGTCTTCAGAACTAAGAACGATATCATTCCACCGATTTTTCCGACATGCTATAATCGTTTCTGACTTTAATTCCTCCATCGCTCCTTTGATAAATAGAATTGCGTCAGCAATTGTGTAAATGACTTCCAGCATTCCATGAGCCCGATATCAGAGCATTTGTTAGCCATTGTATACAGCATGTCGAAAGCCTGTCGAATATATATGGCTTTAAAGCATCTAATGACGCCTTGATCAAGGGGCTGAAGCAATGAGGCCGTGTTAGGTGGTAAAAAAACCGCTTCAACATTTTTATTTTCTGTGCCTAGTGATACAGGATGCCCAGAGGAGCATTGTCTAGTATCAGCAGCACTTTAAATGGTAATTCTTCCTTTTCCAAATATCTTTCCACTTCCGCAATAAAGCATTGATGAAACCATTGTGTAAATAGAACAGCCGTAACGCACGCCTTTCGCCAAAACACAGGCAGGGGAGCTTTATCTTTGTATTTAAGAGCACGTGGATTCTGTGATCGGTAAACAAGTCCAGGTTTAATCATATGACCAGCTGCATTTGTACAAAATATCAAGGTAAGTCTATCCTTAATTGCTTTAAAGCCTGGTGCACTCTTTGCAGTCTTATGAATATAAGTCCGTTGAGGCATTTTTTTCCACATAAGACCAGTCTCATCGCAGTTAAAAACTTGCTTAGGATAATAATTCTTTTCTGCAATAATTTGTTTAAATTTTTCTGGAAACAGGGCAGCAGCTACATGATCAGCCGACGCAGATTCCCCTGTCATTTTTATATTTTTTAGATTAAACCGAGTTTCAAATCTATGCAGCCACCTCCTACTTGCTGTGAATGATTTTCCTTCCTCTTCAGTATAATCTTGGGTCTGCATATCTTCATATAAAACCAACGCCTTTTGTTGTAGCACTTTGCCATCGATAGGAATATGTTTTCTTGTCATATCTGCCACCCATAAATTTAAGGCATTTTCTACCTTACGTAACACTTTATTACGTATTGTGGTTGCAACTTTTGCAGTTTGGGGTGCACTAGAATAACTAGCTCGAATCTTATCTTTGTTTTTTAACACTTCCCGTATCGAAGATTCGTTTTTATTGTATATTTTAGCAACAGTTGCAATATATTTTTTTTTCTATTTCAATCATATTAATGATTTTTATTTTTTCACTAATAGTGAGCATTTCACGTTTTCTTTTTGGTTTAGAAGCCATTTTAAAATGATTTTCATTTAGTATAATACGTCCGCTATCGTTTGTAAATGCCATCCGCGTGCCGCTAAGTAGGCGTGGCAATTCAAGGTGGCACGCCCATTTACAGTCGACCAGTAGTTACTAATACATGCATCGTGCTATGAACGGTTGCCACATTGTATAACAAACTAATGAAAATAGACAAACAAACATGCGTCATATAAAACACAAAAATATACATAAACAGAATGCCGAGACTACAAGACAAATCGCTTATCAAAAAACTCATTTAGTGTATTATTATTATATTTTTCCTGTATAAAGATACACTATTAAGGAATTGTCAATTATGAGAATACAAACATTAACAGCTCACTGTCAATGATTTGAATTTAGGTCACAACTGCGGTGCATTGAAGTATTCGGCTAGAATTCTAGCCGAATACTTCAATCTAGCGGCTAGATCATGATCAAACATGATTAAGTAAATATGCTTTCAAAGCACGCTTAAAAGGGAAAAAGCTTCCTGTATTTGTGATCTCCTGAGGGAGAGAATTATAGATTTTTACACCGATGCATGAGGGCGACTTCATGCTTCTGCCATATTTATAAAACGGTATGTAAAAATCATTCTGTTGTCTAGTAACAGCTCTTTGCCCTTGACCGACCCTCTGAAAACTGTCTTTACTACTGAATAAATAAAATAAAATATTTAAAATAAATAAATTTGTCAAAGTTAAAATCAAATCGCTCGATTTGAAAGACCGAGAATAATGCGCAGAATCCTCTTTTGGATCTTAAAGACGTCCGGCGCCGAGGTGGACAACCCGCACAGACAGATCCCATAGCCAAGCCTCGACTCGACCTGAGCGTGGTACAAAACCAACAATTGATCTGCAGTCAGCACATTTGCCAGACCTCTAAACAAGAAGCATAAAGCATTTAGTTTATGAACAAGGTTCTCGCAATGCAACTTCCAACTGAGATGTTGATGAATTTGTAGACCCAGAAAAGTAGTATTATCTGAGTTAGTTAAAGATCCACTATCTATGTTCAATATAATTGTATCACAATGCTTCTGTCTGTTATGAAACCTCAGAGTAACAGTTTTTGAAATATTTAAATTTAAAAGATTGGAATTGCACCAATCAGAAAATAGTTTAAAAATTTTATTACAGTTCTCCTTAAGGGAAATGCAAGAGGTGGCAGAATCCAAAAAAGTTACATCATGAAAGATATACATGAGTCATGGCTACATACAAAAAATGCGGTTCTATATGCATGTGTAGTTTTCCAAATTTTAGGGCCTAAAATGTAGTTAAAGACGGCCCACATATGTGTTTACTGTATGTATACACATAAACCTGATAGGAAATGTATTTCAACCAGCTATAAGTAAACAAGGAAAATTCATTCACAGCAGATGCTATTTACATAAGATTTAAGCTGAGATAAGACGAAACCACCAGAATGCAAAGAAAGCATTTAGGTGATTTTTTTATTGTGATGTGTTTTTGCCATGAACTCGTATATCACGTCAAATAGTAGCACATTTTAAAGGTTAAATTTGTTTTAAATTAAACTTATTATGTCTATAATAAAACTAATGTATGATTGTTAACTTTATTTAGCGTGTTTCAAATCTCAAATACTGTGTAGTATGTAAATGTTTTCAATTCCTCTTACGAAATTTGTGGTAGTCCTGAAAAGGACGGATGCAGGTGGTGAAACAGGACAAAATATGTGTTTTATAAAAAGTGTTTGAAATGCCCACCATCAGCTCGAATGCAAGCATCAATTCGACGACGAATTCCTGCATGGGGAATCATAAATGTTTAGTATGCATTGGAAGGGCTTTGGGTAAGGGTTAATTTAGCACAAGTAAAAGTATATGGTGCTATTTAAAAAAAATCAAGTAAACTTGGATTAAAGTTAAGCACATGTTCAGGACTATAGTGGACAGCTGTATACAATTACATCGATTCTAATTTTAATATTGAATCAGACTAAGTATGTATGTATGGTATTTAAAATATGAATGTCTAAAACAAATGCAAATATAAACCAGGCCGCCTTAACCGATGCTTTGCATCGGGTCCATTTTTGACAAAAAAGTAAATAACAAAGTTGTTATTAAAGATAGACATATAGTAGTTTATATGAAATTATATTATTTTCCTACGTAGAATTGAAAAATGAAATAATATATAGGGTGTTCCATTTAAAATAACGAAGTAAGTATCCGTTTACATACTTCTGGGACACTCTGTATACTCAAAAATATTTTTGGGTGATGCAGCATTGGATTCTATAACATTCTTGTAGAAAAAGTTCTTTTCTAAAATGACAAATAGAGCTGTAATCAAAGACCCAATCTTCGGTGGGACACCTTCGTTCGGTTTTATCACAAAAATTTACTATTTTTTACTCTAGAGCAGGAAATAAACTTTTCATTCCATAAATGACGGAATATGACATATGAGATATGCAATTTTCTAAGCAGTTAGGAGAAATACATTTTTCAAAATTTAAATAAGTATATTGTATTAGAAATTATTCTATAAATATCAGTGCAAAGTGCATGAGACCACACTGAGAGAAATAGATTGTACTCTTTAACATAAATATAGTATACTTTAATATATTTTATAGCTCCTATAGGGACAATCATATTTTATATTACCGGTGACAATATCTGTATAGTAAATTTCTGTGAATAGTTTTTATTAACTCGTATGTTAAAGTAAGTTGGTGTACTATATTTATATTATTGATTTGAGCATACATATTAGTAAATGTGAAAAAAATGTCTAATAGCACTGACTATATTTGATAATAACTGTTAAATTTTTTAGTGTACCCAGTATAATGTAATATTTTACTATGTAGGATACATGATGCTCATACTTACTATATAGCTTTGTAGTACTTACAATATTATTTTCTATTATAATAGTCGTCTCTTAGTATTGAAAATAGTAGATAGTAAACAATAATATAATGGATCATATGCGGGCACTATACAGCGATACTTACCTGTAATGAAAACTATAGCACTATACAAGGTTTACCCAGTTCATGCATAGGGAAAGTGGAATATTACCCAATAGAAACTACAATATTGATTTTATTTTTTTATTTGTCCTTAGAGTCATTATTACAAAATTCCAACGTGTATTACTTTCATTAACATAACAATCACTAGTACACTGAGAGAAATAGATAGTACTCTTTAACATAAATATAGTATACTTTAATATATTTTATAGCTCCTATAGGGACAATTATATTTTATATTACCGGTGACAATATCTGTATAGTAAATATCTGTGAATACTTTTTATTAACTCGTATGGTAAAGTGTACTATATTTGTATTATTAATTTGAGCATACATGTTAGTAAATGTGAAAACAATGTCTAGTAGCGCTGACTATATTTGATAATAACTGTTAACAATGAAAACTATAATAAATATAGTTTAATAATTTTTAATTATAATTAATTAATATAATTTGATTAGCCGGTGACAGCCGGGCGGAATTGCCGTCGTATCGGGCAGGATTGCGGGAATCAGACCGGCCCGTGTACTGTAGAGTACTACCGGTATTGAAGCGCCTCGTAATTCTCGTCTGTGGGCGATTGTCCACAGTACTTTTTACACGACGTTAACCATGTATAAGCATCATATAGATATTACGCAGCCACATTTACCGATCACAATTTACATTGAGTACGAATTTCAAAGATTATGAAACAAGCGTGGCGCCATCTTTATGACAAAAGCTGTAGTATCACATATTTATGTAGCTAAACCAATTATGAGTATTATGATATTCCTACTACATAGATATAAAACTATACAGCATTCATTTCATTCCATCTCATTATTAATGCCGTTTTCAATAATCAAAGTAAGGTGACTGTTGCAAGCACCTAACCTAACCTAAATAAACACAACACAGTAAATTTGCTACACCTGTTATTATAACTGTCTTCACTACATTATATGCAATTTATTATATTCACTTGTTGTAAAATATTGTAAAACATTTCACTATATTTTGTAGAAGATTGTCACACAATATTTTTAAACAATTTTATTGCTTTTTTTGTAACCGTGATATAGGAAAATGCAACGCCGTTGTTCTAAAATTTTGCACAATAGTAGGAATTCTTACTACAATTTCCGTCAAACAGTGAAGTGTAAATATTACAACATGGATTTTTCTCTGTGCAGACACAAACATGCACCGACACGAATACGTACACCTGTATCACACGTACATAACACGTGTGAGTGGCAATACAGCTTATTGGTCGATTTCTTCGGTAAAGATCGACAATGAATAGAGCAAGGGGTGGGAAGAGCGTTACGAACATTTATGTTAGAAATTGAATATGCATCGAATACCTGGTAACATCCAGATTTTACCTCTTACTATAAGCATGATAAAATCTGGTTATTTTACTCTTAATACGCCACGTATTGTCGTTTTGACAATAATTATTTTAGTAATTAACATAAAGAGATTTACGATCTAATTTCTACATTCCATTTTTCTCAATGCACTTATGTCTGATTAATTTCGGAGATTTACAACCTAAAAATGTTAAAACTCAATTATTGGTTTGATAATACGCAATCTACATAATCTTATTTATTTGTCGTTTTATCCGTTTGTAAATTTTAAAAACGTGCTCTATCTGATAATCGCTTCAACCATACAATAGATAAAAGACTGTCGTGCATAGATGTTGCGATTTATTCAATGAACTCATTATATCTGATGCATCATTAGGAAGCTATTTCTAAAGTGGATATGCGGGTGTATTTCGCCGCATATTTTTCTTTATAAAATGAGATCTCAAGAATTACCATCGCTAAACTATAAGGGAAAATAAAAAAAAAAAAACTTAAATTAACGAACTGATAGGATCGAGATAGTATATCACTGACAGGAAAACATTTCATTCACTTGGCTAATCGGTCGAGTAAATTGTAAAATAAGCGTTGCGCCCTTTAACAAAAGCGACAATCTGGCTGAGGACCTCCTAATTGGGGGATTGTAGAATCAAGTCACCCTAGATTGTGACACCCGCACCCTAGATTGTTCCCCGACGCGCGGTATCGTGTTTCCAAGGGTTACTGCCTGGTGTATTGTCGTCTGTTTTATTATTACATTAAGGCCGCGCTGGATAAATTGTATAGAGGAGATAGAAGCACAATCGCTTTGCCAGAAGGTAGTCGAAGTATGATAAAGGAAAGAAAATTGATAACATTTCTGTGCGATGCCCTTTAATAATAATCCGACGAATCCGATTTGATTTAATTTTATATCGGTCTTATGGTTAGACAAAATTCGATGAAGTTACGAAGGACTGGTGGTTTTTTGCTTGGTTGCATTTTAATATTTTATACCTAATACCAAGCTTCAAACTGATATCTCGTTTAACGTTTGAGGAATCCATACTTTTTTTGGATTTATTATTTTTATTAAAATAAATGGTGTTTTATTGTGCATTAAAACAATGTTTAAGCATGAGCTATATACACTCCGCCAAAAAAGTATCGCATAAACTAAGAAAGGGCATTTATGAACCAAGATATTTTTATACGTTCACAAAAAGTTTGCCTCGTGTATGTGAACTATAAAAACACTAACAAAATAATGGAACTTAGCGTTTTTACTTTATTTTTTTCCTAAAAGAACACATTTAGAAAAATGCATATGTGTAAGGTTTGCTCAATTGTTTATTGAAAGTCTTCCTATACGGACAAATTTTAAAGTGCGAAGTCAGAGTTCTGTACCAACGCTTTTAAAACTAAAATGAGCAATTTAACTTCAGAACAAGTGGCTGCTATAGTTGCTTTAATCGAAGATGGACGATCTCAAGCATACGTTGCTAATTTGATGAACATCAATCAGTCAAGTGTTTCTAGAGCCGTAGCCAGATATAGGGAAACAGGCATTTTTAGTAGAAGACCTGTACCAGGTCGTCCAAGATGTTCTACTCGCCAAGATGACCGCTATTTACTACTACAAGCATTACGTCGAAGACATGTAACTGCGAGACAATTGCAGAACGACTTGGCTAGAGTCAGAAATACTCGTGTGAGTACTCAAACTATTCGGAATAGGTTACGACCGAGTGGATTAAGAGCTAGAGTAGCTGTAACAGCCCCTCGTCTCACTAGGAACCACCGAGTGGCTCGCTTAAGGTTTGCCAGAGAACATGTAAATTGGAACATTAATGACTGCGCCAATATACTCTTCACAGATGAGTCAAGATTTGGTCTTTACACCTCAGATAGGCGTATCTCAGTGTACAGACGAGACGGTGAGCGCTATTCGCAGTGTAATATCAGACCTAGACCTAATTTCGCTGGTGGCTCTATTATGGTTTGGGGAGGCATCTGTTTAACAGGTCGTACAGAGTTAGTACCAGTAGACATAGGTACACTGACTGTCCACAGGTATATAACGGACATTTTAGAAGAACATGTAGTACCATATGCGCCAATTATAGGAAACGAATTCATGTTAATGCACGATAATGCACGACCGCATGTTGCAATAATCGTCCAGGAATACCTTAACGATGTTGGTATTCCAGTTTTAGATTGGCCTGCGGTAAGTCCGGACATGAACCCTATCGAGCACGTGTGGGACCTCCTTCACAGACGGATACGAACCCAAAATGTTGCCCCAGCGGACCTGCATGGACTAGCAAATGCTCTCCGTGACGAGTGGGAGAATTTGGATCAGGCTTATATACGGAGGTTAATCGAATCTCTGCCAAACCGTATGCGAGCGGTCATAAGAGCCAGAGGTGGCAATACTCAGTATTAAAAGCTACTGTTATGACATTTTTCTTTCCAAAATTATAATTTCTTGTTTTAATAAAAATCTCAAGTATGAGTTCTTGTTTTTATTTGGCCTGTATTTTATTTAAACAATCATAGAAATTATATCTTAGAGCGCATTAAAGTATATTTACAACTTTATGCTACAAACAAAGATTATGCGATACTTTTATGATTCAAAACTAAATTATGCGATACTTTTTTGGCGGAGTGTACTACAATAATGTAATTTTTACAATAAGAATTTATAATAAATACACACTAAAAAAATTTAGTAAATTTACCAGGATTCCTGCTAAAAATTCCAGTAACATTTGGGGGGGAAATCACAAAAAATTGGGTAATTTTATGTTTTTTAACAAAATTACCTATACTTTTGGAAATTTCCGACATATCGACCAGTATTTTTCAATTTTAGCTAAAAGTGCTACGTGAAAACGTAATATTACTAAAATTTATATGCTTTCCCAGGGATTCTTGTGTGTTCTTGATGTTTCTTTGTTATAGAAAATATTTTTTTTTTTTTCAAATGAGAGGTGTAATCAACCGGGACCACCATATACAGAGTGATTCATTAAGAGTGGTCACTCGCAATATTAAAAATTATACTAGTAAATGTGATCATCAAAACATGTTTCAAAATATTTTTAAGTTTATGAAGTTCCCGCAAGATGGCGTAATTAGGTTTCTTTAAAAATATAATCGTACAATCGATACCAGAACAATATATAGTCTTAAGTTTGAAATTTTGAATTTCCCGCGCTAAAAGCGCTACGCCTGTAATTTCGAAACCGTTTATTGCCTGATTAACTTCCGTTAAGGCCGTCCAAGCGTTACAATCGTCGGG
This sequence comes from Cetonia aurata, assembly GCA_949128085.1. NCBI lineage: Eukaryota > Metazoa > Arthropoda > Insecta > Coleoptera > Scarabaeidae > Cetonia > Cetonia aurata. Next base: position 32,761,601 of record OX421889.1, on the reverse strand, counting down.
CACTGCGCTTTTAATGTCAGTGATTTAGTCGCCAACAATATGTTATAGCGAAAGGTTAATCTTCAGGCCATCCAATACCACATAATGCTACTATAAAATGTCAGTAAGCGAAATGTCACGTCACGCTAATGAACGTCTCTTGGGAGTAGATCTGACGTAGTTTTTCGAAGTGGAAATTGGGTTAATACTGCGGGGAATAATTTTGGTAAAAACACATCTACAGTAAAACCCGTGTACAGCGGACACTAGAATCCAGTGTTGGCTCCTGACGTTTTGTGTAGGGGAGCCTACTGTAGCCCAAATAACTCTTCTCGGTCAATAAATTATATTTTTATAGTTATTATTGTAGCATTGTAAGTGTAGAATAAAAATTGAAAAAATAATAGATTAAAATAAAATATAATTTATTGTCTAGCAAGAACCATGTAGAAGTGACTGGATAGGAAAATGGATGACGTGATAGGTAAAAAGATAATAAAAACTTAAAATAAACTCTAATAAACGTAATGGTAAACCAAAATTAAACTCTAAAAATATTAACAAACCCATATCAAACCAATCAATGTTAGATCGTTTAGTTGATTTTGAAAAAAAAAATGTAGTAAATCCGCTTAAATTAGAAAAGAAAATTCTAGATTCTTTGTTTATATTACAAGCTTTACTCAAAACTAAATTTCAGGCAAGAGCTTCAGGTGCAACTGTTTTTATGTTACTTTGTAAACCATTTAAATGCCCTGCCATAACAGATGCACCATCATATGTTTGAGCGACTAATTTTTTTTTAATCATATTTCTCGCGCAGTTATTTGATAAAAGGTAAATTTTAAACTTCAGCTGTTCGACCGGATGATACGTCAAAAGACCCCAAAAATCTTTCAATAACTTCACCGCTCTTGATATAACGTAATATGATTGATAAGCAATTTTGCAAAAAAATATAGTCAATAGTATATTTATTCATTACTTAATTTAAAAATGCGAACAAATTTCCAATAATGCGCGAAATTTTACTGTACGTACTATAATAGCAACCGAGGAGGCTAGCCACAGATTTGGCTCCGCACCGATGATTAATGCGACGGCTGAAAGCAATGTGTCTCCGTAAGTGCACGTGCACTGTATACGGCGAATACGTATGGTTGGAGGCTTGCCGCCGCGGTGAGATCCTACCCGATCGGCAGGTTGCGTTATCGGTCGTAAAACGTTGCTACGCAACTGTCCATGCGACTCCTAGCTCCCAGTACTAATAACTTAAGAAGCGCTGGGTGAGTTTTATTAGGTTACGCACACAAAATGGATAAAATGAACGAAATTAGGATTTGCCAAGATATTGTCCACTGGATGGTAAGAAATTTTTTTAGTTGTTTAAACATAGAGACGAAATTACACATCGTACAAAACATTGAGAAACCACGGCCTAATTTATCTGTAGTATCTAACGACGGCAACCGGCAAAATCGTGGTTTTAGTTCATTATTGTACACTAAATGTGGTTGATTAACTGGTTCAATTGAACGGGAAAGATTATTTTGTTGGCCATGTCTACATTTTTGTAACCAAACCGAAACGTGGTCGAAATTAGGTTATACAGATTTAAAAAAATCTACCGCGCGCTATTGAACGGCATTCTAAGTCTAAAGAACACATTTCATCGTTGTGCAAATTTAAATTATTTGGAAAACAAAATATTGCTACTGCTGTAGACAGCGCGCGCAAAGATGCAATTATTGCCTATAATAATGAAGTTAGAGAAAACCGTAAAAATTTAAGAAAATTAATAGACGTAACAATATTTTTAGCATCACAAGATTTAGCTGTTCGAGGATACAATGAGACTTCAGATTTTTTTAATCGTGGAAATTATAAAGAATTACTCGAACTCTTTAGTAAATATGAACCTAGTTTTAATAAATTTGTTAGTAGTAATATTTTTCCGGGTACATCTAAATCTATACAAAATGATTTAATAGATTGTATTTCTTTTGTATTAAAACAAGAAACAGATACAGAAATTAAAGAAGCTCCGTTTTTTTTCTTGGCAAGTAGATGAAACCACAGATATTTACTGTAAGTCTCAATTATCAATCATATTATGTTATGTCAAGAGCGGTGAAGTTATTGAAAGATTTGTTGAGTTTCTTGACGTATCATCCGGTCGAACAGCTGAAGATTTATTCAACCTTTTATCAAATAACTAACAGCGAAAAATATGATTTAAAAAAAAATTAGTCGCTCAAACATATGATGTTGCATCTGTTATGGCAGGGCATTTAAATGGTTTACGCAAAGTAAAAAAAAACAATTGCACTTCAAGCTCTTTTTGTAGATTGTCATGCTCATACCTGAAATTTAGTTTTGAGTAAAGCTTGTAATATAAACAAAGAATCTACAATTTTCTTTTCTAATTTAATTGCTATTGTTTTTAGAGTTTATTTTTGGTTTATTATTACGTTTATCAAGAGTTTATTTTTACGTTTTTATTCCCTTTTTACCTATCACCTCATCCATTTTCCTATCCAGGCAAGATTTCACTCTCCTCCACGTGGTTCTTGCTAGACAATAATTTATATTTTATTTTAATCTATTTTTTTTTTTCAATTTTTAGTCTACACTTACAATGCTACAATAATAACTATAAAAATATAACTTATTGACCGAGAAGGGTTACTTAGGCTACAGTAGCCTCCCTTGAACAAAACGTGACGAGCCGCCACTGGTCGATACTTCTGTATATAGAGACAATTTGAGATTATAATGAAATTGATTTGGTACTTATATAAACGTCATGTTAATTTAATAACTTATTTCCAACATTAGAATTCCCTTGATGACATTATCAACCGAAACATGATTCTCTATATTATCAAAATCCTTTTCAATTTTAAAAAAAAAAGACATTAAACGTAGTAACTACAAAAAAAAGGATATGAAAATAAGTCGACATTTTTAAACTTCAATCGTTAAAAAGCTTTCTTATAATTATCAATCAACATAACAAAATAACCAACGCCAACATTTAACCTATAATTTTGTTCTTGCATCGACCAGATCTTTCATTTAACTGCATGTATAAGCCCTAACAACCGAACGCACACCCCCTCCCCCAAAACAATCTCCACGCGAAACACCCCCCAACACGGGAAATCACTCCATTCCAAAACTCCACTATGATAAACCGTTCAACTACGTGCAGTAAAGTACCGTAGATTACGTGTCTATGGAAACCGCTACCAGAGAGGCGGTGCTAGGGATATACGCCCAATGATCTGCGGTAGAATGGGTACAACTTACCCCCGATTAAATGCCTCAGCCAATCGGACGGCTAGACTGAACCGATCAACCCCCGTTTTGGGGGCAAATTGAGACGTTTACAGGCGATATGCGGTGTGTTTAGGGGAAGTAAGTTTCGATAGTTGGCAATATGTGCGCGACTACGTTAGGGGGTAGCTTTGTTATTTTGCTGTGGTCGCACAGGTCGAATTTAAGGGCTCTTTTGCCTAAACTGTATGTTTTCGTTTAGTTTAGATAAATACCTGCACACAGAAAAATGCATGCTTACTTTAAATAAATTTGTCTTGGAAGAAATAAATCTACGTTTTGAATATCCGCATGACAAAAACTTCTTACAGCAAGAAAAAAATTGTCTTAACAGCAAAATCTTGACGTAAAAGGTTAACAGTGTTCGATGAAACTATTTTTAGTCTCCGCACTTAAGAATATCGTTTACTTGCATTAGTCTTGGAGGAAAATGTTAGAGTTCTTGAATTAAATCACTTTTCGTATTCTTTTTAAGAATAGTAATACCTGTAATACTTACCATTACAATCATAACGTATACTATACAAGGATAAATATTTATTTCTATCAAATAAAAATTACCTATTATTTATGTGAAATAAATGCTTGGTTGGAAAAAGTAGTTTGAACTAATAAAATGTATTTTCCCTCGTTTCTCACGTCAGGAATAAAAAATGCACTTGCAATTCTTGGAAAATAAAAATATCTCGTTCTGAGAATAGTCGGCTGCCGATCTGCATCCGGAATTTTTATTGTGAGAAAGGATCAGAAAAAGCTAAAATAGGCAACTTTTGTAAAAATATGCATACAATGCCTAAATATGCAATTTAATTGGGTATGTTTGCTTTTTTTGTTATTGATTGTCTTGTAAATGGTTTTTTTGTTGGACAATATACCTTATTATTATTTTTTTTTGCTAGCGTAGATTTTAGTGATTTGTTTGGATTAAAATGATTTACAAAGAGCAATGTTAAACAAATTAACACGACACAAAGGACTTAGGTATATAACATTCATTTTTTAATTCCAATTTACTCGAAATATGAAAATTCTTTGATACAGTAGAACCCTCACAAAGCGATCACACAATAAAGCGTGTACACAAAAAATTTGAAGACTGACGATGTTCACTATATTTTCTAACTTTCTCCATTTCTTTCTAATCAAACAACAATTTTAATTTATTTTTTTTTTGCACAGGTAATTCAAAAATTTAATAAAAGGATTTTATTAAATTGTAATTAAATGAAGGTCAGTAAACTTATAATCGTCTAAGTTTCTGAAGTTCTTGCAAGATGGTGTATGTTATTTTCTTTTTACATTTATTATTCTTTTTAAGGGTGAGTCAAAAGTTGAAAAAATCAAGTTATCTTTGGAACATCAACAGATATTAATTTTTCGATTTTGGCAGGTTAAATTGTCATTGCGTCCTCATTTCTCAGGATTGATTCATTTCATTTGAATTTTTCGAGAAAAACGCATATATAGAGTATATATATAACTAGTAGATAGCGCCATCTAGGTTCCATTTAAAGCAATAAAGCAAACAACATTATTTACCCCAACGAACTATATCAGTAAACTATAGACGGACTGATCCAACTATCTTCAGCGCCTACAACGGTGAACGTATGTACTAGAAGCGGCCATGACAGTTGAAGACAAAAATTCGTTTATATCATTTGTCCAAAATGGATTTTAACAAAAACCATAATTTTCAAAGGACAGTAATGTATTTTACAATTTTGTTTTACAAGTTTAAATAAAGAAATGTTCAATTGAGTATTTGTTTCTTTTTTTATTTATTCATTGAGATTATTCTTATAACATAACACCTCTTTGTTATAATAAACAAGAAATGTTTCTACTTCATTATCCTTTTCTCCGTTTATTTGACTATTTCCCGTATATAATTTGTTAAGTGTCATGGCGGATGTCCACGCCCAATGTCACACAACGTTTGATAAGGGAAACAGCCCTTCTATGGTTTACTAATGTAATTCGTTGATTTACCTTTTTCACCTAATTAATGTTCTCTTCACAATGTGTCTAAATATTTGAAAATCGGTTGACAATTCATTAAAGTTACAGGGACAAATTTGTGTGACAAATAGTATGCTTCCCCCACTTTATAATAGGTGCAATCTCAAAGTATGATGAATCAAACTTACTTTATTTTCCACCAAACTTAAAAAACGCAAAAAGATAACAAAGTGCGCCATCTTCCGGGAATATCAGAAACTTAAAAATATTTTTGAGGATGTTTTCATGACCACGTTTACTGGAGTATCTTTTTCCCTAAGCTTTAGGATCAACCGTTATTAATTATTAACATTGATATTTACGTATTCTGACAGGTAAATGTGAACAGTAGCTGATACAACATAACATGGCATATATGCAGATATAAAAATCCTAAAAATACGTAAAAGGGCCGCTTTAAATATAGTTTTTATGTCGCTGTATATATGTGATATACTATTTAATGATTGACAAATCACAATAAGCATTTTTTAATTTCATTTTTGCATCCATCTTTAATGTTTCCTCCCCACTACTCTTATTTATGACTAACGTCAGTGTATCAGCGGCGTCTTTGATGTACATCGACGCATTTTGACATCTCCAATTAAATTAAAGCGCAAATTGATAATTACACACCTCACTACTCGCTGTTCCCACCCCTAATTCATCGTCAAACTTCCCTCATCTACCCCAGACGAGATTGTCCAACCTAAGTCACAAATTCGACAGATATAACATCCAAAATACTATTTCAGCTCCTCTTAAATGATATCTAGGACAATTTCCGGGCCGTAATTCGATTGTCCCCCCCTACTCCCTCTATTCGACGGGATCCTAGAGGGTATCCGGCGTCTCCTAATCTAACCTAGCACCCTCTCCCCACCCCGTAATAACCTGTAACCTCCAAATCAACTTAGACGACGCAATTATCTCAAATCAATCTCATCAGAGCGTATTATTCGCAACCCCAAGTCGTCCACTTGCCATCTATACTTACTTCCACAAGGGGCGGAGGGTGCAAACGCTCGTACGGGACGTAGACACCACCCCCGAAGCGTCGAGACGGCAGAATATGTCCGGAGAAAATGCGAACACTAAAGTTTGACTTTAACGGAACGAGTGTATGTGTTACAAGTTTGTTAATACTCGTTTTTGGGGGTGAAAAGTGACGGATTTTGTGTCCTGCGTGTGAGAATTTGTGATAGTGATCAGTGAAAATTGGTGTAAAATCCGTTTCGAGTGTTTAAGAGGACTAAAAATCATCGAAAAACAGTAAGAAGTTGTTTATTGTATGTTGGTTTATTTAATTTTGTGGTTGATGATGTTTTTTTTTGGGGTTGATATGGTTTGGAAAGGGTAAAATTGAATAAAATTACACAACGTAAATAATATGCATAAGAAAACTGTTTTTTCTTGAAGTTTTGTACAAAATCGTAGATACAGTTAAACCTTCGCGAATTGACCACATAATAAAATGTCTACAGGTAGATATTCCACGTAAATGGTTCATTAAGAGTTTATGATGTTCAATTATTTACTTATACAGGGTGTCTCAGCGAGACCGTGCATTAGAAGTTTATGGGGTTCTGGCCAAAATATAAATTTGAAAATTCTGAATTATATATAATGGATTGTGTTCTTTCCAATTAAAATATTTTTACATTTCACAATTTTCTAGGGGTTATACCGGAAGTCGACATCTACTTTGTTATTTTTAATTGAACACGCTGTATATTTTGACATATTTGCATTTACCTATCTTTATAAATGCCTTTACCTTCTGCAATTTGATTCGACCGTTTTGTAGTTATTCGTTTTTTTCTAAAAAGGTTTGCTAATATAGCAGGGACATTTATTCAAAAAATCAGAGAACACTCGGGTTTCGGATATCAATTTAGGATTCATAAAATATGCTTAAACAACATGTTGACGTATGTTTTGTCGCCGAGAATGGCTGTCTGGGGTTGCTTTACTATGGCACGTTAACTTTTCGAAATTTTGAAGAACCACAACTTAATTTTTTCAAATGGCACCCCCATATTTTATTATTTAGTCGTCTAATTTTACATCTTTTATATCCGACATGCCCTATACCTACCTGAAATTGATAGTTTAGGAGATTATTCGTTTTTTTTTCACAGTTTTTTTGCACGCATAACTCATCAATACTTATCCAGTGTGCCATGGAAAACAAGTGCAACAGCTCAAAGATTTATTGTCAAAGTCACACTTCTTTACGTCGTTTGAAGCTTGTGAGTTAATAATTATCCTCAATATTATTGCTATAAAGAGTTAAAATGGATGACAATAGATTTGAAATCTGTGGACTTAATTAGAATATTTAATACGTTAATAATTAATTGACGTATTAAATATTCGAAATTTTCTCCATTTACTTGTTGGCAATAACCTAATCTATAAATTAAATTCTTCTATAAATTTTCTAAAACTTGAGGTGAAATCTTCCTTATTTCTGTTTGTATTTTTTGTTTGAGATCATCAATGTTGTCTGGCTGTGTTGCATACACTTTATTTTTGAGATTTCACCATTAAAAAAAAAAACCAAGGGTGACAGTAGATTTGGTGATGGATTTGTCACATTGGGATATAAATTTGCCAGAACAGAAACAATGTCATTTCTAATGAGATCCAAATATTTTACTGCAGTTTAGTTCCTATCAATAAAAAATTGGACCAGTTATGTGGTTAGCGATGATACCTACCTAGACATTCTAACTTGATCGTGTAACATATCATACGAGATAACTTTTGAAATCGTCTGGTGCTCGATTTCGTAGGCAAAAATATGTTCTAATCTAACTTCCTCTATCTATATAGCTGTTACGCGTACTGAACGCGGCCATGTCTGTGTTGAATGCCGTTACATACCTATATTGCCGATTTATGTACCTACCTATGCTATGCTATAATATTAAACTTTCAAATTGTCTCACCTCTAAACACATTTAGTAATTTCTCTAAATCCCATTCCTGGAGTTTGTTCATAACAAACTCGTCCATCGCTAAGTATTTATATTTAATAATTTTATACACATACAAATCACGTCTACGTTGAAATACTCGAATGGCCGTGTAAACTATGATATAAATTGCCTATCCGTTAAAAAAGTTGATGGCGCTGTACTCGAATACCGCCATCTGACGACTGCATTGTTAGTTTTTACCCCTTTAATTTGCCATTGGTGTGTTTGAATTAGACCACTTATTTAGAAACAAATATATCGAAAAAATAGGAAGTTTTGTGTCAAAAATTGCCACAATCTTGTCGTGTACGTCTCGACACAAACATTGTCGGAAAAATTGTCACATTTGTGTGAAATTATAAAACAAAAGTTTAACTACAATTTTAAAGTATTATTTCTGACAACAACATGTAATAATTAGCAAAAATCTACGATAAGGTAACAAAATTGTGCAAATTACAGCCATAATATTTTCGCTACAATATTGTCGTATATTATCCCAAGGCATTTTTTTCCGTGATTCGTTAATTCTTTGCAGAACTGTATTCAACGATCTGGATCGTTTTCGGTTAATTCCTATACTATAGAAACATCATCTTCTAGGAATGAAGTTTTTGTTGATGAAAACATTTTAAAACAGTTGGATGGCTAACGTTATTTTCTCGATCCAGTAATTGGGTTTTGGAACCTTTGGTGTAACAATAACTATCACACTGACAAAAGTCAATGCTAGGTTTTCCTAGTTTCCCTGTTAATTGTTGTTTGGTGATAGTGGAAAACCTAGCATTGACTTTTGTCAGTGTGATAGTTATTTTCTCGAGCTATTTTGGGTGAACTTGATGTTAGATTCTCTGCAACACTGAACAAATCAAAAAATGACATCGTCTTCCACAAAATGGGGTTTTCTTTTTATTTAACAGTAAGTTGTCTAAACTGTGAATGAATTTTGGAAAGGGTTCCTTGTGAAATATTGGGCAATTCGGTATAGTTCTGATGGAAGATATCATAGCAACTTCCGCTTGACTTCTATACTTATCTCCGTAACAGATCATTATTAAAATTTCTATACGATGACTTTCTGTTAAATATTTCATTGTTTATTACGGACAGGAAAAAGATAACTTACTAAAGTGTTTCTGTGCCTGTAGACGATAATGTCATATTGACTTTATTTTATTGTTTCTTTGTTTAGGTTATTTTTATTTTGGTGCAAGCGGAAATAAAGATTGGTAAAAGAAATCTCTCTCTGAAAATAATTCTTTGCTCAATTAGGTCATACGCGTTGTAGGTCGGAAAAATCAGTTCATGAATGTGGTCTTTATGTGGTTACAATTTTTCATAAAATTCTAAGATAACATGAAAAATAATTTAATCTACATATACAATGGTGGACATAAAAATAGGTGCAAGGCAAATCACTTTAGTGTTAGCCGTAGGTATAAACTCTGTTGCTTATCATTAATATCATGCGACATCCCTTGGTAAGTGTCCACAAACACACTGGAAGGTATATACTAAAGGTAATGTAAATATCGCTGGAAAACAATGCCGGTTATTCCCCGATAACACAAATTTCATATACCTGGAAGTGGTCAAAAAAATAGGTACATTGGTAAAAACAATAGAAAAGCGCGTTTTAGTTGAAATTTACTATCAGGTATTGCCAGTAGGTCCTTGTAGTTATCACATGTACAGATATTGCCTTCATTACTTGTTAAATCTAGATAAAATGGGTCGCAGCACGCTTTGTTCAGAGAGTGAGAGGAAAGTTATTAAAACTATGCTCGGGCAGGGGAAAACGATCAGAGAAATAGCAAGCATATTAAATCGTTCCCCAAATATGATTTCAAATGCTCTAAAACCAAAAAAGGATCCACAAACAAGACTATAACAAAAAAAAACAACACCTCACACTGACTGATGTATTGCGAGATTAACAAAACGTGATCTATTTGCAACGTCCACAACAATATTAAAAGAAATAAATAGTAATGTCAGCACTCGTACCTTACGATGACGATTAGCCGAAAATATTTATCACGGTAGAGCTGCAAGTTCTCTCGTTGACCCGAAAAAATATTAAAGCAAGAACGGTAATTGTGAAAACTCACGTCGAATGGAAAACAGAAAAGTAGTGTAACATATTTTGGAGTGATGAAAGCAAATTTAATTTAGTAGAATATGATGGCAGGGTTTACGTTCGTCGTTCAATAAATGAAGTATCCTGTTCGAAATATACAACACAGACAGTAAAGCACGGTGGCGAAAACATGGTTTGGGCATGTTTTTCATGGTGTGGCTAGGTCCTATTCACGGGATGACTAAAGAAATTTACATCCTAAACAACATTATGCTTCCATACGCAGATTAAACATTAAACATGCAGATTATTTGGATTTATCAACAAAATATTAACCCTAAACACACTTCCAAGTGTTATTAAAATTGGTTGAGTGACCATAACGTACGACTTTTAGATTGGCCGGCACAATCGCCAGACGTTAATCCATTTGAAAACTTATGGAAGTGTGTGAAGGATTCATTACGACATAGAAAAATCAAAATTAAAACGATTGTGTGAAGCGCTTCAGCAAAGTTGGTACGTCATACCAGTGGAACATATCAACGTATGGTGAACTCACTGCCTAACACATGTTGGGCAATAATTAGCAATAAAGGCCACCTTACCAAGTATTAAACTCGTACAAATCACTGAATAAATTTCGGTTACCCATTTTTTTTATTATTACCCGATGAAAAAACTTTATAGCATGCGTCCCTATTATTTTGTCCACACAGTTTTTTAATATTGTTTTAGTTGGCGGTTAAGTTTTGTGATATTAGCCTTTAATGGAGTTTTTTTATTATGAATTATTCTATGTTTAGTATCCTGTGATGGGTGGAGACTGTGGCTTGAAAACTAAAACAAAAATCCCAAAAGGAAGGTGAAAAAATCCCTTACCACAAAATTAGATAACAAATCTAAATACGTATTTCGGCAACTAAGTTGCCATCTTCAGTAGAAACAAGTGAAAAAGCAGTGTTAAACATAGTGTTTTCGGCTAAGGTAAACCTTGGAAGATATGCTCTTCACCAAATCACTAGTGGAATAACACTAGTGATTTGGTGAAGAGCATATCTTCCAAGGTTTACCTTAGCCGAAAACACTATGTTTAACACTGCTTTTTCACTTGTTTCTACTGAAGATGGCAACTTAGTTGCCGAAATACGTATTTAGATTTGTTATCTAATTTTGTGGTAAGGGATTTTTTCACCTTCCTTTTGGGATTTTTGTTCTATGTTTAGTAGTAGAAAAATTAAAACTATTATGAAACTACAATAACTTAGTTTATTTATTGCATACATAACTTGGTGAACTATTGTACCAATTTTTATGTCCACCACTGTATATGTGATTACCATACTAATAATCGAACATCATAAACTTTTAATAAACCACTTATGTGGAATATCCGGTATAGGACATATCAGAAAGTAAATAATACATATATGTACATATTTAAATAAAAATTTTAACATTTGCAGTGGGTATGTTTTATTAATAATAATTTTGATTTGTGTAAATCTAAAAATTTCTTAACTAAAATTTTTCTAATTTGTTTTGTTTCTATTTAAACAGATTAATTCATATAATAAAAGAAATAGATTAGCCCCATTTATTCCTACAAATCGAAATAATGGATAGAAATTTAGAATTCACAACAACGCAAAACGACTTGCAAAATAGTAGCGTAACGCCAAATTACCAAAACAGGACTTCATTCTTGATCGAAGACATTTTATATAGACAAAAGAATGATACTACGGCTCACGTGGAAAGGACATACGAAAATTGTGCTCCCCCACCTTACAGAGAGTCCCAAAAATCGGAAAACGAAAACATTTTCCACCAGGCGCCAAAAACAATTGAAAAACCCCGAGTCGAAAAACCAGCTTATGGTTATTTCCAACCTGGTATCATGCAGAATGGTCTAAACTGTGTTCAAAATTTCCAAGGAGGTGATAATGGTTATATACAGGTTATGGGTGCTCTAGGGGCTTATTTACAGACACCTTATAAGAATATGACAGATCCATACTTCTTAACGCAAGGTAAATTGATATATAAAAGAAAAAATTAAAATCAAATAAGCTTTTTTTAACTTCATTTAAAGGTATACCCTTTCCGCATGCTCTTTTCGGCACTTCTTCCACGGAAATATCGTTAAACGCCCTCAAACATTGCAGACGACGGAAAGCCAGGACCGTATTTAGTGACCCCCAATTGACAGGTAGAATTTTTGCACTAGTTCGTTCAAACAAATCATTTGGGCTGTTACAAATTCAGGTTTGGAGAAACGATTTGCCGCTCAAAGGTATTTGTCAACGCCTGAAAGGGTCGAGCTAGCGGGGGCCCTATCTTTGAGCGAGACACAAGTGAAGACCTGGTTCCAGAATCGGCGGATGAAACACAAGAAACAGATGAGAAAAGTGCAAGACGATAAAAGTTTGAATGGTAGCAGCAATCCTGTGTCTGGTAGTAATTCCTTATTGGCTTCCACAGGAGGAACTAGTGATAAGTTGCATGGTGAGTACCTCAGTCATTTTTATAATGACTTTAATCGCAGTATTTTTTTTTATTACATTGTTTTCTTTGTCACTTTTAATCGCAGTGATTTTTTTTGTAATTTTTTATAATCACAATGGTTCTTTTGGTTTTGTTTTTAATCGCAGTGATTTTTTTTTGTATTGATGATTGGATAACATTGGTTAGGTCTTGAATCTATTCGGCATTAAAAAATTGCAAAGAATTACGGCATAAGTGTGATTTTATTATATAATTTAGTGTTATTGAATAATTTTTATTTTAAATTTACACTTTTTTTATAATTATTTCTACCACAAGAAATTAAATGTGAAATCACAACAATCTTTTGTCAATTATTTAATTATGAAATATAAATATTCGATTTGTTTTATATATGTACAGGGTTATTATGATATAGTACGAAATAAAAAAAGGGGTGAAAGACACACATGAGCAATGCCTAAATACAAAAAAAAATGCGGTTCTAAGTGCACGTAGTACCGAGAAAATGATTTTTCTTTATTCGAGTCCGGCTCTGACTCATTTAGCGTACCGGTGAATCACCGGTCGTCGTTATACTTTGAACATTGGGATTTACATTTAGACTGCACTCGCTGTTGGCAATGGATGCGTACGTTTGCAATGGCAGCGTATACGAATATCGAATACGCTGACATGATCTTAATTTATGGTGAAACGGGACAGAATAGTGTTGCAGCAAGGAATTTGTACGTAGAACGTTTCCCGCATCGACGTCATCCTTCGCCTGAAACATTTGTAAGAGCCAAAATGAGTTTTGACACTTTTTCAATTCAAAAGTTTAACCGTAATTTTCGGACACGCTGTATAATGGTTTCGAAAAATTCATTCGGTTTCGAATGCTATCATATACGCTCAACAGTTCTGCAAATTTTCAATTTTCCAAGTTAAATATATTTAGAATTACAGAAGTCAGATGAAATCGTCCATCTGTAAAAAATTTAAAAAAAAATGGTTGAAAATAACAACATAGTTGTTTTATCAAACTTACTTTAAAATTGAACGAGGAATTAAGAAAAGTAATAATATATAGGATGTTCCATTTAAAATAACAAAGTTGGCAGTCGCTTCCTGTGTAACCGGATGCGTCAAATTATTAAAAATATTTTAGTTCAATAATGCACGTCGGCTTTAATATAGGTACTGCGAAATTTTCAGAATTATCCAATGTATACTCTTTCATATATCGATCGATATAATTCTTCGTGAGACAGCCTGTATACTGCTTCTATTACCTAATCATTAAGTTGTCATTTTGTAGTTAAATTCATAATTTAATGACATTAGTAAATTATTGTTATCATTTGAGTTATTTAATCAAAATATTAACGAACAGTGAAAAAATCACTGTTACCAAGAAAAGTCATTTGTTATTTTTATTAAGCAATGTGCATTGTGATTGTATGATAAGATTCACAGTTTTTTTTTTTAACAATGATAGATAAAATTGGCCCAATTTGACTAAAACTTGTTCTTTGTTTCTAAAATAGATATAATATCCTGTTTAAACAGTTTAAACAACTTTTATCTCAAATTTCACATAATACAATCTGCCCTCAAAAAGGAGAAGAAGATTACAACATGAGAGCAGTTAATTGCTAGTAATCCTCTTTGGTTTTGCTTTCGATGGTCTCAAATATGTTTAAGGGTGTCCCAAGAGACTCTATTAAAAGGGCATTAGCAGGTTTATCGACCCCACTCCAATCTAAAACGATTTCATTGATCACGATCTCTATGTATGAAGGTAATAATATTTATATGAAGTAAACGATTTGATTTTTAAAACTTGTGGAAGCCGACAATCATCTATTTAAAAAAAATATTTCCAGCTTTATAGTACATCCGATATACGTACTTGTGTGATGTATATTTTATTTATGTGTCCTCCAAATTGCTTGTTAGAAAAAGGCATCTCAGTGACCGTAAGAGATAGGAAAAAACAAGTGGCTAAGTCTCGATCCCTTTTTTTTCGAGATATGCTCAATGGCAAACACAAAAATTTGTTTATAGTACAGATTAGTAAAAGTGAGCTTGTATTTGTTTCAAATTGACAATGTAAAGGAGTTTCGTATTCCACAACTGTTGGAATTTTAGATACAGTAAAATATGTTCTGACTTTGCATTGTACTTTTTTTTTTTTTTTTTTTAATTAATGGCATTAAGGGATCGTAGCCCATCTGCCACATTAATTAGATACCTAACACTGTAAAAACTAAATGTACAATTAATTTATAAAATGTCTTAAATCATGATATTACATTCATTTATGAAACCCATAAGTGATCTGTATAATTCCGTATTATTAGTTCTAAGAAGCAGAACCACGGATGTTGGTAACGGCACCTTGAGTGTTACTAGCTTCTCAAACAAGCTTTTCCTTTCCCATTCGTAGTTACAACACGCCAAAACAAGGTGATCTAAATCAGCTACCTCATAACCACATGAGCAAGCTGGAGAATCAATTATGCCTAACTTATGTAAATGGGCCGGGAAATTACCATGTCCGAATTTCATTCTAGCGATAGTCGAATAGAAATATCGAGAGACCCCCACGTTATTGTGCCAACGAGAGTGATTAATCGTTGAATGAATTTTAGCGTATTGCGTAATTTGCTGATTGTATGACGATTGCCATCTGCATTCCCATGTTTCTTCCAAAAAATATCTTTTAATGCATTGTACTTTTTACTTATTATTCATTAAGAAATTAAATCAGTACAGTATGGACCCGTCATTTTATCTTACCCATAAATGTAATTACAGAGCATTCTATCGTAGCCGAGATTTTCGTCTCGGAAGACGTTTAATAGTATCCCAAGCGTCTTCAGTAACATCAATTAGGGTGAAGTTCAGAACTTAATGGGGGTTGCAATTTAGAAACAAGGCTAACTCGATTAACTAGGGAGTTTAGTCGGCAGAAATTCTGGACAAATTACATTTTGGCGTCTCGAGATTTTAAATTTGAGAATTATTTGAAAAAGAAATGACATGTATAATTGACTGACATAAAAATGCTGCGGGTTTCAAAAACTGTTACAGTAATAGACTAATCAGTAATAAACTGTGCCAGCGTAATAGATTTGAAGAGTTCTTAAGTATGATCAGAGATTAGTTACCTCAGGAGATATATATATTGCTATGATATCAAATTACCTAACCTACCTAAAATCAACAGCATACAACATCAAACGTTTGTTATTGAAATAAATTGTATTTTTAATTTATGTATTTAACTATTTTGTAAATTTATTGTAAAAATTGAAACTAAACACTCACTATATCGCATATAATTTTAAAAGGGCACGTTTCCATGGATTTTTAGGTAAAGTTCCTTCGCTGATCGTACGAACGTGGGTTCACTTAAGGTTGTCGTATCGTTGGAAACGATTCTCTTTCATCGTTGATGGGATCTTAAAGCCTAGGAGATATGAATGTTTGTTTAAAGCAATTGTAAAGGACTTCTTTTTCGATATTTTCCTGAGTTGGTTGTATTTTCAAAAACATCTAGAAATTTCAAAATTTAAATAAATATAAGAGTCATTTAACTAAAGATTTACTTGCCAAGGATGAAGTGTTGTGTGTTTTGTGCAAAAATGATGGTATTCCATTAATTTCGAAGAATTGGGGGACGTGTTTTTCTATTCCTGGAGCCACAATCGAGGGACTGAGATACAACTTTCGTGGCTGCGACATCGATAACGCAGGTTTGGAGCTAGAAAGATTGTTGCAGAACGGGAATCAGTATTTGGAATATCAAGGAGCTATTTATCGTACTTAAAAGTAAGCGTTTATTCATCTTTCGAACTATTAACCGGCGTTCAGAACGTAATTAAATTCTGAGGTTAGAATGATTTGATAACAGTGATTTCTAGGGAGTTTTGATGTTAAACAAACGTTTGCTGTTGTAGTAAGGTTTTTGACAATACGCGATTGTATGACGGGAGGTTAGCGGGAGTTTTGAATTCAATTTTGATATTTAAACAAGATATATTGAGATTAGTTTGGATTAAGATTCAAGGAATCTTATTTTTGTATAATTTAAATAGTATTGGAACTTACTTATTTACCCTGAGAGAGAGAATATTCATCTTAATTGTTATTCACTTTTTATTAACTCAAAATAAACAAAGTTATGTATAAAAAAATTGTTTTATTCACTATAACATAATAACATCACAACTAAATAACTAAAATAGCACTTATTAAAGAAACAAGGATTATAACAAGTCAATTAAGCTATAATATCCTTCTTTGTTTGACGAACTACAGTCTGTCACGTCCCAAGTGTTACTGAGGAAATATTATTATTATATCACCCGATTGGTATGCTGTATACTCAAAACAGGTAGAGGGGAAGTTTTTCATTCACTTGTGTGCTATAGTGGCATCTAGATATTGATGCATAGCTTATCTGTGGAGTCTTGTATCTTAAATAGACGACGCTGCATGTCTGAATGTTAATAAAACAGTGTTGAGTTAATTTAAAATCAATTTAATAAAATTTAAATAAAATATCTACAAGTTTGGTAGTAATATATATATATTTGTTAATATTTTTTCGTCTACAGTACCACGGGACGTTCTTAGAGGGCGCACATCAAAACTATATTAAAATAGGCTTCTATTTTTTTATTTTTTAATATTTATAATTTCAACAAATAAGGTAAATAAAGAAAAGTACCTTTTGCCTAAAGATAACATTTTATTTACAATATAGATAACGTTTATGTAACAGGAGTATATATTTTAAATGTATAATTAACCTGACATTTAAAATTTATTTATGAATATTATACGTATGTTAATCTAGCTTAATTATATACCTTAAATAACTAAATATAATGTGTAACTAACAACTACAAATTAGAGAATATTTAGTGAACATTATAACATATAACTTTCAGTTCATACTCACTAAACTACCCGATAAATTGCACTTTGTAAATGTTTGTCGAATAAAAACTAAAACACCGCAGCGTAAATAAATTAAAACTCCACTGATACTTAAAAAAAAAAAAACAAAAATAATTCCTTTGGAAATAGCAAATACGTGACAGACGCGTAGTTAAACGACAATCACATGAATGAAGACAAAGGATACCAGATACAACCATGATGCATCTGTAAAAACAGAACCACCAACCTAAACTTTGTAACAACCTAAACAAACTTCCCCAATTTTGACTCACAGCGCCATCTAGAAACGTCCCTTGTTACCACCAGTTTTTGTCAACAGTTTGGCCCATTAAACTTACCCGCCTCCTTTAGAATATTGTCTGATATAACTGACAAGGTGCTTTGAAAATGAGAGGTGTTTTTGGCCACATAGAACTGCATTTCCAACCACTACGGGCCTATGGCAACATAACATAATACATGGTGCATAAAGCGATACGAAACTTAATACCCAGATCTCGAGAATTTATGCCAAATATCATGTTGAATAAAAACTATAGATGCAAGAACTGAAATTTTAAACTTAATTTATTGTTACTCTGTTCATGTTGTTTTGTTATACATACTTACGTGGAATAGCATATGTTGTCAAGAAAGTAATAAGGATTATTGTTCAACTGGCAGCTGACAAATAATTTCATTTGTTTCACCGCCTATTTTTTCGAATAAAGCTTTAATCTACCAAAGCGTGCATTTGTACCAACATTTTCAATTTATGTGTTTAGATGATTAGATAACTATGACATGTGGTGATATATCGTTGTAAACAAAATTTTTTAGAGTTTTAAAATACGTAATAAAATTGGGTATTAAAATTTTGGATGTATTTGCTATTTCTAACACATTTGATGCTCAATTGTTTTTTTTATTCTAAGGCGTGCAATAGGGAATTTGATGTAGAACAACTTTTCTTCTTTAACATTTTGTCGTATCTCTAACAACAGCCGAGATATATGGGGTGACAGCTAACATCAAACAGACTGTATATAGTACACGGCCCTCTATTAGGTTCGCACAGTGCATGGTTGGTCCTTTCTCTACTATTTGTGTTCGTCGCTAAATGTGATGCAACACTTACGTCTTATAGTATCTTGTATTCGATTTTGAAGGGACTTCTTGGGACCAGTCTCTAATGGGATCCTAATTTCATTTAAGACGTTGCCCCTTCTCATACAAATTTTATTCTGTTAAGATTCTCCGATGGATTTTTCGAATCGAAACCAACAGCAGATGGCACCACCGAAGTTAACTACGGTCGAAGACGGCTATGGAAGAGGCAGTCCGAATTCCAAAGACACCGACTTGAGTGACTGCGATAGCGATATAGATATTGTGGGAGACGCAAAATCAGTACCCTATTCATATAAGGGGGCTTAAATCGTACTTTGTTATCAATACTTTACACCGTGATATGTAATGAATTGTTTTAAAGCGATTATTTGAAACAAATTTGCTTTTAAATGATTCAATTAATCACATTTATGATATAGTGTATACATAGCTCAAAAAACACGTTGGGTGTATAATATTTATTAGGATTTAAATTATTATGAAAAGGAGAATATGTAAGTAAAAATAATAGTACAAGTAAATACTTTTAAATGAATAAAATAAAAAGAATATTTGTTAAATTCGAAAGGAAATACTGATCAGTTGCTGAATTTCTTAATAAATACTGTATAAAAAAAAAGAATAGATATTTAGTTCTTGTATTATATTGTAATTATAGTTGAATGTATTAAATAAAAATAATAGCTTGTAAAAAGAAACATTAAATTATTATTACTTCCATTTTAAATGGTTTTTATTTCGAATCAAAGTTACATTCATCACAAATGTCTGACATATTCCTGTTTTGAAGAAATTTCCGAGTAAAGGACGCATAAGAACACAGGTGATAGATATAGGGAAAAAAGAAAAACAGAACGTTGTAGTGGTTATTTATTTATAAAACAATTAAAAATTGTTCGTGTTATTTCGATTTTGCACACATAAAAAAAAATTTTAATTCAAAGAAATTTTACTTGAGTTAAGAATATCATTGTTTCATATATACGCAAATAAATATATTCTTGGATCAAAAATAATATTTAATTTTCAAGAAAAGAATGTCTTACTACAAGAAAATCGTTCATTGAATCAAATCATAACATAATATCAATAAGAATTCCAATCTCAGCCTAAGTAAATAGATATTCTTAGTAAAAGAATATTTATAATTGAATAAAGCCTTTAAATTTTTGATTGAAGAGATTGACTTTGCTTGGTAAAAGAAGACATTTTACTTGAACGAAATGTTTGTTATTTTGAGAGAAGATTATTTATTTATTCACAAGGAGCCAGTTTTATTTTTTCCTAAAATGTGTTTTTTTATAAGAAAACCTACCACAAGCGTCATGATCATCATCCTCTGATTGATGCCTCTCCGTTGATATATATATAAACGGAACTTTCCAAAATATTCTTTTCTTTCTTTGCTTTTAATATTTTAAATTTTTTTAAGAAAAGACCCAGATGTTTACTGTCGGAAAATGTAATTTTTCTTTTGATATATATATAGATGTACAAAGGCGCATTCGATTTAAATACTTTTATACAGTAAACAACATTACTGCTTGGATTATCTTATCTATATCACTACCCTTACAACATCCTTCATATTTGAGTAAAACTAAAAAAAATATTTTGAACATAATTTATTTTTTCTTTTTTTGTAAATCTAACAATATAATTACACATATTAATCTATACTTGCATTCGATTTGTTGATGATTCATTATAGAGTTTATCAAAATCAAGTTCGAGGAGAAATTCAGTAACAGTTTTTGCTATATCGTTTCTTCGTAAACGGTATGTTTGCGTCCATTTTTCCACGACCTCTTCCCATGGCTCTCTTCTTTCTCTCAACCAAATTTTAGATCTCTGCAATTGTTCATCTTCTGCAACGTCTAAAATACATTGAATTTAGAAAAAAAAATGAAATTTTACGGCCAAGTGTATATTTCCTAAAAAAAAAAAACCTCTCTCAAACATGGTACAAACAAGCACAATATTTTAAGAGCAAGTAGTAAACTAACCTATCTTATTCTATAAGAAAGATGTCCAATGTATAATATAGATTTAAATTAATATCCTAAGAAATCACTGTGTATTGTTTTGTTATTATTAAAAATTATTAATACGGTTAAAAAATGCATTTTCAGAAACTGTCTCAATTATATTTTCACAAGCAATTCAATTAAATCAGTTAGCTACAGATTTAATTATATATCAGCCACATATCAATACGTATACTATAAAGTATGTTTGTTGTATACTATTTAATAAATAAGGACATTATGAATTACTTACCGATTTCCAGTAATTACACAATACCCTTCGATGCACGCTAAAAACTATTGCATTATTGGTAATCGTTCGTTTGTCACGTTGCCACGCTCACCCCACCATGAAAATTGCATCATCTTTTTTAAAACGATTTTTAGTTTAAAATAAGTATACAAAGGGTTTGCTTCAAATATTTAAATCCTTAAGACAATAATATACTTTCTTAATTCAAGTATCTACACCAATCTTTCATTGCCGCTTTTATTTCTTACATAGAGAAATCTGTTTCTTGGGGAAAATATAATTTTCTTAAAACAAGCTTTACAAGCAAGAATATCATTTGTTATAGCTAAGTAAAATATTTTTTTCTATACAAGTATAATTTCTTATTTCAAATACGGATATATTTGAAAGAAGTATAACGTTTTAAAGAAATATATTTACTTGACACAAGAAATCTATTTTATGTGTGTGTTATCGACTTCAGATTAGTATTTTTCAGAAAATAGGTAATTATATAACTTAAAAGACTAGAACTGTATACAAATTTAAAGAGATAATTTTATATAATTTCTACACAAAATTAGTAATAAGGAAACTAAAACAAACATAAGATTACAAACGAATAGAGAAATACATGATTACAAAACTCGCAGAGTATCGCATTTGAGAACTGAAAAATATAAACACCACAACTATACAGTCAAACACTAACTACAACAACATTAAAAATGTACAACAAAATACCGAAACACATAAAAGAATTACCGTACCCCTAATTTAAAAGTGAAATACAACAGATTTTGAGGAAGAAAAATTAATATTAAAACATTAAAATACAACCGTATTAGAGGAAAGAAACTGCTAGGAGGCCCTCAACACCGTTAGCCCAAGATAGTGGCTCCCAAGGCGAGGATGAGGGATGGCGAGCAGGAACGCTAGTAATATACATGTACTACAGTATGTAGCTATGTATTTATTATATTGTTGCCTGTTTATTATAAATAAATATAAAATACAATTCACATACAGGGTCGTCAGAGACTGTGGGGACGATACTCTAGCACTCAGATTGCTTGATCTATAATTTGAACATTTTCTACACTGAAAGTAAATTCTCTTTTGAAAGCAAACGCATTTTGATTTTCTTCTATAAATAAAAATATGGGCCAAAAAAACAACAATGGTAGGAAAAATTTGTATTAATTCGTACCCAAACTTTCTGATAACTCTGTATTTCTTAAAGTAAAAATTATTATAAATTATTATTATTTCATATTTTAGGGTAATAATAGATAATAATAAGAATTATAATAACAATATCAATTAATACAAAATATCTATTTTAAGGTAATAATATATCAATTAATACAAAATATCTATTTTTCGGTTTTATTTTATCTAAAACTTTTGTATGTAATTGCTAGAAGGGCAAAGGAGATAATTGATATGAAAGAAGGAGTTGCTTCCATTCCACCATTGTCTGCTGTTGGACTTGTTCGTTCTAGTGATACAAACAAAAATAAAATAGCATTAAGATTATGTATTTCACAGCATAAATTCAAAGATGAACTGTGTAAATGTAAAAAGAATCTAAAACTACATATATACAGAGCATTTCAATTGAAACGGCGCCACCTCAAATAACTTAACAAAGGTTCTAACTTACGTGGATCCTGAATTGGTGGCATGAGAATAGATCGAGTGTCCCATACTTTAGTTTTATTATTTACCATCACTTCACATTTAAACTTAGTATTAGCGTCGATCTCTTGTATATTCTCAATTTTCAACGTAGACTCTAATACATCTATTTTATGCATTCCAGGAATTCCTGGATAGTATCTTTCGTATATGGATATTTGGGAACCATTAATTAGTACTTTACCACCACTCTCCCATTGTATCGACACGTTCTTTAAACACCTATCGAATCCCGTAAAGGCGCAATTGAACTGTAGTGTAGATCCGATAGATTTGGATTTGATATCGGCCATCGCTGGATAACACTGGGCTCCTGTTGGGAAACGCAGAGCGTTAAAGATTACTCCTTTATACTTTTACCATTATCCAGGGAATTTTGCCCAAGTAATAAATGTTCAGAAAATAAAAGGCAACTAATACTAAAACGAAATAAAAGTATATACATAAGGGAGAAAGTAAAATCGAAATCATTCCATTTAAATCGTATTTTATTGCATAGGTTGATAGATAAATTTTCCGTGCCTAATATATTCTTTATTCAAGTTGTGGGTTAGATTAATTTCATATGAAGATCATAATCGGTGCGAATGCAAAAGATTAAGATATATGTAAAACTTTCGTCCTTTGTCAATCAGGAAATCAGTATATATTAATTTTAAAATAACCATCTACGTTATTTTGGAATTAAATTACTAAAAAGTAACATAGTTAATCTGGTGGTTGCGTTTTCAACTCTTTCGGATACAATTTTTTATTTTGTGACTATAGGAAAATCCATGTTCTCCTATGACATGAGGACACGGTGACCGACCGTTCTTTCACATTATTTATCGATACAAAACTGTGATCAGCTATCAAAATTGACAAGCAAGTGCACGCAACATAATTAATTATATTATTTGTTTATATTATAAACACATAGTATGCGTCATATCATAAAATTATGGGTCTCGTGGCCCGACAGGCCCTCCGCCAGCCGCATGAACGCCCGCGTGCAAGGTAGACTAAGCCGCCCCCACGCGCTCCTCTGGTGTCCCCAAATGAAGTTTCACTTTTAAATTTGTTACAAATGGGCGTATAAAAAAGTAAAGAAGTACTTTTCAGAATCAAACAATTTATTATAATTATGCACTATGTCTCAATGAATTAAAAGCATCAGATTGTACGTGATATGTCGAAAAATGAAGGTTATTTAGTTTAAATAAATCGAGCAAAATCACTATACATAGGTGTAAAGATGCAAAAACAAAGATTTTTGGCTGCCCATTTTTATTATAATAATTTATGGTTATATCCATGTAGTAAGCTCTCGTTTACTGCGTGTAAAAATATAAAAATGAGATCGTGCATAAGGAAATCAAGTCGTTGTCCATGCTTTAAAAGGGCAAAGAAAATAATTCCTACACATCAGTTTTAAATTATAAAAAAAAAACATCATTAAAGATTTGTTTAAAATCTACTTTTCTTCAGTATAAGTATTTATATTTTTTTATTGGTTCTTTTGGTCACTTAATAATAATATAGATAAAACTTTAGAAATACGACGTTTCGGTTTATTATTAAACCTTTTTCGAGTACATTTATAAAAATATTTAAAAAAATTGTAAATAAATTTGTTTGTTTGATAAAGGATAAAATCATGGTTTGCTTTAATATGTAATTTTAAAAACTGTGTTCATATAAAGATTGCGCTGTAAAATATACTGGTTTGTTTGGTAAATATGAAAAACGTTTTTAAATTTTATAAGTAGATTTCCAAAAAAATATTGTGTTTAATTATAAAATTAAATTACAGATATAGTTTGGTAAAATATTGTGTATCTGTTTTATCATTAACTGCATTTTTATGTTTATGTTGTCAAAATCAAAAGAATGATTTTCAACTATTTCATGTTTCATTAGTGATAAATGTTTTACAAGGAATTTTTATGTATTTTGTAATTGTTTGATTATTTTTCGTGTTTCTTGTTGATTTATTATAAAAAAAAGGAAAATTCTTTGTTTGAATATTTTGTATATAATTGTATTGTACTTGTTAGAGTTATTGCTCACACAAACGAGTTTATTTATAGTTTTAACATCATTTTTTACAATATTTCGAAAAAAGTTTAGAAATAAACCGAAACGTCGTATTTCTAACGTTTTACCTATATTATCATTAAGAATCAAAAGAAACAAGAACAAAATCTAAATTGTAGAAAAGCGGTTGACCAGAGAGAACGTTTTATTGCAGTGCATTATTATTATTGTTGTATTATCCATAATAAATGTGTCAAAGTTGTTCGGTAATTTGATTTACTGTGTAATTGTGTTAACAATACAATCACTTATTAAATACGTTTATTCGTCAACTCTACACATCTTAAGCCTGTTTTACACGGTCCGATTTATTGGCCAATAAGTTGACCTTTGATTTTATTGTAACGTGTAAAACAGCAAATAATGTACGATTACTTGAGCAATTTATTGTCAAAAAATCGTACAATAAATTCAATTGAATAGAACATGTTCTATTTTTGTCACGATTTTCCGACGATTTTTCCCTAACTTGGTGTTTTAATACCAACGCAGTAAAAGAAAAGTATCAATTTATTGTTTTTAAACTAAAGTGTACGTGTTTTAACAGCACGTATCTACCACAACTGAACCTGCCTATGTATATATTCAACCTAACCCCGTTTAACCCGCCAACAGGTTTCTATGGACTAGCATAGCGGACAAGACGAAAATGCAGAATAGCCAATCTATTTTTATGAAAATTTCCTAATTCTCAAGTTCAATTATTAACGAAATTAACCGAGTAAGCACGATTGTGTTTTAATATTGTATTGTAAAGACGGAGGTCTTTACAATACCGCCTATCAAAACATTCTCTAGACGCTGCATATTAAACCGTTCGCTAGTAGATAGTCGTTGAAAGTTCCGTACATATATACATCTTACAAAATATTAAAAGTTTGTTTCTTCAGAATTTGCCTTCACCAGACATACCTTTAATTTGTAGCTCTTATAGGAAACATCATTCAAAATTTACATTGAGAGTTTCTAATGAATATTATAAGTAATACATAAATATCAAAGTCGGTATTTTATCAGTCGCACGATCTGCGTTGGGCGCCTAATACCTATTATCGTCTTTATTTGTATGCGTTGCGAAATTTGTTTATTAAACTGGATGTGGACGCGTTAAAAGCTCTTACATAGACGTTTTAGTAATGATAATGACTGTATAAGAGATTTACAATATTTCGAGAGATTGTACACACGTGATAAGTGTAATAACATTCAAATTGCTGTTAATCCTGTACTGATAATACCTAAATTTGCCCCCTCCCCCCCTCCCCCCGAGCATGTCGCCCGCGTGCGGTGGCGTCTTGCACGCCCGCCGCGTGTTTACTCACCGGACATGTTTACATTAACCATACACAGTTCCAACAATATCCGGAGAAATTCTTTAATTATTACCGAATGTCAAAATCTTCGTTTGAAGAACTATTGCAGAAAACAAAACCGGTACTTACACGAAGAAACACAAATATGCGGGAAGCAATACTCCCAGAAGAAATGCTATCCTTAACTTTTGTCTAATATAAACTAAGATCGTGTGGCCGTCTACTCAAGCCAGGATAAACAAAATAAGTAAAAATAAATAAGCTAAATATACAAATCTTATATTTCAGGGCAAAGAATAAATAAGTATTTACTAGATAGAAGTTATTGTTATTCACCACAAGAATTTCATCCTAAAATAGTATAGTTTTTAACAAATCCGCTGTTGCTGGCTCAAACAACTTAAGGGATTTAGATTATGTGGGTTTAGCGTACAATAGAATAAGTAACAAATAAAGTAATTTAAATAATATTAATTAAATAAAACATAAACTATATTAAATGCAAGTAACCAGAACGTGAAGATTACTATTTAACAAGAATAAAACATGAATTAACTAAATGAGTCATTTAAATGGTAAATAAAACTAAAATATTATAGGAAGAAGGAAGTTTATGTAATAATGGTGTATTTGTCCAACAGAGCTGACACCAAAATAAGGACAAAGTAAATACAAAATAGAAAAAAACAATAATGTGATACATATATAGTTATGAATATTAAAGAACGTTTCCTACACAAAAATTTTTATCCATTAGATAATTGAGGAAGCTAAGACGGTAAAAGATATACTAATTAATAATCGTTTTAATCCAGTGTGGCAGCACACCCAGTAACCGCCCTTCTTCAAATCTCATACATTTCGATTACCCCAATTAAAATTTAATTTAAGGTAGAGTTTAAAAAATTAATAATACTTACCACTTCTCCCGTGTGCCATGGAAACGGATAATAACAAAAAAAGAGCGTAGTGCGAATACATAATCTACCAGACCTTACCAATGGGAGGACAAACACAAACTGCACTACTGTTTCCGGTTTTTTTGGCTTATATAGGCATTTGTCAGATAAATTTATATATAAATAAGGTCTATCTAACGCGGGTAAGTCAAAGCGGTTAAGTTGAACGCGTACTTTTATCCAACGATTAGTGGAAACCAGAAGCGATTCATTCACGTGTGCACGTGTGACATCGTAAGCGTTCAATTTTGCCTGTGGACGCGGTCAGTCAGTATTTTTACGTTCAGTCAAATCAATAGGCGGTGTTGATTGAATTCATATGCTTCTTTACTTTAAAGTAATTAGGATGTCTGGTATTTTATGTGGTAGTATAAATACATATACAGTTATGTATAGAGTAGACTAGCGAAGCTTGGGGTGGGATTATTCTTAAAAAATGTATACGCATGCAGATACTTCATTAATGTATTTGTCTTTCTTATTTTAAATCTATAATGTTCACTAAGTATTTATTTATCCATTGCATTGAAGTATGTATTTATATCTTGATTCTACTTACGGGATGAGATAATCTTACTCCTCAAGAAACTGTAATGAAGTAAATCAGAGATTTATCGTTTCTAAAATGGTTTCAGGTTATACTCAACTTTAAGCGATGTAAATATAGTAAACCTTTCAAAATACTTTGTTCATTTATTATATTGCAAATACATAGTTATTTAACATAGTTAATTCCTCGAATTATGATACCTAAACCAAATCAATTTATGTTCAAATATTCTGAATTTTTTTGCCAAAATTTCAAACGCATTCTCGACAACATTACGTGCTCTGCTTAAGCGGTAATAAAAAATTTTCTTTTCTTCATCACCTTGAGCTCTATCCCTATCCCTAGAATATGGTCGCATTAAATATGAACGCAGATGAAAAGCTTCATCAGCAACAATGACATGTGGCAACACTTGATTGCTGTTTTGGTAAAAGTTTTCTGGGAGGAATGTGTACAGCGTTGTCATGTAATCGTTTCCCTAAATTTGAATTACTGGAAATGCTACTATCCGCATTCTTCCCATAGCCTCCGATATCGACAGTAATAAATTTATAATTTGGATCCACCAAGGATAGTAAAACTACACTAAATCTTTTTTTATAATTAAAATATTGGGAACCACTGTGCGGAGGACATTGTATGACTACAGGTTTTCCATCTAGGGCTTCTAGCAAATTGGGAAAATTCCATTTCTTGTAAAATCCTAATAAATTATTATATTTTGAAAATAGCTCCCTAAAATTACTGCACATCATTAAAAAATATAAGAACCGTAGAAAATGTGCTATTAATGTAATAAATGTACGATAGTATTTTAAAACACAAGTGTCACAATGACATTTATGTAATGCGAGTGAATCTGTTATAAGGTATGTGATGTACGGATATTTATTTCCAGAGAGCACAAGACCCGTTAATGTTTGAATAATATATTGCACGTTATAAATTGTTGTATACAATGTGGTGTCTACTGCTACAGTACATATACAGTAATGCAACATAACAAAAATAAAATATATTATTGTAGAACGCCGTCTATTATATTAGCATAACAGAATCAATATGCGAGCATTACAAGTCATTGTGACACGAGTTTTTTAGAGCATTTGTTTCTCATCTTTACATTAATAGCCCATATTACATTCCGGCAAGAGTCTCACGCAGTGCGTTAATATCTCATTACAGCACACTGTGCGGTAATAATCAAGTCAGCACTGCGTCGTCGTTTGTTTTAGCTTTATTGTAACATCCAATTAGAAAAAGGTATTTGTATTATGTGTCTATAAGGGACCATTATTGAACCTTTCTTTGTAGAAAAAAATATTTTTACCACTTTATGTTACCCTCAGAATTTCTATATATTTCTTATGCTTAATCTAGGAAATAAGTTATCTAGGACATAAGTTATCTACCAGGGTTGGGCAAAATTTATTCAGATTAATAATAAAAATCAATGGATAGCCTCGTTATTCTTATTCAGATATAATAGATAACTACTTATTCATTATTCCATTATTCATTAATGAATGGTAACATTTATTTCATTCATTATTCAAATAATTTGGATAATTATTCTTCATTCAAATAATTATTCATCATTCGAATAATTCTTATTATTCACATGATCATTCTCATTCAAATAACTACCTTCATTTGTGATGCTTTTCTGCTTGGGGTAACTCCTTCGTGTATAATCTATACTAACAACAAAGAGATGGTGTGAGTTTGTTTATGTACGTGTGTATGTTTGTTTAATATCTAAGTACAGGTGTTCAAAACAGTTATGATATGTATGTATGTATGAAGTGGATTTAAAAAAATACCTAGCTACAGGGATTCAAAACAGTTATGATAACGGTTTCGGTGCTCAAAACAGTTACGAAGAACCTATATAAATCATAAACAAATTCTCAAACTTATAGGAAATTCTTACAAGTTTAAGGTTTTTTCCTACCGATGCATTTTCTAACGTTAGCGGAAACTTTTATAATAATATTAGCCGCCATTTTTGAAGGACATTGAAAGTTGTGGTAAAAAAAATAAATGTGATTTTCATAAGTTTGAAAGTTTGGTTATCGGTTTCTAGAACGACAATACGTAAATCTTAAAAGATGTCCAAGATATCGACGGATATAATTATTACTGGTACACATCCTGACATTAGCGGAAATTTTTATATACATAAATATAACCCGTCAGTTTTGAAGAACATTGGCGGTTGTGGGAGAAGAAATAAATGCGATTTTTATAAGTTTAAGGGTTTGTGCATCGACTTCAGAAATGACAACTCGTAAATCTTGAGGGATGTCGAAGATGTCGACGGATATAATTATTACTGCCATGTCATCTTACTGGTACACTTCCTAACATTAGCGGAAATTTTTATATAAATACTATTACTCGCCATTTTTGACGGACATTGGAACTTGTGGCAAAGAAAATAAATGTGATTTTTATAAGTTGTTACTGGTACACTTTCTAACATCAGCGGATTTTATTTAAATATCGCCCCCCAATTTTTAGAGATTAAAGTTGTGTGGGAAAAAATAAGTGGAATTTTTATAAGCTTGAAGGTTTGTTTATCGACTTCAGAGAAGACATCACGTAAATCTAGAGAAATGTCGAAGATGTCGGCGGGTATAATTATTACTGGCATGTCGTCCTACCGACGCACTTCGTAACATTAGCGATAGGCATATACCTAATATAAATTTATTTCGGTGTATTCAGTAATAAATTATTTGAATAACGATCTATTTGGTGAAGGAATCATTCCAATAATGCTTCATTCAAATAACGTTTTGTTGAAATAATCTTCATTCAAATGATTTCTCATAGTTTTATTCAACAATAACTTAATACGGAATAAAGAATAACAGATGAAAATTTCATTCCAATCTTTTTTTGAATAAAAAATTATTGAATGATGCCCAACCCTGCCAAAGGGTTAGTATTATAAACATAAACGGATTAGAAATATTGGAGATCTCACCAACCATACATCAAACACATATGAAACTATAAAATTGCTGCTGTTTTTTAAACATATATTGGTGTCTCTGACAATGAGATAAGAAAGAGATTAGATTAATGCCATGAAAATAAATTTTATTTTTCTACATCTTTAATTTTTAAAACTGTAAATGAATAAGGTTTGTAAATAAACCGAAACGTTTTACTGAATTTAATAGTGTTTAACTATTCGACTTTTAAAAAACCAAGAAGACCTACAGATATATACATATATTAAAAGTCAAGAAAATTTAGAAGAACACTAAAAAATATATGCAATTCCTACGGAAAATTCCAGTAACGTATAAGGTAAAATTGCAAAAAATTTAAATTAAAATTTATAGTCTGTCCATATTTCAAACGTCATTAATTTCTGGTTAAATTCCCGGAATATTCCAAGGACATAATGTATACCTGTATAAGGTTTGTCTTCAGCACTAACATCACAATGAAGGTGGTCGCGAGCGAGGCAATCATATTCGAAAAGAAGCACTACTACGAAAATAGACGCGAACACGAAATACGGACTTCCAAACATTGTTTATACCACAAGATAAATTATGTTACAGTATATTATGTAGTATATAGACGAGAATGAAATGGGAATGACGGTTAGTCGACGAAGGAGACCGTATATATATAAATACTTTATCTAATCAGGATAAAATATAATAAAGAATGAGATATTATAAATACATCTAAAACACTATCACACTCTCTTGTTCGCTATTCTAATTTAAGCTGAATTAAAGATATTTAATTTAATTAAATACGTAATCCCTTTAACGTAATTCTGTTGTGACTGAAACGGTATTTAAGTTTTAAATTTAAGATAATGTACATATACATAATGACGAGTGACGAGTATAAAAAAAAAAGTCTGTCCATATTTCTAACGATTTGCCTTTTTAAATAGCACTCGATCTTCACAAAAGAAATGTTTACCGACCGTTATAATCCCTTGCGAGCACGGGTGGTTAACAGGGACGTATTCACTAAGATTATAATACTAAAAGTGTATTATAAAGAGATTAATGTTCGACTAAATAATATATTTATTTATATACACATAAACATACATACATTGTTGGGAAATAATTAAAATTTTTTTCTTGATACATAGTACAGGAAACATTAGATTAAATTGTAAACGGTAGATTATATTAAACGTAACATAATTACTTCTCTACTTTAAAAAAATCCAATTTCTCTTAATACGGCCCATTACCTCATTTGCATTATTTGGCGGCACCAGGTAGTGGATAGTCCCAGGTAATACTCTTAATCCCTCTAAAGGCAAATCGTTAGAAATATGGACATAGGACATACTATACTTCTGAGTTGATAAGGTACAATTTACTATAGCAATTTAGTAATGATCATAGTTTCTTTGATTGTATTGTTTAACATGTATGTTATTGTTGTTGTAATTGTAATATTATAATGATGTTTCCTGTACTATGTACCAAGAAAAAAATTTAATTATTTCCCAACAATGTATGTATGTTTATGTGTATATAAATAAATATATTATTTAGTCGAACATTAATCTCTTTATAATACACTTTTAGTATTATAATCTTAGTGAATACGACCCTGTTAACCACCCGTGCTCGCAAGGGATTATAACGGTCGGTAAACATTTCTTTTGTGAAGATCGAGTGCTATTTAAAAAGGCAAATCGTTAGAAATATGGACAGACTATACCAGAACACTTTAGGTATATTTTCTAATTTTTGGTAAATTTACCCTATACATTACTGGAATTTTCCGTAGGAATTACAAACAAATATCTTTTAGTGTGTAGGTGATTTGTGATTTGGTGCTTGCCTTTTCAACTATTTCGGTTGCAATGTATTATTTTGTGAGTATAGCAAATTACAGAAATTCATGATTAATATATACAATACATACGTTGTTTCACATTACTGCATGATACAAAACCGCGATCATCTGCTATGAAAATTGACAAGCAAGTACACGCAACACAATTAATTATACCTTACGATTATGCACATTAAAATATAATTTAAGATAGAGTTTAAAAAAATCAATGATAATACTTACGATTACTCGGTTCTGCATTTGGAACGGATAAGCATAAAAGAGCGCACAGTAAAACTATAACATAGTGTGAATACATATCTAGTTGTAGGTATGTATAAGAGAATTGCCGGTAGATTAGATTTTCTCAATATAAAAGACACGTTTATACTTTAATTTAGTTGCCGAAACTTTTTGTAAATTACAAATCTGTATGTCCGCCTCGTTTCTTATAGATATATGATACACACACACTACAAAATCGCTGCTGCTTTAGTTGATATAGGAGGTAAGAGAAAGATTGGTAGGTGGGATTTATTAACGCGCTATCGCTAAGTCATCCTTACCGGCAGCGATATTTGGAAGTTATATGTACTTATTATCGGCGGATAACAAGTGGGCACTGATAAATAATGGTCCTCTACTTGATATCACTAAACCGCGATATGTAATGAATTGTTTTACAGATTATTTGAAATAACCTTGCTTTAAAATAATTCAATGAATCACATTTATGATATAATGTATACATAGCTCAAAAAACACGTTGGGTGTATAATATTTATTGGGATTTAA
This sequence comes from Cetonia aurata, assembly GCA_949128085.1. Lineage (NCBI taxonomy): Eukaryota > Metazoa > Arthropoda > Insecta > Coleoptera > Scarabaeidae > Cetonia > Cetonia aurata. The sequence continues at coordinate 32,728,149 of OX421889.1, read as the reverse complement.
ATTATTATGAAAAGGAGAATATGTAAGTAAAAATAATAGTACAAGTAAATACTTTTAAATGAATAAAATAAAAAGAATATTTGTTAAATTCGAAAGGAAATACTGATCAGTTGCTGAATTTCTTAATAAGTACTGTATAAAAAAAAAGAATAGATATTTAGTTCTTGTATTATATTGTAATTATAGTTGAATGTATTAAATAAAAATAATAGCTTGTAAAAAGAAACATTAAATTATTATTACTTCCATTTTAAATGGTTTTTATTTCGAATCAAAGTTACATGCATCACAAATGTCTGACATATTCCTGTTTTGAAGAAATTTCCGAGTAAAGGCCTGGACATAGCTGTGAGACAGCCTTGTTGGGTGTGTCCGATGATATATTGGGTGCCATGGATAAAGGTATGGTATCTACGTTAATTCTATTAGAGTATAGCCGTGCATTTGACACAATTGATCATTCTTTGCTTTTAGTAGTCTTATCGTCTATAGGTCTGTCAGTTGCAGCAGTTGATTTGTTTCGCTCCTACTTGGATGGTAGGAGTCAGTGTGTCAAATTAAATAATAATATTTCGCCAGCTAGGTCTGTGCTTAGAGGTGTACCGCAGGGGTCCGTTCTAGGACCACTTTTATATACTATATATACTATATATACATCATCGTTTCATAAATATGTGAACACATGTCAGCTGCAGATGTATGCAGATGATACTCAAATGTATCATTCATTTTTTATACCTGAATACCAAAATGAAATACATAAGGTTCAGAGTGATTTGGATGCGTTGGTAGGGTTTTCAGCTCAACATGCTCTTGTTATAAAACCTTCTAAGTCAGCGGTTGTGTATTTGGTAACAAAAACATGCGTCTGCGCTACATGATCAGGTTAACATTCGGATTAACGATGTTGTACTGCCTGTAATTAAGGAAGTAAGAAATTTGGGTTTAATTATTGATAGCACACTTAGATTTGACTCACACATCTCTAAATGTATTAAAACTGCATATTTTAGTTTAAAGCTTATATATCCTCACAGACAGTATTTAACTGTTGATACCAAACGAAGTTTGTGTGAGGCATTGGTACTGTCACATTTTAATTACTGTAGTTCTGTATATGGACCATGTCTCACGGTTGCTAATTCTGCTCGCATTCAACGCGTGCAGAATTCTTGTTTGCGCTTGATATTTGGGGTTAGAAGGTTCGAGCGAGTGTCCCACAGGTTGCGGGACGTTGGTTGGCTTGATATGTGTGGTCGTCGACTTTTGCGCGCTGATACATTGTATCATAAAATTATTCTGAACAAGGAGCCTAAAAACTTGTTTATAATACTCTTTCGGATACAATTTTTTATTTTGTGACTAGGAAATTATAAAAATCCATGTTCTCCTATGACATGAGGACAAACAACAACTGCACTACTACTACTATAAGTCAGATAAGAAACCGCATACGTTGATAACGAGCCTCCAACTGAAACATATGTTCGAATGTTTGAAGGTTTGTTATCCACTCATTGCTTATGTCATATCACGTTACTCTCACAGATCAGCCGCGATAAGGGGCTAAATCAAAATCAGAAACAGTGGCGTAACTAGAAATTTTGGGCCCCCCCGCAAAAATTTTATATGGGGCCCCTGAACATAAAATCGCGTTTTTCAGGCTCTATTCGGTATTCAATAAAACTATTCGTCTGCTATTTATCAGTCTCATTTATGTGGAATAATGTAGGTACATACATACATAAGCATATCTTCATAAACTCATTATTAACATGTTACAATATATTATACGATACTAACAATAAGTACAGATAACCACATTTATCATATACATAATTAAAAAAAACTTAACCTAATTGTATTTAATTATATAGTAATCAAAATTTAAAATTTCGCTTTTATTAAGAATTTTAGAATGTTTATTACCGAATACAAAACCTATTTTTATAAACATGATCATTTTATAAATAATTGTGTTTATATAGCAGTTCTCCGTGCCTTTCTCTCAGCAAAGCAACGAATTAGTTGTCGAAGATCCAACTTTTGTGCAGCTGCGTTTTCAATAGCTACAACAGAGAGATTTTTTAATCTTTCTTGTGTCATTGTGTTACGCAAGTATGTTTTTATTAATTTCAGTTTACTAAAAGATCTCTCTGCTGTAGCTACAGTTACAGGTATTGTTAGAAAAAGTAGCAAAGCTGTATTTACTTCCGAGAAATCACTTTCCATTAACCCAAATTTTATTAAAAGTAACTCGGCTAATTGTTTTGTAGTTGTATCCGCGGTCATGTCATGCTTTAAAAATGAAACCGCATCTGAAAGTTGCGCAGGAAATTTATTTGTTAGATCATTACAATAATGCTCTTGTAATGTAGTGGCTGCTTTAATTAAATCACTGTCTGATAGTGTTAAAAGGTTTCTTGGCTGCAGAAATTGAAATAATTTTGAAATTTCGGACATACCTGTAAACCTACTTCTAATTTGGGTGTTAACAATATCTACGGTTGTATAGAAAACGTTTATTTTAAATATTTGTTCGGCATTATCGAAGTAATAATTTTCCCATATTTCATCGAAGTGATGTTTGATTTTTGGTTGACGTTTAGCACTGAAAATGGGAGGTATTTTCCATTTGTTACAAATAGAAATGGCATCCATCTTAAAGAATTCGTACTTTGATCTGCATTCTTGTAGACGTAAGCTGATATCACCTAGCACATTTGTTGCTTCATCAAGATTTATATTTTTCTTTTGAAGGAGTTTTGAAGCATAATTTACTTCATTTAATAAATGATACAAGAAAACAGATATAAGCACGAATTCAAATGTAGATATTTTATTTTTTATATTGACGGCGTCAGCTCGTGCACTTGTTTTCGAGCTCTTTAAAGATATTTCAGTAAGTGCCTTAATGATGTCTAAGTATCGCAGTTTCACAGCCCTTAATGATGTGATTCTAGAAGACCACCTTGTTGGATTTAGGCTTTTCAGTGTTATTTCAGACTCGCCGGTAAACTGAGATAGCAGTTCCCACCTATTAATGCTGTGACCAAAGAAATTGTTAATGTCTTGTAATATGGCAAAAAATCTGTTAACTTCTCTATAACCTGATACCGCATCATTTACAATCAAGTTCAAATTATGACTAGCACAATGAACATATTGCGCATTTGGCTGAATACTTTTTATTTTAGCTTGAAGCCCATTATAAGTACCACTCATTACGCTTGCGCCATCATAGCCTTGGCCTCGACATTTTCTGATGTCTATAGATTTCTCTTCTACACTGAGAGAAATAGATAGTACTCTTTAACATAAATATAGTATACTTTAATATATTTTATAGCTCCTATAGGGACAATCATATTTTATATTACCGGTGACAATATCTGTATAGTAAATATCTGTGAATACTTTTTATTAACTCGTATGGTAAAGTGTACTATATTTGTATTATTAATTTGAGCATACATGTTAGTAAATGTGAAAAAAATGTCTAGTAGCGCTGACTATATTTGATAATAACTGTTAACAATGAAAACTATAATAAATATAGTTTAATAATTTTTAATTATAATTAATTAATATAATTTGATTAGCCGGTGACAGCCGGGCGAATTGCCGTCGTATCGGGCAGGATTGCGGGAATCAGACCGGCCCGTGTACTGTAGAGTACTACCGGTATTGAAGCGCCTCGTAATTCTCGTCTGTGGGCGATTGTCCACAGTACTTTTTACACGACGTTAACCATGTATAAGCATCATATAGATATTACGCAGCCACATTTACCGATCACAATTTACATTGAGTACGAATTTCAAAGATTATGAAACAAGCGTAGCGCCATCTTTACGACAAAAGCTGTAGTATCACATATTTATGTAGCTAAACCACAGACAAGAGAACATAACAGACCATCAGCTAGATAGGGCGACTAGAATTGTTCATAGGACTGATACTAGATGTCACTATAAGTAACGTCTGTACATAATTTTATATATCGCTAAAAGAGCGCCAACAGCATCAAGCCCGGACATAGTACAATGTTGCCACTGCTCTTGTAGACGGCGCGCCGACAAAGCTGTTACATCTATAGGACACCGCCGCTAATCCGCTTCTTTAAAATACGTCGTATTTTTTTTTATAAAAACATGGCAAATCTTGGTATCAACTTTCCTTTGGCGAATTTTTTCATCAAACTCGGTTGTTCTAGTTTATTTCTTTTACCCTTTAGTTTATTATTCCCGTTATTAAAAAAAAAACGGGCATTTCTTGCTTTAAGTTAGTTATTATGTCGCATACCTCGTTCACGGCTATTGTCGAATTACCATATTTTAAAAACTAGATACCATTAAAAGTTTCAATTAGGTGAACATTTATGCGAAACAGGAGTTTTAGATGGGAAAAATTTGATTTTATTTTATTTGAAATAGTATGGCAGGCATAACACAATGATCCCGGTAAGGGTGGCCTAAGTGCCAGAGTTGGGCATCATTCAATAATTTTTTATTCAAATAATTATTTGAATGAAAATTTCATCTGTTATTGTTGAATAAAACTATGAGAAATCATTTAAATGAAGAATTATTTCAATAAAACGTTATTTGAATAAAGCATTATTGGAATGATTCTTGCACCAAATAAATCGTTATTCAAATAATTTATTACTGAATAACACCGAAATAAATTTAGATTAGGTATATGCCATGCCTACATGTTTGTGCAGGTAATCATACAAAAATTATCGCTAAAGTTACGAAGTGCATCGGTAGGACGACATGCCAGTAATAATTATATCCGCCGACATCTTCGATATTCCTCTAGATTTACGTGATGTCATCTCTGAAGTCGATAAACAAACCTTCAAGCTTATCAAAATTCCACAATTTTTTCCCACACAAGTTTAATCTCTTTATAAATTGGCGTGCAATATTTAAATAAAATCCGCTGATGTTAGAAAGTGTACCAATACCACGACATGGCAGTAATAATTATATCGGTCGATATCTTCGACATCCCTCAAGATTTACGTTTTATTGTTTTTGAAACCGATAACCAAACTCTCAGACTTATAAAAATCACATTTATTTTTTTTTGCCACAACTTCCAATGTCCGTCAAAAATGGCGAGTAGTATTTATATAAAAATTTCCGCGAATGTTAGGAAGTGTACGAGTAAGACGACATGGTAGTAATAATTATATCCGTCAACATCTTCGACATCCCTCAAGATTTACGAGTTGTCATTTCTAAAGTCGATGCACAAACCCTTATGCCCGTTTGCACCGCCACGTTAAGCTTGGTTTAACTTTAACTAACGCTTTGAATGTGATACTTCTATTTTAAACATACAGCGAATGTCACATTCTAAGTATTGCTTAAAGTTAAAGCAAGCTTAACGTGTCGGTGCAAACGGCCATTAAACTTATAAAAATCGCATTTTTTTTTTCTCCCATAACCCCCAATGTTCTTCAAAACTGGCGGGTTATATTTATGTATATAAAAATGTCCGCTAGTCAGGATTGGTACCAGTAATAATTATATCCGCCGATCACATCCTTCAAGATTTACGTATTGTCGTTCTAGAAACCGATAACCAAACTCTCAAACTTACGAAAATCACATTTATTTTTTTCCACAACTTCCAATGTCCTTAAAAAATGGCGGCTAATATTAATATAAAAGTTCCCGCTAACGTTAGAAAATGCATCGGTATGCATGTTTCACAAAGATGTTTGGTCGTTATTTTCCCATTTTTTAAATTAAGGGCAACATTTAGTTCCTCTGTGATCGCAAGCGTGTAGTTTTTAAAATTAAGGCAGTGCATACTATTTTATTGTGTTCTTGTTTCTTTCTGACATTCTGGATGATTCTTTTATTTATTTTTATGGTGAAAATAAAATTTAGGTATTATTTATTCCTAATAACATACAAATATTCTATTAATATTTTATTTATTATTAGCTTGTTGTTTGTAGATGGTAATTATTCGGTTCAAACTGTTTCAATTATGACGTCATTGTTGCAACACAAAAATGCTTTGGTTCAAAATTGTAGTAACCAGGTTTAAACCAAAGCATCGCTAAAAAACGCCTTATATGTACATATCTATATTAATTAATTTAAAATCAAATTATAGCAATTAGTTTTCATATTTATGCATTTCTGACTATATCATCATATAATATCATTAAATATCTTACATACACACGAATACCGTGTATATACACGGTATTCATACTTTTTAATTACGTTTCCTTATGTGAAAATGAATCAAAATTATTGACAACGTCGCACATAATTCCTGTATTTTAGCGGCGCCATCGCGTGCCGATTAGTTCAAGTTTGGGTGTATATATATAGCACAGGGAAGCAGCGGCAAACATCCTGCTTCCTTTTATGTTTCCAAAAAATTACATTTAGCTGACAGTCTGTATATTCTCTTGTCTGTGGCTAAACCAATTATGAGTATTATGATATTCCTACTATATAGATATAAAACTATACAGCATTCATTTCATTCCATCTCATTATTAATGCCGTTTTCAATAATCAAAGTAAGGTGACTGTTGCAAGCACCTAACCTAACCTAAATAAACACAACACAGTAAATTTGCTACACCTGTTATTATAACTGTCTTCACTACATTATATGCAATTTATTATATTCACTTGTTGTAAAATATTGTAAAACATTTCACTATATTTTGTAGAAGATTGTCACACAATATTTTTAAACAATTTTATTGCTTTTTTTGTAACCGTGATATAGGAAAATGCAACGCCGTTGTTCTAAAATTTTGCACAATAGTAGGAATTCTTACTACAATTTCCGTCAAACAGTGAAGTGTAAATATTACAACATGGATTTTTCTCTGTGCAGACACAAACATGCACCGACACGAATACGTACACCTGTATCACACGTACATAACACGTGTGAGTGGCAATACAGCTTATTGGTCGATTTCTTCGGTAAAGATCGACAATGAATAGAGCAAGGGGTGGGAAGAGCGTTACGAACATTTATGTTAGAAATTGAATATGCATCGAATACCTGGTAACATCCAGATTTTACCTCTTACTATAAGCATGGTAACATCTGGTTATTTTACTCTTAATACCCCACATATTGTCGTTTTGACAATAATTATGTTACTAATTAACATAAAGAGATTTACTATCTAATTTCTACAATCCATTTTTCTCAGTGTAGGGATGAACACACTTGATTGGCCATTCCTTGTGTTGTGTGGTCTGCTAGGGTATAGAATCCCAAAAACGTTTCTTTAATATCTACTTTAGTAGGTTTAGCATCTTCATTACGTTCAATATGCACATACCTAAAAATTAAGCTCATCTGGTCTTGTTTGGTAATGTCCTGGGTGGTATCAATTATAATGGAAAAAAATTGCGACGAATTAATTTCTAATATTAGTTTTCTTTTCTAACGAGTTTGCCAAACATTGAATTATCTCATTTTGTATTGCGGGACTGAGATATTTTATAGTTCCTGCTGGTTTGTTCAATATTTCTACAACGTTAAATGGCATATATGTATTATATATTTTATCCAATTTTGATCCAATTCTAAATGTTTTTTAATTAAATTTTTGAAAGGTGTCATAAATTCATAAAATTCAAATTTGTTTATTAGTGTACATGGAGATTTAACTTACAGCATTTTCGACTTACTGCACTTTTGTCCACTGATTGTATTGCCATCTTATTTTAATACATAATATTAGTAAGGGAGATAGATATACTCCACGCGTAAAGTGCAATAAGTCTTTCGACTTATTGCGACGCTATTAGATAAGTTGATATTTATATTTGTATGTATATGATGGTTAGTTTTTATTAAATTAGTAAAGGATCAAGATATATTATAATTTCTTTTCTTGTATGAATGAATATAAACCAAAATATTATATTATTCTAATTTTGAATAAGTATGTTTAAATTATTTTAATTTATTAATCCAATATTTTAAATTTGTGACTCTTGATGAGATACTTCATTTAAATTATTGGTTTTAGATTTGTTAATACTTAATAAAAAGGAATATATACTGTTTAAATTATTTATATCAGATCTACAATTCATTGTTTTGTTTCTATTAATTTCAATCATTTCTAAGAATTCTCTGCTTCTTTTATTTTTAACTGATCTTAAGATCTTTACTTTTTCGAAATTTGTTTCTGCATGTTTTCTCTCATACGTAAAACTAAAGCACATCTTAATTTGTGTGTATTTAGATCACTTTTATGTAATGTCAATCTCGTTTTTAGCCGGTTTGATGTTTGGCCTATGTAAGTTTTGTCACAATTCTTACATGGGATTGAGGGATTTGTGAAGCTTTCTTGTTTCTTAATACTGCTGTGATGTATGTTTAAATGAATGAATTGAATTAAACAAATAAATTAAATACAAAAAAGTCTTAAGATTTGTGGCGATTTTCTTAACGTCTGTTGTTGGTTAAATTCACCTACCATTTATCTAAAAATAAAAAAAAAGAAAACACTTCAAGGTATTTCTTTTATTTATAAATTAATAAGAAAATCTTAATTACAAAATACACTTAATACATTTATTGTTCAATTAAAATACAATACAAAAAAAGCATGCAGGAAATATAAAATTACAAATTTAAAAAGCTACACAATAGTGTACAAAAAATAATGAATAAAAATCAATTTTTAGAGTATTCTAGACATAAAATCGTCCAATATAAAATTTTTATGTATACAAAATTACATATCCTAATAATATATTTACAATTTCTACAAAAGACTTAATTATTTGTAAAAAAAAAATCTCATTTGTACCACACAACCATAGTGAGTGTATGAATATCAATTGTTTCTAATTAAATAAAGAAAAGTCAGAGCGGAATGCAATATTTTAAAAGGGATATGTGTTACAATTTGTACAATATATTAAAGTGTTGCTTATTTCGAGGGAATGTAATTGAAAATAAGTCTGTTACGATTGATTGTGCCAAATGATCGGTACTAATTAAAAGTATGTACAAATAAATCTTTTAAAACTGTTTTAAAATTTTATTTTACCTCACCATATTAGAATGGTGAAAGTATGATCGATGCTGTCCGGAAGACAGAGATCGCTACGATTAGCTGACGATATCCAAAGGTGTTGCGTTCACTCCTGGCCGAGTTCAACCATATTAGGCCTTCGTAGTTAATATTCGGTATGGATATTTCTGATAAATTTTACAATCGATATGAATAATTATGGTCTAATAATGGGCATTCCTACGGAGATTGAGAGAGATGCAAAAACTAACGTGCCTTATGCTAAAATTCAGTTATTACGACATACCTGTAAGCAAGCAAGAGCACACCGAACAAAGTTACCGTGCTAATCTCCTTCGACATGGCACCACTACCCTGGTATTGATCGCAAGCAGGTGGACAAACTGGGTTTATCGTTTCTAAGATAATACGAGAACAAAAATAAAATGAAATTAAAAAATAAGAGTGTTTATAAACTTCAACATTGACAATTAAATAATCTTTGAAAATATCAAAGAATCGCCAAAATTCGATTAATCAGCATTAAAAAAAAAAACGAACACTACTAGTTTACTAATTTAAATGACTTTGTACCATTAATAATATCAAAAATAATGATTACTTTGGCTCACCCTGTATATTTAGAATGTCTCGGTAACAAACAAAAAATAATGATTCATGCAAAATTGATCGATATTTCAGACACACAACGAAAACATTCCGATAAAGGAAAAGATACATACAAAACGAGCATTTACTTACCAAATAATTCCACCTCAGCCTGTGCAGTACCCAACTTATTAGCAGCCTTACAAATGTATTTCCCATACTGTCGTTTCTCAATCGTTATGGCACGTAAAGTACTGTCAGTAAATTCTTCGGCAGCTCCAAATGTCGCGATACTATAATGTTGATTCGTCGACAAGACGACGCCGTCTTTCAACCAAGTTATACCGGAGAGGGGATAAGCTTCAACGTGGCATTCCATGTCCATGTCGTACTGCAAGGCTTGACCGACTCTAGGACGCGGTATTGTCACTACAGGGGCAAATTCGACTTCCACATTAATGTTTCTGCGCGTGCCTTTACCGACACGATTATCTGCAATGCAATAGTACGTCCCGCGGTCTTCTTTTCGGACTCGTTTGATTTTTAAGACGTTTCCTCTATATATCGAGCCTCCCGTAGGTAAAACGGCGTTGTTTTCACGCCTCCATGATATTTTGGGTGTTGGAAATCCGTTTGCGTAACATTCCAAATCGACAGCTAAGATTGAAAAAATACGACAGAGTATTGATGATGTGAAATTTAATCATACGGGTATTTTTAGAGGAATAAAGTACTACTCCTTGCAATTTCCAAGCAGAAATGCTACACATTAATTTATGATAATCAGAAATTATAGTACATATGTCATAACTCATGTGTCATCAAAATTCTTAGTAATAAATATTATGTAATTTGGTCTGAAATCTAAATTGTAAAATGGTAACGACTCAAGCCTCTAACACCTTATACTGACCACGAAGAGTGAAGACCAGTCGAAACACCAGGGCTACAGGAAGAACACCCATAGGTGATGCAGTCCTTTTGACAATGTAGATATTACTGGCTTGTAATATTGTCAATAAATAGTATAGTATAGTATAGTATATTCTTAGTAGGCCAAGGTAATTGTTTCACCCCTAAAGCGCAGCACATTCAAAAATTTTTTTTTAAACGAAACGCCCTATATATCTTTTGTGTTTTCTTATCTACAGCAAATAAGAAAACACAAAAGATATACAGGCGGTTTCGTTTAAAAAAATTTTTTTTGAATGCGCCCCGCTTTAGGGCATCACCCTGTATACTTCAAATTATTTTTGAAATGTGCGTTTTTGATTACTGTACCACTTTTCATAAAATAAATTCCTTCAGTTTTATTTTTTAAAGACTATATTGGACTTTGACGCACTAATAAGCAACCCTGTATAATTATATTGATTTTAGTTTCACTGCTGTACCAAACCAACTGTGTATGTATTGCATTTAAAATATAAATATCTAACACAAATACAAATAAAAATAAACTAAAAACATTATTTAAGGTTATGCAGCATTGAATTCTACAATTTTCCATCTAAAGGATATCCTTCTAAAATAACAAATACAGCTGTAATCAAAGACGCAGTCTTTGTTGGATACCAATACATGTATTTATTCGTATGTATTATATGCAAAGGTTACTGTTTTTTTAACTAAATAAACAACTTTTGCTTGAATTTGTTGCCATTATTATATCACCAGTTCCTGTCAGAACGTCTTTGCCATCAGATAGTGTTTTTACCTAAATCTGAACCATAATTATGGGAACAATTGGAAAGCTCCTAGTAAAAATTGCACTATATTGGGCTGAATTTAAAAATAGAATTTGTTGTAATACCAGATTGAGAATTCAACAATTAATATTTGAAACATTACAACCAAATTGTTTTAACCAATTCTGTTGCTAAAAATATTTTAATCATTTCTAAGAATAGAAGTTTATATTAATTTATACCCTAAATCTGCTAACCATTGAGATATGAACGACCAAAACCGTCACAACTTAAAAACTCTGCTTTAAAACAAGATCTTTTAAAAAGAATTATTTTAAAATCGCTTGGAGAAGAATTATGGTTGATTCTGCATTTTTTTCTTATATATACAGGATCTACATTGTTATTTTATTCAGTTTTGGCATAAATTTACATATTAAGGCAATTTAGTACTCAATGTTTGTCAAAATGTTGATTTGAAAAAAATTTTAATGTAAATTTAGATTAACGAAATCAAAATTCATGGCAATATTTACTAAAATCATGTTAATGCAGTAAAACAACATATTACATAAAATTAAAAAAAAAAATTGAATTTAGCAACGAATAATGGATGATTGGCAGTGATTGGCCGTTATAGTTTTTGAGGTTATGTTAGCTTTCATTTACTTTAAAAAAGACAATCAAACGAATAACATTACAGATTACCAAAACAGCACGCGCAATCAAATACAAAAGTTTCTAATCTATTCTAAAAAAAATATAACTCACGTTGACTTTCAGACACGATAACAGACCTCGTCGAATTATCAGAAATAATTGGCGGTCGACGAACTGTCAATCTGACATCGGCTGTCACACGATTGTTAATTGAGGTTGACACTTGACAGGTGTATAACCCGGCATCGGTCTCTTGGATATCTTTAATTTGTAAAGTAAAAGTCGAGCTTTCCTAAAAAAAAATAAAACAATTTTAGCATTTCATTCATTATAAGAACTGATAATTTTACTTGATCATGACGTATGGAAAATCGCGAATCCGCGACTAATAAATTACTGGCGGAGGAGATTGGGATACCGTTATGCGAATCTTGCTTGATCCAAATCAACGGATACTTCCCCAAGTACTGTACGGAACACACCAACTCTGCGGTGCCCCCGATATCCTTATATTGCTCCTGCGATATGTAAGAGATTGTGGGTGAACGTTGATTCTGTGCTGGAATATGCAACCGACAAATTAGATTAATATTAATGACGTATATAAAGCGATAAAATTATCGCGACAGCCTTAATATGTTTTATATTGCGGGGGGCTTGGTTTTAAATGCTTTTAACCGCTCTGATAAACTCAACAAGGGGATTCTGTTTACTATATCTATCTTCAACCTTTGATAACACGTTATTTACGCTCTGTGATAAGGATTTTCGCATAATAGTACTTACCGATATGTATTAAACACGATAAAACCAATAATGTTTGTATTAAGGCGCATTTAGAGCGTCCGCACGCCATGTTTACTAACAATAACGTTTCTTTTAAAAACCACACCTATGGAGCAAGCAGGAAAGCAGGTGTGTTCACCCAAACGCTTACACCTGTGCGGGGTGCGTTCAACAATGTCGAACAGCACAACAGCAGTAACTGAAGCGTACGTCTTTGGAAAAATATTTTTATGCTGAATATTCGATTATAAAACCTAAAAATTAATATGAAATACCACAAAATATCGCACATTCATCATGTAAATTACGCAAATATTATCTTATAGATAACCGTTACATTTAGGTAGCAGTGTTAACGTGACTCAAACGTATGATTCATGCAATAGAAGCCGCATAGTTGACCGCAATACCTTATTAACATGATCTCAACATATATAAAAAGTCTAATTGATATCAAACGCTCATATCAAATAAGCACGAAATGTATGCATATGAGATAAATACATAATTATTTATCGCTTACTATAAGCCGTTATACAAACATTTTAAATAATTCCCCACAAAAATATTGCAATTTATCTTATCAGTTATAGCATTTTCGACTTATTGCACCTTACGCGTGGAGTATATCTATCTCCCTTACTAATATTATGTAGGTATTAAAATAAATGTTAATACAATCAGTGGATAAAAGTGCAGTAAGTCGAAAATGCTATTAGTAATATAACCGGAATTAGATGAATTTAAAATCATTTTGAATTCCCGCTTACCCCCAGCGAGCCAAAAGAAATACATGCTTCCCATTGGTTCTTGAGAAAGCGGCGTCCAATATGGCCGTATTGTTTGAAATGTGTTACGCGTTTTTTAATGTTTGCTTAACTCAAATTTTCGTAAAAACTAATTTAGTGTAGTGCCGAAAGTGATAAACGAAATCCTTGAGGGTATCAGGAATCAGCAGCAGACGGGCAAACGTGAGTACACACAAGTTTTATTTGCAATTTCCTTTTTAGTATAGCAACGCATCATTGCGTCATCCAAAAAAATTTAAGATGGATTTTCTTTTTATCATATCTATCAGTGGCGGCTGGTCAGATGAGGCAACTGAGGCGGCGCCTCACTGGGTAATTTAAAAAAAAAATTCAATGTTGTTGACTAATATATAAAATTTTGCACATATTATTTCAAATATAATAAAAATTTACAACAATTTTTTGAAGAAATTATATCAATTTTCGCATTTCCCACTAAAACACGTCAAATAATGTCCAGCGACTCGTAAGAATTCTAACTGAGGCGAATCATTTATCGGTTCAGTTGGATAAACGGAATGCATTGAAATTCATACTAAGAATTTATGCAACACACAATACGCATCGCTATAAGACACGTGATTTTAGTTGTTTAGTGAGGCGATGAGCTCCTCGCCTCTCGGAACTTTCGGTATCCGTAGAATTTCTTAGATTATATGCGCATATTGCGCATGTCCATTTTAACACGTGCGTCAGTTTAGTAAACTGAGTTTACCGCTGTAGCAGGTGTAGTTTGTATTTATACTCTTTATATTACATATTTCACCTGTAATATTACGTTTGGTTAGTGTACAGGTGTGTTTAGTGTGGACATACATACACAACAGCTCAAACCTAAGGTAACATATTTTCGATTCAATATAAAAATCATGAACCCCACGCACGATATTATTATGTCTTTGCTCGAAACGCCGTTTTCACGGCGTGGCGAAGTAGAAAAACGTCAAATTTTAAATATGCAAACAAAAATCAAACCGCCTCTCAATATGATTTCAAATGATAAACGGCAGGGTCGCGAATATTCAAGATCATTTAAAATATCATGGTACGAAACGTGCAAATGGCTTTGTGGCAGTACTTATAAAGAGAGTTTATTTTGCTGGCCATGTTTACTTTTGAGTGACGTTAAAAATACTTGGACAACCCTTCCCGGTTATAAAGATTTAAAAAATTTCAGTCGAAGCACAAAACTACATGAAAGTTCAAAAGAACATATAAAAATTTCATGGGGCTAAAACGGTTAGAACGAAATACATCCACTATCGCAGAAGCTTTACAAGAAAATGCTAGTCTTAATAAAATTTTATATAATGAAAACGTTAGGAAAAATCGGTTGCTATTAACATACTTAATTGATGTAACGTTAATTTTAGGTAAGCAGGAACTATCATTTCGAGGTCATGATGAAAGTTCGACTTCATTTAATCGCGGAAATTCTCGGGAAGTTTTTCATTGTTTAATAAAACGTAACGAGGAACTGTCTGAGCATGTTTCAAAATTTAGTAGTATATTTACAGGACAGTCCAAAACTATTCAAAATGAATTAATTGGTTGCATTGAGGAATATTTAAATGATTTTATTGAAAACGAAGTTAATCATAGTGACTGTCACTTCATTGCGGTTGAAGCTGATGATACAACCGATATTTGTGAAAAATCTCAATGTGCAATAACAATAAGGTATTTAAATAAACAAGCCGAAATTAAAGAAAGATTTTTAGGATTTTTTGATGTTAGTACCGATAGAACCGCAAATGCTTTATTTGAAGTTTTGATTAATGTGTTAAAACCTTATACTTTTCAAAAAAAATTGATTGCTCAGTGTTACGATGGTGCTAGTGTCATGGCTGGTGAACTGAATGGACTACAAGCAAAAATTAAATCAATTGCGCCTAACGCACTTTTTACACACTGGCCCACAGGTTAAATCTCGTCTTACAACAGGGAACTCGTACTATCAGTCATGTAGAATATTTTTTGCCACCCTGACTGGCATTTCGTCTTTTTTTCATCATTCCGCCAAGCGTACGGCAGTATTAGATCAAATAATCGGCAAAAGGATACCTCAAGCTGCTGAAACTCGTTGGTACACGCGATCAAAAATTTTGAATTTAGTAGCCGAAGAGTGGAATAATTTAATTTTAGTTTTTCAAACTATTGTAGAGGCTCCTGATTCAGGATCGGAATCCATTAATGCAGCAAAAGGTTTTCTCAAACAATTTAATGATTTTGAATTTGCAATTTTTACTTTTACATATCGTGAAATTTTTGCTTGCACCGACCTTTTATTCCAAATTTTGCAAAAGAAATGTTTAAATATTAAATATTGTTCAGAACAAATAAATATTGCATCCTTGCGCATAAAGAACTTCAGAAATGAAATAAAATTTTCAGAGATTTTTAACATCTGCAAAAATTTCCAACAAGACGAGGGGTACCATTGCGTGAGGAAGAAATTTTTAATAAATACAAACTTTTATTTTATGAAATTCTTGATTGCATTATTTTACAATTAAATATTCGTTTTGTTAATTTAAATAAATTAGAATTTTTAACT
This sequence comes from Cetonia aurata, assembly GCA_949128085.1. Taxonomy (NCBI): domain Eukaryota; kingdom Metazoa; phylum Arthropoda; class Insecta; order Coleoptera; family Scarabaeidae; genus Cetonia; species Cetonia aurata. Next base: position 32,712,003 of record OX421889.1, on the reverse strand, counting down.
CTTGTTGATTCTTCAAAGTATTCTGAATATTCTAAACATTTTCCCAAGAAAGCACTCAATTGCTTATTTGAAGTATATCCCAACATATTTGATAAAGAGAGGTTGATTAACGAACTTTCAATTTTGTATTGGGATGAACAGTTTCGTAATATGGATGTAGATAAAACTTTGAAACTAATTTATGCAGAGTATAAAGACATTTTTCCAGAGAGTTACAAGCTCTTCAGTTTAATTTTGACTATTCCTGCCACAAGTGTATCAGTTGAAAGAAATTTCTCTTGTTTAAAACGTATAAAGACGTATCTTAGAAATACAATCTCTCAAGACAGACTTAACGGCTTGGCTAAATTATCAATAGAAAAAGAATTAATATCTAATTTTAGTAAAAACAGTCAATTTTATGAAGACATCATTAATAGATTTGCTAACTTGAAGGATAGACGTATAAATTATATAAAAAATAAATTTTAAATTGGGTTTGTAGGGCTATTGGCGATGATTTCCCAAACAAAAAAGTCAACGCGTTCTAAGAATAATACCTCAACGGTGACGTGGAAATCCATGCAACTTTTTTTTTGTGATAAAAAAAATTTAAGCTGTTGCAGTCGCCTCACCTGGCAAATTACCCACGAGCCGCCACTGATATCTATCTGTGTATTTTATGGCTTCTTTATGGGATTTTAAATAAACCATTACTTATTACTTGTTTAGTAGTAATAATCCGGAGTTTCAGGTTGGATTAAAATAATTTTTTATTATAACTTGTTGATTCTTGTAAATCTCCATGTTTGTGTAGCCATGGTAACGCGTTTAGAATTCGTGAAGAGAAGGTACACTCTTTAGTTTTAAGGCTTCTAAATAAAAAATATACTTTAGTGTAGATTAATGTTTATTGTTCTATAACATGATAGATAAAATATGTAGATTAAACGTAAGTACTTATAAATAATATCTCCTATATAGATATATCTTTTTGTATAGAGTTGGTAGTAGTTTTTATGGCCGCAAAAAGTGGAACTGATTTGAATTTCCTGGTATAGGTATATAAAAAAAAATAAATAAAACGACTTGGATATAAATATAAAAAGTTTTTATTTGTAATATTGTTTCATATAAATTTGCTAGGTATTTCTAACTAAAAAACCTTTTTTCCTATTCGAGTATAAATTCAGTTTCTCATCATTTTTTGTGTGCTTGGAGTTTGTAGAAGAATATTTTTATTTTGCTGGGAGGATTACATATTCTCTTGACCCGTTTTTGCACATTTTAATTCTTATAAATACAATACACTATAAAAATATGTATAAATTAAACACGAAATATGTTTATTATTTATAATTTATAATACGTAATGATATGCAGAGGATAAAATGGGATAATGATGATACGTTTATACTGTTAATATTAATTAATACTAATTTGTCCTATCCTTCGAGTTTTATTTATCTATTTTTAGGTAATAGGTTTGTTTGGAATAATCGTAAAATGCTCTGGATTTCATTTTTTGAAAAAATCTGATTTTAATAGATCATTTTGTTTACTGTAATTAAAGACTAGAATTTTATAGACTTGAAGCACCACTAAATTAAATTTTTGCGTCGTAAAATAAAATTTGGTTTTGTTTAATTTTTAATTTTAGGCATTTAATAGACGTTTTAAGTGGGGAATTGATATTATATACAGAGTGCTTGAAAAATTATATTCAAAATTTAGTAATTTTAGAAACAAGAAATAAATCCGGTTGGAAAAATATGATTTCAGTATGACTTTGAGCACGATAAAGCCATTTTCGTTCGACTTAAAACTGATTCTTTATCAACAATGACTTATTTCGTCGTCATATTTTTGCCTCTCAAGTTTCCGAAATTTAGCGGTGCAAAGTCTGTTTCTTTACCCACATCGAACACACACAATCGTACAAACAAAGGAAAAACACGAATATAAACAATCGACCGACGGATTTTATCAAACACATTCTTCAACTGGAGATGGTATTTCTGGTAACACCGCATAACTATCCCTGATTATCAGCAATCTATGATTGTTACTGTTGAGCAATTGATTTCCTCTTCTGAAGGTCCTCATGCTGACCTCAATTGTGTCCCTAGTGAATACTATAGACTTGTAGGCGTTTATAAAGACCCCGATTAAGATGCAAGTTCCCAAAAATATGGTGCTGTAACTCCCCAAAGGTACTGCTATGTCTGCGAAAGTTGTCGCAAGGTAGATGTACCGCTTCAGAGTCGGTGTGAGATCCGTTACGCCCTGTATAATGTCAGAAAGAATGTTTATGTTATAATCTTGTTAAAATACATTATGGTGACCATCCTGCGATAGTGCGTTAGACTTCCAAATAGCTCTTTTTCGAATTAAGTTAGGAATGTCATTCATAAGCTGATTTATGCTATATTATAGGCTGTATCTTAAGAAAATATTTTTAGTTATGGTGGACTTCCGGTTCTACGGGAGCTTAAAATCATAGAATACTCGATTTCTTTTTTAAGTAGAACGGTATAGCAATTTTTAGATAAGCGGATATAAAATTTAATTTTTCCCGATTTTATACAAATATCATTCAAGTATTAGGGTAAGAAGTTAAGGAATAAGTTAGCCCAATGAATCCCCGTACACCATATTTTGTTGCACCAGGCTCTGAGTAAAAATGAGGCAGAGTTTTGTACGTACACTCAAAAAAGTACATAGGGAATTATTACTATAATATTGTAGTTGAAAAAATGTAGTTATAGTTAGGTACTACAATTGTAAAAGCCAGTCCTAATTTTCTGTGGCAGAGCTTCTCAAATATTCTTTTACTTAGTGTTATAATTTGTAGCACAACTTACGAGTGCATATTACAAAGTGTTGCATAGTTTAGCGTAAAAACTTTGTGGATTCAGTCTTATTTGTTTTGAGAAATTGTCTAGCAGAGAAATTGTATAAAGTATTACAATATTGTAATGAGCTCTCTTAAAAATAAAATGACCGTACTGACTATATTGTTGCCGCAAATTATTTTACAAATTGTAATACACATTCTTATACACGTTAGACACAACTTTGTATGACTTTTCAGTACAGATTGCGCCTGGTGCATATATTACTATAATTTGTAGCGATATGGAATACAATTGTAACAAAATTTGCAAGTTTTTTTTTTGGGTGTGGGCATAATTGCATTTCCAAGAAAACCAATTTTTTTATGAACGTACTTTTTTCTGGCGATATAGATCCAATGTATGCATAATACAGTGCCATTTAAATTTAACAAGGAATCCTTAGACGCAAGAATGTACAGGTGTTCCTCATGAATGAAATTCTCGTAACTTAATTTGTAAAAGAGCTATGGAAACCTGAAACATAAGACCCTGCAGACTCACCTCCTCCAACCACATTATTGGTAAAATTATATTGGGTAGTTTGGAGACAACGCGCACATTTGGAGTCTTCTCCACCTTCAAGTTAACTTGCAATCTGATCAGAGCTTCCATGGGCACCCCTAACTTCGGTTGTATCTTCATGTAAGATCCGTGCAATTCCTTGTCAGGATTTAGACCTTCTACTTGGTTCAGAAGACTCGGGTCTGCTTTGTAGAAATGCGGAAATGATGCATATAAGGGTGCGTCTGTAAAAAAGGTACTTTATCTCTGTGGCCAAGTGATATCTTTTTTTTTTAATAAATGTTTACCGTGGTGGCACGGCATTATACTTTGGATCCCATCTGGGGGACAATATTCGTTGTCAGGGCAGAAGCACTTGTTTTGTGGGGCCTTATCGATTGATTGGTACATATCATCGCTTGGGGTATATAAGTCGACTGGAATTCCTAGAATAAAAAAAGGATTTAATAATATTAGATTAGATTAGATAACACACATAAAAATCAATTCTTAAATTAAACATATTTATGGATTTATTTGTTATCATATATTTCATTCAAAATTAAAAGTTTAAGTAGAAGATACATTTATATAGAATTTAAAATATATTTAAATAATATTTTAACTATGAACATTTTTTTGCTAAAACAAACTTCACAATAGTTAATTTAAACAAAGGAATTGTATCAAAAAGAACATTTTGCAATGTTCAAAGTAAAAATACCCATAATCTCATTGTAATAATAGACAATTTCATTGATTCTAGGATTAAATTTATGAAACGATAAGCTTTTATGGGATTTAACGTCAAATAACTAACAGGACAAATGATGTGATTGATAAAACATACATATTATGACATTACATATTTTTTTCACAATCTTTTGAATAACGTTTTTCAGATTTGCGATCAATACCATAATACAACAAATCTTGCTGCCATTTCTTATAGATTTAATATATATAACTTCAGAAATCTTCGCCTAGATTATCTTTGTTAATGTTAATTCTAAGAAAATTACCCAACATGTTAAACTAAAAAAGACCTTTCAATTTTCGGAAATATTGATTTTATTTACTGGATGTACCTACATTTTATGTGATATTTATGCTTCTTCGACAGAAGTTTAACAAATACTGGACCTTAACATGTTTTTTATATAAATATTGTATTATTACAAATACCTAATAATAATAGTAACTATAACAATATTACTACAAAATCATAGGTATTAAATAATAATATGAAAAGCAATAATAGAAGTAGAAAAATGCACAGAATAGTAATCATATTTGTTATGTTCACGTATGAAATACATACTTTATAAAAGTTAATCAGTTAAAGAGGCATTAAAGAAGATCTCAGATGAATAACAAATTCTTCGATGTCATCTTGCAAGTCCGTCTACTATCCACATATTATTCTCAATTGTTACTTGTGCTCATACCATTTCTATTGGGTTTAAATCACAATGACATGGTGGTTTTGCAATTAGGTCTAGGTTGTATTTTTCATATTGAGATTTAACTTTAGATACTGTGAATAATAAATCTCTCTTTAGCATACCATCTTCAAACCTTTCTAGCAACCAGCTACCAACTTTAAAGCTACCCATTCAATGATTTGGTCTTTCCTCCGCGCAAAAATCTATACAACGTTATTCGTTCGAAGTTTGGAGAATCAGAATTTACAGCAGAAAGGATGACATTTAATGTAGGTGAGACGTTTTCCATGAAAAGATTATGCACCTCTTGACACACAAGTGCCTGCACATTTTCATCATAAACGATCATTTGCCTGTGTTCCTTTTTCTGCTTTGTTGGACTTGATTTTAGTGTGTCATCAGCATGAGATGTGCTATAATTCTATATGCCAAGCGACGAAATACTTTAACAGATGTTTAAATAAGAACAAAACTCAAACCTTAACATTTAATTTAAATACTCCTAGGGAATCGCACAATAATGACCCAGTGAAGTGTCTTAGTTTGATACTGGACAGCAGGCTGACGTGCGGCGGGGGGGGGGGGGAGAGGGGGGGGGCACATTGAGGCCTTAACACATCGATTGTCTGTGACGATATTTATACTAAGAAACTTAAAATCAATAATCAATCCTGAAGCATTGTTAATGGTGTCTCATGATCTGTTCCACTCTGTTATAAGCTATGGAATATTACTGTGGGGAAAGTTTATTACCAATACAAAACGTAATGACTCCTGTAGGCCACTATTTACAAAACTGGAAATATTAACATGTGCTAATCATTTCATTCTTCAGTGCCTGATCTACTGTAAAGACAATTTAACTTCTTATCCCCGTCAAACTATTCACAACACCAGACATAAAAATATTGGAAACCCGCATTTTAGACTTTAAAAAAATTCAAACTTCTTTAGGTATGTGTCAATAAAATTATATAACATGTTGCCCAGTAAATAGAAGGAATTAGAAGCTAAAAATTTCGTAAGACTATAAAACACTATTAAAAAAAAAAACCCTTTGTATGAAATACAGGAGTTTATGGATAATATAAAAAATAAGTGAATTCTGCTCTTGTGCGTGCCTTACCTATATTTTAATGTGCTGTGTTGTCACAAGTTTACACATATTTGTTACTTTTGTATTGTATTGTGTAGTTTTTTTATTAAGTTTATTCTAAAGTTAGCGGAATGGTTTAGATACAAATCTACTTACCATATTTAGTTTCTGATCTTCGATAATGCAAAGGAATCAGTCTGCAAACATCCTTATCGTACAGGTGGTAGATCTCTTGTTTTTTCTTGGTAAAATATTTTGGCGGGAAAAACGACCCTTCACTAGCCTTAATATCATTGCACGGTGAGTCACGCCAATAGGGCAACTTCGTCATCCCATTCACATTGTCTATATAACCGAATTCTTCTATGTTCTTCACACCCGTGTTTATCGTAGAGACTTCACCATTTAGCGAGTGATTCCTCTGAAATTGCAATGTCTCTGGATAACGAAAAAGTCCGTTATAATAGCAAACCACAACCACACATTTTATATAGGAAGAATTACATTACAAAAATATTCGCAATATTGAACTTACTTTCAACAATATGGCCATCTTATTCGGAGGTTTCTTATGTTCCGGGTAAAACTGATGAGCTAAATTCACTAGGAGATCGTCATATCCGAACACTAACTCTTCAGGGGTGAGTGGTATGAAGGGTTTGTGATTCCCGAAGTTCAGAAGCACTGAGATCATGTTTTGCACCCAAATTCCTAAAGAATTGGAATGAACCGCCAGAGACTGTTGGGAGAAAAATTTGAAATTTTTTTGTTATATCATCGGATAATTAGTACTCACTAGTAGTGGAATGTTCGGCACCATCAGCTTCAAATTCTTATCCTTCGACAGTTCTGGCACGAATTTTAGCACCTTCTTGTGCTGGAAAGATACTGTACCGTTGTCGTTGAATTGTACGTTGGTCTTTTCCATGTCTTCTCTGTAATAACGAAAACGAAAATAAATTTATGTTAATTTTGGTTGGAAATTTGCGACAGCAACAGCTCGCGTGCGTTCATATGGTATAATATTTTTTTTACTGTTAACATGTCAATCTTTTCTATATGTGTAAACTTTTTATTAGCCAAATATATATACTATTTAACTTAACCTTCATTAACAATAAACAAAACACACATATAAATTACCAACATAATATTATGAATTACAACTGACATAAAATATTGCTTTTATCGTAAATGGTTTCAGCTGTAGGGCGAACAGTGGTGCAATAACGCACTTTTACGGAAAAGAATCTGTAATTTTTGTGCAATTGAAATTTTTAAATAATTTTTTCAGGATAATGAGATTAAATATAAAGGATTTGAATTACATATTCATTTCATTTCATTCATCGTCCAGGAATATTTATTATAACGGAACATCTTGAAGCAAACGGTTTTTTTTTTAATTATAGAAGAATTTAATGTTTAAATTTATTTGGAGTATAATTTTCTGCTTTCTACACTTTTTAAATCAGAACAAAAATTAATATAAATTAAGAAACATGAGCAGGCGACAAAAGTGTTACATATATACATATATATATTTTATTTAAAGTGGGCTTTCACCAAATTGCACGATTCACTATTGCAATAAGCTTTTCAAACATAATAACCAGATTTTGTTATGCACGAACGTATAATATTATTATGAATCACTAATTATGCATGGCTTTCTTCAAAAAAAAAAAAAAAAAGAACTCTCATTCAGAGGTAAACTTACATCAGTATAATAACCCAGATAGGAAAAGATTTCTTAAGTTATCCGTTTGTCGGAATACACAATTGCTGAAAATGAACGCACCCAGATAGCTTTCGATATTACCAGTGCTACTGTGTGTGGTATTATAGCATAACAGTTATGTAAACATGAAGTATACCGTATGCGAGATATGAAATGTAGTCAGAAAATGACTCACGAATTACACTCACAGACGCACAGTGGATCGACTGACATAGTGTAAAAAAGCCAATCGTTCAGAATTATAATAAAATGTGTATAAGTGTATAGTAAAATAAGCATTAGATAATATGGAAATCACAGTACAAACAGGTAGATTGACGGAATATCGAACAGAAGCAAGTCTGAAAGTACATATGTTCAACTACTAAAATCTTCGGAATTAGAAACGATACAAAACTGCAATTTGCTCAGAATATACAGTAAGTATGTGTAATTCAACCTGTAAAGTATTAGCAAATCATATTTGTAACTAACTATACAATTACCATTTCTTGAAGATGGTGTTCTATGGTTTTAAATTTTAACTTCTATTAGCTTGTTTCTGTGGGAAAATGCCACTTGAAAATGATAAATTTATTAAATACTGCAATACTACACTGAGAGAAATAGATAGTACTCTTTAACATAAATATAGTATACTTTAATATATTTTATAGCTCCTATAGGGACAATCATATTTTATATTACCGGTGACAATATCTGTATAGTAAATATCTGTGAATACTTTTTATTAACTCGTATGGTAAAGTGTACTATATTTGTATTATTAATTTGAGCATACATGTTAGTAAATGTGAAAAAAATGTCTAGTAGCGCTGACTATATTTGATAATAACTGTTAACAATGAAAACTATAATAAATATAGTTTAATAATTTTTAATTATAATTAATTAATATAATTTGATTAGCCGGTGACAGCCGGGCGAATTGCCGTCGTATCGGGCAGGATTGCGGGAATCAGACCGGCCCGTGTACTGTAGAGTACTACCGGTATTGAAGCGCCTCGTAATTCTCGTCTGTGGGCGATTGTCCACAGTACTTTTTACACGACGTTAACCATGTATAAGCATCATATAGATATTACGCAGCCACATTTACCGATCACAATTTACATTGAGTACGAATTTCAAAGATTATGAAACAAGCGTAGCGCCATCTTTACGACAAAAGCTGTAGTATCACATATTTATGTAGCTAAACCAATTATGAGTATTATGATATTCCTACTATATAGATATAAAACTATACAGCATTCATTTCATTCCATCTCATTATTAATGCCGTTTTCAATAATCAAAGTAAGGTGACTGTTGCAAGCACCTAACCTAACCTAAATAAACACAACACAGTAAATTTGCTACACCTGTTATTATAACTGTCTTCACTACATTATATGCAATTTATTATATTCACTTGTTGTAAAATATTGTAAAACATTTCACTATATTTTGTAGAAGATTGTCACACAATATTTTTAAACAATTTTATTGCTTTTTTTGTAACCGTGATATAGGAAAATGCAACGCCGTTATTCTAAAATTTTGCACAATAGTAGGAATTCTTACTACAATTTCCGTCAAACAGTGAAGTGTAAATATTACAACATGGATTTTTCTCTGTGCAGACACAAACATGCACCGACACGAATACGTACACCTGTATCACACGTACATAACACGTGTGAGTGGCAATACAGCTTATTGGTCGATTTCTTCGGTAAAGATCGACAATGAATAGAGCAAGGGGTGGGAAGAGCGTTACGAACATTTATGTTAGAAATTGAATATGCATCGAATACCTGGTAACATCCAGATTATACCTCTTACTATAAGCATGGTAACATCTGGTTATTTTACTCTTAATACCCCACATATTGTCGTTTTGACAATAATTATGTTACTAATTAACATAAAGAGATTTACTATCTAATTTCTACAATCCATTTTTCTCAGTGTATGCAACTTTTTTTACTGTGACTGCGGGAACCCCATCCGAAACAGATGACCATTTGGATTTTATATTTCTCGACAAAATTATCAAAATTTTTCTTGTCTCAGCTGCTTTTTTTATTATTTTTTTTTTATTAAACATATTTATTTTGTCTCTATTCTAAAAAGGATTTTTTTTTGTTTATACAGACACATTTCGGCAGACTCTAAATCTCTTAAAATTAGTATTTTTATTTAGAGAGAGTAGATACTCTAAGTTTGATTTCTTTCTTTACCAACCCATTAATTTCGTAAATCCTGGTGTCATTTCCTCCGTGTGTCATTATATGAAATTAGGTGACTATACTTGTATCTCGCATACGGTATCTATATGTATAAGTGATCGTAAAACAGAAAATTATTAAAACGGAAAAACCAACCTACCAAAATGAGAAAAAGCCACATTCCGATGAAAGTGCGAGCCGTAATATATATCGACCCAGAAAAGTGCAAATATATACGTTTCCTCACGGCATATTTCGAGATGTTTGTCCGGTTATATTATATAAGAGCCCAGATTACGCTTTCTTTGAGATTTCTACTATTATACTCGAATGCGTGCGGTACATAAACAAAATTGCGTCATTGAAGAGTGGTGACTTTATCTGCTCGCGTATTTTTATTTAAGATGAATCGATTTTGTAACGTCAGATGATGATGCAGTTGCAACATGATCTTCTTATACAGCATTATATGCTTCGGAACAAACAGATCGGTAAAATTTACTTCTAAAGTTATTTGTTAGCAGTCGGAGTGCAAGTTGTTTAAAAACTCTTTTAATTCGTAGATTGTTTTCTAAGTGCCAGCATTTCAAACACCTAATAAAGTTCCTACTAAAAGTTATTAGCTGAATAACTGAAATAACCATCTTCCCACCTACTAATAAAAATTATGTAGGTGATAAACTGATTTATACTCCTAAAATGTTATTGGATTTATTTAAAATCATTATCATACCCATATATGCGTATATTTCATAGAAAAATTGTTTTCACTTCTGGAAAAGATAATATTCAAATTTCCCTTCATTTTTGAGAGAAAATTTCAATTTTTCAAAGTGCGTAAAATCGTACTTCAAATGGAAGCTATATGCGTATATTTCATAGAAAAATTGTTTTCACTTCTGGAAAAGATAATATTGGACTTTTCCGATCAAATTTGGCCCAAATTTTAATGATTTTTTCGAAGATTGAAGGCCCACACGCAATTATCTGCAGAACTAATTGTGATAGAGCAAAAATTCTTTAACTATCGTAATTACCAGGTCAAACTACGTAGGAAATGCTATGTTTTAAACGATTTTAAAAAATTGCAAAATTTAACAAATTTTGAAGGGTCACCCCTTTGATTTTTGAGAGAAAATTTCAATTTTTCAAAGTGCGTAAAATCGTACTTCAAATGGAAGCTATATGCGTATATTTCATAGAAAAATTGTTTTCACTTCTGGAAAAGATAATATTGGACTTTTCCGATCAAATTTGGCCCAAATTTTAATGATTTTTTCGAAGATTGAAGGCCCACACGCAATTATCTGCAGAACTAATTGTGATAGAGCAAAAATTTTTTAACTATCGTAATTACCAGGTCAAACTACGTAGGAAATGATATGTTTTAAACGATTTTAAAAAATTGCAAAATTTAACAAATTTCGAAGGGTCCCCCCTTTGGACTTTTCCGATCAAATTTGGCCCAAATTTTAATGATTTTTTCGAAGATGAAGGCCCACACGCAATTATCTGCAGAACTAATTGTGATAGAGCAAAAATTCTTTAACTATCGTAATTACCAGGTCAAACTACGTAGGAAATGATATGTTTTAAACGATTTTAAAAAATTGCAAAATTTAACAAATTTTGAAGGGTCCCCCCTTTGGACTTTTCCGATCAAATTTGGCCCAAATTTTAATGACTTTTTCGAAGATTGAAGGCCCACACGCAATTATCTGCAGAACTAATTGTGATAGAGCAAAAATTCTTTAACTATCGTAATTACCAGGTCAAACTACGTAGGAAATGATATGTTTTAAACGATTTTAAAAAATTGCAAAATTTAACAAATTTTGAAGGGTCCCCCCTTTGGACTTTTCCGATCAAATTTGGCCCAAATTTTAATGACTTTTTCGAAGATTGAAGGCCCACACGCAATTATCTGCAGAACTAATTGTGATAGAGCAAAAATTCTTTAACTATCGTAATTACCAGGTCAAACTACGTTGGAAATGATGTTTTAAACGATTTTAAAAAATTGCAAAATTTAACAAATTTTGAAGGGTCCCCCCTTTGGACTTTTCCGATCAAATTTGGCCCAAATTTTAATGATTTTTTCGAAGATTGAAGGCCCACACGCAATTATCTGCAGAACTAATTGTGATAGAGCAAAAATTCTTTAACTATCGTAATTACCAGGTCAAACTACGTAGGAAATGATATGTTTTAAACGATTTTAAAAAATTGCAAAATTTAACAAATTTTGAAGGGTCACCCCTTTGATTTTTGAGAGAGAATTTCAATTTTTCAAAGTGCGTAAAATCGTACTTCAAATGGAAGCTATATGCGTATATTTCATAGAAAAATTGTTTTCACTTCTGGAAAAGATAATATTGGACTTTTCCGATCAAATTTGGCCCAAATTTTAATGATTTTTTCGAAGATTGAAGGCCCACACGCAATTATCTGCAGAACTAATTGTGATAGAGCAAAAATTCTTTAACTATCGTAATTACCAGGTCAAACTACGTAGGAAATGATATGTTTTAAACGATTTTAAAAAATTGCAAAATTTAACAAATTTTGAAGGGTCACCCCTTTGATTTTTGAGAGAAAATTTCAATTTTTCAAAGTGCGTAAAATCGTACTTCAAATGGAAGCTATATGCGTATATTTCATAGAAAAATTGTTTTCACTTCTGGAAAAGATAATATTGGACTTTTCCGATCAAATTTGGCCCAAATTTTAATGATTTTTTCGAAGATTGAAGGCCTACACGCAATTATCTGCAGAACTAATTGTGATAGAGCAAAAATTCTTTAACTATCGTAATTACCAGGTCAAACTACGTAGGAAATGATATGTTTTAAACGATTTTTAAAAATTGCAAAATTTAACAAATTTTGAAGGGTCCCCCCTTTGGACTTTTCCGATCAAATTTGGCCCAAATTTTAATGACTTTTTCGAAGATTGAAGGCCCACACGCAATTATCTGCAGAACTAATTGTGATAGAGCAAAAATTCTTTAACTATCGTAATTACCAGGTCAAACTACGTTGGAAATGATATGTTTTAAACGATTTTAAAAAATTGCAAAATTTAACAAATTTTGAAGGGTCCCCCCTTTGGACTTTTCCGATCAAATTTGGCCCAAATTTTAATGATTTTTTCGAAGATTGAAGGCCCACACGCAATTATCTGCAGAACTAATTGTGATAGAGCAAAAATTCTTTAACTATCGTAATTGCCAAGTCAAACTACGTAGGAAATGATATGTTTTAAACGATTTTAAAAAATTGCAAAATTTAACAAATTTTGAAGGGTCATCCCTTTGATTTTTGAGAGAAAATTTCAATTTTTCAAAGTGCGTAAGATCGTACTTCAAATGGAAGCTATATGCGTATATTTCATAGAAAAATTGTTTTCACTTCTGGAAAAGATAATATTGGACTTTTCCGATCAAATTTGGCCCAAATTTTAATGACTTTTTCGAAGATTGAAGGCCCACACGCAATTATCTGCAGAACTAATTGTGATAGAGCAAAAATTCTTTAACTATCGTAATTACCAGGTCAAACTACGTTGGAAATGATGTTTTAAACGATTTTAAAAAATTGCAAAATTTAACAAATTTTGAAGGGTCCCCCCTTTGGACTTTTCCGATCAAATTTGGCCCAAATTTTAATGATTTTTTCGAAGATTGAAGGCCCACACGCAATTATCTGCAGAACTAATTGTGATAGAGCAAAAATTCTTTAACTATCGTAATTACCAGGTCAAACTACGTAGGAAATGATATGTTTTAAACGATTTTAAAAAATTGCAAAATTTAACAAATTTTGAAGGGTCACCCCTTTGATTTTTGAGAGAAAATTTCAATTTTTCAAAGTGCGTAAAATCGTACTTCAAATGGAAGCTATATGCGTATATTTCATAGAAAAATTGTTTTCACTTCTGGAAAAGATAATATTGGACTTTTCCGATCAAATTTGGCCCAAATTTTAATGATTTTTTCGAAGATTGAAGGCCTACACGCAATTATCTGCAGAACTAATTGTGATAGAGCAAAAATTCTTTAACTATCGTAATTACCAGGTCAAACTACGTTGGAAATGATATGTTTTAAACGATTTTAAAAAATTGCAAAATTTAACAAATTTTGAAGGGTCCCCCCTTTGGACTTTTCCGATCAAATTTGGCCCAAATTTTAATGATTTTTTCGAAGATTGAAGGCCCACACGCAATTATCTGCAGAACTAATTGTGATAGAGCAAAAATTCTTTAACTATCGTAATTACCAGGTCAAACTACGTAGGAAATGCTATGTTTTAAACGATTTTAAAAAATTGCAAAATTTAACAAATTTTGAAGGGTCACCCCTTTGATTTTTGAGAGAAAATTTCAATTTTTCAAAGTGCGTAAAATCGTACTTCAAATGGAAGCTATATGCGTATATTTCATAGAAAAATTGTTTTCACTTCTGGAAAAGATAATATTGGACTTTTCCGATCAAATTTGGCCCAAATTTTAATGATTTTTTCGAAGATTGAAGGCCCACACGCAATTATCTGCAGAACTAATTGTGATAGAGCAAAAATTCTTTAACTATCGTAATTACCAGGTCAAACTACGTAGGAAATGATATGTTTTAAACGATTTTAAAAAATTGCAAAATTTAACAAATTTTGAAGGGTCACCCCTTTGATTTTTGAGAGAAAATTTCAATTTTTCAAAGTGCGTAAAATCGTACTTCAAATGGAAGCTATATGCGTATATTTCATAGAAAAATTGTTTTCACTTCTGGAAAAGATAATATTGGACTTTTCCGATCAAATTTGGCCCAAATTTTAATGATTTTTTCGAAGATTGAAGGCCCACACGCAATTATCTGCAGAACTAATTGTGATAGAGCAAAAATTCTTTAACTATCGTAATTACCAGGTCAAACTACGTAGGAAATGATATGTTTTAAACGATTTTAAAAAATTGCAAAATTTAACAAATTTCGAAGGGTCCCCCCTTTGGACTTTTCCGATCAAATTTGGCCCAAATTTTAATGATTTTTTCGAAGATGAAGGCCCACACGCAATTATCTGCAGAACTAATTGTGATAGAGCAAAAATTCTTTAACTATCGTAATTACCAGGTCAAACTACGTAGGAAATGATATGTTTTAAACGATTTTAAAAAATTGCAAAATTTAACAAATTTTGAAGGGTCACCCCTTTGATTTTTGAGAGAGAATTTCAATTTTTCAAAGTGCGTAAAATCGTACTTCAAATGGAAGCTATATGCGTATATTTCATAGAAAAATTGTTTTCACTTCTGGAAAAGATAATATTGGACTTTTCCGATCAAATTTGGCCCAAATTTTAATGATTTTTTCGAAGATTGAAGGCCCACACGCAATTATCTGCAGAACTAATTGTGATAGAGCAAAAATTCTTTAACTATCGTAATTACCAGGTCAAACTACGTAGGAAATGATATGTTTTAAACGATTTTAAAAAATTGCAAAATTTAACAAATTTTGAAGGGTCACCCCTTTGATTTTTGAGAGAAAATTTCAATTTTTCAAAGTGCGTAAAATCGTACTTCAAATGGAAGCTATATGCGTATATTTCATAGAAAAATTGTTTTCACTTCTGGAAAAGATAATATTGGACTTTTCCGATCAAATTTGGCCCAAATTTTAATGATTTTTTCGAAGATTGAAGGCCTACACGCAATTATCTGCAGAACTAATTGTGATAGAGCAAAAATTCTTTAACTATCGTAATTACCAGGTCAAACTACGTAGGAAATGATATGTTTTAAACGATTTTAAAAAATTGCAAAATTTAACAAATTTTGAAGGGTCCCCCCTTTGGACTTTTCCGATCAAATTTGGCCCAAATTTTAATGACTTTTTCGAAGATTGAAGGCCCACACGCAATTATCTGCAGAACTAATTGTGATAGAGCAAAAATTCTTTAACTATCGTAATTACCAGGTCAAACTACGTTGGAAATGATATGTTTTAAACGATTTTAAAAAATTGCAAAATTTAACAAATTTTGAAGGGTCCCCCCTTTGGACTTTTCCGATCAAATTTGGCCCAAATTTTAATGATTTTTTCGAAGATTGAAGGCCCACACGCAATTATCTGCAGAACTAATTGTGATAGAGCAAAAATTCTTTAACTATCGTAATTGCCAAGTTAAACTACGTAGGAAATGATATGTTTTAAACGATTTTAAAAAATTGCAAAATTTAACAAATTTTGAAGGGTCATCCCTTTGATTTTTGAGAGAAAATTTCAATTTTTCAAAGTGCGTAAGATCGTACTTCAAATGGAAGCTATATGCGTATATTTCATAGAAAAATTGTTTTCACTTCTGGAAAAGATAATATTGGACTTTTCCGATCAAATTTGGCCCAAATTTTAATGACTTTTTCGAAGATTGAAGGCCCACACGTAATTATCTGCAGAACTAATTGTGATAGAGCAAAAATTCTTTAACTATCGTAATTACCAGGTCAAACTACGTTGGAAATGATGTTTTAAACGATTTTAAAAAATTGCAAAATTTAACAAATTTTGAAGGGTCCCCCCTTTGGACTTTTCCGATCAAATTTGGCCCAAATTTTAATGATTTTTTCGAAGATTGAAGGCCCACACGCAATTATCTGCAGAACTAATTGTGATAGAGCAAAAATTCTTTAACTATCGTAATTACCAGGTCAAACTACGTAGGAAATGATATGTTTTAAACGATTTTAAAAAATTGCAAAATTTAACAAATTTTGAAGGGTCACCCCTTTGATTTTTGAGAGAGAATTTCAATTTTTCAAAGTGCGTAAAATCGTACTTCAAATGGAAGCTATATGCGTATATTTCATAGAAAAATTGTTTTCACTTCTGGAAAAGATAATATTGGACTTTTCCGATCAAATTTGGCCCAAATTTTAATGATTTTTTCGAAGATTGAAGGCCCACACGCAATTATCTGCAGAACTAATTGTGATAGAGCAAAAATTCTTTAACTATCGTAATTACCAGGTCAAACTACGTAGGAAATGATGTTTTAAACGATTTTAAAAAATTGCAAAATTTAACAAATTTTGAAGGGTCACCCCTTTGATTTTTGAGAGAAAATTTCAATTTTTCAAAGTGCGTAAAATCGTACTTCAAATGGAAGCTATATGCGTATATTTCATAGAAAAATTGTTTTCACTTCTGGAAAAGATAATATTGGACTTTTCCGATCAAATTTGGCCCAAATTTTAATGATTTTTTCGAAGATTGAAGGCCTACACGCAATTATCTGCAGAACTAATTGTGATAGAGCAAAAATTCTTTAACTATCGTAATTACCAGGTCAAACTACGTAGGAAATGATATGTTTTAAACGATTTTAAAAAATTGCAAAATTTAACAAATTTTGAAGGGTCCCCCCTTTGGACTTTTC
This sequence comes from Cetonia aurata, assembly GCA_949128085.1. NCBI lineage: Eukaryota > Metazoa > Arthropoda > Insecta > Coleoptera > Scarabaeidae > Cetonia > Cetonia aurata. The sequence goes on along the minus strand of OX421889.1, from coordinate 32,694,698 downwards.
CGATCAAATTTGGCCCAAATTTTAATGACTTTTTCGAAGATTGAAGGCCCACACGCAATTATCTGCAGAACTAATTGTGATAGAGCAAAAATTCTTTAACTATCGTAATTACCAGGTCAAACTACGTTGGAAATGATATGTTTTAAACGATTTTAAAAAATTGCAAAATTTAACAAATTTTGAAGGGTCCCCCCTTTGGACTTTTCCGATCAAATTTGGCCCAAATTTTAATGATTTTTTCGAAGATTGAAGGCCCACACGCAATTATCTGCAGAACTAATTGTGATAGAGCAAAAATTCTTTAACTATCGTAATTGCCAAGTCAAACTACGTAGGAAATGATATGTTTTAAACGATTTTAAAAAATTGCAAAATTTAACAAATTTTGAAGGGTCATCCCTTTGATTTTTGAGAGAAAATTTCAATTTTTCAAAGTGCGTAAGATCGTACTTCAAATGGAAGCTATATGCGTATATTTCATAGAAAAATTGTTTTCACTTCTGGAAAAGATAATATTGGACTTTTCCGATCAAATTTGGCCCAAATTTTAATGACTTTTTCGAAGATTGAAGGCCCACACGCAATTATCTGCAGAACTAATTGTGATAGAGCAAAAATTCTTTAACTATCGTAATTACCAGGTCAAACTACGTAGGAAATGATATGTTTGAAACGATTTTAAAAAATTGCAAAATTTAACAAATTTTGAAGGGTCCCCCCTTTGGACTTTTCCGATCAAATTTGGCCCAAATTTTAATGATTTTTTCGAAGATTGAAGGCCCACACGCAATTATCTGCAGAACTAATTCTGATAGAGCAAAAATTCTTTAACTATCGTAATTACCAGGTCAAACTACGTAGGAAATGATATGTTTTAAACGATTTTAAAAAATTGCAAAATTTAACAAATTTTGAAGGGTCCCCCCTTTGGACTTTTCCGATCAAATTTGGCCCAAATTTTAATGATTTTTTCGAAGATTGAAGGCCCACACGCAATTATCTGCAGAACTAATTGTGATAGAGCAAAAATTCTTTAACTATCGTAATTACCAGGTCAAACTACGTAGGAAATGATATGTTTTAAACGATTTTAAAAAATTGCAAAATTTAACAAATTTTGAAGGGTCACCCCTTTGATTTTTGAGAGAAAATTTCAATTTTTCAAAGTGCGTAAAATCGTACTTCAAATGGAAGCTATATGCGTATATTTCATAGAATATGTGTTTTGATTGTATTAATAGCGACAAATTGCTCAAGCATACTGGCGCAATAACGGTCTTCACAACGTTTTACATAATACGTCTTACAAAATTGCAACTTCGCTGCGAATTTCGTGAATTTTTGTGAATTTTGTGTGATTAATAAGGCTAGTATTAAGCAAAACCTATCCCTTTGGGATTACTTTTTTTTTTGATTTTTCTGATAATTTACATTTTCAGGACTGCACAAACTTTATTTGGACCTATTATGAATAATTATCAGCAATCACAATAATTTCTTTGTTGTTATATTGGATAATACCATGAAATTGCTTATAGTAATCAGTCTGCCTTCCGTGTAATTAAAGACATTATTGTAACGGCAATAAAATAATAATAATAATAATAATCCTGCCTTGCTATTATTCATATTTGATTTGATTTTTGTTCCGTTTCTTTTAACTACATTTTAATTAATAGCTCATAAAATTATGGTTACATCCAAACCAAATATTTATGCGATTAATATAAAGTTGTATAATCGTTAATAGCGTTTTTATATCAATTTTAGAAAGTAAAGAAACAAGTTGCATTTACCTATTGAGACCGTATAAAGGTATTACTTAAGCTTTGTCAACAATATTATCACTTTTAAGCAGGCTTATATATATAAAATTTCACTTATTCAAATATGTATTCTTCATTTGAAGTTTGTAGGATTCATTAGTGCTTATACATGGGCACAGCTTGTAATATTTGAGGAACACTCAAAAAATTACACCTGGAATGCTTACTATAGTGCGTATATTGTACTCGAAATATAGATAATTGCTATAATTAATAGTTATTAACTATTTCAATCAGACATTTCGCGGGAGGATTGGTCCAGCGTTTACTCTAATTTCGGTGACGCCGACAACATTTTTCACAGCTTTTAAACCATTTCGAATTAAATTCTCCCTTAAAAAAATACAAATTGAGAGACAACAAAAGAGTTGCGTGTTGGTATACGAATGAGTTGTGAACAATGGCTCTCGAACTAAAACGTCTATATTCATTGTACAGATTGCGTACTGATTCAGCAACACTACAACCACAGATAAGTAATAAAGACAGCTCACCTTACGGGAAAATTGGCTTTCGCTAAAACGGAAACCCTAGATCAAATAGTTGGGGACCCTACGTTAGTTCATTCGGAGCGCTGTACTTCAGTCGTCAGTCAACGCTCGTGTAGACACGTACTGCTAGCATTGAAATAGCAATAAATGCGTAAATATCCGCTGCGGAAAGTCTCGGGTGATTTTTAAAAGTTTGACATTGTTTAAGTTTCCGAAAAATAATTTATTGCGTGCTGAATTGATCAAAAATCCAGGTAAATACCGTGTTGGGATATCTTTGTTACATTAATACATAACAGTAAAAACTCACGACAATATAGCTCTTGCAATCCACATACTCGTATATAAATTGATATTGTAAATTATCATTTATCGTTAGTAGAAAAAGTTAAAACATCATCAAAATAAAAAAAGGCAGACTTTAGTTGAGAGCACAGGAGGAGGACGCACTCTTGAGAGACATACCAAACATTATGACGTATATATAGGCTCTTTTAAATTTGCACGCCATTATAGATTATAGCCTTTGATTCATGCAGCCCGCCTGATTTGGCCAATTCTGCTTCAGCGAGCTATCTGTTTACTTATCTGCGCTACAACTATACAAACAACAAAAGCAAAATTATAAAGCGGGTGTTGATAGTCGCAAGCGTGAATATTAGGATGAGTTTATTTCTAATTATCAAAAACAAAAACATCTTGGCGAATCATAAATGATTCGGTTAAACTGAGAAAAAACGGATGCTTGCGCAACGTATCTGATGCCGAAAGAGTTGTGCACCTGTTTGAGGAACATTTATCCGAGATATATGCTTCATCATTTATAAACCAAACAAACGTTGTGTTTACTGGACCACCCGCTAGTAGCGGTTTATATTTAACACTGACCGACATTCATGAGATTGGCAGCATCGTGACTGATGCAGCGTCGAAGCATTCCGCTGGCATCGATGACATCCCTCGCTTAAGTTATCAAATTATTATCGCAATGGATAATTGAACCTCTTGTATACAGACATAATCCCTGCAAAGTCAACGGTTATACCACGCATGTGGGTCTCCCGCTCATTCTTCTTACTGCAGTAGGTATTCCCCTACATTCAGTCATTCGTCATAGCCTCTCATAGCTCACAACGAATACTGGCGCGAGCGCAGCGGTTGCTTTGCTATTCAATCTACACGCAGAAATGTGTTAATTTCTAGTGACCGTGAAACGTATTGTATTTTTATTAGGAAAATGAATAAATTGCAATATGTATTGCTTTGGACACACGTACTTATAAACTCCAAAGGTGTAATGAAAGCGTAAAACAGTAATTTATAGTATCTATTATGTACTTAAAAATAGTCTTTGCTCATGACAAGAAAATTAAAGTAATTCTAATGAACCAAGAACAAAACCCTCATAAAGAAATAATAAATTTAACGAAGGAAAAATAAAACTTAATTCTGAGTAAATAATTTTAAAAAATTAAAACTTAAAAGTAACTCTTAATAATAAATTAAATAAACTTTAACACCAGCTCGGTTAGTATTCTATTCGTAATAGTAATAAATAAAGAAATATAAAATTAGGGTTTGTTCATGACAAGGAAATCAAAGGCATTCTAATGAGTTTAGGGCAAAAAAAAGAAATAGTAAATTTAATGAAGGACAAATTAATTCTGGGTAAATAAATTTAAAAAATAGAAAACTAAAATAAGCCTTAATAATAAGATGAAATAATTTTTTAAAAATCATTGAACCTTCAAACAAAAGGTTCATATATGCTCCCATCCTTGGCTAAACAATATCCTAATCTATTGTAGGAATTTATTCTAAGATTCTCAAACATTTCTGGGCTAATGTTGTTTGACGTTTGAACAATTTTATTGCGCAACTGCTCTACATTAGCTGGTATTATGTCTTCATTGCCATAAATTATTTGTTTCAAATAACCCCAGTAAAAGAAATCAAGGGGGGATAAATCTGGTGAACGTGGCGGCCATTTGATATTTTCAGAATGAGTTCCGATCCACCGGTTAGGAAACTGTTCACTTAAATAGTTTCGGACAGCCACTGCATTATGTGCAGGGCAACCATCTTGCTGAAAGTAGATGTTTTGCATATTTATGTCGGGAAGTTGCTGTACAGTAGGTAGAATGAGGGCGTTCAGTAATTCTAAATATGCATTTGCGTTCAAATTGCCATTGATAAAAAAAGGCCCAATAATATGGTTGTTTAACAAACCTGCCCAAACATTTACTTTTTGCCGTTGCTGAATAGATGAGCTTAAATATCTGTGCTCGTTTTGCTTGGCCCAATATGTTGTCACAGATGAATTGTGACTTCTAACCAAAGCAAAAGAAGATTCATCGATAAAGATAATATTGTTTACCAAATTAGCATCTCGCTTAATTAAATCACCTAACTTTTCACAAAATTCCATACGCTTAAATGCGTCGCCGTGAAATAATTGTTGGTGTTTAGAATATTTAAAATTGTGATACCCATTTGCTTTGAGTGTTCGCTGAACGGAAGAACGGGATATGTCTAAATCATTGGAAATAGTGCCAGATGATATATTCGAATTTATTTCAACTGCAGCACATACTAAAACGGACGTATTATTAGAAATTCTGCGAGTTGGAAATGGTGCTTTTCAAATTTTCGACCGAACCGGTATTGTCGGTTCTATTTTTTAATTCAAAAATTGTGGCTTCATTTAGAATAGGCCTGTTGGGGTATTTAGCTGCAAACACGTCGCATACCCTTTGAAAAGTATTACCAGCCTGATACCACCGCATCATCTCAGCTCTCTCCTCCACAGTATAACGCGGCATTTTGCGCAAAAATATGTATTTAAAACTTACTTGAACTGACTAATAACGCCTAACCTAACGCACCTCGCTGTTAGGTAGAGTGGGAGACGGTGGGAGTATATGTACTTCCCCGCCGTTTACTTTGCAGAGATTGAGGCGGTATGTAAGGAACATTTGCGTATCGAAAGAATTTTTTTCGAGCGATTTGAAACATACCAAAACAATATTTATACACAAGAGAAATGATCCTATCGATATTAATAATTATCCTTCTATAGGTTTATCATCTATTTTTAATTTCAAATTTCTGGAGCATCTTCAAGAAATCACTTTAATCGATATGAAAATAAAGAAATCAATAATATTTAATAAAATTTATTTTTTATTTATTGTTGAAACATTTCGGTGATTTCCCTAAAAGTTGTGGCGTTTGTTTTCGTCTGTATCTGATAACAGTCTATATACATATAGGTAAAATATTTTTAAAACACTGACATTAGATTGGCACAGTTTTCATTCATAAAATCTGAATCTGATAATATTCACATCTAAATATTTACTTTATCTTTTATCAAAATGTCCAAGGTCACTTTATCAAGTATAAACATCTGATTTTATTATATTTATTTTATGATAGGGATCGTCACCTTGGGCAAATAAAAACGGCACTTGCTTCCCGCATTTATCTATACATACACAGTAACCGCGTTCAATGTCATTAATCGGAAATGAAATATGTATGCTGCCGGGTTTATATGTTTACAATCACCGTAAATTGTTTTCTTGTGGTAATAAAACGTTTTCAATGTAGAAGGTGGAAGTTCAAGTTCTCGGGCAATTGAAACGTAACACGTTATTTAAAGAAGTTATTTTTGTTTATGTAACATGGAATATAAAATAAATGATGATTTGATTCGGTTGCAAAATATCAAATACCTAATTACATTGAAAAGCGCTGTCAAATTAATTAATAAATGTCACATTTAATAACAGTAAAACTATAGTTCCATATAGTTCCGGGTTCCGCAAAATCTCCTTAATTATAAATTTCTCTTTAAAGAATATGTTTTTTTTAGCAAATTTCTATTATTTTATACCAGTCCTGTAATATCCTTTGACGGCTTCTTTAAGCAGCATGTACAGTGAAGAGCTTCTTAAACTATAATTATAATATATATATTCTCTTAATATACAGGGTTAGTATTGTATCGTACTAAATAAAAAAGGCGTCGAAGATATACATGAGCAATGCCTAAATACAAAAGATTGCGGTTCTAAGTGCACGTAGTACAGAGAAAATGATTCTCTCTTAGCATACCTTGGAATTTACAGTTAGTGCGCACTATTCGCAGTGGATGCGTGCGTTTGCAATGGCAGCGTATACGATTATAGAATACACCGACATGATCTTCATTTATGGTGAAACAGGACAGAATAGTGTTGCAGCAAGGAATTTGTATTGTATTTGACGTCATCCTTCGCCTGAAACATTTGTAAGAGCCGTGTATCGACTTCGAAAGACAGGATCAGTAATTCCACGTCTTGAAGGTCGTGGGTCTCAAAGATCACGCAGAGTGCTACAAGCCGAAATTTTAAATATCATAGAACCGGATCCCGGCGTAAGTACAACAACCCTCGCGGAGAAGTGTATGAACAAGTAGAAGGAGCCGCGATGGGATCACCTTTATCTCCAGTATTAGCTAACATTTTTATGGAAGCATTCGAGGACACCGCCATTGCATCAAGTGAACTAAAACCGAAGTGCTGGTATCGGTACGTTGACGACACCTTTGTCATATGGCCGCATGGAACTGACACTTTACCTCAATTTCTGGAACACCTCAACAAACAACACAACCAAATACAATTTACAATGGAACTCGAAGAAGATGGCTCCTTACCTTTTCTGGATGTGCTACTCAAGAGGAAAGAGAACCACACACTGGGACACCAGGTTTACCGTAAACCAACCAACGCGGATCGCTATCTCAATGCAAATTCTCACCATCACCCCGCACAAAAACGGGGAATCTTAAACACATTGGTGCATAGAGCTAAGACGATATCAGATGAAGAACACCTCGAAGCCGAACTCCCAACATCTCAAGAACACACTACAACAGAACGACTACAGACTCAAAGACATCACAGCTACCATCAACAAACAACCAAAACATCCAAAACAACAGGAAGAAACAACAACTACTACTGGAACGACTTGCCTGCCATACATCAAAGGATGCACTGACAAAATTGGAAGAAAGCTGCGCAAACACAACATCAAAGTAATCTTCAATGCTCCAGAAAAACTATCTACAAAATTACCTTCACCGAAAGATCGTACCTCGCCGCTCCAAAATCCAGGAGTCTACGAGATACCCTGCACTTGTGGAAAGGTATACATTGGACAAACAGGCAGAAACATCAATATCAGGCTAAAAGAACATATGCGAGATACAAAGTATGAACACACAGACAAATCAGCAGTAGCAGAACACTCAACAAACACGAAACACGGAATCAAGTTTGACAAATGCAGGAAACTAGCAACGGAACCACATTACTGGAGAAGATTGTACAGAGAAGCTATTGAAATACAGAAAAATCCGAACAATATCAATAGAGAAGACGGACTACAATTACCAAGTATCTGGAAATCATTCTTCACAGCCCAACGGAGAGCAACGGACACGCCTCAACAGAGCGGAACGATTACGCACCAACGGACACAGGACCATATATTAACCCCGGATCAGGACAAACTAGTCACTTCACTTCTGAAGAAGATCACGACAAGATGATCGAAACGTCAAGTAATTTAAACTTTCTACACGGCAGAGAACCCGAGAACCGAAGAGCAGCCAGTGTGCCAAGCTATTTCTGCATCAAATTTTAAAAAGGAATTTACTTCATCCTATCATATTCAACGCGTGCAACGATTTACGGACTTAGATTATCCCCGCTGAATTGTCTTCTGTGAGTGGTTCCAACGCTGAGAAGTTCGTCACCCGGATCTTGCGCCAGTAATCCTATTTAACGGACGAATGTACATTTACCAATGATGGTATCTTAAATTATCACGACATTCACCATTGAGCGTATGAAAACCCCCATGATATTAACCAAGGCTCCTCTCGAGTTAGGATATCCGTCAATGTTTGTGAAGGGCTAGGGAGGCGATCAACTATTTGGACCACATGTACCCCAGCACGGTTAAATGCGGAATTTTATTTACTGTTGCTTCAAAATGAATTGCCTGAATATTTGGACGACATACTATTAACGATACGCCTACAATTATGGTTCATGCACGATGGAGCACCCACGCATAGTAGTAGGGTTGTTCAACAATTTTTAAACCGGACATTCCCACATTGGATTGGACGTGGAAGTCCGTGGCCAGCCCGTAGCCCCGATCTAAATCCACTAGACTTTTTTCTATGGGGAAACATGTAAAGTTTAGTGTATGATCGTCGCACTGACATAGAAAATGCCAAGGATCTGCGAAACCGTGTTTTCGTAGCAGCTCAACGCATTCGCGAGGAAATGTTAAATTTTACTAGCGTACTAGCCTGCATTCGAGCTGATGGGCATTTCGAACACTTTTTATAAAACACTATTTTGTCCTGTTTTACCTGCATCAATCCTTTTCAGGACTACCACAAATTTGGCAAAAGGAATTGAAAACATTTACATACTATACAGTATTTGAGATTTGAAACACGCTACATAAAGTTAACAATCGTGCATTAGTTTTATTACAAACATAATAAGTTTATTTTAAAACAAATTTAACCTTCAAAAGGTGCTACTATTTTACGTGATATACGAGTTCATGGCAAAAGCACATCACAATAAAAAAATCACCCGAATGCTTTCTTTGCATTCTGGTGTTTCCGTCTTATCTCAGTTTAATCTTGTGTAAATAACATCTGTTTTGTATGAATTCATGAATGGTTTAAATTCATTTCCTATCAGATTTATGTGTGTAGATACGGTAAACACAGATGTGGACCGTCTTTAACTACATTTTGGGCCCTAAAATTTGGACAACTACAACATGCACATAGAATCGCAATTTTTGTATTTAGCCATTACTCATGTATATCTTTCACCCCTTTTTTATTTCGTACTAGGGTAAGGACGACAATGGTTGGCAGGTAGATAGTCATTGGCATATGATCACATTTTTATCTATAATGTGTTACAACTGATATTGTCTGCGTTAAGATTTTATTCAAACCAAGGTTGACTCTTTTAGTGTTATGATTCATTACACTTCTCGGTAGAGTTGGTATCCGATATTTATGGGTACCCACGGGTGCCTGACGAGCTGTCGATGACAGTGTCATACTGTCAGATACACTTATTTTCACGGTAGATTAGTGTCCGAGAAATTGATATTTTTATACTTGCGAAAGAGTAAATATAGGGTGATTCACGTAACCTGTCCATTAAAAGTTCTTGGATTTGCTATGTTATCTCGATTTTAAAACTTCGGCGATAACCATAGTTGTAGTTATGATCTAGTTAGAAAAAATGACATAATCAATGTCGCATTTCCGGTTACATCGAAAGTCATAGCCAACTTTAATATTTTAAATAGAAGCCTATATTTTTCATTGCATTTTTAGATTCCATATGGAATTTTGAGGCCAATTTTATAAAACATCTTTTTAGCTATCGGTTACCGTTTCGAAATTATTTTTATGTTTGTGAAAAAATACAAAAAAACAGATGATGAATTAAAGGGGTGTAACAGCCATACAGTAAAAGGTAGACAGCTTTTATGTGAATTGTGGAAGGTACAGGTACCATACTATTTAACGAAGGCATAAAAAGTAAACAAACTCATACAGGGTGTCTCACAACCTAGGGTTTATTTGGCATAACTTCTTAGTACTAAAAGTAATTTTTTTTCAAATGGAACAGCCTGTATATTTTTACACTATGCGATGTAGAATTTAATTGTCTATCGAAAAGCTATAAGTGTTCTTATGCCTATCTCAATCGCTTCTTTCAGAATTAGTGATTTTCAGAAAATGTAGTTTTGAATTGGTATTTAATTAATAGTAGGCGGTAAAAAACAATAAACAAAAGAGATATTATATAAAAAAAGCAAAATATAGTATAAGAAAATAAAATTTATTGAATACAAGATAATCAAAAACCAAATACTAACTAAGTGCCAATGACTGTATTCCCACATGCCAACAACTGTGGCTTCCCTGCCAATCACTATGAAATATTTTTATTTTTCTTTTGGATAGCTCATGGTTAAACAAGGGTAGAGTCTAAACAATTGACGTAGTTCGAAAGTACTATCTTTCCTGTTACGGATGGCTTAGTTATTATAGATCTTCCTACACGGAATACATTGTGACCTCTATATAAAAATCGACACAACCTAATTGTGCCAACGAATGTCACCGTTACCCTATACTATAATAACCCTGGTATACTACGATAATATTGAACGGTACTTATCATCGCAGTAATAAAACAGCTCTAGGAACATAAGGTAAAAGGGGATGCATGAACAGAAACAGAGTTCTATGCCAGCAGTATTTCTTATTGGTGCTAGTTTTAGTTTACGTTAGAAACTGCATTTATACTTTAAAAAAAATATATACTATATAAATGTATAAGGTTTACCTCCTACCATAAAGATGATAACAAAGTGTTTTTCTTTTAAATAGAATGGTTTGGCTTCAATTAGCTTAATGGTATCTTTTTAATGTTATACAGCTGAGGTATTTGTTAAGAATATATTATTTGAAGATTATTTTTTACCTGTACACAAAAGGTCCTACTTCTAATAGTTTGGGTTTTTCGCCTAGATTCAGAAAACCGTCTGGATTGGTCATGTTGAAGATATACACTTTGGTTAACCTGTTGACTCCAGGTTTCTGCCAGTAATGAAAGCTTAACGACCCATTCCATAGCTTCAAATGCTAAATTATCAAACAAAAAAGGAACGAAATTAATTATTTAAAATAACTTCAAAGAAATTTTTTAAAATTTACCTTCAGAATTACATAGTCCACCCATGGTATTGAAGACAAAATTATCCCAACACTCAGAGTTACTAGTCCAAATAAAATGACAGCTATCCTACCTAGAAAAAGAAAGAAATAGGTATATACAAAAGCTATTGAAAAAAAAATAGAAAAATAGGTACAAAAAATATTTAACAATACTTCTTGAGTGGCAAAGATTCTTATTAGGTTATAATCACTAAATATTTATTATTAAAATTATTATTTTATAATATATAACCTCTCTTAGAACTTGGATGAGTAATTTTCAATAGGAACTTCCAATAGCTTTTATGATGTTTGCCGTTATCACCATTGGGGCGCAATAATTTCTCACATTTTTCAAAATCACTAAACTTATTGGCATACTTCCGCACTCCACTATTAACAAACTCTTTTTTTAACAAAACCATTGCTTCGTTTCGTTTTTTTTTTTTTTTTTTTTTTTTTTGATAATCCCGAAAGCTATATTGCAAACCAAAACACTTGCCCGAAATTTTTCCAAACGATCCCAAAAAATAAGATCACTCAACGAATGCTCACGACAAACTGTTTGGTCCAGGGAACTGATTGCTCCTGTTATATATTACAAATGTCCTTTATAGATGCTAACAATTTAAAATCGAAAATTATAACCAGTATCTATAAAACCCGTTTGTTTTAGTTGGTGCCTTTAATGATGTTAAATATTACGTTTCATGGACGATGCATAGAGCGGTTGTGCATCTAATTGTAAGTGAAATAACGTGATGAAAAATTAAAAATGGTGTGTATAATTATTGATTACTAGGAAAAAAACTTAATGAGGCCTGTTTTCAGAAAAGGTTGGAAAATATCTAAAAGTTGTCATTAGATACAATATCAGGTGCTAAGGTTAACTTTAATTTTATTTACTTGTTGCAAGTGTTTCCCCAATATGAAATAGCTTTGCGAAAAACAAGATCTATTACATAAATCAGTCATATCATTGGAAACATTCTCTTGAACTGCGTAAAAGATAAATTTGCTAAGATACAGTCATAGGAAATGTGCTTTTGTGTTGCTGTCTACGCCGAATTGGAATATAAACACCGTTAAGGATGTAGTTTCTTTTCTGTTCGTCAATGAAGCAAAAATATCTTGAACAACACCACATATGTATAACACATTTCGGATAATGTGGGATATATTTTTCCATCTATCATAGTAAATAATAAAAAATGCTTGATGGTCAGCTAGCTGTTGATAACTGTAGGTACTATATTATCCTGTAACTGTTCATAACCATGTTTAATCACATCTGAAGTCTCTTTGGTAAAGTTAAATTTAATTGATCGACAATAGCGGGTAGATGAGGACAGCGAATTTTCCCATATAGTTGTCGATCCATGATAACGTTTAATTGGGACTAAACTGGATATAAAAATGCTTGTATCGGTTTCCACAGTATGCATTTTTAAATGTTTGTTTATATGGATTTAGCCCAAAACTACCGTCGAATCATTATTTTGAGACTGACACTTGTCTCAAAATAATGATTCACTTAGAATAATTTGTCTTGATATCATAAAAATCGGAACCGTATTCGCTTAGCGTTACCGAATCTCTTTGAATTCGTATTGCCCACCACTAGTGTTCAAGTTACAATCGTTTTTCATAGTCTGCATCACACTATCTTCATTTATAGTTACATGAAAAACATATTTGTGTGAAGTCAAATGTTTTCGTTTACCTTTGAAAAATATACTTTGAAACTTTTTTCTTTCAAGTAACTAACTACACTTGTAACCCTCTATATAATACAAATACAGGGCGGTCCAACTTTTTTATTTTCGGGATACTTTACTAGCGTACTCTAACAACAAAATTAATGACAAAAGTTTATATAAACATTTGTCATTAAATATTTCCCAACGGAGATATCGCATTGTAAAGTGTTCCATTTATATTGATATTGACAATCGTAGTGTGCTGCCAACGGTAACTAATCTGTCAAAAATACACAATCTACCGTTGCGTTTACTAAAAAGTTTGTGTGATACTACTATGCCATCCATTTTATTTATGAATTCTGCAACGGAAATCCCGAAGCGTCTGTGCGTGAATACGGCCAACGTTTTCCCCAAAGGAGACGTCCGGATTCTCAAGTGTTCATAGATACTCATCGGCGTTTTCGTGAACTTGGTTTACGCGCTAATAATGAACAAAACCAAGAGAAGAATTACTTGGAAAAATTCAAGAAGCATGTAATGAAATGAAACAAAATCTTTTACACATATCTAACTCCATTGAGGCACTGATTGGACGTTGTAGGATATGTATCGAGGTTGGTGAATTACAATTTGAACATCTTCATTATAAATTATTGTACCATTAAACATTACTTAAAAATATTTTTTTTTCATGTGCTTGCTAATATAATAAACCTTGTTCTTTAGAATTCTTTTATGGAAAGGTTACAATGCGATATCTCCTTTGGGAAACAAATTAATGACAAATGTTTATTACATACTTTTGTCATTAATTTTGTTGTTAAAGTACGCTAGTAAAGTATCCCGAAAAAAATCTGGACCATCCTGTTGTTTGCATTAGTTTTCATATACCATCTGCATCATCTATTACCTCTCTCAGTATTTGTGCATCATTATAGTTGCTTGCTTGCAGATCCGATGTAGACCAAACAAGGTATTTCAGATAAGACAAAGAAAGGAAGTTCCTATTCATTCTTTCCAGATGTGTACAAACACCCCAAGAAATAAGCAGGCTGATTAACAAGAAAAGTGAACTTCTATTCCAGGAACGAATAGCAAAACACTTTATAGTTTTATATTTAAATCCAACTTGGAATAATATTATCCTTAACTAACACATAACACGTCTAAATGTGGAAGTGTTATGTCTTAGATTATTGCAGTAGGTATTCCCCTACATTCAGTCATTCGTCATAGCCACTCATAGCTCACAACGAATACTGGCGCGAGCGCAGCGGTTGCTTTGCTAATCAATCTGCACGCAGAAATGTGTTAATTTTTAGTGACCGTGAAACGTATTGTATTTTTATTATGTAAATGAATAAATTGCAATATGTATTGCTTTGGACACACGTACTTATAAAATCAAAAGGTGTAATGAAAGCGAAATTATGTACTTAAAAATAGTCTTTGCTCATGACAAGAAAGTAATTCTAATGAACGAAGAACAAAACCCTCATAAAGAAATAATAAATTTAACGAAGGAAAAATAAAACTTAATTCTGAGTAAATAATTTTAAAAAATTAAAACTTAAAAGTAACTCTTAATAATAAATTAAATAAACTTTAACACCAGCTCGGTTACTATTCTATTCGTAATAGTAATAAATAAAGAAATATAAAATTAGGGTTTGTTAATGACAGGGAAATCAAAGACATTCTAATGAATTTAGGGCAAAACCCTCAAAAAGAAATAGTAAATTTAATGAAGGACAAATAAAAATTAAATCTGGCTAAATAAATGTGAAAAATAGAAAACTAAAATAAGCCTTAATAATAAGATGAATTAACCGTTAATTTTTTAAAAATCATTGAATCTTCAAACAAAAGGTTCAAATATGCCCCCATCCTTGGCTAAACAATATCCTAATGTGTTGTGGAAATTCATTCTAACATTCTCCAACATTTCTAGGCTATTGTTGTTTGACGTTTGAACAATTTTGTTGCACAATTTATTTTGACCACAATATTCCGCGCCGTATAGCGTGAATGACCCTGTATACTATAATTAGTATTGTATTTAATAGAAATATTTCTGCATCAAAGCTTTTAGTTCAATAGCTTTTTACGATTGTAATTCATCAGGACAGAGGGAGATGCGTTTCCATAAAGAAATAGAGAAACTAAACAGTTTTCCCAAATCAACGAACCTGTTTTTTTTATTATTGTTTTTTGTTCGTAATAACCAGAATTAATTAGAAAGTACTTTTTGCCAATTTTGACGTCAGATTAATTTTTTAGCGCGATTGACGAACAAATTTGCGTAAAAAAGTGTCTCAAACTAATAACGAAGGAGACGGTAATTAAATGCTATGTTATGTGCATTATATAATTTATTAATTTGATACAATTAACTATGTTTTGTCGTATATCTGATACTTACTGCGTGTATTCTGTCCCGGTTGTGATATCAGCATCAGTAATTTGCTTCTGAAGCTCCTGGTCTTTACATAAGGATCAATACCGAAAAGGCGATTTCTGGCACTCTGTCCCACATTTTTGTATTGATTGTGTACCATAATTGAACCCTGGAATTAAAAAAAAAAAGAATTAGAGAATTAGCGTAGTACACAGAGTACTTCATTGGCAACGTTGTAAAAGCAATTACACATTTCCAATTAGCGCAGAGTACCGGGTGATTCAGTAAGGGTGGCGACCAGCTGTATCTCGGAAACTGCTATGCCTAGATCTTCGGGACAAAAATATACATAACCAAAGTGGCCACCAGATGTATCCGAAAATTATTTTAATGTTCGAAATTTCACCGCTAGGGGGCGTACCTGCTATGTTCAATCATAAAATCAGTATTATCGCAGATAATTGCAGGTTGAGTTATAGTTTTGAATAGATCGTTCGAAAGCTCAGCCGATGTCCTATTATTTCGTTTAATGACTTTTTTTCGTATCTGCCATAATAAGGAGCGGGGAAGCCAATCAATTGTTCAATATGTCAATTTTAATATCTCCTGAACCGTTCAACCAATCTGAATATTTTTAATATCCTATGAATTAAAGTTCTTGATATGCCCAATTCCAGCGCTGCTGCTGGAATTGAACTCCGCTGATAAGCTTGAAAATAAGCCAAAACATTCACCTCGTTAGCTTGAAGGCCCACACGCAATTATCTGCAATTGATTTTTGAGAGAAAATTTCTATTTTTCAAAGTGCGTAAAATCGTACTTCAAATGGAAGCTATATGCGTATATTTCATAGAAAAATTGTTTCCACTTCTGGAAAAGATAATATTGGACTTTTCCGATCAAATTTGGCCCAAATTTTAATATAACAAAAATCCCAAAAGAAAGGTGAAAAAATCCCTTACCACAAAATTAGTACACTAATTTTGTGGCAAGGGATTTTTTCACCTTTCTTTTGGGATTTTTGTTACAGTTTTCAAGCCACAGTCTCCACCCATCACCAAATTTTAATGATTTTTCGAAGATTGAAGGCCCACACGCAATTATCTGGAGAAGTAATTGTGACAGAGCAAAAATTCTTTAACTATCGTAATTACCAGGTCAAACTACGTAGGAAATTATATGTTTTAAACGATTTTAAAAAATTGCAATATTTAACAAATTTTGAAGGGTCACCCCTTTGATTTTTGAGAGAAAATTTCAATTTTTCAAAGTGCGTAAAATCGTACTTCAAATGGAAGCTATATGCGTATATTTCATAAAAAAATCGTTTTCACTTCCGGAAAAGATAATATTGAACTTTTCCGATCAAATCTGGCCCAAATTTTAATGATTTTTCGAAGATTGAAGGCCCACACGCAATTATCTGCAAAACTAATTGTGACAGAGCAAAAATTCTTTAACTATCGTAATTACCAGGTCAAACTACGTAGGAAATGATATGTTTTAAACGATTTTAAAAAATTGCAAAATTTAACAAATTTTGAAGGGTCACCCCTTTGATTTTTGAGAGAAAATTTCAATTTTTCAAAGTGCGTAAAATCGTACTTCAAATGGAGCTATATGCGTATATTTCATAGAAAAACGCGACCAGTAACGACAAATTGCGCGGTTATGATGCCCGTGTAGGTAAAATATTTTTTCATCTGTGAACAATACGTTGTTAAAAAAAATTGGTTATCGTGATATTTATTTATCATTCTTTCGCAAAATTCCATTCGGCGATAATAATCATCGGGAAGAAGTACTTGTGAACTTGTAAATTTGTATGAACGATATTTATTAGTACGTAAAATCTTATGAACCGTTGTTTTAGAGATACCTAATTCGCGAGCAATTTGTCGAGATGTCAGTGGGATTTACTTCAACTAAAGCACATACTCGAATTTCTATATCGCTTACGAGCGACGGCTCTTGCGCCTGTGCGGCGACAGCGTAGAAATGTGGATTTCTTGGCAAATACGAGTGCATCATAGCAATATGCTAATGTAATCCAGTCGAATATTCCGTATACTTCTTTACCGTTCTAATGCACGGATACCTCTGTGTATCTCGCTTACACTACAGGATCGCTATAATGCGGACGCAGGCGGACAGTTGGTATACATTGCACAACTGCTGATCTTAGGATCATAAACCACAGAGAATCGTATTTTCGTTCATCGAAAAATCTTTTAATAAAAATTAATAAGTTTCTAATAAATTATCGCTTTTTCATACTTAAATTCAGCAAACTTTTTGCCACTCTATAATTTTTAAAACAATGATTGAAAAGAATCTTTAGAACAAAGTTAATTATTCACTGATTCAAAACAAATTGTTTGTATAGTAATTACGGGAGATTGCTTAAAATTACTGTTTCTTTACTTTGAATGGAAGAGATCATATATGTGAATGTAATCGATGAATTGATCTTTAAAAATAACTACACAGTTAATATTTTGCAGAGTTATTACGGCACTTTTAAAGTTGTTTTCTTTTTATGACTCTTTGGTTGAAGGTCAAGTTGTTATTAGCTAATTAATGCCTATTGCTTATATAACAAAAAGTAAAAATAACTATCGCTCAGGTATAATTAAATTATTTTCCAGCACATCAGATTGCCTTTAATTTACTTTTTATTAAAATTTGTAATAACTAGAATCACAGTTTTATTCAAAGAAAGTTTGAAATACATGTATATGCAGTACATTTAATATGCATTGAGTTTTCAATGGAAATATGTCGATATTTTATTGACATTTTTATCGACAATTAAAAATGAAAAAAAAAAACAGAATCTTAAACATAGTAATGTCGATATTTTATTGACATTTTTATCGACAATTAATAAATGAAAAAAAAAAACAGAATCTTAAACATAGTAATGTCGATATTTTATTGACATTTTTATCGACAATTAATAAATAAAAAAAAAAACAGAATCTTAAACATAGTAATTTTTAGTTTCTTATTTATTACTCAAGAAATTCCAATAAAGATTAACAATATTTCATATTTGTACAGGGTTTTCCACGGTAACCGTTCGTTAGAAGTTTCCGAGGTTAGAAAAAACCTGGAACTCTGAATTTTTGGAGTCCGGGGCTATTCAAGATTCTCTGTCATTTTAAAATATTTTCAGGGTCTAACCACTTCCGGTTATACCGGAAGTCGCCATAAACCACCATAAACACACTGTATATTATTTCATTTTTTTAAATTCCTGAGAAAATTTTATGGTGAGTTCTAATAGGTTTCCCTATACCTATTTTCAACTGCTACTTAGATATCTTGATTTTTCTGAAAATTTTGAAAGATGTAGACGTTATTTGCAACACAGTATCTTTTTCCCATTTTCGACTAGTAATAAACACTTCTAGGGTAGATGGAAGCACAGGAATGACACTTTCGAAATCCACATTCACAATTGATTTGTCGCATACAGGGTGTCCAAAACTGCATGACCAATTACAAAATCTGCAAAGTTGAAAAAGTTAATTTTTTCAAATGGAACAGCCTGTATATTATTGGATGATCAGATGCAGAATTTAATTCTGCATCGATTCGCTATGAATTTCCCTATAGGTACCTATTTACAACGGTTTTCTTGTTATTCCATATTTTTTACTAAAATCTAATAAAACTACAAAATCGTATCCAGTAATCATTGATTATAAGAGGAATTAGAACAAGTGACTTGACAGTTGTTGATTTTATGTCAAAGTAGTACAATTCTATTTTGCTAATTCTATGAAATACAGTTAATAATGGAGAATATTGAAGAATATTCGAATAATGAACTGCTAAGTTTGTTTTATACGCACGTTGAATGTGAAGGAATTGTCAGACGCACATGTAGATTATTTAACGAGCGATATCCGGAGTTACCAGCAATGACTCCTGGAAAATTTGCAAGAATTGAAGCTCGGTTTTTGGAAACTGGGAGTGTAAAGGCAACTCGTAATCACCGAAAGCCAGTAATAGATAATGAAGCTAACGAGGTGAATGTTTTGGCTTATTTTCAAGCTTATCCACGGAGTTCAATTCCAGCAGCAGCACTGGAATTGGGCATATCAAGAACTTCAATTCATAGGACATTAAAAAAACACAAAATGCATCCTTTTCCAAAATTGTCATTATGTTCCTAATTTTGTTGTTTTTCATTTGTTACTACGTTTCAAATTTTCTTATGTGCATGTTTTGTTTCCATTTTCTAATTAAAATGAAACACTTACGATGTTTCAGTTTCTGTAAAAAATCACATTAAGACAGAAAATATGGAATAACAAGAAAACCGTTGTAAATAGGTATAGGGAAAGTCATAGCGAATCGATGCAGAATTAAATTCTGCATCTGATCATCCAATAATATACAGGGTGTTCCATTTGAAAAAAGAACTTTTTCAACTTTGAAGATTTTGTAATTGGTCATGCAGTTTTGGACACCCTGTATGCGACAAATCAATTGTCAATGTGGATGTCGAAAGTGTCATTCTTGTGCTTTCATCTACCCTAGAAGTGTTTATTACCAGTCGAAAATGGGCAAAAGATACTGTGTTGCAAATAACGCTACATTTTTAAAAATTTTCAAAAAAATCAAGATATCTAAGTAGCACTTGAAAATAGGTATAGGGAAACCTATTAGAACTCATCATAAAGTTTTCTCAGGAATTTAAAAATGAAATAATATACAGGATAACAAAAATCCAGAAGAAAAAGTGAAAAAATCCCTTACCACAAAAATTAAAGATACAAATCTAAATACGTATTTCGGCAACTAAGTTGCCATCTTCAGTAGAAAAACAAGTGAAGAGCAGTGTTAAACGTAGTGTTTTCGGCTAAGGTAAACCTTGGAAGATATGCTCTTCCCCAAATCACTAGTGGAATAACACTGTAAGAAAGTTTATGGCGACTTCTGGTATAACCGGAAGTGGTGAGACCCTGAAAATATTTTAAAATGAAAGAGAATCTTGAATAGCCCCGGATTCAAAAAATTCAGAGTTCCAGGTTTTTTCTAACCTCGGAAACTTCTAACGAACGGCTACCGTGGAAAACCCTGTTTATCTAAACAGAATAACATCCATTGTGACACATTTAATATTATATCATATCTCTAAAAGAATTTATAGTTAAATTTTATTTAAAATTCTCCCAAAGGTAATGGCTTGTTGCTCAATGTTAATAATTCCTTTTTAATTTTTTTCTTTTTTTATGCAAAGAAATCTGCTTCATATCCTCCGTACCGTATGTAACAAAAGTTGTTGTGGCTATGTTTCTGAATTAATTATCTTACTACAATTTCTTAGAGACGTAGAACTATCAATGATTTCAAGAATTACATTCTTTATACTTTCAAAATTTCATTGTACACGCTAAATTATAATTCCTAATTTCTCAATACCGCGCACGACCTAGAAAACTATTTCCTACGCACAAATTACAAGACAGACATTCCTTTAACATAAAACACCTTTAATATTAAGTTAACGATCTTGATTCTATTTAAATGAAACACCAAACAAAATGCGGTTTGTACGTATCTCGAAAAACTGCAGCCTTGATATTTTTGTCTGCATATTTTGAATTGGGGGTCATTCATTTCAGAACTAGGAAATAATAAACTTACGTACAATCTATTGCAACAGTAATGTCGTACGGTAACTATACGTCGTTCTCATTCATTTAGTTTGTTAGCGGTTTGTATCCGTTTAATGCATATTCTGTAAATTATGATCAGTGTATGACGACAACAAGGCAGCAAGAACACAATGAGAGAAATCAATCATCGATAAACAGAGCTGCAGTGAGTTATTCAGCGCATGGATCCAGGTTCATTAATACAATTTAAAAATACCAGCTTACAAGAGAAAACAATTGAAAATGCACTATTTAATATGTGGACAATTTGCAAGAAAAGCAATGACAAAGAATTGTTGTTCAATCTGATGTTATTCAAACTTTTGAGGAAGGCGATGTTAGATTTATTGTGAGAAATGCTAGCGATAATTTTAAAAAGCAAAATTTTCCAATTATCATCTTAGAATATCTATTGAAATAGACGGCTTTTTTTTACGAAGCAACTGAATTAGAATGTCATTTACTGAACCTTAGTTGTTTATCCATTGGCATTATGTGTTCAGTCACTTGTGGTTTTATAAATAAATGATATAAATACATTTTTTTATATTTCGACATACAAAAAACTGGAAGAATTAGACAAGGTACTTTGCTACATACAGTGTGGCAACCGTTCATAGCACGATGCATGTATTAGTAACTACTGGTCGACTGTAAATGGGCGTGCCACCTTGAATTGCCACGCCTACTTAGCGGCACGCGGATGGCATTTACAAACGATAGCGGACGTATTATAAGTTACACGTATTGGGGCATATAGGCAAATCAAAGTCTTTTAGAGTTCTATGTTATAGCATAAGTGATTAATAACATTACATGTGCTAGAAAATATTCCTGAAAAATAAAAAGCACTATTAGAGGTAGTGTGTTCCCGATATAAGTAAATATTTTTAGTTGTTTGGAGCATGAGATAATCACTGATAACATGTCAGTGAAGTAATTCATCACAGCCTCATAAACAACATAAAAAATCAAAAATAAATAATCAGAACTCCTAAACTTTAAAATAAAAACTAAAATAATATTGTTCAACAAGTATAAAATCTAAAAACGCAACTATAATAAAATAATGGAAAATAAAATATTTAATTCTTAAAACAGAATTGTATTCAACATTGCAATAAACCTGCAATTAGCTAAAAGAGAATATTATTCTTAAACAATAATAAAATTTGAAGTAAATTAATTTATTAAGTGTTCAAATAAACCTCCCTCTTGATAAGAACAGTAACCCAACCGATCATAAAAATTCCGACGAACATTTGTTAACATATCTGCTGTGACAGTATTACTGATTTCAATAATTCTCGCGCGCAGTTTCTCTAGGTTTGATGGCCGTTGATCACCGTATCCGTATATTGTATTATGTAAAAAGGGCCATAAAAAGAAATCGATTGGAGCTAGATCAGGGGACCGCGCTGGCCATTTAATAGGGCCCGAGTTACCGATCCATCTGTTTTCAAAAACCGCGTTTATAAAGTTTGTTACAATGCGTGTATTGTGTGCTGGGCAACCATCTTGCTGAAACCAAACTTTATTTATATTAAATCGCTCCCGTATTGCCGGAATAATATTATTTTCAAGTAACTGTAGGTATCTATTTCCGTTTAAATTACCGTCAATGAAAATAGGCCCAATTATATGATTTCCAATGATACCTGCCCATATATTTAGCTTCTGTAGATACTGCGTTCGCGTTGGTATATTTAAATGTAGATTTTGACGAGACCAGTAACGACAAACTGCGCGGTTATGATGCCCGTGTAGGTAAAATTGGTTGGTTATCCTGATATTTATTTATCATTCTTTCGCAAAATTCCATTCGGCGATAATAATCATCGGGAAGAAGTACTTGTGAACTTGTAAATTTGTATGAACGATATTTATTAGTGCGTAAAATCTTATGAACCGTTGTTTTAGAGATACCTAATTCGCGAGCAATTTGTCGAGATGACATAGTGGGATTTACTTCAACTAAAGCACATACTCGAATTTCTATATCGCTTACATTCTTTATTTTTATTATTTACTAAAGAAAATGTAGTTTCAAACCGATTAACGGTCCTAGGAATGGTGCTTGCATTGGGAATTTGACTTTCGGGGAAATCAGCAGCAAATAAATCCCGAGTTACTTCCGCGGAATTACCACCGTAAAAGTGTTTAATCATGAAGTGTTTTTGCTCCGGCGTATAGTACTCCATTTTTAAAATAACCGTTATCTACCTACCAACAACGCGTTTTATTAAATAGTACGAGCGAGTAGTTCTCCCGACGAAATATACAATGCATCTGACATGCACGTGTGCGAGCGACGGCTCTTGCGCCTGTGCGGCGACAGTGTAGAAATGTGGATTTCTTGGCAAATACGAGTACATCATAGCAATATGCTAATGTAATCCAGTCGAATATTCCGTATAGTTCTTTACCGTTCTAATGCACGGATACCTCTGTGTATCTCGCTTACACTACAGGATCGCTATAATGCGGACGCAGGCGGACAATTGGTATATGTGGGCATCACGTGGGCATACATGGAAAAAAGAATCAGTCAGAGTCAGAAATAGCTCCTTACATGGCAATACTATTAATTTACACTCAACAAAATCTTTAACTGTTCATTCACTGCTACCTCTATCCTATTATCGACAGAAAATATGTTGTGACACATTTAATATTAGTCCGTTGAATACGACATTACGTTTGCAACATATTGTACATACATATATCCATTCGCGTGCTAAATAAATACCAGAGGTTGTTATTCAATGCAACTTGACTGTGTTTACGATATAGAAATAAATAATTGTGTTATGTTATAAATGCTTAATATTCGTCAAACGAGAAGCAGTTTCTTATAATATAAAGCAGCGGATACAAATGAGTTTTTTATAATAGGTATATATTTTTTGCATCGTGTCAAATATATTTGGATGAACGAAAGAGAAAAACCTGTTTCTTGATCTACAGAAACTATTTTGCCAAAATAGCACCTAATTCAAATAACTTTTAAACATTTTAATTGCTTCAAACACTAATAATTAATTAGTCGAACTTGACTTGAATAGAATAGCTCGATATAATTCACGATTGTAAAGGAATTTCCACTAATGTATTATTTTTTTTTTTAATCCAAAGCAAGTTATTAAAATCCGTTTTAAAAACGGGGATTTTATCAATGGATTTTGACGTTGGCCTTTCAATTTATTCTTAATTATACTGGAAGAATGAAAATCTGTTATTATTATTTGTCATTATCACGTCAATTAATTTCTGACGTTCTTGATACTAAACTATAAGGTACCTATTATAAAGCTTAAGGCCAAGCCGTTTGACGCAAATTCGGGGATAAATATGGCAGGTCTATATTATTGTTATTTATTATTTGTTTGTTGCGTAGCTAATATAATGAAGGTTGAACTTTTGTTTATTATATATATAATAATGAGCTTTTGTTTATTCATACTTGGTAACGATGTCTAAGCCAACTGAATTTAAATAAATTGTATTAAATGTGGTCCTGGTGACAATTATTCATGTTAGGTATACAGCCATAATCCCTGCAAAGTCAACGGTTATACCACGCATGTGCGTCTCCCGCTCATTCTTCTTACTGCAGTAAGTATTCCCCTACATTCAGTCATTCGTCATAGCCACTCATAGCTCACAACGAATACTGGCGCGAGCGCAGCGGTTGCTTTGATATTCAATCTACACGCAGAAATGTGTTAATTTTTAGTGACCGTGAAACGTATTGCATTTTTATTATGAAATTCAATAAATTGCAATATGTATTGCTTTGCACACACGTACTTATAAACTCAAAAGGTGTAATGAAAACGTAAAACAGTAATTTATAGTATCTATTATGTACCTAAAAATAGTCTTTGCTCTTGACAAGAAAATTAAAGTAATTCTAATGAACGAAGAACAAAATCCTCATAAAGAAATAATAAATTTAACGAAGGAAAAATAAAACTTAATTCTGAGTAAATAAATTTAAAAAATAGAAAACTAAAATAAGCCTTACTTATAAGATGAAATAAATGTAAATTTTTTTAAAAATCATTGAATCTTCAAACAAAAGGTTCAAATATCCTCCCATCCTTGCTAAACAATATCCTAATGTGTAGTAGAAATTCATTCTAACATTCTTCAACATTTCTGGGCTAACGTTGTTTGACGTTTGAACAATTTTATTGCGCAACTACTCTACATTAACTGGTCTAAGGTCTTCATTGCCATAAATTATTTCTTTTAAATAACCCCAGTAAAAGAAATCGAGGGGAGATAAATCTGGTGAACGTGGCGGCCATTTGATATTTTCACAATGAGTTCCGATCCACCGGTTAGGAAACTGTTCACTTAAATAGTTTCGGACAGCTACTGCATTATGTGCAGGGCAACCATCTTACTGAAAGTAGATGTTTTGCATATTTATGTCGGGAAGTTGCTGTACAGTAGGTAGAATGTGGGTGTTCAGTAATTCTAAATATGCATTTGCGTTCAAATTGCCATTGATAAAAAAAGGCCCAATAATATGGTTGTTTTACAAACCTGCCCAAACATTTACATTTTGCTGTTGCTGACTAGATGAACTTAAATATCTGTGCTCGTTTTGATTGGCCCAGTATGTTGTCACAGATAAATTGTGACTTCTAACCAAAGGAAAAGAAGATTCATCGGTAAAGATAATTTTGTGTGTGTAACTTTTGATTACACAATAAACATCAAACTTAAATTTTGTAGTGCAACTTCATAAATTTTAAAATATCTCATAAACCGATGGCTTTAGGTTATCCCTACAAGAACTGAGATAGATAAATATGTGACATATTTACAGTAATTTAAACACTACAACTAGATCAGTGTCGCGAATAATTGACTTGATGTGTATATTTCCTAATCGTACCTCTAGAAAATCTATTAGTAAATAAATAGGTAAAACATTTGCATCCGTTTTGAGATAATCGTTAAATTGCACGCATGGATTTGTCGTTACAATTATCTCCTAACCTCGATTACTTTCTTCCCCGGGTATTTAATTGCACGGGCGTAGAAAGTTAAATTGCATGTATCTAGTCGTTAAGTAAAGCAAAAAGCAAGACGGGCTGCGAAGCAAAAGTATGCGCATTTCTACAAGGAAAGGCCGCGCGAACTATGTAAATGGGTAAAAGAAATAACAAAAAGCTATGCACAATAAACATACGATCCTATTGCTGGCTGGGAAACTAGTTAAACTTTCTTCTTGACCTAATATAAGGATGAGCGAAAGAAAAGTCTTTTTTTTTTGTTGCTGTTGTGAGTTGTTGTAGCTGGAAATCGAACTAGCGTGCATAAACCTATATTTAAGGATTTGTACGACTATGAAAATTATTTTGTAATATATGACATGATTTTTCTTCAAACTTGTATTTGTTCTTCGTTTCAAAGGAAAAATGGCTTTGCGGCTTCTCTTTTTTTCTATTGAATCACGTTTCTAAGTAATTCTGATGTCAAATGTAACAAGGAAATGTTTAGTGAAATTGGTAAGCCAAATAAACATCGTGAATCATGCAGAAGATTAATTTACATAATTATTATATATTTGAAAACATTTTTGCGCTACAAAACGATTTTATGTAGGTATGTGTTTGTTAGTTACCGTATCTGTTGCCAGATCAGGAAGTTTCGATTACTGATTTTGTATATATAAGATAAATAGAACGATAAGTGATTATGTATGTATCCATTCTTGAATGGTACAACAAAAAATAAAAATTGCGTTTTAAAAGAAGCACATATTTAAATAAAACGTATAATTCTTACAATTATTAATTGTAATTTTTCTTTAGTAATTATCGGCGGGTCCCTTCTGTACACCAAGTTCAGGTAATTTGCTTTATGGCGGCAAGGGTCAGTTTATTATAGGGCACAACTGTACACCAAAACATGTTTACAACCATGGATTTAAATTATGCAAATATTTCAGTATAAATTATGATTTGGGAGGTAAACTAGATTTCTTGGAATCAAATTAAGGAAACACTTAATACTGAAAAAGGGATTATATTAATTTCAATTTCCCCACCTGCACTATTTATAACATGTTTACAACCATGCTAAAATGAAATGTTAATGCGCTATAACTTAATTTTTGCACCCAGTGAAGTGTTTTGTGATTTTGAAATGGCAATACATACAAGTATTAATAGAAACTTGGCCAACAACTAGAATTGTTGGTTGCCGTTTTCATTTAGGACAATCTTGACATAGAACAATTCAAAGATTGGGTTTCAGCGAAGAATTTCAAAATAAGAGTTCTTCCATAGGTCAATGGCTGAAGTTAACTTTTGCTTTAAGCTATTTGGAGCCACAGGAAGTGGGGGAATGTTGTGTAGAAGACTTAATGTCATCTAAGCCACTAGATGACAGAGTCGATAAATATGTGGATTATTTAGTCGATAATTACATTGATGACGAAAACGCAAAATTTCCACCCCATATCTGGGCTAATATGGAACCCGAGAACACAATATTTAAAACAACAAACGCTTGTGAATCATATCACGCAAAATTTGGAGGCTTGTTTTATAATCAACATCCTTCTATATATATTTTTATTGAAGCTGTAAAGCAAGTACAACTTGAGAGATATGTTAAAATTCAAAGTTTACATTTATGTAAAAAAATTAAAGATAAGTTTGTAAAACAAAAATTGAGACTATAGTTTCAATAACTAGTAAACTTCGAAATAGAGAAATAAGTAGAATAGACTATTTAAAATGTATTAAGCACTTGACATAATTTTTTTATGTATTATTGTAAATATCTAACACAGTCAAATGTATCTTGTAAAATAGATTTATTTGACTCACAATTTTTATCCAATAAACTTATTCCACTATTAATCATCTCCTGATGATGCTAACTTGGTTAGCGAAACGCGCGTCGAGAGATTGTGCATTGTTGTTTGGTGATAGTGGAAAAACCTAGCATTGACTTTTGTCAGTGTGATAGTTATTGTTACACCAAAGGTTCCAAAACCCAATTACTGCAATAAACTTATATTTCAGCAAATTTCAAATGTCTTATTTATTCTAATATTTTCTATTTATGTGTTTACTTTGGTGTACAAAAAGGTTCAATAATTAAGACGTCTCTTCAAGGTTGGTGTACAAACGGGCTATAAGATTACTAAAGCAGGTAAGTTGGTGTACAGAAAGACTCCGTCCGTAATTATTGTACAGTGAAAACCGCTAAAGCAAAGTTATCTCGTAAACAGTTAATTTGTGGACATATAAATAAAAGCTTTTCCGAAAAATAGCGTACAACTAATGCTAATTGCGTCTAATTCTATCAAAATTCCATCACTTGGAATTGAATTCCTGGTAATTCCCACTAATTCCCAGTAATACCCAGTAATTCCCAGTAGTTCCCAATAATTCTCAGTAATTCCTGGCGATTTGACCTTTTTTTATTTAAAAAAATGATTATTTCAAACAAGAAAATTGTCTTACACAACTAAGCCACGAGTTATTTAAGGCAATACTCTGATACTATGCACTTTTTCTTGATATATGCGTGCATACTTCGGGTTCCATCATATTTTCTATTACCTATTGCACATTTTTATTTGATTATGCAAATTTTACGGTACTGATATAGTAGTAATTTTAATGCCAATAACGCCTCCAAATAAAGTTATTTAACTAACATAATAATGATATAATTTCAAGTCCGATTTGATTTTTAAACTCATGATTTACCTACTTCCAACAAAACAACCCTTGTCTTATAAATTGCCCAGCATCAAACAATTCACTTTCTTGTTGTAGAACACATTTTAAGAAAAATATTTTCTTGAAATAATATCACCTTCTGTTTTGATTCAATATGTTTTTTGTATTAAAACAAAACGGATTTTCAAGAAAAATATTTTCTTAAAATAATATCAGGTTCTGTTTTAATTCATAATTTGCTGTTTAGAAACAAAACGGATTTTTTAAAATAATAAATTTACGTGTTTGAAGAAATCATTTCTACGAGTGTATGAGTAGCAATATTAGTATTGTTTTTATTCTCTACAACCGTTTTCAATTTCGACAAAAAATTATATATACTCCGAGAATTATTATGTAGTCGGTAATAAAATCAAGGGTCGTTTGCCTTTGCATTTTTTCGTTTCGAGGCCGACTTTTTTTTCTTAGCAACCTTCTTTGTTGTGTTTCAATTCAATTTTTAAATTACACCTTAAAATAATACGTTATCTGTCTTACGTGCTTATCTAGAATAAATGAGGTGTTCTATTGATAGTTCCAGTTGAGTTGTTTCCTGATCTTTTTAATAGAAAAACCTAGAATTTGTTTTAGTTCATTTTCATATTTTTAACAATTTATGTATATGTTTTACAATAGACAAACTTTTGGTAGCAATTCGTTTTGAAAGTTATTAAATTTGTTTGTTGATCCTTATTTTATAGTACCAGTAAATATTATACGTGCATATAACAATATCTGTTGGTAACGGATTTGTTTTCATTTCCCTTATTTATTTGATAAATCCACACAGAAAATCTAATGACCGCTTGTCTTGATTTTCTAACGCAAGTCTCTTCGAAGAATAGCACGCAATAACAGTTAAATTACGGTATAATATTAATATAGCCAAATAGGGTAGTTTCAAAAAAGAAAAGAATTTCGAATTTTTGTAACCGTTTTTTAAAAATGTGCATTGCGCCCAATGATCCTGAACATGCTATATGCGCCGCTGTCTGCTCAGGTATTATTATTTTTAATTAAATAATTATTTGCAAACCAAATGTCGTAAAGACTTCCGACACGAGAGTGATACAATATATTTTGTAGCTAACAAATTATAAATAAAATAAAACTGAATGTTACAATCTTATTACGTTACAATTTATGTAAAATATATTCGGTATTTAGTGCTTGTAAAGGATAAAGACAGTTATGTAGACCTTTGGGTAAGCCTGATTTGTATATAAGAACATACTTATATACAAGCTCAGTTATTCGTAGCTCGTTTTGGGTTTATTAGTTTTGTTTCTTTGATTTTAGCAGCTTCTTTTTATTATTTTTCATTTTTAATTTTAAAATAAATTTTAATTTGTTCATAATTATGACATACAAGCACGTATAATATATATGTTTACATACATGACTACCTCGTGTTGTCAGCCGATTCTCTTGTTAATTCCAAAATCATACATATTTTCCTATCCAATTTCATTAATTTCAATCAATTCTTGGGAAATTCTAATTCCTTAGATAATTTACGTAATTTTTAATATGAGGAAAAAAAAACAAAAAAAAAATTTAATATAGAAAATGTCCTCATATTAAAAATTACCGTTAAAGCAGAAAAGCATTTATTTAATGATTTCACACTGTAAGAAAAATTGCACTTTGCATTGTGGACATATGTTTATTATGACTTTTAACCTTATTTTCGATCGTACTACATGCCCTTAAAATCTTTAAACGATGTTTCAAAACACACTGTAAATGCAATTATATTATTTTTTAGAAGATTTTACAAAATTTTACTGGGTGTTCTAACTAATATCGACGGTAGAGTTCGTGTTAAGTATAAGTCTGAGAACCGTGCGTGTTAAATGCGTTTTGAAAAGAATTTTTATTATGCACTTCAAACTTTCTCCGATGATTCAACCGATCTAAAACCCAACAGCAAACAGATCACTGGTTTGGAATACAGAGGTTTCTCGACTATAATTCGTGGATTTTCGGAACCCCAGTTCCGACCTATTGACTAATCCACTAACAATGAAATGGAGGTTGGCATCGCCGCTTTTTTAAAATAATGTAATATCTATACACCAGTACATATAAAAGTATCTGAGCTAATTAACATTCCAAAACGTGTATTTATTTTTCTAATATAAACATGCGTAAAACTATCTGGTTTATCTTATAAAATCAGCAATAAAAAATATATATTATATATGTATATTCTTTGTCTGGCAAATAGAACCTTGAGGTTTGAAAATCCTGATTTCTAATGCAGCGATTTATAAAATCATTGTGACGATATCCCCATATATATATAAGGTTTTAACGTTACTAGTGTATGCAAATCGTCTTGAAACGCGTTTCTCAAAAGTTAAATTTTCGTTTTTCATTACTAGATGATTACTAGCAGTCACGAGGCAATAGCGATACACTTGAACTATGAATAATATAGAAGAGTTTAAAAAGCCACTCCAAAATTTCCAAGATTCTTTTATTGATTTAGTATATGTATACTGAAAAAAGATGAGTTTTTGTTCCAAACGACATTCCTATACATCCTGGATTAATGTTTGGGTGAAAATTTTGCAACATTATCATCGGTAGTAGTCAATATCCTTGAAATTTGAAATACAGGTGCCAAGGCAACAAACGCATAAACAGAATAATAAATTTAGATATTACAAATATAGATGTCTTTTTTATTTACATTAGAATATACACTATTGTCCACGGCAGTGTAACCAAGGGAGACGGTTTTAATTTAATTAAAAATGAATTTTCCGTAACGATAGAAAGAATTGTTATAAAGAAATTGAATATTGAATTAGAATTGTAATTCTAATAAGCGATCACATTAATACAACTTGAAAAATCAGGTTTTCGTTATTTGTTGGTAACTTTCCTTTACTGTTGTATTGCAAATTTATTGAGGAGTTAAAATTATACGGTTATGAACGTCGAGAGACCTGTTTTAATTTGAATTTATTAACTATAACTATGACGTTAACAAATAGTACTAGAAAAATTGCAGAAAAAAACTTCAGCGTTGGGAAAATAACTCGTTTATTCCTCGTTTAATTTTATGTAAAAGCAATATATTAAAAAAAAAAAGATTTTTTTTGCCAATTTGCACATTAACACCAAAACGAGCTATGTAATAAAATCGACAAGCGTTTTTAATCATTTCTGTAAAAACAAAAATTTAAAATGCGATATTAGTAAACCATCAATAAGAAAGCTAGATAAACATTACGAAAAAATGGCTACTCAATTTTTTGGCAGCGTTGTAAAAGCAATTACACATTATTAAATAATAAAACATAACCTAAGAAAGAAAGCTTGCTCATTAGTGCGTCAAAGTCCAATGTAGTCTTTAAAAAATAAAACTGAAGGAATTTATTTTATGAAAAGTGGTACAGTAACCAAAAACGCACATTTTAAAAATAATTTTAAGTATACAGGGTGATGCCCTAAAGCGGGGCACAGTCAAAAATGTTTTTTTAAACGAAATGCCCTGTATATTTTTTGTGTTTTCTTATCTGCTTTAAATTGTGTTTTCAACGATCCCCGGGTTTTTGATTTTGAGTGACGGATTGTTGAGTCGTGACAAGGTTTACTATACTAATTCCATGCGACAGTATTACGATTAGCTAAGACAAAATTATTTAGTAAGTATGCAGCCAAGGGATGTGTTGAACGTACAAAATGATTAAACATTAATTTTATTATACAGGGTATTTGTTACGATGCAGTCAATTTGGCGATTGTCAAAGAGCGTTTCCTGAATTATTTCAAATAGAACACCCAGTGTATCATTAAATTTTTGGAATGGCCAATTAATTGCGCTTAATTTTTATTAATAATGTCCTATACCCAAACCCAATAATTTCAAAGTTATTTTCAATTTTTCATTACAAACCGCTAATTATTTGTTTTCGATTCGATCATGTACCGAGCAAACGCTTTGACAAACAAAAACAAATAAACGACAAAAGGTATCAAACTGTAATTTCGTTAAAGGTAATATTTACAATAAATTCTCAAAGTGACCACCATTTTGATTAGAACACATTTGCAACCTTGACAGAAAGGACCTATTTGCGTGTTGTAACATCTCAATGGAAACTGTTTCAAAAGCATGTATTATAGGTTGCCTCATATCGTCTGCTGTAGTTGGAGGTGTCTGGTATACAATATCTTTTATGTATCCCCATAGAAAAAAGTCAAGTTTCGTTAAATCTGGCGATCTAGGTGGCCAACTAATAGGACCACCGCGGCCGATCCATCTATCTTCGAATACTTGATTCAAATGTTGTCGGACATCTAGTGCAAAATGTGTTGGAGCACCGTCGTGCTGGAACCACATA
Source organism: Cetonia aurata (assembly GCA_949128085.1). Classification (NCBI taxonomy): domain Eukaryota; kingdom Metazoa; phylum Arthropoda; class Insecta; order Coleoptera; family Scarabaeidae; genus Cetonia; species Cetonia aurata. The sequence goes on along the minus strand of OX421889.1, from coordinate 32,661,666 downwards.
TTTTCCCTTAGAACTGGAGGAACGTTTTGCAGAAACTGAGGCAAGTCATATTGCAAGAAATTCAAATATTGTGCACCATTCAGATGTGCATTAAAGAAATGTGGTCCAATTATAAAATTACCCATAACACCACCCCAAACATTTACAGTCCATCGCCTCTGCTTATCAACCGCTCTTAATATTCTTGGGTTTTCTGTTGCATAAGTATGAAGATTATGACGGTTTGGGCTATCCCTCTGAGTGAAGGTGGATTCGTCAGTAAACAATACTTTTTGAAAGAAGTTAGGTGTTACCCTTTCAATTTCTAATCCCCATTCGCAAAATGTCCTTCTAGTATCTAACCCAGGCGCCAACAGTTCTTGATAAAAAGATATACTATAGTCATGATATTTATGATTTTTTTAAATCTTGCTAACAGTAGATCGTGGTACGTTAGTTTCTGTTGCTATTTTAGTCGAACTAGTAGAGGGCTTCTCAATTACTGATAACAAGACATTCAATTTACCTTCGTCACTTGTCCTCTTTCTCCTTTCACACTTTTCATAACTCACATTTCCTGTTCTAACGAATCTTTCCTTAAGTCTTTCCATACTTGTAACTGAAGGTGGTTTTCTGTCAGGATATGCTTGCGCATAAATTCGCTGAGTTAATAAACAATTTTTTTGGGCAGATCTCATAATAAAAATCATGTCAACGAATTCGTTTCTTCAAACTGCATATTGACTTAACTGAAAATCGTAATAATAATATGTGACAAATAACAAATGTGCAAAAAAACTACGTACCAACTAATCCAATTAATAAATAATACAATGACAATATTAAAGGCAGAAACTTAAGAAATCACTAATGCCTAAGAAACAGCAATAATTAAGATTTGACACATTTGCCACTTTTTGTTTATCAAAGCGTTCGCCCGATAGGTAAGTACACTAGATTGAATGAAAAATTGAAAATAACTTTGAAATTATTGGGTTTGGGTTTTGGGTATCACTTTTCATAAAATAAATTCCATCAGTTTTATTTTTTAAAGACTATATTGGACTTTGACGCAGTAATGAGCAAGCTTGTATATGGTAATAAATGTACGGGTGCAATGTTCCAATATTTTTACATTTTTACTTATTGTAAATTCTAATAAAGTGCGATATGTGAATCATATTGCCTTTGACTATTCGAATCATTAGCAGGAGTTTCCCGTTTTATATTCGGGATTGATGGAGACGGGAAGTTTCCTCCATTGTGTACGTCTCAACGATTCTTTCAAATCTAGATATGAATACCTACACAGTTAAATGTATGGTAAATTTTCTTAATGGCATTAATTGCTAATTTTAATTAATATGATGTCCTTATCATGTGCCTGTGGTCTTTTGTTAGTACGTATTGCAAGAATGGAATGCAATTCGTGAGGAAGTGACCAGAAAATTGTACAATTGGGATGCCAAAACGGTTCTGGGAGTTCTACGTGTCAAAGGCGGTATAGCACAAGTTATTACAAGATTAAACATAGCCGAACATTTATGATATATTCTCTTATAAATCTTCTGCATCTTGCATGGAAACTTTTTTGACTACATTTTTGTACCTGTATAACATACTATTCGTTTATTACTTCTTGTAGAATAAAATTTTATTTTTGTGATACTCATGTATTTCCTTACTTATCACAAATATTTGCTGCAATATTTTTTTTTGTGATAAACTTCATATTAAGAAAATTAGAAGCGTTATATTTGAAAATACTGTGGCCTGTACGAAGACTTTTTTGATCCAGTGTATATATTCATCACTAATAAGGGCAATGAAGACCCCAGCTCATATTATAGAGGTTGTGCGACAAGTTATTAACAATTTATTGTCTATAAAATATTCCAAAAGTTGAAGTGTAAAGAATTTGAATTAATTAAGAGATTCTGTCATCTGTCTTTGAATCTTCAATTAATTACAGAAATGTCAGTAATGCCATTGTAATGTTGCCAACCTTTAGTGATCTTTTGCCGGCCTAGGCTGCACACATAAAAATCAATGCTTAATTTAAAAATATACTGTTCATAACAAACATATAGTTAGTTCCTATATGCGCGAACAATTAGGTATTTTGAAATAGAAATAAATTTAATCTTAATCTGGACAAACCACAGACCTGAGAGACTGCCAATGAATCGTATGCGCATCGCTACGGCGCACCATCAAAAGACTAAAGGACATCTTGGAACACAGACGTCATTATATGCGTCATGTTTCATGTAGCATCAAGCTTACGTTAGTTTTCTTTAGGAAGTATTTGCTTAAATTATCTATTATAAAGTTTGTTTTAACAAAAAAAATGACATTAAAAATCATGAGTGAATGCGATAAAAACAAGAAGTTTGCTCGATTACCACAAGACAATTGCCTAATGTCAGGGGAGCACATAGGCAGAGCATTTGAATCCATTTCATTATAATCGTGTTTTATTACACAAGTTATTAATTATGCACTTTTTGCTTACTGATTAAAAAAATGTCATCTTCACACATGTTGCCATAAAGAGAATGAAAAGACCTTTTGAATGAGTTGTCATAATACCCATCTTCCCTAAATAAATTTTAAATTAATTAAAATCATTTTTTGTCAAATATAAAATTGAATTTCCTCAATTATTTAATTTACCCGTTATGAACGTTGAATATAGTCCATTCTGTATGCACAGGTGCCGAACAATACATTCAATGGAGTAATAAAAAGCTACAACTAAAACTACTAATTTAAATGTACATATATTTACACACGCTAATATTCATAATATTTATCGGCCTATAAAGTTTTACTATTCTTTATCGAACTAACAGGTGTTATTTTTTTTGTTATAGTATAGTTGCAACTATAGGTAGGTACTAATCATTCAACCAAACAAAATCGTTTTAGTAGCTCTAAAAGATTTTTAGAATGACGAGATATTTACAAGATAAAATTGACGTAATATTTGTAACAAATTATTTCTAAAATAGGTTCTGATCAATCTCGATGTGTTTACGGTTAGAATTTTTTTCTTTCGGACATTTGTCAAATCATTCTGGGAAAACCCCTTGTTTTTTTCGGTCAATCATGAATCTCTAATTAGCACATCTCTCCGGAATTTCTACGGTAAAAGGATTATATAACACTATTAGTGTTTGATTATTCTAAATTTAAGATAAAAAGAAATAAATATTTGTATACATAATGACGGCCGGATACTTTCGATAAACATTATTACTATGCAAATTGAGATCGTCTACTGTAATAGATTCTAAACTGTGATTGTTACAAATGCCACCGGTATTAAAAGGTCAATTAAAAAATAAAATGTTTGCCTAGAGCGGTAGTTTGGTGATTGATTGTGTGTTCGGGGGTCCATAACCTGATTATACCATTTCTTATTAATGATATTATTCCATTAGAATTTCTATCTATTCAAATATTTTAAAATATTACTAGAGTAAATAGAATTTAAAACAAATTGTATCTAGAATAAACACTATAGGAGATCTAAAATTCTAGGTTACTTTTACTGTGGTAGGTACACTCGAGAGCAGATAAATCAACACCGTTATAGAATTTCATAGCCCTTGTAAGAAATACGGGAGGAGGACGCTGTAAACATATGTACAGGGTGCTGCATTAGTGTGGAAAAGTTCAATATATCCGATATTATAAAAGTCGCATTGTAGTATGGCCCTGTTTCATATGCAGTGCTGTGAGAAGGCACGGACAAATCATTTTTAGCCCTTGTCTGTATGTTATAAAAGTCACAATTTCTTGTTTAATTCGTGTTGATTTTTCTTATAGAACATTAATATCTCGTGTATATAGAGCGACATTAGCGTTAATACACGTACAGGGTGTCCCACCGAAGACTGGGTCTTGGATTACAGCTCTATTTGTCATTTTAGAAAGAAACTTTTTCTACAAGAATGTTATAGAATTCAATGCTGCATCACCTAAAAATATTTTTGACTATACAGAGTGTCCCAGAAGTAGGAAAACGGATACTTACTTCGTTATTTTAAATGGAACATCCTATATATTATTTCATTTTTCAATTCTACGTAGAAAAATAATATGACTTCATATAAACTACTATATGTCTATCTTTAATAACAACGTTGTTATTTACTCTTTTGTCAAAAGTAGTCCCGATGCAAAGCATCGGTTAAGGCGGCGTGGTTTATATTTGCATTTGTTTTAGACATTCATATTTTAAATATCATACATACATACTTAGTCTGATTCAACATTGAAATTAAAATCGATGTAATTGTATACAGGTGTCCACTATAGCCCTGAACATTTGCTTAACTTTAATCCAAGGTAACTTGATTTTTTTAAATAGCACCCTATATTTTTGCTTGTGTTAAATTAATCCTTGCCCAAAACCCTATCAATCCATACTAAACATTTATGATGCCACATGCACGACTTCATAGTTAATTAATAATTAATTAATTTGCAGGTCGCCTTGGTATATAAGCGCTAAACAAAGGAATAAAGCTGTGAATTAGTAAGTATACGTCGGCATCGGGTCATAATTTAAAACTAATAACACTTTTTTTTGAAAAAATCAGAAATTTTATGTCATTTAACTCTGTGATTATGCAAAATTTCTTAAATATATATATATATTAAAAAACCGTTAAAATTACAAAAAATAAACATTAAAAATAGTCAATACATCATTAAATTAATTATTTGAATGTAAAGGAAATGTTCAAGAATGTCCTCTTTCTCTCAAAGATATTTCTATCTCCTTTTACGTTACTTTTTGAAGCAACTCTGGTGAAACGGCTAAAAATGCCTCCCTTAGTGGTAAGTTCCCCAACATTTCATAGAATTGCGTTTGCAAAAAATAGTTGTATCGCTCTCCGTTTAAATTATTCTCGAAGAAAAAGGGTCCCACAATGTGACATCCAACAAAATTCTTCCTCATACATTTGTTTTCCATCTACCTTATACCGCACGTGTTGCTACAGATCTAGGATTGTCTTGTGCATAAACGTGAGCGTTCTTTCTGATCGGTACACCATTACTCTGGAAACTACCTTCTACCCATCAGTCACAATGTCTTATTCGCCTTCCGTAATCATCATCTGTAGGCTGCTGATGTATGGATGCGTGGTAAGGGTGATATTTATGTATCCGTAAAATCCTTTGAACAGTACTGTTATACACACTTCAGCGTTTCTGCTGATATGCCTCGTGCCCACATTTGGCTGTTCAACCTCAGAAGTAAAAACATTGAACTCATTATCTTCATTAATATGATGATAACGTTTATTAAACAGCACAGATGCTTTCAAACCTGGGCTTAACATTAAAACATTCCATTCTTGGACACCATGTTGTCTATATATTTTTCAAGACAATTTTGTCCACATTCACCTAAATGTAAAATTTGAAAAATTGTGTAAAATGGGAATATAAATAGATATATGACTGACATCTGTCGGTAATTTGGGTTTATGAATGAATGATAAATATATGTAATTGGGAAAATGACATAAAAGGTTACGTACCAATCAAATACATCATATCAACAAATTCTTCTTTTGAATATTGCATATTTTGAAGTATATAACAACATGTATAGGAAAATAAATAAGCAAGCAATGAGAGAGCAAGGAAAAGGTATTATATATACAAAATTATTTTTTGACAGTTTTGAGATTTAATTACTGCGAAACAATTACCATGGCCTACTAAAAATATGTTCTATAATTTCTGATCATACATAAATGACATAAAATTTTTCTTTTTTTAAAAAACTTGTTATTAGTTTTATATTATGACCCTATACTGACATGTATTTGCTAATTCGCAGCTTTATTCAATTGTTTAGCTTTTATATACCAAGGCGACCTGCAAATTAACGGAAAAATTATTGGATTTATTTAAAATCATTAATTAACTATGAAGTCGTGCATGTGGCATCATAAATGTTTAGTATGGATTGATAGGGTTTTGGGCAAGGATTAATTTAACACAAGCAAAAATATAGGGTGCTATTTAAAAAAATCAAGTTACCTTGGATTAAAGTTAAGCAAATGTTCAGGGCTATAGTGGACACCTGTATACAATTACATCGATTCTAATTTCAATGTTGAATCAGACTAAGTATGTATGTATGATATTTAAAATATGAATGTCTAAAACAAATGCAAATATAAACCACGCCGCCTTAACCGATGCTTTGCATCGGGACTACTTTTGACAAAAGAGTAAATAACAACGTTGTTATTAAAGATAGACATATAGTAGTTTATATGAAGTCATGTTATTTTTCTACATAGAATTGAAAAATGAAATAATATATAGGGTGTTCCATTTAAAATAACGAAGTAAGTATCCGTTTGACTACTTCTGGGACACTCTGTATAGTCAAAAATATTTTTAGGTGGTGCAGCATTGGATTCTATAACATTCTTGTAGAAAAGCTTTCTTTCTAAAATGGCAAATAGAGCTGTAATCAAAGACCCAGTCTTCGGTGGGACACCCTGTACACTATAAAAAAAAGAAATAAAATTTACAAAAGAAACACATGTCGCGTGAATGAAGTTTTATAAGTTATGTATGTGTTCTTATTTCACATAGTACAAAATGATAAAAATAATTATATTATGTGAAAATGTGAAAATATACAGAAATTTAATACGACTTTTACTATATTTCCATAAAATCACATAATTTTACGTTGGTTTCCTTAAGATCACATAATTACGGTAAACTTGGGCCACCATTTATGTAATTGCGCGCAGTTTTTGTCGTGCGTATGCACAGTGCATCAAGACACTCATGATGTCTTTGAAGCGTCGCCGCGGTATATGTCGTTAAAGATTTTGGTCAGAGTAAAATATGGCAAAGCAACGTTTGTTTTAGTTTTTGATGCTAAATGTCATCCCATAGTCCGTATCCGCGAATTTCGTAACCTCTATATAGGTATATAATATCTATACGACACATGACAAAGAGAGAACATGGAAGGTACAAAAACATTAATTTATTATTCTGGTGGGCTAAATTACATTTTCGCGCCCTATATATTTGTTTTATTTTCCAAACACCATATTTAAAATAGTTTTCATTAAATTTCAATTGTAGAGAACACTTTTTCACGACTGTACATCTGGTAATATTCAAGTATTGCAGGACTTACGTTACGTAGGTAGGTATATGACATATGATAATTGTTTCTTGCTTCACTGTATGTTACTTCAATTACACATTCTATACGAGAGAAAGATACCCATAACATACAGAACAAATATAGTTATTTTAGTCATTGCAATGCCTAAATTTACATTATATGTAATGTATTAGTATATCAAACCGCAGTAAATTTAAATAGCGGTTACTACTACGTGATGTGCAGTAACACATTTAATTCGCGGTTTCTTACAGTTAAAATTTCATATTATACTCAGGCCGTTGAGAAAAATTAATGTAAATATACTTGAGTTTTCACCTATTTTTCCATAAAATTTCCTAAATAGGTAAAGTAAAATAAGATCTGTAACTTTACATAATACTCTGTAAATTTACATTACATGAATTTAATTTTACACAACCCACTATAGCCACGCATATAACCCATGTGGCATTCTGTGAATTTACAGAAATGTATTTATAGTGTAGGCGTTTAAATATTTCACGGCATGACTCCCGAGGAGCAACATCAACCATACACCTCCGAATCTTTTGTTGAATAATAAATAAGTGCGAAGACGATGTTAAACTGCCCCAAAAAATGATACAGTAATGCAGACGCGACTCCACACATGCGAAATAAAAAGACTTTGGTGCTTCTAAATCACAGCACTGTCGTATCTTCCTAAGAGCATAAAACGATTTTGATATACTTTTATTTAATGTAGTGGAACGATCACGCCATTTTAGGTTCGGATCAACACAGACACCTGAAAATCCTGCAGACTGCAGATGATACCACCCGGATTTATCTACCATCGCATTTTATATAAAGGCTACTTGGACAAGCTGAATGGGCATTTTTGAAATGAATAAGCTCGGTCTTATTCCTGTTTAAAGTCAAGCCCTGGTTGTCACGCCGTGCAATCATCTCACTAACTACTGAATTTGCCGTGTTTGAAACATGCTTCAGATCACCAGAAATAACACAACTTGTGTCGTCGGCATACTGCGTCAGCAAGCACTGCCCAAGGGCGCATTCCAAATCATTGACGTATAATAGAAATGGTGTTGGTCCAAGTATAGAACCCTGTGGTACATCGCTCGTAACATCCCAGACATCCGAATAAAAGTGCTTCAGTATGCTACTACTCTCACCCAACAAGCATACCAACGATTTTCTACCTGATAAGAAGGATTCAAATAAGTAGACCATATTTTAGACCATACAGAGATGGCCTTTCCAGTAAAATGGTGTGAGCAAGTGTGTCGAATACTTTTAGATCAAAGAACACGCTAATAATACACCGCTTCTGATCCAAAATTTCAAAAACATTGTCTAGTATATGATATATACTGCATCACAGGTCGACTTTCCACGTGTGAAACCGAATTGGCTGGCATTTAGTAGTTAGTATTTATCGGCTCTTTCATTTTTGTTAACCGTTCCCTATACCTATAGATATTTCAAATTAAAAATGAAAAATTGCGTCAAAGACAGCAGTAAACCATGACGAACCAACAAGAGTAAACTTTAAATTGAACAGAAAGAGGACAATACAGATAGAAGCAATAATTCAAGAATTTAAATCAAATAACGCACCAGGAGCAGATAAGATTTGTACAAACCTTATTATATTAAACAAAACATAGAAAAATTAACACCAATAATAACGAAACTCGTAAATGATGTAATAGAAAAGGGAACATTTAAAAAGAGCTTCCCGTACACAAGAAAGAAGGTAATAAGTTACCTGAAAATTACAGACCCATCTCATTATTAACCACCTTAAATAAAATGTTATAAAAAAGTATACGAACGCAACTATCGGATTATCTGCAAAAAAAATTAAATAATTCATGAAAATCAATATGCCTTCCAAAAACATTCTGGAACTGCTTTAGCTACTTTCGGCCTGTTGATTTTGCATTTAAGAGAAAATAGAAAAGGAAAATACAGTATACCTACTACTGTATTTCCCTTTTCTCTTCATCTATACGAAAAAAAGCATTCGATACCGTATCCAAACAAAAATTACTACCAAAATGGGAATACTTGGAGATGAGAAAAAACTGATGCAAACTTAATTATCCGGAAGAACACAAACAACACTGGTTAATAAGCAAGAAAGCGACGAACAAACTCCTGAATATGGAATACCACAAGGCGGAAATTTACCCCCATACTATACATAATGTATATCAACGACATATGGGGACATTTATGGGGAAAGAATCATGTAGATCTACAGTAAACCATAAACAAACAGGTTAGCACACTGGAAGAATGGTGCCACCAAAATAGTTTAACCATAAACGAACAGAAAAAAGAGTACATGGTGTTCTCAAGTAAAACAAATTCATCAAAATACAACATAAAAATTAACAAGGAAATAATGCGACTACTAGGAGCTAAGTTTTCCTTCAGCAGACTCAAGGGTCCGAAGGAAAACTTATATATTTTACCATTTTGTTGCCTTCTGTGGGGGTTTAATGATTAAAATACAAATCAGCAGCATCAGCGTCATGTTTATTTGATTCAATGTGGCACTCCAACATATCATGCTTTTCAAAATTTTAAAATTTCGTCACACCTTTGACTTTAACAGAAGAAATCGACTGTTTTTACAGTCTTTTTCCATCTTATAGGCTACTAGATGATAGTTTTTAAATTAATAATGTAAATAATTAGTTCTTTTATATTTTTAAATTTATGATTATTAACAAACTATATATTTTTGGATACAACTTAAAAACAAACAAATATAACTAATTTTCATTTTCTATTCTGACAAGCAATTTGAACCAACCCCTACACAATACAGGGCAGTAATGTAGTCATTAATTCATCAAGAAAAAACTATAAGATCAAGATTCGACTTGAACTGTGTGGTACCTAATGAATGCTTGTTTTTATTTAAACAACGTTTTTACTTAAGTTAGGAAACAGGTAAAAAAAAATGCTGTTGGACTTTGAGGTTTTAAGACAAGCCAGATTAGGAGGAAAAAATATTTTTTCCTCTTCGTATTATTTCAATTTCTGACCTTGTGGCTTGTAGTTGTTTTGTTATATAGTACTTTAACATTATTCTTAATAATATAATATATATAATATAATTCTTGAACTTCTATTTGTGAGTCATCACAGGAAATAAAAGCCAAAACATGTATTTTTTATAACGACGAATGGATGAATTTACGACGTCCAAGTTTGACTGTATTTCCTCAGTCTTTAATCTTAATTTGATATAATCTGCAAGTGAAATTACACTTTCTTACATCGCCTATTGTATAACCCCTGCAATTATTTGCTATCTTCAATGGAAAAAAGGCAGGTTTGTCGACAGAATTATTTAGAAACCGGTAATTAAGCCTGTATCTAATCTGAAATTAATGTTTTTTTTTCCCCTGATCTTGCGTTACACACGTTTTTATAACATATTACTGGTGTAGTCATAGAATCCGGACTGGTGCAATAAAGCGTAACTTGGGAGCAGCAAGCATGAAAGTGTGTTAAAAATGTAATAATTATATAATTTTACCCGTTAGAAATTGTGCTCTAAATAATAGCTTATACGAATTTTCGTACTACTTTCACTCAAGGCAGTTAAACGGCCCACAATGTTTAGCATCAGCTGATTACTGACCTGTTTATTGAATTAAACACTATAATTAATATGTTTGATACGATGGAAGAAACGGTTTTCTTTTCTTTTTTCGATTAAATAATTTCTGTGTGTTTTGGAGGAGTTTCTGTTATCATTTCTTGACAACATTTTATACAGACTGTCGCACGACAAATGTCAGCGATCTCTATAACTATATGGGAAACTATTCACGAAAAAAACTAAAAATTTGAATGTATACTAAAATGGATTTGGCCTAATCGAGGAAAATATCCACAACTCTCTAGCATTTTCGATTATACATTGTGTTGGCATTAACTTTCTTATTTTAACTGCAACACCCTGTATATTTTTATATTTTTTTAATTGTCCTTAAAATTCTAGTTAGAACTGCTGCAATCCCAGCCCGGAGTACTAGTTTTGAGGACTCCTATGTTGTTTCTTGTGCTTTTGTTTTGGTGTGTTCCTTCAGATATCTCCTTTAAGTATTTTCCGTTTTATTTTCTTTCGGTATTGTATATAATTTAGGCTTTTTATTGTATTTGGTAAGTTGTTATATATATTTGTTGCGTCTGCTTCTGGAATTTTTTCATATTTTTTTTTATTTCACTGTATTTATTCGTATGTGTGATATTCTTCTTGTTCCGTATCGGTGCAGGTCTCTGGTAGTTCTTAACTTTGTATTTGTTTTTATGAATTTCTATTTGATTTTGTATATCAGTAGTAGATTTTTGAATTTTATTATTTGTTGTATGTTCATTTCCTCCATCTTTCTGTATATTTCTGTCGTAGGTGTCATTTTGTCCACTTTATATATTAGTTTTAGTATTTTATTTTGTTGTCGTTAATGCTACGCAAATAATTATGTTCATCAGTTCATAGAATACTTAAGAAGTTCAAATTTCGTCGCATTAAAATTACACTTTTCACGAATTGAATGAGAATGATTTTGACGGATGTTGGAATTTTGTGCCGAAACTTACAGTATAATATCTGTTTTCAGAACAAATCATCCTTTTGGTGGAGGAATGGTTAAGTTAATCGTCACAAAAGCAGATATGAGTGACATCAACCCCCATTTGACGCGGGAAACACATACGGCCACAGAAACTTAATGTATGGGTTGGTATCTTTGGGAATCATCTCATAGGATCCCTATTCTTTGACGAGACTTTAAATGGTCAAATGTATTTGAACATGTTGGACGATACAATCAATCCTTTGATCAAAGAAAAATTGAAATGCGCCATATTGGAACACAAACGTTCAGGAATATCAAGTGATTCTAAATAAAAATTTACTTTTTTCGATTTTCTTTGTCCGAATTCAATGTTGGAATAACTCGCTCTTTAATTCGCACAATCCGTCCCGTTCTATCAAAATCCTTTTCGAGGAAATGTAGCGAACAAACATGTACGCTTACTTTTGCAGGGATTTATGGTACTCCCTGTAACAGTAATCCATACAACAATGTTTGGGCATTCTACAAAAAATTATTTCACATAGAAACACTAATTATTATCATAATTTCAGAATATTTTTAAGCTATGGCATTATTCTGCAACTTACATATGAAAAGTTAGTTCTCCGTCATCTTTGTAACTATTGCTTTTGCAGGATTTTACACGACACGATGGCATCACTTTTCTTTAGGAAAAACTACCTGGATTAATTGTCATATAAGCCCAATTGTTAATGCTTACACCACAGCCTTACACGTAAAACAAAAATATCGGGTGAATAATATATAATATTCGAAAGAGTCCGTGAAAGAAAGTAAATAAAACAATCAAACTGCAAGGTTAGGTAACATCAGTAACACTTGTCAACTTGCAAAAAACTTAACGTGACTTAACGCAAATACTTCCTAAAGAAAACTAACGTAAGCATGACGCTACATGAAACATGACGCATATAATGACGTCTGTGTTCCAAGATGTCCTTTAGTCTTTTGATGGTGCGCCGTAGCGATGCGCATACGGTTCATTCGCAGTCTATCAGGTCTGTGTGTACATACACCACGCGTTTAGCTTCCTTTTACAAGAGTTACGCCAAAAAATTGTTGAAGAATGTGAATGTTGAGGAATGTTGCGAGATTTTAAGAGAGCATTTGAAGCAAGTTTGTACTATTGTTTGGAGGTTAATGGTCATCATTGTGAACATTTAATAAAGTAAAATACATGCATTCATTCTAATCGTATTTTATTTTACACGGTTGCAAATTATGCGCTTTTTACTTACTGATACAACAAATTACTTTTTGAAATGCCCTGTCACACTCTTTTATAACGAACGATATTGATAGCCGTTCCAAATTCCTGATCTCATCCTATTAGCATGGAATAAATATTCATCATCAAATCTAGTTAGTCGATTATATAATTCCAAATTTTCAATTTTTTGTTCCTAAAAGGCTATTCGCGAACACCTGCTGTATTATTTCGGGTAAAACGTTTTTAATTAATATTTCACAGACATATATGAAAAACACGATTTTATGAGCTTCGGAAAAAAATAGCTGATTTAATAGGGAATATATTTTGCCTAACTTTTTGGCATGCCATTAACATTCGAACAACTACCAGTTAGTTTAAATTATTTTCCGTGTCTAAATCTAATCTAAAAAAAACAGCACATTATCTTCTAGTTCGGTATATAAATTAGGACCGTGAATTGGCGAAATAACAGTATATGAACCAGTGGCGGCTCGTGACGTCTTGTTCAGGGGAGGCTACTGTAGCCTAAGTAACCCTTCTCGGTCAATAAATTATATTTTTATAGTTATTATTGTAGCATTGTAAGTGTAGAATAAAAATTGAAAAAAAAAATTGATTAAAATAAAATATAAATTATTGTCTAGCAAGAACCACGTAGAGGAGAGTGAAATCTTGCTTGGATAGGAAAATGGATGAGGTGATAGGTAAAAAGGTAATAAAAACGTAAAAATAAACTCTTGATAAACGTAATAATAAACTCTAAAAACAATAACAATTAAATTAGAAAAGAAAATTGTAGATACTTTGTTTATATTACAAGCTTTACTCGAAACTAAATTTAAGGCATGAGCATGACAATGTACAAAAAAAGCTTGAGGTGCAATTGTTTTTTTTTTACTTTGTAAACCATTTAAATGCCCTGCCATAACAGATGTACCATCATATGTTTGAGCGACTAATTTTTTTTAAAAAATCATATTTTTCGCTGTTATTTGATAAAAGGTTAAACAAATCTTCAGCTGTTCGACCGGATGATACGTCAAAAAACTCTCAATAACTTCACCGCTCTTGACATAATGTAATATGATTGATAATTGAGACTTACAGTGAATATCTGTGGTTTCATCTACTTGACAAGAAAAAAACGGAGCTTCTTTAATTTCTGTATCTATTTCTTGTTCTAATACAAAAGAAATACAATCTATTAAATCATTTTGTATAGATTTAGATGTACCCGAAAAAATATTACTATTAGCAAATTTATTAAAAGTAGGTTCATATTTACTAAAGAGTTCGAGTAATTCTTTATAATTTCCACCATTAAAACAATCTGAAGTCTCATTGTGTCCCCGAAAAGCTAAATCTTGTGATGCTAAAAATATTGTTACGTCTATTAATTTTTTAAAATATTTGCGGTTTTTTCTAACTTCGTTATTATAGGCAATGATTGCATCTTTGCGCGCGCTGTCTACAGCAGTAGCAATATTTTGTTTTCCAAATAATTTAAATTTGCACAACGATGAAATGTGTTCTTTAGACTTATAATGCCGTTCAATAGCGCGCGGTAGATTTCTTAAATCTGTATAACCTAATTTCGACCACATTTATGTTTGGTTACAAAAAAGTAGACATGGCCAACAAAATAATCTTTCCCGTTCAATTGAACCAGTTAACCAACCACATTTTATATACCATAATGAACTAAAACCACGATTTTGCCGGTTGCCGTCGTTAGATACTACAGATAAATTAGGCCGTGGTTTTTTAATGTTTTGTACGATGTGTAATTTCGTCTCTATGTTTAAACAACTAAAAGAATTTCTTACCAACCAGTGGACAATATCTTGGCAAATTCTAATTTCGTTCATTTTATCCATTTTGTGTGCGTAACCTAACAAAATCCACCCAATGCTTCTTAAGTTATTAGTACTGGGAGCTGGGAGTCGCATGGGCAGTTGCGTAGTAACGTTTTACGACCGATAACGCACGATAACATGCCGATCGGGTAGGATCTCACCGCGGCGGCAAGCCTCCAACCATACGTATTCGCCGTATAAAGTGCACGTGCACTTACGGAGACGCATTGCTTTCAGCCATGGCATTAATCATCGGCGCGGATCTAAATCTATGGCTAGCTTCCTCGCTTGGTATTATAGTGCGTACAGTATTATTTCGCGCATTATTGGAAATTTGTTTGCATTTTTAAATTAGGTAATGAATAAATATACTATTGATTATATTTTTTTTGCAAAGTTGCTTCATTTTAGTATATAACCGATGCTTAAACACTATTTTAATACATAATAAACGCTACTTATTTTATTAAAAATAATAGGGGAGGCTTAGCCTCCGTAGCCTCCCCTGACGAACCGCCAATGATATGAATAGAATTTCAGCCAGTCAAAATTACAGATAAATATTTAAGTATGTGTATAAAAAGCGGTGCAAAAAAAGAATTTTGTTTAAAATTACGCTGACCACGCAATACTTCTACCTGTCTACTATGTTGAAATAACCAGTTCATTCAATTCAATTAAAAATAAAACGTATCTTTCAAGAGTTCCAAGACCTAATAAAAAACTAATTACTCAAAAAGAAATGAAGATTTAGTTTAACTGGAGAGATAATTTTATTGTAAAAATAACCCTCAAATTATTTTGACACCTAAAGTAAGCATTCTTAAACATCGAATGTGCAATTGAAATAATTCTTCACATCAATAGAGAAAAAGCAGTTTCTTTCCAATATATAAACTAATATTTACATAAACAGTGAAATTAAGCACGCATAAACAAGCTACTTACGCATGCATGACAATAAGAAACATTTTTGCACTTTCTAAAATCAGTTTCCACACATTCAAAATAATATGAAAATTGGATTGGAGCTTTAAACATGTGGCAGAGCAGACGAATATATTTTTTGTTCAGGTATTTTTAAACGCTCCTTCGCTTATATAACTGTCCTTTCGAATCGCGGTAAAAAAATTCATATTACCAATCGCATATATAACCTCTTCATGCTAATATGTTTAGTATTTACATTTTCTGCTTCTTATTTGCTGTTTGATATCCTGTTGTAACTCAACGTTTATTCTTTGTTCTTAAAGAGAAATTGTACGATTATATCACAGGCAAGAGTTTATTTATTTTCCCATCTTATTAAATTAAATAATATCAGGAGAGTTTGTTATATCACGTTTTGTTTTTCAGGAGTTTATTAGATTGTAGATATTTTATTTCCAGGAAATATTCGTGTTTCTAAGATGTGTGAATATATTTTATTTATTTCTTGATTTAGATATTTTATATTGTGTGCTTCTATTGTTTCCTTATTTTTTTATTTAAATAAAAATCTTAAATAAGGGGGCATCCTTATATTTTTTAAATTATTTTAATATGTAATCGCACTTCAAATAAAGATATTCAAAAAATGCTGGAGATAATATCATTTCTCATCAAAATTTGGACTTTGGTAATTTTTGGAAGTAACCCTAGTAGGCGAATTTCATTGACATATACAACTGACAGCAGTTGACAAATCTAATAAGTTAGTAGAACTGCAAATTAAATCTTCGCTAATTTGAACAGTAGTTATGCTATAATGTTGATTTTACAACAAGAAAATTCCTTGTTCCCTAACATTGAATTAGATAAATTCTAATTCAATGTTACGGAACTAGGGAAGAGTGCTACCACCGAGTTGTTATCAGAAAATTCGACCAAAAATACCCGGAAGTTACCATTTCAAATGCCGGAGCAAAAAACTTGCCGACCAAATTCCTTAAAACAGGCGCGGTTTTAAACATTAAGAAGTCAAAGAAGTTGTTCGATGAAGACGATGCTGCTTCAGTTCTTGCCGTTCATTCCGCAATAGAAGCTCCAAAGTTGTCTTTAAGAAGGAGGGCAATACTATAACTGGGATCTCATTTACAAAGAATATTTAAGGAGAACAAAAATTTACCATTTAAACCACAATTTAGGCAAACTTTAGAAAATGGTGATGAAGCCAAACGTATTGATTTTTGTTTAGAAATGGGCTACAGAGTTTCGGAAGATTCAAATTTTCAGAAACGAATTACGTTCCCCGATGAATCAACCTTTAAAACTAACGGAGTCGTCTTTAAATACAGTTTGTCAAGAAGAATTTTTCATTTCATATTTTTTTTTTTATTTTCAGAGAATAGATGTCACATCGGTTTTTAGAATATTTGGTAATACTGGTGAGTCTTATTTTAATATTAAACTTATTGTAATACTAACAAACTTCTAAAGTAATTGGGTAATTATTTTTTTTACTTTTCTTAATTTGACGCGATTAAAATTTAAATTTTTTTTAATTTGTATTATTATTTTTCTATGGTGCCCCAATTAATATATTTTTTTTTATTTTTAAAAAGTGGTATTGCAGTTGCAAATATAAACAAATTCAAAATGGTGTAAATACTCATTACAAATTAAATTATATATTTTTTTTATAAAACCCGTGTTGCTTTGTCATAATTTATATATATTTATTATTTTAGAATGAATTTTTTTTTAATAGAATTGCAGTTTTATATGTATATTTTTTTGTATAAACAAATCTTTACTTTTGGTATTCCAAATTTTTTTCTTTTAAATATTGCATTTAATTATTTTTTTTTAAAGAAGTAAGAAACTTTTATATTAATTTTTTAAATACTTATTATAGAAGAATCTACATTCATTACAGTCCTTCCAAATTAATTTAATTTTGAGAACGGGGTTCATATTGGGTATCAAATAAAAACATTTTGAAAATCTGTTTAACATAATACTTAATAATAATAAACTTTTTTTCAATCATATTTTTTTAAATGAATAAGTAAGGATTTTTGCAAAATTAATTTGAAGAAAACAATATTTGCAAACTTCATATTTTAAATATATTTAATTAATTTAAAAAGACATTTCTGAAATCTCTTAAAACATTATTTTTTAATATTTTTATAAATTTTATATATGAATTAATTGTTAAAAACCATAGTTCGTTTCCGTTATATTTAATTTTTTTATTTTTTTTGTAAATATTACTTAATTCTAAATAATAAAAATAAAGGCATAAATATTTTTTAAAATGGGGGTGGATTATATATCGAATAAAAATATTTTAAAAATCTCTTTGACGTAATACTTAATAATAATATTTTATTATTATCTATCTAATTTTATTTTCGTAAAATTTGAATTTGAATAAGTGAGAATTTTCGCAAAATTTGGAAAGTAAATTAAAAATAATTTTTTTAACTTCATGTTTTAAATATATTTATTTTATTTTTTTTTTTAAGATATTAGGGAAACAGGAGGCAAAATGGGGATACAGGGCAAAATGTGTCTCACAATATGTACTGTGAATATATGTCCAAATGACGCTTTAATTAATTTAAAAAGACATTTCTGAAATCTCTTAAAACATTATTTTTTAATATTTTTATAAATGTTATATATGAATTAATTGTTAAAAACCATAGTTCGTTTCCGTTATATTTAATTTTTTTTTTGTAAATATTAATGAATTCTAAATAATAAAAATAAAGGCATAAATATTTTTTAAAATGGGGATGGATTATATATGGAATAAAAATATTTTAAAAATCTCTTTAACATAATACTTAATAATAATATTTTATTATTATCTAATTTTATTTTCGTAAAATTTGAATTTGAATAAGTGAGAATTTTCGCAAAATTTGAAAAGTAAATTAAAAATAATTTTTTTAACTCCATGTTTTAAATATATTTATTTTATTTTATTTTTTTAAAGATATTAGGGGAACAGGGGGCAAAATGGGGATACAGGGCAAAATGTAGTTAGATAAATAAGTATTTTGTCCCCTGTTCCCCTACTGCAACTCATAAAATATAATTTTTAATATTTTTTTTAAAACCATTGTTAGCCCCTATATATTTAATTATTTTCGTTTAAATATTTCATAATTCTAAGTATTTAATATATATAGAAAAAATAAATCAATAGGTACATATATTTTTTTTTTCGTGACAACAGATGGATTGAGTGGTGTTGGTAATTTCAAAATTTTGAAATTGAAAATGTTATATATTTGGAATTCCATATTTTAGATATAAATGTATTTACTAAAAGAAAAAAATCAATACCTATTGAAATTTTATTTTTACAAATAAAAACAATGT
Organism: Cetonia aurata; assembly: GCA_949128085.1. NCBI lineage: Eukaryota > Metazoa > Arthropoda > Insecta > Coleoptera > Scarabaeidae > Cetonia > Cetonia aurata. The sequence continues at coordinate 32,642,487 of OX421889.1, read as the reverse complement.
CCCCCTTTTTAATTTTTAAAATATCATATATTCAATTATTTTTATTAAATACGCCTGCATCTTAAAACATTTTTAATATATTATTAAAAAAAAAATGATTGATTCTTTTAGAGCATTAATTTTTTAAATCGGAAACCTTTTAATTAAATTTTATTTCTATTTAAAAGAAAAAGCAACCTACCTTTAATTTAACATCCAATTATATCCAAATTATCGGAAACGAAGTTACATATATCTAAAAATCACTTCCTTCAAGTGTTTAAACTAAACACACTTTTTTTTCTCCTCAAAAGAATATTTAAATAAATAAAATATTTATTAAATAAATGTCACTGATTCGCGCCAACTTTTTACGATTGTGCCGATACATGAACTACTAGCAGCGGTAGAACGCGTCATTTCATCCTCGAGTTGGGATCAGAACAAAATTTGAAAGTCGACTGCAAGACCTCTCCCAAAAGGCAATGCTGTTATATGAGTATCGAGTAGACACTATCTTGTGTAGGGTATAATTAACAGGTAGTCAATTCATAAATGTATTTCCTATGCGTATCTGTTTAACACAATAAGAAATTAGAACAATGTTACAAATCTTATATTACCATTTCTTTTTTTTTTAAATCCTGATAGACCTCTCTAAATAAAAATACCGATTCAATTACCCCCGAAAAGAATGTAATTGTCACTTTCGATTGTTTCGCAATACAAGCAAATAAATGGACACAACATAATGACACCTCTTAAGTACATGTAAAATCATAATTTACTATGTCGTAAAAGACACATAAAATTCGCACTTAATGGTGATTAGAGGTTTCTGCGGATGAATAGTACACTTATTAAATAAATATTCGGTTGGGGTTATTTGAAGAAAGAATATATAATATACCCATCTTTTAATTGTATACTTTTCATTATTCATTACCAACAGTTTTTACTGCAAATGAATGGGTGTTACGCAGAGTTAAGCGTTAGCTAATCTTCGTGTTTGTTTCAACACCTAGCACTTTATCGTAAAATGATAATAATTTGCTTAACTGTCCCCATGCGATGATGGCCAGATTTCTATATGTGCTTGCGAAATTGTGGTGAAATAAACTTTTTTGGATGTGTATTTTATGTGGAAATATTGATTGAAGATCTATGCAAAAAGATATTTCGTCACTATTGTTTGGGAAATTAATCGGGTTATTTGCTGTTGTTTTGAAATTGCAATTTTCAACTTGCAAAATCAAAATAAAAGGAATTTTCAAATTCTTTAAGAAAGAAAAAGGTAATTCCTACTCATATATTTAACACGTTGGGTTTCATACAAAGAGTAGATTAGCCCTAGTCTAAATAATAAACTTCTGTGGAATAAACAAGTGTATATGTTGTCACCGACAATCTACCACAGGATTGGAATGCAATAATATCGTCCTATCATGTGGAACATAATCTTTTGGAGATCAGTTTCATTTATTTATATATTTATTTCTAAATAATCACAAATAGAAATCAGAAAAATCAATTGAATCGTTTAGTATCAAAACATCTCAAATCCTCTTTAGTAAAATAACCAGAAATGACTAAAAACGGTTTACCTAACTTTTGGCAGTAGCTCCTTAATGCATGTTGCTTTGGTGAATTGTTTATAGTACCTGGTCAATAAATTGCAACAAATACAATATTTTGTGTTTATAATGGACCTACAATTTTGAAAATGATAATGGAGTTAGTGGCGTTTGAAACCAACCGTTGGATTTAATGGAATTTGAAAATGAATAAAGTGGTTGAAAATAAAATTATGAGATCGTAAACAACTTTTATATTGTAGACTATTTTGAGACGTATATAAGCAGGATGCAGGATATACTGAAACTTCAATAACAGGGGGAGTCCCCATGGACACTACACTTTTTTTTATCGAGTTTATACGTAAACAAATATCCAAACTAGTTGGTAATTAATTTTTTTATGAATATATGTATTATGATCCCTGATTTTTTTTATTTCTTTTTGAAAAAAAAAACCGCTGTCGAGAAAATCGACCTCCACAAATTACAAAGGCTCTTTTGTATTCGGATAGATGTAAACATCTTTAAATAATGACACGTCTGTAAAAATATGTTCCCTAGCAATTAATTGTCAATAAATTATTAAAAATTTAAAAAAATAATACTCTTAATGTACTCGTAATTGAAAAAAAAATTAAATTCTGTAAAATGAAAATTCACAAATTAATATTTACTATATAGCGCCATACTTTTCTGGATATTAACTAATTTATAACGAACAGTAGAAATTATTCCTTGTAAGAACCACCTTGAGGTACAAAAAACGAATAAGTTAAAATGAATCTTACATAGAATAAAATTGAATTCTACAATAAAGAAAGGCTTTTATTTATGTGTTGTGTTGTATATACAACATGCTATAGAGAAGTATATAATATAATATAAAGTAGTCAAACCCATTTTGTGAAACCAATAGTATTTCAATTAAGATTCTAATTTTTAAACGTAATAAAAAGCCGCTTTTAGATGCAAAGTCCAGGATCACCGAGGTTCTTTCAATCGAGTAAATGTGTTTGCGCATAAGATAAGGATGATAACACACTGATACCTATTAAATATTTTGCTCATTGTCAGGTCAGATCTTTGGCCAAGGTTTCGAAATATTTGGTTATATACTCATGTATTCCTTATTATAGACTTGTCCTACCGCCCGTTTTTTTTTTTTTTTTAACTATCCGGCGTAAAATATTTACCGGCACTTCTTATATGTACATCTGCCACTTGGCGTTTCTTGCAATTTGAGATGCACCAGAAGGAAGAACATTTAGTAGGCATTCTATTGCTGTTGTAGTAGTCCTCATTCAATAGGTTTAATCTAACCTAGTATGCTGTTGCTTCTTTGTTTACCACAGCTAAACATGCGTAAGCGATCATCGAGTCTGAGCAAAACATCATATTTCGTCTTAAAACCCAAGTCCTCTCTCACGGATTCTTTTAGATAACATGAGTGTTATCTATGGCTTGGTTTTAATTCTTTGAAGCTGTCGATTCCAAGTAAACTTGGGAGTCAAGAATGACACCAAAGTATTTCACTTCTTCGGATGACTTTATTCTAAAATTGAAAATAAAGCCTTTACTGCCAAATTATTTAGTGTATGTATCTCACTTTTTTCTATAATTTTAGAGCTAGTAAAAAAATTTGGATTGTGCGAGTTGAAAACCGTTCTGCTTTTTGTCGGGCATTGAGTTGTAGAGATGGGTAGCAACCGTATAATTCGTATCTTTGATACGAATCTTATCTGGGAGTCAGATAGTACCATAGAGATGATAGAGTGCTGATATTGAATTCAAAACTGCCATGACTTGATAGTAAATAAAAGTCGTTAGGAAGTTTTCTTCTTGTGGAATCTTGTTTCCTGTCAAGGCCATTACTTTCTGAATTTATTTTTCGGTGAACTGGCAAATATATCGTACCGCCTTTGATGGGCAAATTATTTGACCTAAGAAATAGTGAAGAAAATTTAAAGAAATATATATGTTATACATCATTTATTTACCTCTACCCTTTATTTTGAGGAATATCCAGTAATTCTAAATAAAAATATACTTTTTTAGATTTTCTTTGTCCGAATTCAATGTTGGAATAACTTCCTCTTTAATTCGCAGAATCTGTCCCGTTCTATCAAAATTTTTTTCGAGGAAATATAGTGAACAAACATATGCACCCTTACTTTTGCAGGGATTTATGGTACCCTCTGTAACAGTAATCCACACAACAATGTCTGGGCATTCTACAAAAAATTATTTCACATAGAAACACTAAGTGTTATCATAATTTCAGAATATTTTTAAGCTATGGCATTATTCTGCAACTTACATACGAAAAGTTAGTTCTCCGTCATCTTTGTAACTTTTGCAAATACTTTCTAAAGAAAACTAACGTAAGCATGACGCTACATGAAACATGACGCATATAATGACGTCTGTGTTCCAAGATGTCCTTTAGTCTTTTGATGGTGCGCCGTAGCGATGCGCATACGGTTCATTGGCAGTCTATCAGCTCTGTGGATAGTACGAAGTACGAATCCCAACTGCATCTTTTAAAATGTACATTCTCCGATATGAAACACCATAAAAAAGATGGTACGGTACAATTCATTTTTTTAAAGGGAACATTCTGTATATTTTTATATTATGAAAGATCGCACTTCATTCATCCCCAAATTATCAAAGTACATTATTGATTTTGTTATTTTATCAGTTACAACTGTTGTTTCTGTTAAAAAATTGAAGAATACGTATCACGGAGAAACTTTTCCTACATCCAAACGTTTTCAAATTTAACATTAAAATTTGTAGTGTGTGGATTGGCTAAAATTACATACATAGATAAAGTTGTCAATAAATTATTTTAATCACTACTAGTAGTACTATTTCGTTTACCATTCTCAAAATGATTTTTCTCGATTTTTTTAATGGAACACCTGCCTTGTATAGAGTAACTAAAAGCACAGGCAGAATGACGCTTTGTTGCATCAATCCATATATATATATATTGCCTATATCTATGTTTAGCGATTTCTTCTCTTGTTCTATTTTAAAATAAATTTTTAAGTGGATTAATTTAAATGAAAAGAAACAATAGTTGTTTCTTTGTAAGAAAAGACATTACTAACAAAATTTATTGCAACGTAAAAGCGAAAATGAAATATCAGCATATGTATTATTACAAGTAATATACAGTAAAGCTAACTTAAATCTAAAGTAAAAGAATCCAAGGTAGCAGAAATGTTCAAAATGCCTTCGCCTTTGTTTCAATCAAACATTAATTCTATCAATGAAAGTTCTCTGACCTCAAGTTAAATCTTCAGATATTATTATCTTTCATAGAAATTACAAAAGTTTATATTTTATGTTGATGCAACACCAATTTAACAACTTCAAGAGTTCTATAAAACTATAATGTCTTCTAACGCACGATTTTTTTTTAATTGAAATTAATTCAGATCCTATTTTATCTGAAATTATTTTCCAAATCATATCTGAATATTGCATTTTTAATCCAATGAACATAAAAGTACATATTAGATATCTATGTTATTTGATGAATACTTGAATTACTTTTAAAAAAAATAATAAAATGTTAATACTCTTAGAAAATAGAAAATGTTGATTTACAATGACACAACACTATCTAACTGGACTATGCACATTTATGAAGCCTCCTACGTAATTTTTTTTAATATTTAAAATTAATTCAGGTACAATTTGACTTACAATTATTTTTAAAAAACTTTTATATTTTATTTTTTAAACAGAATTTATTTTGTTTATTTAATGAATCCCCTTAATACTTTATTTTTTCAAAACTATAACATCAAACTTATCAAATAAACCATCTGTTTTCATTAGATTTACAAAATTTTGATTTATTAAGTGTTGTAGAACCATTTCATTGAATTCCGCACAATGACGGCGTGCCATCGCCCACTTCACTAATTTTTTTTTAAATATTTAAACTTCTAAATTCCGGCCTAATTTTCCTGAAATTATTTTTATAAGCATACAAATTTAAATGCTTTTTTTTTATATTTTTTTAAAACAATGTAGATCTTATTTATTTCGTATATTTAAGGAACCCCCTTGGAATTTTATTTTCTCAGAAAAAAAAAACGTGAAATTGTCACCCTGTATATTCATTTTTCTTAATTAGAAATTACACATACTGTATCATCATTATTTTCCGTTGAAACACTAAAACAATTAATGTTTTACCATTTCTTCGATCCCCTTTGTGCTTATGTATTTCACACCGAATTCCTCGTCGTTCGAGGTTTCGATGTTTTGATGTTCGGTGCACGACTACCTTACCATCGGCGATGTTACATAATCTGGCCCTTTTCGCCGGCGCGCGGGTATCGGCCTTGGGCATTATCGGCCCGTCACCTTAAATCGGAATAAATTGAAACTTTTAGAAATGTATACGCTTTTTCCGTTTCTACAAATCAATCGCGATATTCCCATCGAGTTGTCGCCACCACCTTAGGTCCCACAAATTCCTTTTCTCCCCTATTAACAAAGCCTCCCTTCTAGAACCTATGTTAGATAGCAATTTTTCATTTTCAAGATATATAATATACTGTTTTATTTCGTATATTTAAAGAAGTCGCTTCCAATTTTATTTTCTCAGAAATATGATGTGTGACCCATGAAATAAACCGCTTCTTTACGCACAGCGATACAGTGTCAACGAAGAAATTCTTAAAAAAATCTACTCACTATTTGAGTAAAACCAAAGTATGTTAAACATTAAATATGTACAATGTTGGGATAATATTGAATTTGTAGATGATGAGACTTTACGTCTTCCTTTGTAAATTCATTGCGGTATTTCCAAAAAGAAATTTTATAGAAAAGAAATCCCCAGAAATAGTAAAGTCACAACTCAAATATACAATTTAATAAACTTGCTGTGACAATAATGTTTAAACATTAGGTTGAAGTGTTAGAATTTGCTCTTTCGAAGTAAATGGAAAAAGTATCTTTTTAATTATATTATTTATTTAAAATAAAACATTACTACAAACGCAATATTGTTTCATTAAATAGGAGTTCAAATTATGTATGTGTATAAGTTTCAAGGAAATTAGTATCTATTTAACATTTAATTTAACCTTAGACATCTTAATTGGTAGAAATTTAAACCTACTAATTAATTTAAGGAACACTTACTTTATTTGGTTCATACATCTCTGATCCGTGTACACTATATTCATTATTTTCGAAAACACGAATATTCGTGGCTTAAATATCAAACGGAGCATTTCAAATTTTCACTAAATTTCATGGCTGTTACGTTACCCTACATTTGATAGTTGAAAAACTGTAATATAAACTACATATTTATGGCGAACAACAAAAATATGCGAAGTAAGTACTAATCATGACAAAGACCTTGTAGGTGAATTTAATACGAGCACTAATGAAAATTGGAAAGATGCTTCGAATGCGTATGTCCTCAGTTGATTTGGTAATTATTCTCGTTTTATTCAAGGTGCACGTAAATGGTATAAAGAATATATTATTTGGGAGAAATAGACTATCGCATTTGCATGTTATTACAGTGGAACCTAATTAAAACGACCTATCAAAATGTAGTGATAACTAATTTAATCTTGCTGGCATTATCAGATCATGTACGGTAGTGACACTTCTCGTGCGATTGCGAATTATCAACTTACTCCATCTCGCACGGTAGAAATGGCACATGCTACTTTCATTATTTTACCGTATAAACCTACTTTCACGCAAAACATTTTTCAGTTATATAAAAAGTCTTACTCCATTTAACAAGGAAACGTGTAAACGCAGAATAGTTTTACTCTCGCGGACTTTGATTAAACAATGTGTGAAAATGATTCTGTAAGTGATCTCAAATCGAAACAAAATTGCCCTAATAGATTTTATTAAGATAAATAACAAATAACTGTAGAAATATTAACATAAAACTTTTGTTTCGTAATATTGAATCATTAGTCACGTGTATGTACATTTATAGATACTTATTTGAAGTGCGGTTTAAATTGTCATAAAATAAAATAGATTTTATGTAATATTTAATTAAAGTAAATATCTATATATATATATACAGTGAAACCTATGCGAAATGAACATATAAAATAAAAAGCAAACAATATTAAAACTTCATATAATATCTTTTAATTATTTTCACATTACAGAATTAGTACATAAATAATTTAAAATTAATTAAATTTAAAAACTCGTTTCTTAAAAAATATCTAATGCCAGGTCCATACAACATGCCCAACCAATAAATAAATGGTTATAACGCAAGTCGTCGACAACATTATCGGGGTTCCAATTCTAGAATAAATAAAAATAATGTATTTTTTTTATTTATTTATTTAAATTCAATACTTACTTCATGAAATGCATAAATGATAATTTGTATCCGTGCTGTTCGGCAACCCCAGCACATACTATATTGGAAGAAGATCCAAATAGGGTACCGTTGCCTAGAATTTAATTGTTTATTTTATTATTTTTAATTAAATAAAGTAACTGACCCCCTAGGCAGGCCCCAAACGACAAAGCCCAAATCAGCGGTTGTAATGGCAGGCCTAATTCGGGATTATCCGCCAATCCCGTAGCTATCCTGATCATCATTGTGGTTAGGGGGATGTTGTCAACAAAAGCGGAAGCCGCAGCGGATACCCACAGGATTAATAAAATCGCTACGGCTAACCTGGATTCTTGTCCCACTGACATTATAATGTTATGGGTTTGGTTGCCAATCCAATCGATTAAACCCAATCTGGCAAGGGCTTCCATCAAAATAAATAATGATGCGAAAAATAATAGGGTGCCCCATTCGACTTTTCCGACTATTGCGTCTATGTCTTCTTTTCCGCTTAAGATTAGTAGTAATAAAGCCCCTAAAAATGCCGTCCATGCCAATCCAAGGTTTTCTAAAATTATTAATAAATAAAAAATACTTTTTATATTTTTTTTAAGCAACAGGCATTAAGCAAATGCTATAAGTGGATGCAAAATTATTTTTATTGTTTTTAATATTAATACGGTTTTTTTTTTAATTATAAATAAATAAAAAATCATTGTAGGTAATTAATTTTTTTGTAGTAATAGGGCCCCCAAAAATGCTATCTAAAATTGCACACAGATGTAGAATATTTTTTTATAATTTTTTTTGTTTACAATAGCAATGGGGCTCCCAAAAATGCTGCCCAAGTCAATCGGAGGATTTCTAAAATTATAATTTAATAGAAAATAATTTTTACTACTTTTTTTGTAGCCCCCTCCCTTCCCCTCCCCCCAAATACTGGCAACACCAACCGGACATTTTCTAAAATTATAAATAAATAAAAATTATTTTATAGTAAATTCTTTGTTACAATAAAGCCTCAAAAGATGCTAACTGTGCTATACGAAGTTTTTTAAAATTATAAATAATAAAAAATAATTTTAATTAATTCTTTTGTAGTAATAACAATACTTCCCACAATGAAAGATTTTCTAAAATTAAAAATTCATAAAAAATAATTTTGATTTTATTTATTTATTTTTTTTGTAGCAATGGTACACCTGAAAACGTGCTATCCGATGTTTTCAAACATTATAAATTTAGGACGAATACTTTTAATTAATTTTTGTATGTGTTTTAAAGTTATCAATGTTTATTAATTTTTTCGTAAAAAATAATTTCACAATTTTTTTTGCTTTTGTGAAAAAAATTAAAAAAAAAAGCATTCAATTGAGATTTTAATTTTAAAAATATAAGAGGAAAAATAAAAAAAAAATATTCCGATACCGGGAATCGAACCCGAGCCTCCTGGGTGAAAGCCAGGTATCCTAGCCACTAGACCATATCGGAGTATACGAAACAAGAGTTTTAAAAGGTGATAAAAATACTGCTATTATTTATTAATCCTGAAATTTGGTAAAAATATAATTTTTACACCAATTTTAAGAATCAGGTATTATATTTATATCATATTAATATTATACTGTGTGTAAATCCAAGGTATTATATATTTAGTAGTAGTAATAGCATTTATCTATGACAATTCAAAGAATATTGACATTATCATAAAAAAAAATTATAAAAAATACAAAACAAGTACTAAAACGTTCGTTGTAGTTCCACGTATTAATAGTTATAGGACCTTCAAGAAAATCCAGAGGAAATTCATTTTTACGATTACAAATATATAGACAGGTCTGAGGCAAAATTTTGTATTCCATAAACAATGATCTACAAGAGTGTGCATCACTAACTCTTAATTATTCTTCTAAACATTCGTTTCTGAGAGATAAAAACATTCCTAGCAAGTGTAGAACTACCCCACATGCATATACCATAACGCAAATGTGACTCAACATGCGTGTAGTAGACGGAAAGTAATTGATGTTTTTCTAAGAAATGTCTCAAGTTCATAATCAAATAAGTTACAGAGCTAAATTTCGAATAGTTTGTTACAGTACATCACCACCAATAGTCAATGCTAAAGGTTGAACATCATTTTGCCAATTATGAAATTATACAAAAATGTTAAAAGACAGTCATGACAATTAAAATAATTCGCAGTATTAATTATTGCGTCTCCACAGACCTTTAACCTATCCTTATTACTACCAGTGATTAAAGAAAAGTCATCAGCATATGCAACATGTTGTACGCCATCAGAACTCAAATCAAAATCTGCAACATACAGCAAAAAGAGCACAGTCCAGTCTTGATGTACTCGAACACCAATCTTTAAAGGTGCTGGATTAATATTAAAATTCACATTACTAACAAGAGAAGGCAAAGAAACAATTTGATTACGGTCTAAGAGATAAGATTCTAACCCCGAAGTCATGCAACTGGTTTAATAACATGTAAAACTTTTTTGACAATAAAAGCCGGTATTTCATCCGGACCTGATGATTTCTTATTTCTTAAGCTATTCGTCAATACCCCAAGCAACTCTTCTTCAGCAAAGAATGAGTATTATAAAGGGTTCTCCAATAAGAGGTGTTATTTTGAATAGCCCGCTATTTCGGTAGATGTCACTTTTGAAGCTGTCATTTTTTGACATTTGACAAGTAGAAACTACGCCATTAATAAAAATGGAACGATACACGCTTCAACAACGCATTGAAATTATTAAAATTCACTATACAAATGGTGAAAATTTGGCAGAGACGGTTCGTAAAACTCGAACATTTTTGGGTCGTCGTGAAGCACCTTGTCGGACCGCAATACAGAAATTGGTGGAAAAATTCGAGCTGTCGGGACAACTTAGTGATGTGAAGAATAAAACCCGTGCACGTCGCTCAAGAACAGCCGAGAATATTGCTGCTGTAGCCGAAAGTGTTGAAGAAAACCCAGGTTTGTCCATTCCTCGTCGTTCTTTGGAATTACGCATTCCACAAACGTCATTACACCGTATTTTGCAAAAAGATTTGGGTCTTAAGGCTTATACAGTTCAGTTAACACAAGAACTCAAGCCGGCCGATCATCAACAACGTCGTGTCTTTGCTGATTGGGTCGTTGAAATGCATGAAAATGATCCGGAATTCCGTCGAAAAATCATCTTTAGTGATGAGGCCCATTTCCACCTCGGTGGCTTCGTCAACAAGCAAAATTGTCGCATCTGGGGCTCGGAAAACCCAAGAGTTATTGTTAACACTCTCTATCCTCAACGTGTGACTGTTTTGTGCGGTTTATGGTCCGGCGGAGTCATTGGACCTTACTTTTTCGAAAATGAGGCTGGAGCAACAGTTACGGTGACTGGATTGCGCTATCGAGAGATGATTAATGATTTTTTATGGCCGGAATTGGATGGTATTGATCTGGACAACGTTTACTTTCAACAAGACGGCGCTACGTGCCACACAAGCAACGAAACCATTGATCTTTTACGGGAAAAGTTTCCGGACCGTGTTATCTCTCGAAGAGGTGATCACAATTGGCCACCGAGATCTTGTGATTTAACACCTTGCGACTTCTTCCTTTGGGGCCACGTGAAAGAGAAGGTCTACGCCAACAGCCCAGCGTCGATTCAAGACCTCAAAGATGGAATTCGTGAGGCTATCGAGAACATAGGGCAGCCACTTTGCGATTTGGTTATGGAAAATTTCATGAAAAGGATATGGTCCTGTAGGCGTGGTCGTGGTGGTCATTTGTCTGATGTTATTTTCCACTATTAACGGCATACGTTCCTCTTTATAATGAAATAAACATCCGAACATTTATATTAAAAAACGGCATTTTTCTTTGAATATCAAAATAACAGCTCTTATTGGAAAACCCTTTATTTAGCGTGATATGAATATTCTCTGATTGTCATCACATTTTTTTTTTCCTCAGAACTATGATGTTTACTAAACATTTATAAGACAATGACTTACCAATTCCTGGAACTGAATGCAGAAAGAAAGCTATTATAACAAAACACATTGTAATACTGGATTTTATCAACAAGCTTTTGTCTCTGATATGATACTAAAACAAATTTTAAATTAAATTAAAAAAAAATTGTTGTCAAAAGTTTCTAAATCAAACATACCTGTTCCTCCAAATCTTGGATGTTCATGGTACCTTCGGTAATGGAATTGGTCATACAGTTAGTTTTATCATTCAATCTCCCCAACAGGCTGGTAGTTCTTTTCATCAAAGACTTCTTGACTATAGTCTCTTCTTTGCTGTAACTCCCCATAGAAGCGGCGGCTCTTTTCCATACCTCGATCTCTCTCTTCAAATCTGTAATGAAGTCTACAATCGTACTAATGTGTGAGAATAGAATTGCTATAGACCTTGAACATCGTTTGGTTCGTCGCATCTTAAATCTTCAGTATTGTAGAGCAAACGTAATTGTATGTAAACCACGATTAGGCAGAAAGCAACTCCGACGCCCATGTGCATGGTGAAGGTACTGAAATTTACGCCCTGAAATTTTGGATCTGTCAGGAAAAATAATTTTATTTGGTTAGAATATCCATACCGATTTAATAACAGCTGGATTTGACGCTATAATCACATTGGGGGGATCACCTATTGGGGTTATTGCGCCTCCTACGTTGGAATATAGAATCATGCTGATCAAAACTGGAACTGGGTTTACTCGCACCATTTCGCATAATCTAAATCCAGAGATAATTTTTTTTATTAAAAAAAAGGAATTAAATGAAATTCTACCTTATGGTAACAGGAGTCATCAAAAGTGCTGTTGTTACATTATCCAGAAAACAAGATAGGATTGCTGTGAAGAAACATAAAGTGTTGACCAAACTCCAAACTCGTCCTCTGGCTATCTAAAAGAATTAAATTTAAAATAGAATTTTTCGGTTTTCAAACAATAGATGAACTTCGAAACCTTATATGCAAACACTGCTAAGAAATCGAAAATTCCAGTTTCTCCAAAGATAGCGACTAAAGTCATCATGGAGAATAACAGCAGTAAAGTCTCGATGTCTATCCAAGAAATTAATTCTGCCGTGGTTGGTCTAGCGTTTAGAGCAGCTAAAACAGCTATAGAGATCGTACTGGCTATGATGGAAGCTAATGTTTTATGGACGATCTATAATTTCTGGTTATTTTCTGGTGTTTTTAATCACGAAACTATTTTCTTACCTCGAATATTATGAGGACGTATAAAAATACTAAAATACCAGCAGCGTAAATGACCCCAACGTGCCTGTCTATGGGATCAACATCATAGGTTAACGACACGGGGAAATTGGACTTCAAATTCGTCTTTAGATTGATCTTCAGATAGCAGTGGCGTTGATAATCGCAGCTGATTGGGTCTAAGTTGAAATGTTCCTCTTTAGAGATTTCGGGAACTACTCCAATTAATTTTTCCGATACTAGAGGTATTTTACGATATTCAGAAACGTTCTAGAAGCAAAATATATATTGCAGACGGACTGTATTAGTAGATCTATTGCAAATTTTCTAATAATAATCTGTATTATATTTATGTGTCAATTTTTTGGAGTATATTTTCATTAAAATATTAAATAAAAATATTTGTAGAAGTAAGCTTTTACCGATTTAATGGGATCGTATAGATAGATAGATAGATAAGATAGATAGATAGATATATAGAATTTTTTCATCCAAGCGACACAAAAAGTGTATAGGACAAGTCAAGAAAAAGAAAATAAAAATATATATACATATATCTAAAATACAATAGTTCCAAAAAAAAAAAAAACAATTATTTAAAAAGTGCGACAAACTCTTCCACGGAGTAGACGCAGCGCCGAAACAACAAGGAGCGCACCCGTCTCTTAAAGAGTTTTTCATTATTCAAGGACACTATTTCGGGTGGTAGTAAATTGAAAAGTGTCAACCCAGCTGAGGTTGGGGATCTTTTTGTTACGTTGAGCCTATTGAAGGGTATACTATATTTGCTTTTTTGTCTCGTATCATATGAATGTAAGTCACCAATCCTGACAAAGGCCTCCTTATTTGTGAAAATGTGCATCAAAAGTTCTAGTATATACACACTAGGCAAGGGCAAGATATTAAATTTGATGAAATATGGCCGACAAGAGTCTGTACTTTTAATATTTGCCATGCACCGAATAACACGCTTCTGAGCCAGAAAGACTTCGTTTGATGAAACTGCCGCGCCCCAGAATACAATCCCGTACTGGATAACACTGTGCACCCGACCATAATAAAAGCTAAGTAAGTAATTAAAGTCTATTATATGTTTTAAATTTCTAATTTGGAAACATGCCGAATTGATTTTCTTAACTAAAGCGAGACAATGATTTTTCCAACTCAAATTTTCATCAATATTTAAGCCCAAAAATTTTACGGAAGTTTTTCGTTCGAAATCAAAACCATTAATCTGTACATTATCATTAGAAACTGACTTATTTTTAGAGTTAGAAGGACGGAAACGCATATAATTGGTTTTAGATAGGTTCATGCATAGTTTATTGATGTTAAACCACCGACCCAGGTCATCCAGAAGTCTCTCTGCCCTTTTACATACGTCCCTAGTATCCGCACCGGTTACCACAGCAGAGGTGTCGTCTGCGTAAATGATCAAAGTATAATGCACAAAGTTTACAAAATCGTTGATAAACAGGATGAAGAGAATTGGACCCAAGATTGAGCCTTGGGGCTAATATTGTCGCTACGATAAACGAACCTACTAGGTACAACAATTGTATCGATAATATCGGTGTTGATAGGTCTATATCGTGTTTTGAGAGTAGAGTTGTATGTACATAATGGTATCTCCGATTATTCAGCGCAAAAATTACAGTGTATATTTGAGAAAGAAAAATTTACCCCATCATATATCACATACAAACAACAACCTGTTAACAATAAAAAGTACATTTTACATTTCCGCCATCTATTACAAAATGATAATTTGTGAGATGTTTTAGGAGCAGATAACTTAGAGAAGCAATATCAAAATTTCATATACAAAATAAATAAGAATTATGAAATAGCGTTTCCAACTACAGTAGTACCCCTATATCCGCGGGAGTTTGGTTCTGTGTTAGAGTAGGCTCCCGGAAGGAAAGTAGATGTGTTGAGGGGAACTACGTAATTCTCTTGGTGAAAATGTGATGTATGATTATGTTTTTAAGGATGATAAACGTTTAGTCACTTATCTTTTATCTTGTTTAGCATTCAGACGTTCTTTTCATTATGGTTCAACAGAATTATTAAGGTTATTTTAATAATTCAAATTTTAAAATTTATTATTGAAATACAAAATGTATAATTGTTTCTGATTTAAATTGGGATTTTTGTTTTCAGTAATATTACGGAAATTATAATTAAACTTGAATCAGTTGTAAAGCATTTTGGTAAGTATAGAAAAATATTTAAACATTCTGCAAAATATTAATTAGAGGGCAAAAAGGAACGTGTTGGCATATTACAGATTTTAACGGATTTTATTTCTTAAGAAATTCAAGGTGAATAAAAATAAGTCAAACTAATAGTGAAATAAAGTATATTTTACATGAAAATTCAATAAAAATAATAAATAATTGGTCCGCTGGGCCTATAGGGGTAAACGCGTAAATCTTTTCCGAAATTTCGATATTTCACGATTTTCGGTAACGAAGCGACAATTCCCAAGGCCGATGCCCGCGCGCCGGCGAGATGGATTATGTAATATTGCAGGTAGTCGTGCACCGAACATCAAAACATCGAAACCTTGAACGACGACGAATTTGATGTGAAATAAGCACAAAGGGGATCGAAGATTTCTTTCGTACCTAATTTCTCATATGTCAGTAATTATATTACTACCAAGCAACTATTTACGTTTTACATGTAACTATGTGGATGTATGAAAAATCCCCGTCGTAAGATCTCTTGGGATGGCTTTATGTATGTCAGAAAGAATTTTTTTTTTTTATTAATGTTTAAATTAAATAAAGAAATCAATTATGTTCTCTCCTTTTCAATTTTATTGATAGTTTTATTCTTTGTTGTTATTTCACTCTATAACGCTGAAATTAACAAAAAAACAAACACATTTAGATGCTACTCCGAGCATTGACCGAAACTACAGACCTATGTTTTACTTCTTAATATCAAGAATGTTAAGAGATTTAATATTAATACAATAATAATAGTATATTGGACAAAGGTTGCCGACGGGAGACGTCAGAACAAAAACTGTATGTCTTTCCACATTTGTGCAAAATAAAGCCGATACCACCCGATACAGATTACGAAACCTCTATTCAATATACAAAAAATTTCATGAGTCACAATCAGATAACTGGAGTTGGCGGTAATGCCGACAAAAACTTGTTATTACAATAAAAAGCCGATAAGAAGGAGCGTATAACATTTTGTCTTAATATTTTAAATACAGAATATACCAAAATACCGGTATTCATATTAGTTTAACATTATTGGTTTTGGTAAAGCAGGTCGGTATTGCAACCCCTAATCATATTGCTTAAATGTAATACTACTTAAACAATTTATTGGGGATTTCATAAACATTATAAGAATTATACCACCGCAGAAGTAAACCACAATTAACCAAGTTTTAAACGAATGCAATAAATAAACATTAGCTATTTCTAACTGACATATCCGTATTTGCCAAACTCACAATCACTTTTCGCGTTTCAACTTTTGAATCACTTTGGCCTAACCTTCTGCCCATGAGTAGTTATTTAAACAAGGAAAAAGTATAAATTGTGCTAAAGTTGTATGCGAAATAGCGCAATGAACTTCACCCGCATATCTTTCTAAACCGCTACGAAGCAAATATAATACATAAATACGGGTAATTCACAGAAGAACGGAATAGTCGCAAGGCAAGGGGAAGGCGCGGGTGCTGGTAAACTTCCGAACGCACCCGAACAGCTCGCTGCGTTTAGACTACGCATTAGACCGAACATTTTGGGTGTCCGTGAGTGTACATACATAGGAAAGTGTACCCTATTTTTATCTAAGAATTTGAAACCTATTCTATGCTACAATGTAGTCTAAAAGGATGAAATTATTTATTTATTTATTTAAGATGTGGGGCACGTCCAATATATTCAATAAGATGTGTTATATCCGATATGGTCTAGTGGCTAGGATACCTGGCTTTCACCCAGGAGGCTCGGGTTCGATTCCCGGTATCGGAATTTTTTTTTATTTTAGTTTTAAAATTATAATTCACATACTTATTATGGATTTTTTTAGGACACTAAGTTACTTTTTTGAACTATTATGGACATATTTTATAATAATATTTTTGATTTATTAAAGGTAAATTTAAGGAAAGATTTTATTTGTTTTTTGGAAAATTAAAATAAAAACAAAAAATTAACAGCATTGCTAGAATACAAGAAATTTTTTTTTTCTTCAATACATATGGTTTGTGGACAAATTTATAGTTCATCATTTTATTTTTTAATCGAATGAATGAATGATTTATTAAGTCAGTAATCATTAAAGATATATTCTCACACATAAAGAAAATAAATTAAAACAAAGATAAGTTGTTTACGTCAAATAAACTTAAACGAGTTCAGAAATACGTTAAAAGATTTTAAAAAAAAAGTATACTAGTAGTGGATGTAACTAACTCATGCTTATCTCATCTGGCAACTCATTAAACATTTTCAGTCCAACAAAATTTGAGGAATTTCGTACAACATTGCACGGTACAGATATAAAAATTATTACCTGGTTGCTACGCTATGGATATCACATACATACTCTAAACCTAGTTTTATTTTGGTATATGTAAATTAAAATACATACCCCAAAGGATATATATATAGGGTTGCTCATTAGTACGTCAAAGTCCAATATAGTCTTTAAAAAATAAAACTGAAGGAATTTATTTTATGAAAAGTGGTACAGTAACCCAAAACGCACATTGATCCCTAAAATGGGGCACATTCAAAAAAAAAATTTTTTTAAATGAAACGCCCTATATATTTTTTGTGTTTTCTTATCTGCTTTAAATTGTGCTTTCAACGATCCCCGGGTTTTTTGTTTTGAGTCACGCATTGTTGAGCGAAAATTAAAAAAAAAATGGTCGTGATAAGGTTTACCATACTAATTCCATGCGACAGTATTACGATTAGCTAAGACAAAATTACTTAATAAGTATGCAGCCAAGGGATGTGTTGAACATACAAAATCATTAAACATTAATTTTGTTATACAGGCTATTTGTTACGATCCAGCCAATTTGGCGATTTTTAAAGAGCATTTACTGAGTTTTTTCAAATGGAACACCCCGTATATTATTAAATTTTTTGAATGGCCCGTTAATTGCGCTTAATTTTTATTAATAATGTCCTATACCCAAACCCAATAATTTCAAAGTTATTTTCAATTTTTCATTACAAACCGCTAATTATTTGTTTTCGATTCGATCATGTACCGAGCAAACGCTTTGACAAACAAAAACAAATAAACGACAAAAGGTATCAAACTGTAATTTCGTTAAAGGTAATATTTACAATAAATTCTCAAAGTGACCTCCATTTTGATTAGAACACATTTGCAACCTTGACAGAAAGGACCTATTTACGTGTTGTAACATCTCAATGGAAACTGTTTCAAAAGCATGTATTATACGTTGGCTCATATCGTCTGCTGTAGTTGGAAGTGTCAGGTATACAATACCTTTTATGTATCCCCATAGAAAAAATCAAGTTTCGTTAAATCTGGCGATCTAGGTGGCCAACTAATAGGACTACCGCGGCCGACCCATCTATCTTCGAATACTTGATTCAAATGTTGTCGGACATCTAGTGCAAAATGTGTTGGAGCACCGTCGTGCTGGAACCACATATTTTCCCTTAGAACTGGAGGAACGTTTTGCAGAAGCTGAAGCAAATCATGTTGCAAGAAATTCAAATATTGTGCGCCATTCAGATGTCCATTAAAAAAATGTGGTCCAATTATAAAATTACCCATAATACCACCCCAAACATTTACAGTCCATCGCCTCCGCTTATTAACCGCTCTTAATATTCTTGGGTTTTCTGTTGCATAAGTATGAATATTATGACGGTTTGGGCTATCAGTCTGAGTAAAGGTGGATTCTTCAGTAAACAATACTTTTTGAAAGAAGTTAGGTGTTACCCTTTCAATTTCTAATTCCCATTCGCAAAATGTCCTTCTAGTATCTAAATCAGGCGCCAACAGTTCTTGATAAAAAGATATACTGTAGTCATGATATTTATAATTTTTTAAAATCTTGCTAACAGTAGATCGTGGTACATTAGTTTCTGTTGCTATTTTAGTCGAACTAGTAGAGGGCTTCTCAATTACTGATAACACGACATTCAATTTACCTTCGTCATTTGCCCTCTTTCCCCTTTCACACTTTTCATAACTCACATTTCCTGTTCAAACGAATCTTTCCTTAAGTCTTTCCAAACTTGTAACTGAAGGTTGTCTTCTGTCAGGATATGTTTGCGCATAAATTCGCTGAGGTAATAAACATTTTTTTGGGCAGACCCCATAATAAAAATCGTGTCAACGAGTTCGTTTCTTTCAAACTGCATATTGACTTAACTAAAAATCGTAATAATAATATGTGACAAATAACAAGTGTGCAAGAAAACTACGTACCAACTAATCCAATTAATAAATAATACAATGACAATACAGGCAGAAATTTAAGAAATCACTAATGCCTAAGTAACAGCAATAATTAAGATTTGACACATTTGCCACTTTTTGTTTTTGTTTGTCAAAGCGTGCGGCCGATAGGTAGGTACACTAGATCCAATAGAAAACAAATAATTCGCGGTTTCCAATGAAAAATTGAAAATAACTTTGAAATTATCGGGTTTGGGTATAGGACATTATTAACAAAAATTAAGCGCAATTAACGGGCCATTCCAAAAATTTAATAATATATGTTCCATTTGAAAAAAATTTAGGAAACGCTCATTGACAATCGCCAAATTGTAACAAATACCCTGTATAATAAAATTAATGTTTAATCATTTTGTACGTTCAACATATCCCTTGGCTGCATACTTACTAAATAATTTTGTCTTAGCTAATCATAATACTGTCGCATGGAACGAGTATGTAAACCTTCCCACGACCATTTTTTTTTTAAATTTTCGTTAATAACTCAACAATGCGTCACTCAAAACTAAAAACCAGGGGATCGTTGAAAACACAATTTAAAGCAGAGAAGAAAACACAAAAGATATACAGGGCGTTTCGTTTAAAAAAAATTTTTTTTAATGTGCCTCGCTTTAGGGCATTACCCTGTATATTTCGAGAATCAACTGAGGCATGATTTAATTGAATATTTTATTTATTTTTTGAGGAACTATTTTTTCAAATTTTAAATTTTTAAAAAAGAATAATTATAATTTATTTATTATATTATGTATTAATAAAAAAAAAAATTAGAGGGAAGTACTTACTTTTATCGCCAAAATATTCTTGGAATGCAAACTAGTCAAATTATGCGTTTTTTCAACAGCTATCACAACCTGTATCCAAACAGACATCCATTTGTCGGATAAATTTGCGTAATAATCAGGTAAAATCGCCCCCTCTAGCGTTAATAAAATTGCACCCTGTTTTGGAGCATCAGATATCAAATAACCTACATAGAAAATACACTTTTAGAAAAGAAATTAATATTTCTTTTCGCTCACCTTTAACTGCACCTTCAGAAACGCTCAATTGATGCACATTTTTTATTTTTACCCCCTTAGTCATCATCATGAAACAACAGACGATCCAGATTAATACTAATACGCCTATTTTCAAATAACTTAAATAATTTTTAATATGTAAGAGATGTTTTAACTCCGTTTTTGTTGATCTAAAATGTATTTAAAACCTTCTAAATTAATTTTTCAAATTTATATTGTGCTATTACAAATTAATCTTGTTGGCAAATACATCGTCTTCCAACGAATTGGGGGTTGTTTCCTCCGAGGGGCCACGCAAGTTTATCCTAACGCACTTTTCATCATTGCAACAGCGTTCTTCTTGTGGTGTTAACGGATCTATTTTTTCACAGCTGATTTTTGATTAAATAAATTTATATAAACCGATATGTATATAATGTTTTACTAACCCGTATTTTGTGTAACTATTCCCAGTTAGTAGTGACTGCATTTCATCAACGGTATACACACAATTCCGCACACTGTTCTTGCAACGAAACATGTTAAATTTACACCGAACTGAAGAAATTCAACAAACAGAAATACTATTCAATGTGTGATGTTTACGACTATTGATCACTTTTTATCAGGAGGCGGACAAAAACATTCCATATATGTACTTTACTATAAATAAAGTGTACGTTTTGTTTAAGTACTTTCTGTATACAGATGTAAATATGGAAAGTGGAACTAAACAAACTTGAACATGGCAGAAATTGATAATATTATAGCAATAAATTCTTGATTGATCGATCATTTTAAAAGAAATCGGGTCATCATATGTAAGACAAGGATTAACATTTAACAATAAAAAGTACACGAATAGGTACAACAAACTGAGTATTTTTGAAATTCCGAAATGTGGATAATTAATCTATAAGAGCAGTTCGTAATGGAAATGTTTATGATTGAAAGTATATTGTGATAAAAAACTTTAACCTTTTCAAATATGTACACACGTAATACCGAGATTGTTGACGTGCAATATACAATATGTGTAGATTTGGTTTGCTATAGTAGAAGTTGTTTATTTAGGCGAACTTATCAAAAATTGCTGTAAATATTTGTCTTTTAAAAAGTCAAATATTATTTCTGATATGAATACAACAATACAAGGAAGTGTAACAGAATAGTTTCTTTACAAAAGCAAGATATATTTGTTTATTGTGTACCGAGTGTTCATTTGGAAACTTTCCAAATAGCCGGGTAAATAAGCAGGTGATTTTTGGCGGGAAATAGGGGCATATATTTGACCCCCTAGAAGTGGCCTACAGCCACATTTTCAACTCTGAATATTGAACGATCTTCGAGTAAAAAACTAAAAACCAAATTTTTGTTTGTCCACTGCGAGTGCATTTCCACCAAGCAGAGATGATCCAGCAGTGGCGGCTCGTGACGTTTTGTTCAAGGGAGGCTACTGTAGCCTAAGTAACCCTTCTCAGTCAATAAATTATATTTTTATAGTTATTAAGTGTGTAAGTGTAGAATAAAAATTGAAAAAAAAATAGATTAAAATAAAATATAAATTATTGTCTAGCAAGAACCACCTAGAGGAGAGTGAAATCTTGCCTGGATAGGAAAATGGATGAGGTGATAGGTAAAAAGGTAATAAAAACGTAATAATAAACCAAAAATAAACTCTAAAAGCAATAACAATTAAATTAGAAAAGAAAATTGTAGATTCTTTGTTTATATTACAAGCTTTATTCAAAACTAAATTTAAGGCATGATGATGAAAATGTACAGAAAGAGCTTGAGGTGCAATTGTTTTTTTTTTTTACTTTGTAAACCATTTAAATGCCCTGCCATAAACCTAAAACCACGATTTTGTCGGTTGCCGTCATTAGATACTACAGATAAATTAGGCCGTGGTTTCTCAATGTTTTGTACGATGTGTAATTTCGTCTCTATGTTTAAACAACTAAAAGAATTTCTTACCAACCAGTGGACAATATCTTGGCAAATTCTAATTTCGTTCATTTTATCCATTTTGTGTGCGTAACCTAACAAAAATCACCCAACGTTTCTTAAGTTATTAGTACTGGGAGCTGGGAGTCGCATGGGCAGTTGTGTAGCAACGTTTTACAACCGATAACGCAACATGCCGATCGGGTAGGATCTCACCGCGGCGGCAAGCCTCCAACCATACGTATTCGCCGTATAAAGTGCACGTGCACTTACGGAGACACATTGCTTTCGGCCATGGCATTAATCATCGGTGCGGAGCCAAATCTGTGGCTTTGTTTAATTTTTAAATTAAGTAATGAATAAATATACTATTGATTATATATTTTTTTGCAAAATTGCTTTATTTTAGTATATAACCGATGCTTAAACATTATTTTAATATATAATAAGCGCTACTTATTTTATTAAAAATAATAGGGGAGGCTTAGCCTCCGTAGCCTCCGCTGACGAGCCGCCACTGTGATCCAGCAGTACAAATTAGAGGACTCTACGAATCTCCAAGCTTACCTTGGTGACCTTGGCTATCGACTGTTTTACCACACAATTCGATCAAATTAAACTGTTCGGATTTTCAGATAAGGAAATCCGTATTTATACCGGGCTTACATGGGAGAATATTACTGAGCAAATATGATAACATCAATTAAGCAAAGTTCAAATCGTCTTTCAACTTCCGACTTCTCAGTATCAGTTATTCAAGCTTTTATTGCAGCGGCAAATAGAAGTGATCTTAGAAAAAAACATACTACGACTCTTGCAAAAGACCTGCATAATGCTAGTAATAAGCTCTTGTTAATTTGTGATGGTACATATGAACGTCATCAAAAAAGTTCAAAAAATTTCAACGAAAATCATTTTCTGGGCAAAAAAAGTGGCTCTATGTAAACCATTTACCGTGTGCACAACTGATGATAACATAGTTGATATGCTAGGACCATATCCTGCGAATCTAAATGACGCAACTATCATGAAAGAAGTTTTACGTGACCCAGTAGGCTTATGCAAATTGATGACACCGGGAGATTAGATCGAGGTTTTCGTAAAAACCGATTTAAAAGATTAAAGCTTTGTTTGTCCACTGCGAGTGCATTTCCACCAAGCAGAGATGATCCAGCAGTGGCGGCTCGTGACGTTTTGTTCAAGGGAGGCTACTGTAGCCTAAGTAACCCTTCTCAGTCAATAAATTATATTTTTATAGTTATTAAGTGTGTAAGTGTAGAATAAAAATTGAAAAAAAAATAGATTAAAATAAAATATAAATTATTGTCTAGCAAGAACCACCTAGAGGAGAGTGAAATCTTGCCTGGATAGGAAAATGGATGAGGTGATAGGTAAAAAGGTAATAAAAACGTAATAATAAACCAAAAATAAACTCTAAAAGCAATAACAATTAAATTAGAAAAGAAAATTGTAGATTCTTTGTTTATATTACAAGCTTTATTCAAAACTAAATTTAAGGCATGATGATGAAAATGTACAGAAAGAGCTTGAGGTGCAATTGTTTTTTTTTTTTACTTTGTAAACCATTTAAATGCCCTGCCATAAACCTAAAACCACGATTTTGTCGGTTGCCGTCATTAGATACTACAGATAAATTAGGCCGTGGTTTCTCAATGTTTTGTACGATGTGTAATTTCGTCTCTATGTTTAAACAACTAAAAGAATTTCTTACCAACCAGTGGACAATATCTTGGCAAATTCTAATTTCGTTCATTTTATCCATTTTGTGTGCGTAACCTAACAAAAATCACCCAACGTTTCTTAAGTTATTAGTACTGGGAGCTGGGAGTCGCATGGGCAGTTGTGTAGCAACGTTTTACAACCGATAACGCAACATGCCGATCGGGTAGGATCTCACCGCGGCGGCAAGCCTCCAACCATACGTATTCGCCGTATAAAGTGCACGTGCACTTACGGAGACACATTGCTTTCGGCCATGGCATTAATCATCGGTGCGGAGCCAAATCTGTGGCTTTGTTTAATTTTTAAATTAAGTAATGAATAAATATACTATTGATTATATATTTTTTTGCAAAATTGCTTTATTTTAGTATATAACCGATGCTTAAACATTATTTTAATATATAATAAGCGCTACTTATTTTATTAAAAATAATAGGGGAGGCTTAGCCTCCGTAGCCTCCGCTGACGAGCCGCCACTGTGATCCAGCAGTACAAATTAGAGGACTCTACGAATCTCCAAGCTTACCTTGGTGACCTTGGCTATCGACTGTTTTACCACACAATTCGATCAAATTAAACTGTTCGGATTTTCAGATAAGGAAATCCGTATTTATACCGGGCTTACATGGGAGAATATTACTGAGCAAATATGATAACATCAATTAAGCAAAGTTCAAATCGTCTTTCAACTTCCGACTTCTCAGTATCAGTTATTCAAGCTTTTATTGCAGCGGCAAATAGAAGTGATCTTAGAAAAAAACATACTACGACTCTTGCAAAAGACCTGCATAATGCTAGTAATAAGCTCTTGTTAATTTGTGATGGTACATATGAACGTCATCAAAAAAGTTCAAAAAATTTCAACGAAAATCATTTTCTGGGCAAAAAAAGTGGCTCTATGTAAACCATTTACCGTGTGCACAACTGATGATAACATAGTTGATATGCTAGGACCATATCCTGCGAATCTAAATGACGCAACTATCATGAAAGAAGTTTTACGTGACCCAGTAGGCTTATGCAAATTGATGACACCGGGAGATTAGATCGAGGTTTTCGTAAAAACCGATTTAAAAGATTAAAGCTTTGAAATGTAAACGAAAACAATTAACAACTGCGGAATCAAATGAATTTCGGTTTGTAACAAAAGTCCGTTGCCCTGTTGAATCAGTACATGCTATGTTACAGCAAAAATTCCCGCTTCTCGACAAAAAAATAGATAATAAAATGCTTCCGAAAATTAGTGTTTATTTCAAAATAGCTTCTTTTCTTCACAATCAGTTTGGAAAACGACTTACATCTGATCTTAGTTACTTCGACAAAATAGTGAATACGATGAAGAGTCAGATGAACGTTGAGAATACTTTAGCCACAGAAGTTGGAACCAACGGTTGCCAGCGCAAGAAACTGCCGTTTCAAAACACTATCTCTGAAATAACAAAGAAGGGGTTGAAGATTTTATTTACTGGTTCATATCAACATTAGCCATATCATATTTAGCTGAAATGATGACTGATTCGGGTTCAATTAATTTGCAATTTATCAAGGATCGAAAGCACATCCGTACATATTCCAAATTCAATCTCATCACATTAACAGCAAGATATACAGATGTTTTATTGACTATGTGCCTTCCGGTGTTGGTTTAAAATTATTTTGATATCTATACAAATAACTTTTCTTGCAACAATTTGTGGATTTATCAATAAATAAATAAAAAAAAATTATTGTAAGAATTTCTTGAATTTTTAAATAACTTTGAAAAGAAAAATAAAACATTTTAAACAGTTAACAGATCATAAAAATTTCGTAAAAGAATCGATTAACGATCAAAAAACTACACGTCAATATGTAGTGATTTTAAATACCATTAAAATGAGGTATTACTCGATACCCCCTTAAAATTAAGATAGTATAAAACAAAAAACAAAACAAAAAGAATACGTATTTACAGTCTTCTCATATTGAACTTCGTTCTGTTTCAAATTTACGTTAAATAAAAACTTATATTTATATATTTCGTGATCCTATTTAAGTACAAAATCAGAAGATTCGTAAATTATACTTTTGTTTTAGGTAAAATAAAAAAAAGAGATGTTACAAATTAAATAAACGATAAATAAATAAAACAGAATTAATAATTTTAAAATTCTATTTCGTATTGGTTGCGCCATCTGTTAGTACCATGTTTGTATTAGGTATTATAGAAATCTGTAATATTGTGGTAATCTGTAATTTATTTATGTGTTACAGGAATCTATAATTACAACAGTGATTGCAGATATCTGTAACTAGAAAAACAATTTTTAATTTTTGCTTTCAAAATTAACTTTTAATAGTTTTAGTAATCTAGATAAATTTTTTATATATATGTATTCAATTCTAAATTAATTTTCTGATATAAATAAACAGACACATTCACTTTTCAACTATTTTTATTTAATGAAATCCAACAACAGGTACTTTATCTAAAATCTTTTTTAACACAGCCGGCAACAGAGACATGAACTTAAATCTAGTCCCCATTTTATTGGGATCGGTCATCATTTCAAACCCAAAACGAATACTTTTCATCTGTTCTTCAGTAGCGATTTCCTCTAAATTACGAACTCTATGTTCGATACCCATTTTCAACAAGAAATCTCTTTGCGTTGTTGGTCCGAAGGCAAGAACTTTATCTCCTTCGAGAGCGGCCTGTAAATTTTTATTTTATTATAGAGAATAAATGTCTTTATATCTATTTGCAACGTACACTTTTGAATTGTGAAAAGTCGACATCTGCGGTCAAATCAGCTGTTCCAGGTTCGATTAACGGATTGCTTTGCTCATGCTTTTTATAAGCCCGGAAAGTGTCTGTGCCTTCACCGTTATGCCCGTAATCGGCTATTAAAGCTAATCCGCCATCCTCTTCGAGACGCGTGGCGATATCTTTGGCGATAAGCAAACTTTGTGGGGATATTTCGAATTCATCACGTGTTTCGTCCTTTTTCAAGAATAATTTTAATGCTGGTGTCTCATTTTTCGCTAGAACATACCTAGAATACTCGTGAATCAAGGGATTTTCATTGTTTAAAAAGTTAGATTAATATAATAGTTTTGGTTTTCGTAATCTTACATATATAGCGAACAATATAATCCCAGAATCACGATTGTCAGTACAAAACACCATAAACATTTAACTTCTATCAACGAATGCTAATATAACCTAAAAATCGCATCCCTTTTTTTTAAAATATAAGTATGTGATTTTCACTGAAAAAAAACTATACCATCATGATTCTGAGGTCATTCTACACGATATATCCGAAAACTGTGAAAATCAGAGCTGCTGCATTATTCTGACATTTACCCAAATCAATAAATTAATAACCTACCTGAAATTCATCTCTTTCTTATCGTCAATATCGATTAGGACTTCCCTATAACCCAAATCGGTTTTTCGAAACTTATGTATAGGAAGAGCGTCGAAGAATTCATGCGCAACTAATAAAGTAAACATTTTCGGAACGTCTTTTAAATCCCTATACCACTTAATTGGAATCCCGTGAACTATACTAGTCCCTTCACGATAAAACAAATTATCTTCTTTATGCACTATCGTTTGAGCACACAATTTCCGAGCTTGTATGTCACTTAATAATGGACTTATCTCAACCAAGGCGACGTTAGCTTGTTTCACTGCTTCGAAGTGTTTGAAAACTCGTAAAATATCCTGACACAAACTGCCTAAAAAGGAGTTTTATAGTACATTTTAGCGATGTTCAATCCTATACCTTTTCCCGGGCCCAATTCGACTATTTGAAATGGCTTAGGCGAGCCGACTTTCGACCATTCATTCAAGAACCAAATCGCGATCATTTCGCCGAATATTTGCCCCAATTCCGGAGATGTTACAAAATCACCGGATTCTCCGAGCATGTCTTTATGCATGTAGTACCCTCCTAGGGGGTTTGTTAGCACCTCTTTCATGTAATCTGCCACGGTAATAGGGCCTGTCGCTTTGATCTTCGCGTAAAGGCTTTTAGCCAGGTCATATTGGTTTTTCCTCACGTCTTGTGTGACTGTATAGTATTTTCTGAGGGCGGAATAGACGTAGCGACTTCGGGTAGTGAACATGATAAGGATATTTATTGCCAATACTGTATGTAAATCTAGGTTAAGTAATTGGAATCATTTTATTACGCAGATTGCTTGAAAATTGCAGTAAATCCTTAGATAAAGTAGTTATCACAGATTCTGTAAATGATGCCCCTACAAATGCCTTACAATTCTTAGATTTTTTAATTGTTAATTGCCAGAAAATTATATTTAAATAGGTTTAAAATTTATTTATTTTTGAGGTTATATTGTTAAATTTAATTCAGTATGATAGCGCCACCTGTTTTAGCGTGATTGAATTAAGATATATGTTTAGTAGGTTTAATTAATATTAAACTCTTATTTATTCACATTTAATACAGATTATTAATACTTTTTGGTTTTTCAAAGTAGCAAATTAATTAATTAGGAGAAACTTGATTTAAAAAAATTATTTCTTATTTATCGGTAAAATAGTTCCATTTTTTACCAATATGTCAAAAATTTAGTTTTGACATTTGTCCATTTGCCGGAAAAACGCACTAAATTTTTAACCTCCATTAGGAAAATACCTTCCTTTTTCATTTATACACTACTAAAAGGGACATCAAATTTCTGTGAGAGATGTGGGGTTGGGGTGTGCGGATGTTAAGAAGCTACGCACCTCAAATAACATTGCCATTTGCGGCTGTCATAGGATATTTAGGTTATAAAATTGAAAACGCAATTTCTAATAAACACACCCCTTATAAAGGTAGGAAAAAATTTTCTTTAACGCTTTCAGTTCTCATGCTATCATCTATCTACACGTGGCTAAAAGAAATTTAAAAGTATTTTGCTTTAATTCAACTTAAAACAGTTTAAATCGAACTACTTTCCTGTGCACACGCATCAGGACTGAAAATGTTTAAAACATCATTTTAATAAAACAATATTTGCAGACCCTATCAAAGAAACGCGTAATGAAAGGCTCATGAGTGATGAATCCTTACAAAGTGCCACCGATGTTGAGAAATTACGGTATAGTGCTAACGTCTTGGGTAAAAATGTATCGCCATCTTTGCAGTAGTAGTTTTGTTCATTGAAATAATGTGAAATATACGCTTACCTGGTGACTTAAAATGTAAATAAGAAATATGTAGATTATATTAATCTTCATTCGTAATGAAAAATAGGTGTAAATATTATAGTAGGTGTTTAAAAATTGTTTGTTTGTTTTGGGAATAAATAATAGAATCCCAATAAATTAGTGTTTTTAATTTATTTAATTATTTCTCCTGGAATTGTTGTGATAAATGGAATAATTCTGTGTTCAGTTTGTTTAATTTTAAAGGGCTAACTAACTCTACTATAGGTAATAATAGTTTTCTTACACAAAACGTAAAAATAATGTGTAAATAGTATTTTTTTACCAAGACAGTGGGGGTAGGAGGTTATTTTTTTTAAATGATTAAATTAATCTTTTTTCACAACAAGGAGGAAGGATTAAGTATAATTTGAAAGATTTTGAATTGTCCCTCTTTTATTAGTGCTATGAGAACACATAGTTTGATAATTACCAAAAGATAAAAAGATACGTTGCCCCACCCTAATGCTCAAGAAAAAAATTTGTCATTTAAAACATTTTTAGTGCCTCTCTACGCGATGTAAAAAAAAATAATTTACTGATTTAAAAGAAAATGTCCCTCCTACGCGTTAAAAAGAGTATTATCAATTCGATAAACAAATGCAAATGGGCCATTAAAAAATCAAATAAGATACATCGGTTCTCATTTTGAAAAAGGAGCAATGTCGTCATCACTCGTACATGGATCACTCATATATTCAGATACTACATAAAAAAAAAACGTAGAATCAAAAATAAAATTTGACCCTCTTTTCCAAAAAACCTATATTTATCTCCTTATCGATTTTATTCCTTCCTTTTTGTTCGGTGTATTTAGCGTACGCTAAATGATTGCTTAAACTCTTTTTTTTGTCAACTGACTTACGCTATTCACTCATAGATAAAGTATAGTTATAGATAACCAACTTAAGGTAATTTATTGACAACACTATTTAGCGACATCTGATGAGTCTTTCATAGTACTAGAATATAGCGGCGCGCTATATAAACCGTATCTTTAAATCAATACTAGGGTAAACCATATAGTTATTGGTCACTGCACAGTTATTGGTCATTACCGATAGTAAGAGGGATATCTAAATTAGATCTAAATACATTTAATATTTGTCTTACTGTCGGTAATGGCCAATAATTGTGCAGTGAGTGGCCAATAACTATATGGTTACCCTATTCTAAGTTGATATATACAATTTATGTGTTGTAACTGAATTGTCTTAGCGGTTGTGTACATAGTAGTTCTATCATTATAAGGTAAAATAAAACAACTAATAAAAATAAATGTATATATACCACAATTATGTAAAAAGCATATGGTTTGAAACAATAATGATAAGCAAGGTATATTACCACAATAATTTAAAATTACAATAATACTGTGTAATTTATAAAAAAAAATAATGCTATAATAATTGTAAACTATAGCCAAGAACAGTGATAAATATTTATAAATGCATATAAATATAATACGTCATTACCCTAGAAATACATAAGATAAATAAACAAACAGTGGATATTTAATGTCATTATTTAATTCTACAGGTGAAATACTTCAGAGAATGAAAGCATATATACATATTGATTTTAATATAAAAATTCACCAGAGCACATTCTTACTATAGAAAATTCTGTGAATAAGTGGACATTCCTGGATAAAGTACATTTTATATGTAATTGATACTTGTATGTATACTTATATCTGTATGCACTGGAAAAGAACAAAGATATTCCGTATTTTAATAATATCCACCTGTCTTTCGTTTGAAAGTGGTGAATTCTAAGGAAATTAAAAGTTTGAGTTAGTAAAAACTAAAAAATAAGTAAATATGTATGGATTGGGCATGTAGGGCAACAAAATAGTATACACAATGAAATGCAGATTCTAAAAAGTGCAATGAACAAAAAGAGTTAAAAGTGAAACTAAATTATGATATCGCTGAAACAAGGAAATTAAAATAAGTTGTGAAAATTATCCAATATTATTGCAATCAAAGTATATATTTGCACTTTTTTATAGTATCATCATTAGAAATATAACAGAATTTTTTAAGTCAAGACTGTACTCCGTTTAATATGTAGACATAATATAAATACACAAATATATTTATTTCTTTTTAAATTTTCTGAAGGTTGCCGCTTCCTTATAGATGTGGTTTTGTAAGTTCAAACGGCTTTCTCTTCCACTAATAATTCTATTTATTCCACAAGCCCAATTATGGCAACATATGATAATGAATTGTCGAATACACCTTTCTTTAAATAATTTCGAGGACTCACAATCACACTCGAGGTTGAAATTGATAGTTTGAAGAAAGTAATTGTATAATATAGAAATTGGTGAGGTTTTGGCAATGTCGGGGTGATAATTTATCTGTACAATTCCACACGTTACATTTACGATACGGCATTTTTCCGGTATCCACAATCCTCTTCACTCTTTAACTACAACATAAAACCAATAATTATAACAAGACAGTAAATGCATATAATACTCACCGGAATCCACACTATTAATGCATATAAATAAAATACAGAATATTTGAGTTCAAACAGCGTTCAAATGGTTCAAATGGTTCAAATGTCTTTCAAACAGAATCAGAATAACAAGAATAACAGAAGCACTAGAAAACAACCTCACGTGACTGCATCCACTGCACCATTGATAAGGTAGGTTACTGCACCGACTCTCGTGACGTAAATAAATAAACCATTAAAGTTATTTTAATTAGCAATTATATGTAAGGAACTATATGCAAATTCGTTTATTTCATCTTCTTATATTAATAATACGAATCTCCTCTGCGCCATCTGCAGACACTTTCATAGTACTAGACGATAGTCTATCTTTGTCTTTCAAAAGGGTATCGGTTGTTCGAATTTAAGTTAATACCCCATGTATTCACTAACGTACTGCTGTGGTATTGCATACCTATACCACCCATTTAACTAACATGTCGGCAGGGTTGCATTTGTGTTTTGAAAGTCGGAACTGCGTATTTCAATGTACCGAGAAATTTTTGTTTTGCTTTATTTAGGTGTTTTTACATAACAATTTGTTTTTCGAGCCATCTATGAAAGAATAAGTAGTACCACGATAGATATAACCACAGACAAGAGAACATAACAGACCAATGCTAGATAGGGCGACTAGAATTGTTCATAGGGCTGATACCAGATGTCACTATAAGCACCCATAAGTAACGTCTATACATAATTTTATATATCGCTAAAAGAGCGCCAACAGCATCAAGCCCGGACACAGTACAATGTTGCCACTGCTCTTGTAGACGGCGCGCCGACAAAGCTGTTACATCTATAGGACACCGCCGCTAATCCGCTTCTTTAAAATACGTCGTATTTTTTTTATAAAAACATGGCAAATCTTGGTATCAACTTTCCTTTCGCGAATTTTTTCTTCAAACTCCGTTGTTCAGGTTTATTTCTTTTCCCCTGCCATTCGTTTATTATTCCCGTTATTAAAAAAAAACGGACATTTTTTGCTTTAAGTTGTTATGATGTCGCATACATCGTTCACGACTATTGTCGAATTACCATATTTAAAAACTATATACCATTAAAAGTTTAAATTAGATGAACATTTATGTCGAAACAGGAGTTTTAGATGGGAAAAATTTGATTTTATTTTATTTGAATTAGTATGGCATAACACAATGGGCCCGGTAAGGTGGCCTAAGTGCACGTGGTTACCACCTTCCCTGGCGTAGTATGGCAGGCAATAAGTGCAATTATTTGAATTGTGGAAGATCTAAGAAAAGAATTCCGAATTTAAATATGTTTAGATTTCCTGTGCGTGACGAGAATTTACTTGCACAATGGATTCAAAATTCAAAAAAATCATATATTTTCAATTTTATTCAAGAGTATTCGAAACAATTTATTAACAGTCACTTTTAAACAAGGTACTTCAACAATAAGTTTTGATGCTCTACAGCAGACATATTTCATAGATCGGAATTCCACCACTGCTAGTGCTCTAACGAAAATAACGGACAAGCATATTAATCCAACTTCTTTCGAAAAAATATCGTGGAAAGTGGCATTACAAATTTTTTCCAACACATTGGCATAGGCTGTAAGAACGTGTGCGGTAAATTGGCAAATTAATTCTAAAATCGTCTTAGATACCGCATAGTTCTTACAATAGATGAACAATTTGTTTGATACCTTGAATAATAAACTGATGTACCACAAGAATCCGTACAGTTGCAGATTAAGTGATAGGAATCCCGAGATTATAAACATTTTAATTTGAGCAACGGAATTTCTCAAAAGTATGACAAAAATTGACAGGAATGGTAGGGAAAGTAGACTGGTTTGATGGCATGATTCAAACTACAACGGCATTTCTAAAATTGTATGAAGTCGAGAAGGGCAAAGGCATACTTAACTAACAGACTAAATCAGGATGCCATAAAAAATTTCTCATTACACAACATGGAGGATAGAATCTTTACCCAACTGCAAAGGCTTTTCGTTTATCTTTTCGGATAGAAACCGTTGCAAAACTTCTAAAACCTCCAAAATCTTCAAACTGCGAACCAGATTTGATTGTTTGTTTACAAGTA
The DNA here is from genome assembly GCA_949128085.1 of Cetonia aurata. Taxonomy (NCBI): domain Eukaryota; kingdom Metazoa; phylum Arthropoda; class Insecta; order Coleoptera; family Scarabaeidae; genus Cetonia; species Cetonia aurata. The sequence goes on along the minus strand of OX421889.1, from coordinate 32,608,369 downwards.
AAACAGGATCTGATCACTACTAATCTAGTAGTGATAATCGCATTATGTTAGTGTTTTTTCAATGTTTCACAAAGATGTTTGGTCGTTATTTTCCCATTTTTTAAATTAAGGACAACATTTAGTTCCGCTGTGATGCAGATTAAATATCATTAAATATCTTACATGCACACGAATACCGTGTATATTTCATACTTTTTAATTACGTTATCTAATGTGAAAATGAATCAAAATTATTGACAACGTCCCACACTGTGGTCACACATAATTCGCGTATTTTAGCGGCGCCATCGCGTGCCGATTAGTTCAAGTTGGGGTATATATTTATATAGCACAGGGAAGCAGCGGCAGACGTTCTGCTTCCTTTTACGCTTCCAAAAAATTACATTTAGCTGACATTCTGTATATTCTCTTGTCTGTGGCCAATTTCATTATAAAATAAAGCAAGATTTGTTTTGTTTATGAGAAGCGAGTGTAAAATTATTTCCTTGCTGTAGCCGTATTTACTTGTAGATTTATTTTTATATCTACATATAATATAATAATATAAAATTACTCTAACATTAAGTATAATTTACTTTCTAAAACGTTTATTTATATTTCTTTTAATTCACATCGCATACGAAATGTAAAAGAATATTTCGATAAACTTCCCCTACCAAACGAAAAAACCTATTTCTTACCGTTTGACAAAAAGCGCTCTATCGTCCAATCAGAATCCTGGATTTTCACAAAGCAAGCGTGCGTTTTTAAAACGAGATGAGTGGCGTCGGTTTTCGTTTTCCACACTCTTTGGTTAGTTAAACGTGAATTAATTAAACTGTAATGTGCCGAAATAGACTCAAACGCGAGATACAGCAGTGCGTGCAATTAAATCGTGTTAGAACTTGATTTGGGACGACTTTTTTTCTGCGAAACGCATTCATTGAGGGTGAGTAAATTATATCGTCTTTAATTCTAGTTCGCTCTGATATTTTATGTGTATCTTTAACGTATTTTAATACGTTACGAATACCTAACCGTATTCGTATATATCGCGATTAAGAAATCTCTCTTTCTATATAATATTCTCATGTAATTTTTTTCAAATCTTATTTTCGAAATTCTACTGGCTGGTTTTCTTTGCGAATGTAAGGCAGCTGTTATTTTATTTGTGTTTGGTATCGGTTTTCTTGTTTTAAATTTAAAGTTATGTATAAAAATTAATAAATGTTGAATGAAAAATCTATATATATTTATACATGTGTATAACACACTTTATTTCATCCTTTATTTGCCCGCAAAATAGTTTCAAAATCACAATAGACACCGACCCCGAAATCCATTTATACTACAAAGAAATGCAATGATAGATTCGACAGAAAGCGATAGATGTTTATACAGAAAACATGGTTTAGGTACTTCCATATTTATTTTATTTGTCGTATCTTTTCTCCTAAAAAAAAACTTCGTATACCTGTTTGCACATTTTTTGACAAAAAACAGTGTTATGCGCGCGCCCATACAACGTGAAATCGCAATCGTGGATTTCTAACAAAGCAAATGTGTCTTTTTAAATCGAACGGCAGTGGTATTTCGTTCTCCACACTTTTTAATTAGTTAAAGGTGAATTAATTAAACTATAATGTGGCGAAATAGACTCAAACGCGAGATACAGCAGTGCGTGCAGTTAAATCGTGTTAGGACTTGACTTGGGACGACTTTTTTTTACTGCGAAACACATTCATTGAGGGTGAGTAAATTGTATCGTGTTTAACTCTAATTCGCTCTGATATTTTATGTGTATCTTTAACGTATTTCAATACATCTTACTTTCTTTGCGAATGTAAAGAAGCTACCTATTATTTTATTTGTGTTTGGAATCGGTTTTACTGTTTCAAATTTAAAATTATGTATAAAAAATTAAGTTTTTATTGAAATATATTTGGACAGAATACACCATCGCAGAAATTCATGATTTATACTGCAAAGAAATGCGATGATAGAATTGACAAAAAGAGACAGATGTATGTATATGCAAAAAAAAACATGCTTGCCAAGAGCTGTTACATTTTATTGTATATCTTTGTATGGTATGAGTACTTACATATTTATTTTATTTGTTGTACCTCGTTTATCCGAAAAATAACTTTCTTACAGTTATATATTTGTATGACAGGGTTAGCAGAGGACTTTTTCCGCCAGTCAATTACGAATGTTTTGATTTAAGGGTGGGCAAAATTATTACAGATTTCACTCAGTCGGTAACAATTTTTCTTTCATGCATAACTCATAAAGCAGAAAGTAATTAATGTAAAATTTAATATGGATCGACTCGCAATATTTCCATGATTGGATTAAAGAAGTATTAATAAAAAGGCAAACGTCATAATCTGTAAATATGAGAAAATGCAATGAAGGGCGTCATGCCCTAGGAAAGACTTTGTAGAACATTACCATAAACTTGAAATCTGAAATAAGCATTGTAAAAGCTACTTATGTAAGAAGTTAGTCCATATGTCGCATGCCATTTTATTACCACTACATATACAAATTATGTATTTTACGAGAGTATTGGAAGTCTGTCCTGTGTCCGTAAGATGGCGCCATAACCGATATGAATTAATTCCACGTTTTTATAAATAGAATTAAAAAATATTAATATGAGTACTTATTTAAATAAATTTATGAGGATATGAAATTGATAATTATGTTAAGAAAATATTCGAAAATATGAATTTACTACTTCATTGAGGAATTACAATAAAAAAAATAACATTTAAAAAGAAAGAATGAGAAATTGTATTTGTTGTCTAAAGGTTTACAAGAGTATCTACACAAAAATCTTTGAAACTACTCTAAATAAACTAAAGAACTAGTAAGCATTATGAATGAAATCTAGCTAATGTATGTAATAACAACAGAAGTCCTCTTCTAAATGCTTCTTCCTCTTCGTCCCTAAGTAACCCCTACAAAAAAGTGTCACTGTATTGTTGAAATCCAGTAACACATTCACTAATCTTAGTTGTTTATGGATATATTTGAAGGCTACAATAACTTTATAGTTGTGGTAACGATTGAAGAGTTTGAAGATGCATAATCTTCATTTTCTGTAACAAAAGTAAAACCTCTAAATTGTAAACTATAAAAAGGATTGATATGCCATAAATATATTTTTATAAACTCAAAGAACTTGACAACCAACTTGAAGTGTCTTCTAAATTGATTTTGTGCTTGTTTCTAATTAGTATTGGAAACATTTTTGGGTAATTTTTGTAGATATGATCTAAGTAACCGTAGTTAAACACTAAGGTCTAAAATTCAAAACAATAGATATTACAAATAATACCTTTTACATTGAAATTTTTTTCTCCCACAGCCACTTGCTTTATTGTCATCGTCTGTGGCTTTATAGCACCTATGTAATACCTTCAATCTATTTTGAATATCTTTCAATGAATATGGATTTTTGATTTTGTTTTAATTTTTTGGTCTTGAAGTGCCAGTAGCTTCTTGAAAAGTACTTTGCTGCCAAGATAAACCTGCAAGCAAGAAATAATTTTGTAAATACATTAATGTTATGTTTTTCTTTTTTCCTACCACTATTGTATCTCAATGCTGTCAGATAAGTTCGTAACTCATAAGAACGCCTTTGCACGAGATTTAATCGTTTCCCGCAGTTAAATTTTGCTAATATGGCCATAAATGTTTCGGCTTTATTATTATTTTCGTAATGAATAAGTTTGTGGGCCTTGGGCAATATAGTTTCAATTGTATCTAAAAAAATTTATGTTCATATATATACTACATTTTACAAAATATATCTGTACTTACCAGTCAAATATACAATCAATCCAGAACTTATCAACTCTTCCTTCAGTTTTGAGTTGACAAGTCCAATAACCTGACAATACCTATCGCTGCAGTTAAGGTGGTCCCCAAATACATGATAGAGCGAATTTGCCATATCCTCTTTCAAAACTTCCACATCAATATCTATTTTGGCAGAGTACATAATAAATTGTTGTAGTTTTTTAATTTTATCGGTTGTTAGGAGTTTTCTTGCAGATATTGGAACAGTTATATCAGTCTTTAACTTGTAAAGGGCTTTACCATAATTTTTTATGAGATGATTGACGCATTCAATCTTATCTACATGTGTTCCATATGTAACGTCTCTCTTTATCTTACTGTATACACTGGAATCGCCATCAGCTATTAATTTTAAATATTTTATGCCATGCATTACAATACTAGAATTAAAAGCATCTACAATAATATCAGCTTCCATGGCTGTCGAAGAGTTGCTCCAGTTTTTAAAACATCTATGCTTTTGCGGTACTCTCTCCAAATTGGCCGCTCTAGCGCAAATGCAGCAATACTTATTCCTTACTCCCACAAATAATACTTTCCCAGTTTCCTTTCCAATGACAACAGCCTGCAACAACATACCATTATAAAATATAAATAGCCAGGTTGATATTCAAGAGTTTTACAGTTCCAGATAAAGAGTTGTAAGAATGGCCATAAGTACGCCTACTCCAGCCACCGTCACAATGTACTGCAATCCATGGTGTCCCATCATCACAAATTTGACCATTTTTTATGGCCAGATTTTTTTCTTCTTTACCAGCTGCTTCCATACTTTTCCAAATAGCGTCTTTCCAAGTATCGCCAAGCTTGTCTTGTATTTTTAAAAACTGGACCGAATTTAATGGAAAAATGTCAAGCCCAATTAATACATCTTTCGTTTGCGTGTACGTACTACCACTTGCTAAAGCACTCCATACAAAAATTGTGTTCACAGCTGCAGATCCATCAGGTGCAAGTTCATGGGTATGAATCATATGCAATTTTTCACAAGACATACATTTTAATGTTATTCTTGAAGCTAATCCATTTTTCTTTTCATAAAATGGTTTTAACAGGCCATATGTACATTGCTTAGAATGATTGTATTGGGCATTTAACGTTTCTGTTATAATGTAGTGGATGTCGACAATACGATTCCCAGTTATTCTTTCTGATTCAACAACTGCACTGGGTTCAACATACAAATTATGGGCAGCAATACTAGAAAAAAAAAATGAATATAATATTTCTCATAATGCATAATAATTATCTCATACTGTTCATGCTCTCCTTTGGGATCCCATGGGTCCACAGATTCTGGAATTTCTATTCCACTACTATAATCAAAAAATTGTCATAAATTAGTACCTAAGTGTGATATGTGGTAATTTATAACATAAATAAATAATATGGATTGTGTACTTTTAATAATAAAAGTATACTACTTACTTTGAAGCAACATTTTCAATATTTGCATCTTGCCCGAAACCTTGATCTGGAATTTCTTTATTGGTGCTGTGAAAGTTAAATCATAGGTATTATTTTTTAGCAATTTTTAATTGTTAAAACATACCAATAATTGTGCATAATGTTAATCGCATTTTCATCGGCTGCTACATTAAAAGTTCTTAAAAAAAATATTTTAACACTGGTTTATTGCTATATATATATATTTTTTACTTACTCCTGATTAGTCCTTCTTTTTGCCCACAATTTTTTCATTGCCAAACCTTTAGTAGATCGTTTTCTACATTTACTTAGGGGGGCCTTCTTTGGCATGATAATTGTCTGACTTATTTCCTGAAAAATAATTTGATGAGAGTTTTGAATGTGGACCACCTATTTGGCGACTTATATGCACATAAACGAAAACGTTGTGTTTTTGTGAGTCAAAATTGAACATTCTTTTTTATAGGATATGAATGAATGAAGTACTGAAAAATCGATGTAAACAGTGAGTTTCAAGATTATGAACGTTGTAATTTTGACGTTTCTGACTTTCAACGTTTCCTTCACTATGCACTTGTATTTTGTAACTAATCGTTTCGCCATAGAGTTGCCGCCTCTATATTATAAATCTATTTGTTAGACTTACCTATAATAATAAAATAATGCTAAGAACAACTATAATTTTATTTTTTAGAACAACGTAAGTACAACTATAAACCACTACCGCTAATAATAATAAATATAAATAAAAATAATAATAATAAATCGCTAATAGACACTCTGCTAATACACATACAATACACTACGATAATACCTATGGCACAAGTGCTAGACAAGTGACACAGGATAATACTTGCAACCAAGTTCAAAGAAGTTCTGTCACGCCTTGGTCACGTGATCACCACCTAAAACGAAATTTTTCAATCTTATTAAAATATCCCGAATATTTTATATCGCCAGCTATTGGTGGCGACATCTATGTTTTACTAGAATGGTAAATTTAGGTCTTTTGAACAGAAACGAATTTTTTTGTAATTTTGCCCAGGCTTAACAGCATTTCTGAATTCATCCAATAACATACAACTCGCTCTTTAAATTATATAGCGTTTTCAGCTTACTGCACTTTACTGCACTTTTATGCACTGATTGTATATCCATCTTATTTTAATACATAATATTAGTAAGGGAGCTAGATACACTCCACGCGTGTAGTGCAGTAAGCTGAAAACGCTAATAGCACCTAATAGTTTAAGGCGGTTAAAGATTCAAAGCAAAATTCAAATTTTCCCCATTTTTTTTGTGTTTACTCGCTGCTTGTACAAAAGACTATATTACTTTCGGAAAAGAGACGTGATTAGATTATTTTATATAAGTACAATTATATAGTATTAAATAAATGCTTTCCTGTTAATCACTGTAATTAATATGAGGCAATTCATATATTAAAAATTTTACCTGGTGTGGAAATTTGTAGTTAATTTAATTTCACACTGTAAGAAGCGCATTCATTGCGTACAATTATATAGTATTTTAAAATATATCTCACTTTTGTAAAACAACTTGAATATAGAAAAAAACGGATAATTATCCCAGACATTGGCAGCATTAGTGTATTGATAATTACCAGAAATATATGTAAGTTAAACAACCCGGTTGGAAATTGGTTAACAAAAAATTTTCTTTTCTTCGAAACACTTTTACTTAGAACACCTATTTTGTATTTAACTTTTTTTTTACAATTGTACTTTCACGGATTCCTGTTGGATCCGTTGACAACTACTAGGAAGTACACTGCACCACTTGTAAATGTAGACGTAGACTTGTCATATGTTTGTTACCTACTTTTATATGATATAATATGCTGCGATAACTATTCTTAGAAGTTATAATATTTATGCTAGATGGATGCTTACGCAGCACATAACTCCTCGTCCCTGAAGATGCAAATTTATCGACTAAATAGGAGGTAAATTTTGCATTTCAATAGAATCCTCTTTAATTGATTGATTTTGTTTTTGTTGGCAATAAGCCGTTTTATTCTTAGCAGTCGAAGTAATACAGAGCGTGTTTATTATATTAAAATGTAATATGTTAAGCCTCGGACACATCCCAGTAACGTTTCCATTCGCACGCTTTATCGAGAACTTCTGTCAATGCGTGCAAAAAGTATAAGCGATCGTCTACATTTGTCGCAAACACATCGAAGGAAATCCTTGGCTATGCCACCGAATAACTTAAACTTAAAACATATATCTGCATTGTATACATTCTAAACAATTATATTTATTGCTTGCAGGGTTAGCCAATCAAGATCTTCGAAAATAGGTAGGTATGAAGATGAAGAGGACATCTCAGCAACGAACGCAGAATTGAAGGTACCTAGACTAAATTTATTTTTTTACATCTTTGCTAGATATTGTTAATCTAAGGTATGTGGTTGCATTTTTTTCTAATTGATTATGACGCGTAATGAGCATGACATGACATGACACGGCATGATTACTACTTCGACCGGACTATGTGGTGCGTCAAGCACATCACACATATTTTCAGTTAATGGGTGACTGTGGGGTTAGTAACTGCTAGCACTTTGCGTTTGGAGGTATCTTTCAAAGTGTTATTGCGTTTTCTGCATAAGAGAGTGTAATAATGTGCCGACTGGTATTCTCATCAACCTTCTAGAGTACACGAACGACGGGGGTAGACACTTCCTGGGGGCATCTGGGTGCTTGCACTTGGGTGATCCTCGCGAAAGCGTGGGTGGACAGATCATGTCTGTTTACCCCGGGAAGGTGTAGATCTCTGCAGTTGATTCCGACTCGCCCCTTATGTGCCGGTGATATGGGCTTGATGCGATTGAGCTCCAGGATGGTCAGCCCTTGTACTTCTGCTACATTGTTTGCTGTCCGTCCGAACTCTCGTGGATTCCTGTTTCCACCGGACGCTTCTTGTTAGTGGTTATATTAGTTCTTGATCCCGTTTTCTGTGGACATGACAATGACACTGAAAGTTGACTTACTAAATGCTTACTAATGCTCATTTTAATTTTCAATATTATAGTAGCAGTAATAGTGATAGGAACAATTGCGACCATACCTAAAAAGATGTAAAAATATTTTATTTCAGGTTATGAAAAATGCGCGCTTTAATAATATGATTAACTTGAAACCGGTAAATATTTAGTGAAATTATAATTGCGCATTCTTGAGTCTATTGAAATGAAAGTTACGAAAAATAATAGTTCAGCGATTTCTGTTTTCCATATTTTTAATTAGATATAGCTAGCTGTTATCTTTGCGCAATTAGTGTAATAATAAAGAAATTATTATTATTATGCAAAAATATTGATCGTGGCGCCACGAACTCACTATAATGTTCGAAACAAATATCTGATTTGCATACAGTTTACTTCAATTTGATTTTATTTAACTATGTATGTGGATAGTGATGATGACAGGAACAATTGCTATCTTTTTTTTGTTTATGTATAGGTTTTTATTAATAACGATTTTATTGAACTATGTATGTGGGTAGTATAGGGATTACAGGAACAATTGCTATCTTTTTTTTGTTTATGTATAGGTTTTTATTAATAATGATTTTATTGAACTATGTATGAGGCTAGTATACTGATTACAGGAACAATTGCTATCTTTTTTTTGTTTATGTACAGGTTTTTATTAATAATGATTCTATTGAACTATGTATGTGGGTACTATACTGACTACACGAACAATTGCTATCTTTTTTCTGTTTGTGTACAGGTTTTTATTAATAATGATTCTATTGAACTATGTATGTGGGTAGTATACTGATTACAGGAACAATTGCTATCTTTTTTTTGTTTATGTCTGTACATAAACAAAAACAACCTGTGTTTTTATTAATAATGATTCTATTGAACTATGTATGTGGGTACTATACTGATTACAGGAACAATTGCTATCTTTTTTTTGTTTATGTACAGGTTTTTATTAATAATGATTCTATTGAACTATGTATGTGGGTACTATACTGATTACAGGAACAATTGCTATCTTTTGTTTGTTTATGTACAGGTTTTTATTAATAATGATTCTATTGAACTATGTATGTGGGTACTATACTGACTACACGAACAATTGCTATCTTTTTTCTGTTTGTGTACAGGTTTTTATTAATAATGATTCTATTGAACTATGTATGTGGGTAGTATACTGATTACAGGAACAATTGCTATCTTTTTTTTGTTTATGTACAGGTTTTTATTAATAATGATTCTATTGAACTATGTATGTGGGTACTATACTGATTACAGGAACAATTGCTATCTTTTTTTTGTTTATGTACAGGTTTTTATTAATAATGATTCTATTGAACTATGTATGTGGGTACTATACTGACTACACGAACAATTGCTATCTTTTTTCTGTTTGTGTACAGGTTTTTATTAATAATGATTCTATTGAACTATGTATGTGGGTAGTATACTGATTACAGGAACAATTGCTATCTTTTTTTTGTTTATGTACAGGTTTTTATTAATAATGATTCTATTGAACTATGTATGTGGGTACTATACTGATTACAGGAACAATTGCTATCTTTTTTTTGTTTATGTACAGGTTTTTATTAATAATGATTCTATTGAACTATGTATGTGGGTACTATACTGACTACACGAACAATTGCTATCTTTTTTCTGTTTGTGTACAGGTTTTTATTAATAATGATTCTATTGAACTATGTATGGGGGTAGTATACTGATTACAGGAACAATTGCTATCTTTTTTTTGCTTATGTACAGGTTTTTATTAATAATGATTCTATTGAACTATGTATGAGGCTAGTATACTGATTACAGGAACAATTGCTATCTCTTTTTTTGTTTATGTACAGGTTTTTATTAATAATGATTCTATTTAAGTATGTATGTGGGTAGTAAACTGATTACACGAAGAATTACTGTAATTTCATGTTTATCGTTGAAGTTGTCTGTTTTAAAAATATACGATAAGGAATTGACAAGCGATCCGCCAAGTCCCGGAACCACTCGACATCAATGCTTTTCTGGATCCAGAGATAATGTGATCGTGATCCCAACAGCCAGCTATTCATTCGATGGTGTTCGCATGCGAAGGAGATGGCAACAGTACAGGATAGGATCCCTTTCCTCATTAGCAGCATGTAAGTGCTAGATTAGTAGAAACATATTTATTTTCCCATTAATTCACGCATACCAATATGCATGAAAGCCTATGAAAAAATTTCAGAGGTGACTTACACCTGATGCAATTTTTAACGCCCCTACATGTATAGGACGGGGTAAATGCTAACCTAAAGAAATTTTAGATAAAATGTGGGTGCAAAATGTTGCGATCTGGTGACTGCAGACGAAATTAAATATTTGATTATGATTTCAAGTAACATCTAAAAACAACTTACATACTTACTACATTAATAGAGAATAGACGGTTTTCTTTGTTTGTTGATGAATTGGCCCGCAAATACTCAACCACGATTATCAATTATCAACATATTTTTCTGTCAAATAATAGAAATCTAAACAATTTATTTCTTTAGTTTTCGAAATAATATTTTCAACAAATTTGTTCTCTATAGGCATTGTAAAAGGCATCGCATTTTTCCTCATTTTGCATTCTTCCTTAGTATATAGCACAAAGATTTCAAATAAGTATCTCTCTAGATCTAGAATATATATATATTCTCTGTGCAATTGCTTTTCTAAAAATTATCTCCCACAATGTGCAATGTATTCGTTCTGCTGATTGATAATCCGTAATAATTAGGTGAACGACACAGTAAATAAAAAAAGGATACTCCATTTATATTTAAAAAATGCAAAATGCAGAGATACAACAAAGAAAAAATATTTTTTTTTTGGGTCTTTGTCAACTTGTGAGACGGTTGCTTCGATTTTGGCAAACAGAATAATAAATCCGTAACGGAAATTCAAGCATCATTCAGAAGTCAACATATTTTAAAGCGCCTCTTGCAAATTTGTAAAAATAATTTTCTTACGTTAATAATGAAAAAAATCAAAAAAGTAGTAACAAATAATTTCCAATAAATAATATAGTGGTGTTTGGTACACAAAATTGCTATATTGAGTTGCCGCTTCAATTCACATAATCACATTTTCCATCGCCGCAAATCGTCATCATCTACTCATGCGCATATTAAGCGCTCTTTTAAATGGATTTGATTATGTGGTATGATCTTATTTCCAACAAGATTGCTCTTCACGTGATGGATAACGTTATAATATTCCAATGCGTTTTCTGCTGCTTGGGAATCCTTATTATGACCAAGTGGAAAGGGGAGATCTAGGAAGCGTTCCATTGCTATTATTAAAATACCTAGGCCTCATTGCTTTTGTTACTGTCAAAGACGCAGACCCCAATATCTTCAGTTCAGTTACAGTAGTTTATTGCTGCGTCTTTGTCCACCAGAGATACATAAGTGACAATGGGTCTAGCCACCACTTGTTATGTCCAATACGCCCCTGGTTTTAATCCTCATAAGCTGTAATTACAAAAAAGTGATGTTTTACATTCTTATTTCAGATGCTGAGGATGGTGGTTTGAAGTTTCAGTTGTCCAAGGCTTCGTGGTCCAAGGTTCCGAGGTCCAAGGTTCCGTGGTTCAAGGCTCCGAGGTTCAAGGTTCCGTGATCCAAGGCTCCGTGGTCCAAGACTCCTAGGTCCAAGGTTCCGTGGCCCAAGGTTTCGAGGTTCAAGGTTCCGTGGTCCAAGGTTTCGAGGTTCAAGGTTCCGTGGTCCAAGATCCGTCCCAGGTTAGCTGATATATGTGGAGAATATCCCGGCGATGAAGATAGCCATGATGGCAGCGATGACTTATGACGTAAGTAGATTGTATTTTTTTTATAATTATTAATGACGTGTAATAATATTCGCTAATGTAGTTTTCCCATATTTTTAATTTGTAACTACTTTCTCATATGACATTCCATGACATTTGTAATTCATTTGACGGCCATAAGTATCTTATATCCGTATATCAGTTATTCCGGAAAGTATTATCGTTAGATCATTTTCCTTCTGGATAAATATTTCTGGTATTACTCCTCATTTGTGTGCGGATTTTTAAATTTCTCTCGCTTTTATTCCTGGAGATATATCGGCTTTTTATAATTGTCCGATTCAATCGGTTTTTTCCATTTAACGGGAAAGGTATTAACATTAGCTGTTTCTGCTTCTGCATATGTATTTTGTATATGGTTGCTTGACCAATTACGAACTTTCAAATTTGTATCGGTTTTATTTCCGAAGAAATGGCAATTTTTTTATATAGCTGACATGTAACTAGAGTTGCGTAATTCTCGTTGTGGATATATATTTTTATTACCATTCCTCATCCCTGTGCCGTTTTTTAAATTTTTTCTTTCTTATTTCCGGAGATACATTGGCTTTTTGTAATTGCCTGGAACCCGGATTCAATCTGTTGCTTCCATTTATCGTGAAGGGTATTAACTTTAGCTTTTCTGCTTCTGGATATGTATTTTGGATATGGTTGCTTAACTACCTAAAAATTTTCAAACCTGTGTTGGTTTTTCTTTCTTTTTTTTTTCGAAATAAAGGCCATTTTTTAGGTTGCTGAAACTACGAGTTCGACTAGTTTTTCTCACTTATTCTGGATATTATTAGAGTTGGATAATTGCTTCAAGAATTTAACACCCGGATTCAATCGGTTTTTTCATTTATCGTGAAAGGTATTAAATTTAGCTTAGCTATTTCTGCTGCTGCATATATATTTTGGATATGGTTGCTTAACCTATTACGATTTTTCAAATTTATATCGGTTTTATTTCCGAAGAAATGGGCATCTCTCTATGTCGCTGAAACTCCGGGTTCGACTAGTTTTTCCCAGTTATTCCGGAAATTATTACAGTTAGATCATTTTGCTTCTGGATATATATTTCTGGTATCACTCCCCACCTGTGTACCGATTTTTAAATTTCTCTCGCTTTCATTTCTGGAGATATATTGGCGTTTTATAATTCTCCGAAACCCGGATTCAATCGGTCTTTTCCTATTTATCGTGGTGAATCGTGAATAAACAGAGATATGCATGTGCATTTATTATTGCGGCTCTCTATAATTTTTTGCAGAAATAGTAAACTCTCACTAACATATATTTCTGCTTTTTAGATTTGAAACATTTTGAGGAAGGAAGATCGACGTTCACCTTGGGGAGCCTGACGAATGGTTGCGAGAAAACTGCTTCATCAAGGAAGAAGGATATACCATTTATCAGTATTTTAATTTAAAATTATGTTAGTTTCTTATTGTTAGTTTGGTATAGGAGTAACGTTTATTTGTGCTTTTGCAATTTTCTCTCATTATTTATGCAGTTTTTTTTTTTCACAGTGACTCAGGAATATAGGTACCATATTTCTGATTTACATCTAACGTAATTTAATTTAAATTCGCCACATTTGATTTATTGGAATGTCGGTTTTTTTCTTATTCATTTATAATAATCTCGAGAATCAAGAATAAAATTAAAAATCTATGCTATATTGTTTCCCACTGTTTCCACTGAGCAAGAAAATAATCGTTGCCGAAACGTTTGAAAACAAATTTGATTTCTTATAAACAAATGTAGAGTGAAAAGAAGCCGATAGATTCCAATAAAGCAATTCTTTTATTTTAAGAACAGAATTCAAATATATATATATAATTTAAATTAATTTTATTTTGATTTTGTGGAATGGGGTATATGTGCGCTCATGTTTTTTCTTTTGTTCGCGATTCACTGTTGTACTGCGTCTGTCTATCCGATTTTTTTTTCTTAGCTAAGTTTTCGCACAGTCAGAGAATATCTAAAGATAGATATTCTCTGGCATAGTTTAGTAGTTATTAGTGGTTCGATTTCCTTTTGGAAGTATCTTTCAGCGTGTTATTGCGTTTTCTGCATAAGAGAGTGTAATAATGTGTCGACTGATATGCTCATCGACCTTCTAGAGTGCATGAATGACGGGGATAGAGAGCTCCTTGGTAGACAGATACTAAGTTAACTGTTTATCCTGGGAGGGGTAGATCTCGCAGCTGGTTCTTTCTCGCCTTTTTTCACCGATATTATATGGGCTGAAGTGACGAGACTTCTTTATGAATGGGCGATAGAGTGTCCGTAAGTACTCTCTGCAAAGGGGCCAGGTGCCTGTTAATGTTGCCGTTCGCTGGGTCTTCCCGATCCCACCGGACGCTTCTTATTAGTGGTTGGATAATATCTTCTGATCTCGTTATCTGTGTAGTTACTTACATTATGTAGTTGTTAGCGTTTGTTAGTTCTAGTGTAACTAGTTAGGGTTGATAGGTTGATAATAGATATATGCAGTATTATTGTACGTCCTAAATTTTTAACTTTAACGGGAAGTACGTGAATGTACATTATACCCGTTTTGTATGTTTTCCATGTAACCGTTTAATAAATGTTCTGGTTTATTTAACACTGCCGGATGTAATTGTTGAACAGTAAGTTATAATAAACATGTTGTATTGTGTTGTGTAATTATTTCATTAATAACCTCAATCTTGTTTCCATGATCAGTGAACTATTTACAGTCTATTATATCATATCACAGACAAGAGAACATAACACAGACAATCAGCTAGATAGGGCGGCTAGAATTGTTCATAGGACTGATACTAGATGTCACTATAAGTAACGTCTGTACATAATTTTATATATCGCTAAAAGAGCGCCAACAGCATCAAGCCCGGACACAGTACAATGTTGCCACTGCTCTTGTAGACGGCGCGCCGACAAAGCTGTTACATCTATAGGACACCGCCGCTAATCCGCTTCTTTAAAATACCTCGTATTTTTTTATAAAAACATGGCAAATCTTGGTATCAACTTTCCTTTGGCGAATTTTTTCATCAAACTCGGTTGTTCTAGTTTATTTCTTTTACCCTTTAGTTTATTATTCCCGTTATTAAAAAAAAAACGGGCATTTCTTGCTTTAAGTTAGTTATTATCTCGCATACATCGTTCACGGCTATTGTCGAATTACCATATTTTAAAAAGTATATACCATTAAAAGTTTCAATTAGGTGACCATTTATGTCGAAACAGGAGTTTTAGATGGGAAAAATTTGATTTTAGTTTATTTGAAATAGTATGGCAGGCATAGCACAATGAGCCCGGTAAGGGTGGCCTAAGTGCCAGGGTTGGGCATCATTCAATAATTTTTTATTCAAATAATTATTTGAATGAAATTTTCATCTGTTATTGCTGAATAAAACTATGAGAAATCATTTGAATGAAGAATTATTTCAATAAAACGTTATTTGAATAAAGCATTATTGGAATGATTCTTTCACCAAATAAATCGTTATTCAAATAATTTATTACTGAATAACACCGAAATAAATTTAGATTAGGTATATGCCTACATGTTTGTGCAGGTAATCATATAAGAATTATCGCTAATGTTACGAAGTGCATCAGTAGGACGACATGCCAGTAATATTTATATTCGCCGACATCTTCGACATTCCTCTAGATTTACGTGATGTCATCTCTGAAGTCGATAAACAAACCTTCAAGCTTATCAAAATTCCACAATTTTTTCCCACACAAGTTTAATCTCTTTAAAAATTGGCGTGCAATATTTAAATAAAATCCGCTGTTAGAAAGTGTACCAGTACCACGACATGGCAGTAATAATTATATCGGTCGATATCTTCGACATCCCTCAAGATTTACGTTTTATTGTTTTTGAAACCGATAACCAAACTCTCAAACTTACGAAAATCACATTTATTTTTTTTTTCCACAACTTCCAATGCCCTCAAAAAATGGCGGCTAATATTAATATAAAAGTTCCCGCTAACGTTAGAAAATGCATCGGTATGCATGTTTCACATGTTTGGTCGTTATTTTCCCATTTTTTAAATTAAGGACAACATTTAGTTCCGCTGTGATCGCAAGCGTGTAGTTTTTAAAATTAAGGCAGTGCCATACTATTTTGTTGTGTTCTTGCTTCTTTCTGACATTCTGGATGATTCTTTTATTTATTTTTATAGTGAAAATAAAATTTAGGTATTATTTATTCCTAATAACCTATAAATATTAATAGAATGTTTATTAGCTTGTTGTTTGTAGATGGTAATTATATGTACAGGGTGGGCCAAATTCGACACTTTTAATAGGAAACTTATATTTCTAAAGGAATTAGAAAAAATCTGATCTATGCTTCTGGAGCTCGATGTTAAAAAGAAATCGATTGGTGAAGTCCGTATTTTTATATCATCCGTAATATAAGAGATACAGAGCGTTTTCGGAAAATATGCAATTTTTAAAAACCCTTGTAACTTTTTAATTTGTGAAAATGCTTGATTTATATAAGAACTTTATTAGGGCACTTTTTGACGTAGAATTCAATGCTCTAATTTGTTTTGTTTTAATTCGTTTTTTTTTGAGATATTAACAAGACTTAGGTTTTTTTATATGGAACACCCTATATATTTTTACACTATTCAAAAGCACATAAAATTGCCTTTAATATGATATAACACACTTGATATTTTATTTAAAGGATTTTCAAGATATTTGATTTTTTGTTTGCAATTTAACAGTATTTCAAGATGGCTCTGGCTGTAACTAAGCAATGCGCGTATTTGTTTTTTTATTTCTTTATTTTTTGTTTGGCCGTGGATGCTCGTAAATAAGCAAATAAAAGATTTCTACAAAGCAGAAAAAAAGTGGTTTTAATATTAAATGTTAGAAATAACAAGTCCAACAAACTACGGAAACCATTAATAGTATTATTGATACTATAGTTGTAAGTTCTTATAGACATATTTGAACGAAATATTTACAGAATATACCCCTCTATACAAAACAAATACGTAAGCATTATGAATTATAGTAAGTGTTCGACTTGTCCGCCATTCTGTTGCAAACATAATCGACACCGTTTCCTTACATTCTGAACTGAGTTCACCAATTCAAGCGGAGATAGAGAGTCGAACGCTTGCAAAACTGCAGCCTCTAATTCCTGTCTTGAATTGGGAGAATGCTTAAATGCAAGATTTTTAATTTTTCCCCAAAGGAAAAAATCCAATGGGGTTAGATCTGGTGACCTTGCCGGCCAATGTATCGGTCCCCGATTTCCAATCCAATTGTTACCGAATTGTTGGTTTAAAAACTCATTAACCCGAGCAGCATTGTGAGGGGGTGCTCCGTCACGCTGGAAGTAAACGAATTCCAATTGGTTCAAAGGTATTTCATCTATGAGAGGTTCAATGAATTGTAGTAAAATAGGAAATAGCTTTCGGAGTTAAGAATTTCGTTATATATGTAGGGTCCAATTATCCTGGCACGGAAAATTCCTACCCACACGTTGAAACTATATCGTCCTTGGTTTCTCATTTCAATAGTAACATGGGGATTTTCACGCGACCAAGTATAAGAATTATATCTGTTAAAAATTCCCGCACTGCTTACGTTATATTCATCCGTCCATACACAGTTTAGAGCAAAATTATGATTTTCTTCACATTTTCCCAAAAATCATTGACAAAATTCCATACGACGCTCCAAATCTGCGGCAAAAAGGCACTTTCCTTGTCCGATAGGGTTTCATTCTATATTTTTTTAAAACGCGCCTTGCCGATGTTCTTGCTAAACCTGTTGTTTGTGCCATCTCGCGAGTGGAATGTGTTGGGTTATTTACAGTTTCCCCCAAAACGGCAATTTCCTCTAATTCTTTGTCTCTATTTTGAGCCACATAATTTTTAGGTCTCGGTTTTTGAAAGGATCCAAAATTTATTAAATTTTTCTTTAACCTAGTGAACATGTCTCTGATTGGTTGTTGTCTTTCAGGATATCGTTCATAGTAAATATTACATGCAGCTTCCGCATTTTCACCTGCTTCTATAAACCACTTTAACATGTCGTATTTTTCATAGTTTTCATACATTTTTGAAATCTTGAATAATAAAACCGCGAGTAACATTCATTCAAACTGACATTTCAAAATATTTTGACAATATAAAACAAATACGCGTATTGCTTAGTTACAGCCAGAGCCACCTTGAAATACTGTTAAATTGCAAACAAAAAATCAATCTTGAAAATCCTTTAAATAAAATATCAAGTGTGTTATATCATATTAAAGGCAATTTTATCTGCTTTTGAATAGTGTAAAAATATATAGGGTGTTCCACATAAAAAAACAAGTCTTGATAATATCTCAAAAAAAAAACGAATTAAAAAAAACAAATTAGAGCATTGAATTCTACGTCAAAAAGTGTCCTAATAAAGTTCTTATATAAATCAAGCATTTTCACAAGTTAAAAAGTTACAAGGGCTTTTGAAAATTGCATATTTTACGAAAACGCTCTGTATCTCTTATATTACGGATGATATAAAAATACGGACTTCACCAATCGATTTCTTTTTAAAATCGAGCTCCAGAAGCATAAGTCAGATGTTGTCTAATTCCTTCAGAAATATAAGTTTCCTATTAAAAGTATCGAATTTGGCCCACCCTGTACATACCTATATTAATTAATTTAAAATCAAATTATAGCAATTAGTTTTCATATTTATGCATTTCTGACTATATCATCATATAATATCATTAAATATCTTACATACACACGAATACCGTGTATATTTCATACTTTTTAATTACGTTTTCTTATGTGAAAATGAATCAACATTTTAGTTATAAATTCTTGGGAGGATGTATTATTTGTTCTTACAATGTTTCGTGTACAAATTTAATTTTTCGGTTTATTCTTTATGCTGGATCATTTTTGTTTTCTATCACTTCGTTTAGGTGAATAGAAGAATTATTATTAGCATTTTTATTTAAATTTTTTATAAATACTGGAATTTGTCCACGCAAAAAATTACTTTAAATTGTTATGCCACGTGGATAGCAATTTAAAGGTGTTTAAGTGAACGGAAAAATCTTCTTGAACAAACAATTTTTTTTTGCTTTGCGGAGTCTGTAGGTTTTATTTTAGTCCAGAACCTTCAGTTCAAGGTTTTCTTTCTGCACCATCGTATGATTGCAAATTAACCCGTTGATAAAATAAAAATTCATTTTGTTTGAGACGTCGGTGGGTTAATAAAAATTCTGTTCTTTCATTTATTCAACCTTTTGTTTTTAATGTTACAAAAAAAGTATGACATCATACACTCACTAATTATTCTTATGGTTAAATTAAAGTTTTAATTCATGAGGGTAACTCTGAGATTGAAAGTCTTCTGTTTAATTCTTAAAAAATCATTTTCACTGAGCCAGCTAAATATTTGTTTTTTCATACTTCAATTTCAAAAGCCATTGAGTTTTTTCTTTAATTCGTTGTGGTGGATTCTCTATATGAATTAGAGGGTAAATCACAGCAGTACGTTATGCTTAAACTTTGTATTATCAAAATTATTATTACACATTACAGAGTTGTTGAATATGTAATCTTTATTTATAATTTAACGTAGTAATTAAAGAAAATGCAGCAATAAAAATTACCTACAGAAAATAATAGAGCTTTTCTTATTAAAAATTAATTTATTTAAAACAGAAATTACCCTACCAATAATTCACAATAATAACATTTCTTTTTACATAAAACACAATCTTCAAAATAACGTATTTAATGGAATACCGATACAAATTCGCATTTTTTTTTAGTTTTTTTTTTTCTAAATACCGTATTTAAATTAATATAAATTGTAAAAACTAATTTTTTCCTATAAAGACAGGCACTGTTTCTGATAAAGTCCATTAATCGTAAAACTAATCTCAGACATACTTCAAATCGTAACAAAAATAAAATTAAACAATACAATGCAATAAAATCACCGTAGATACAACATTCAAAAAACGCATTAATAATATAAAAAAATATAGTAATAACAATTTTACTTCTAAATAATTAATACGTTAATGAGTACAAATTACATTAAATAATATAATACCATCACAATAATATCATTAACAACTTCTATTTAAATTTAAGAATCATTTACTTATCAAGATATCAGGACTAGTCGTCGTTCGAACTATATTCCTTATATTCCGAACCTTCTTCAACTCTCTGGTCCCGTTGAAGGTGAACGTGACATCACAATTGCTCAACGGATGCGGTGCTGCGAGGTCTAAAATAAAACATTCAAATTACAAATATTAAATAATCATGCGTGAAATTACTTTGTACGTTTGCTTCTTTGGGACTGGAAGGCGTTTCGACTCCGCTATCGATGGAATTCGTCGGTGAAATTTTGTCCTCATCGTAAATCATGCCCGGTTGTCGCTTTATCTCTTCTCTACTCTCGTAATCTTCGATTTTCACCTCGAGGGTGTTCGGAAGATTCTGCTGCGTTATTATTTTCTGCTGCTGCAAGATGTTGTTGTGAGTTTTCGAGAAGAAGCCGGTCTGTTGCGCACTCAAACTGTGAGTGCGTAGGACTTGATTCTCATCTATATTCGGTATACCGATTCTCCCCGTACTCAACGATTTCACCATCATTCGATTGGGGTTCATCATCGTATTGTCCGGCTTCTTGAACATGCTGTTCAAGAAATTATTTTTACTCTCCCTCCGCTGCTCCGACAGAGTTAATTGGTTGATTACTCTGCGGACATCCCCGGGGATCTCGACGTCCACTTTATCTTCGATTAACCCGTTTATGAACGATGCAAGGGTAGAGATTGTTACTTCTAAACAGCGATTCTGAGTCTTCATTTGGTTTATCGTTGATTGTTGAACGGCTCTTGTTTTCTCTAATCGTTGTATGTTACTTATAGCTAATTCTAATTGAGACATTAAGTTTTTATTCTGCTCCGTTAAGGATTTATTCGCTAATTCTAATTTTTGTACGTTCTCGACTTGGGGTTGCACCGATTGCATCTCTTCTTGTAATACTTGATATTCGACTTTGTATTCGTTAAGTTGTTTCGATATATCAGTCGTGTAAACCTAAAATAATTAAAATCAGGGATTAAAACATTATAATGAAGGAATTAAGAACACGATTTAGGAAATATTTGTAGAAAATGATATACAAAGCAAAATTTTAGCCCTTCCCAAAGATATTGTAGTTTAAATTCTTTAATATTAACGCTTCGTTATTAATTTTAATAACTTCTTTAAAATATATGTTAATAAACTATAAAAAAACATTACAATGAGAAAATAAACTCAATATTAAAGAATTTTACACAAGAAATAAACCATTTAATTTGTCCATACACCTAAGAATCAAAATCACAATATAACAAATTAATACAAAAATTGAATAATTAATTAACCATAAAAAAAGGTTATATCACAAACAAAAAATAAATCTTACCTGTTTTATTATTTTCTCCAAAGTGATTTTGTTGATGGAAGGCAAAGTATTCTTCAAATAATTCATTATCTCCTCGAAACTCTCGCAAGCTAATAATTGGTCTTTGTGTTGCGACAACAATGCAAGTGCCACTCGGAATACAATGTTCGTATCTTCTAGGAATATCAAATCTGCAAATTATCACATTCCGTTCGATAAAAAAGGTGTTATTTTATTACTTTAATATTGTACGAACCGAATACTCTAGTGACGAAACCCAAAGGAAACTGCGATGCAAAGATTGTCAAGAGCCAAGGCGCTGCATACAAACTGGGAGCGACTTCATAAAAATCGAAGTGGTTGTACAAATCTGGTGTTTGGTCGTGCAATAATCGTGATAATTGGTAAAGTTTAATTTGTAATCCGACCATATCTGGGAGATATTGCTTTCGTAAGCCACGACGGAACATCAAATGTCTTAATAAAAAGAAAGCCTGCGATTCCTCCATCTAAATAAAAAAAAAAGAAAACGAATAGTAAAATTATCCAACCAGGATCGATTGAACTTACATGCAACAATAAAACGCCAGCTACGAAACTTAATCCTTGACAATATCCAACTTCGGGATCTACTAACGAATATGCTTTTAATAGATTGAATAAGGCTAGTTGGCCTGGACCTAACGGGCTGCTAAAATACGAATGGCAAGGAAAAGTTCTGCCTGTGAAGGGAAAAAATAGATTTTCTTGGTTAAAAATCAAAACAGAACCAACCTAAATCGATTAAAATTGCATGTTGATGCGATGTTAATTGTTTCAATAGCGTTTCATAAGGTACGTGGTAATTCGGATGCATTACAGTATCGACCGGTGGGATTCTTGTACAGAATTGCTCGGCTAGGAAGCTCCAGACTTCACCCCGTTTGCCACGTGGTATTCCTAAAATCGTCGAAAAGGTTTAAAAATAATTTATTTTGATTAAATGTAAGAAGGAATTTATAAATTAATAGTTTTTTCCCAAATTGAAAATTTAACTACAATTATATATTTGCCTTTTGTTATTTATCTGCCCTTATTTGTTTTTTTTTTCCTTAATCCAACTTAATTGTAACAATTTTCATTATACCAAGTATTATTCTTTTTTTTTAATAAAAATAATGGAACAGACCAATTAAATGTCGTTTTTAGGTAGCATTTTCCTTTCATCAGCTTTGTATAAGTGTTGCAATTCTCAAAAAACGTTTGTGCAAAAAAAAATTCGTAGTGCATTATCCCAAAACGAAAACAAAAAAACCTATTGCGTGCTTAACTCTACTGTTTATGAATACCAAAATTTACAAAAAAAAAATTATTACCCACAAACTATCAAAAATTCTTAACTTGTCCGGTATATTAAGAAGCAACACTTTCATTCTCTTTATTTAATTTAAAGAAAATGCACACCTCAAAAGTGTCTATAAAATTATTAGTATTTAATTAAGCAGTATTTCGTTTAAACATGAAAATCCAAATTACAATAGTGTTTATTTCTCAAGGGCTAAAGGCCGCTTTACTGGTCGCAATATTTCTAGCATGCAATAAAAATTGCACGCTCTTTGTCAATCAGGTTAACTTTGGACACCCCTTACACACTCAGACATTCAGTCTCCGACCGTACACCTTGGTCCCCGCAAGTATCTTTGTTTCATAAAATCGAAATATTGCACCTTTGATTTATGCAGCCCGCGTGATTTAGCCAATTCTGCTACAGATTCTGTTTACTTATTTGTGGTTTTAGTAACATTCCTCATTGCCATTTGAATAATAAAAAAAGAAAACAAAATCAGAACTTCCTCAAGGTCAATATAAAATGATCGTTTTTATAATAATCCTTGGCATTAAAAAATCTTTTTTAAAAAAATAATTGATGCTAAAAGAAAAACAAAATACATATTAAATCGATTTCAATCGATAAAATCAAATTTGCACTAAATAAATAAAAGCAATAACTGAAATTTTTTTGTAATAAAACGTAAAGCAGACTCTCCAACATTTAGAATTTAGAACCTTAATACCGTTCAAAATTTAACCTAGCATACCTTGTTTTATAGCATTTAACAGCATTTTCTTATCGTATTTCATTTTAGCAGAATCTTTATTGGTTATCTGCTCCCACACTTCAACGTGACTAGAATCTATGTTCTTCATCTCATCGTATTCCAATTTTATCCGTTTCACGGCCGTTTCTTCCTGTCGCGCTATAAAACATTAACGATGCTAAAAACAAAAAGATGAACTACCGATGTTTTACCTCTCAATCGAGCGTTCTCTTTCTCCATCCGTACTAAGAGAATCGCTTGGTGTATCGATTTCTTCCACAGCGTCCGTAACTCCTCGCGACTTCTCTTGGCACCTACCCTGGGGACTTTACTCGGAGTTACGACGCGTTTGAAGATCGCTTGCCGCCAAGAGCCCGTATCTAGCTTGTTCGGTGAATGTTCTTCTGTCGTGTTCTTCGGGCTTCCGACTTTTAAGAATCTGCAACGAACGGGAGGGGTTGGATATATTGTTGTTTCAGCTCCCACATGCCAAAAGAGCAATTAAGCGATACAAAAACGATTTCTGTGGATTAGAAGGACTATTAGCATGGAGATCGGTGAAATTTGATTCGACTTGGTGCTATACAGACATCAGACATTATGGACTATTAGCGATTTTGTGTTATATAACTAGATAAGATGGTGTGCGATATGTGGAGAGTGTTAGCGAAATTATTAGGACTATTAGCGTATTTTGTAAATCATAAAATTGCGCGATATGTTACTGTATTATGTGAAACTTAACCTACAAAATTATGATATTATTGAGATAGGTATATTATTTATAGCACATTTGATTTGGGTTGGTGCTATACAGACATCAGACATTATGGGACTATTAGCGATTTTGTGTTATCTAACTAGATAAGATGGTGTGCGATATGTGGAGGGTGTTAGTGAAATTATAAGGACTATTAGCGTATTTTGTAAATGATAAAATTGCGCGATATGTTACTGTATTATGTGAAACTTAACCTACAAAATTATGACATCATTGGGATAGGTATTTTTAACTCAGGTAAATAAATTTTAACCAAACGGGAACCATATTATTGGGTATCTATCTTCATATTTAAAACAAAAATTAGTTTAATTTAGATGGTATTACATGAAAAATTTGTATTTTATGGCGAATTTAAAAGAAAAATATATAAAACCATAAAATTGTAGCATGTTCTATTTTTTTAATGAATGAACGTAAAATCTTTATGATTATAATTATGATAGTAATCATAATCAAAATTATTGATGACGTTTGGTAAATTTTGTAAATACTTTACGCATATAAATTGCAGTACCTAAGTATTGACCGCTTTGGGGAAATGAGTATTTTTCGATTCATCGTTTCGGATCGTCCGAGCAACTAAATTGAGTTTAGTAAGTGATGTGCGAAAAAATGTTGTACGCACCACGGATGAAAGTAACTTTATCTATAACTTGTTTGGTCTCGGCTCGTAATCCGAAAGTGACACGCGCGTTTGTTTAATTTTCAACGCTATTTTTATTTGTATATTATATTTATCTTTTGGTTAATTATTTTGTACATCCCTGTATTTCATTTTACTTCTCGACTTTGGCTTTACCTATTAAAATTAACTATCTTAGAGAGGATGAACCGTGGGGGATTTACGGAAATGTTTAAAAACCTATTTTGATATTAGAACGACAGAATTCTTCATTTTCTTATTCCGAATATGTGGTTGATACTGTTACGGAATTTTGGAGGGGAAATTTCCTGAATTAAAGACTTCTCTTCGAGTAAGAATCATTGCCTTAGATGAATTTTGCCGAAAAAGTTGTGGAGCGGAATAATTTAAGCAACGTACTGTGCTTTTGGCGAATTTTTTCGGATTGCTGGATTCTTTAGATACGGATAGTCTTCCATCGGCTGTTCAAGATCTCTCGTTAGGCGAAACATCGACTAAAGCATCTGAAACCTCGGTTAAAGTACCTCAAATCACAATGACACACAAGATCGGTAAAATAACTTTTTTCTATGCCCAAAAATCAGCAAACGGCTTATGCTATAAAGCAACGTGAGGCGTAGAAACTCGTTTTTCTTTGGTGATCGAACGTCGATATGGCGTCGGGGGTGAGAAAAAACTTGCGCGGGAGAACTGAAACTTCCTTATATAGCCTCGAAACACAACAAGCCCTCCTACGATAACGTGACATCGAACGCCCAATTAGAGGGTGCGTAGCAACAGAATGCAAGCGAGTCATTGGTTGACGAAAGATTAACTGAAATTCGGAAGTATGCGCAGATGCTATTCTTAGAATCGAAAATAATACACGGGGAAAAAAATAGAATCGGTAGAAACATGAAATTAAGATTTTAACAACTTTCCAGCTTTGGTACGTAAATAACTAAAATAAACGGACAATAGGAACTAACTTACATGTGGCTGCTCTTCGGTTCTCGGGTTCTCTGCCGTGTAGAAAGTTTAAATTACTTGACGTTTCGATCATCTTGTCGTGATCTTCTTCAGAAGTGAAGTCACTTCACTTCTGAAGAAGTCACTTCACTTCTGAAGAAGATCACGACAAGATGATCGAAACGTCAAGTAATTTAAACTTTCTACACGGCAGAGAACCCGAGAACCGAAGAGCAGCCAGCAACGACGGCCGTGAAAGCCTAAAGACTACTTTAACTTACATGTCTAACATTGGTGATTTTAAGTTCTTATCGCTTCCAGTTTTATCTGGTGTCCTTGCGATATTAATTTCTTTACTGACGGAGTGATCTTCCTGCAAATCTGCACGAGAACCGACGGTTGACGATCTGGATATGGAACCTTCAGAATCCGATTCGTTGTTTATATTAGGCGAATTCTCCTGCGAAGCAATATCAATAATATTTCATTACGATTATTACATTATAAATCGATTGGATTGATTTATTACCCGATGTGCAGGATATATCGGTAATGTCATTTCCTTCAAGGTGGGGCCGAAATCGTCCTTCGAAGCTTTCCGTTTAAGCAGATTATCGAAGGAGGATGTCAAAGATCGTTTGGCCTTCATAAAAATCGTATTTCCCCCGCCCAAATATTGATTTAAAAATTCAGATCTGCAACGATCCATCGGATTACCATCTTGAGTCGTTTAAATTAAAGAAGAAATTATTCACCTGTTTTCCGCTGTGTCGTGAACGTGTCTTCCCTGTTTCATCTCGCAGTGGGCCCTCAAAAGCATCATCAGGAATTCGTTCTGCTCTCTGATTGAATCAGTTTCGGCTCCTCTGAATTTCGTTAGAATCACCATCTGCTCTTCGTCATCTAATTGTTCAATTCTGAAAATATCACATTAATTTCTTTTATGTGTGATGTTAATTAAATAAACATGTTTTTAACGGAACCGCGACAAATCAGCCTACTTACAGCCACAGTGTGCCATCTGTGGCTGTAAGCAAGGATGTTTCTTTGGGGTTTTCATTATTTTATTTATTTTGCTGTTGCTTGGTAAGCAATTTGTAATATTTGTTTGTTTTCTTTGATTTTTTTGTTTGTAATTTAATTTTCCTCAAATAATCTTAGCAGCAAGCAATTAATTAATTTAAAACTTACTTTCGAAATATGAAACTCTGCGTCTTTTTATCCGACAAAGTCTCGACTTCACAACACAGCTTATGGTACCAAACCATAGGGCAATGATCACAAGATGTTACGATAGGCCTACTTCGACTCTCGGCATTGTTGAAGGCTTGAGTGATCGCTAGAAATTACAACTTTATTATTTCATTACAACGATGATAACACCTAAACTCACCACAGACAGCTTCAGCTGCGACCGAGGATGATTCACATTTGAAAACAAAGCCGATGTAAGTGTTTAAGTTCCCATTTTCCTTAGCGATGAATCCGAAATGATCAGCAAAGATTTGACCCTGGAATTCACATGAAATTAATTAATACTAATTAATCAGAGACATTCGGATTGTACTTACTTGCACGCATGTAGTGACATCTTTATGATGCTTGTGCAAGAGGATTACTTTCCTATCCGGACTTATCAATCTCAAATCGGTCCGGTCGACTTGCAAGACCATTGTCCTGTTGTGATCGTCGATATCTACCGGTATGAGTCTGGGTTGCTTCAGCGTCTCTTGTGTTTCGCTCTTTTCCGAGCACAGACTCGACATCGATCCGCTCCTCTCGGAATCTCTACATTCCGAGTTGGTTTCGGGGTGTTCCGCGTGGTCCTCGCATATGGCCACGCCTTTTAGTACTTTCCTATCGATATCTGGGGATTTTACTCCTAAATTTGTTAATACTGATTGTGAGCGTTGCAGATGCGACACGGGACTGGATTCTCTATTACTACTGGTGTCACTCGCTACAGAATCCTGTTAAATGATCGAGAGTTGAAAGATGCAAATCTCGCTTAGGTGAAAAAGGATGCTCTTACGATTGATCCTCGTCTGATGTCTGTTTGCAGTCGGTCTAATTTCCTGCGGGATTTTTCCAAGTCGTGGATTTTGAATTTTTCTAGGGCTTCGTCAATGAAAGTTTCTGGGACTTTTTTATTCCAAACTTTGATTTTACCAATATACAAAACCTTTAAAAATAAAAGAATTAACTTGATTATACACTAGATTACACTAATAATGTAGGTACATTTGATGATGTGACTTTTCTTCTGCTGTATTCGAAACTTGAGATTATTTTTTTTTAAGGAAGAATTTCTAAAATATTGCAATTTTTTTAACTCTTTCAAAACCATATCTGGAACTAGAGATGTGTCCGATTTAGTCCTTCTTGGTACTAAATCAAAGGTATTGGAATGACGAACGAATGCACACAAAGGGATTTTTATTTGGTTAAACAGTTCAAAAGATATTGATAAAAATAGTCTAAAATCTGGATTTTAAACAAAATTAAAGTTTTAGGCCGACTCTGTGGTCACGGAAAAATAAAAACCGATGACAAACCTCTTCATGTAGTAAAGCTAACACTTTTACACAAAAAATAACAGCAACTAGAAGAAAATCGAGCGAAAGTTGAGTGGATAAATCCTATATTTTCTGAATATATTATTTTTTTTTTAACGGAAAGTCAGCAACGGTTTTTTATTTTATTTTTTATTTTGACGCTGAGGTTGCTGCTACAGCGAAAACTAGCATTTCATTTTGACAGCTTCTACAAAACATACTGCTACTAATTTGTATTCAGGGACTGAAGATTAAATTAAATGCCAATGTGCCTCTTGTCAAGGAAGGAATTATAATATTTCCCAACTTTGCCCATTAAACTTGCCCTTATTATAAAATTTCTGAAGGCCTTAGGCAAGCAAAGCCAAGTATTCTCCTATTTTTGAAATCTTCTTAAATAGGAGAATATTTGGCTTTCCTTATCTGAGGCCTTCACAGCTTTCTACAGCAAAACTCGAGGAAAGCGTCTTTGATGCTCCACAAAATTGCTCAAAGACAAAAAAGTCTTCAACATATTTAAGACCCGTTAAAAAACGGGGCTTGGAATTCATTTAAACTAAGATTGTTAGCAATTTTCTTAGGAACCATCAAAGTCCTAGGACTTACAAGGCAATTATTACCAATTTGCTGGAGAACTACAACAAGATAGGTACGGGGGGGAATGCCAATTTTTTTTATTTCATTCATGCTAATTTTCTCTTGCATTCTCTTTACGATTTTATTTATTTTAAACAGGCGTACATATTTCTCTAAAAACCATTTTCTACTTCAGCATTTAAATTTCATTTCGGACAATCTGCTGTGAGGTAAGTGACGAACAGGGCGAGAGTTTTCGCTAACAAATTAAGACCCTAGGCCGACGCTATCAAGGGTTTTGAGATGAAGCAATGTTGGCAGACCACGTATGGTTTCTCGTAAGAGAACTGGATTCCAAAACCAACAGAATACAAAGCAAGAGTCAAAACTATTACTAAAATATTATAATAATTATTATTAGTTAAACACGTATAAAGCAAGAATAAAGTTGGCCTCTTTTCCTGCGTTTTTTTCACAATCAAAATTTTGTTGTTTTATTTTAGCCAACTTAGTAAATATACACATTGCAAGCGATTAAACCACAGACCTGATAGACTGGCAATGAACCGTATGCGCATCGCTACGGCGCACCATCAAAAGACTAAACGACATCTTGGAACACAGGCGTCATTATATGCGTCATGTTTCATGTAGCGTCATGCTTACGTTAGTTTTCTTTAGGAAGTATTTGCGTTAAGTCGCGTTAAGTTTTTTGCAAGTTGACAAGTGTTACTGATGTTACCTAACCTTGCAGTTTGATTGTTTTATTTACTTTCTTTGCTTTATTCTTTCACGGACTGTTTCGAATATTATATATTATTCACCCGATATTTTTGTTTTACGCGTAAGGCTGTGGTGGAAGTATGCATATTATAGCATTACCAATTGGCCTTATATGACAATTAATCCAGGTAGTTTTTCCTCAAGAGAAGTGATGCCATTGTGTCGTGTAAAATCCTGCAAAAGCAATAGTTACAAAGATGATGCAGAACTAACTTTTCATCTGTAAGTTGCAGAATAATGCCATAGCTTAGAAATATTCTGAAATTATGATAATACTTGGTGTTTCTATGTGAAATAATTTTTTGTAGAATGCCCAAACATTGTTGTGTGGATTACTGTTACAGGGGGTACAATGAATCCCTGCAAAAGTAAGCGTGCATATGTTTGTTCACTACATTTCCTCGAAAAGGATTTTGATAGAACGGGACAGATTGTGCGAATTAAAGAGGGAGTTATTCCAACATTGAGTTCGGACAAAGAAAATCTAAAAAAGTATATTTTTTGCATATATGGCGCAAATTTATGCATACTTCCTAAAAAAAAAACCCATGCATATATTTCAATTTTTCTTTGCATATAATCCGGTCTTTAGTGATTGCTTTAGTGATTTGCTATTGTTGACATTTATTTTTTAATATGTTATATGTATGTAATGTGTTTTTTTTATGTATATGGAAAACCAATATATGTATTCTATAAAATTTTAATAGAAAAATGTTTCTGTCGTAAATGAAAAGCGGAGATTACATCCTTTCATTTCTTTTTTTCTTTTTTCTTTTTTAATTAATAATACCGTAATATCCTATACACAAATTTGTTAAAATTGTACGGTTTGTTTTTCTCACAAAAAGGTTACAAGATCCCAATGTATTTTTTATGTTTTTGAGCGTCACAGACTGAAATAATTAATTCCGTTCAACCCAAAACAAATTAATCACCAGAAAAAATTAATTATAAGAGAAACCAGTTCTTTCAAGAACGTTTGCTACTTGAAATCAGATACTGCCAGTATTTATAAAATCGCAAATTTCTAATTAATACGTAAAATTAAATTATCAAACAAACAGTTTATATTTCTTAAATAAAAATTATACCTCGAAAAAGTTGCTCGAACTTGGAGAAATGTCCACACACAGGGAGGTCAAATTAGCAGCACTGCTGAAGGAGCGCTGTGCTTGGGTGTTGACGCTTTGTTCCTTCATCTGTTGGTACAAATCTGTTACCTAAAAACAAAACAGAAAAAAAAAAAACATTGACTATATATTCGATTAACAGTTTCTTTTAATATATATTTCTAGGAAAAAATTTACAATTTAGGGAAATCCTAGTCCAGTATAAATCACCCCAACGCACTGCAGTTGCTACCGAGAAACTAAATCATCACAAATTAGTTTAATGACGTGTAGTGTTTCGGCCGGGTGCTATTTGGACTTTGTCTTCTTGTACCAACGCCAAATTTATCCAAAATTAACTTAGAGCCGCCGGAATCCTTATTGTGTATCTAACGAGAGCATGCGTTGTTATTGATCTTATCTCCGGGTAAGAAAATTAAAAAAAAAAATGTATCCGGCTTCTTCTTTTCCAATTAAATCAAGATTGAAGACTTTTTCTGTCTTTTTTAATTGCTCACTTGCACTTTTCTATTGTTTGTTTGTTTAGATGTTAAAACAAATTTGGGTATGGATGCTTTAACATAATTAAAGAGAAAAACAGATGTTACCTAATAACTGTTAATTATCCAGCGCACCTGAATTGTTCACTTTCAGGCGTAAATTTTGCACGTCCTTTACGGGAATAAATTAAATGTGACGTTTATTTGAATGTGTTTACATTTTGTTGCTCCACAAATGTTTTATTTTAAGATCAAGTATCTTAATGTTTATTTACTAGATTTAAAACACAATAACTGATTCTGTTAAATGTACTATATAATTTTCGCTTTAAGAAAGTACACATGATGTAAAGAAATTGAGAAAACTTTTTCTTTTGACAACTGGTAGTGTTAAATAAAAAAAAAAAAAAAACTGCTAAAAAGCTTGTTTCTAAGAATGAGGCAAATCAGATTAATGTTTTAGCGCAGTGATTCCCAAAGTGCTCCAGGTGGACCCCCAGGGGTCCACGGGAGACTCGACGGCGGTCTACGTTGGCGTGACAAAAAAATGGGGGTTCACAATTCGTAAACGGGGGTCCACGAAAATTTATCTAGTTCTGATAGTGAAGAACTAAAATGTTGGCTCAATGTAGGCAGATAATATTTTAAGAAGCTCAGCGACTGTTACTTGTAAAAACAACTCATTTTTCTATTCAACTGGACGAGTCAACTTTACCTGGTAATGAAGCATTATTATTGGCATATGTTCGATTTGTTATGGACGAAGAAATTCATGAAGAGCTACTATTCGCGAAAACTTTGGAGACGGACACTAAGGTGAATCAATATTTAATGTCCTGAGTGATTTTTTTAAGGAAAAATCGATTCCATTCACAAACGTTATTTCGGTTGCAACAGATGGAGCTCGATGGAGCTCCTGCCATGGCCGGGCGATGTCGTGGGTTTATAAGTCATCTTAAAAGAATTATACCAGAGGTAACTGCAATTCACTGTATCATCCACCGACAATACCTAGTAGCGAAAAATTTGAGTGCTAAATTGCACCAATCGCTTCAATTTGTGATTAATGCAGTTAACAAAATAAGAAGCAATGCATTGAATACGCGTTTATTTGCACAATTGTGCGATGAAAATGATGAAGACTTCCAACCATTGGTCTTACATACTGAAGTACGCTGGTTGTCGAAAGGTGCATGTTTAACAAGATTTTCCGCACTTTTTGAATCAGTTTTAGAGTTTCTGGAAAGTAAAGATCCAGATTTAAAAGAAAACCTGATCAATTTGAAAGCAGACAGACAGTATTTGACAGATTTGTTCAAAAAATTTAATGACATTAACTTACAATTACAAGGGGACAGCCTCAATTTAATAAAAACAAAGGGTGTAATTTCAGCTTTTCTTTGAAAATTGAAATTTATGAAGCAAAATATTAGTCGGCGCGAATTTTCCCAGTTTCCAAACTTGTCACAGGTAGAATGCCTTGATGAGGATATACACACATACGTTCAACATTTAATTGCCCTGCATGATGACTTTTTTGATTTGAAGGTATTCTGACGATGGAAATACCACCATGGATCATAAATCCACTTGATGAAACGAAAGTGGAGAATGTGATGTTACAAGAGGAGCTACTCGAGCTTGGCACTAATGAGGAACTGAAGGTGAAATTTAAAAGAGGGTATCAAACATTTTGGCTGCAGGCAGAAATACCCGAAAAATATCCTATGGACTGTGGGGAATTGCGAGAAAGCTTTTGATAGCGTTTCCCTCGTCATATCTTGTCGAGAAAAGTTTTAGTGTCGTTACAAATCTTTTAACAAAAAAAAGGAGCAGATTGAATATCACAGAACGGGGAGATTTGCGTTTATACCTAACAAAACTGAAGCCAAATATTGATAATTTGCTGTCAATCCATCAAGTACATCCCTCCCACTAAAATTATGACTATTTTGTGATTGTCATTGTAGAAGTTACGTTACGTTATTAATATTTAACTTTAATTATATTATATAATAATTAATAGTGTAATGATTACATATTTGAATAAATACAACACAAGGAAATATACTATTTTTCTTTTTATTTTTACCACTCCGAATGGGGAGTTTTCTAAATAAAATATGTGAGAATTGATTGGTTTCTTGTGCTGTGAGTAGATGTCAAAGGAGTAAAGTTGGATGGAATCACTTTTTTTATTGGCTAACTTTACGTTTTTTACATCCACTCACAGCACAATCGATTAATTAATCAACCAATAACTCAGCCGCAACGCAAATTTCCATAGTTAGATCTAATCTTCACATTTTTTGTCGAGTTTTGGGAATATGGTAGAAATGTAGGTGCCACCGGAACCAGCAAAACTTTCAAAGTGGTCTATGAGAAAAAAAAGTTTGGGAGCCTCTGTTTTAGCGTGTTTGGAAACATCCTGTTGTTTAATACCTGCTACTTCTAAAGATTTTGACATTTCAAACGTCTGTCCATAGAATTTTGAAACGCAATAACATGCATGCATTTTCAGAAATTCCAGTGCACACTTTTCGACACTGTTTTACCGAGAAACAAAAAATTCAAATTAATTTGACTAACTAATCATCCCTTAAAATGTTTAAGGTGAGAGAAACCTTTTGAAAGAAGAAAATGCATTTTTATCTTATATTTTTTTTTTAAATTATATCTAACTACATATCTATGATTGGATGTATGCTGGTCTCAGATTTTGTGCCCAAAATGTTTTTTCTTTAAGATGCCACACAGTTGGTATGTTACTCAGATTATGAGCAAATATTACTACTTAGAAAGCTAGTACCAGAGAGTTATGTTTTTATAAAAGAAATACGTGTTTGTGGATTTTAAGTTAGTTTACGATCGAATTCGCAGATGTTATGCTTATACAAATCCCTACAAGAACTAGTGTTCATTCCTAAATGAAGGACAAAATCATACGATTAATAAGAATGACGTTAAATTAAACCAAAACGTGAGTTGAATGAAAACAAAGTTTGTGGTGGAAATTTCAAATAAATATTTCTTAGTTCTGAATTTTCCAAAGACAAATTCCTCAATTTTAAATATATCTTAATCAATAGGATTGACAGGAGCTAAGAAGAATTGAAACATCTTCAGTCATTTTTGGGAAACTTGAATCTTTAAGCAAAAAAAAAACCAACAAAATTTAATCTATTTTTTTTCTCTGGAAGTCGGGACGACATTAAAAATATATTTTCATATTTTTCTCGATTCATCTTAAAGATCTGAGGGGCAACAGGCAACATAAATAGTTGTAAAGAAAAACCGAGTTGTGAGTACGTTTGAAAAGCGATAAACAACAAATAAAACAAAGTTGGCATTAGTCTGCTGTATATTCAAAGAAGTTTATTAACATAAGAAGTCTGTTTTGCATCAGAACTTGTTTTTTTCTTACTTAGTCGACAGGATATTTCAGAATTCTTGGTAAGTAAATTTTATTCAACATTCTACGAATTTCCCACACTCAAGACATGGTGTACTTACGTCATTAAATTTGCATATAACCCTCAATTTGTTTATAAAGATAAAATTCCATCATAACATTACCGATAATATTTATAAACATTGAGGCTAAAATTAACTTTTATGAGGCGTTAAAATATGAGCATAAAGCTAAACATACATGTAATGTTCTTCAAATTGTGTGTATAATAGACATTTTTTATTTTAATTGTAACTGTATAAATATGTAAAATTCGATACGATTTAATATTTTTATTAAGTAATTACAGTTTTATGAACTGTTTATATGAAATCGTCATTTAATGAAATAAAAAATTTGATGTTCAAACACTTTTGAGGCACAGTGTATATAGTATCTAATTGATTTTAATTGTTTTATGTCTTTTTATTAATCTTAACATTAATTATACTGCTTCTACAAACATAAAGTACCCAATCTAGCTTTATGTAATCCTTATGACTTTAGATTTAGCATTAGCAACATGCAAATTATCTTAAATTGTTTGTTTATATACCCACTGCAAGGTTACACAAAAACAAAGCAAATAAAAGTTTTAAACTTACAGCTTTTCTGTCCAAATAAGACGCATCGCTACGCGAATTGTTGTAAGATATGAAGTCAAAAGCTGGCAAAGTAATCATTTTGCACCGGTCAAGAACACATATCTTATACAAAAAACTTAACAAACAATGTTTTTCCTTATAATAACAATGTTTTAAACTCTCTATGCACGCTGGATGCTCTCGCAGAAGAACGAACTCCTTAACTGCGTTCGAATGAAACACACTTCCAGTTCGTGCTGAAAAACAACGCGCTGAAAATAGACCTGTAGTCCCAATGTTCGGATCCAGTGAGAACGTGGCTGAAGGCTTTGTATCACGCCAGAAGGGAATGATAATAATGTAGTGTTATTGAAAGGCGTTCAACTTTTCGTCCTAATTTAAAGTAAAAAAAAATGACATTCAAAGTAGTAATATAGAAAAAGTGT
This sequence comes from Cetonia aurata, assembly GCA_949128085.1. Classification (NCBI taxonomy): domain Eukaryota; kingdom Metazoa; phylum Arthropoda; class Insecta; order Coleoptera; family Scarabaeidae; genus Cetonia; species Cetonia aurata. The sequence goes on along the minus strand of OX421889.1, from coordinate 32,572,319 downwards.
GTAAACATGAATATATACTATCGTTCATAAATATTAGTCAAAATTGTAGATATATTACTGTTTTCCTATAAATTGTCATGATTTTTGTAATGAAAATGAATCGGTAAATGAAGAATTAAGAAGCAATAAGAAATTTTACTTTTACAAAAAAAAAACAGAAATTAAATAAAAAATGACATTTATAATTTCAAATGCAGTAATATAACTGAAATGCGGTGTTGCAGCAGAAGACAATAACTTATTAAATAAATAATTTATAGAATATAAAAAAGATTACTTATTAAGAAAATCCTTTTGTAAATTAAAGGTTTCTTCCATTTCTTTAATCAACTTAACCCTTTTCTTAAATATTGCATTAGTGAATGCTTAAATATTTCCTCAATTGTTAAATAATATAATTTTTATTACCCAACAGTATCATAATACAAGAATAGGAAATAAATTTTGATAAAATTCGAAACAATTGTTCCAATATATATTCTAGTTTTTTGTAGCCTTATTTTTAATATTTTTTTTATGAATATACAGTCTGTCCCCGGATGGACTGAACAAGAGGGAAAAACAATTATTTGTAGCTTAAAAATTTTGCTTATCTCAAAACCGCCAATTCTGGAACAAAAATCTAAATATTCTTTTCAGCAGCTTTTTGAGAAAATTACAAAAACACACTTGAGCTAAAGAAAAACATTTTATTTTATTCAATGTGGTATCTTCCACATTGTTTTCTTTAAAAATTCTATGCTAATTATCTGATTTAACTGTATACAGCCATAATCCGTGCAAAGTCAACGGTTATACCACGCATGTGCGTCTCCCGCTCATTCTTCTTACTGCAGTAGGTCTTCCCCTACATTCAGTCATTCGTCATAGCCACTCATAGCTCACAACGAATACTGGCGCGAGCGCAGCGGTTGCTTTGCTATTCAATCTACACGCAGAAATGTGTTAATTTTTAGTGACCGTGAAACGTATTGTATTTTTATTATGAAAATTAATAAATTGCGATATGTATTGCTTTCGACACACGTACTTATAAACTCAAAAGGTTTAATGAAACACAGCTAATATGCTGATAGCGGCTAAAACAATAAGAATAGGCTGGGTGGAGTGTAGAGTAAGGGAGAGAGTGACGATCCCAAGATGTTTCAAATGCCTGGAATTTGGGCACAAAACACATGAGTGTAAAGGACCGGATAAGACGAATGTATGCCTGAATTGCAGTCAACAGGGACACAAGGCAAAAGACTGTACTAGTGTACACTACTGTCCGACATGTAAGAGCAGCGACCATCGAGCTGACACAACGAAATGTCCTATTTTCCGTAAAATGATAAAAGAACAAACTAAGAAGACGCAGGCGAAAGGACGCGAAGAGACAAGGGAATCACTTAAGAGCAATGACCAGATTCCTTCAAACAAATCTTAGGAAAGGAAGAGCTGCACATAGTCTAGCTTATGCAACAGCTAAGGAAATGAAAATAGATGTTCTGGTGGTGGGCGAGCCAAATAAAATGACGACAGTAGGGGGAGAATGGATAAAGGATCAGGATTATAATGTCGCTGTTCTTTTTGTTAACAAACAGATGGAGATCAAAAAGGTGAAGATTAGTGAGGGCTGTGTGTATTTTCGAACGAAGGACTATGCTGCATACTGTTGCTACATATCGCCAAATATGACAAAAGTTGAGTATGAGGAAAGGGTAGATAGAATCATGAAGGAAGTGTCACAAAATAAAGAAGAAGCCATAATCCTGGGGGATATAAATGCAAAATCGGTACTTTGGGGATCTCCGTACACGGACAAGAGAGGCGAATACTGGGCAGCATGGACAGAATCACTAGATCTTGTTATCCATAATACGAAAGACCATCCAACGTTTATTAGAGGAGACTGCAAATCATATATTGACGTGACGTGTTCGACCCAGAAAGTAGCCAAAAAGCTAAAGGATTGGCAAGTGTTAACGATGGAAAATTTATCAGACCATGGTTACATCTATTTTGAAATAAAAGGCAAAACAACACCAACACAAAACCAAGAGAAGCGGGGCATCGAAAATGACTGGAATGTCTTTTCCTCAATCATCGAAATAAGACTATCTGGAATGTCAGTCACAGAAAGATCCTCCCATAAAGTCCTTATGGAGATAATGAATGAAGCCTACAGATGCAGCATACGGAGAAAACATAGTGGTAAATCAACTGTCCCGTACTGGTGGAATGACGACATCAAGAAAAAGCGCGAAGAATGCACCGCTGCCAGAAGAACCATGACCCGTTTGGCGAAAAATAAACATATTCCAGAAAGCGAAAAGTCAAATGCCCGGGTACAATACAAACTACAAAGAAAAGAGCTGAGTAGGCTAATACGAAGATCGAGGAATGAGCATTGGAGGAACCTATGCGAGAAACTGAATGATGACATCTGGGGAAGTGGATATAAGATCGCAGTAAAAGATATAACAAGAAACATACCCTATGCTATCCCACTTGAAATAAAGAAAAGAACCATAGAGAGCCTATTCCATGAAAAACAGAACATAGTCCATCCGCGCGTGGAAAACGAAGAGGTTACTCCTTTCACTGAGGAGGAGTTAAAGCAAGCGACCGCAAATATGAAAAACGGAAAAGCCCCCGGCATTGATGGAATCCCACCGGAAGCGATAAAAATGGTGGCAATGATAAAACCAGAATGGCTCCTGGAAGTACTAAACGGTTTACTAAAAGTACAAGCTTTCCCGCGAGAGTGGAAGATAGCTAAAGTGATCCTACTCCCAAAAAGATGCGAAAATCCGCAGAACGTGACTTATAGACCGCTATGCCTACTCAATACCATTAGTAAGTTGTATGAAGCTCTGGTTAGGACAAGGCTCGCAGACGAAATAGACGCCAAAGGTGGACTATCTGACAGACAGTACGGGTTTAGAAAAGGAAGGTCCACAATCCATGCAATTGAAGTAGTTAAGAAGACCGTCCATAACTGTAACTATAAATGGTGCGTCCTGTTCACCCTCGATGTACGAAATGCGTTTAACACTGCCGACTGGAACCTCATTATGAATAAACTCTGTAGGATGAAAATATCTAAGTATTTAAGGAGTATTATAGCGGAATACCTCAAAGATAGACAGCTACAAATTGCTGTAGGAGAGAGAATACGCGTAACGACGGGCGTGCCCCAGGGATCCATTTTGGGCCCCATATTATGGAACATACTTTTTGACGACGTTTTCAGAATTGATTTAAGTGCGTCCTCAAAGATCATAGGGTACGCAGATGATATCGCTTTACTGGTGGCTGCGGAGGATGAATACAACCTGATAGCAAAAGCAAACAGGGATCTTCAAAAAATAAATTTGTGGATGAGGGAGAACAACCTAAACCTAGCCCCAGAAAAGACCGAGTCTATAATACTCAAAGGCAAGAGAAGGAGGGAACATGTATGTTTCGACAACAATGGAGTCCGTGTACTACCGAAGAACAGCCTCAAGTACCTGGGCATAGTGCTGGACCGCAGACTATACTTTGGAGAACATGCCAAATACGCATGTAAGAGGGCAGAAGAAAAGACCACCAAACTTGCACGCATAATGCCCAACATAGGAGGGCCAAGCAGCAGGAAGCGGGAGCTGCTCAGTGGAGTCACCCATTCCATTTTATTGTATGGGGCACCGATCTGGCATGACGTCCTTAACAAGAAGGTGTACCGACACATGTTTGAGAAACAGCAGAGAAGGATACTTCTGAGACTTTCATCGGCTTTTCAAACTGTGTCCTTAGAGGCGCTGCAAGTGATAACAGCAACGGTTCCAATTGATTTAATGGCAAAGGCAAGAACATATGCCCACCAAAACGGCGGTCTAGAGGCCCGTGGAAATGCAGATCAAATTGCTGCGCAGCAATGGCAACAACGTTGGAACGACAACAATACAAAAGCGCAGTGGACGAAAAGACTCATACCTGATATTTCAGTGTGGCAAGCCTGCAAACACCGTAGACTCAGCTACCACATGACGCAGTTTCTAACTGGGCACGGGGTCTATAGAGAATATGCCAAAAGGTTTGGGAAGGATGAATCGAATGCCTGTATATACTGCGGGATACAAGACACCGTACAACATACGATGTTCGAGTGTACTAAATGGAACGAGAGTAGAAGTAAGACCAGCTCGCGTCTAGGCATAGAGATCACCAAAGACAACATCGTATCAGAAATGCTCACATCGGAGAAAAACTGGCGACTTATGCACGAAATGATAAGGGAGATTATGGCTGGGAAAGAGCTAGATGAACGAGCGAGACAAAACCGACAGAGCTGAGATCCCTATTTCTTTTTTTCGGGAGAATTGACGGTCGAGTTGTGCCTGATGAATATCTATTAAGATGGTTCCGGGCCCAGCTAGCGTGGCGAAGAAGGGGAGGTTTAGTGGGTAGGCTGGTCTTGCACACCCGAACCAGAATCCCACACACCGGCGCACGCGGGTGTGCCGGCGTCTTGTGAAGATTCCTCCTCTAAAAAAAAAAAAAAAAAAAGGTTTAATGAAAGCGTAAAACAGTAATTTATAGTATCTATTATGTACTTAAAAATAGTCTTTGCTCATGACAAGAAAATTAAAGTAATTCTAATGAACGAAGAACAAAATCCTCATAAAGAAATAATAAATTTAACGAAGGAAAAATAAAACTTAATTCTGAGTAAATAATTTTAAAAAATTAAAACTTAAAAGTAACTCTTAATAGTAAATTAAATAAACTTTAACACCAGCTCGGTTATTATTCTATTCGTAATAGTAATAAATAAAGAAATATAAAATTAGGGTTTGTTCATGACAGGGAAATCAAAGACATTCTAATGAATGTAGGGCAAAACCCACAAGAAGAAATAGTAAATTTAATAAAGGACAAATAAAAATTAATTCTGGGTAAATAAATTTAAAAAATAGAAAACTAAAATAAGCCTTAATAATAAGATGAAATAAACGTTAATTTTTTAAAAATCATTGAATCTTCAAACAAAAGGTTCAAATATGCCCCCATCCTTGGCTAAACAATCTCCCAATGTATTGTAGGAATTCATTCTAACATTCTCCAACATTCCTGGGCTAACGTTGTTTGACGTTTGAACAATTTTATTGCGCAACTACTCTACATTAACTAGTCTAACGTCTTCATTGCCATAAATTATTTCTTTTAAATAACCCCAGTAAAAGAAATCGAGGGGAGATAAATCTGGTGAACGTGGCGGCCATTTGATATTTTCAGAATGAGTTCCGATCCACCGGTTAGGAAACTGTTCACTTAAATAGTTTCGGACAGCCACTGCATTATGTGCAGGGCAACCATCTTGCTGAAAGTAGATGTTTTGCATATTTATGTCGGCAAGTTGCTGTACAGTAGGTAGAACGTGGGTGTTCAGTAATTCTAAATATGCATTTGCGTTCAAATTGCCATTGATAAAAAAAGGTCCAATAATATTGTTGTTCAACAAACCTGCCCAAACATTTACTCTTTGCTGTTGCTGACTAGAGGAACTTAAATATCTGTGCTCGTTTTGCTTGGCCAGTATGTTATCACAGATAAATTGTGACTTTTAATCAAAGGAAAAGAAGATTCATGGGTAAAGATAATATTGTTTACCAAATTAGCATCTCGGTTAATTAAATCACTTAACTTTTCACGAAATACCATACGCTTAAATGCGTCGCCGTGAAATAATTGTTGGTGTTTAGAATATTTAAAATTGTGATACCCATTGGCTTTGAGTGTTCGCTGAACGGAAGAACGGGATATGTCTAAATCATTGGAAATAGTGCCAGATGACATATTCGAATTTATTTCAACTGCAGCACATACTAAAACGGACGTATTATTAGAAATTCTGCGAGTTGGAAGTGATGTTTTTAAATTTTTGACCGAACCGGTATTATCGGTTTTATTTTTTAATTTAAAATTGTGGCTTTATTTGGAATGGGCCTGTTGGAGTATTTAGCTGCAAACACGTCGCATACCCTTTGAAAAGAATTGCCAGCGTGATACCACCGCATCATCTCAGCTCTCTCCTCCACAGTATAACGCGGCATTTTGCGCAAAAATATGTATTTAAAACTTAGACAACCAAATTATTTGAACTGACTAATAATACTGATCACTGATCAGTCTACACCTCGCTGTTAGGTAGAGTGGGAGACGGTGGGAGTATATGTACTTCCCCGCCGTTTACTTTGCAGAGATTGAGGCTGTAGACCTTTTTCGTAAGGATAATTTTTGACATGTTTCTACAGAATCTAGACCCAGTATTGTAGCAGCATCTACTTCATCGTATATCCTTTTTCGTTTCCTTGATGTCATGGACGCTACCTGTTCTTTCATTTTTTTCTACCAGATTTCGTAAAGCATTAAGGCACACGTGAACATTAGGAAACTTCTGTTAAAATTTCTGAATTGCAAAGTTATAAAAAGCCTCCAGTTCCATAACATTTAACGAGATAAACTTGTTCTAAATCTAGGATGACTGTTAACTCTCAGCAAAGATTAACAAACACGTAATGACATTGACAACTAACGCGTAAACTGATTCACTTATTAGGTTGTCATGGAAGATAACAGGATATGCTGATTTAATCAAAAACATTAAACTTAGAAACGTTTTTACTTAAATTTTTGTGTTTTTGTAATTTTCTCAGCTGCTTAAAAAAAATATTTAGATTTTTGTTTCAGAATTGGTGGTTTTGAGACAAGCACACAATTTTATTTTCGTTGAGCTACAAATAAAGTTTTTTCTCCCTTGTTCAGTTCATCCGGGGACACATTGTATATAAGTCGAAACGTATAATTTTCAAAAATTTGTAATTAACTTGCATTTTTATTTAAAAGTCTATATATCCACAAGAAAGTCGCTTTATTAAATTGAAAATAAGTATTTCTTTAACTTTTCAAACGATTATTCTGAGCGGTACTATATATTATTCCACTGTATTCAATCAATTAACTTTTAGATCAATTCTCACAATAACTATTGCAGTAAAAATAGCCATCTGCATTATCAGTATGGACATCGATTTGAATACACGACTTTGTCATTATTAGGCATTAGCTGTAGCATTGTTTTTTAAATCAAACGGTATTTTATTAATTGTTATACTGCTTATAAACATAAAATTGAATGTGAATGTCCTTCGACAACAATGTATTGAGATTACACATGTGGATGTTTTGCTTTAATTATACTAGGAATAAAATCCTTTGTTTCTTGTTTTCAATAGGAAATTTTTTGTTGTTCGTTTCGGATCGTAAGTACATTTTGGCACTAATAGGAAAATAACTCAAAAGATCTATTTTTAATATTTTCCCAACTGCGTTTATTTCCAAATAATAATTTAATTCTCAAAATATACATTATCGCACAATAACATTATTTACAATAGAAAAACAATCCTGTCAATTATCTTCCCAGCAGGGCTGAAACGAAATTACACCACAATTTAAGTAGCAGAAAGTATCTTATGCAAAGCACTCCACAACTGAAAAAAACTCGGCGATTCTTCTGGTACATTCTCGAAATCTTTGTTGGTCAAAAACGGCCTATCGATTACATGGATTAACCCATTGGTGCACTCGTAATTTGCCTTATGGACGTCGATATAAATATTATTCCATTTCAGCACGAACTTCTTCTCATTCGCCTTGTACAACACCGAGATACAGTTTCTTCCGGACGAGGTCTTCAAGAATACGCAACTCGCAGCTGAATTCGAGGCGTTGTACAAGGTTTCCATGCTATAAGGAATATCACCGACGATTAAGTGTCGTCCCAAGACCGTTTTGATCTCATCCATGTAATCGAGATTCAATAGGAGATCGTAATTGTAAAGATGCTTCAATTTTTTCCAGCCTTCATCTTTGGGGACGAAGAAAGTGAATTTCTTCGGTTGATTTAGAAGCCTGTTGAAGCCGCTTTTGCTGCCTAAAGTGTAGGTGATGTTCAGAAAAGGATCCATTGCTATTTTATCGAGGACAGGCAAGTAGGGGAATTTGGTTAAGACTTTATCGAAGACTCCCAAAGGTCGGGAGATGATATGGACGACGCCGTTCTTAACTGGGATATTCGCATGGATAATTTCTGCTTTAATCTCGCCGTTTCTATGCGTCGCATCCCCGAGGACGGTATTGCTTTTGACGTAGTATTTAATATTTTCTTTGGAGAAGGAGAGCAGGATGTAAATATAATCCACGTCAGCTAATGAATCGAAAATTGAATTTTTCGGAACAGGACGCGTGAATAGGACCCTATTAGGGATTATGTGCGCTTTGACAATGTAAGGATCGGTCATCTTAGTCCTGTAATCGTCCATTCCCTCATCCGTAGGTACAAAATAGGTGTTATAAGCATCTTCTTTCTGGTACAAATCTTCTAATTGATATTGGAAGATTTTATTTAAGAATTTTTTCACTCCAAACTCTTTAGTCGTTCTTAGTAATTCTAAAGCGTTCACAGGATCTTCGGCATTCCTATTTATCGGATCTAGAACTTCGTTTATTACGTGCAAAACTTGAGGTTTCCCCAGAACATCCAAGCGATGATTTGCGAAATAATCCGACCGAGCGGATATTATCTTCGCGTTGTTCACGAAGATATCCCCATCGTATTTCCTAACCCAGATCGGCGGCAATCCTTTCTGGATGGGCTCCAAGTAAGTGTCATTCAAATCCCTCATTCTATAAGCGTTGTAGGCGATGTGGTAACAGGTTAGGTTCTGTCCCAAAATTCCCGAGAATCTGTGGAAAGCTTCGTTCGTCGGGGCGAAAACAGTCACCTCCCTGTAGTTTAAGCTGCTTCGCGATAAAGGACTCATGTAGACTTGCGAATAGAATATATTCAAATCGTTCTGTTGAGATATATGTTTAATCACTGGTAGTTTCCTGGCGACAGCTTCATTCTCACGGGGGAAAATCAGCATCAGTAAAAGGCACTGCGTTATCACCGACGTTCTCATGTTTGTAATATAATTAAGAATGGGACCGCTTTTTATTTATGTCGTTTTGCGTTTCGTAAACCGCTAGACTAACATGTTTTTGGTACACTGAAAATAGCGACAGCACTGATTCCACGCGCCCAAAAATCTAATAATAAACGCCGCACAACTTGCCAGTAAGTCTAAGATCTTCGCAAGGTTAGGTGGTACATATTTCGTAATTACGTTTAGTTTGTGTTTGCGAGATTCTGTCGTGCGTGTGGAATTATGGGGGCGTTCGAAATTAGCGGAAATCCAAATTCCTAATTCGGCGTCAGACGTGCGTAATGTTTATTCTAGTTTGTTTTAATACACAAGGCGGCAAACTCTATAACTTATAAATAATGAAGTAAATAAAAGGAAAACATGTTTTTACCACCGAAAGCAAAGATTTCCCCTTTGGCAATGTTACAAAGTCTGTATCAATGCCAATAATTCGTATATAGGTGTCCCCGAACCGAATTGGTTTATTAGAATTTTTGAATTTGATAGCTCAGGAAATGGTGTTCAGAACGAGGACTTCACCATCATTCACGGTAGATCGTTCCTATCATAATACGGTTTCAAGCAGTTTAATTCTTTCATTATCCGTCGTGAATGATCTACGTGAACAAAGCGCTGCACATGAAGTAAATCTTTCACATTTTCTTCACCAATTTATTTATTTATAACAATATAAGAGTTTTAAAATATGCATTTATATCATCAATCCAAACGCAAACTTTCATTTATTTATAAATATTGCAACATAAGTTTTGAAATAGGAAAAACAGATTTTAGACCCTTATTGAAGGAAATTACTTATATTTTATATAAATTTAAATTATATTTACACAAACGTTTTCACTACTTACTCTTTTTTTAAAGTGAGGCGCTGTTGAAAAACAAAAAAAGCAAAATTAAAACAAACAAAAATCGGGAAAATTGCAAATTGTTTAACGTGACTTGTAACATCGAGTGTAATGACAGCGAGACGCGCAGCGTCGAGTCTTTTTTAAAGAGAGGCGCGTTTGAAGAAAAAAGAAAAATTAACAAAAATTCTGATAAAATTTAAAAAAATTTTTTAATGTGACGCGTAACGTCGAGTGTAAAGACAGCGAGACGCGCAGCGTCTAATCTTTTTTAAAGAGAGGCGCGTTTGAAAAAAAAAAAACAAAAATTAAGAATAACTTAAAAATTAAGAAATTGCAAATTCTTTTAACGTGACGCGTAACGTCGAGTGTGAAGATATCGAGACGCGCAGCGTCCAATCTTTTTTAAAGAGAGGCGCGCTTGAAAAAAAAAAGAAATATTTAAAAAAAAGCTAAGAAAATTTAAAAAGTTTTTTTAACGCGACGCGTAAAGTCAAGTGGAGCGACATCGAGACGCGCAGCGTCGAGTCTTTTTTAAAGAGAGACGTATTTGAAAAAAAAAACAAGAATTAAGAAAAATGGATCTACAGGGTGTATCGATGCTCCTAAACCAGTCACGCGCAGTAGACGGGGGTTAGTGGAGACTGGTGCGGTTTAGCCGGTCTGGGGAGTTAGGGCGTAACGACTATTTAATTGGCTGGGTGAATGGTCCGAAATTTCTGGTATTGTAGATTGTTAAATTGTAAATAGTATGACATTTTATGAAATTATTTTTAACGTTAAAGGGCTTCCCACAGGACGTTTACATCATTTTTTTTATTTTCAATAGAATGGTACAATTTTGCTCCAGCTAGTAAATTTATTGCATCAGATGAAACCAGTTTATATTTTAGAGGTCCCTATCGCCCAAGTGAACCGTTTTTTGATATATTTGCAGCAATTGTGTTGATTTTTTTATGTTTGCAGTTTGAATGTAGTTTCTCAGGGTATTAGACATTTCCGTAAGTTTTCCTAAAGAAATTAAATATTTAAAAAAATAAAAAACTAATATAAACTAATATATATACGTAATTTTTCATTAAAAAATAAATATACATGATGTACTGACGATCCCAAACCAACCTCACAAATAAACGACTGCGAGACTTTTTACAAGTGAGAGGCAAGAATTCAGAAAAAGGAATATACAGGTACCGACGATCCCAAACCAGTCACAGGTGTAGGGGTTTGGCTGGTCTGCCGAGTTGGAGCGTAAGTGGTGCGTTCTAGGTGGAGCGCAAACTTTCTGCTTTCTGCCGAGATGGGGCGTAAGCGGTCATTGAACGACTAATTAATAGGCCGAGTGAACGGGTCTGAATATCTAGTAAAATTAAACTAAACCACGAACCTGCGAAATGTCAGGACAGCAAATAGGGAGAGCATTTGAAGCCATTTAATTCTAATCGTGTTTTATTACACAAGTTTTGCAAGTTATACACTTTTTGCTTACTGATTTAAGAAAGAATGACTTGATATGACAATTGACAGACAATCGGAATTTTATATAAATCACAGGAGGCAAAGAGTTATTTGAGGTGGCTCGTTTAAGTCGAAATCCCCTGTATATACTAAAAGGTGATACATTTTTTTTTTACTTCGATACAGCGACGTGCGTCATATAGTAGCGTGTAAACTTACGTAAATGTTCAATTAATATCGGTGCAATAGTACAAGGATGCAAGTATTCAATGTTACAGCAAAATTCAGTAAATTAAAAACCCTTTACTTAGGAAGAATTTGTAAATAAATTGACAAAGTTAATAAACGAAAACATTATTTGCTAATCGCATTAATTATTAATATTGATTAATGTGCATTCTCATTAATTAAACGAAATTTATTTACAAATAGTAAACATATATTGAAAGTGCTATAAAACTAAAAAATATTTTCCTCAAATAGGTCATAATCGGCCGTGACTACTTTGCGAGTTCCAAAATTAAATTCGTACTAGATGAGCCAAATCTGCAAGACATTCTGTAATAATAATAATATGAATACCAGTATCAAATAATTATTAAAAATATTAAAAATTAATAATATTAATTAAGGACAGAAACACTGGCCACCCCACTCCTTTTTATCATTCTAATTGTGTATGTTTCTAAACCGTATTGCCCTAAATCTGAAAGCAACAAAAATAAACTTCTCATTGGCTCTGTCGCGTAATTGCTCATGCTCCATGCGTCCTGGTGGTGACCATCGCATGTCGTGTCGTGATTGGAATTTTCTGGAGATGTTGCGGCATTAATTTGGCTTGCTCGTTCTTTACAATGCGTGGTTTTACATGGATGTCTATTTTTCTCGAATCAATCGTTACATTTTTTTTTATATAATACCTCCAGATATTTGCTTCTACCTGACTTGCAAATAATGATTCGGTTATAAAAAAAAAGGGTTCATAAACAATATGAAAAACAAGGTTCTACTTCACCAAATCTACGAAAAGCGATATAATATTACCAAACTATTTTTCTTAGAGATTATATAGATTCGTAAGGTGCACATTTTAAAATTATTTGGAAATATACAGAGTGACCAAAAAAAAAATTACGCACCGATGTTATGAAAATTTAAATGGAACATTCTATTTATTATGTCATATTTTAATAGCACGGACTAAAAGCAAGTTAACATTACGTTTCCTGTACATAAGTCAATCCGTTTCTGAGATGATTAACTATTCTTCAAAATGTAAACAAAAATTTAAGACATGTAAATTTAAGACATGTGCCTGTCTTGCATATTTAAGCTAGATATTTGAAATTGCATTTATTGTTTAAACAAAGCAGTAGACTTAATTATGATGCTTAAAAATTATACAGGGTGAATAAAAACCTACTTTTCATTTTCACTAACATTAAAGGCCAATAACTTTTTATTTTAAATGGAACAGCCTGTATTTATTATCCTATTTGGAATCTATGGTATTGGCATTGGCATAAAATTCATCGGTCTCTTGTGAAAATATTCTTAAATTCTTATATAAAATTTTATATAATCCGCGCAGATTCAAGTTTAATTAATTTAGTTAATCTATAGCACTTACGTCAGTCGCCTTTGTAGCCTGGAAGAGGTAACAGTAAAGTAATTGCTGAGCGTCATCTCTCAAAAGGTAGAGGAAAGTGCAAGGGTCCAGATCCGCTTGAGAGAATCGGGTCATCATAGAGAGCCGATGGGTAAATTGGATCTCGAAATCGGAGTTGTATGCCTGTAAAGCCCCATCTTCGACTCCCAAACTCAACTGTAACGAAAAAGTAATTTTAGGCAGATGTTCCTTTTTTAATTTACTAACAATATTTAATTGTTAAGAAAGAATAGAAATTGATGAAAAGTCTTTCCAGTCAAATGCACTAACCAGTTTCGGTTTCACATTATCATCATCACGGCCATAGTTAAAACAGAAGGCTTAACAAAATATATAAATTATACATGTTAGGTTGTGTTGTTTGATAAAGGCGGGTTTTTAATTTGTAGAAAAATGTATTCTTGTCTCGTTACAAAATAAAGTTATTTTGTTACATATTTACTTATCTTATTCTAATAATCAACTGATGCTACTATTGAATGCCATGAATATAATACAAAAACAATCGTCGTAACAATGCTGCCAACCATTTTTCTTCTTCTGTACTACCAACTCTTAACAATAGACATATTAAAAAACCGAACTGAAAAGCAATCAGTGAGAAAAATTCTGAGTTCGATGTTTCTATTCTTTTTTTACCATTAAACATTACGCAATTCGGACGCAACTATACCCTACTAATATTAGTTTCCTTTTTTGCAGGTGCTGGTCGCAGAAACTCAATTCGAAGTCGCAGGATAGAATACGTGAATAGTGAAGTGAACGTTATTAGTTGCTTTTAATAAATATCCTGAGAACAATAATGATTGATGGTTCTATAGTCGCTTTCAATTTTATTAAAATTAATTTCTGTCAAACAAACTCATATAGGCATTTGTTTATGTTTTGTGTTCATAGCGTACTACATTCTGACAGTTTGAAACTTTAATTTGCTTTTGTGTGCTTTTTTCTGTGTATAAACGTAAATTGAATAGCATTTTATTTAATAAACATATTTGGCCACGTTTTATAAATTTTTCTAATTGGATGTTGTAATAAAGCTAAAACAGAAGACGACGCAGTGCTGATATGGCTATTACAGCATACTGTGCTGTAATGAGATATTAACGTGGTGGGGGGGACTCTTGAAGGGAAGGTAATATAGGCGATTAATGTGCAAATTAGAAAAAATACTGTAAAAAATGTGTGCCACAATGACTTGTAATGCTCGTACTTTGAATCTCTCGCATTACATAAACGTCATTCTGACACTTGTGTTTTAAAATACTATTTCAAACGAAGCAACAGGTACTTTTTATTTCATATATTCAATAAATATTTATCCTTGTATAAAGCGTTATGATTTTAAGGTAAGTATTACTATTCTTAAAAAGACATAAAAAGTGATTTAATTCAAGAATTCTAACATTACACACTAACAACAACACACTAATGCAAGTAAACGATATTCTGTGACACAAGAAAAATAAAAGATTATTGTCGTCAAAATCGGCATATTTATTATCTGAACGAAGGTCATACTAAACAACAAGTTTGGGTAGATGATACTATAAAAGCACTACTACAGGCTTACGTAATCCTACTTATTTTGCACTTTGGATCTGAGGCTGGTTTTGTAGTGTGTGCTTTTCGAAGGCAAAAAAACAACCGATTATCATAAAGAAATGAACGCCGAGGTGTTTGAAAGATGGTTTCATCAAATATCGACAGTGCTACCAAACAATGCTGTTATTGTTATGGATAATGCTACATATCATAGTCGAAAAATGAACAAATTCCCACAACAACATCTAGAAAACTTGATAACTCAAACATCATTAAGTGCTTGCAATATTGTAATTATCACATGACACACAACTATATTATACCTTCAATCCTGGAGACGTATGTGAAGCCATCTCATAAATTAAATAGTGACCTTCAGTCACTTGTAAACATGTCTGAAAAACATTGTCTCAGAATAAATAATAAAAGAACTTCTGTTTTGGTTTTTGAGACGTGAAAAAACCCGAGCTGCGGTTTTGAAGGATATTGAAATTAAAATCAAAGATGACGTTTTCATTGTATCTGATTGTGTGCGTAATTTGGGCCTTTTCCTTGACATCAAACTTCGTTTTAAAGAACACGTTTCACATTTAATTAGATTGGGTTAAATTTGTTTGAAGGTTTTATATGGTAGTAAAGACTGTTTGGATGTCGGTTTGCGTAAGGCCTTATGTGAATCTTTGGTCCTTTCCAGACTTAATTTTTGCATAAGCGTTTATCATTACTGCTTGGACACCATTGACAGAACTAGACTTCAACGTTTGCTAAATTCATGTCTTAGATTTATTTATGGGATACGTAAATTTACCCGAATCTCTCATACACTCGATTGGGCTGGTTGGTTAAATATCTTTGCCAGAGCTGAATTTTCTGCTACCATTTTTTTTTTATAAAGTTATTTATTTTAAGAAACCAAGTTACTTGTTCCGTAAAATTTTGTTTATATCAATGTGAGATACAAAGGCTTATTAACTCCTCCAGTTCACCACCTTGACATTTTTAAAAGATCGTTTAGTTATAATATTGTTAGACTTTGGAACAAAATTCCACTAGGTATGCGTTGTTTGAGTCCGCTTTCTCTGTCCCATCAATTTCGAAGGAGTGCTTTCTTTAACAAGTAAATATATTTTCATTTTCCTTTATAACTTTCTATTACTTTTCTTTTTATGCTTTTTGCGCTTAGATTTTGAATTATTATTACTTTTTGCTTATGATTTAAGCGGCTTATGCTTTAAGCAGCTGATCCTGCACCTTTTGGCATGTTGAATTTTTAGCATTTACTTACTTATTTTTATACTATGTTTGATGCCAATAAACCGCTTGGTTGAAATCAAAAGATATCGAGTACGATGAGGAGATGGTTCGATCTGAACTTCTTCATTTAATTCGCATTAATAAAGACCAATATTATACACATGCGACAGATGAGATGACCAAAACTTGCCGAACACAAAACTGTGTTGAGATTACCACCGTATTACTGGGAACTCAACCCAATTGAGTTAATATGGGCTCAAATAAAAAATAAAGTGGCAACTAGGAATACCTCATTCAAATTAGCAGATGTAAGGGTACTTTTGCTACAGGCAATCCAGAATTGTCACTACAGACAATTGGAAAAAAAATATATATTATATATTCATTTCGAATATTGTTCTTTCCTTCTGTTTGTTCGTAAATTAAAACACACATAACATGCACATAACACATAAAACAGCTCATAACTCTCTACCTGGAATACTCTCTTTTTCTAATATCACGGCATTATTTAGCGCGCCAAATTCAAATTATAAAATAATCCTCTAACAATATATAATTTATATTTGAATCAATAAATATTATTCTGCAGCGTTTTCTATATTTAATTAATCAGTTATTTATTTCTGTAATGAATATGTAATTAATTATGTAACTACAACTTATATAAAAATAGTTTTAAAACTGCCGCTAAAAAGTATCTTTGAAAAATTTCATCGTGTAAACGCGTCTTTTCATTTTACTCCTCCCAATTAGAAAATCGACTATAATAATTATTCAACTTAAATCCCCTGACGTCTACATTTCAAAACATAGATAAAAAAAAAAAAGAGTTCTACTAGTGATACGACGCATATTTTTAATTAGGAGCTTTTTATCTTTCGTGTTTCTCGTTTTAAAAATTGCTATTTTAAGCGAAGGGAAAAATCAAAGCGCCCATTCAAACTGTCACGTATGCCTGTCATAGTTTATTGATAACGAAGTGTCTTTCACACATTTACCACCTTTCCGGAATTAAATTGAACGGAGCAAAGCGCACTACCTAAAGGTATGGCCGCTAAACAAGTCAGGAGGCGAAGTGGCATCAAAGGAATCAAGAAATCACCAGAATTCACGACTCGGAGAGCGAAAACTACCGACATCGAATCCATCCAAGCACTATTTAACGAGGGCACTTATAAAATGTTCGGAGATATCCACGTAGAAGATCTCATGTAAGAATAAAGAGAACCAATCGTTCACGTTAATTTGACAGTGCGACTAATGTATTTGCATATATATATCTCCGTACCGTCAGCTAAACGTGAGCGATCTTTTAACCCCTTGTTGACCGTCGGTATTTATAAGTACCTTACTAAAAAACTCTATGTAATTTCTTATTTAACCATAAAAAATCAGAAAAAAACCGCTGAATTGTCTCTTTTGAACTAACTTTATGAAGAAAAACACAAAAAATTGACAAAATTAATTTTTATTATTTAATAGGCATCTGTGTTTTATCACCCTACTCCTGGAAGACGAAGATAAAGAAGTTATAGCAGCGATATGTGTTAATAACTACCCGAACATACCCAGCATCCCTCCGTGGCACTGGCAACACTGGCTCTCCCAGAAATACCGTATGGAGAGGGCAACTCCCAGGAACAGTTTATGGGTACACTTGGTCGTCTTCGAGCGAAAGCATAAACTCAACTTTCTCGCGCCGTTACTGCAGGCCCTATTCCAGAAATGCCCTTTCATCAATTTTATTTTCTTCGTCATACCGCCGAACATCACCTTCGCGAAAGATTGGCTGCTGAAACAGGGCATGGAAATCTTGCCAATCGGTTTTACCGATGCCAAGACCGTCCAGACCCTGAGCGTCTTCCTGCGCCAGCATTACGTGGTGAATTATAAAGTCAGGAAGGCCGTAGCCGAGGATAACGACGACCTAGTGCCGTTGATACACTCCCACTCCGATAGGGTTAAGAAACTGTACGGTGAGTTCTACATCGCGGAGATAATATTGAACAAGGATAAGCGCAAGAATCGGCATTTGGTGGTGGCGGAATATGACGGAGTGGCGGTTGCCGTGTTGTGCCTGAATAGGCGTCTCAACTATGCGATGGTGAACGACTGCTTCCAGCTGGTTACCTTTTATGGTTTGAAGAAGCCGCATCCGACTGATTCCTTGCGTCTTAGGATGAGTTCGTTGTGCAATGTTATGGAGGACACAGAATCTCTGGAATCATTCCTTGTGTTGTAAGTGAAGCAGAAATCATAACTATACAGCCTGTCCAAGATAAGAATGGGATAGCATTGGAATCTTGGAAACGGTAGAACTTACAAAGTTGGTTAGATTAGGAAAAAGTTGCACAATTTGAATACCGTTTGCATGATGTTTGCAAGTAAACTATCTTTTACCAATCTCCTTAGGTCGGCAATGAATTCTCGAAAAACATTTATCTATTTTGAATACCTAACTAAAAAAAAACCCAAATTTAATAACAGCATTCAAATAAATGGCCATTATTTTCTAAGCAAAAATAACATCGTCTCACTGTGGAACCCAACACATTGTTAAGTGCATCTGGTGTAATGCTTTGAAATCCTTCTAAAACCAGATAATGTAAGTCTTCTTTCGTTTCAAAATTACGTTTTTTTTCTTGTTGTGGGAAGCGTCCGACAAAGTCTCCGGTAACACTGCAGCCTCTTGGCTTCTTGTATTATATCTCTTATTTCTTTTACCCGTCAAAATTATGCCCTCCAACTAATAAAATTCACTTGGCAATTATTTTTATATACACTCGCGCCGGAAAGTAAGTTTATTCCTATAAAAAAAATAAAAATTCGAGGAAAAAGTAACTTATTAGGTTCATATGGGCTGAATGACTGAACTACAAATATAATTGAAAATAATAACATTAATTTATTAGATAAAACGCAAAAATAACAATACAGGATATGATATACCCCTACTACATTATTTAAATTGAAGGCGGAAAGTAAGTTTAATTCAGAGAAAAATAAAAACCCAAAAATAAACAGTTTCAAATCAATATCGTGTATGATGAGCCTTTGCTTTCCCGAACAGCTTGCAGGTGTCGTGGTATACTTTCTATTAATTTGGAGATAGTATCCAGAGGGATGTTTTGTCTTAAAAGTGTTTTTCTCTTTTTGCGTCTTCTGGCATTCTTCTGTCTAATTCATCCCATAAATTCATGTCCGGACTTTGTTCCGGTGGCCAGGTCAAAACATTAATCCTACGTTCTTGAAGAAAATTCTTTGCAACCCTCGCTGTGTGTTTGGGATCATTGTCGTGCTGGAACACAAACGTTTCTGCTAGAACCACTTCCTCAGAAGATTCAAACAAATTTTCTTCAAGAATGTTGACAAAACGGTTTGTATTTAAAATTAATCAATAAGCACTTTCCCACACCTCGTGCACTAAAACATCCCCATACTAGGACGGCGCCACCCACCATGTTCCACAGTACTTTTGACGATTTTTTTTTTTCAGTACTCGGCCGGATTCGTCGCTTTTGTGACCGTAATTCAAATTTCGATTCGTCACTAAAAATGACCGTCTCCCAAAATGCTGCGTCCTTATTTGCGTGTAGATTTGCAAATGCGTTTCTTGGCGCTTCTTAATGATACCACCAGCTTTTTCTTTGCTACTCTACTATGAAAGTTTCTGTCATTGATGCGTTTTTTATTTGTGTTAATCCTATAGGCAAATTAATCTTTCCTTAAGCTGTTGTGCTGTTACCCATGGATTTTTTTTTATTTTCCATATTTATTTCCAAAATGCAGGGATCATCTCGTGCCGTAGTCTTCCTTGGACGGCAGACGACTGTTTTTAGCTGTTCCAGTTTGTTGAATTTTATTTATTATTTTTTGTACACCAGGTGCAGTGATATTGTAATCTGCGGCAATGGATGATTTTTTTGGCATATTGTGTTGCAAAATGTTCTTTTTTCGTAGCACAGATGGACGAGTTATGCGGACGAGAACGAAACGATAACACAACCCCTCTGCAATACTAAATAATTATTATAGTAGTAGTATTATTTATCGAATTGAGTGAGGAAAATCCATCTGAAATGGCAATGCTAGGGAGAAACATGACCCGCCGCGTTTTTTGTCTCTCCTGTTCTCTGTTGTACAGTGCTAATCATTAACTCTATTCCTATAAGTCATTCTTCTGCGGAGGAATTAACGGATGAAACCAAAGAGAACGAAGAGAAAGAAGACACGGTCATCTACGATCTAAACAAGGAAGTGGACAAGATATCTTTGCTGAGTGAGGAGGAGGAAGAAGCAGAGGAAGAAGAAGAACAAGAATTCGTGGTCTTCAGGGGACACGCTAATCCGGAAATCAGTTTCGACGCCCTGGAATATTCCGAAAAACAGTTGGATTCCTTCAAGAGAGTCAAGAGAAAATCTGTAGCAGGTCAGTTTATACAATAATTTCGCCGGTTTAATAGCATATGTACAGTGATGTTCTTAAGTAATGTCTCCCCGTATGTCCGAGAGAATATCAAAACTACTTTTCCCAGACAGTTCGGATTCTATCGGTGTTCGCACACATGAATATCAAAGGAATATTTTTCGTTTTTCGTAATTCCTCGACGGAATAAAGGTTCCCTTTTTTTTGTTAATCCGAACGAAGCGTCTATTCATATGTTTTTGTATTTATAACTTAGGTATACACACATATTTGGAAACATTATGTATATTGATATTTATACTACCTAATTTGTGATCGGTTTATTTTTCAACGAAAAATATTCCTTTGACATTCATGTGTGCGTACACCGATAGAAGCCGAACTGTCTGGGAAGTAGTTTTGATATTCTTTCGGTAGTAAAGGTAGACATTAATTAAACCATCACTGTACAATCGTGGACTAGAGACGGTGTGTCCCAAAAAGTTTTATACAAATGGAGAAAAAGTGTATCTTATATTTCACAAAAAAAACAATATTCTTGATGAAAAGTCCTGCATGAGTTGTAGAGCCATAATCAAGAATAAAATTGTTAAAACATTGTTCAAATCTTTAGGTCTCTATTGAAAGTGTTTGACACCCCTGTTCTAATGATTCTTTCAAAATGATCAACATCTTGAAATAGCCTCTGAAGGTATAACCTTTTCTTTTAAGTAGCCCCACAAAAAAAAAATCTAGGGTGGAAATGTCTGGGGACCTTGGATGCCAAAGAAACTCCATGTACTTCCCGATCACTTTACCGCTAAAAGAGTGGGCGGGGAGAGGGGGAAATCCCGAATATTTATGTTACAGTGACATGGAGCTCCATGCTGTTGGTACCATACCTTTTCTAGTTCATTTAGTTCATGATTAACATCGCTCCACCATCGATGCTTTCTTGACGGTCTCATGCGGAGTGTTCATCGGTGTTGTTCATCAGTGCATCCTGGGTTTGATCTCTTAGCTCCACTAATGCAGTCTTAGTGGTTTTGCCCATTCCTTAGGCATGGGTTGACAGGGTTGGAATGGGACCCGCTCCAGGATCTTCGTCCTGATATGATTATCTACCGCCTTTTCCACCGTTTTCAGAACGAAATATGTTAGGCCTAATAGATTTTTGAAATTTTAAAAGCATAATAACAACCTTATCCCCTTAGCCGTGCCAGAGGAGGAGAGCGAATTCACGTTCCACGGCTCAGACAACGCATTTACGTTGGAAATAGCGGCTGCCGTGCCCGAACACGAAGACTCATTACCCTTACTGCTAGAAGCATCCTTCGAGCTGTTCCCCAAAAGGGATTATTGCGTCATGAGTATCCCCAGCGAGAGTTACAGCTTTCCCCTGACGTCGAAGATCTTCGTTAGGGCGGCGCCAAAGCCGGAAACGGATTTCAATCAGGAGCTGTACATCTTACATCACAGCGCCATTTCTGGGGTGTTAGTGGTTAGGGAAGCCAAACATTCCGATGCGGAATTAGTGCAGAAATTCTTAAGGAAGGTTACTAGAGGCGAGACAGTTCTGGAGGTCTTCAAGGAATGGACGAGGAGTGAATACGAAATCTACAAGGTCTACCTCATATTTTGCGATAACAGGATCATAGGATTGGCCATCCTCTCCGATGTAGAAGACCTGGCGTACATAGAATCCCATTACCAGCTCGCAACGTGGACGGATATGACGAAACACAAGTTGGGCAGGCGGGGTCTGTTGGTACACTTCGTACTGTCACCCATTTTCCAAAGGCACATCAGATGGTTTCTGTTAGAGTTGCACAGATTATCTGATTATACCATCCTGTTTTACGTGATCAAACCGTACGATTGCGAAGGTAAGTTCTCTATAAGAATCATAAGCCGGACGTTCCAAGGTCCGACGAATCTTTACAGTCACAAGCTCTAGAGCCCTAGCGTGCGTACTCGGTGACCTGATTCCCGTTATACCAGCGAAAATGCCAGAATATTCCAATATTAAATCTAGCTCGTGGGACCTACCGGAAGCCGTGGGAAGAGTCGAACGACCCTACGCCATCTACATCTCGACTCCGGTTTATTGCGGTCTAACCCGACAGGAGATTAACGAGAAAATTATAGTGGTGGGGGCCAGCGATGTGGGCATCTCGTTTTTGGTGGGGTTGATCTTCCAGAACAATCCGAATATAAGGGTGACGTTTAATAATATAATATTGGTGTCTACGCACGGGTTAGTTCCTTACAGGTAAGTTTAACGTTGTTTTAGGTCAATTCATCGCTAGACGAAGAGGGGAAAGCGCCCAGTTTGAAATTTTACGCCTTCCCGTAACGCACCGTTTTCTTTTATTCCTTTGTTTACTTCTGATACATTTAATCACGAAATAAAGTGGCCAAATTCACGTCACAACAAAAAGGTTAATTATAGTTAATGAAATTTACAATTTGTAAGCTAAATTTTAAGGACGCGCAAAGTCGATAAAAAGATTTTTGTTTAAAAAAAAAAGACCCCGATCCGCTGGCGTCTGGCCTTGACCACGAAACCCTTCGTGTTTGTTTACAGATTCGTTCCTCTACGATTATAAAAAACAAAACAGATGTTAAAAGTGTGGAATTTATGCACCTTTTCCTGTAGTTCAACACAAAGCAAAGTCGATAAAAAGATTTTTGTTAAAAAAAAAAGACCCCGATCAGCTGGCGTCTGCCCTTGACCAGGAAACGTTATGTATTTGTTTACAGATTCGTTCCTTTACCATTATAAAAAACAAAACAGATGCTAAAAGTGAGGAATTTATGCACGTTTTCCTATAGTTCAACACAAAGCAAATTTATGGCGATACCTGTGAATTTACGGTTACAAAAAAGGATTCTACATGGTTTAAATACGAAACCATGTAGAATCTTTTTTTGTAACCGTAAATTCACAGGTATCGCCATAAATTTGCTTTGTGTTGAACTATAGGAAAACGTGCATAAATTCCTCACTTTTAGCATCTGTTTTGTTTTTTATAATGGTAAAGGAACGAATCTGTAAACAAATACATAGCGTTTCCTGGTCAAGGGCAGACGCCAGCTGATCGGGGTCTTTTTTTTTAACAAAAATCTTTTTATCGACTTTGCTTTGTGTTGAACTACAGGAAAAGGTGCATAAATTCCACACTTTTAACATCTGTTTTGTTTTTTATAATCGTAGAGGAACGAATCTGTAAACAAACACGAAGGGTTTCGTGGTCAAGGCCAGACGCCAGCGGATCGGGGTCTTTTTTTTTAAACTAAAATCTTTTTATCGACTTTGCTCGTAGATGATAAGTTTTATATTTTATCATATTTCTCAGAAATGTCTATGTCTACAACAATAAGGTTTTTTCTTTTAGTTGGAACGTCACTTTTCGTTGGGTTTCGTTGTTCATTTAGAAAATTGATCAATGCTTCACTAACGTTATTATTGAAATTGTCAGTATATTTAACTTCTTGCGGAACCTTACTTAATAATTTTTCTTTAGATACGGGATAAATTCCAGAAGAATAAAATCCCTTGGCAGAATTTTTTCTCGCGGTCGGAGCCAATCTATCAAGTAATTTTTTTAACAATCTGTGGAAGACACTCTTTTCTATTTATGACGAATGTGGGTTAGACTTTTTCCACTTGTGTAATAGTTGTTTCCAATAGTTCTTCATAGGACCAAACAAGGTCGTATCCAGTGTTCGACGTAGATGTGTCGCATTTGGTGGAAGACAAACAAAGTTAATATTATTGTCCTTACAAAGTCGAAACACTGCGACGAAAGGTTATCTCCGATTATAGGACATTTTGCCCTTCGATTAATTTAGGGTGTGGTAAGAAAGTGGTGATGAACCAGTCTGTGAAACAAATTGTATCAAGCCAACCATAGTTTGAATGGTTGCACCGCGTTCCTTCAGATCAACACCATTTCTCACAACAAGGGGAATCCCTTGGCCCACCTTCATGCCAAGAATCCCATATTTCTTTCGCTTTATAGAGAGCATATATCTTCTGATGCCAAAACGCACAACATAATAGAGCACTTTTCGTAAAATTTATAATAATGTCCCGGTATTCAACACCTCATTTAAACATTAACTAACATTCCGTTACTACAATTCCTAAAAGCTCAAGTCTGGGCTAGATAGTCAACTTCACCCAGGTGGGTGGTCAGATTCACCCAAAAATCCTAACAACTTTGCCTAAATTAAATATGTTGAATACTATGCTATCCATTTTACGGTATTCTTTTTGTTACTTTCCTCAATTGAATTCGTACAACTCCTTAGAAGCCATTCCAAAGCCCTTTTGCCAAACATAGTTGTCACATACCATTTGGTAGTGATAGTCAAATTAAGAGAATACAACAGAATTAATTAAATTTCTAGAAGCAACCGGTTCAGAGACATAATGGCTCCTACCACCGGAGATGTATCGGGATATTATTTATCCCTCCTCTGCCTTCCAACATACGTAACAGTCATCAGTGGCGTGATGTCGGCAATAGATAGGAAAAATAAGGTCATCACAGTGAACGGATCTTCACTACCCTACGACATGTTATTCCTGATGTGCGGCAAACAGTATCAGATGCCCAAACGGAGCGAGGACAAGAGGGGCAAAACAGTCGAACGACCCAACAACGTCTTCATCGTGAACACAGAAATAGACATCGATTTAGTAATTAAGACACTGAAGGAGTTAGTTCAGGAAGATCAACCGGGTCACGTGGTGGTCTACGGCTACAGTTTGGACGCTTACTGCTGTTTGGAAGCGATCATGGAACTGGGCATCCCGAATTCGAAGATCTATTTCGTCCTGCCGCCTCCAACATCGGACGATCCTTACGTCCACAATACGATATTCAACGATGGCGACTTGGAAGAGGCCGTAAACGCCCACATACAAAAATTGGGCATACAAATGTTCATGGACTACACGTTCGTCGATTGGACCTTCGACGATAAGATGTTCAATATCACCAATATAAAATTCGAATCGCTAAAGAGGTTATTGGAAGTGGAATGCTTGGCCGTCTTCATGTACGAGAAGAAGACCATCAGTACGAAGACGTTCGGGGCTATAACCAACGCGAATTTGACCTTCGACGGGGGAGTTGTCATAGATACTAACTGCTGCACCAACGATCCGAGCATCTACGCTGCCGGGACAATCACCAAATACTCTAGAAAGTACGGAATTTGACCGAAACGACTTTCACCCGATTCAATAGAAAGGTGTCAAAATTCAACCTGACCAATTTGGGGCACAATAGGTCTTCTGGACGAGTTGCCTTACGAGGTAAACCCGCCCATGAAGGTTTTAACCACTTCAGATCTCAAGAAAATACATTTTTTATCTTATTGGCTATACCTAATTTTTAAACTTTTGAAAAATAGACATTTTTTTAGAATGCATTAACTGTCCATATCTTGGATTGCTCAAACACTATTCGACTCACAATTAGAGAGATGTTTGGCCCTTTATCTCAAAGAGGAATTCATGAAGTTAAATATGGTATGATATTTAGATATGCTTGTAAAAAATTTAATTTTTAAGATAGCGTTTTTTTTTTTTAAATTTTTGGAAAAACATATTTTTTTGCAGTGTTACACGCTTTGTATCCTGAAATTTACTGAGTGCGATTCCAATGAGGTCATGAAATATAGGTAAAAAATTGAATTTTATCACTAATAATGTGTGTTTATCCATTAACCCTGGCATTGCAAGGTTCTCCCAGGTTTTGGGTTTGGACACGATATTGCACCATTTTCATCTAACATTTTTTTTTGACCTTTCAAGCAGTAAAATTGGACACTCCAAATTCAATTTAAATTTTCCAAGTTTTGGGAAACATACTTAAAATCTGCATTCTTTCAACACTTCACTATCATTGAATCTTTCTTTCAATGGTTTTTAATTCATTAATGTGTAATTATATTGATTATATTATTAATATTTAATTAGTTATCCCCTTTTACATTTTTCAGAATATCCTTCAATACACAAATACTGTAAACGTTTTATTACCGCTGTAATCCTTATAATCCGATTAGTTCGAATTGATGCTACTTTAAAATATCGTGACGGCGACTATAATGAAAGACATTTTGTGAAAAACACTAAAATATATATCAAAAATAGCTTATTTTTTCAAAAAATCTCCGTCACCGCTTTAATTTTTGTTTGTGGGTAATATTCTTCAGTTAAACGTTTTCTTTTAATAAATGATTCTTCAATAGCAGTTAGACTTTTGTTCAAAGCTTCCATTGCCTCTATTTTCTCTGGAGTTAATGATAGGTACTGCAGGAACATTCAAATCATTGTGTGATTCTGAGCTGTTTCAATACCAACCGTCTTGCCGAATTAAAATCTCTAGAAGCCTTAGCGTAGCTTTACTTTACTACACATATCACATAACTTCTCACCTATATGTAAATTGGCAATATATGTATCTCAAAAGAATTTCATTCACAGATCTCAAATTTTTCTTGTTATAAACGTGACTCGATCTCTTAAACGGGTTACAATAATATACCAAAAAATGTTTTGGCTGCACTTGGTTCAGCCATGTTGTCACAAGGCACAAAAAAAACCTTAAATTGAACTGGAGAAAGTCAGATGTTCAGAACAAAGATGTAAAATCATGTTTTAATTACCGAATAAACACAGAATATTTTCGCACTTGATAAAAAAAAAAATCACGCTTATAAGAGAAAACTTTAAGTGACACTGCTCCCAAATAAATGTTAATTTACTCATTGACAGCTTAACTGAAACTAAGAAAAAGTTGAGCTAGACTAGGCATGAGTCACACTGCTGTAGGGACATGAACTGGAGTCGCCGTCACGATATTTTAAAATGACCTCAATTCGTACTAATCGGATTAAAAGGTGTTGGAAAAGTAAAGATACGTTATATCGTTCAGCACAAAAAATAATCTAAGATATGTAACCTGACCCTATCCCTTGGAGCCATTCAGTCTGTGTTTATGTTTGGTCGTGAGACCCAGACAAGCAAATATGTTAAGTGGTATATATATGTAGAACCTACGTAAGGGATTAGAATATAAGTTGAATACACAGTCAGTTTTAGTAACTTGAATAGAGCGGGTTGTCTTCCACGTGCAAGGTGCAAGTTAATAAATGTACCGAGTTATTTCAAGTTAACCGTTTGTATTATTTCGTCCTATCTCCCATTTCCAATAAAGGGGTTACAAGGCTTATGAAACGTTTACAGTATTATATATAGTAATTTAAAAAGGGGCTACAGAAAATTTTACTTCAATAGTATATTAAACAACAAGTTTTGTTTATGCTATTTTTTTCGCATTTTGTCAGTAGATGAATAATAGTAGAAAAAGTATTTTGAAGTTTGAAATTTAAAAAAATTCATGACGATATAAATATTTGTGCTGGATTTTCGTAACCTAGTAATCTGACACACCTTTGTTTATTTACATAGCAATAAACAGTAAACAAGGTTCATTTTTCTAATTCGAATCGAGTTAAGTTACACATTGATTATAAAAATGAGTTTTGCTGCTACTAAACACAATTTTTCTGAAGATATTTTAAATGCCCTTCGAGAAACGTCTTCGAGCTTACTGCCTTTAAAGTCCAAGCAAAAATATGAGAAAGTATATGAAATATTTTGTAATTGGAGTATGGCAAAAACGCATTACTAACTGATGAAAATAATAGCATATTTTTTTTGAAAAAGTAAGATATATATTTTAGTGTTTTTCATAAAATGTCTTTCATTATAGTCGCCGTCGCGATATTTTAAAGTAACATCAATTAGAACTAATCGAATTATAAGGATTACAACGGTAATAAAACGTTTACAGCATTTGTGTATTGAAGGACATTCTGAAAAATTTAAAAGGGGCTGAATAATTAAATATTAATAATATAATCAATAAAATTACACATTAATTAATTAAAAACCAATCCATAGTTACTACAGGAATAACTAGTTAATTAGTTTAAATGTAAAGTGCAATATGATAACATCCGATTAGTACGAACTTTCATTTTAAAATATCCTGACGGTGAATATACACAAATCTCTACAGACTCTCTGTAGAATGCCATAATATCTGTGATTAGCAGAACTACACATTGATATATGCTATTCTAAATTTGTATGCAAGATCTGTAAATATTATCTGTAATACACCTTAATGTAAAATGGTTACTCCATATATCCTATGCTTTTTTTTTGTTTACATAACCGCCCTAACAGGTATTTAAAAACAACACCATGCTTTCTTTTTATCTTAACTACTGATTACATTAAGATCCCACTCTGCGAATGTGCTGCCAGACTCCTGAAAATTCTCCTTCAAAGACACTCCAACTACAATAAATTCCCTGAAAAAACCATCAAGGAGAATACACCATTACAGGAGATGATATAATCAGGGAACTGTTTAGGATCCACTTTTCTGAATCTGAAATAGACAATGGAATACCGGGATGGAGAGAGTCAGTCTCTAGAGTTACGGCCTCTAGGCAAGATTGTCAGATCTCTGGGTAGATCTATGAAATAGTCAAATGGGCTGTTCATTCTTTTGACTCTTATGAATAGCTGGGACCGGACGGCATTTATCCAGCATTGCTGCAGAAAATCTCGGATAATTGGATATAATGTAACATTTTCAGGAACACCCTAGCTATTGGAATTATTTCTGTAGACCAGTATTTCCCAAAGTGGTTCCTACGGACCATCAGGGGTCCGTAAGGAACAGCCTGGGGGTATTTGAGGGTACGCGAGATTTAATAAAAAAAATTAAGTAATCCATTTACATTCGAAAGCAATGCCCTGAAAGACAGATTATTTGTAAGGTGTAATATCTGCGTCTCTTGGGAAATCTATCTTGTACAAATAAAACTCGGCAAAGAAGAGGATGCTCCCAGTTCCCAAAGCTTACAAAATTATGAAAACGAGATTAAGATTATGCTTTTGTTTGTCAATTCCAGACTTAAAAAGTTATTGCATGCCAAAAAAAATTTCCAAAATTAAAAAATTAATTACACTAAAACCCAATAAGATAAGAGAAAGATCTAAAAATGTATTCTCATAAATTACACCATTGGAGCGAACGTTCCCTGACATTTTCATAAAAATCCAAATTGGTCAAGTTGAGTCGCTGGTTGATTTGAGATGGAATGACCCACGCGATATCTTTTTCCTTAGATTCTACGCTGACCACATGAAGCAAACTTATTTTAATAGGAGCGAAATAGGACATAAATTAGGTCAGCAAATCTTGGATAAACTCCTAAGGGGTTCGAACGTCATGGAAACGACCAAAAACGTATTTACTAATTGTCGTACCGCCGATAAGAAGTTAGTACCGCGATACACATCGCCGGTGATGGTTTACGCCAGATTGCCTGGGAGAATGAATTATATGTCGGTCAGAAAACCAGGGGTTGATATCCCTCTGGACGTAGCGTTGAACGCAGACGATTACGTAAGTTGTACATACTGAAATCCACATTTTTACGACATTTAAAATCCAGGGACAAGTACTAACCAGCGGAGATTGCAAAAACCTCGAGAACCAAGGCTATTTCCGGTTGCATTTGAATCATTACAATACGGTGGAAACCATCACGTGTTTGACCAGGAGCGTAAGCGGATCTAATTCGTCCCAAAACCAAATTATCTTCTTTGTTTTTTTTTCGCAAAATAGGAATTGGAGAAGGTTAATTTGGCGCATCTCTGGGGCAAACACGAGAAACTCCTCAACAATCTCGTGACCAGATTCGAGATGGTGACAATCACAGACTTGTTCATGTTCTTCTCTGAACCGTGGTCGTACGCAATCTACCACGACAGGTTCGACAAACTGAACGACGATATCAATGAAATCTTGACACAGATGACGGTAAGTGATATTGATGTATTATTCCAAATCGAAAAATTAATCTTATAACTCCCCTACAACAAAAAAAAAATAGGAAGAAGAAGGCACGTCAGTTCTAGAAGACATAATCGATAAACTAAGCAGCAATAAATGGAAGAAGGTTAATCCACAATTTCTAACGATGATGAAAATGTTTTTTAACACTATTTTCATTGCCCACAGTTAACTCCTGGCCAATTTCACAAGCAGCAAGGCAAATTCCACGGTTCAGAATATCAGAAGAGGGTCACGGAGAAGGTTTTGGAATTCCTTGTCGATAATTACAATTATCTACCGATGTACGCTAATCCAATGGCTGCCAACGTGATTATGGCGGGTTACGAAGTGAGTCCGATGTTTAGCAACATTTAAAAAAGGAAAAAGACGAAAGTAGGGGAAAGGCCTATATTTTTTTTTAATTATTTTTTTTATACATATATTTATTTTATTATTGTTATTCATTTATTTTTGTTATATTATGTATGTTTTTGTATTATTAAATGATTATAAATAAATAATGTAAATGAATTTAAAATGTTTCATTAAACCTTATACACAGCAATCAGGAAGAATCGGCGGAAATAATATTTTTATTTTATTACGATTGTGGTTTTAAAACAAAAGCAATGATAATTTAGCCACAAAAAATTATAGCGTAAAATATGGGCTGATTATAAAAAAAAAAAAAATATTTATATATCTATATACAGTTGTGGACATAAAAATAGGTACAATGGTTCAACAAGCTATATATGCAATAATTATTGTACTTTCATAATAGTTTTCTACTATTAAACATAGAATGATCCATAATAAAAAAAAACTCCATTAAAGGCTGATATCACAAAACTTAACCGACAACTAAAACAATATTAAAAAAACTGTGTGGACAAAGTAATAGGGACGCATGCTATAAAGTTCTTTCATCGGGTAATAATAAAAAAACGAGTAACCGAAATTTATTCAGTGATTTGTACGAGTTTAATACTTGGTAACGTGGCCTTTATTGCTAATTATTGCCCTACATGTGTTAGGCAGTGAGTTCACCATACGTTAACATGTTTCCACTGGTATGGCGTACCAACTCTGCTAGACCGCTTCACACAATCGTTTTAATTTTGATTTTTATGTCGTAATCCTTCACACACTTCCATAAGTTTTCAAATGGATTAACGTCTGGCGATTGTGCCGGCCAATCTAAAAGTCGGCCGTTATGGTCACGCAACCAATTTTGATAACACTTGGAAGTGTGTTTAGGGTTAACATCTTGTTGATAAATCCAAATAATCGGCATATTTAATGTTTAATCTGCGTATGGAAGCATAATATTGTTTAGGATGTAAATTTCTTTAGTTGTCACGTCTTTAATCCACTGAATCGGACCTAGCCATACCATGAAAAACATGCCCAAACCATTATGTTTTCCCCACCGTGCTTTGCTGTTCGTGTTGTATATTACAAACAGAATACTTTATTTATTGGACGACGAACGTAAATCCTGCCATCATATTCTACTAAATTAAATTTGCTTTCATCACTCTAAAATACGTTACACTCCTGTTCTGTTTTCCATTCGACGTGAGTTTTCACAATTGCCAGTTTTGCTTTAATATTTTTTCGGGTCAACGAGAGAACTTGTATTGCTATTGTCAATAAATGAAATTATTAAATTATTAATTATTAAATTATTATTATTAAATTATTAACTTTTCTTGCAGCTTTACCGTGAAAAATATTTTCGACTAATCGTCGTCGTAAGATACGAGTGCTGACATTACTATTTCTTTCTTTTAGTATTGGTGTGGACGTTTCAAATAGATCACGTTTTTCTAATCTCGCAACACAGCAGTCATGGGCAGTGTTGTTTTTTCGGTCATAGTCTTGTCTGTGGATCCTTTTTTGGTTTTACAGCATTTGAAATCATATTTGGGGAACGATTTAATATGCTTGCTATTTCTCTGATCGTTTTCCCCTGCCCGCCCATAATTTTAATAACTTTCCTCTCACAATATGTGTACATGTGATAACTACAAGGAGGACTTCCTTGCAATATCTGATAGTAAATTTCAACTAAAACGCACTTTTCTATTGTTTTTACCAATGTACCTATTTTTTTTGACACTTCCAGGTGTATGAAATTTTTGTTATCGGGGAATAACCGGCATTGTTTTCCAGCGATATTTACATTACCTTTAGTATATACCTTCCAATGTGTTTGTGGACACTTACCAAGGGATGTCGCATGATATTAATGATAAGCAACAGAGTTATACTGCTAACACTAAAGTGATTTGCCTTTTACCTATTTTTATGTCCACCACTGTATATAATAATAATAAAACAGCGAAAAAAAAAATAAAAGTAATAAAAGTAAAATTTTGTTATTTATATTTGACGAAAAAGTTTTTGTGGTAAAACTGGCAAGTTTTTCAGGCTATATTTTACAAATATAAAACATCTAACATGTTTTGTACACGCAGAATTACAGAATTTATAAACTCATTCGACAACAATTTCCAGATGTAAATACTTTGATAAGTACTATGAAAACATTTTCGTAAATACCTTTATGGATATCTATAAATTAACATGTCCGAACCTACTTTTACTCCCACAGTCAATTACCTACTAAATTTATATATGTATATTTGATTAAATATTCCCAGAATTTACAAGATAGCCAAACTTTTGCCTTGAATCTATCTAATGCCAGAGGTATGAAGGGTTGTAACCAGCAGCCTTCTTTGCATTCTCTTTAATTTTAATTTATTGAAACATATTTTGGAAAAATCCTTTTGCCTATAGAGTTTAAGGAACGGCAAATATTGAACTGAGTACTGCTTCCACAAAATTTGCAAGCTTGGATGAAATAAAAAATACTGAAGCTTATACCGGAACCGACTGTTGAATGTTCGCGGCACGGACGCCAGTGTCGCCAACCCACTCATTTGGCCGACTACGAGTTAGAATAAAGGGGGATACGACACGTGGTTTTTTTTGGCGGCAAGACGCACGAGTGCTGTTATAGTGAACTATTATTTTTTTATTTTATATATGGAATAAAAAACGTAGTTATAATAAATAAGTGTTAAACTGACGCCCAACTAGTGGCCCGAACATTGGAACTAGAGTGCATATTAGGTGAGTCGTGTAGAGAGAGACAATAACCTTAAATATTTCATTCGCGCTTCCGCTCGTCAATAAGGACGCTTTTCGGTAAATTGCCGCATTAACCTGTGCTAAGAATTCAACAAATACGTTGCTTGTTTACAACTGTCAAGTTGCTTATATATCTTTTCACCACGTCTTCAAATCTAGAAAATACTCGTGTTTTACGTTCTACAACACAACGTAAGAAAGATACAATGTCGCTTACTATGTCGAAAGAACAGTTTACACAACTGCTAGAGAACGTAAAGATTGCCCTACAGGGTGAGCGAAATGCACCTGATCAAAAAGTCGAATCAACTGGAAATTTCGCTAAATGCAATTCTAGATATTCTGGAAATAAAACTGAGGATGTAGAGGCATTTATTAACGCGATTCTGGTATACAAGGACTGCGTAAATGTTACCGATGAAAATGCTCTTAAGGGATTGCCTATGTTATTAGATAATTCAGCTGCTGTTTGGTGGCAAGGTACAAAATCATCAATTACGTCATGGAATGATGCATTGACAGCGTTGAGACATGCTTTCGGTACGAATCAACCCAATTACAAAATATTTAAACAATTATTTTCCAAAGAACAGTCGAGTAATGAACCCACAGACATTTTCGTGAGCAATGCGCGTGCTTTATTGGCAAAGTTAAGTAAAGAGCCACAATTACACGAGACTCATAAGCTCGATATGATATATGGTCTGATGCATACTCGCATAAGGCGATTGTTACCTAGAGAACAGGTTAAAGACTTCCAGGAACTGATAGATAAAGCCCGATCCATTGAAGATAATTTTCTTGAACCCAAGCAAAACACGGAAAGGCAAAGTACTGATGAACATGCAAAAAAGATAAGACCTAAGTGCTCTTATTGTAACAATTTCGGGCATGTTCAGACAGATTGCAGGAAATTTATTGCAACTTCAACCAAAAACAAGGAAAATGAATCGACTAATCAACATAAGAATCAATCAACATCCCAAAACAATATTTATTGCTTTGGTTGTGGTGCACCGGGAGTTATCAGAGCAAAGTGCACGAATTGTCGCAGCAGTTCTGAGACCAAGGTACAAGCAAATGCTATTCAATTTCACCAATTGAGTGTTGAACACCTACCTAAAAGCTCAATACGTCCACTGTTGCCACTACAAATCCTAGGTTACCATGGAGTGGGATTCGCTGATTCAGGAGCGCAAGTGAGTATTGCAAGTTTTAAGCTCTATAAGCTATTAGAAAATTCAGGTCAATCTTTTGTTGAGACAACCGTAAAATTATCATATGCAGATGGAATTTTACGCGAGGAACAAGTTTTAAAGACCACTGTAGAAGTCTCAATTGCTAATAAAAGCCTGCCTATTGAATTCATTGTTCTACCAAATGTAGTTAGCAATTACACGCTGTTAGGAGTAGATTTTTTAAAGGCAGCCGATATTGTATTGAACATACCCAATCAGACTTGGTCATTTAGTAAATATCACTCTAGGCAATATAATTTTGTTAATGAAAATGTATTAAGAGAAGACCTTTCGATCCAAGTAAATCATATACAATTGAGGGAAACCGAAGGAGAAATGTTGGATGAATCTCAAAGGGAAAATTTGAATTCAATGCTAAAAGGTAACATTGACATTTTTGCGCCAGGGGGAGCGCCAACAGAATTTGCTATACACCAAATAAGAACTACAGAAGAGAGACCTACGGCTGTACCACCTTATCCAATAAGCGCTGCGAAGAAGGAATTCTTAAAAACTGAACTGGAGAAGTTAGTAAAAGATGATATAATAGAAGAGTGCGAGTCTCCTTGGGCCAGTCCTGTAGTTTTGGTATTAAAGAAAGATGGTTCCTATAGGCTCTGTGTGGACTACAGGAAACTAAACGCAGTAACTGTCAGCGATAGTTATCCAATGCCTAAGCTCGATGAATTGCTTCGTATGACGAAACCAACCAAGTTTATAACTACAATTGATCTGCAGTCCGGATTCTGGCAAGTACCAGTCGCTGAGGAAGATCGCGACAAAACTTGTTTCACAACACCGTTAGGGACGTATCGTTTTAAAAGGATGCCGTTTGGACTGAAAAATTCACCCGCAACGTTTTCGAGATTAATGGACCGTTTTCGCGCCGGTCTCGGGGAAATTCAAGTATTCACGTACATGGACGATATCCTGGTTCTTTCAGGAACATTTGAGGAACACGTGAGTGACCTTCAAAGGGTTTTTAATAGACTTAGATTATTTCATTTACGTGCGCGTCGCGATAAGTGTTATTTTGCCCGCACCTCCGTGAGATACCTCGGACATATTATAAGTGCCAATGGTATTCAGACCGACCCCGAAAAGACATCAGCAATTGCCAATATGGAATCTCCGAAATCCACAAAAGATGTCCATAGTTTTGTCCAGATGTGTTCATGGTACCGGAAGTTTGTGCCCCATTTTTCAGACATTGCTAGGCCGTTAACTAATTTAATGAAGAAGAACAGACCATTTAGGTTTGGTGACGATGAGAGACGAGCTTTTGACATTCTTAAGGAAAAGTTAACGAGTACCCCAGTGTTAATCCAGGCTGACCAATCGAAACCGTATACACTAAGAACGGACGCCAGCAGCTTCGCTTTGGGAGCAGTCTTACTGCAGGGGGAGGGACACGAAGAAAGGCCCGTTGAATTTGCCAGTCGTTTGCTTCTACCCGCTGAGATCAATTACTCCACTGTCGAACGAGAAACTCTTGCAGTCGTATGGGCAGTTGAGAAGTTCAGGACCTACCTGGAGGGAGCAGAAGTCACGGTTGCCAGTGATCACCAACCACTACGTTGGTTATTTTCCTTGAAGACTCCATCTGGTCGTCTTGCTAGATGGGCTCTGCGGATCCAGAGCCTGAACATGAAGATCATCTATACACCTGGAAAGATGAACGTGGTTGCAGATCTTCTTTCCCGACCATTTGGTAAAACGTCAGTCGTTGATTGCAATAATATTTCTTATGTTTCAGTCGAGTTTCCCAAGCTGGGAAAGGACGAGATGCGTCACCGCCAACTAGAGGACCCAGAATTAAAGAAGATTATATTTGCACTAGAAGGTGATGACAATCAGGAACTCACCCGATGGTCAGAACGAAGTTACACAATGAACGATGGAGTACTGTATCGGTTTGATAGCGACTCAGATAGTGAGGAACCCCAACTGGTCGTTCCCATTAATATGAGGGAAGAAATTATGAAGCTCTATCACGATTCCCCAACAGCAGGCCACTATGGTGCTGAGAGAACCTTGCGGAAGATAGCTGCTAAGTATTATTTTACTGGTATGCGCCGATACGTAGCGAACTACGTGAAGACATGCTTAGACTGTCAGCGGTTCAAACCCACAAACTTAAAACCCGCTGGATTACTCCAGACGCCAGTGCCCGCTCAAAGATTTGAAGTAATAGCCGTGGATTTAGTGGGACCTCTGCCAGAAACTCCAAATGGAAATAACTGGATCCTTATCGTGAAAGATACAGCATCTAAATGGACGGAACTCTTTGCCATTGCTACAGCCACTGCTGAGATTTGTGCGAAGATTTTGGTTGAGGAGATCTTCTTAAGGTATGGAACTCCCAGGAAAATGATCTCCGACAATGGCGTACAATTTGTGAGTCAGATCATGCAAAAGGTCACTTATTGTTTTGGTATCTCTACGCCGTTTATCCCGTACTACCACCCTGAAAGTAATCCTGTTGAGAGACAAAACAGAGAATTAAAAACCCAATTAGCTATTCTAGCCCAAAACCATCACCAGGATTGGGACCTTCACATAAGTAGCGTACGATTTGCGATCAATAGTACCACTTGTGAGACTACTGGTCAAACACCAGCCTACTTAACGTATGGTCGCGAGATAAGAGCCCCACATGACAACGTTAATGACCTGAGAACCGTAGTATCTTCAGAAAACTTTGTGCCCCAGATAACCCCGTATTTAAAAAAATTGAGTCACATATTAGCAGACGCAAAGGAGCTTACCGAGAAGAAACAGGATCAGCGGAAGGAACGCGCTGATAAAGACCGAGATACAAGAGAGTACCAAGTAGGTGACAAAATACTCTTACGAACTCATATATTGAGTAGTTCAAAAAAGGGTTATACCTCGAAATTCGCACCTAAGCGGGATGGCCCCTACGAAATTTTAAAGAAAGTAACTCCGACCACGTACGAGATAGGAACCTGCAGCGATCCATCACAACGGATAGGACGTTATCACGTGAGGGATATTACGTCATACAATCCACCCTTGGATGCCGTGGCAGTTCCGAGTCCACTGGCACCTAAGCGAACACCGGGTCGACCGCCAAAGAAGACGGTACTGGACCACGCCGGAGGGCCGTTGCGTAGTCCAGAGGGGGAGAGTATACCGGAACCGACTGTTGAATGTTCGCGGCACGGACGCCAGTGTCGCCAACCCACTCATTTGGCCGACTACGAGTTAGAATAAAGGGGGATACGACACGTGGTTTTTTTTGGCGGCAAGACGCACGAGTGCTGTTATAGTGAACTATTATTTTTTTATTTTATATATGGAATAAAAAACGTAGTTATAATAAATAAGTGTTAAAAGCTTCAGTTTCTCTAACATTAAGAATTAACCCAATAATTAAGGGAAACCCATATTTATATACATTCGAAACAAATATCAAATATCAAGTTTTTAAACAATTTAGATATTCGATTACTCGCTTCAACCGAAGATCGAATGAATTAAGAAAAAGCTATAATATCTAAGCAAGCTTTGTTATCCCTACTCTAAAATCTATATTTACAGTGGTTTTTTCTACGCCTACTTGACCTGCGAAATTCCAAGAACTCAGACGAAAAGTGTGTAACTAAGAGGGAAATGTGTTTACCCCAATATATTAATGAACACCGAATAGTGCAGAGAGGTGATGTTCCCGATGCAATAAATTGTTACAGCCTTATTCATAGTCGGATTTAGTAGCTACTAACATCCTACGAAGATCCTACTAAGAAAATCCACATTCATAGTGGTATTTAGTAGCGTACTAAGCTTAGTTGCCAACTAAATCCTTAGTAGCGATTGGGGGTATGGTTAAGACGCTACTAAATGTAACCTAAAAGTTGTATGCCTTGTCTTACAACAAATTGTCAAGTAATATAGTTCCATGCTTAATTATTTATTAAATTGCGACTATTTCAACTTAAATTTAAAAATAAAATAGAATATAGAACAAATATTGGCTTTTTGGCATTTTTTTGTAAATTGAAAGGATATTGAATCATTTCATGGGACATAGAAAATAATAATAATATTATTTTTCATCGAGACTACCTTTTCTGTTGCAATAGTCAATGATTTAAACAAGAAAATATACAAATAATATTGGTTTTATTTAAATATTTTAAAAATATATAATGATAAGGAAAAACTGAAAAGTACCATGATTACTTTTGGCAACGAACACGTTTTGAACGCTTTCCTTGTTTTGAAAGAATTGGCATCTTTGTGACTTTTAAAGTAATAGTAAATACGGATGCTTGCTTGCATTCAATGTTTTTGAAAAGAATTGCTGACAGGCCGGACATACCTATAAGAGAGTGTACCTTATAATATACACATATAGATATATAATGTATTGTAGTTAATGCAATATGTCATAAAAACAAAAAAAATTATATGCGCGACCTAGCTGGTCGAGATTTATAGATGTGAAGATGGGTTAAATTTTAGCTCGGATATTGTGAATTGCATTGCACAGTGGTGCAACTCCATGCTCCTACTGGCAGCATGTCAAATTTAAAAGGGAGAGTTATCTAATCTGAGGCCTTCTGGCATTCTGCACTTTTTAAAAGAAATCAAACTGGATAGCCAGTTGTAAATACAGCGAGAATAGGGGACAGAATAGATGCTTCAGTTCGCAATGTATTATCATCCTAAATTTTACTTACATATATTGTATATTGAATTTAAATAAATATTTCTTTTTTTTTTAATTAAAATGAGCCTTCTTATTGGAAAAGCTGCTATAATAATCAGAAATAAAAAACCAATGTGTTTTTTACCCAAATTATATATTTGACCCCTTTAAGATGAAAAAGTATGTAATACAATTCATAAAACTTTTATAGATCAGTACATTCTGTACGTATAAAACTTCAAAGAGAAAATTCTAGTCGATTAGATAGATAAAAAAAACACCATATTATAGACATGGGTTCTACAATTATCTAAAATATTTCAAATTTTAAGAAACCATTAAACAATGTTTCAAAGTATTTCAACTAAAAAAATTTACATATAAAATCCATTAAAAGATAAAATAAACCGAGTAATTTCCGCTGTAAAAAAATACAAGTTACATAACAAATGGAGATCATTTAAAAGCAATCGTTAAATAGCTATTTGAAGATTTAAAAAGCAACACAATCTGGCATGTAGATTTTTCCCTAAGAGCTATAGAATATTATTAAACAATTAGACAAAAATTTTAGCAAAAACAAGACAAGTGAACCGATTTAACAATAACCAATTCAAATTGCATTAAAAAGGCGATTGTGAGTTAACCTCAAAAAATAACCTTTTATTTTATCGTCTATAAATTTTGCATTTATTTAACAATTAATTTCACTACTTAAGGCAGAATAAAAGCAGTTAATAAGGAATTCGTTTCTTTTGTGACTGACATGACCCGCGTGAACCTAGCAACGGTTTTTGCCAGCAACGTTTCTGACACCAGTGGCAACCAAACTGTTTCAGCAACGTTTTCGATAAAAATTCGCGCTGGCCAAACCAAGTGTTG
This sequence comes from Cetonia aurata, assembly GCA_949128085.1. Classification (NCBI taxonomy): domain Eukaryota; kingdom Metazoa; phylum Arthropoda; class Insecta; order Coleoptera; family Scarabaeidae; genus Cetonia; species Cetonia aurata. Next base: position 32,532,222 of record OX421889.1, on the reverse strand, counting down.
TCCCACAAATTTGATTAGGCAGAAATGTTGCGTATGTGATAGGCTTTCTAAAATATATAACAGATCCAATGTCACCCGGGGTCTAACGAAGGGAGAGGGTGGAAATCGCATAATATGTTATATACTCGCTGGAAAAAAAATTCGCGCTGGCCAAACGAAGTGTTGTCCCATAAATTTGATTAAGCAGAAATGATGCCTATGTGATAGGCTTTCTAAAACATATAACAGATCCAATGTCACCCGGGGTCTAACGAAGGGAGAGGGTGGAAATCGCATAATATGTTATATACTCGCGGGAAAAAAAATTCACGCTGGCTAAACCAAGTGTTGTCCCACAAATTTGATTAGGCAGAAATGATGCCTATGTGATAGGCTTTCTAAAATATATAACAGATCCAATGTCACCCGGGGTCTAACGAAGGGAGAGGGTGGAAATCGCATAATATGTTATATACTCGCGGGAAAAAAAATTCACGCTGGCTAAACCAAGTGTTGTCCCACAAATTTGATTAGGCAGAAATGATGCCTATGTGATAGGCTTTCTAAAATATATAACAGATCCAATGTCACCCGGGGTCTAACGAAGGGAGAGGGTGGAAATCGCATAATATGTTATATACTCGCGGGAAAAAAAATTCACGCTGGCTAAACCAAGTGTTGTCCCACAAATTTGATTAGGCAGAAATGATGCCCATGTGATAGGCTTTCTAAAATATATAACAGATCCAATGTCACCCGGGGTCTAACGAAGGGAGAGGGTGGAAATCGCATAATATGTTATATACTCGCGGGAAAAAAAATTCGCGCTGGCCAAACGAAGTGTTGTCCCATAAATTTGATTAAGCAGGAATGATGCCTATGTGATAGGCTTTCTAAAACATATAACAGATCCAATGTCACCCGGGGTCTAACGAAGGGAGAGGGTGGAAATCGCATAATATGTTATATACTCGCGGGAAAAAAAATTCGCGCTGGCCAAACGAAGTGTTGTCCCATAAATTTGATTAAGCAGAAATGATGCCTATGTGATGCGCTTTCTAAAATATATAACAGATCCAATGTCACCCGGGGTCTAACGAAGGGAGAGGGTGGAAATCGCATAATACAGTATATACTCGCGAGAAAAAAATTCGCGCTGGCTAAACCAAGTGTTGTCCCACAAATTTGATTAGGCAGAAATGATGCCTATGTGATAGGCTTTCTAAAATATATAACAGATCCAATGTCACCCGGGGTCTAACGAAGGGAGAGGGTGGAAATCGCATAATATGTTATATACTCGCGGGAAAAAAAATTCACGCTGGCTAAACCAAGTGTTGTCCCACAAATTTGATTAGGCAGAAATGATGCCTATGTGATAGGCTTTCTAAAATATATAACAGATCCAATGTCACCCGGGGTCTAACGAAGGGAGAGGGTGGAAATCGCGTAATATGCTATATACTCGCGAGAAAAAAATTCGCGCTGGCCAACCTAAGTGTGTTTTATTATATGCTTTTTCTTGTTTTTTTTTTTTTCTAATAGATATTTTAATTACAATTCATTCTCAAAACCGGATTACCTGTTCATAAGAACGACCCGCAGTGTCATATCAGCATAATATGTAGATGTTGCCGCATAACAGAAAGACCCTGTGAAATATGTTTAAGACTATGTTAAGTGACAGTATCGGCTTCATCTCAATTGGAAATAACTTCTCGCTACCTATCTGAAGCGAGCGATGACATTGTATCCACGATGTGGGACAAATGGACAAACTAGAGAATATTCCCATTAAAAAAAAAACAAATAACAGAACTCGGCCCTACGAATTTATTTATGGCGGATATACAGGGTGAAACATAATAGACGACCAAAAATGTAACGGGTTTTTCATTTTATTTTGACAACCACTTATTTCCGTTACCATAGCAGCTGCAAAAAAAAATATTTCAAATAGAAGTTACAGTGTTTTGCCTCTACCGCTGAAAATAGTGAGAAACGATCAGAGTTGAGTGTAGAGGGCACGCACAACGAAATATATTTGAATTTTTTAATAGAACGTCCTGTAGACTTCTCCATTTAGCTCTTCATCTCCTAATTCCGTATATATAATATTGTATCTGACTATTTTAAATAGTTGGCCAGCTATTTCATTAAAGAAAAAGACAAAAATGTAATTAGTAGGAAATACATGCAAAAGTATCCGATATATTTGGGAAAAACGTATCTACATTTAATTTACATTTAAAGGAACTGCTTGTTGTCGATGCATAATTTATATCGTCTACTTAATTTTTATATAGACACATGCAATCATTTCTTTCGTTTAGAAAATCTATTTCCTCCTGAATTGTCTCTCTACTAGTGTTTATGTACGCATTTAAATCGAAATTCGCTGTTTCTTTTAAGAAGCTTCATAAGAAACATTCTAGTAGCATTAAGTAGGAGCTGTTGGGAGGTCATTGAATAGTCCGAGCATTACCAATCCACACGGGGATTATGATTATGAATATTTAAATGTTTTCGAACCGCTAAAACATTATGCGGTGATGCTCCATCCCGGTGCAAAATCATGTTATCTAATTGATTTCTTAAGTTATACAGTAAATCATCTACTTGTGGAGTCTAATGCGTGTAGTTAAGGATCTACAAGAAGTGAAAGTTTTATATTCATTAATCTAAGGTCATCTTATTTAAATGCATTATTACAAAATTTGTTGAAATTGTGCTCCTTGAGCTCTAACGCAATTCATGAGCTCTACGATAACCAAATCATACCCCCTAGCGACTTGATCAATGTTACGAATACGGGTGTGAAGTTAGCAATAGATTTCAGCAATAAAAATCTTGACAACGAATTGCTACTTAAAACAAAACTGAGTACCATGTTCTATTAAAACGACATGACATCTGTAAAAGCCACTAGTAGTTAACCGTATGGTATTCAAAATTAATCGAATTTTTGGAAAGGGTCCTGTCGCCTGAAAATACTCACATCGGTTCGGAAAACATCTATTGCTATACTGATGGTCAGAAAAATTCCAATTTTTTTTGCAAATTCCTAACGAGTACAAAGTAGGGAACACATAGGACAGGTATAAATCAACTCCTGCTAGAGTGAGATTTTTTACAAACGATTGAACTGGATATTCGATGCGAAACGGGGACAGGCATTCAGAAATATCTATTGCTGTGCTGATGGTCACGAAAATACAACAACAATGAAATGACTTAGCAAATTTATATTACAAAACAATTTTGTCTTTTTGTAATTTGAAATTAGAGACAACACCGAAATTGTAAAATTGAAAAAGCCAATATCGAAAATTCATTGAATTCAATACGACAACATATATATATATATAATCAGTAACCTTAATTACCCTATGGGTGTAAAGGTAAATTCTATACACAAACACTTTTATTTCTTATTATAGATAAACGCTGCCCATTCTTTCTTGTTTTTTACCATTCTTTTGAATACGACAACATAACACTAGGTTTTAAAGTTTAAAATATAAAAATACATAAGGGCATTACTTAATAAGAAATACATTTATATTTAATAAAACTATAAATATAAAAAACTATGGATATAAGAAATTCTTATATCTCCTTTTTTCTGCTATTGAAAATAACAAGTTATAGCTATGTTTAAGGTGGAAGTGCTAAAAACAATTAATCTGAAAATTTATGATCCCGTAATTAAGCGGGGAAGAAAAAGTAAAAAGCAACAGACAACAGTTTAAAACAATGGACAATGCAACAAAAAAGTAGACAAGCTACCATCAGCAAAACAACCACACACTTTTACGCGAACTTTTTAATTGTAAGCGCTGAAATATTGTTTCCGTATCTCTGATATTGCAGTCGGGCGTCGCTAATTTTTCTTAATAGCAGGGCAATGCATGACTGCTTGACTGGATGACGAGCAAAAGGAATAGCAGTCAGCTTTGATGACCAGAATGTGTAGAAATATTAGCATATAGTAAATGAGTTACATCTATTTCTTACGCTTGTTATTGTATTGAATTCCGAAAAAAAATTATACTCGAACTACCATTATCTGGCAGTAAGTGAAATCGTAAAGACAGCTTTTACTGATTTTAATCTTCTTCTCAGCGACAAAGACTACTAGCTGGTGTCCAAATTTACAAACTCTACACACGAAGATTACGTGCATGTATGAGCAGGATGGTCGCCACTTCAAACATACAGTTTAATTTAAATTTAAGGCATATGTGCTTTTATATTTATTATTATTTTATATTTCTTTTTTAGTTAATGAAACCTTATCTTTGCATTTCCCCAGGGCAAATAGTTTTTATTCTCGGTTTTTTATTTTATTTATTTATTGCACATATCCGTACCAATAAAATTCGTTATAATTACTTTACTTCTTAAAACGTTATGCAGGGTGCTGCAATAGTGATTATTACATTTTTGGTTTCCTTGTTAAATTCAAATCGCACTTTGTTAGGGATACATTGGATCGAAGTAGCATGGTGTCTGAAATACATAACGTGTTTTTTTTTAAATGTTAAAGTTAGAAAGATGCGATTTGAAAAAGTGCCTTTCAAGTGATAATTGGCAAATGCCTTGAACAATATGAAAGACATTTCGAATTTCCGTTAAAATAAGATATTTATGTAATAATCTTAATTTCAAATGTAGTTTTCCAGTCCTACTTTAAGTTTAAACTTTTTTAATTTTTATTTCTTTATTTGTGTGCAGTGATCATATTGCGTTCTGCAGGCTATTTTCTAAGAATGCCAGTAATATTGCTGCCAATTCGAAGCCTGGTGAGATGCAAGGAGAAGGTGCGGCCAGCGCTTTGAAATACATGTTTAAATCATGAAAAACTGAAAAATCAGGAATACCTCCAAAACTGTTGGAGATAGACAGAATGATAACTGTATAAAATCGAAAAAAAAAAAAAAATTTTCATCCGGTTATGTAAAAACCGTTATACGGTTCTATAAAATCAAGTTAACCCTAATTAATCAGCCTGTATTTTTAACCCAACTTCTTTTTAATGAGACACGTGTGTTCTTTCATAATTAAGCGAAAACTTAAAACCGCATTTTTCTAACTTTATAGTTTTGGAGATATTTTCAAATTTTGGAGACCCTGCAAATATCATTTTAAAACAACAAAAATGTTATGTAATTCAAAAGCCATGCAACTTAGGTCCAATGTATGCCTAACAAAGTGCCATTCAAATTTGAAATAGAATCCAAAAGCGCAATAATGTACAGTATGTTTCATTTTAAAATAACAAAGTTGGTATCTACTTCCTGTACAACTGAAAGTCCGCTATTATTAAAAATATTTTCATTACTAAAAATATTTCCATTACTATACAACAATTTATTATGAAATTAACATTATTATCACAGCTTAAAAAAAATATTTGTACATATTATCTTTCCTGACTATGCCATTTTTCTTTGTCGACCTTCTTAAGCAGGGTCGTTCTTATGAACAGGTAATCCGCTTTTGAGAATGAATTGTAATTAAAATATCCATTAAAAAAAAAAACAAGAAAACGCATATAATCGAACACACTTAGGTTGGCCAGCGCGAATTTTTTCTCGCGAGTATATACTATATTATGCGATTTCCACCCTCTCCCTTCGTTAGACCCCGGGTGACATTGGATCTGTTACATATTTTAGAAAGCCTATCACATAGGCATCATTTTTGCCTAATCAAATTTGTGGGACAACACTTAGTTTAGCCAGCGCGAATTTTTTTCCCGCGAGTATATAACATATTATGCGATTTCCACCCTCTCCCTTCGTTAGACCCCGGGTGACATTGGATCTGTTATATATTTTAGAAAGCCTCTCACATAGGCATCATTTCTGCCTAATCAAATTTGTGGGACAACACTTAGTTTAGCCAGCGCGAATTTTTTTTCCCGCGAGTATATAACATATTATGCGATTTCCACCCTCTCCCTTCGTTAGACCCCGGGTGACATTGGATCTGTTACATATTTTAGAAAGCCTATCACATAGGCATCATTTTTGCCTAATCAAATTTGTGGGACAACACTTAGTTTAGCCAGCGCGAATTTTTTTCCCGCGAGTATATAACATATTATGCGATTTCCACCCTCTCCCTTCGTTAGACCCCGGATGACATTGGATCTGTTATATATTTTAGAAAGCCTCTCACATAGGCATCATTTCTGCCTAATCAAATTTGTGGGACAACACTTAGTTTAGCCAGCGCGAATTTTTTTTCCCGCGAGTATATAACATATTATGCGATTTCCACCCTCTCCCTTCGTTAGACCCCGGGTGACATTGGATCTGTTATATATTTTAGAAAGCCTCTCACATAGGCATCATTTCTGCCTAATCAAATTTGTGGGACAACACTTAGTTTAGCCAGCGCGAATTTTTTTTCCCGCGAGTATATAACATATTATGCGATTTCCACCCTCTCCCTTCGTTAGACCCCGGGTGACATTGGATCTGTTATATATTTTAGAAAGCCTCTCACATAGGCATCATTTCTGCTTAATCAAATTTATGGGACAACACTTCGTTTGGCCAGCGCGAATTTTTTTTCCCGCGAGTATATAACATATTATGCGATTTCCACCCTCTCCCTTCGTTAGACCCCGGGTGACATTGGATCTGTTATATATTTTAGAAAGCCTATCACATAGGCATCATTTTTGCCTAATCAAATTTGTGGGACAACACTTAGTTTAGCCAGCGCGAATTTTTTTTCCCGCGAGTATATAACATATTATGCGATTTCCACCCTCTCCCTTCGTTAGACCCCGGGTGACATTGGATCTGTTATATGTTTTAGAAAGCCTATCACATAGGCATCATTTCTGCTTAATCAAATTTATGGGACAACACTTCGTTTGGCCAGCGCGAATTTTTTTTCCCGCGAGTATATAACATATTATGCGATTTCCACCCTCTCCCTTCGTTAGACCCCGGGTGACATTGGATCTGTTATATATTTTAGAAAGCCTATCACATAGGCATCATTTCTGCGTAATCAAATTTGTGGGACAACACTTAGTTTAGCCAGCGCGAATTTTTTTTCCCGCGAGTATATAACATATTATGCGATTTCCACCCTCTCCCTTCGTTAGACCCCGGGTGACATTGGATCTGTTATATGTTTTAGAAAGCCTATCACATAGGCATCATTTCTGCTTAATCAAATTTATGGGACAACACTTCGTTTGGCCAGCGCGAATTTTTTTTCCCGCGAGTATATAACATATTATGCGATTTCCACCCTCTCCCTTCGTTAGACCCCGGGTGACATTGGATCTGTTATATAGTTTAGAAAGCCTATCACATAGGCATCATTTCTACCTAATCAAATTTGTGGGACAACACTTAGTTTAGCCAGCGCGAATTTTTTTTCCCGCGAGTATATAACATATTATGCGATTTCCACCCTCTCCCTTCGTTAGACCCCGGGTGACATTGGATCTGTTATATGTTTTAGAAAGCCTATCGCATAGGCATCATTTCTGCTTAATCAAATTTATGGGACAACACTTCGTTTGGCCAGCGCGAATTTTTTTTCCCGCGAGTATATAACATATTATGCGATTTCCACCCTCTCCCTTCGTTAGACCCCGGGTGACATTGGATCTGTTATATGTTTTAGAAAGCCTATCACATAGGCATCATTTCTGCTTAATCAAATTTATGGGACAACACTTCGTTTGGCCAGCGCGAATTTTTTTTCCCGCGAGTATATAACATATTATGCGATTTCCACCCTCTCCCTTCGTTAGACCCCGGGTGACATAGGATCTGTTATATATTTTAGAAAGCCTATCACATAGGCATCATTTCTGCCTAATCAAATTTATGGGACAACACTTCGTTTGGCCAGCGCGAATTTTTTTTCCCGCGAGTATATAACATATTATGCGATTTCCACCCTCTCCCTTCGTTAGACCCCGGGTGACATTGGATCTGTTATATGTTTTAGAAAGCCTATCACATAGGCATCATTTCTGCTTAATCAAATTTATGGGACAACACTTCGTTTGGCCAGCGCGAATTTTTTTTCCCGCGAGTATATAACATATTATGCGATTTCCACCCTCTCCCTTCGTTAGACCCCGGGTGACATTGGATCTGTTATATATTTTAGAAAGCCTATCACATACGCAACATTTCTGCCTAATCAAATTTGTGGGACAACACTTGGTTTGGCCAGCGCGAATTTTTATCGAAAACGTTGCTGAAACAGTTTGGTTGCCACTGGTGTCAGAAACGTTGCTGGCAAAAACCGTTGCTAGGTTCACGCGGGTACTGACATGTCCTTTCTTCTAAATATCTTTTGTATGCAAGACGAAATAAATAACATGTGAGTCATTGGGGTTTTGAAGCCTTTGTATGTAAATCCCAAAAAGTAAAACAATTATTTACATAGATTATTATGTAAAATAAATATTAAACCAAGTATAAAAACAAACGTAGAAATTTGCATAATTATCAAAAAATATATCAGATAAATTATAGAAATTAAAATTTTAATCAATGTGGTTTTAAAACCTGTTACACATAGGTACCCATTATTATAAAAAAAAATAAACTTGAAATACCAGTCAAAATAATATTAAACAGCGACTAACAACAATTTTGCAAATCATGAATGGCACGTGTGTAAAACCAGATATTACATAATTAATAATTGCACCTTACTTATATTCTCACGAGAAAATGAAATAATAATATTTGATCAAAACAACAAACACATTAGTGTTTTTCCATTAAAAATACAATAAGGTATTTATAAACACGTTTTTTTTTACGAAAATATAAAACAAAACAACACGAAACAGCACGAGTAAAAACGATTTTGTTGCATACCGGAACCAATTACAGATTTCGAAGATTGATTTTAAAAATTTCTTAGTAGGTATTTCACTTACCTTCTCATAAGAATCCCTTTTCCGTATTTCCGAGACGATCCAGGGCAGCATCGGGCTGGAAAATCGCCTATCCATGGCTGTGAAGCCATGATAATTCACAGGAATCAGCCTCATCTTCTAAGATACTAACTTCCCATACACTTCTTTTTCACTTCATCCCTAAACGCAACGTCAGAGACATCCGTTTTTGCACCGAGATTATTGTCCCCATACGTGCCCTAACGTTAAGCGTAAAAAAATCAATATGTACACGCACTATATTATTATTCGCTAACTATCATGTTACCGCGACTGTTGGGTTCTAATAACACATTGGCAACGATAACCACAACATTTAAAACACGAAAGTACGAAGTTTAAGCGCACGATTTTAGCGACTAAAACAATAACATCACCACGAACTCGCTACAAAGTTACCTGACGCTTGACGAACTCTCTGCATCTCGTTTAAATCGCGGTAAAACTATCGCGGACATTCATAATCGTTGGTAGTAGGATATTAGATGATTTGCATGACACAAGGACGACGGTACGAACAGGATTTGTCGGCTTCATTTACGATAAAAAATACAATGAAGAAGGACAATTTGAATTTAGAAGAAAAACGGCGGACATCTTGATTTTCTCTGACGTCAGAGAGCGCTGTTAATATGGTTGCGTGCAATTTAGGGGTCATCATAAATTTCAAGCTTAGTGGCGCCATCTTAGAAAAGGTAGGTATAACCGCAATTAGAAAAAAATTGCCCAATTTAAAATTAAAAAAATATATTTCACTAGCTCTCCCTTAACTATTAATTTCTTTAATTCTCTATTATATAGTAATAATTCCGTTAGATAATCAAATTTTGAGAAAACATTTTTATTGTTTTTATCATATAATTCTTAACCTTAAAAATCATTTTATAGGAGTTAAATCAAAAACGAAAAAACGAATTTCCAGTTATTTTATCGAAATTCCTTAAATAACATATATTTTTATAATTTAAAATTCTTATATTACACATATAAATATAGAAAATAACATAAAAATCATCGTTACTTGATATCTACATCTAATATTTTTTTTCACGGACGTCCCAATGGGATTATAAATGATAAATTATCACCAACCTCACCCCAACTGACTCGATACACTTGGAACACGATAACCCAGACTGCTATAGCTATACTCCACAAAATTGCCCCAATTCCAGAATATATAACGTCTAAAAAGAGAAATAATTTCTATTTTTAGTATTAAAAGCGGATAAAAAAAGTAATAAATGAAACAATACAAACATCTTTTTATTTGTGGTTGTTCGTCATAGCGTTCTTTACAAAACGCTTCTTTGAAGAACCAAATGGCGTTAACTGCCCAAACAAACGGTAATAAAGCAAACCCAGCTAAAAAAAATGCATTTTTGATAAATCAAATTGATGAAAATTACGTTTGGGATTCTAGGAGTACCACCAACATAATGTTTCTTGTTTTACCTTTAAAATAATATCTGCATAAGTCCAATTTCTTCTCGTTAGACATTTTTGTTAAATCCATATTTAATAATTATTAAATTCGTTTGAATTCTTGTTTAATCTTAAAAAAATCTATTATTTATTGTTATTTTTAGGTTAGACATTGACAGTTGACAGGTTTAGTACACAACAATGGTACCAACTGCCAATAGTTAGGACTAGGAAGTTGTGTTTTTCAATTAGATTATGTTCTATCTTTTACAACATCTTTTTATTTAACCAATAATTAAGGAAAATTTCCTTGTTTTTATATAATTATTTATATAATAAAAAATTCCTGATTAAGTTTAGAACACGTTCTTTGAAACTGATTTTATAACATAACCAAACAGTTTTGTTTATTACATCTGTCAAATTTGCTATATAGTAAATGTAAACAAGAAATGTAAAATCGTGATGTGAAGCCCATTCTTTATTGTTCACTCAATTAAAACGAAGAGAAACCTACAAATTTTCTTATTGTCCAACATGGATTTCTCGGATTTAAGAATAAATTGCCAAGAAAATGGGATAAAAACTAAAACAGAAGATAATTCCGCCACTTCCAATGTAAGTTCCGAAGAAATCGATAAGGAAACCATAGATAAACTCCGAGGAGATGCTATTGGGGATACAATGTACAGTCAATCATCTGTAATTAGAATTCTATTGCAATTATCTGATGTCGAATGGAATAAAAAGCTGGAAGACGACTTATGTTTTCTCTGGGATATTACAGTTGAAGGCGATGTTTGTGAGTACCTCTACCACTTATCGTTTCCCTCGATTGCTACAGCAATAATATTAAAATACGGTGAGCCAAGGTTAATCGAGATTATAATTGGGATTTTGGGGAATATCTGCAGCAATAGCGAAATTGTCGCCGATATCACCGACGTTGAAATTAGCATCGTTTTAAACGCTATGGAAACTGACGACCATTTAATTTTGATACAAATAATGCGCTTTTTATCGGCAATTACTTATCATCGCAACAGAACATTACACTTCGTTACATCGGATATCATGGACAAAATATGTTTTATCTTGACTAATTCGAGGAATAAAGAATTATTGGTGCAAACGATGGAAACTTTGTCGAAAATTACGGGCGATTTTAAAATCAATGTTGAATTATTAAACGAAGATATCTTAGCATCGTTATTGATCGCTTACGATTACGTAAATAAAGAAACGAAAGATTCTACGGATTTAGAAGAGGATATTATCAAAACGAATAAAATTTTAAACGTTTTCATACAGACCGTACTTAATATTACTTTGTATGTCAACGAATTTCCGAAGTCGGGGATTTACAAGGGAATTATAAGGAAAAACGATGAATTACTGCGTCGGTTTGGATCGATAATTGAAAAATTCACTTGCGAAGAGGATTTGTTGCCGTTAACGGAAGAAATTAAATTCTATTTCGAGTCGTTCACAATAATTTTTCCCGTTTTGAGTCTAAAATATGACGGGGATTTCTTCGGGTATCTCTTTAAAATAACTGATATTATAATAAGCGATGCTACAGACGATAATATTGATTGTTTTATAGAATTAATGCGGTACTTAATTAGTGCCTCCGATGTTGATAATTTAATGAAGGACCTAGAAAATGTTAATTGTAAGGAGAAATGTAGTTTATTGAAGATTATATTAGAGCATAAGAGTAAATGTGAATTTAATTATAAGGAAAATACTAATGCCATGATAGAGAAATTAAATGGGATAAATAAATGAAATATCAGAAGTAAAATTTGGAGTATTTTCTAGAAATTTTATCTGTTTCCTTTATGTAAATCCCCTTGTACCATTAATTCAAATTATGAAAATTTTACCATAGTTTTAATCCGGAAAACAGTTAAAATATTTGGTTTTGTTTAATATAATGATTTATTTTTAAGTTTGTATGTTTTCGGAATAGGAATATTTTGGGGAAACCCCTAAATAATCAATTTTTTTAATATAATATAATAATTTAACGTGCTGTAGCAATTTTAAGCAAAAGAATACAATTGTTTCAATATTGAAAAAAAGAATATATTAGATAAAATTCAATACTTTTTACTTCATCAATTGTCTAATTTTTTTTTGTGCTGGTGCCAGAATAACTTGGTTTCTAATTTCTATATCTGTAATATTATATTCTTGTGGCACCTAAAATTGCTAATTGCTTTAACATATTTCTACTACTAAGCAGTAAAGCGCACCTCTTTATTTTTAATCCACAGGTTATGATAAATTCTTTTGTATATATATATATATATATGGCTGTACATCCCTGTCGGGATTGTAGCCACCCCGCGGGGTCCTATTGACTAATGTCAGTATGGATCGTCAGTCCATTCCGCTTCCACTTCACGCATTCTTCCTTTACCACTCCTCATAACTTGTTGCTTCTTCTACCGCTGGCTCCTTCAATACGCCTTCACGATTGTTATATTTGCTATGCTATTTTTTATTCTTAAGTATGTTATTCTACCATTAATCCGTTTGAACTGGATAATTTTCGTTCTAACATCCTCATTTACCATAAACGCAGTTCCATTCCTACCTTGAGTATTTCTCTTTATCTATTCTACCTTCACTTTCCCATCATATTTCTTGCAATGACATTATTCCTATTTTATATTTTTCCATTTCTTTTCCTAATTCTCCCATTTTGCCTACTTCTAGCATCGATCTTATATACATTCCATGTAGCAATCTTCATATGAGTTTTTTTACCGTTTCTATTCAGTTTCCTTCCTTGAGTTTTCTTCTCATTACTTTTTTTTCTCTTATTCTTCTCTTTCTTTATTAACCATGTTTTGCATATTTTTATACACTTGTCCCTTTCCCATATCCATTTTCGTGTCCATATTCGTCAACATTTCGCCCTTCTCATCAACATTCAGTTTTTTGTTTCGTCAATCCTATGTTGTGACTTCCCGAGTATCACCTTCTCCGCATTTCATCTCCATTCTTTTCCTTCCACCCACATTTTTTTATATCCTATTTTTACCCTTTTACCATTTGCACTTTCTTGTTCAACTTCCTTTTTTATACATGTTTGTATTTCTCTATCTTTTCTTGACAGATCGTCAGTTATATATATCTTATCCTTCTTTAATTCTCGGAGCTTACTCTTATTTTTCATTACACTTCTTTTATCTTCCCCATTTTTTAGTTGAACCAAGCATGTATGTGTGCCTAATTTTTTTACTGCTTCTATATGAACTTGCACATTCATCTGCATTTCTATTAGTTCCTCTATCCTTTCTTTTAACACTGTTGGTTTTTCCATACTGTTCTTTAATCCGTGAATTACTACATTATTACGTCTTTCCTCATTTTCCTTTATTTCCTTCCATTTCATTAATTCTTTTACTTGGGACTTTATTTCCACGTTTTCCTATATCAGTTTCTCGTTTTCTTTTTTCAGATCTAATAAAACTGACGCGTATGCGTGTATCTCCTTTCTTATTTCTTTCATATCCTTCATTGTATCATATAACATTTCCATTATTTTATCCAGTTTAGCTTCACCCATCCTTATAACTTACTCTCATTTATTTGTGGACGATTTCTTTTATCGTGTAATACGGCTCTGTTTATTTTGCGGCTTTTGTTCAGCTAGTAGTTTTGTTCGTTTAACAAAAAAACTTACGCGCGCTAAGAGCGGTCGCCCGGATCGACTCCTCGGAGGCTATACTCTCACGTTGTTTATACAGGGTGTCCCTGAAATAAGAGTACAACGTATTAAAAATGGGAAGCCCTAATTTTATTACACCTTTTATCTAAATTAATTTTTCCAAAATTCCCACGCATACGTGAGGAAAAAAATGGCAAAGATATTTATTAAATATCCGTCACGCCACTGGTATTAGAGACACTACACTTCTAACCAACGAAGGTAGGGCAGGCAACACGCGGCGTATAACTACGCTCTGAGTCTCAGTCTGTCTGGATCCTTACGCATGAACACATCGGATATGGCTTTTACCACACGCGAGTTGTTCGATATGATTTATGTCTACGGCGAAGCAGGAGGAAGTTGTCGAAGAACTCTACGTATCTACCGGCAGCGATACCCCAATCGTAGAACTCCGTCTTACACGTGTATAAAGGATACAGTGTTTAGATTAAGAGAAACTGGTCGATTGCTACCAAATTACGAAGGTCGCGGACGTGAAAGACCACGTCGAATTTTACGAGCCGAAGAAGAATTGCTGAATATTGTGAACAGAAATGCAGGTGTAAGTACACGTGATGCTGCAGGGCAAGTGGGGGTGTTACGCAGTACGGCACACCGCATTTTTTGAAGAAACTTGTGAACATTTTATTTAACACTTCTCCTGTTTCGCCGGTCTGCAAATCGGTTCTTTTCAGAACCAACAATTGATTATGAAAGAGAAAAAAGAAATAATTACGCACATTACCTTCGTCACATCAAATATCAACTTTTAACAATGATGTTTATTTCAGACAGCTGTCATTGATCAGATTACGCACAAGTGAATAGAGTTATTCATTAATAGATTCCACATTTTACTTTCAATATCTTCTTTGAAATTTGCTTTAAATTTCGCGTACGTAATAATATTGGAGTCGTTGACTCGTATCAGCTGCATACAATGATTATCTGTATATCACAGCTGTATTTACAAATGACCTTAAGATATAGTATAAACACAGATAGTGGATCCATGGGCGGCACATTCGTGACGTTTCAATGAGTTTTTAATTGTATATTCGATATTGCAATTGGCGTACGAATTTTTGGATACTTATTCAGTATAATTTGGGTTTCCCATTTTTAATATTTTGTACTCTTATTTCAGAGACACCCTGTATATTCTATTTCGTTTTCTTACACAAATATACTTCTTACCTTACTTATTTCAATTTACCATTAACTCTTTTCTCTTATTACGTCTTTCTCACTTAACACTCACAATTTACTCCACTTTTAACGTCTTAAATTTGGGTTTGTTTGCGGAGCGATTTGTAATAATACTATTCACTTTCCGTGCAGGACAAACACTAAACACTAAGTGCTTTACTTCAACATATTTTGAGTTCTTTTAGTAGATATATCAGTTATTCTTAATTGCTGATAATTTTTCGTCTGTTTTAATATATGCCTTTGGCACATTATCAAGAGCTGTTTCCACGACAACAAAGCTTGTATTACAGAGTGTTAATTATTTGAATATCTACTTTCTTCCATCGTTGATTTATAATAAATATGGTCCATCTTTGATTTTTACCTGGATTATTTCTATTAGTTTCTATTCTAGAATAATTTCATATATTTTACTACTCACAATTAGTGACAAAATCGCTATATAGTTAGCAGAATTTTTATTGTCATCTTTGTGGAATATTAGGAACATTATAGTAATCAACCAATCATTTTGAACTATTTTCGTTCGTTCCAGTTAATACTTTTTATCTTTCACAATCATTTTTTCCCGTCATTTCCCAAGTATTTTTCTTTCAATAATTCCGTTTTGATATCATCAGTTTCCTGCAATTTTACCCATTTTCAGTTTCTTTATTACCAATTTAAATACTAAACAAACGGTCAGATCTTTACTTACGCCCAACCGCATTGGGGTGCCGCAAGGATCAGTTTTAGGGCCGACTTTATTTTCTTTGTTTTTGGTGCAATTATCATCAGATCACACAACTTTACTTAATGTTACTAATGAAAAGGATAGTGTTTGTGCTGCCGAATAGACGTATGATAAGTAAAAGGAAAAAAAAATGATGCTGTGTCAACAGTCCTTCTTTGAATTTAGAAAAAACTAAATTTATATTTTTCACACATTACAAAAAAAGATTCATATCCTCATATATATTTAAATAATAATGTCATATCTTGCACTAGGACTGCAAATAAGATATTGGGGGTGACTTTTATTTCTATTTTTACGTTGGACGAACAGTGTAACTCCCTAATATCTAAACTCAACGCTGTCATTTTTAAACTTCAACAACTGAAAGCTGCTGTAAGATTTAAAATATTGTAAAATGTTTTTATCTAGTTCCTAGAAATTGCACAGATATATCTTTAAGGATATTGTTAAGTATATTTGTAGCGACGTCCATAACTTCTTTTTTTTTATCAAACTTGCAACAAACAAAACTGGTTTCTTTAATCCCTTATCACATTTTATTATATTAAATCGATCCAATTTTGTTTCTCCATGATGATTTCCAATAAATCGCTTTCACAAACTCAGCATTCTTACCTATTTTTTTTTAACTTACCTTGCACCTGGACAAGATTAAAATCTCTTCCACCATGATGTATCCATCCCGTTTATGATGGTTGAATAACAACAATAAACAGCAAATGAACAAAAAATTATCAACCGGTTTTCGATTGTTTTAATCAACAACCAATTGTAGCCTAATTTTGGGTGATAGGTGATGATGAATTCTTTATTATTGAAACGAATTTTCCTTTTAACGTTTTTAAAAGTTAACGTTTAATTGTTGTTTAACTAATGTTTTAGTTTGTAAAGTACTTCAAAATATATTTTAAACATTCTTGCTCATATATTCTAATAAACGTTCGAATTGTTCTTATTTACTGTTGTTTAAAAAATAAATAGGAGTCGAGTGATGAAACTGTCGAGGTAAAATATGGAGTAAATAAAAATCAAGAAATAATAGCCCCAAGTTTTTGATTTTTTTTGTTTTTTAATATTTCTTTCCAGTCAATATTTTTATTTATTTCACATCACAGATTTCAATTGACAAAAAATACTAATAATAATAAAATTTATCATCATCATTATATTACAACCTTCTCTTACATTTCCCTATATAATCATATTACACGTTTCGTGGATTCTCACAGTTTACAATTACACCTTCGAGATGTAGATTTTACAATTTTATTTTATTTCCTCTCCGAACTTGCGTTTTTGAAACCGTAACAAAAAATATCCATTATATACACAATACATATGATATTTTTATTATATGTATAAATAAATACAGACGCAATGAAAATTAAATCGATACTTAATATTGAAACATTTTTAACGTTATCAATTGATTCTCTACGGATCTTCAAGTGTGTAAGTAGATGCAAGGTTATGATATACGGTTCTCTATTTAATTTATTATTATTATTATTCTTATTTGTTATTATATACCATTATCGTAATATATTATTTACAATATACCTTGTTTTTGGATAATCGTCGGTAGGTAAAGAGAAATTGTGCTAGAAAACAAACTTAACTCTTTTCCGCATTAGGTTTTACACATCGTAATTAAAAATTCGCTAATACAAGGAATGTTTATAGTAGTAATGATAGTTAATAAACTAATTAATCATATAATATTTACAATTTATATATATAAAAATATATATATATATATTAGCCGTTAGATGGATACGTAATACACTACTAATATGGTTTAAAATACATTTAATTATTTCATTCGAATTGGAGCAAAATTATTTTTTTTCTTTAAGCTCAGATTTAAATTTTACCAAAAGATCTTTGTGCATGAAAATGTGTTGATTCAATTGTACAAACGTAAAAATTTAAATTATTATAACTATGGCACTCATTTTTAAAATAAACTTTATTGTTGAAATTTAAAAAAAGAAACTAGTGTTGTATCAAACTGCATCTAATAAATAAAATATAAATCAATCAAGAGTCGACATAATATCGTCCAAATGTCACTATGCGGTGAAAGTGGTTCTGCAGATTTTCAATGTGGTGAAGAATGACAAAAAAATGTTTTACCGACTTTAATCAGCCATATTTTTAATGCTGATGAGACGGGGCTTTTCTTCAAATGCTTGCCCAACAAAACCTTTGCATTTAAAGGACAAAAATGCTTTGGTGGTAAAAACAGCAAGGAAAGAGTAACGGTTATGGTTGGGAGTAACATGAGTGGTTCTGAAAAGCTAAAATTGCTTGTTATTGGCAAAACAAAACATCCACGTTGTTTTAAGGGTATAAAGGCACTGGAAGTGGATTACGAATATAACAGAAAAGCATGGATGACAAGTGAGATTTATGAAAAGTGGTTATCAAAGCTTGATAAGCAGTTTGCAGCCCAGAAGAGAAAAGTTTTGCTGTTCGTTGACAACTGTCCGGCGCACCCCAAAACCGTAGCAGGAAAGCTGAAGAATATTAAATTGGAGTATTTTCCTCCTAATCTAACCTCAATCTTACAACCGATGGACCAGGGAATTATAAAAAATCTAAAGCAGCATTACAGAAAACGGATTATTATGAAAATTTTGGCTCATTTGGAAGAGTCAACATTTCCTTCAAATGTTTCTTTACTTGATGCAATTAAAGATCTAAACAAAGCAACAAACAATTGCAAATTGCTTCAGGAAGGCGGGCTTTTGTAAAGATGATTTAGTGCAGGATGCTAACGACTGGGATGAAGATGATATCCTTCCACTGTCTGAATTAAAAAAATGGCGGGTCTTATACAGAACTGCAATAAACACAAATGATGTTGAATTTGAGGAGTATGTTGATGTTGATCGTGATGTGTCAACAATGGATTTCCCAAGTGATGAAGACATTTTAGAAAGTGTAATACAGCACCTCGCTCCTAAAGAAATAGGTAAGTTTACCCATCCACGTTTTCTATGTTCCAAGATGCCAAATTTTATTATTGTCTTAGATACAGATAAAGACGAAGATACGAATGAAAACCAGAGTGATACAACTGGCATACCTACACTCAACGAAGCGTTTTCTGCCATCGAAAACTTAAGAAGATTTGTTTCATCTAGGGAGAATATGCCATATGCATTGCATGGTTCCTTAAATTTACTAGAAGATTTTATAACGAATGAAAAATGGAAAACTCAAAGAAAAATTACTGATTTTTTCAATAAAAATTTGATGTAGCTTTTTTGACGTTTTAACGAATTTTCTAAGTTACTAATATGTAGTATTAAATGTATAATACATATAAATAAACTTTAAGATTCAAATTTTACGTAATTTTCCATAACTCGACTTTTATCCCCTGTCCCTTGGAGGTTCGAGTTAGAGAAGTTTAACTGTATTAAAAAATTCTTCTGCAGTCATCCTATATGGCAAAAAAATATATATATAAATAATAATAACAATGGCACGTGTTTTATCATTGAATAAATATTATAAGATCATTTGGTAAAATTTAATTTTTTCATTTCAAAATATAAACCAGGAATTTTAGTGTATTATGAGATTGGTTTAAAACTGGATATTTTCATTTACATCGATATAAAAACAAATTTCTAACGACACCGCAGCAAATCCCCGGTTTTCAAAATCTTAAATCATCACATCCTTATTACACAATATTATTTTCATTCCCTTATATTTAATTTTTTTTAATTAAAAAAGAAAAAATGCCTTCGGCTACTAAATTATCGTACACAATCACTAATAAATCGTAAGAAGTTTGCTAGAGTTCTCATTTTTAATTATTATTTATATTTATATATATAAGAATCGATATTTACAATCTCTTGTGCGATAATTTCAATTTATTTACATTTACAAATTTAATATTTTCATTCTTTAAACATGCTTCGTAAATACATTTAATTAAGATAAAATTTTCCTTTTTCTTATTTTAATAATATTATTAAAATGTCTCCGCTATCTAGCTAGTTATTAGGTATTAATTATTATAAGAACTATTTTATATATTTTATGTATGTATATAATATATTTATATATATACAAGAATCCCTCTGAACGTCTCACGTATTCACTTTAACGGGATCATTTTTAAAATAAAAAATAAAATAATGGCTTTATACACGTAACTAAATTAAAACGAACGAAAAAAATTTAAGCGGAAAGTTAAAAAATAAAATTCTTTCTGTCATCCCCCCCCCCCCCCCCCTATAAAATCAGATCTTACGTAAACTCCTCCTCTCAACATAATCCTCGGCGAGAATAATCGAAATTAAAAAAAATAATTTGTCATAAGATATCGATATATGTAGAGATATAATAAATTCACTTACTTTTATCGAATCGTCCTTGGAATGTAAAATTCTGGAATACTTTGTTTTGTTTCTCTCGTTTTTTTTTTTTTTTTTTTTTTTAATTATACCGTCGGTAGCATTCATTTATTTATTTACACGAACACCTAAAATCACTCGTCGCTATCTCTAAAGATATAATAAGCAATTCTCGCAGCCTAGAAGAACAGTCGTATAGTAGAAAGTGTGCGATATCCCTTTCTATTTTTTTTCTTTCTTTATATGAGATCTCCCCTTCGAGCAGTTGCGAACTTACAATATATGCTAAGAGACGGTCATGCACGATATCAACTGCTGGCACAATTGATTATAGACGAGGTGATCGCCGGATATCCGCCTCATCTTGATCCCCTTGTAATCCTTCCGCTTGTCGATGATCCTCAGTTCGATCTGTATGCCGCCTTCGTATTCGAGGGATAATTTCTCGGAGAAGTCCTCGGAAGCGGATTTCACGACGCAGAGCTTCGGAGGGATCTGATCGTTGATGGTGCGTTTCACCATCTCCAAGATGTCAGTCGTACCCCATTTCGAACACATTTCCGACAATTCTAACTCGTACGAGCCGGAATTCTTCAAATAATTCTCTATATCCCCGTCCGAAGAGTTGTCCGGGCTGTTTTTAAAATAAAACGGAATTCTTGATTTTATTTTTTTTTTTAGTTGGGCTGCGTTATCGGTCGATACAATTTATCGGTTGGATTATGGCTTGGTTAAAATAAATCAATAATTAACTTGCAAGATATTTTTACAGCCTTTAACTAAATTTTTGTATCGCTGGAAGATTTATTATTTCAATTACTTATATTACAATGTAATAGTAAATGTTAGTATTACCACAGATAAGTATACCAGATAGCTCACCGTGGCAGAATTGCCCGATTCTCGCGGGTTGCATAACTCAAAGGCTGCAATAATACGATTTTATGAAACATAGATAGCTGCGGGGAGCCCGGTGTACGGTCGGAAACCAGACGTCGGAGTGTGGAAGGGATACCGGCTCGCTAGCTGTTTTTATTTATGAAATATGCTTTTTTGCCGCACAGCTGTTATTTACCTAGAATAGCAAATTGAATAGAATTTATACCTCCTTGAATTTGAATTGCTTACGCTCTTATTTAGAATATAAATATTTTATATAGGCTGTCCAGATTGACGTGAGGGCCCGTAATGTATTTATTGAATTTATTCGTATGTGTCTCTTAAGAATATATTTTATGGTTGCTATAATATATTGGAAGGAATCAAAGTTTATAGCCAGTCGTTCATGTAAATAATACAAAAATTCGTGCAATTTCAGGCTTTATTTTCAATATATGCGACTTCACATTATCAATCATGTATGATGAGAACAATTAACAACTACATTAAACATGACAAACTACATTAAAAAAAAAGATTATTTTTTATAGATAGATTTTTTTTTTAAATGTAGTTTGTCATGTTTAATGTAATTGTTAATTGTTTTGTTCGTTTTATTAATTTTAAACACGGCACATTTTTCTTGACTTACATTTATTGCAGTAATTTTTTAATTTCCATTTTACTATTGCATCATTAAGATGTAAGTTATAATATTCATACATTTCTGATTTTCTATATTAAGTAGTCGAAAAGTAACAAGATATTTAATTGATAATGTCAAGTCACACATATTGAAAATAAAGCCTGAAATTCCACGAACTATTGTATTATTGTTACAAAATATAAAGTTTTTTTTTCTTGATAGTAACGGAGATAATGAATAGTGATAATTGTAACTTTTGGGATATATGGTTGCTTTTTCAAATTATTTTTATGTTATATAGGGTGTTCCAAATCAAATAAGAACTTTAAATAGCTATAACTTGATTAATTTAAATAGAGCACCATATTTTTGATTTTACCAGCAAATGTACTTTTTGATTACTATCGGTATTTATAGCTTCAAGTTTTCACTTTTTTACATAATAATAAATCTGTAAAAACGTAAAAATGGTCGTTTTTTGCACCATTTGCCGTTTTTTAAACAAGAGGTCTACTGTATCAAGTTGCCTATAGCTTTTAGAAATGTCAGATAATTCATTTTTTTTGTTCTAAATACATATTTTGCTTTTGTTTTATGTTATTGTTGATATGTTATTACCATTATTGTTGGTACAGCCAATTGGATATTCTTCATTATTATTCTTATAATTGTAAATTATCTGACATTTCTCAGTACTAGATAGGTTAGAAATACCAAATGGCGCAAAAAACGATTATTTAGCATATTCAGATGTGAAGACTTAAGCTTAACCTATATAAATACCATTCGATAGGTAATAAAAAAGTACATTTGTTGGTAGATTAAAACTATGGCGTTCTATTTCAATCAATCAAGTTATAGCCAGTTACAATTCTTATTCGATTAGTTTTAATTTTTGCACAGCCTGTATAAGATAGCAGGTTTATTATAATCGAGTTATACAACATGGTCTATTGTTACACTTTACCATAACCTTCGCTTATACTTCTTAAGTATTTGAAACATGAAAATTAGATTAGATTTTTCCCAAATTCAAATTATTTAAAAAACGTTAAGGTTTAATTATTATAAATCTTATTTAAACACAACTTTGCTACTTTTAGAGCTTTGGAACATTCTATATAATATGAAAATAATTTTAAAGGTAACCATAATAATCACCGATACATCCCAAAAGTGAAAAACTTTTTGAACGTCACGTGTTTTGGCCATAATATTCCGTGCCGTATAGCGGCATATTTTAATATTTGTGGTGCTAGGGTCATCTCGGCTACTACAAAAAAAAATTAGTCTAAACTTGGAATTTTCGCTTCTAAATGATAGAATACAGGTTTTTCTTTAAAACTTTAGTTTTGACAATTTCAAATTTATAGGACGATATAAGCACAAATCAAAAACCTGTCTCTCTTATGACTTACGGCGGTAATCTTTGGACATTAATAATTGAAATTGTTACAATTTTTTAAAAATAATATAAAAATATTATTTTTACCCCCTAATTGTACATCAGCTTGTCAACCACTTGACCAGGGGATTATAAAGAATTTTAAAACTTATTACCGAAGCCTAATACTCAAACATCTGTTAGTAAACATTCAAACTGCTGGTACAGCTTTTGAGTTAATAAAGAAAATTACACCACTGGATGCAGTTTATTTGGCAAAAACCGCTTGGGACCAAGTAACCAAAGAGACAGTTCAAAATTACTTCCGCAAGGCAGGATTTAATCATGCAAATATGCAAAGTGAAGACCAGTTAACTGAGGCTGATATATCTGGCCTAGAAGATGATTTGCCTCTTATTGTACCTTCAGATATCCTCAAAAATAAGAATTTATTGAAATTGACGGATAAATGAAAACCTTAATGATTTTTTGAACGTAGATGAAGATCCAAATTCAGAACAAGAAATTACAAATCCAGTTGTAATACAAGAACTTTCGGAAGATTCTGATGTCGATGAGGTTCCACTGCCAACAGAAGTTATCCCAAATTATGATAAAGCTATTACCCTGACCAAGCAGCTCAAAAGTTTTGCCGAAAATCACGGAAATGCAGTCTTTGGAGCTTCTTTCTAAATTAGAAATACGATTTCAAGACGCCATTTTAAAGAAAAAGAGGAGACAAACAACAATATATGAATTTTTGCGTCCTTAAAGTGACTATTCATTTCACTGTTTTGTATTACATACTACATCTATGTATCTATGTACATATTATATTATACTTTGTATATATCTAAAGGAAATAAACTTTTTTTCTTAAGTTTAAAGTTTCTTATTTATTTTAAAAACATTTATATACATATACGATTTAAATGTCCCAATTTCTTTAATATATTCATTTTTCGTTAAAACACGATTTTTGTTGTATCTACTACATATTTCTTTTCTGCGGACACCCCTACTGAACGGACATCTTCAGTTGGTCCCGTTGGTGTCCGTTCAAGGGAGATTTCACTGTATACACATACTTCGCGTATTTGTGATTATTTTGCCCTACTACATCGCTGTTAGGTATTGTGAAGACGTTGTTAACTTTGTTCAGATTAGGTATGTATGCATAAGAATATTAATATACCTAGTATTTATTATATTACAATATAATTGGAATAATAAACTATTTTGCCCTACTACATCGCTGTTAGGTATTGTGAAGACGCTGTTAACTTTGTTCAGATTAGGTATGTATGCATAAGAATATTAATATACCTAGTATTTATTATATTACAATATAATTGGAATAATAAACTATTTTGCCCTACTACATCGCTGTTAGGTATTGTGAAGACGCTGTTAACTTTGTTCAGATTAGGTATGTATGCATAAGAATATTAATATACCTAGTATTTATTATATTACAATATAATTGGAATAATAAATCTTTCAGCAATTTAAAAATGCTGTTTCATTTTAACCAAGCCATAATCCAACAAAAAAAAATGTATTTACAAGAAAATAGAGAAAAAGTGACAGTTGAACAATACCAAAAGAGATAGAACAACTCACCCTTTATTCAAGTCATCCTCGTTCTCGTTCTTAACGCAGAACCTCGGCGTGCCATCCTCCGTCTCCAAGGTGAGATTCAAGTTTCGAAATATCTGAAAGTTCTGCGTCCCGGCATTGGTCAGCTCCTGATTGATCTGTATCTTCTCGTAGTTCTCCATCTGTTTCGTCCGGATCTCCATGTCGAAGCCGCCGCCGTGACTGCTCTGCGTATTGGAGGAGGAACTGGGGCTCTGGTTGCCGATGCTGAAACTGTCGTTGGAGAGGGAATCGTCCGAATAGCAGGAACTTTTATCCGAGTTCCTCCTCAGAAAAAACTCCTCGGATTGGTGTTGGACGGTGCCGGAGGCGGGGTTGTTGTCGAACTGGTCCGGATTGTGGGTGTGATGTTGTTGGGGGTGGCTGGTCTGCGATTTGTGCTCTTTAAAAAATTTGTTTTCTTCGTTCTCGGTGCTGGTTTTCCTTCCGATGCCTCGGGTGATCGACGGTTGGTTGTCGGATGGCTCTGAGATTAGGAACGAGGGGATTTTGGAGACCTTTTGGTTCTCGAGGCTGTCCATCGAGTCTTCGGATGTGTCTGAGCCGGCAACCAAAGTCACTTCGCTTCCTAAATGCGAAATTTTGATGAAAATTGTTAAAATGTCAATAAATATGTAACAAATAAAAAAAAAAGGAAGGGGCGTGGTCATTTATTGCAAAAAATAATTATGCAGAAAATATGAAATTTCACCACAAATTTTGCAAATGCATTTAAGACAATTATTCAGCCACAGAGTAAAGATTTCATAAAAATAATAGTTAATAAAATATAATAATATAAATAAATTAAAACCTTATTTTAAATAGGGTAAACTACCCAGATATTGGACACACGGCAGTAATTGGACAGTTCGTTTTGAATAAATGAAAATAAGATTCCTTATATTAGTTCATTCCTAGCTTCATAGATGGCACTATGTATGAATATTCGATTTGTTCGTAATGTACTGCGACCCCATGTTGTCTCTGTTTTGGCGGGATATTGTGTTATTCTTGAACGTGTAAAAGGTGCCAGTTTTCTTGTAGTTTTGTTAAGAAACTTGTTGTCAAGTTATTGTGGAAATTTGAAGATAGTGAAGGTAGTATCTAGAATCCAAACCCGGTGGTACATAAAGTCATCAACAAGGTAAGTTTTAGAAGTTTACCGGCAAAAACAAACTTTAGGTAGGTTAGAATTTAAGGGTGTCCAGGAACTGAAATAAATCATTTTTCTATACTGTTCTTTTTAATATTAATTATGCTGAACTATTTACTTTCTAACTAGTTATTGGACAGGTGTCTAATAACTGAGTCTGAGACTGTCCAATAACTACACTGTCTATATTTATAAGATAATGCCAAAGAAAACCCCATATAATGCTAACAATTTGAAAAACATTAATGTGATTTCGAACATCATAGTTAGGCAAGCAGATGATATAACAGCATTCTCGGCATCTCATGTAACTTCACCCATTTTGGACGAAAATTTTAACTTTAGAAATTTACCTGACACTGTGAACTTTTTATCAATGAGTCAAACCACTGACAATATAAAACTACGACAAACTGTAGATGTACCAATAACTAACGACAATAACGATACTACGCACCAAACTTCTAGTTCACCAGTAATAAATAAATGTATTGACGATTACCTCAAAATAACAGATAAGCCCCAGCGAAAAAATAAGCGTCAAAGTGAGCGCGTTTCATTTGCTATAACGTCACGACTTTATCAAAAAAGTTTTGAAGCTAAAAGGGCTCTTAAATTAGAAGAGGAGAATAAGAAATTAGAAAGAAAACGACGAAGTGAAGAAAAAGTTGCAACTAAAGCGAACTGCAGAAATAAAAAAGTCTGTAAATCAAAAGAAGCAAGAAAAGGTCTCGTCTGTTTTATTTGTAAAAAGCGCCTAACTAAGAGTCAATACAGAACATGTGACACTTGTAAAAATAATTTTCATCATTCCTGCATCCCCAAGAAACACAAAAAGCATGTTCCCGACAGCGACGATGACGATCTATTTATGTGTCATAATTGCTATAAAGAGGGAAGTGATGAAAGAACTGCCAGTGAAGAAAATTGTGGAGAATGAGGACGATTACTTTAGAAGAGACCAAAGAAACCAAAATGGGAATAACAATACGAACTTAGTCAACGATGATATCAATAACGAAAAACAAGAAGGGAGGTAGGAAATTGATGAGGGTAATGATAAGAAAGCATACCATGATTTAATAAATGAGAAGCAAGAAAAGACACAATAAATTGATAACAAAGAAGAAGAAGAAAAAGAAATAGATGAATTGTACAATATGTATAAGAATGCTTATACTGGTTTGTACTTATAACTGAAAATAATAAATTATTACCTGTCCAATAACTAGATGTATTATGTCCACATACTAGAAAAATTGTCCAATAACTAAGTTTTTTGACATGATTTTGGTTTTTTGGTTGTTCAAAAACACATACTTCTTAATCAAAAATAGTGAACAATGGAATGCAAAGACAATAAAATGCCATTTAAAATGGTCAAACACTCATATGTGTGAGTCAAAAAATAAAGTTTCTAGACGCATTTAAATTTATCAAAACGCTTAAGTGTCCAATACCTGGGTAGTTTACCCTACTACAAATGTGTGTGTAATTCAATTATTGAAATTAAGTGAAAATTAAATAAAACAAGATAAGATTTTATATAACCATGCCCATTAAAGAAAAACGCCTCTTTTTCTTTAATAGGCGTGGTTATATAAAATATTCATTATTTCTTGTCAAAAAAATAAACGTTCAAAAATTCGTATAAAAAACAACGTAAAATTTTACCTTCATTCTTACAAATGCATTCAAGACACTTGTTAAAGCAAAGATTAGGCAAAAATAAACAAACACGATTTCTAGAAAAAATCGCCTATCAAATAAGCAAGCGTAAGTATTTATGCCCAACAAAATATTAAAATTATAAATATGTGTAATTTAATTAAGTAAAAATAAAATAAAAACATTTGGAAACATGATTTTATAAAACCACGCCCATCATAAAAGCAGGCGTGGTTATTTATTGCAAAAAAAAATATTGTTATGAAAAATTCAGAATTTTATTTTAAATACTACAAATATGTGTCTGCTTCAATTATAGAAATTAAGAAAAAATTAAATAAAAACAATTTAAGATAGAATTTTATAAGACCACGCCCATCAAAACATGAGGTGTGGTTATTTATTGCCGAAAAAGATAAAAACTGTTATAAAAAACATCAAAATTTTATCTTAAATGCTAGACGTGTGTATGTATCATCCGTTTAAGTAAAAACTAAATAAAGACGTTTTACGTTTTAATTTTGTAAAACTACCGCTGCCAAAGGAAGTAGCGCGGTTGTCATTGCAAAAAAAATATATAAAAATTACTCTGCAAAAATGAAAATTTTATTTTAAATGCTACCAATTACACACATTTATTAAAATTAATTAAAAATTACAAAAGAAAAACAGCTTACGATGGAATTTTGCAAACCACCCCCATCAAAGTGTTATCTATTTATTGCCAAAAAAAATATTGTTGTGAAAAAATGAAAATTTTATTTTAAAAAAAAAATATGTGTCCTTCAATTCGATTTAAGATAGAATTTTATAAGACCACGCCCATCAAAAAAGAGGCGTGGTTATTTATTGCCGAAAAATATAAAAACCGTTATAAAAAATCCATTTAAATAAAAACTAAATAAAGACGTTTTACGTTTTAATTTTATAAAACTACAGCTACAAAAGGAAGTGGCGCGGTTGTTATTGTTAAAAAAATATAAAAATTACTTTGAAAAAATGAAAATTTTATTTAAATGCTATAAATTACACACATTTATTAAAATTAAGTAAAAATTACAAAAAAAGAAACAGGTTAAGATGGAATTTTATAAGCCCACGCCCATCAACTAAGGGGGTGTGGTTATTTATTGCTGAAAAATATAAAAATTATCATGAAAAAATCAAAATTTTATTTTAAATATTACAAACGCGTGTACTTCAATTAAGTAAAAATTAAATAAAAATATTTTAAGATGAAATGTTATAAAAACCACGCCCAATCACAGAAAGGGGCGTGGTTATCTATTGTCAAAAGAATATAAAAATTGTTATGAGAAAAATCAAAATTTTATTTTAAATACTACAAGTGTATGATAAAAACATTTTGAGATGGAATTTTTATCAAACTACACCCACCAAAGGAAGTGACATGATTGTTATTGCCAATAACATTTAAAAATTGGATTGGAAGAATTAAAATTTTATTTTAAATGCTGCAAATGTATAATTTAATAATAATAATAATATAAAATTTAAAAACAATTTAATTTTTCAAATAAGTAAAAATTAAATAAAAATGTTTTAAGATAGAATTTTGCAAAACCACGCCCCTCCTCGTTAGTGGGCGTGGTTATTTATTGCAAAAAAAAAAAATGTTAAAATTGATTAAATAAAAATTTTACTTTAAATCTTACAAATCCCTTTAATAAAGACTAAACACAAATAGATTAAAATACAATTGCATGAAACCACACCCACTAGAGCAGAGGGCGTGGCGATTTATTTCCCTAAATTACTAAAATTAATATAAAAAAATGTAAAATCCCATAAATTCAATTATTAAAGTTTGATCATGCAAATTTCTAATTCAGTTAAATTAAACCACGCCCATTAAAGATCTTATTTACAATTTCTCTTTGAAGCACATATGGAAACACAAGATAATAGCATTTAATTTCCCAATAATTTATTGTTTTACATTAAAAAAACAAAATTAAACTCACCTAAGACATCGGTAACCGATATTTGCGGATGGCAAATCGGTTGTTGTTCCATTTTGATACTTCCGGGTACTTGCGAGCCCTCCTCCTGTATCATATCGAGACCGGGACTGCCGGGATTACTAATCGGAGAGTTCGTCAAGCTCCTGTGATTGTGTATATTCAAAATGTGATGCATATGATGTGGCATCCCAGCCTGATGGAGGTAATTCCCTTGACTCGGCAAGTAATTCTGCCCATACCCGGTCGAAGACGTGTCCATCATCTTCACATCCTCCTGTTGCTGCTGTTGCGACTGTTGCATCTGATTCCGCAGCTCTAATTGCAGACAAGTCGAAGGAGTACCTTGCGTGATAGACCCAGTAGTGTTCAAACCGCTGATCCCTTGCGTTATCGAAGACACACTAGTCGGTTGCTGCAATCCGCCGTAAACCGGCGAGGTGTTCGGACTTAAAAGCGGATTTAATATCGGAGAGTTCCCACCGCCGGAATACATGCCTAAATTAGGTAATTGTCCGTAGAGGCTCTGATGTATCGGCGAACCTAATCCCCCACTCGAACTCGGAGTGTAAGGTGAAATATTCCCCGAATGTAACGGACTGTTCGAGAAACTCCTATTCAAGTCGTAGAAATTCTGATTTTGATACGGTTCCGGCGGGATTAAACTAGCATCCGACAGTTTGAAATTGTGGTCCCTCCCTGTGACGTACTTCTGGAAATCGGGTAAATTCGGTGATGAAGGATCTTGGATACTCGCGCTGTATAATTGATGTATCGGGGACGACGTTTCCGTAATTTGGTGTTGGCGATGCTGCTCGGGGACCATCTGGTGAATCGGCGAACCTGGAATGGATCGCGGTGGACTAGCGCGTGGGACTAAACCTCTTTGTAGCCGTTGACATTCTTGTTGGGGCGTCGATGGGCTTAGAGTGCGACTTCCGCTGGCCGATCCTTCGCTCCCTCTGCGTACCGGACTGAAGCGTTCCAATGATTTTTGTTCCCGACCTAAAGAAAGTTTTATTCCGATTATACAGGAGGTCCGGCAATAGCGCGTTCGGGCTTCCATGGCTCTTTTACGAATTAAGTTAAGAATTTCATTCATACGCCGATTTATATTATATTATAGGGTGTATCTCGGGAAAATACTTTTAGTAATGGCGCATTTCCGCACACAGGAAGTACTCTTGGGTAAATCCGTATGTTTTGACAAGAAACAGAAGCATCAGACAATTTATTGCTATGAATGTATTTCAATATCAGAACTGATAAATAAAAGTTATGAATAAATGAACCAAACATGGGCAAAGTTTTACAATGAAATTAATATGAAAACAAAGAAAATAAAGGCGGGGCAAAAGTAATGTCATAATGTGAATTGGATGCCATTTATTTTATTGAACGCGAGCCCGAAAGGCAGAAGTTTGGCGCCGTCAGATCTGGCGATCTGACCGACCAATTCAAATCGCCAAAACAGGAGAATACACGGCCCAGAAATGGCTGTTTCAAAATCTCCATTGTTGCCCGAGATGTGTGAGCTGTTGCACCGTCCTGTCGGAACCAACAATGCCCGAGACCGTATTCACCAAGTGGCGACAAAAAAACTAGTTTAACATCTGCCTGTGGCGCTCATTATGATTTTCGATACGGAGTCATCCTCTTCTTGCACCAGGTTTAACAGATCATGGGAATTGACCTCACTTGAGGGGTCAGCAGACTGCAAGGTGGTGAACGGTTTGCACTTCGTAAGGGAACACCTTCAGGTCTCTCACCAAAATTTAACGCAACGAACGTCTGCTGATGCCAAACCGTGTGCATTGTTGTCTCGTCGAAGTTTGTGGACTCGCATCGATATTCTCGTGCGTTAAAACAACAGACCGGAAATTGGTTAAACAAATCCACGTTCGTCGCTTCTCTTGATATTTTTCGAAAATTATGTTGCCGGTAAAAACGGAAATCCTTGTGACGAGAAATTCCTGAGCATCTTCTGCCGACTGGGGAACTAGGATCAAGAAATGTTCTACCGCTTCAATTCCGTGCCAGAGTATTTTGCGAACGTTTGGGGACATGCAATACCAATCACATTAATCTAGGACTTACTTCCTGGATTTCTGAAGGCGTGAGGAACGGCCTACTGAAGTGTTGATGTCCAGTACCACTCACGGCAACACATTCACACAAAATGTGTTCTATCATCTCTAGATCTTCTGGACATAGACGGCAGACTTGGTCTTCAGCTTTTCCTAGTTTCTATAGATGATATTTTAGGGGTACATGACTTATCAAAAATCCTGCCAGAAGTTCAAGGTCCCTTCTGATGAAAGATAGCATCATCCTTGCCATCCTTCGAATGATTTTGTTTCTTAATCCCTTGTATTAGGTGGAAATTTTCGCTTGAAATATGTTTATGTGGAGTCCCATAGGCATTTTGAGGTGGTAGTTAGGACCACTAACCCCTATGCCCGTCCCCACTCCTTCTATTTTGTTAAGGTTGCATTTTTATCGAACGCATTTATCGATCTATTTAGTTAATTTAATCATTTTATGGTGTTGCTGGCACCATTTGTTAGTCGTTTGCGTCGCCAGGGAAGCACTTTGCAGTTCCGTTGTCGTTTCCTATTTGCTCGAGGTAGTTTTCACCTTGACGGAATGCCGTGAATTTCTATTCCTGCTTCCGCATTTCCGTAGCGAACACACGTGGTGATTGGTTGTGATTTGGTGATTTGAACCGTCGATTGGCATATAGATAAGTAGCAGAACGTTTTAAACGTAGTTTTGGGATTTTTGGATTTGGTTTTCTAAATACGTCTGCTTGCGGAATTTCGACGTTACTACTAGATTTTGCGAAGTTAGTACGCTCTATTGAGATTTGATTTGTCAGGGGTCGTCATAGGTAAGAAGTTCTATTGCGCCATTTTGTCTTTCTACTTTTTCTATCTTATATTGTCGCTAATAGGTCCCAGGGTCTAGGTTCCGGATTCCAGTTTGGGCGGAATTCACGGATCTTTGGTTCGCATTTGACACCACGTGCTAGCTGAAGAATTTTTTTTTTTGGGATTTTATTAATTTAATCTTCTGTTGAGTCGCCCCCCCCCCTCGAAAATTACAGATCCCTATTTATCACCCTGTATTTTACACCCAATATTTTTTTAATAAAAGTTTTGCTCTTTCATGCTTAAACGAAAACTTAAAACACATCTTTTTAAATTTTATAGCTTTAGAGATATTTTCAAACTCTGCAAATGTAATTTTCTCTTTAAATAAACGTCAAGTAATTAAGAAACCATGCGACTTAGATCCTATGTATGCCTAACAAAGTGTCATTTAAATTTAAGAAAGAATCCAAAAATGCAATAAAATACAGGATGTGGAATTTAAAATAGATAAATTGGTGCCTATTTCCAGAACGACCGAAAGTCCGCCTTTACTAAAAATATTTCTGAGATACATTCAAATACTACAAGCATCAGTCAACAAACGTGAAATTCCTAACTTAATTCGTAAAAGAGCGATGGAAGCTTGACGCACTATTATTGCAGGAACCTGTATTTTTTAGCATCAAAGCCTCGAAGCAAAATTATAAAAGAAAAAAAAAACGCTAGCAAAAATGGCACACAACGTACCTTGTAGCTCTTGTACGGTTGGTAGGTGTGGCTTAGCTGCGTGCCTAGAATGCTTTCGTTGTTGTGGTAACATCGGTGGCATATAATTACGTTTCATGCGGGCTTCTACTTCCATGACTAACTCTGGCGATATAACTATAAGGACACGAGAAGAACGCATGCAAAACAATTACACAGAACTCAAAATAAAAGTAAAATAAATTAAAATAATAAGGTGAATTCGAATAATAAAGTTATAATAAATAATAAAAAAAAAAACATATAAGTACAGTATCATTCAAAATTTATTCATATGCACTACATGTGTTCAAATAGTAAAGCACCATATGGGATATTCGTTTCATTTGTTGGTCCTACCACAGATAAGTAAACAGATAGCTCACCGTGGCAAATTTGCCCGATTATCACGGGTTGCATAAATAAAGGCTGCAATATTACGATTTTATGAAACATAGATAGCTGCTGGGAGCCCGGTGGTCGGGTGGGAGAGCAAACGTCGGAGTGTGGAAAGGGTACCCGGCTCGCTAGTCGTTTTTATTTATGAAATATGCTTTTTTGCCGCACAGCTGTTATTTACCTAAAATAACAAATTGAATAGAATTTATACCTCCTTGAATGCGAATTGCTTACGCTCTTATTTAGAATATGAATATTTTCTATAGACTGTCCAGATTGACTTGAGTGCGCGTAATGTATTTATTGAATTTATTCGTATGTGTCTCATAAGAATATATTTTATGGTTGTTATAATATATTAGAAGGAATCAAAGTTTATAGCCAGTAGCTTATTTAAATAACACAATAATTCCTGGAATTATTATTTTATTTATTTATTTTCAATATATGTGACTTCACATTATGAATTAAATATCTTGTTACGTTTCGACTACTTAACATAGTCTTCTTCAACATGTATGATGAGAACAATTAACAACTACATTAAACATGACAAACTACATTAAAAAAAAAGATGATTTTATAGATAGATTTTTTTTTAAATGTAGTTTGTCATGCTTAATGTAATTGTTAATTGTTTTGTTCGTTTTATTAAATTTAATCGCGGCACATTTTTCTTGACTTTTATTGACATTTATTGCAGTAATATTTTAATTTCCATTTTACTATTGCATCATTAAGATGCAAGTTATAAAATTCATACATTTCTGATTTTTTATATTAAGTAGTCGAAAAGTAACAAGATATTTAATTGATAATGTCAAGTCACATATAGTATATTGAAAATAAAGCCTGAAATTGCACGAACTATTGAATTATTGTTATAGTATATGAAGTTTTTTTTTCTTGATAGCAACGGAGATAATGAATAGTGATAATTGTACTGCATCTAGTCGAAATGTTATAAATCCGATTTAAAGTCAATTATCATTCTTTATTATCCCCAAGTAACATCAAATCTTCTTAAAATATGTATAATATATACAGGGCCATTCTCGCTATACGGCACGGAATATTGTGGCCAAAACACGTGATGTTAAAAAATTTCACTTTTGGGATAGGTATATGGTTACTTTTTCAAATTATTTTTATGTTATACAGGGTGCTCCAAAATAGTTTGTATATTATTGCATTTTGGA
The DNA here is from genome assembly GCA_949128085.1 of Cetonia aurata. NCBI lineage: Eukaryota > Metazoa > Arthropoda > Insecta > Coleoptera > Scarabaeidae > Cetonia > Cetonia aurata. The sequence goes on along the minus strand of OX421889.1, from coordinate 32,497,240 downwards.
TTGTCTAATCAAAATAAGTGTCTGTTTTAATAAGGTTTATAATAACTAAACCTTAAGGTTTTTAAATAATTGTAATTTTGTGAGAATTTGATCTAAATATCATGTTTGAAATACCTAAGAAGTATTTAAGTTATGTAAGTGAAATTTACAATAAAGTGTAACAATGGACCATATTTTATAACCCAATTACAATAACTTACCATCTTATACAGGATGTACAAAAATTAAAACTATTCAAATAAGAACTTTAGCTGGCTATAACTTGATTAATTTAAATAGAGCACCATATTTTTGAATTTACCAGCAAATGTACTTTATAATTACTATCGGTATTTATAGCTTTAAGTTTTCACGTTTTTACATAATAATAAATCTGTAAAAACATAAAAATTGTCGTTTCTTGCACCATTAGCCGTTTTTTAAATAAGAGGTCTACTGTATTTAGTTGCCTGCCTATAGTATAGTTTTTAGAAATGTCAGATAATTCATTTTTTTTATTCTAAATACATATTTTGCTTTTGTTTTATGTTATCGTTGATATGTTATTACCATTATTGTTGTTATAGGCGCTTGGATTATAAATTACGTAAAGTTTCCGAGCACTTATAAAGATATTCTTCATTATTATTCTTATAGTTGTAAATTATCTGATATTTCTCAGTACTATATAGGCACCTAGATAGGTTAGAAACATCAAATGGTGCAAAAAACGATTATTTAGCATATTCAAATGCGAAGACTTAAAGCTTAACCTATAAATACCATTCGATAGGTAATTAAAAAGTACATTTCCTGCTAAATTAAAAACTATGGCGTTCTATTTAAATTAATCAAGTTATAGCCACTTACAATTCTTATTCGATTAGTTTTAATTTTTGTACACCTTGTATAAGATACCAAGTTTATTATAATTGATACACTTTACCATAAGCTTCGAAGAAAATTAGATGAGATTTTTCCAAAATTCAAATTCTTTGAAAAACGTTAGGGTTTAATTATTATAAACCTTATTAAAACAGACATCTATTTTGATCAGACAATCCAGAAGTGCAATAATAGAAGAGGGATACATTTAAAAAAAAACACAACTTTGAGACTTTTCGTGCTTTTGGAACATTCTGTATAATATGAAAGTAATTTTAAAAAGTAACTATAATAAACCCCCATACATCCCAAAAGTGAAAAACTTTTTTAACGTCACGTGTTTTGGCCATAATATTCCGTGCCGTATAGCGTAAATAACCTGTATATTTTAACAGTATACAATACATATTTTAATATTTGTGGTGCTAGGGTCATCTCGGCTACTACAAAAAGATATATAGTCTAAACTGGGGTATAAGCAGAAAATTCCCTAACTTAATATAATTATATATCCACTCCAAAAAGCAGAAGCGTATAATTTGCAGGTGCAAATTCACGGATTACCGTGGAGTTTTCGCTTATAAATACAGATTTTTGTTTAAAACTTTAGTTTTGACAATTTCAAATTTATAGACGATATAAGCACAAATCAAAAACCTCTCTGTCTGATGACTTACGGCGGTAAGCTTTGCAAATGATCTACCCCTATTTTTTTTGTTACATTATTTGTCAAATTTAGCTATGTCGAATTTAAACCTACATACATTGTATCTTTCTTTTAATAAACAAAATCCCTATAATTTATAATGACCCCCAAATTTAAAACAGCCTATATACTTACATATATACGTGACGTTTGGTAGGTCTCTCAAGAGTGTGTAAATTTAATAATTAAATTTGTTACAATTTTCTTACAACTAAAGTCTGCATTTTTATTTTATTTTGATGATGTATTAATGTTTAATTATAATTTACAATATCAATAAATGTATGTTGAATGCAATATTGTCGTGAGTTTTTACTGTTGTATTCTTGCATTAATGTAACAAAGATATCCCAACACGTATTTACCCGCATTTTTGATCCATTCAGCACGCAATAAGTTATATTCCGGGATTTTAAATAACTTACTAGGCTCTAAAACTCTTCCGAGACTTTCCGCAGCGTATATATACGCATTTATTCCCAGCACCGCGTGTAGGCATTTTAATGCTAGCGTACGTGCCTACGCGACTGTCCACCGGCGACTGAAGTGCGGAGACTGACATGCAGCGCTCCGATTGAACTCACGCAGGGTTCCCAACTATTTGCTCGAGGGTTCCCATTTCAGCGAAAGCCGCTGCCAATTCTCCCGTAAGGTGAGCTATCTGGTATACTTATCTGTGGTCCTACTAAGCTTAAGGGAAAAATTATACTAGTAAATGTGGTCATTTTACAAGTTTCTGAAGTAACCGGAAGATGGCGTTTTTTGTTTCCTTTTTATATTTATTATTCTTTTTAATAATTTTCCTTTATTAAGGTTGGAGAAAAAATAAATGTAGTAATTACCTATAAATTTCTATATCTAATAAAGTCTGTCAACTGGAATTTTAGTGAATATTAATCGATTTTCAAAAACTTGTGATACGTTGTGAAGAGAATCAAATAGGCGAAGAGCATAAATAATATTGTTTTAAATGGAAACTAGATGGCGTTACTTACTAGTTTATAGTAGTACAAACTGATGTGATTTTCTCGAAACAGATCAAGTGGAATATTATCATAATAATCAATTCAAACCAATGAGAACGCAAAACAGTTTAACCAGTCAAAACCGCAAATTGAAATCTGTTCCAAAGATTATTAGATTCTTGTAAATTTTCAAAACTTTTAGTTCACCCTATAAGCTGTAAGATGTGTTAACCCTTTGTTGGCGGACGGTACTCTAAAGTACCGGTTTTTTTTAAATCCGTGTAAATTCCGTGTCAACCCGAAATCGTTCAATCAACCGGAGTTTGTTTTCAAGTCTCGTTTGATTTATCGATAAATCCAGTCAGAAGTGATTATGATTATTTTTTATTGTTATTTCTGTGATAGTTTTAACAAGTCTGGAGGTATTATTTACACATTATATATACACATTATAGATATTAATTTCAATATTTTAATAACTTGGAGTAAAAAAACAAGTTGAACTAATCGTACCATTGATAGATGGGCAACAAAGGGTTAAATCAAAATATACAGCCAGCATATTATCAACTGTTTCATTGCCCAGGTTGATTTAAAAAGGTGCTCAAACTTGCTGCAATAATACAATGTCATAAAGTCTAGAACAAGAAAAAATCCCATATGATGGTATATATTTTTGTCACATGTAATTTATACAATGCCATCAAAAAGTATGACAACTTACATTTGACATATGTCAACGTCAAAAATTGCTATTACTTTCGTACAATTCTATAAATTCATACAATACTGTTGTAAGTAGTAAAATTATTCACTAAACGAAATAAAAACATATAAAAATATAAATTAACCAACAGAATTTGCACAAATTAATTACAAAAAAAAAAAAAAATTGGTGCTATTAACAAATTGTAAGAATTTACCTACCGTATTCATCAACACATTTCGCTTTCTGATTTTAATTGAAACAACATGAAACCGATGGAGATTAAAAAAAAAACGCAAAGGAAAGCCGCAATGACAACTATCCCACTTTACAGACAAAACAGAGACAAAAATCTTACCTTCGATCTAACAGCAACCACCCCAAACACACAATCGAACCAAAATTATTATTTTGTTTTTAATACTAACTAACCTGGTGGTCGCTCCATTACTGTCAATAGACCGGTACGCCTGGTTCTGCTCCCCGAAGAGCTCATCGATGGTATGGGGTGGTCCTCTTCGGGCAAGGTGTGTCTCTTCGAGTTTCCCCGGTTCTGCATATATCTGGGATGTATCAGATTTAAGTAAAATACTAAAAAACTTTCAGAGAAATTTTATTTTACCTCGTCACAGCGTAAGGATCTGCCAATTCGTCTAAAGCCGGCTGGCTGTGGTCTAGGGTCGTGTTGGTGCCACTGCTTAAGCTAGGGTTACCGCTGGAGCTAGTCGACATTCCACTGAGTTGATCGTGTGAACCAGGGGCTCCCCAAGCCATGTGTAAGTTCGCGCCACCATCTTAAATTCGATTAATTTAATTGGAATTTGTTAAAAATGGTTTGTGAATCAATTCTTGGAAAGATTTTGAAAGAAAACAGTTTGAATTTGCAATTACAATTTTAACGGCATATTACTTAAGCCACGCCCATTACAGAAATGGGTGTGTTTAATTATTATTGTCGCTTGATTAGAAAAAATATCTATAGAAATAAAACACAAAAATATAAAATTTTAAAGCAATAATCTAAAATAGAGTTTCTAACACGAACTAATGAAGTAAGCCACGCCTGTTATTTAAGTGGGTGTGACTCAATTATTAATTTAATAAAATTTTAATAAATGTCAAATATCAGAAGCACAGAAATTTTATCTATATTTCAATAAATAACTACTAAATTTTAATTTTAAATTCAAATAATTTAAATCACGGCCTCTACTGTACAAGTGGGTGTGGCTAAATGACTGATGTTAAATAAAATTTAATAAGAAAACTGCCAAATATTACAGCAAAAGCATCAACATTTTATTAATATTTGCATATGTAATTCCTAAGTTTTAAGTTAAAATAAATTAAGCCACGCCCATTATACAAGTGGGTGTGGCAAAATTACTAATTTTAAATAATCCTTGATAAAAAAAAAAACAGCGAGATATTACTCAGAAGTATTGAAATTTAAATCATTAATTTAACAAATAATTCTTAAATTTTAATTTTAAACATATATACATTAAGTAGTAAGTCTGTTATTTAAATGGGTGTGGCAAAAATATTAATTTTCGATAAAAATCACGATAAAAACTAACAAAAACTATTCCAAAATATAGAAATTTTATCAGTACTTCAATAAATAACTCATAAATTTCAATGTCAAATTCAAATACAAAAGGCCACGCCATTATGCCAAGTGGGTGTGGCTAGATCGCTAATTTTTAATAAAATTTAACAAAAAAATCTGCCAAATATCACTCCAAAACCATAAACATTTTATTAATATTTCTGTAAGTAATTCCTAAATATTAATTTCAAGTGCAAATTCATTAAGCCACGCCCATTTTACAAGTAGGTATGACAAGATTATAAATAAATAAATAAATAAAATTTGATAAGAAAAACAAATATTACTCGAAGCGTTGAAATTTTATCATTAATTTAACAAACAATTCCTAAATTTTAATTTTAAACACATATAAATTAAGTCACGCCTGCTACCCAAATGGGTATGGGTATATATATTAATTCAAATTGAAACTAAAAAAAAAAAAACTAACAAATATTTCAAAATACCGAAATTTTCTTAACATTACAATAACAAATTTTAATTTTAAATTCGAACAAAATAAGCCACGCCCATTCTAGAAATGGGTGTGGCTAAATTACTAATAACTTTAATAAAATTTAATAAAAAAATGCCAAATATTACACCAAAAGCATAAACATTTGATTAGAACTTCTGTAAGTAATTCCTATATTTTAGTTTCTCATTAAGCCACGCCCATTATAGAAGTGGGTGTGGCAAGATTACTGACTGTAACCCTCCATTAGGCGCGTTTGTCTTGGACATATAAGAAATGCACAGGCTGAGCCTATGGGCGACTAATGAAGGGTTAAATAAGATATTGATCAAAAGCATAGTTTTATCATTAATTTAACAAATAATTTCCATATTTTAATTTCAAACACATATAAATTAAGCCACACCCCCAATTACTAATTATTAAATAAATAAAAATCGGGAAAAAAAAAAACTAACAAAAACTATTCCAAAATATAGAAAGTTTATCCTAATTTTATTTTTAAATTCAAATTAAATTAGCCATGCCTAAAGTGGGTGTGGCATTGCTAACGGTTAATAAAATTCACTTAGAAAAGCTGCCAAATATTACACCGAAACATAAACATTTTACTAATATTTCCATAAGTAATTCCTACAGATTAATTTCAAGTTCTAATAAATTAAGCCACGCCTATTACACAGGTGGGCGTGGCAAGATTATTTTTAAGAAAAACAGACAAATATTAAGGAAGGACATTAATAATGTTAATGTTAACATTAATTTAACAAATAATTCCTAAATTTTAATAACAATTAACACAGAAATAAAGCCACCCCTGTTACACAAATGGGTGTAGCTCAATTATTAATTATTACATAATAATTAGGTAAAAAACTAACAAAAACTATTCCAAAATATAGAAATTTTATCCTGGTTTCAATAAACAACTTTAAAATTTTAATTTTAAATTCAAATAAAATTAGCCACGCCCATTATAGAAGTGGATGTGGCTAGATTATTTATGTTTAAGGAAATTTAATACAAAAAGCTGCCAACATTGAAATTTTATCATCAATTTAACAGATAATTCCTAAATTTTAATTTTAAATACATATTTATAATTAATTTTATCAACATTTCAACAAATTGCCCCCAAGTTTTAATTTTAAATTCAAATAAAATAAGCCACGCCCCGAAGTGGGTGTGGTTACATCACTAATGTTTAAACAAATTTACATCAAAACATAAACATTTTATTAATATTTCCATAAGTAATTCTTAAATTTTAATTTAAAGTTTAAATGCATATAAGCCACGCCCATTATACAAATGGGTGTGGCAAGATTACTAATTTTAAATAAAATTTTGATTAGCAAACCTGAGGCTCTCCTTCCGAATCCTCCGGCAGCGTTCAAAACAGTCGGCGGTTTCAGCAAATGCGGATCCTTTCCACCGAAATAATGCGGATTCTGCTGCCCTAACAAAGGCAAGTGCAAAGGAAGGTTCGTATGTGGAAGTAAACGCCCTACAGTGGGGTCTTGCGTCGGCTGTGCCATATAGTGAGTTTCCAGCACCTATGATCCAAGAAAAAATGTAAAAATTTACAAAATTTATTTGTTAAAACCATACTTGTTCGTGCGCAGGATCCCCAGGACCGACTGTGTGTCTCCGTACAGTCAGGTACCGATCTCCAGAACCTGATACGAAGCTCCCGTAACCTGCCGAAGTGGAAGGAACAGTCAGAGAGTGAGAAGTGTCCTCGGCTGTATCGAGATCCATTTCTCCGAACTGCAAAATCAATTGGTTAAAGATAAAAACAAGAAATGACGGCGTACAAACCTTCTCTAACGGTTGATTCGATTGATCACCAGCTAGGTAAACGGCCGGAATGGTTGGCATGGAAACGAAGGGAGATCCCGCTTCCTCGGCAGTTTCAGATTTCCTTCGTTCTTTCACGTCGTCTCGAACACTACGGAGGCAATTCTCATTGAAGCTTTCCCTTCGACAACTCAAAGGAGTTTCAATTCTTTTAGTACCCATACTCTGAAGTAGAAAAGAAAAATTATATAATATATTCGAACGAAAATGCATAATTAATTAGTCTTACCTCGCTAGATTTGCTATTAACTTCCCCGATTAGATTCGTAACCAACTGTTCGTTAAACGATTCGCTTCTCTCGTTGATTTTTGGTGCTCGAACGTTTTCCCCATCGTCCTCCATCATTGCGGTGTCCGTGCTAGTCGGAACGGGTTGTGAGATCTTGGATTGGAATTTAATGGTGCGTTGATGCAGTTTATCCACCAACAGATTATATATAGCGTAAATATGATCGAATGAGTTCCCTTTTAACGATTGGAGAATCATGGTTTGCGTCAACCCGGGTAATTGCAACATATGCTCGATTACGGTTAAGTTCAATTGTTGCATCTCCAAGTCGGGACCGGTATCCACAGGTGGGGCGTCCGCGAGCCATTTGTGTTTCTCGATTTGGACTATCGTAAACCGTTTCTCCGGTTCGATGACTAACATGTGTCGTATGAGATGTTCGCACTCTATAATCGAAATGGTTTTTCAGTTTCGAAATGATATATGCGCGATAATGAAGTAATTACCTTGCGACATAAAGTAGGGTATCCGGAACTTCCCTTCTATCACAACGTTTCTCAAATCACGTAATGTGGGACCGTCGAAAGGAAGTGATCCACAAACTAAGACGTATAATACTACACCTAAGCTCTGCAGAATCATTTTCATCAGTTTTTAATGCAATTTTAGTCGTTTAAAAAGTAATTACCCAAATATCTGCTTTTGGACCATCGTATTTTAACCCTTGGAATAGTTCAGGTGCGGCATATGGGGGTGAGCCACACCAAGTTGATAATAAACAGCCATCTGTGTATTGGTTACTAAAGCCAAAATCTGCTAACTGTATATAAAAAGCAAAATGAGGCAATTTTTTTTTTTAAGATAGGGATTGTTTCGAAATTATTGGGCGACCCTCGTATACAAGGTGCGGCATTTATCTGTGGACGAGCTATTGTGGCTAACCTGTCCATTTAAGTGAAATATGTTTTAGATAAAAGTGATTCAGGATCGAATACTCTACACCGCAAAATTATTTTTATATATACAGGGTGGTCAGTTTAGCCTACGCGTTATACAACTTTGTTATTTTAAATGGAACAGCCTATATATCATTGCATTTTTTAATTCCACGATGCAAAATAAAGTAGATTTAATTTACATACCCTACACCAAAACCGAACAGCTTCGGAGTTATTCGACTTTTTAGAAAAAAAAAATGCATTTGCTTGGGTCACTTGGCAAATCAATACCACCGTTACTTATAACAATTTTACGATTATTTTGTAGTATAGTAGTGAGAATATTTGAAAGTATATAACCAATTAATAATTTCTTTGTTATGTTATACAGGGTGTTGTTAAAGTGACAATAAAGCTAGGCATCTTTAAATAGACGATTCTCATTTTTTTTAAATGAAACACCTTGTATATTTTTGTGTCATATAATACAGAATTAAGTCCTCTTTCAATCGCCTGTAACATTTCCTATAGCTGAAGTTAATACTTTTTGAGTAATTTTGAATAATGTGCTATCTAGTGCAAGAAAAACAGTAATTGATCGATATTCTAAGAAAAAAACATTTATGGCAAAATCAAGTGCTGTAAAGATGATTTTGATATTTTTTATAATAATTTTTATAGTAAACATCCGTATATATTATCCATCGTTGGTTTATACTAGGTACAATTTTATTTATGTACAGTCAACCCTCCTATAACGCGGTACTCTCAGAACGTTGTTTCCATAGAACGCGGAGCTGAAATTGCGACAGCCCTCCCATAACGCGGTGCTCTTACAGCGCGGTTTAGGTTCAACAGAATTATATTAGAAAAAGCTACCATCTAGGACCTTCATTCTGAAAAATTTTAGGGGGTTTAAACTTTCAAAAGAACGTATCACCCCTTTATGTGTGCAGCAATCTATCAGGGAGCCTGATGATAAAACCAATGATAATAAATCGTTCTTCAACTCCCCGTGTAATGAAAAACATTAATAAGACCTAATTGCCTGTATTCTGACGATCTAATAAGAAAGCTTGCACGACTCAAGATTTATTTAAGGATTGGTTTTATAATTGTTTTATCCCGACAGTGGAAACCTATACGATGGAAAAAAAATTGTATTTCAAAGTTTTATTGGTTCTTGATAATGCTGGTTGCCACAACATAGAACTGGATCATCCAAATGTGAAAATTGTTTTCCTTCCTCCTAACTGCACGGCATTAATACAACCTTTGGACCAAGGAGTCATTCAAACTTTAAAAATGTACTACACACGCCAACCTTTCCAAACCATTTTCGACAGATTAGAAAATAGTGAAAATAAAACTCTTACTCAAGTGTGGATGGAATTTTCTATTTTAGATTGTATTAGAACCGTGTCGTCGGCTTGCGCGGATATTAAACGATCAACGCTTAATGCGTGTTGGAAACCTCTTTTACCTCAAATGGTTCAAGCAATACAAGATGATTCTATAAATTCACTCCCAGTTACAGAAATAGTAAACATTGCTTCTCGTTTAAGCGATGAAGAATTTGCAGTAAACCATCAGGATGTAAGAAAACTAGTACTCGGGGAAGAAATTTTAGATGAGGAAGAACTGATGGAATTAATCGATGCACCCACCTCAAATTAGTAAACGAAAATAAGGAAAACGAATGGGTGCCAAATCTCGATTTACAAGATGTGAAAAAAGGGCTAAATTTGGCTAAAGAAATAGAACGTCATTTCATTCAAACTGATCGTTCAACGGTGCGCAGCGCAAAGTTTAAAAGAGAGTTAAGAAATTGCTTAGCTCCCTATAGAGAGGTTTTAGTGGAGTTAGAAAAAAAAGCTACAATCGAAAACCAATGTGAAGAGGAACCAAGTGAGGAAGACATTTTGCCCATTAAAAGAAGACGAGTTAGGCGACTCATATGTGACAGCGAGAATGAGTGTTGAAAAATAAATAATTTTACAAAAGTCTTTCATGTTTTTGTTGGAAAACAGTCTTTTAGTTTAGTTTTTGTTTCATTTTTTTATTAATCCTTATATGAACTCTTCAATTCCATAAAAATAATTTATAATTTATCTTGTCTTTTGTATTTATTGGTCTCCATATAACGCGGTACGAATGATGTGATTTGTAGTAATTCCGAGTTTCTTATAGCGCGGTTTCCATACAACGCGGTAGACGGTTTCCATAGAACACGCTACGAATTAGTCTGGTTTATACGGTTAAATCCGAGTTTCTTATATCGCGGTTTCCATATAACGCGGTACGCACTCACCGCGTTATAGGAGGGTTGACTGTATAGGCTGTTCCATTTAAAATAACAAAGTTGTATAACGCGTAGGCTAAACTGACCACCCTGTATATATAAAAATAATTTTGCGGTGTAGAGTATTTGATCCTGAATCACTTTTATCTAAAACATATTTCACTTGAATGGACAGGTTAGCCACAATAGCTCGTCCACAGATAAATGCCACACCCTGTATAATATACAAGGTACGTACGATAAGTAATGAATAAATATACTATTTATTATAAATTCTTTGTCAACATTGCTTTGTTTTAGTATATAGCCAATTCTTAAACATTGTTTTAATATACAGGGTGAGTCAATAGTCCGATATCGGTCGATATTGACGTTAATATCTCTCTTAAAAGATTTTTCAATATGGCATCATACATGAGGAAAGGAAGTGCACCTTCTAAAAATATTTTCACGTTCACGGGGTGTATCAATTTCTCAGGACCGTACTCAAGTTAATTTTTTCAAATGAAACCATACTTATTTTTTTAGGCCTGCCGATTTGTTGTAATGAATACTATAAATACATATGTTCGTTTCAAATTTCGAATGCTAGGTTGCCAAGTTATTTAACTTTTTACATAAAATTTTCAAAATGCAGATGTTCGTTTAAAAATGTTTTCCGGCATTATCATTAACAATTAAACTCTAAAATTTGCTAAGTAACTTAGGAAAGTGTAGCTCTTTCTTATAAATGTAATCTTATTTGCTGAAATTATGCAGGGTGTTCCCCAAAAGCAATCAATTTGTACGATATTTAAACGGCTATTACTTTCTTATTTTAAATAGAACACCCTATATTTTTTTATTTCATCGTATGCCTTTTTTAATGATCTTTCATTTTTGTTAGGAACAAGGTATATCTGAAACTCATACTTTCTGAGATAATTCAACATTTTTAGAAATTGCCACACAAATAAAATATTTATTCATAAAAAGTAGCCCGTGGAACGATATTTATGACATTATCAAACTGTCAAATAAGTTGTGTGTGAATTTTCTGTATTTAGAGTTAATTAAAATTATATAAAAAAAGTGAAATAAAATTGAAATTGAAAATGAATTTCAGTCACGAGGAGCTTGTTGATATGGTGTATGCTTTGGGTGAGAGTGATCGAAATCCTATGCTTTCTTCCCGAATCTACAGCCAACGATTTCCTAATCGCAGGCATCCCACCGCTCTAGCGTATGAAAGACTTCGGGAGAGGTTTGAATGAACAGGACAAATTCAATATGAAAGAAAAGAACGCGAGAAGCGTGTTACTCACGAAGAGAATGACTTTGCTGTACTCTTAAGCGTAGTCCAAAATCCCCATGCAAGTACGCGTACAATAAGTAATCAACTGGGAATCAGCCAAACCTCAGTATCAAGAACTTTGCGAAAACATTCGTTTCATCCGTTTCATATTCAACTGGTGCAAGAACTTGATGCTCGTGATTTTCAGAAACGGTTGGAATTTGCAGAATGGGCTTTAGACAGATTTCGCCAAGAAAATACTTTTTTCAACTACATTTTATTTACTGATGAGGAGTTTTTTCACAAAAACGGCCATGTAAACACCGCCAGCCTGTTAGCTTGAGGCACTCCCAGGCGCGCCCCCAGGTGGCGGATAGGGGAGGGCCACGATTCATGTACTCATAACATGGGTGGTGGTCTGGTCGAGTATAAGATCTTGTGTGGACTATGACCCAGTAACTTGGAGAGGACACATGTAAACCTGAGCGACTGATAATCGCAATATGGGGAAGATTGAAAGCCGACCCGCGGACCACCTCACCCTGCCCAAGCTGTAGTGTCGTGGCGAGGGCCTGCACAGGGTTCAACGATGCCGGTTGTAGCTCCCCTGAATACCAGGGGACTCAACTGATAAACCACGCCCTCTCTAGTTGAGGGGTCGGGGGGGTCTTTGCTTAACCGCACGGACCGAGAGGAGACAACCTCATCAAATAACCTAAATCCTAAGGCGGCGGACTAGGCCGATGGGATGCGTGGCTGGATAGAAGACCAGTCTCTACTAGTCCAACCTTGGGGCACCGGGCGCACCCCATTGTATCTAGCCTTACCCCTGCACGCGGGGCTCTGTGGGGGTGGACCTCTATTTCCCTAGCTTCTCGTGGGATCAACTATGGAGAAAGAATCTAAAAAAATACCAAAGCGGGAAAACACCGCTGATAAACAAAAAATGGAGCAGCCTTCAACTTCCAATGTGAGACTACCTCACAAGGAAGGAACAAAGGCAAAGTATCAAAAGAAGCCAGCCCCTCTGCCTGAACTAGGACAACCTGGAGGCAGAGACGATCCACTGAGACGTGGCCTCAGTGGAGCAGGGTGTAAATGGTACCTGCGCTACCTCCGTCAAGGGCTTGCACCAGAGGAAGCGAGAAAGAAAGCCGAAGGGCATAAGGGTCAGGGTGAGCAACGAACCTCACCTGCGATGCTGAAGCGGAAAAGGAAGGAGACTACTCCAACCCAAAAACCGCCCAAGAAAAAGAGGGAAGAAGTGGGGAAGATCACCACTTCTAGCTCTACAGGAGGCAGCTATGCAATGGCTGTCAAGAAGGAGAGAGTTGCCATCCTGCCAAAAGCGTTCCCTGAGACTACCCTCAGTGCGGACGAACAAACGGCAGTTGAAGAGGCAATTGTGGAGGAGATGTTTGCTGGATGGGAGCATAAGATCCAATTCGCAGGCATCCACTTTAGGCCGGGGCTAATCCTGGTTGAATGTGAATCACCACATTCGGCAGAGTGGCTTCGCCTAAAAGTGCCAAACTTAAGGCACTGGAAGGGAGTACAGCTCACGACGTGCAAGGGAGACGACATCCCATCTTTGCACACCGCAACCCTGTTTCTCCCTAGAAGTCAGGGACAAACCTCTGAGAAGCTTCTAGGACTTATAGAAGCACAGAACGATGAGCTAAGGACTAACCTATGGAACGTCCTTAGCCTGAAAGATGAAGGTAAGGGCCAGCTCTTGAGGGTGGGAATTGACCAAATTTCCTACCAGACCATCAAGAGCAAAGGGTACACCATCCACTATAGGTTTGGGAAAATACCCGTTCATGGGCTCAGGAAGCAGCAGGAGGAGCAAAAGGGAGAACCCATCCCTAGCACTTCCAAGGAGGAAAAACCAGAAAGTGATGTGGAGAGCACTGGCAGTCTCCACATTTCAGACCTATATCGCGGAGAATCTGCATCCGATACGATGGAGGTCGAGGAGCTAGACGAGAACACAGAAGGGGACAAAACCCTTACGGACGCAGAAGAAGGGGACAAGACCCTTACCGGTAAGGACGACACCCTTACCGATAACTAGGGAGCAGCGAGATGGCGGGCATCAATATCGCCCAAGTGAACGTCCACCACGCCAAGGGAGCATCTGCTGTAATCTCCAGGACGTTCACAAAACAACATCTTAGTATGGCGTTAATCCAAGAACCCTGGATATTCAGGAACCAGGTAAGAGGACTTGCTTGCAAAGGCAGTAAAGTAATCTATGATAGTAATAGTAGTATACCTAGAGCATGTATTCTAGTTAGAGACAATATTGACTATGTTTGTTCTCCAGAATTCGTGACGAGAGACCTTGCCTCAATTCGAGCATACCTCGAATTTAGGGGGAAGCGTCAGGAAATCGTAATAGCTTCTTGCTACTTCGATGGAGATGGGCTTGTACCACCTCCCGAATTGCAGAGGCTTGTAGAACTCTGCCGGAAGAAGAGGACGCCACTACTCATAGGATGCGACGCCAACGCACACAACACTGTTTGGGGAAGCAAGGACACCAATCAGAGAGGTGAGAAACTGTTAGAATATATTATTAGTAACGATCTTCTCGTACACAATGTAGGGAATACCCCCACTTTTGTAACGAGGGTAAGGGAGGAAGTGTTAGACATCACATTAAGTACATTGAACCTGAAAGATATGTTAAAAGACTGGAAGGTATCAAGCGAACCCTCTCTCTCTGACCACAGGATAATTCTGTTCAGACTAGAGGCGGATACTTCGGAGCGACCACTCAGGAGGAATCCCAGGAAAACAGATTGGGACAAGTATAATACCAACCTAAGTAGCAACCTATCGCGGATCGAAACCAGAAGGGCCAGACACCATCTGGACTTGGAGAATGATCTCAAAGAAGTGAATAAGGCAATACTGGATGCATACGAATCAAGTTGTCCTATTCAACAGAACAAACGCTGTAGGGACGCGCCTTGGTGGAATTGTCATCTGTCAATGTTGAGATCCGATACACGGAGGCTCTTTAATAGGGCCAAGTGCACCGGAGATTGGCAGAGTTACGCCGAGAAGCTTACCTCCTACAATAAAGCCATTAGGAAAGCAAAACGTGACAGTTTCAGGAAGTTTTGTGAGGATATCGACGCAACACCTGCTGCCGCAAGACTACACAAGGTATTGGCAAAGGGCAGGGTCGATACAGGAGTGGCACTAAGGAAAGCGGATGGAAGCTTTACTGACAGTGAGGAAGAAAGAGCTCTTCTCCTTCTAGAAACTCACTTTCCTGAAGGAAAAACAGTCACCTCGGAAAACCTACACGAGGAGCACAGAAGACCAACCAAGGAAGCTACAATAATGGCCAAGCACATATGTAGTAGCGAACGGCTGAAATGGGCCATAAACACCTTTCAGCCCTTCAAGACACCAGGAGTAGATGGGATATTTCCAGCGCTACTTCAGAAAGGGCAGGACGTAATCCTACCACACGTAATTCGGATTAGCCGGAATAGCTTAGAAATGGGATACATACCAGAAGTCTGGAGAAGGGCCAAAGTTACTTTTATACCAAAAGTAGGGAAGAAGGATACTACACATCCGAAATCTCAAAGACCTATCAGCCTAACATCATTTGTTTTGAAAACAGTGGAAAAGGCGGTAGATAATTACATCAGGACAGGACAGATATCCTGGAGCGGGTGCCTTTGCACCCCTGTCAGCACGCCTATCAAATGGGCAAATCCACTGAGACCGCATTAGTGGAGCTGACAGATCAAATCCAGGATGCACTGATGAATAAAGAAACTGTAGTGTGCGCCTTTCTAGATATAGAGGGCGCTTTTGACAATACTCCGCACGAGGCCGTCAAGAAAGCATTAATTAAAAGAGGAGTAGACGGCGCGACGTCTAGATGGCTGTCGCAGCTGCTTTCTACTAGATCAGTGGAAATGGAGGTGGGAAGCAAAACCATCTCGATCAGCACGACCAGAGGATGTCCACAAGGGGGAGTTACTTCCCCACTCATGTGGAGCTTGACAGTAGATGAACTTCTATGGAGGCTGACTAATCTAGGCATACCATGTCAAGGGTATGCTGATGATATAGTCATATTTGCAAGAGGAAAGTTTGAGAATATCCTCTGCGACATAGTTCAAAGAGGAGTCAATACTACGAAAAGGTGGTGCCAATCAGTGGGACTTAACATCAACGCCACTAAGACTACCTTAATAGCATTCACAAGGAAAAGAGAACCCAGCCTCAAGACCATAAATATAGATGGGCAAGACATAGACTGGAAGAAGGAGGTGAAATATCTAGGACTCATCCTGGATAATAAGCTTCTGTGGAATAAGCATGAGCTTGAAGTAACTAACAAGGCAAAGAAGGCTCTAATGGTCTGTAGAAACTTTGCAGGAAACAACTGGGGTTGCAACCCAAAAATACTGCTCTGGATGTACACAGCAATCGTGAGACCAATGATCACTTATGGGGCAGTGGCTTGGAGCAAGAGAACTAATCTGGCCATTGCGAGAGCTAATCTCTCTAAAGTGCAAAGATTAGCATGTGTATGCATAACTGGTGCAATGAGAACCTGCCCAACAGCAGCTATTGAAGTGGTACTAAATCTCACTCCTCTTCACATTTTTGTGGAGAGCATAGCTAAAAGGACCACACGTAGGATGATCAGGGAAGGAACGGCTAGGCATAGGCCTCAGCCTCTTACAGGTGACCAAATCTGGGACATGCCCCGAGATGACATGCCAAGGAAGTTCAACTTTGTGAAAGATTTTACCACGAAGCTTAGCACTAAGAGTGAATGGGATAGAGATACCATTTCGAAACTCAATAGAAACGCCATTAAATGGTATACAGATGGCTCCAAAACGGCAGAGGGAACTGGAATAGGGATATATGGGCCTAGAACCAAATATTTCGAAAGCTTGGGGATGTACCCAAGTATCTTCCAGGCGGAAATACACGCCATTGAAAGATGTGTCCAGGTCAACATTGACAGAAGCCATGAAAAGCAGGAGATTATCATAATATCTGATAGTCAAGCAGCCATTAGGGCGCTGAGGTCAAACATAATCAGCTCCAAAATGGTTTGGGAGTGTCTACAAAAACTAAACGAGCTAGGGAAAAAGAACAAGGTAACCCTTTTGTGGGTTCCGGGACACACGGGAGTGGAAGGAAACGAAATAACAGATAATCTCGCTAAGAGAGGGGCTAGAACACCTTTTGTAGGGCCAGAACCTTTTTGTGGGATAAGTAGCAGCATAACACTGGAGAAACTGAAAAATGAAGTAGAGCAGAGAAAATCCAAATACTGGGAGAATCTCCAGGGAATGAGGCAAGCTAAAACTCTTCTGGGTACCTATAACCAGAAGAGATCTGCAGAATGCATCAACCTGAGTAAAAATAATATTCGGATATTGACAGGGATCCTTACAGGCCATTGTAAACTGAACGGACATCTAAGCAGGCTTGGAATAGCGAAGGAAGCCGAATGTAGATTTTGTGGGGAACAGGACGAAACGTCCATTCATCTACTCACAAACTGTGTTGCACTGTGCAACTCAAGGGCGCTGCACCTGGGAGCATGTGAAATCGAAGAGGGAGAGTTACCTAATCTGGGGCCTTCGGACATTCTGCACTTCTTGAAAGGAATCAGACTGGACGGCCAGCTGTAAATACAGCGAGAAGAGGGGACACAATAGATCTTTTAGGTCGCAGTGTACTATCACCCTAATCACACATACATACATACAAACACCGCCATAACTTTCATTATTATGATACAGCAAATCCCCATTTTATAAGACCATTAGATCACCAACATCGATGGTCTGTAAATGTTTGGGCAGGAATAGTGGGTACTCACTTGATTGGACCATATTTCTTTGAAAGGAATGTTGACGGAGAGGCCTATTTGAATCTTTTGGAAAATCAGTTACCGATTTTATTAGATGTTCCACTCAATGTAAGGCAAAGAACGTGGTTTCAACACGATGGTGCTCCAGCCCATTATAGCAGAATAGTTAGGAGACATTTAGATAGACATTTTGGGAATAGATGGATAGGCAGAGAAGGTCCAGTAAGGTGGCCACCACGGTCTCCAGAATTAACAAAACTAGATTTTTTCCTATGGGGATATGTGAAAAATTTAGTTTATCAAGAACCACCAACTACAAAAGCAGACATGATACATCGTATTTATGAAGCATTCCACACAGTAAACCGCAACATGTTACTGAATGTTAATGAATCGTTTTTAACACGATTGCAAGTTTGTGTTGAACAAGAAGGGGGATATTTCGAACAGTTAATTTAAGCTTTGTTTCTGCTGCATATTATTTAATTTTAATGAGTTACTATGTTGATTTTGGCAAGTAAGAATCTAGAAAAGTTATTTACTATTTTGGTACTTATTTTTGTCTACTGATATTATTTTAGTTATTAAAATTGTTCCACGGCCTGCTTTTTATGAATAAATATTTTATTTGTGTGGCAATTTCTAAAAATGTTGAATTATCTCAGAAAGTATGAGTTTTAGATATACCTTGTTCCTAACAAAAATGAAAGATCATTAAAAAAGGCATACGATGAAATAAAAAAATATAGGGTGTTCTATTTAAAATAAGAAAGTAATAGCCGTTTAAATATCGTACAAATTGATTGCTTTTGGGGAACACCCTGCATAATTTCAGCAAATAAGATTCCATTTATAAGAAAGAGCTACACTTTCCTAAGTTACTTAGCAAATTTTAGAGTTTAATTGTTAATGATAATGCCGGAAAACATTTTTAAATGAACATCTGCATTTTGAAAATTTTATGTAAAAAGTTAAATAACTTGGCAACCTAGCATTCGAAATTTGAAACGAACATATGTATTTATAGCATTCATTACAACAAATCGGCAGGCCTAAAAAAATAAGTATGGTTTCATTTGAAAAAATTAACTTGAGTACGGTCCTGAGAAATTGATACACCCCGTGAACGTGAAAATATTTTTAGAACGTGCACTTCCTTTCCTCATATATGATGCCATATTGAAAAATCTTTTAAGAGAGATATTAACGTCAATATTGACCGATATCGGACTATTGACTCACCCTGTATAATAAACACCATTTATTTTATTAAAAATAATTAGCCTCCCCTGACGAGCCGCCACTGCCTGTATAATATGAAAATAATTTCAAAAAGTATCAAAAATAAACCCCCATGTATCCCGAAAGTGAAATTTTTTGAATGTCACGTATTTTGGCGACAATATTCCGTCTCGTATAGCGAGCATAACCCTGTATATGCACGTACGAAAAAAATATTTCACTTAGATAATCAAACATAAAAACTGGAACAAAAACAAAAGATCCTTTTTTTGTAACTTTGCCAGACAACCCCATTTCAACTGATTTAATACTACAAACGCGGAACCTCAATTTTTTTCTTTTTTCTTTCGAATAAACGTTTCTTAAAAGAATGTCTAACATTAAGAGAACTCACCTTAATGTTCATATTTTGATCTAAGAGTAGATTTTCTGCCTTCAAATCCCTGTGTACGACACCTTGCGAGTGACAGTAGGATAAAGCGGAAACGATCTGCGAGAAAATACGTTTCGCTTCCGGTTCTGGCATTCTACCTTTAG
Organism: Cetonia aurata; assembly: GCA_949128085.1. Lineage (NCBI taxonomy): Eukaryota > Metazoa > Arthropoda > Insecta > Coleoptera > Scarabaeidae > Cetonia > Cetonia aurata. The sequence continues at coordinate 32,477,677 of OX421889.1, read as the reverse complement.
CCACAAGGTAATCTAAGGAAAAAAACGCTTCATGTACACGTATTTATTTAAAACGCAAAATCATTTTGTTTGCCTCGGTAATTCTTAAATATTATTGAGGTATTTGCAAGTTGAAGTATTTTACAAATAATAAAAATAAATTTGGAATATTTCCAATCGATTCACCGGCTCATTGTTGCAAGAGAAAAACCGTATCAGAAAAATCGTAAGAATTAATTCAATGAAGAATCATCGCGTAAACAAGATGATCAGCGTCACATTCAAATATTGTGTATTTTTTATATTAACGTCGACGTTCTAAAACGTGTAATACTAATCTTAATATTAACAAAATCTGTTTCATTGTGGCGTGAATCGATCGGTAAATAATTTCACAACACAATTAAGATGTGCAAAATCGGAATAAGTTTTTTCTTAAACGCTTACCGAAAATTTCGCCTTTACTAGCGTATTCTGTTACTAAATATATAGTGTGGTCTGTTTCCATTAACTGGTACAGTCTGGTTATGTTGGGGTGTCTCAGTTTCTTCAATATGGCAGTTTCTCGGAATATTTTCGTTAAATTCTCTTCGTCTAGAGCAGTCTTGTCGATTATTTTGATGGCCACCTGTAAGAGAAAGAGAATGGTAAAATGAGAAACGAAATAGTCCCAAAACAGTTATTATTATAACGGTTCTGACCTAATAGTGTGTTTGCGCATGGGGAAATTTTCCTTATAAAAACCTGTCCTTATAGTTATATTTATATCGGCCACCAAAATCATACCGTAGAAGCAATTTCTTTACGCTATTTTATAAAATAACGGGAACCAATCAGAAAACTAGACGTTATACGATGTAACACGTTGATGGTCGAAATGAACGATCGTGCTTGAACGAACTTCCAACACAATCGTTTTCTCTGACAACTGTCAAGCACGTATGTACATTTGTACTTGTACATAACCAATAAATTGTTTTTGTACTCGCTTATCAAAACCTGGCATTTCACGATTCAATTTGCCTGCGTAAAAAGTCACTTTAAACACGAGTGCGTAAAAGTAAAGTTGGTACTTCCTGGAACTTGATTAATTTAGTGACATATTAAACTCATAAATCACTAATCTTAATAATATGCCACCCAGTTCGCTGTTTTTCTATGAAAATAAAAGGAAATGAAATAGAAATTATTATATTTGGCAGGTGTGTAATTCAATGTCAGAACAGCAACAAATATTATATAAATTACCATTTTGAATTTGACAATTTTAAATTAAATGTCACTTCAAATAATCAATACTGCCAACTCAATTTTTTTAATTAATATCAAGAGATTAGTAGTGTGTCATAAACAATAACGTATTTAACAATATGTATTTAACAATATGTATTATTATTATAGTTCTCGTACAAAAAATATTGTACAAACTTCGTGCGTGAAACATTTCGCGAATTCGTGTCCATAAACCGCTCGCCTACGGCTCGCGCTTTAAACTGGTCACTCATTCGCGAAATATGATTTCACGCACTTGGTTCGTAAATAACTATTGTTGTCGTGCACTTGTCGTGTAAAAATAAATAAAATGTCTTGTCAACAGTGGCAGAAGGACCATCTAAAAAAAAAAACGAGATTTCGGTTTTCAGACCAAGAGCGAATTAAAGCTTTAAAAGAATTAATGAATATATTATGTGAAGAACACACTACGGAAGAACAGTTGTGGGACAATTTACATTCCGTTTTATGTTATGATAGTGAAAGATATGTAGAAAACAATTAACAAAAGGAACAAAGTTACTACATTGCTATAACACTTTTAGATTTAAAGTTGCAGTGTACGGCTGCTAAAAGATCACATGTTAGAACAAGTGGTAAAATATCGAAAATATGACTCTGAAGAAGCTACGGAAAGTGGGAAAGAGCGTTTGAAAACGGAATGGGGCGACACCATGCGCCTTTTGTTAACCGTATGGTGCAATTATGAGCAGCTGGTAAGGCAAGGGGCTGAAGAAAAAATTTGCAGAGGGGGGTCGTCCCAAAAAAGTAACCGATCAAGAAAAAGCGGAGGTAGCAGCTGCAAAGACTATTCGTGATGCTGCATTGCGAATAGTGGAAGAAGAAGCTTCTGAATCACAGTCTAACACAGAGGACAATACAGATTTACTTTTGGAGGAAATTGAAATACAACAAACTGATGATGTGTTTCATGTGTCACCACATGCTTCATCTATCGAAGTACATAATTACGCTCGGTTATCTGCAAATTCTGATAAAAGGCAACTTACTCAAAACGCAATTAAACCAAGAAGACAATCCAGTGTACCGAGATATTTATATTTTTGGCAGCAAAGCAGAAGTCAGAACAAAGAGAAAAAGAAATTGAACTTACCTTTAGGAAACAGCAGCATTCTGACAATATGAGATATCAAGAAGAATTAGCATACAAAAAAGCTAAACTAGATTTTGAAGAAAGACAATGGAGGGAGCAGGAAGAAGATAGGCTTATGGAAAGGAACAGAAATAAAATGATGCATTCGCTTCTTGAAAAAATGGTGTTAGGAAATTTATATAAAAACACTTAGTATGCTTACTATAGTGACTTTTTATTGTGCAATTTTTTCTAATCAATTTCTCTTAAAATTACATATGTATGTGTTATTGGAAATACTGAAAAACGTCTGGAGATTCAACATTAAAATACTGCGAAGTTGTACTACCATAAAAGCATGTGTGTGCATTAGTAAGCAAAGTAGCAACGAAGTAAAATTTACCTACTGGTTGTAAAAACAATTCCTGATTTTTTTTTAAATCGACAAACGCAAATTGTTGAATGATTTTGCCAAAACTCCATTCTACACATTGACGCACTTTTGACATATTTTTGTTAAATAATTGTTGCTGCGGTGTTAAGTTTGTATTTGAATAGGGGCGTTCTTTATAACTGTTTTGAGAACCGAAACCGTTATCATAACTGTTTTGAACCCCTGGTCTAAATGCTTTCCAATTGAGTCGATTGGTGTGATGTTGAACATGTTTGAGAACAGGAGATTACGAGATTGTCATCAGCATGTTATTTTAATGAATTTTTTTATTAATTTTCGATCAGAATTATAAATACTATTGGATTTACTTTTATTTATAATAAATCCCGGAATTATTGCAATTGATTGATGCGTTGAATGTCTCTGATATTAAATAATTGAATCTGAAACATGAATCTTTCACATCTGTTCAACCATAAGGTTTTGGTTTTAGTATTTTAGAGTTTAGTTTCAATTTTTCTTATAGATAAAGTTTTGGTTGAGTTTCATCATTTCTTGGTTTTGTTTACATTTTGATTCTTCAATAATTTTGCTATTTTTCTGAAATTGTATTTTTTAATACAGCTCCAGCCATAATTTTTCTTGTGGTCCGGTTTTTAAGAAAAGTAGACATAGGATCAAAAGTAGCAATTTTGCTCAGCAAAAAATTGTTTGCTATAGCAAATTGAACGCTGATCAACATTTGTTATTTGCACTTTTTATAAAAATGAATCTTTCACGTCTAAAAAAAAATATAAAATGTATCCAAGAAAATCAATATTTTTTTTCTCCGTCCGGTATTAAAAGATAGCAGTCAAACCTTATATTCTGGTAAGAATCTAGCATCCTCAACACGACTGCATAAAAACTTCTTGGGTATCCTTGCGGCCTTGACGTCTACATAAATTGAAAGTTTAAAATTGCAGGGTCTAGCTTTTTATCATTTTTTACAAGTTTTTCATTGGGTACGTCTTAATACACCTTAATTTAAACGTAAAAATGGTCGTGAGTTTTTAAACACTCGGAAGAGATGTGACAAACTCTATATGAGGAGGGTCGCAAAAGTAATTATGAAGCTTATAAGAATTCCTACACCTTTTCTTAATATTTTTTTTTTGATAACTTTTATAATATCGGATATATTGAGCTTCCTCACACTAATGAGCCAACCTGTATGCATTATTCACAGATGGTGCTTGTTAAAGCACTAAACAAAATGATATTTGTAACTTTATTCCACAGATAAATTTTGTTTCCTCATTTATCAATTCCTCATTTACCGTCATTCGAATGCTTTTCTCTTGCAAATAATCAGGAAGCGTAAAAGAAAATCGTGAATTGCCTTTTTATGGTCAAAATTACATAATGACATTCAAGAAATAAATATCAAAATTTTAATTAAATATGTTAGTTTACATTTCTGTTGTACAAATATTAACATGTGTGAGAACCAATTTCGTTTTATTTACGCATAAGGATGGCCTAAAATAACATTAAACCAATCGAAATATTCAAAATTACATTATTTTCCGTTAAACGAGACGTAATGCACAAAAATCCTTCAAAGTGTTCGGTTCAAGATTCGTCACAATTTCGGGTAACGCGGAACAATGCTCGAGAGTTATAAAACCTGGTTTATGTATCTCTAATGCTAAAATCCGATAGACGACCTTGAGACTTTCTAGTTAATAGCATGATACGGCGGGATTTTGAAGAAACGTGTGACATTTGGTTGGCGATAGAGAGCACACAGATGAAACAGACAAAAAAAAAAAAAACAAAGTTGCGGTTTTAAAATTTGTATGTGTTTGGAAACGTACATATTTAATGTTTGTATAAACACTATAAACGTGGTTATCTGGTGGTATATACACCGTTGCTCAAAACAAAACTGTAACAATGTTATTTTAAAATGTACATTCATGTTTTAATTATTACACTTAAAACATTCCAAAATTGAAACACGTGAGAGAGACATTATGTCAAAAGTCAAAATATTGATCAATATAGAGTGTCAAAAAAGTATTTTTTTAAAAGTGAAGTACTATACGCCGGGGCAAAAACTCTTCATGATTAAACACTTTTACGGTGGTAATTCCGCGGAAGTAACTCGGGATTTATTTGCAACTAGTGTCCCCGAAAGTCAAATTCCCAATGCAAGCACCATTCGTAGGACCGTTAATCGATTTGAAACTACATTTCCTTTAGTAAATAATAAAAATAAAGTTGTTCCGGATAAGAATGTAAGCGATATAGAAATTCGAGTATGTGCTTTAGTTGAAGTAAATCCCACTATGTCATCTCGACAAATTGCTGGCGAATTAGGTATCGCTAAAACAACGGTTCATAAGATTTTACGTACTAATAAATATCGTTCATACAAATTTACAAGTTCACAAGTACTTCTTCCCGATGATTATTATCGCCGAATGGAATTTTGCGAAAGAATGATAAATAAATATCACGATAACCAATTTTTTTTTAACAACGTATTGTTCACAGATGAAAAAACATTTTACCTACACGGGCATCATAACCGCGCGGTTTGTCGTTACTGGTCGCGTAAAAATCTACATTTAAATATACCAACGCGAACGCAGTATCCACAGAAGCTAAATGTATGGGCAGGTATCATTGGAAATCATATAATTGGGCCTTTTCTCATTGACGGTAATTTAAGCGGAAATAGATACCTACAGTTACTTGAAAATAATATTATTCCGGCAATACGGGAGCGATTTAATATAAATGAAGTTTGGTTTCAGCAAGATGGTTGCCCAGCACACAATACACGCATTGTAACAAACTTTATAAACGCGGTTTTTGAAAACAGATGGATCGGTAACTCGGGCCCTATTAAATGGCCAGCGCGGTCCCCTTGGCCCTTTTTACATAATACAATATACGGATACGGTGATCAACGGCCATCAAACCTAGATGAACTGCGCGCGAGAATTATTGAAATCAGTAATACTGTCGCAGCAGATATGTTAACAAATGTTCGTCGGAATTTTTATGATCGGTTGGGTTACTGTTCTTATCAAGAGGGAGGTTTATTTGAACACTTAATAAATTAATCTACTTCAAATTTTATTATTGTTTAAGAATAATATTCTCTTTTAGCTAATTGCAGGTTTATTGCAATGTTGAATACAATTCTGTTTTAAGAATTAAATATTTTATTTTCCATTATTTTATTATAGTTGCGTTTTTCGATTTTATACTTGTTGAACAATATTATTTTAGTTTTTATTTTAAAGTTTAGGAGTTCTGATTATTTATTTTTGATTTTTTATGTTGTTCATGAGGCCGTGAATTACTTCACTGACATGTTATCAGTGATTATCTGAAGCTTCAAACAACTAAAAATATTTACTTATATCGGGAACACACTACCTCTAACAGTGCTTTTTATTTTTCAGGAATAGTATTTTCTACCACATGTAATGTTATTAATCACTTATGCTATAACATAGAACTCTAAAAGACTTTGATTTGCCTATATGCCCCAATACATTTATACGTGTAACTTATAATACGTCCGCTATCGTTTGTAAATGCCATCCGCGTGCCGCTAAGTAGGCGTGGCAATTCAAGGTGGCACGCCCATTTACAGTCGACCAGTAGTTACTAATACATGAATCGTGCTATGAACGGTTGCCACACTGTATATATGTATGTATATTGCAAAAAAAGCAGACAAGTATGTAGGATAAGGACAGAATACAAAACATTATCACCAGATACACATTAACCTTGGCAATTTTCAGTTTTTTTTTTTTTCGACGGGGCTAAGTCACCTTATCTAATCTCCATTATCTTTTAGCAATAACATTTTGGCGTGGAGATCATAGGAAAACGAAAACTACGTAATCAAGTCTGTTGTAATGTATATATATCTAAATATTTAAATATTTAGAATCTTGTATTATTTTTTTGTTTAAGTAAATGCGTTAAACATTTATTTTTATAAGAGAACATTGATAATAATGTTAGAAATGGGTAATTTTATAGGACGTATATAAAGTGTGAAATATTGATATAATAAGACAGTCATTGGGAAGATTTCTTCAACTCACGACCAACGACACAACTTACTTGCGTCATTTGAATAAAACAATCGCGTTAAAGTTGGACGAGCGTCACTGGATTAATTAGAAATCGTTATTCCGTTAGGGGTTTTGCCTACTACACTAGCTTCAGTACTTTATCCTGTTCCGACTAATAATTGAAATGTCGTGAAATTAAAACATAATTCGCTGTGTATTTGAAAATTATTACTTCCGTATTATACAGTTTAGATCAAAATAGTTTGAACACGGTTTAAATTATGATTTTAATATAAAATCGTCTATACAACGTGTGTATAAATTGTCGCAGAAGCTATACGCAGGAACAGTTCTGAAGAAGAAATGTTAATGTTAAAATGTCCTATCATGCTTCGTGTGTTTTTACGGAGTTCTGGAAGTTCAGACTTTTAGTGCGTAAGTCTTAGTAACCTTACTCTTCGATATCTGTTAATAGAGGTAACTGCAATTTAGTTTAAACAAGAATTTTTACTAATACAGTAAAACCGCTCTACAACGGACACTCACCGGGTCCACTGATTTGTCCGTTGAAGAGAAGTGCACAAAAATGTTAAAATATTAATATGGACATATCAAAATAAGGGCCGGTCTTTCAATCTCCTAATAAAGTTCCCAATAAAAGTTATTAACCGAATAACTGAAATAACTGTCTTTCCACCAACTAATAAAAATTATGTAGGTAATAACTTTATTCTCTTAAAATGTTATTGCGTGGTTGAAGTAGCCAATAAGTACTATTAGAACCTTAATAAGCTTATCAAAAGTCTCTAAATGTCGCCAACACAATCAAAAAAAGAAACAAGTTTGAAATTCATGTCAAGAGATTTAGATTGTGTATGTATTTGTATAGCGCTGTCATTTATTGCCAACATAAAGTAGGGTTATGAATATACTGAATAACTATTCACCTAATACAGTGAGCAACCGGATGTGACCACCACGTGATCACGAACGTCACAGAAAAAGTGTATTTTTTTGTTTTACTGTTTACTGCTCTGCTTGTTGTTTACGTTCTGTCATTTGACATTTAACGTGTTGGAAAAAAATATATGGCACGTCTTATTTTAAGGTTAAGTTATAAACATATTGACAAATCAGTAATGTGACATATGTAGCTTGTACTACCAACTTAACAATGTTGCCACCTTAAAATTTGAGGTCACGTGGTGGTCACATCCGGTTGCTCACTCTGTAAATATTCATTGAAAGACGGTCTGTTTTTATTTACCTAATATATCTTCCTTATAACTTATTAGCTAAATTGTTATTAGACACATTTATTAGCAGATTGAAATACCGGACAGACAGCTATTATTTATAGGGTTTATTGTTAACATTGTTAATATTGTTTGTTGTCAATATTGTTTATTGTTAACATCGTTCATTGTTAATATTCTTTATTGTCAAAATAGTTTATTGTCAATATTGAGGCTCATTTTAATGTGAAAGTGGTCCACTTGTACTGTGATAATGGGAGAGAATATTTATCGGGCGAAATAAAAGATTTTTGTAAAGAAAAAGGGATCACATATCATTTGACGGTGCCGTACACTCCGCAGCAAAATTCAGTGGCGGAGCGTATGAATCGAACGTTAGTCGAGAAGGCACGGGCTATGGTGCACTGTGCAGGGTCGCATAAACGCTTCTGGGGTGAAGCAGTGTTAACTGCTACGTGTTTGGTAAATATAGTCCCCTCAAAAGCGATCAAAATAAACCGTATGAATTGTGGCATAATAAAAAACCGAAGCTACAATTTTTAAGAGTATTTGGTTGTACAGCGTATATGTACATAATAAAACAAGAAAACATAAATTTGATGCTAAATCAAATAAGGGAATTCTTGTGGGATATGTCCCAAGTGGGTACAAAATATACATGGGAGAAACGCAAAAATTTATAATAGCGCGTGATGTAATTTGTGATGAAACAAATTTTAAAACATCAAGAAAAGAACTTGATGAAATGATCGAAATTGGCAAATGTTTAGGTGAAAATACGGATAACTCAGAACTAATAAGTACTGAGGAAGGCTCAGCAACAGGGGGTGCTGGTGACAAATCCGTAACCAAACTCCATCCGGGTAAAACAGATTCAATAATTAATAAATGCAATCAAACCCTGCAAAGACAAGGTGCCCCTGATAAATGCATTATATCTGAAAATAGTACTCTAGTGTCAAGTAGTCAAGGTCAAACTTCTCCAGTAAGAGATGTCCCTGAACCAGATGTGAAAAATCTGTGCTATCCTTCTTCCTCAAAGTTGAGGAGGAGCGATAAAATACAGGATGTGAGGCGGAGCGAAAGGCGCAAAACAAAATCGTCAATTTCGTATAGAGAACATGATTTAGAAATAAACAATTCTAATGCTTTAAATGTTCAAACTTTAGATGAAGAAATTCCCACATGTTATCAAGAAATAGGTAAAAGCCAAAATAGCATTAAGTGGAAAAAAAATCAACTGAAGCAGAGTATATGGCGCTTTTTGAAGCAGTCAAAGAAGCTTTATGGTTGAAAGCTTTGCTACAAAGTATAAATATACAAATTATACATCCAATAACTTTATTTGAAGATAACCAAAGCTGTATAGCAATAGCTACTCATCCTACAGGTCACGAACGCTCAAAACATATTGATATTAAATATCATTTCACTCGTGAGCAAGTAGAGAACAAAGTTATCTGCTTAAAATACATTGTTACAGCAAACCAGGTGGCCGATATCTTTACCAAGGCACTAACCAGCTCCTCGTTTCCAAGAATTGCGTTGCAAGCTGGAACTCCTGAATGAAAAGTGAGAAGCAAAGTGCTAAATAAAGTTCTGGTGGTTTGTGTTAATATTAAGTTAATGTTGTTAAAGTAGAATTAAGAAATGTAACTACAGGGTTTGGCTAGGTTTTTGAAGTGGGGTTTTTCCTAGTCCTTCCTGCGAATGCTGAACCATATATAAATTCCCCGTAAAACGCAGTAGGTAGGAATAAGACTTCTTTGAAATAGGGATAAGTTGATGTATTTTTTGAGGGGGTGTATTGGAAATAGTAACACAAAAAAAACAATTCAACTTCTTTGTAAGAACCCTATCGATGATGATCTCATCGTAGGATAGTGCAGTTTCTTTGTTCGAGCTTATGACTCACGCGCTCTCCAATATACCTGCCCGTACGGTTTACCTAACAGAGTTAGTTTTTAGTTAGTTATTCGTCGATGTTCTTAGTAGTAAGATCGTGTTAATGAAACTGCGTTTTTGGAAATTGTATTTTTAATTCCACAAGCCTTAATAACCAACATTTAACATCAATTTCTTTGTCTGAAACAATAACAGTAATGTACACTACAGCGAAATCGCTGACAAAATCAACTATGTCGTTTATAAACAATGAAAATAATAATGGCCCCAAGACTGATCCTTGTGGGACGCCAACACTGATCGGTAAGTAAGAAGAAACTGTTTTGTACCTAATATTAGCATTACTAGTGCTTACTTCCACAAACTGAAATCTATTAGATAGATATGAGGAAATCCATTCCGCTACCTTGCCCCTAAAACCCATGGTGTCAAGTTTCTGCAGAAGTATACTATGTTGGATACAGTCAAATGCCTTTGACAGGTCGCAAAGTATACCAACAGGATAAGTTTCAATATCCTACAGAATGCAGTTATAAATCTCTAACAGTGCAGAAGTTGTAGATTTGCCTGGTCTAAATCCATGTTGAGATGATGACCGCAAATTAAATTTATTTATATAATTTTCTATACGAGCTAGCATGGCATACTCAAGCAGCTTTGAGAAAACCGAAGACAAAGTAATCGGCCGATAATTAGTAATATTAAATAGTTCGCCTTTTTTTATGAAAGGGTTTAATTTTAGAGCTTTTAAGTAAATTCGGGCAAACACCGTTTTACACACATACTTAACTTAATTTGTTAAAAATACATGATAAGCTGAGATATGTCCTTACTTTGTGATAACCTTGTATATTATTTTGACAATAAATAATTTGAAGAACGAATCATACCTCGTGTCAGGTGTAGAATTTAAAACGTCACATTTTTACCCATATCTGATACTACTAATAACGAAGATCGAAATGCAGAAATTATTACAGTATCTACAATTACAACAATAATACAGTGTTGCCAAATGTATGGTTCCTTCAAATGGTTCCTGAACACTTACGAAGCATGACAGGACATTTTATCATTAAGATTTTTGATTCGTAGCGTTTCGCTACGTTCGGTAGCTTTTGCATTGACAATTTGTTGTACATACTACTTTTACAGATTCGTACGGCTCTGTACAATCTACTTAAGACCGAGAGCGTCCATCTGCAGCCATGCTGATGGATATAATTGCCCACGATTGAGTTTAATTCGTGAAATTGACCCGTCTTAAATTGACCCATCGCAATGAAAAATATTCGAACGCGCGACTTTGTACATACATAGATAACGAACTGCATTACAAATATTTGTGATAGACTAATGTAAATACAATGTAATAAATAAAATAGGATTATCGGATTGGAAATATTTCCACAAGATCGCAAACAGATGGAGATTATCGGGTCAAAATCTTTGGAATGATGTTAATTTGGCCGATATAAAAAGTCAGGTGCAATGGGTAGAGGAAAGTTATAATGTTTTATTCGAAAGCTAAAAAAAATTACGATCGCTTTTTTATGGAGAGTAAAATGGTTTGCGTTTCTTTTTTATTTCGTGTTTAAAATTGTTGTCATGCCGCCAAGTATCCTTGCTTGGCATATATATATATTGTGTTTATTCAAATACCTTTTCCGTATTTTTTTATTTAACGTGACACGATTTCTTTTATTATTGTTATGTTAAAATAATGTGGAGATTTAGCAGCTCTCTTTAGGATTACACAGAATCCAAGTTTGCATTTTAAAAATTTAGAATTAGTGTGGACGAAAATTGCTAGGTGAATATCAAAAGTTAACTAAAAGATAAATTGTGTCTTTGATCTTGAAAATGATCAAATTTTTTTAGTATACGAAGTGTTATAGATTGATAAAAAGTTGCTAATAAAAATCAAACGAAAACATGCAATACGTTTCCTTGAAAATGCGGCGTGATTGTCTTTACCTCCACTGCTAAAACCATGACATCGCCATCAGTAAGTAAGTTTTATTAATTTCCAAAAGACCATTACAATGGTATAGAAAGTCATAAAAAGAAAAAATACAATTGCACAAAATGAAAACATGCATGAACCGTTTAAAACCCCAACGGCTTAAATTTTTCCAATGGGTAGGAATTTTATTATATATTTTGATAGCAAGAACCTGTGGGGACTGCTTATATAAGGTTAATCTAGATCGTTAATATAAAGTAAAAAAAGTACAGGGCCTAAAATTGAGCCCAGAGGAACACCAACATTTATGGGCAAAACTTCCGAAGCAAAATTCTTGAAGGCAGTAATGTTGTTGTGTAAGATATTGACATATTGGGTTCTGTTTCGCAAGAAAGACTCAATCCAATTAAAAGCAATCCCTCTAATGCCATAGGCCTGCAATTTATTTAAAAGAATCTCATGAGAAACACAATCGAATGCTTTACTCAAATCTAAAAAAATACCATTTTCAACTGAAGCCATAATTTCATTAATAAAAGTATTTAAAGCAGTAGAAGTAGAGAATCTTTCTAAAGCCATGTTGTGATAATATTAAAGTGAGACAGAAATGCCCACAGCCTATCTAGCTGCGTTGCTGCTTAATATCGTAGTGCTTTGTGTTTATCTGTATATAAGTTACAGCGTTCCCAAATCATTCAATTTTGTGAAATTTTGCTAGCATTTTTGCACTAAAAAAAACTATATTTTAACCTATATGAAATCTGCTATTATTAATAAGTTTGCCGTACAAAAAAAAAAACAAATTTATCAATAATAGCAGATTTCGTATAAGTTAAAATATAGGTTTTTTTTATAGCAAAAGAGCAAGCAAACTTTCACAAAATTGAATGATTTGGCAACACTATAAACATCATACATATATAAAAAAAAAAAAACTCATAATATAAAAAAATTAGTAAAAATTAAAGTATTTTTAAAGATATATTTAAATTCTAAGAAAATGTAATAAAATTTTGAAACATTTAGTGACTTAGCAACATTGTAACTTGTCAGATGTGCAAATTTTAAGGATGATAATAACATGATTAACAGAAATTGATGTAAGATTAAATTTCCAAAAACGCTAAAGTACTTTTTGTACCACAATAGTTGCCAAATTATGATATTTTTTTCAATTTCCTTTCTAAACACAGTTTTCTACGGCCAAATGTAGCTTTAGTTATAAAAAAATCCTCCACTGTTTCATGTTTCTCCCTCAATAATTATTTAGATAATTTTTTATATGTAAAATGAAAAACAACGTTGTCAAATCATTGAAATTAAAAAAAAATAAGATATTTAATGAGGGTTCTTAAGCTTAAATATAACTTTAATAAAGAAAATTTCTTTCTTTATTAAAATTTGTGCCACCTCAATTATTATTAACATATTTTTTAGTATGTAAAACAAAAAAAAAGTTATTAAAATTTAAGTTTAAGTTAAACTTTAATCACGGAAGCATCCACCTTTACAAAATTTTCATGTACCACTGCTATATTTTTTTCAAAAATACACGTAAAATAAAATCCTACTTTGCCAAGTCACAAAATTTCTTAAAATTTGAATTTGAGCCTTTCAAAATACTTCAGACATCTTAGATTTTTATTAACTTTTTTGATATTATATTTCATATTATTACTTTTTTATATATACGATAAATTACAATGTTGCCACACACACAAAAACAAAAAAATCATTAAATTTTGCTCTAGTACCCTTAAAAAAAAAACTCCTTTATGAAATCTGCTTTTATTAATAATTTTTTTGCGCCTCCGTCCAGAAACACTGATTTTGCATTACTATAAATCGGCCGGAAACTTACCATTCTCCGTAAAAAAGATCACTAAAGGTTGGAAACATATATATTCGAGTTACCGACATTTCTGTAATTAATTGTAGATTCGATGACAGACAATGACAGATGACAGAATTCTCGTTACACAATCTCTTAATTAATTCATATTCTTTCCAAATCAATTTTCGGAATATTTTACAGGTAATGAATTGTTAATAACTTGTTGCGCAACCTCTGTAGTGTGAGCTGAAGTCTCCATTGCCCTTATTATTGATGAATATGTGTCAAAACTACCAAGAAAATTAAAATGTCAAAATACTAAGGTAACCCTGATTTCAAATTCAAAATTCATACGTAACATGTATTGCCAACCTGCACCGTTAACTCCCTAGCGTTAATTCTTTTTATTATTTTCAACAAAATTAAGATTTGTCGGCGCAAAAAATAGTGTGCAACACGCGGCCAGAAACTCTTTTGCGAGTATTCGCACTTGTGCGGCCTCGGCCACACAAACCGTGCTCATACTCGTAAAACTATAGTTTCTGGCCTAGTGATACAAATAACTATTCTTTATATGTACGACAAAATTACATAAAAAAAAATACTTCTACAAACTCTATTATCGAGAAAGCAGTTTTTATACCACAAACAAACCCAAAGTTATTACAATTTAAAAAAATAAAAATAAATAGGTTCTTTAAAATTAAATTTTTTAATCACAAAAGGCCCTACCATTACGCAATTTTCATCCATCATTATATTTTGTTTAATGTATAAAATTAAAATCAACGTTGCCAAATCATCAATATTAAAAAAAAACGGACTTTAAACAGACTTAGTGTAGTGCTTAAATAAAATACAGTGTTGCCAAATCATTAAAATTTTAAAGATGTCACCATTTTAAACGAATCTTGCTTTTAGACAAGAATATATTTTGATAACGAAAACAGTCTTTCATAATTTATTTTACATTTTTGAAAATATAGATTTTTGAAGCTTGTAGGTAAAGTTGATTCACAAAAGATCATCCATATTTAAATGTTTATATCTACCCTATCATTTTTATATATATATATAAGTGCGACAAAATACAACGTTGCCAAGTTATGAAATTTCCAAAAAAATCTACTTCCCGAACGCTTTTTTTACCTCACAACCAAAAAAAAATCGTTTATGTTTAAATTTTTATCAATCCTAGTAATTAATAAGATTCTTTTTGAAGTGTAAAACAAAATTCAAAATTGCCAAATTCATGATTTTTTAAAAATATTGTTTGTGAGCCACATTTTTTTAAGTTTATAGGTGATTTTAACCTTGCATTAACATTCACATTATTAAATGTTTATCACCCCTTTTATTTGTAAAGATGTATATATTTTTTTCAAATGTATGATAAAATGCAACGTTGTCAAGTCATTAAATTTTCAACAATTGTGATTTCTGAACATTTTGCTTACACTTGATGACGGAAAAAAACTTCTGCGTTGATTCTTTTGGCAATAATAGTACTATCGATACATCTTTTAACATGTGACAAAATGCGACGTTGCCAAATCAAAGGATTTTTCAAAATATTCCTTTTAAAACATGTTTTCTTGAGCTTGTATGCGATGTATTTTGAAAGTTTCTTTTCATGTATAACAAAATGCAATGCTGTCAAATTATGAAATTATCGAAAATTGTTTCAGTATCCTTTTTATTTTACATTTTTGAAAATATTGCTCATAAAATGGAGTTTTCACTTGTAGGTGAAGTTCATTTAGAAAAAACCATCCATATTTAATGTTGTTTGTTAATCCTATTATGTATTACTTAACTTGTTCTATATAAATGCGACAAAATACAAGTTATGAAATTTCCAAGAAAATCCTGAACGCTTTTTTTACTTTACAACCAAGAAAAAATCATTAAATTTTTATCAATCCTAGTAAATGATAACATTCATTTTGAGGTGTAGTACAAAATTCAACATTGCCAAATTTTTTAAAAATATTCTTTGTGAGCCACATTTTTTTTTTTTTACGTTTGTAGGTGATTTTAACCTTGCATTAACATTCACTTTATTAAATGTTTATTACCCCTTTTATTTGTGAAGATGTATATTTCTTTTTCCAAATGTATGATCAAATGCAACGTTGTCAAGTCATTAAATTTTTTCAAAAATTATGGTTTCTGAACATTTTGCGTACACTTGATCATAGGAAAAACCTCCTGCGTGAATTCTTTTAGCAACAATACATCTTTTAACTTGTGATAAGAAAGCGACGTTGCCAAACCGAAGGATTTTTAAAAATATTCCTTTTAAAACATGTTTTCTTGAGCTTGTGCAATGTTGTCAAATTATCATCGAAGATTGTTTTAGCATCTTTCTCTACATCAGTCAAGAGCTTCCGACCCTGAAAAGACCTCCCAGATTCGAATAGCCGCTAATTTTATTACGATAATAACGTTTTCTTTTCGCCATACAAAACACTCGAGGTATAAGCACACCTCAATTGCTTATTGTTTTGTTATTAATTCGTGTCATCATGACTTTTATCGTTTTAATAACTGCGATTATTTCGTATCCGTCACGTGCCAAGAGCACTTTTCTGTGTATTTAACAGATGCCGTGGTATTTAAAAATGAATTATCTAAATTCTAAATTGTCTCAAAGGTTGAAAGTGGTACATCCGCGATTAATATACACGCATCAATTCTCCTGGGCATATCATTTTAATACAAACGTGAGATTATTTCGGAAACACGTAAAGATTAAAGCGAAATTAATGTATAAACGAAATCGGGCAACCTTGAGGATGTTGGGGACGACTTTTTCATATTCGCGCAATTGGTATTTGCTCGACAGTGATAAACTCGGTCATGTGATTCTGTGCACAACGTCCTTTATAACATGTTAGTTCTCTTATCTTTTATCGCGAAACGTCTAACCAAGTAGTTGATTCATTTTTCGCAGGTATATCAGACGAATTAATATTAACTAGATTAACCGCAACCTTTTCGTTATGGGAAAATTGGAGAACGAATCTATGTTTTGGTATTTTTTCGTTTAGCAAAACAATGGATGTTTGTTTTAACGATATTGTGAAAATGCTTCAAGATGTTATTTGGTGGTTTGTTTTAATTATTATTTTGTTGAATATTTTTACAAAATAAGACGTCACTTGATATAATGTGACATACACTGCAAAAAATTACAGTAATTTTACTATAGTAAATCGGAAATATTACATGAAATAACATTGTGAATTTACTACGATAAATCATGTAAACCTTATTTTACCTGTTTTTTCCAGGATATTTGAGATGGAAAGAGAAGTTTCGGTAAAATTTACAGTTATTTCATGTACTTTTAATATGTAATAAAAATGAAAAGAAAAAATACTGTAAAAAACATGTAATATTTTGCGTTTGCTACTAAAATTTACTGGAATATTTGGGTAAAATTATCTTCAAATGCACAAAATTCATACGCCGCAATGTGATTGGTTATTGAGTTATTTGCCTGTGCGCGTAGGTAATTCTAGTCAGTTATGGTGACGCATAAACAATCGCAAGTTGGGGTGATTGTTGCTGTTTGTGTGCTGCCTCAAGCATTGCAAAAGAATTAGGTAAGATGCTTTTATAAAAATACTCATTTTAATATATTTTCACATGTGGTTAATACAGCAATTCTTTTTTGCTTTAAATATTTCACCGATTTTACTTATTGTTAATACTTTGGAGGGTATTCTGATTCATGATGGAACACACGCCAATATTAAACATAACCTAATGTTTTCATAAATTATTTATTGCTCCATGAATATAAACACAAATTGATTAAAAATTTCACTATTATTCACGATTCACTGTTAAAATTAAAACGAATGCTAAATTGTTACAGCTTATTTACTTAAAACAAAACCTTTAATACATTACTTTTGTAAAGAAATAATGCATTTATATTTACAGTAATTGCATCTCAGGATCTTGCTCCCGGTGTAGAGAACTGTGAAAACCTATGATGCAATTTGTATTCGTTTTTGTATAATGTATAAGAGACTTTTTAAAGATAACTTGGCTGTAATAATTCAGTAGTCGTTTTTAATGATTATTCATCAATTGGGTGTTGCGATAAGTAAAAATTATATTTATCTTTTCCTTCTTGTAGTGGAATATTTATTCGTGCACAAGCTGTAGGTACCTATTTACATTAATTTCATTTGATCTATTTACTGATATATACATATAATAATATAATGGAAGTAACATTTGTTTCTCTTTTTTTGTTTCAGAGCAAAATTCAATGAATTTGATAGCATTTGGTTCGGAAATAGCCATTCAATGTCAGATAAAGGAAATTTATATTTTTTATTCTACTGAAGATTAATAAAATATGTATTTGCTTATTCTTATAGCGTTTTCGACTTACTGCACTTTTATCCACTGATTGTATTTCCATCTTATTTTAATACATGCATAATATTAGTAAGGGAGATAGATATACTCCACGCGTAAAGTGCAATAAGTCGAAAACACTATTAGTTTTATTCCTATAACTCAACAACATTGACGTTTTGCAAGTTCTGAAGCTGCAACAAAATTGTCTAATAACTAAGAATTTTATTGTTTTAGTACTTATTATGTTTTATAATCCTATAGTAATGATACTTTGCCTTTAATTAAATTACTATTTATACTAGCCTGTGATATCCATATGTGTATTTGATAACATTACGGAATATTAATGGTGATGTCTAAGTAAAATTATACAATTTATATTCCTCAATGTTATATTGGAATTTATATTGGAATCATCGGCACTCTAAACAGGAATTTAATTCGAGTTACAGTATGCTGTAAAAAGTAATAAGGTTGTAATCAGAATCACACATGCAAGGGAATTTTCTGTGCAATGTATATTTACACCTGTAATATTCACCTTCTTAGTATTTTTACGTGCCTTCGTTATAAAATTACATGCCAAAATTACTTGACTGTTCGGTAAATATACAATTTATATAAATATTACATATGAATTTTACAGAACAACTGAAAAATACATCAGTGTATGAAATTTACTGGTAGATAGCAATTTTACTGGATGAAGTAAATTTACCTGTAATATCGTAGGCAACTTTGTTACCAACGATTTTACATGTAATTTTACTAGAAATTTTTTTACAGTGTACACACATAAAATAGATTTCTGTCAAATAAATATATTTCTTTAAAACGTTATACTTCTTTCAAATGTATCTGTATTTGAAATAAGAAGTTATACTTGTATAGAAAAAAAATATTTTACTTTAGTTATAACGAATGATATTCTTGCTTGTAAAGCTTGTTTTAAGAAAATTATATTTTCCCCAAGAAACAGATTTCTCTATGTAAGAAATAAAAGCGGCAATGAAAGAGTGGTGTAGATACTTGAATTAAGAAAGTATATTATTTTCTTAAGGATTTAAATATTTGAAGCAAACCCTTTTTATACTTATTTTAAGCTGAAAATCGTTTTAAAAATGATGATGTAATTTTCATGGTGGGGTGAGGGTGGTTACGTGACAAACGAACGATTACCGATGCAATAGTTTTTAGGGTGCAACAGTTTTTTAGCGTGCATCGAAGGGTGGTGGTGCGTGGTGCTGAAGACGCAAAATTGTGTAATTACTGGAAATTGGTAAGTAATTCATAATGTCCTTATTTGTTAAATAGTATACAACAAACATACTTTATAGTATACATATTGATATGTGGCTGATATACAGGGTGTTCCTAAATATCATGTACATAAGGAAGGGGGTAATTATTTGGTTTATTTTGTGCCTAAATTTCATATAAACATAGGTCTGCAAACGCTTCGTTACCAATCTGCAGGGTGTTGAAATTTCAAGATCTTTTCACTTTTTACTGTATAGCTCCTACAGTTTTGAGATATTTTGCTCAAATTTGGAAGGTAGGTTACGCTATAAGGCCTGCATCATTAGCCATGCCAAATGATGATGTAAATCTACAGGGTAATAATTTTTTCGGGGTCATGCCCTCTTTTCCCACCCTGAACTTTTTTGCGATGCGCCACTGCTAGATTCTAAAATACGCAATCAATTTTCTGTCTGGTTTAGAAACTTTTTGATCTTTTGTATTTTTTTCTTATCTCTGACCGTTATCGAGAAAAAAAAATAGAAAATAATTTCCTGTAATTCGCCAGAGTAAATTAAATTTTTTAAAATGGTCTAGCAGGCTCTGGCTTTATTTTAAGGTAGTGAATTCAAAAATCTTGCGTACACTGTAAAAAAATTTCTAGTAAAATTACATGTAAAATCGTTGGTAACAAAGTTGCCTACGATATTACAGGTAAATTTACTTCATTCAGTAAAATTTCTATCTACCAGTAAATTTCATACGCTGATGTATTTTTCAAACGTTGTTCTGTAAAATTCATATGTAATATTTATATAAATTGTATATTTACCGAACAGTCAAGTAATTTTGGCATGTAATTTTATAAGGAAGGCAGGTAAAAATACTAAAAAGGTGAATATTACAGGTGTAAATATACATTGCACAGAAAATTCCCTTGCATGTGTGATTCTGATTACAACTTTATTACTTTTTACAGCATACTGTAACTCGAATTAAATTCCTGTTTAGAGTTCCGATGATTCCAATATAAATTTGGTAACATTGAGGAATATAAATTGTATAATTTTACTTTAGACATCACCATTAATATTCCATAATGTTATCAAATACACACATGGATATCAGAGGCTACTATAAATAGTAATTTAATTAAAGGCAAAGTATGCTTACTATAGGATTATAAAACATAATAAGTACTAAAACAATAAAATTCTTAGTTATTAGACAATTTTGTTGCAGCTTCAGAACTTGCAAAACGTCAATGTTGTTGAGTTATAGGAATAAAACTAAGAATAAGCAAATACATATTTTATTAATCTTCAGTAGAATAAAAAATATAAATTTCGTTTATCTGACATTTAATGGCTATTTCCGAACCAAATTGAATTTTGCTCTGAAACAAAAAAAGAGAAACAATGTTACTTCCATTATATTATTACATATCAGTAAATAGATCAAATGAAATTAATAAATAGTAAATAGGTACCTACAGCTTGTGCACGAATAAATATTCCACTACAAGAAGGAAAAGATAAATATAATTTTTACTTATGGCAACACCCAATTGATGAATAATCATTAAAAACGACTACTGAATTATTACAGCCAAGTTATCTTTAAAAAGTCTCTTATACATTATACAAAAACGAATACAAATTGCATCATAGTTCTCTACACCGGGAGCAAGATCCTGAGATGCAATTACTATAAATATAAATACATTATTTCTTTATAAAAGTAATCTATTAAAGGTTTTGTTTCATGTAAATAAGCTGTAACAGTTTAGAATTCGTTTTAATTTTAACGGTGAATCGTGGTTAATACTGAAATTTTTAATCAATTTGTGTTTATATTCCTGGAGCACTAAATAATTTATGAAAACATTAGGTTATGTTTAATATTGGCGTCTGTTCCATCATGAATCAGAATACCCTTCAAAGTACTAACAATAAGTAAAATCGGTGAAATATTTAAAGAAAAAAAGAATTGCTGTATTAACCACATGTGAAAATATATTAAAAGGAGTATTTTTATAAAAGCATACCTAATTCTTTTACAATCCTTGAGGGAACACACAAACGGGAATGATCACTCCAACTTGCGATTGTTTATGCGTCAGCACAATTTACATCGCCACGTGATATGATCGAGCCAATAATCACTTGAACAACTGACTAGAATTACCTACGCGCACAGGTAAATAACCCAATAACCAATCACATTGCGGCGTATGAATTTTGTGCATTTGAAGGTAATTTTACCCAAATATTCCAGTAAAATAACTTTGAAAGAATATTGTGCATACATATATACTTTTACTCACGAAACCCTACCTATAGTGTTTTATATTTAACCGAATATGTATGCGCAGACTATTGTTGGACGAATAGGTATATACATATAATATGTAGAGATGATATTACATTACAATACTTTAGTGCCTACCCTCTTGAAGACTAAAAATAACATAAAAATGTAGTAGTCAAATTTTAATTTTTAAATTTCCCCCCCGGGGAATTCGCGCTTTTGCTTATGTACAACGTATACCTTCATACGTACATGCGGTTATAGGAGTAGTTATGGCGGCTATGTTTTATGAATATTGCCATTATGTATGTTTTATTGGTGAAATAAATTAAGAATCGTTTGAGCAGTGCACAATTTACTGAACTCCCCACCTAAACGACAACAAAAATAATTTTTGTCTCTTTAATAAGATTTCTTTTGAGGATATTTTTATATTTCGTTTTTTTTTTCTGTAAAATTAATAAATGTTGGTAAAATTACATTTAGTATGCAATAATTACCTGAAAAATTTGTCACTTTTACATTATTAAGTAAATTTTAGTAGCAATCGCAAAATATTACATGTTTTTCACGGTATTTTTTCTTTTCATTTTTATTACATCTTAAAAGTACATGAAATAACTATAAATTTTACCGAAACTTCTCTTTCCATCTCAAATATACTGGAAAAAACATGTAAAACAAGGTTTACATGATTTATCGTAGTAAATTCACAACGTTATTTCATGTAATATTTCCGATTTACTATAGTAAAATTACTGTAATTTTTTGCAGTGTATCAGTTAGGTAATAATAAACTCATAAACAGGGCTACAGGAAGACCACCCATAGGTGATGCAGTCCTTTTGACAATGTACATTGCTGGCTTGTAATATTGTCAATAAATAGTATAGTATAGTATAAATTTATTATACAACGTTGAATCAGAATTTGAACGGTAAATACTTTTAAAAACACTAAGAGGAGCGCAAAAACACACACAAATAGACCATTTTTTAGAACAAAACTAACAGAAACATGAAAGTTTAGTTTATATACAGGGTGTTTTGAAACATCGTTTAAAGATTTTAAGGGCATGTAGTACGATCGAAAATAAGGTTAAAAGTCATAATAAACATATGTTCACAAATCAACCGTTTACGAGATAACAGCGAGTGTTCCTAGTAGTACATGGATATATAGTAACATATCCCAGTAAACAGGTGCTTATCAGCTATTGTTTTATGACAGTTTAATTTGACGTTTTATGCAATTTGTAGCAATTACAATGGTTGCGTATTCTAATGCTGAAATGAGCGATATGGTGTTCATGTACGGTCGTGCTAATGGGAATTCGTTACAAGCACGTCGCTTCTCTGCTGAAACGTTTCCTGATCGCCAACTGCCTTCGCATGTGATGTTTCAGACGGTGTTTCAACGACTAAGAGAAGCTGGTTCGTTTGAGAAGCGGTCTTCTGATACTGGACGGCAGAGATTAGCATGTACTCCACAGATAGAAGATCGAATTTTGAATATGATTGATGAAAATCCCGAAACTGGTGTTAGAAGAATTTCGACTCAAGTTGGGTGTAAGCAGTAGTCTTGTTTGGAGAACTCTTCATGAGCAACTCCTATACCCCTACCATATCCAACGGGTACAAGCCCTTACTGCTCCGGATTATCAAGCGAGAAGGGCTTTCTGTGAGTGGTTTTTGCGAACAGCTGCTGATCGGCCAGATTTCGCTGATAACATCCTTTTCACTGATGAAGCTGGTTTTACTAAAAATGGAATATTTAATTTCCACAACAATCACGTTTGGTGTGACGAGAATCCTCATGCTACCGTTGAAGCTCGGCACCAGCAACGTTTCTCTCTAAACATCTGGTTAGGCATGATAGGGGAACGGTTGTTAGGACCGATTGTTTTGCCACAACGCTTAACAGGTCCTGCATACCTCGAGTTCTTGGAAAATACTTTACATGAACTTTTGGAAGATTTACCTATAAATCTAAGACTGAACCTCTGGTTTATGCAAGATGGAGCTCCACCGCACTTTACTCGTGCTGCTAGGGAACATCTTAACAATGAATTTCCTGGGAGATGGATAGGGCGAGCAGGTCCCATTGCTTGGCCTCCAAGGTCTCCCGATCTAAACCCGTTGGACTTTACTATCTGGGGTTATTTGAAAAGTTTAGTGTACGCAACACCGGTAAACGATCTTCCAGAGTTGCGCCAACGAATAGAACACTGTTGCCAGATAATACGAGAAAAACACTTGTTTTTTGAAAGAGTGCGCGCTTCCTTTGAAAGCAGATGTAGATCCTGTGTCGAAATGGAAGGACGTCATTTCGAACATCTTCTTTAGTTATAATCTATTTTATGTTAAAATACAATAACATCTTAATAAAAACCGCTAAAGCAAACTTATCCTGCATTTGCGATAAAATCGCTGTTATCTCGTAAACAGTTAATTTGTGGACATATGTTTATTATGACTTTTAACCTTATTTTCGATCGTACTACATGCCCTTAAAATCTTTAAACGATGTTTCAAAACACCCTGTACATACATACATATTTATGTAATACGACATATTATTTTTTCTAAGAAAAAATACTTTTATTTATATATTTTATATTTAAGTAATGTATATACATTTATATTTTGTAATTAATACCTAATAAATATCTACTTTTGTTGATGTTAAATATGTATTTATTTTTATGATCTAGTCCCTGTACATATGTATGTGCATTGTCCTTGGATAATATGTACTGTATATGCATTTGGAAGATGCTGTCTAATGCGACCACCTGCCGAAGCGACTGTTTTCGTTTAAAACGGAGGGTGGTCGTTTTCTACAGGTTTCACTGTATTTTAACGTTTAAAAACATTTAAAATATTTTTGGGCAGTTTTCTTCGGCAAATTTCTTTTTGCAGACGTGTTAAGGGATGTTCAGAGAACATATACAAAAAATATAATATCAAGTAGAGGAGGAACCATGGAGCAAGACGCAAAAAAGTGTACATACCTACATACGTATTTTAAGAAGCAAATACTACAACTGCAAAAACTTACCTGTAAAGTTCAATAAATCAGGGATGTATAAAAAGAAAATTCTTCTATTTCCAATTATAGAAACCATTGGAGGTTGCTCATTGCCAACGTAACCAATGGGCGTATTTATTCCTTCGATCCCAATAGACGAAATAATATGTAATATGCGGGTTTCAAATTATATCGACAAATTGAAGCAAGAATATGAAATTCCAGCATCAAATCCACTCAACCCAGAAAGATGCCTATAATCGTGGTGTTTTTATACTGTATTATACAAAAACAATAGTCAAAAACAAAAATTTTGACCTCGGTTTCAATCCAAGTTTTTATAGGGACTATTTAAAGTGGCCAAAATGGGGGAGAACTAAAATGTGAACTATGCAAAAGGTATTGCCGTTCTATTTATGTGAACTCCACGGTGACAGCAGAATATGTATGCGAAATTTGTTCAAAAAAATGCCAAAAATATTAAAATATTATTTATTTCTTTGGGGAATTCTCGTTTTGCCAGAACTGGCAAAACTGTCAACTCTAATAGCTTGTTTCCATATTTTTTTCCATATATTCTCTGAACATCCCTTAAAACGAATAAAGTATACGGTTCATTTTATCGGTACGGCCAACTTTGATTGTTTATAACAATTTTTCTCCAGTCCCCGGATCGACTTTAAAAGAGAAATTTTTTTTTTAATTTTTGATTTCTCATAAAATTTCACTCTTGATGACTGCTTGTTTTCAAAACCCCGAAAACACAAATTACTTTTTATTTAACTCGAACGGTTCTCGAGATAATATCATTTTCTTGCTAGAAAATATACAAATTGGGCTCAAGTTTTATTTAATAAATTTAACAAATAATGGTAAAATAAAATAAAATTCTCAAAAAGCTAAACTATTAATTTTCTATTCAAATAATGCTCCTCCTTTTTCTGCACAGATTTCAATGCGAGCTCTGAATTCATTGAAACTGCATTTTCTATCCTATTTTTTAATTGCTCTTCATCATTGTTTAATGGCTCACTGTACACAATTTGTTTTAAACGACCTTACAGTTAAAGTCCTATATTGTAAGATCAGGACTTCTCGATGGCCATAAAATGGGAGCAACTTTTCCTATCCAGTTATCATGGGACTCTGTATTGAGCCACCGGCGAACAATGCCGGCATAATGACCAGGACACCCATCGTGCTGGTAAAACATTTCCATTTGGTAGTTTAACGGCAATTCATCCAGTTCATAAGTCCGAACATAAAAATAAAAATAATTCTAACAAATTTATCAGACCACCATGCCATAAGAACGACTCTGAAAATAGAAAAACCGAAACGAAAGTACAAATACTACGCGCTAACCCTAACAAATCACCGAAAACTAAATGAACAAATAACACAAATAATAGATAATGAAGTAAGTACATTTGAAGAAATATCAGTCATGCTACAGAAACTAATAGAAGACAATCAAACCACGAAAAAAATAAAAAGAAGACAAGAATGCCCCTGGATAGACGAAACCCTAGTAAAGCAAATTAAAAACAGAAACAAATACTACAAACGACACGTAAAGCACCCGCAAAATGACAACTATAGAATCGAATACCTTGCAGAAAAAAAGAACACCTGTATATGATGAAAACCGCAAAGAGAAAATATTACACACACAAATTCGAAAAATACAAAAACGATGCTGCGAAAACATGGAACGTGATAGTTACCGAACTAAAAGGCAAGAAAAGAGACAACCGAGAAATACAAGCAATCGAAAAAGAGGATAAAACTATTACAAAGGACACTAAAGAAATAGCTGAAGAAATGAACAAATATTTCGCAAACATAGGAAGACTATTAGCAGAGAAGCAACTATCGCTCTCAAATATCCCACCCAAGACCACGGCGACTGAAAATATAAATGCAAGATTTGAACTAAGACCCGTAACCGAAGAAGAGATACTCAGAACAATACTAGAACTGAAAAACAAGCACCAGGTTATGACCAAATAACTACAAAAATCATGAAACAAAATAGAGACAAATTAGCACCCCTACTAGTAAAACTTACCAACACAATAAAGAATGGCGAATATCCCAAAAACTTAAAGCAAACCATAATCATACCCATATATAAAAAAAAAACAACAAACTGCACCCGGAGAATTACAGACCTATTTGTTTACTATCTGTAATGAACAAAATATTAGAAAAAAATCATAATTTTTTTTTTTTTTAAATATTGTCTGCGATAAGAAATTCTAAAGTTTGGATTCGTCTCACTCCAGTACCGGCAATGTTGAGACGAAACGACTCCGTTAGTTGTAAAGGTTGATTCATCGGAGAATATAATTCGTTTATGAAAATTTGAATCTTCCAAAGCTCTGTAGCCCATTTCTAAACAAAAATCCATATGTTTGGCTTCATCACAATTTTCTAAAGTTTGCATAGATTGTAGTTTAAATGGTAAAATTTTGTTCTCCTTAAATATTCTTTGTAAATAAGATTTACTCATCCCAGTTAGTATTGCCCTCCTTCTTAAAGACAACTTTGGAGCTTCTATTGTGGAATGAACGGCGAGAAGCAACATCGTCTTCATCGAACAATTTCTTTGACTTCTTAATGTTTACAACCGAGCCCGTTTTAAGGAATTTGGTCATCAAGTTTTTTGCTCTGGAATTTGAAATGGTAACTTCCGGGTATTTTTGCTTGAATTTTCTGATAACAACTCGGTAGCACTCTTCCCCAGTTCCGTAACATTGAATTAGATAAATTCTGTGTTGTAAAGTCAACATTATAGCATAAATATTGTTCAAATTAGCGAAGATTTAATTTACAGTTCTACTAACTTATTAGGTTTGTCAACTGCTGTCAGTTGTATTTTTCAATGAAATCCGCCTAATAGAGTTACTTCTAAAAATTACGATAAAAAATTTTATCCAAATTTTGAAGAAAAATGATATTATCCCGAGAACCGTTCGAAAGAAAATAAAAAGTAATTTGTGTTTTGGGGTTTTGAAAAGAAGCAGAGTAAATCATCAACAGTGATCCTACATATTTTGCTTTCTCAGCATCCCTTAACATGTCTATAACCAGAAATTTGAAATAAAACGTCGCGAACGATGTCAAAATAACATTGTAACAGCATTGTGTTTTCAACCTTTTCAAACCCTCTGTGAACCAACTTTGTTTAAATAACGTGATTGTATTACATTTGGAATCGACTTTACCAAAGAAAAAACTATTGCTGCAATCTTTTGCCAACTTCACACCGGTTTTAAAAGTGAGGAATTAAAAATTATTCACAAATGTGTTTTACATTGTTAATTACCAACAAAAAAACTATAAAACTTACTAGATGTTAAAATTGCTCTTTCTAGTTTGACATTTAAAATTATTAGAATTAAATTTTTGGTACTTCCCTATGCTTTTAAATTTAATAATTTTATTTACATTTTGTAGGCATAAAATATAATACTAGTTAAAAAAATAAAAACTGAAATAAGTTTTTATATTAGAAAAATGATAAAACCAATGAGAAATGTTTTTTTTTTATTCCTAATAAGGTATTTAAAGTCATTTAAATAATTTTTTAGGTGCACTCAAAAAATGACGAATTAAAAATTGCTGATATTTTAGGTCAATTCTTCTGCATTAAATCTAAAATTTCCTTGAACAATCTTCAAGGTAAAATTATGAGATATAATATTATAGCATAATCAATGTGTATCCCTAACATTTTACAAAACCCAATATGACCTAATTATATAAATGAGACACATAGGAAGTACATATGTATGTATATAAATGCCCTATATATTTGTCATACTTTCTCATTTAATCGATTCCTATAGCCGTGTTCGAATAATGAGAGGAAAATTAAAAAATACAATAAAACGTGGCTTTGTTATTTCACTGTGAATCTCAGTATTTTTTTTAGGGTAACACACAAAAACGAAATACAAAAACAATTTGCGGATATTTCGCGTGAATAAGAGACTACTACATAGTGGGAAAAGAGCAAAAGAAAAAAACCAGTTTAGCGGTGAGGAACAAGAAGTTTCAGTTTTAATAGCATGTATGTATAGTGGCGGTGTTGTATTCACATCAGTGAATGTCCTTGAAATCCAATAAGAAAAAAACCCAGACGCATATATAAATCATACAAGCCTAGATTTGGTACATATATACAAAAGTTTCTTAGTTTTCTGTACTCCCTAATTCTTAAATACCCGAAATGACTGGTTATTAAATTGTTGGATAAAAGCACAGGTGATTTAGTAACATAACCTATAAATTTATCTAATCTATTGTGTTTTTATTTTCCTATTATGTATTTCTTGTTCGAGGTGATTTGTCCTTGATTTGCGTTGTTTTGGATGTGGATTTATAAACAATAATATGTCGATTTACTTCTGATGATGTTAAAGGAGATTTTTTGACTTAACCTCTATTGTTTGACATATGAATTTCGATTTTATTTACTTCTGTGTGTTTTTGGGGGTAAAAATTTCGAGATATAATCTAGTAAATGCATAAATACTTCTTCCTCGGTAACGGCATCATTCTCTCCGCGAAATCGCTGCCTAAAATACCTTCTTTCACATCCTGTATTATAAACAAGGGGACAATCGCACAAAAACAGCCACATATCCACCAGCGATACGAGAAACAAATACAACATCGCGTAGAGACAAACACACACGAGAATCCGACAAATACACGAGCGCACACACACATCAACAGAAGACGGTGTTATCCTCCTGTTTGTCGTTGTCGCCTTGCCCCGTTTAGTCCCGAACCGATCTTACCTTGGTTTTCGTAACGATATGCGTGGCCAACTTGACCACGGCGAAGTTCCCCTTTCCGATAGTCTTCTCTAATTCGTAGTAGCCGACTCGCACTAGTTTCTCGACGGGAAACGTTTTTCCGGACATTTTTCGAGCGCCCGAGACACACACACGCACGGCTCCGTGTTTTGTCGTTTCTGGGTCGTTCGTCACTAACAACAAGGAATCTACTGATCGTGTCCGCGGGTAGTTCGCGCCGCTGCGTACAGATCGAGCGACCGGCGCGTCGGCTCCGCTGACGTCACGCGATTACGGGGTTGACGTCAGTGGCGCCCGTGGCCAATCGCCGCAACGCGCTTTGAATCGATAAGGTAGATGGCGCGCGCGTTTGGTTGCCTGTTGGAGGCGCGCGAGGTTTTATTGTGTCCTATGTACACTATTTAAAGAAATAAATGCGAATCGAGTTAGCGTAGGAGGTAGGCAGCCAATCCAACGAGGTCATATAGTAGTGATCCGTAACGTACAATGTTTCTAGCGGTATTTTTCGATTTTTGTTTTAATTACAATAAAATGTTCGCGTTCAACATAGTAACATGAAAATGTGTAAACATATCAGAAAATAATAAAGGGCGATCATAATAGTGCAATGTGATAAGGTTGTTTCTGACTTGGTAAGTATCTTAAAATATCGCTTAGAATAGCTTACAATTATGATTATTAAGGGGTGTAATCCAAGACTACGTTCTGCATATTATTATGTATGTATGTGACAGCCTCTTACCTCTTCGTATTTCTTTTGAATGTAAACAAACATGAATTTACGTGTCATAATGATAAGAGTTTGGGCCAGTAAGCGAGGAATTTACAGTGCATGTGACAGGGTTGTTTCTATCTGCTAAGATCCGAGTAAGGTAACTTAAAACCTCGTTTAAAATAGCTCCGTGGTAAAGGGACCAAAGGGGTTGGGAGTTGACGCTGTATTCCGTAACTTGTAAGTTTGAGTCTGAATGCCGGCATTTTTTAGGCATTTCAAGTTAAATACTACAATGATCATTTTCATTAGGGTACAGGAGAACGTTTAATTTTGAGGAATTGTTTATAATATCATTATTTAATTAGGTATGCGAGATTGTTAGAAATAAGTCACAAACGATCATTTAAATGCCTTTTTTAATACGTATTACACACTTTTACAGTGTTCTTACACTTTACACAGGTATACATATATTGTATTTCTGAATACAAAGATTATATAGAAAGTCGTCACATTATTGCAAACAATGTATAATACGTATGCAATCATAGTCGATAAATAAATTCAAAAATAAGTAACTATAAATGAGCGATAAACTTGTTTATTTTTTAGAAACATTTATTGTCCTTCCTTTTCAAATGAGTAGAATTCTTTACGAAATAATTTGTAGGTAATTATATTTCGAAACAGTTAAAAAATACGAAATATTTTTGTAATAATTTCAGATAATAGGTGGGAAAATGTGTGTGGGTAGTAATTAATAGATATAAAATATAATGAATTAATTACAATTGACATAAAAAAAAACATCCCACTTGACTAGCGGTAAAGACCAATGCAACAGCACAGAAAAAGTGTGAAATAATAATAAATGAAGTGATGTATTGTCAATCTTGACTGTTACCTTAATTACTTGCTTTTATTTGTCTTTTTTTATTGGAAACGCCGGTTTGATTATCAGTAAATTACTCGATCTTTACTATCGCGTTTCGGATAATTTATTTATCCTTTTTTAAATAGTATATTTTTTTTTAAGGGAAAAATATATAAAACACATTATTTGAAAAAGCATAAATAAATTACCGGAAACGCAATGGTAAAGATCGAGTAAATTACTGATAATCAAAACCGGCATTTCCAATAAAAAAATAAGAGAAATAAAAATTGTAAGATAGCCGGTTAAATAATACCTACAACAAATCCTCATTACTTCTGTTTACTCTCCCACATACCAAAATAGACAATGATATTACAGACAATCCCTGAAATTTAGACGAAATTTTGCGCATTAATTATCACTGCAATATCTAATTTGAAAAATGAAAAGAAAATAATGTACCGGCACCAGTCCCGAATTCACACATCGCGAAACGCCGTAGAACCAAACGTCTACTTCCAATGTCTTTCCCACTGAGCTACTTCGGATACACTTAGCGAGACAGAAACAGCCCTGTCACAGGCAGTATTAGGATCGCTTTTTATTACATTCTGATATGTTTACATAAATCTTTCAACGCGATAATTACCTAGATTTTATTGTAAAAAAAAACACTGCTCGTGAAATAGAAATCAAATAATAGTACTAGAAAAATTGTACGTTACGGATCACTACTATATGACCTTGTTAGATTGGCTGCCTACCTTCTGCGCTAACTCGATTCGCATTTAATTCTTTAAATAGTGTACACTGCCGCCCAAGGCAGTTTTGACCGGGGGAAGTAACAAACGTTCAAAACATAAAAGACCGCTCTCTGTGCCGTGTGCAAGAAGTTGCATATAGGCCCCCTAATTAATAAGACAAATAATAATAACAATAGTGACTTTATTTCTCCTATACAGCTTTTTACATATAAGATTACATATTATGTATCATCGAAACGGAAGAAACAAAAGAAATGGCGAAATATCTCGGAGTTCAGGATGTTCACAACAATTGGGGAGTGTCTGCTCTTTCACTCAACCTTTAATTAAACAAACTACCTTACTGCTAATGAAAGAGAGCAAAAAAAAATGTCAAATTACTCTTTATGTCAATTGTGATAGATAGATAGCTGAACTTTATTTTCACAAGAAGTATAAATGTAAAATACACAAAAAAAAGTCAAGAGGAATATACAACGAGAAACTGAAAAATAAGAAAAATAAATAATAATAAATTCTACACTTTAGGACGCGGTATACCGTGCTTTGTCGCTGTAGCAATACATGGAGAACATGCGTAACAAACTTCATGCAGAAAAGCACAATGCAGTATTAGTTGGTAGTAAATTGTAGCGCGAAACATAGCGAAAGGATTAAAGAATGTCTTGCGCTAAGTTTGAATGAATAAAAATGCGTTCTAATTATGTTCTGCATGTAGAAAAAATGTGTATTTTTCTGACAGTTTTAACTCAGAAACGTTGAAATGGTTGCATAAATTAGATGCTAGGTTAGCCAAGTGACGCACTATCGCAGTTCAACGAAGTAAATGTAGATGGCAGGAGGGTAAATTCTTTTTTAACAATTATTTTTTTTTATTAAACACGTGCTACACTTATATTACAATACGTAATTTAATAGGAATAAATATGAGAAATGATATATGTATGTAGAATAAGCATATCTTGATATTTTTGAGGCCAACATCAATCCCTAGACCAACGGGTGGAACAGAGAAAACTACATATAATAGTACTCATACATGATCAACTAAAGGCATAACGTGACATGTATTTTACATTTTCTGGATTTGGGCAGATATGAGCCATAATAAATTATTGTTAATAAAAATTCAAAAATTTGTGGAGTTGTAGGTTTCTTAATGCTCCAACAGTTCACTAAGAGTTCACTAAAAAACAACGAAATGACACAAAATCATGCGTTTAATTTTCAATCTGTTTAAATAAAAATCAATTGCCAAATGGATGACCAAGCATCACTTCAGAACGGCTCGGCAGATTTGGCTAATTTTTTTTGTGTGTTCGTATTGTTAGTACAATGTTTCTATGAAAGAAAATTTTTGGAAGATCAACGGAAAAAGCCGGAAATTTGGACCGTATTTTTATATAAAAACAAAAATAATAATAAAATAAAAATTAAAACCAAAAATTAAGAAATTACATTTCCTTTTCAACGAGAAAAATACATTATATTCTAAATATATAATAAATAAATATTCTAAATTCCCATATCAATTCTAAATAGGGATGTAACGTTTTCAAAGTGATGTTTCATATTAATGTCATATTCTAAGTATTAAAGTTATTCCTTGGCGGACCGACAAAATAATCGTACACATGTTTACCGCTAAGCCGCTTAGCGGGCTGACAAAGTGTCGCACATGTGTTCGCCGCTAAACTAAATAAAAATTTATACATCACACATTTTTGCCTTAGTAGTATATATTTCGCCGGTTCTGGACCACCAACGATCATATCTTAGCTTTATTTACCCTTTTTAGATGTCAAAACTACTTCTATAGATTAAAAATTTAACAGTCTATAAACGGTACAAAAATTTGCATTAAAATCTAAATAATGCCCTTGAAAATGCATAAAAATAGCTATATTTGTAAACATTTATACCAATTTTTGTTTATAAAACTACAACCACAATTTTGCTCGTTCACAAGCTAAAATTGTATAAAAACTGAATCATAATAATAAAACAAACAGCAGATATATTTCATCCCCTTAATACGCCACTGCAATTCTCATAAATAGCGTTGTTCGCTGTGCCAGTCCCTGACAGTTTCTTACTTATAGTCATTTCGTTTAAGCAGTGAAATAATCAGATTGCCTAATTCATGATTCTGTACATAACTGAAATGGTCCAACAGAAATGACTAGTTTGTGATTAGTTTGATTGCACGGCGAACAAGCCTATTGACACCCGCTGGGGGCGATGGCGCATCAAATTGCACTAAAAGAAATACGAGCCCATTTCAACTACTGACGCGCGATCTATCGGCAGATTCCCGCATCGGAGCTGACCAACCCGCCAAGTGCGATGACGCTCGGTGCATTTTGCGATGACGTCAACACGATGCGTACTTTTAAACGAAAAAGAAAAAAAGGTTTATTATTTATTCTACTCCGGTCGTCGCGTTTGCAAAAATCCGGGATCAAGGACTAATTATAACATTGAGATCCCCGAATGCCGATAAGAGATGAATGCATGCGCGTAAACTTATATAAAAATAGATGGGCAATACAAAATATGTAATAAGAAGTAAGAAGTATATTTGATTGTGACTGATATATGAACAAATTATATTACGTGTTGAATATATAGGCAAAAAGCATTTATGTATATAAGCACGATACTAAATAGAACCAGATACAATTTTAAAAGAGAAACGGTTTTAAACCATAAGGACAGTTTGAAACCTTCCTATATTACGATTTATTGCATTCATTCTCCCTATAAACAAATTACATACATTATAATTACATTAAATTGCTACATTTCAATGCTAACTCACCGTTTTTACGCGGTTTCCCTGGGAAAAACACTTAAAAAATACTAATTTTAAAATCATCAGCTCCACCGCCATTTTGAAATTAAATCCGATCGTTGTCCGATTATGTACGAACACAACCCCAGTTCATTGAAAGAAATATATCTATTTAACCCCAAAAGTAACACAATTTATTCTTAATTATATAGACGTTCAAATTAATTGAAATAAAAAATATTTTATTATAATTTTCCTACCTTTTTTCTCGCTGAAAACCACAAATTTCGAAAAGAACGCACAATACAGAAAGAAAAAAAACCAACATGGAAAATTGTTATTCTTTTGTTTTATTTCCGTTTTTACAACAAACGGAAATTTCCTAAAATGGTGGTGGCGCGAGATAAAAATTGAATTAGAAAAGATTTCAAATTGATAAATGGTATAATTCTTAAATATTTATTAGATTAATAAGTATATCATTTGTATATACTTATATTTAAACATATTTACTTAAATTTGAAAGCCAAATAGAACTAACAAACAGGAATGTAAAAAGAAGCTGATAAGGATAAACTGTGATAATCCTATCAAAATGTTTGTACATATGTAACATTTTAAATGTCAAATCTGAAATTAAAAAGCATTTTAATTTTCTTAAAATGCGTAAAAGTATGATTATTATATAGTAGTTAGTAGTGGCACGTAGTGGTGTGGAAGATTGCGTTACGTGTTACGTCCTTCTTGTATAAGAAAACATGCAGGTAATAGTAACAAACAATATTCCGCAAGAGTTAAAAAAAAGGCAATTTGTAAATTTCCATTGCCGTTCAAAATGAGTTTATTGAACTATTTGAACTTATCGATTATAGTATCTAGTGCAATTACTTCGGCAGTTTAGCAATAAACATAAATAAAGATAATAAGGATTTTATAAAGATAAAATCATAGGAGATGGATAAAATTCGTTGGTCTAACAACGGATAATTTTTGCATTGGCGCATTTAATTTATGATGACCTCCAAAATTTATCGGGTTCGTGATATTTTGCCTAGTAATTAGAATCGCCAGCAGAATATTTGCGACACTACAAATACAAAGAGGATATCGCTGGTAAATACATAAAACTATCGGGAAGCTGACTCACTACTTCATTACACGAGTAAAATATGGTAAACGCTAATGTTGTTTTATGTGTCTCTTATCTCGCAATCGTATGTT
The DNA here is from genome assembly GCA_949128085.1 of Cetonia aurata. Taxonomy (NCBI): domain Eukaryota; kingdom Metazoa; phylum Arthropoda; class Insecta; order Coleoptera; family Scarabaeidae; genus Cetonia; species Cetonia aurata. Next base: position 32,441,728 of record OX421889.1, on the reverse strand, counting down.
AGATCCATATACGAACGCCTGACAACAAAGAATCTAAGAAAAATCGACAAAATGAATCTGAAAGGCGATTTGTGATCGAGTAATAAAACAATACAAGGTGAGTTGTATTATAAAAAAACGCAGTAATGTCAATTTTGAGGTTATATCCTAAAGAAAAATAGGAGTCTTACGTGTCGCTGCAGTATTACTAGGGGGCAACAGCTTTTTTCGTGAAAAAATGAGTTCGTTAGGCGATAATATACCAATTGGGGTTAGGTTTCTGCAGAAACTGTCAGAAAGCTGTTGCCCGAGGTTACATTTTAACAGGGAAAGATAGTGAGTAAAAAATTGTTGGTGTATTTTCGATTAAATCTTCTTAAATTGTTTTATTAAATTCTAGCTATAGGACCAGCGTATTAGTGCTGACATATTTCGCTTATATGTCGTATCATTTGACACGTAAACCGCTATCGGTTGTTAAAGCAGTATTACATCAGAATTGCAGTCAGTTGATACCCGATGCGGATGTGCCTTCAGGTGAAGCAAATTGGTGCGATTGGGCTCCGTTTGGTTAGTACAATTTCTATTTTTATTTTTTCAATAGATTTTTTGACAGCTTGTTTAAAGTATGGTAAAATTAGCTGGAATTCAGGGGATTAAACAGCAGTAAATAGAAATTTAAGTGTCACGAATTGTTTATTACTCTTTATTGTTGGTGCGATAAAAAGTTTATGCAGCCATATTGCTAGGCTTTTGTTAAAAAGAAAAGGTAAAATATCTTGGAATCTTATTTTTGTTTAAATTTTTTGGTAAATATCTTGGAAATTATGCAACATAGGGCAAATATTCCCCTTATATAAAGTTAAACTACATTAAATTTTCTATAAAAATGGTCTAATACACTTTTTTTCAATAGTTATTGAAATATTAAGGGAAGAGACTTTGGTAAATTTTCTATTTTCATTGTAAATTGTTGCAATTATCTGAAATTGTATTGTTTGGTTACATCTCCTATAGCTTATTCTGCTTTTTCTTTCCTATTTTGTTTTTATTTAACCTTTTTTTGATTTAAATCCTTTTTTTTCATACACCACAATTTTTTTTTATTTCAACCCATGAACAATAACCACTTAGTTCATATCCGATGAATAGTTATTTCTTGCTTCTTAAGTTTTTTTTTCCTAAAATTTTTGAAATCATATTAGGTTAGAAATTTTGATAATTTATATGTGGGGCTTTGAATGCTGCAAACTATTGGACGTAGAGGGACTTTATAGATTTTAGGAAATCCATAAATTGCAGGTGCTTTGCTATTGTTAATTTTTAATTTATTGCTTTGTTCTTTCTGATTAGTTTTTTTTTTGTCTTCCCATTCTTTTACAATTTATAATTTTAATATTTTGCCTTTGAAACTTTTCTCTAGGGACTTTTTTTAATATGATGTATGTGTTTTCGTTATTCAGCATTCATTTTGTTTTCATATTGTTTTCTTTCTTCATTATTACTGTTCGGTATATCCTAGATATATTTGAATTATAGAATTCTGTATTACCGGCTGAGTTGTAACTCTCTACAGTTGGCAACAGTTTGTTTATCGTTCGTTTTATGTCATAGAATATAGAATAAGTTTGTAACCGTTTTCAGTCGTTTCATTTCTCATTTATACAATACAGTCCATATAGCATTATAAAGTAAATCTGATTACAACAATGTACCAGTTTTTATTTTACACAACATACACAACAATTACTGTTTTTTTATTTGATTGAATTGTCATAGATTTCTATGTGCTGTTTAAGAAACTATTTTGTTTCTTTGATTAACGGTTTTAACTGATGAGAATGGTTTTATTTATATTGTAATCTTTTAATTGTTTGGTTGTTGGTTTCCTATACCTAACTCAATCCGTTTCTGAGATATAGAGGAATCTGTTTTTTATTATCAAAGATTGTCTGGTTCCAGAGACTTTTTTATAAGATTTAGAGTGAAGAGTAACAAACAATTTGAGATATTTAAACCATTTCTTGCTTGTACAATCACTTACCTGTCATTTCGAATATTTTTTTCTCAAAAACTTCGCCTGAATAGGTCCAGAAATAAAAAAAAAACTCATTATGTAATCAATCCTACTTTAATTACCCTTAATTTTCTAGATCGTACAAATGCAGAAGCCGCAGCAATGTTAGGCATGTTGGATTCGGCCTTCCTATTCGCTTATGCCATCGCAATGTTTGCGTCCGGCTTCATAGCCGAACGCATCAACTTGCGATACTTCCTATCCATCGGAATGCTATTCTCAGGCCTTTTCTGCTATCTATTCGGCATCGCAAAATCATACGGGATACACAACTTCCTGTATTTGCTTTTCGTTCAGGTATTCCTCCGAAAGTGACTTATATTCTCCGGATTCAAGTGCATTTTTAGGCTTTTGCAGGTGTCTTTCAAACTACCGGATGGCCCGGGGTGGTGACGGTTGTGGGGAATTGGTTCGGAAAGAGCAAACGAGGGCTGATTTACGGACTGTGGAACTCCCACACCAGTATTGGGAATATCTTGGGTATAAACGGAGATTCGATAGTTATTTTCGAAGTATCAGAATTTGCTTTTTAGGGACACTTATTGCCGGGGAATATGTCGAGACGGATTGGTCTCTGTCGTTTATCATTCCGGGATTTGTGATTGGTGCATTAGGATTTGTGATATTTTTATTTTTGGTCGTCAGGCCTACGGATGTCGGATGCATACCTCCGGATAGCGGAAATCCTAGAAATTCTGTAAGTTTTATCTATTTTCTTTGTTTTTAGGGGGGTACAGAATCTGTTAAATTATTGAAGTTGTGTATTATTTTGCAATTAATCGCAAATTTAGTAACATTTTATTTGTATAAATTTAAAATAAAAACAAAATTCCTACTTTGCCTGTGTAGAAAGTTTTTTAATATGAAAAATGAATGCATTGTTCTAATTACAAACCTATCATCAATTGGTGTGTGTTTAAATGAAAAAACAGAAAAAAAAGTTGTCACTTTTTTTTGCCCTTGTTGACTTTTAGCCATACTTAGATCCCTTATGCAAACGAACTTAATCCTATTTTTTTATCAAACATCAAACTATTTCACTTGTTGAATATTTATTTTTTGTTTAGGTTAAGTTTTTGTCTTTGTTTAGTATAGTACCTTGTTTTGTATACAGATAATTTCTTTTACCTACCTCTTTATTGATTACTTTCTTTGTGATTTTCTGGTAAATACGTAAATATGTAGCCTTATTTTTTTCATATCAACAGAAGGGTTACAGAATATTGGAAAACCGCGTTGCGAATATCGAATCCCCATCCGGAGAAGATTCGGAGACAGACGACACCGAAGTATTAATCGGAGACCAGGTAAATTGATTCTCTCAAAGCCATAATCACTAACCTTACAACAGAATTCGGGTGATGGTAACTAAAACTTGTCTAATTTTAGGCTCATAGAACATTAAAATATCATCCGACTGATGATTTTGTAAGTGAAATCGAAATTTTTACCTTTACGGGATCCCCCCGGTTGGTGTTTTTAGTCCAAATTTATACTTTCGCTGTTTGTGCATGTCATTATAATGATTAATAAACTCATAAGATTTATATTTCGAATCGCTTTGCTTGTAATTTACTTAGGAGATTCCCACATGATTAATTTTTTCTCAAATCTGCAGGAGGTCCAACGGAGAATAACCGAACGCAGTCACTTATTGGCGAGGCAACGTCAAGAAGAACCCGAAAGAGCTATCGGATTCCTGGGAGCCTGTCGGATCCCCGGTGTTATCGAATTCTCCCTCAGTTTGTTCTTTTCGAAGCTCGTCAGCTATACATTCCTCTTTTGGTTACCGTTATATGTTAAAGTTTCAAGTACGACTACCAAAATTAGAGTTCCATGATAACAAACCTCGCTTTCAGCTACCATGAGTGCCACTTTGAGTGCGGACGTTTCCACACTTTTCGATGTCGGAGGAATCATTGGGGCGATCCTAGCTGGTGTCGTTAGTGATTACAGTGGAATGTCAGCCACGACTTGTGCTTTCATGTTCGCAGCGGCTGCTCCGATGGTATTTCTGCTAATTTGCCTCGGAATCGGAGAGATTTTATTTTAAACGTTTTAGATGTTCGTTTATATGAGTATCGGTACATTCAATATAACCGTTAATATCATGCTGTTGATCGTGGTTGGGATTCTCGTTAATGGACCTTACGCTCTCATAACGACAGCCGTTTCAGCAGAATTGGGGACACATTCCAGTTTGGAGGGTAACGCAAAGGCTTTGGCTACCGTTACAGCGATCATTGATGGTACAGGCTCAATCGGTTAGTCTTTTCCTTAGGGATTCGTTAAGCGGAGGCAATGAAATATTGTTTTTCGATTCCAGGAGCTGCAGTTGGGCCGTTACTAGCCGGTTACTTAAATGAGTACGGTTGGAAATATATTTTTTACATGTTGATGTGTTCGGACATTCTAGCATTGCTTTTATTGTTGCGTCTGGTCAAGCACGAGTTAAGCCAATGGAGGCATCGAAGGCCCCTCCGCGATGAATGAGAGATTAATTTAATAATATTAGGGGAAATATGTATAAAATAATTAAAAATATTCAGTATTTTTGTATAAAATTGTAAAAAGATACAAAAACGAATTGTATATGTTTTCTGTACTTTATTTAATTTAATTTATATGGTGTAAAATATTTCCAATGTAAAATTTGTTTTATATCGTGTATATTTAAGTATTAATTGTAAATATATAAATAATAAAGGAGAAATATGATTTGTAAAGATTCACAAATTTTAAAAGATCTTTTGTTGACTTATTTTAACAATAATATATAACAATATGTTTCCATCCCAGGTACTGAAAAATAAAATACTAAAATTTATTACTAGAAATTTAAAGGATCATATAATAAGTTATGAAGGGAATTTTCAAAGAGTCAAAGAGACTGTCGGAGCTTTCTTTTTAATCAATTATTATTTTATTTAAGTGTTTTAAAATTTTTAATTTTTATAATTGCAAAATCCATACAATAACCAAAAAATCTGGGCTATAAACATTAGGAATATTGTACAAATAATAAAAGAGATACAAGAATGAAAAACTGTTTTCCAAAAACTGAATATTTGCCACTAAACGTTTTTTTACATGTTTATCTTTTTGATTTACCACACATAAATAACAATAATTTTAAAATCGTAATGTGCAGCTGAGGAAAAAATATTCCGAACATCTAAGTATGAAAATCAAAGTTTCGCTTTAGCCGAATATTTCCAAAGTCGGAGCTATGTTAAAAAGGATATTCCTTTAGACAATTTTAAAGCTTTTCAAACCATTTCAATCCGCTTTTTTATGTACTTCATAATGGTACAAGAATGAAATGAAAATATGCACTTGTTTTTGTAAAAGTTTCGAAAAACATTAATTATTTTTGTTAATAGGTGTTAATAGTTTCTAGCTGAGTCACCTAAAAAAAACCTTTGGCATTTGTCCGTACGATGACGCTGGCAACAAATATGAAATTTAATAGAAAAATATAAATTCGGGAGCCAAAAAATATGTCGACAATATATTATATTACAATAAGTATACTTACTCCTTATATTTTATTATCGTTGCTATATCTTTGACATGTTTTTACCATTTGAAATTTAGTACGGATTTAAAAAAAATATATACAAGAAATACTTTAGGACTGAGAGAAATCCCTACATCAAATAACTTCAGAGATAGAGCCAAAAATTTGAAAAGTTTTTTAGTTTATAAATATTTTATACTAAAAAAAAAAAAAGAAAATTACTCTATCCCATCATATTTTTAGATAAACATATATAAATAAAAAAATGCAAAGGTTCATAATGGTAATTCGTATAAATCAGACGATATCCTATTTTAAAGTATTTTTATTTATATCTGAGATAATTTGTACATAGCCTTATCTTATAATATAACATATTAATAAATAGGTCTCACTGTTTTTTCCATTTTCTTTATCATTAATAATTAATTAACTTTACATATTATCTCCTAAAATATTGCATATTATATTTTTTTTTTACATTTTTCTTTGTCGTTTTTTTTTCATTTTATTTCTTAGGTATATTTATATATTATCCATATATATATTATTTCCTATTTCGATAGCTATTTTATGTATATATATATTCATAAGGGATGTGGAGGAAATTTGCATTTTCGCGCGAAAAATGGCAGTCGTATAGAGACAACAGAATATGTATATCTTTTATTTTTTCGAAAAGATCACCATTTTTTTTTTATTTTCATTTTGGAATAAATTAAAGGAAAAATGCAAAATTCCTAGTACATACATATTTTGGGAGTATGTAAACTATTAAATAAATAATAATAACGTTTTCAAACGTTTTTTTGCGTGTCTACGTTGAACACAAAATGTAAATTTTATTATATCTTAATAAATAAAATGAAATCAACAGAACGGACCTTAATGTTCCATCCTGATATCTATGTATTTGATATTTATTGAAATAACATTTTGGGACTATCACAAGAATTTTGGCTTGTCGTAACCTCACTTTTGTTCTCTTAAATGTTATTCAACTAAGATTAATAATATTTTAATACGTTAATATTTAATTTCTTTTGTAATTTTACAAAATCTAGAATGCTCCTTTTTTACCTATGTATAATATTTAAACAAAAATTCAACTGCATTATTTCCTTTCAGAGAGAGCATTCTTAACCCTAGATTTACGTACGATTATTACTAATATTTTAATCCTTTTAGCCTACGACTAAATTATTACTTCAAGTATTCCGACATACAAATACATCAAATCACCACAATTTTCACAAATCGGTGTAATCTTCTGATATATCTGTATGGTGAATGGAATTTTAGCACAACCGTTATAGAGCATTGATTTTTTTTATTTCGTCTCAGCTATAATATTTATTACTTTATTAAAACCTCCGCTTTTAATAATATATTAACCTCTATATACAAGATAACTAAATTGACATAAGGTTCCGAAATATTGCTCTGAAATAATTGTTTTGGTTTTGTCGTATATATGTCCTGTTAAATAGTCGAGTGGTGTCGCAAAATTTCGTGTAAATTCGGGTGAATTTCTGCTTTATTTGAGTAATGTCACAACGGGAAAAAAAACCGAGTTTTCCCGATTGCTTCGAAACTACCCGATTCGCTCGAATTGACAGGTTTCAAGTATATTACTAATCAAATTTCACAGATCATTAAAAATTTTCACTTACGAAATTTGTGTAAGTTTGACGCTAAACTGTCGACACAACAATAATGTTTTATTTATATCTATATCAGTAATATAAACAGCTATGAGTTATATAACTTACCTTACTCTAAAATCTTAAATTACTAACGTCTGTGTATATATTTCACGTATCTTCTTTTTAAATAATATTTTAGAGACGGTACCAGCGCAAAATACTTATCCAAATACTATTTCTGTCTTTAATAGAAGTGTAAAAAAATGTCTTCTTATCGAAATTGTAACATGTCATATCTTTTTATTAAGTATTTTGGCCTTACCTATAAATTTTTTTCTCATCTTAATACAGTAAGATTTGTAGTGTTAAAAAGTAGATTTCTAGATTCTATAGTAGATCTTTTTATTCAAATTTCGAGGCTAATATAGTGACAACCAAAAAATTTTGATCAAATACATAAACTTTAATAAAAATATTTATTTTAACAATGTCGAATATGTTACATAATCAATTATTACTTTCTTGAAGCCAATTTTGAAGGTTATAATAATTTTTTTTTTTAACAAGGCAATATGTGTAGATATTGCTAAATATAATTTTAAAATATTGACGTCATTTTAATAAGATAAAAACATTGATCACTCTAATATTGTTTTAGATATTTTCGTGTGACAAAAATACGTCCAGTTCAAAGAAATAATATTTCAAACCTGTCGAATGCGATGAACTTTTAATGAAATTGTCCGAGGAAAAAAAAATTTTAACAAACAAAATATAATAATTTTGAATGGGTGTAGGATATTTTCAATTATCTCTATGATAAAAAAAATTATTAGCCAGACCAATTATCTTTTCTCTTTTTAAAGGCAAGTTGAAAAGGCTGTTAATATTTTTTTTAACCAATCAATACGAACAGTGATTTCAAATTTAATAATTCTGAATTATTGTGACTGCTTTTTAAATATTACTTGTAGTAAAAACATCGTCTATATCATTTGTTTTTTAATTATGTAATGGTAAATTGAATTTATATGTAGTTGAAACATAAAAATATAATTTAACAATTTTCAATTAAAAACAAAAACCTTTAATATTAGAAGTCATAAAAACATTAGTCAAATGTATGTTTCTTCGTTTTTTTATAAGTTAAACTGACTCTAATATTTTTTTTTAAACAAATTTACGAATTTTAAATAATTATGGCATATTTTTAATATTATTTATGAGGTAAAAAAAAAAATGTTGTAATGTGAAACAAATAATTTTGAACAAGTGCAATATATATTTCTGATATTATAATGTTATTAAAACATTGCCTAAATTCATAATTGTTTTCTTTTAATAAGAAGTTCGAAAATACATTTCAAAATGATTTTTGTTTAACAGATTAGTGTGATGTGAATATGATTTCTTGAAAATTCATCATTGAATTAAATATCTTTTGGTAGCCACTATATAAGTCATATTTAATTTAATACATTTGACCAAGACCTTATCAAACATTGCATTAACAGCAATATACTTTTTAACACACGATTTAACACGAAATACAAACATATCCATTTCTTTATATTAAACTTACATTATAATATATTCTTTCTCATAAATAAATTACTAAATATATTTATAATACAACATTATGACACTAACTATATTATTACATAACATTATACTACAAAATAATAATCTTTGGAACTCTGGTTTTATCCTCGTTTTAAATTTTAAACAACGAATTAATATAGAAAACAAGGAGGACAGGCATGCATCGAAGGTATTTATTTAGAAGGTGCAGGGTGGTACAGAACTCTTTCCTTTTTTCTTCTTGATGTAGGCTACGTATGAAAAGAGGATTCTTGGATGGTTCTAAGTTTCTTTTTTTTTATTTTATCATTACCAATCGAGAGAGTAATAGTTTCGTTTGCATTTTAAGCTTTTCGGTATAAATATTTATAACTAATATCAAAACAACAACGTACGCGCTTGAATTGATCTTTTTAATATTTTTCCCCCGAAAGTTATTTCACAGCAATGTTTTATATTGACGTAATTTCTCAATAAATTATGTTTTTAGAATAGTGCAACAATTTCATTCGAATTTTTCATTTTTAAAATGTAAAAATCACAGCCTAAAAATGTTTTTTCACTTAATAACTTCCGATAACATTAGAAAAGTCGTCCATATGTAGATATAATATACCTCTTTCACCCACTTTTATATTTCTGTGAATACTCGATTGCTGTTACATTTTTTTTTTTGTTTTTACCTTTTAATTAATCGCATGCTAATATATATTTCATCGTCACTTTTTTTTCTTTGAACGGTTTCGTGTTCTACGTTATTATAAATATACACAACACTTTTCGTCACAAAAATTAACAAATATATTTTTATAATATATTTTAAATATTTATAGAATAACATGGCAGCACTGAGGGAAATCTCACTTTATTCTTTTGTTTCTTCACTTTGTTAAATATTAATTAATTATGTATGTAGTCACATATCTCAAATATTCTTTTATTTTATCTTTAAACTGCAACAACAAATGTAGTTCCTTTAAAAAAATACTTTTATATCTAAACTCACTAAATTCTACATAACAGGTAATCATTTTTATTCTTGTAATAATAATATTACGCTATTGTTCATTTAAAAAACAAAATTGTCCTGCATATTTAATAAAAAAAAATAAATTATCAATTTAAATTTTAAACTCCCCAATAAAATTATTCTTGTGTATTTAACCCCTTTTTCAAATTCATGTAAGTCTCTTAATACAATCCCGATTAAAAAAAACATTACAAAATTTCATAATGCTATATTTTATCAAAGTACTATACCCGATTCTAATTTTCTTTCGAACTAAAATCCTAGTGATCTTTCATATCGTTACTATTTTATCATTATATATTTCGGTCATATACTTTAATAAGAGATTTTCCTAATTATCGTAACAGTATATTACGAAACCCTAATTTTTCAAACGACCTCTGCAGCTACTTTATATAATTAGGCCATCGTCTCGAGAAAGGCATTGAGAAATCTTGGATCGTCGAGAGGAACCATTTTCTTGGGATTCGAGTGATACGGATGGAATAGAACGAAATACTTACATGAACCGGAAATAACGGTCGTAAAGAGAGGAAACGCAGGACCTTGTAGATCTGGTGGAGGGAGAGGATCTCTTTGTTCCTATAGTGTAGATTGTAGGATGCTTCCGTTACCATGCAAACGATACAAGCCATAATCCGTTTAGAGGTAACGGAAACATCCCTTCGTCACAATTAATTTGTTTCTATTGTCAATTACATTTTTGTCTGTCCGTTTTTTTTTTTTGTTTTAAACAAGTTTGCTATCCGTAAACACCAACTTATAATTATTCAATTTTATCATTATGTTTCAAAAAGTAAAGAAGAAGAGGCTACGGATGATGAGATTATTGATAGAGTTGTTTGCAATGTATACAGCCTGTCCCAAAAGTACAATAACATTTTATTTTTCAATTACATTTTTGTAAACACATAAGAAAACAGAAGTGTCAGATTTTCCAATACTGTATATACCACAATAGAATTATTTTTAGTGAAAAATGTTTTATTTTTAAAAAAGAAAGAGGAAATTGAAAATTTCTATAATTGAAGCAAAAAGCGTGGTTGCCACGACTTTTTTAAAATGTAAAAGGATTTCTAGTGATTTCCCGGCACTGTATACCAAAACAATATAATTTTTTTAATAAGGAAAATTTCAAAATGTACTATTAATTAAATATTTCTAAAAATAAATACGAAATATTGAAGCATTTTTAGAATCCAAACAAAAAGCGCTGTTACCCTGATTTTTTAACGTGGCAAACAATTTCTAAAGATTTCACTGTATACCAAAGTATTATGCTTACACTTTGCTTTTTTAATGAACTGAGTTTGAAAATGTTTTATTTTTAAAAACAAATGAGGAAATTCTTTTTTTTTTAAATAATTTGAGTAATTTACTGTAAAAAAAGCTTTGCAATCATTCCTCAACAGAAAATATAGATTTCTGTAAAGAGAAAGATTTGAAAATTTTTTATTTTTAAAAACAAAAGCAAGAAATTGTTTTTTTTTAATAATTTGAACAAATAGCGCTGTTGTCAGAACCCTTTAATGTAAAAAAAAGGTTTTTAATCATTTTCTAACAGAAAATATATATTTTTGTAAAGAAAAACATTTGAAAATCTTTTATTTATAAATAATTATAAATATATATAAACGAAAGTGATTTGTGTTATATAATTTGAACAAATAGCGGTGTTGCCAGAACCGTTTAATGTGAGAAAAAGCTTTGCAATCATTCCTCAACAGAAAATATAGATTTCTGTAAAGAGAAAGATTTGGGAAATCTTTTATTTTTAAAAATAAAAGCAGAAAATTGTTTTTTTTTTTTAATAATTTGAACAAATAGCGCTGTTGCCAGAACTCTTTAATGTAAGAAAAAGGTTTTTAATCATTTTCTAACAGAAAATATATATTTTTGTAAAGAAAAAGATTTGAAAATCTTTTATTTTTAAAAACAAAAGCAAGAAATTTTTTTTTGTTAATAATTTTTAAAAACAAAAGCAGGGAATTGTTTTTTTAATAATTTGAACAAATAGCGCTGTTGCCAGAACCCTTTAGTATAAGAAAACGGTTTTTTAATCATTTTCCAACAGAAAATATAAATTTTTGTAAAGAAAAATATTTGAAAATCTTTTATTTTTAAAAACAAAAGCAAGAAATTGTTTTTTTGTTAATAATTTGAATAAATAGCGCTGTTGCCAGAAACCTATAATGTAAGAAAAGGCATACACGAGCATGAAATTGTTTTTTGTTAATATTTGAACAAATAGCACTGTTGCCAGAACCTTTTAATGTAAGAAAGAGGTTTTTAATCATTTTCCAACAGAAAATATATATTTTTGTAAAGAAATAGATTTGAAAATCTTTTATTTTTAAAAACAAAAACAGGAATTTGTTTTGTTATATAATTTGACCAAATAGCGCTGTTGCCAGAACCCTTAAAGGTAAGAAAAAGCTTTGTAATCATTCCCTCAATAGAAAATATACATTTCTGTAATGAGAAAGAGAATATTGAAACATTTTTAGAATGCAAACAAAAAGGGCTGTTGGCAAAACTTTTTTAACTTAGAAAAAGATCTGTAGTCATTTCCCCAACAGAAAACATATATTTCTGCAACTAGAGAGAATTGAAAATCTTTTATTTTTAAAAATAAAAACAGAATATTGAAAAACATTTTTACTCACTTAAACAAAAAAGCCATGTTGCTGCCACGATTGGTTACGACTCCTCCAACGTTGTATATTAAAATATCATAAATGACACTTGAAATAAAATTGAAATTGTGTGAATATATACTTCATATTTATTTTTGCATAAAAAGAGTTTTGTAACTACTGTTTTTAGAAGAATGTTTATAAGCCATTCTCCAACGTTGCATAATATTTGAAACCCAAATTAATTCTTTGTAGTTTACTTTTTTAGACTCTCCAAAATTTAGGACCAAGTTTTAATTTAAAAAAAAATTTAATAATCTCATCATCCGTAACGCCAACCAAACAAATTCAATACAACAAAAACACAAAATTATATTAATTTTCATCGTTTACCTGTTTCATATTTCCTATTCGTTTAGCAGCAACGAAACAAAACAAAGACTTAAACAGATACATCGGCAAACAAAGTAAATACATACAATTTCTCGATCGTTTTAAATAAATACATATAACGAGTCATATGTTATATATTATCTATAATTATAATTAATTATAGATGTGTACCGTAATGCAACAATGTATATATAACTATATTATCAATTTTAAATATATTATATATTAATTATATGTATATATATATCGTATATTTACATATATAGAGTTAATTCTTACGATTAATTTTATAATATATCTAGTAATAGCATATAATATACAAAGGAGGGGCATTACTTCGTACTATTTCATCTTATCATATTCAAAAGGTTGAAATTTTAGTGGAGTAGAATCCATCGGAGAAACCAAAATGATGTATTGTCATATTTATTTATATTTCCTGGAGCGTTGTGAACTAGAAATTTATTTTTCTATTTTATAAAATGCAATGTTTAATCGTTAATAATATCGAACCCCTTTCTTAAGTTTTATAATAATTCTTCGTCCATATCCGTTGTTACAAATAAATTAATTTCATATAATATTGTATAATAATAATAACGTTACTTGTACAAGGTTCATTTTTTTTTTTTAGGTCACAGTCTTTCTTTTATTATTTTACTAGCGTAGTAGTATATAACAATAATATTTAATAATAATAATATTCGTGTTTCTATTTTACTACAGTTTATTTTTCCTTCTTGTCATCTCTCATTATATTATATTATATTCATGATTCGGACAACGTTTTCAAAAAAACCGATAGAGAATCAAACAACACCGTACTACAGAAAGTCATTATTACATTTTACGATTCAGGAAATCGATATACGGGGCTGCTGTTTTCGCACACTTTCCCTCACGGAACACCCAAAAACAAAAAACACTATATACAGATTGGTCCATTCCCAGCCGGACGTGGCGGATTGTCTCTTCTGGCTCCTCGAAGATCCGGCTCCTATTGTCTCTTTATTTTTGGGTGTGTGCAGTTTTAAGCGTGCGCTTCTTTTTTGTTTTCAAAGAAAAAAAATTTTATAAATATCATGTTTATGTATAATACATCTACGTTCGCTCCCTTCCTTCGATCGAATCACAACTTGAGACCGTCCAACTTCTTGCAGGCGTCCCCCACGTCGGCGTTGGGCGGCAGGGGGGCGTCCCCGGCCCCGATCTCGTTCAGCGATTGCGCGCCCCGTCGCGTCGACCTGCGCGCGCGTCTCATGGGCGGGGCGAAGTGCTGTGGGGGCGTGGCTCCTCCCCCGTGTACCTGCGTGGTAGAAAATTGGGCCGACGCCGCTTTAGTATCGCCCTGGAATCCCCTATTCGAACCCTCGGCGGCTTGATTATTATTATTATTATTCTGATTGTTCAGCAGCAAAGAGACGGTTGTGGTCGCCGCGGCAGCAGAAGCGGAAGAGGAAGAAGAGTTCGGTACGCCCCTACTACTGTTGATTATGTGATTGTGGTTATTATTATTGCTGCTTTTATTGCTCCTAGAACCGACGTAGGTACCCCTTTGATGCGAGGAGGTGTAATTATGTGTCCCGATTATTGCGGCGCCTCTTACGACGCCCCTGTTATTACTGTAGTGGTGGTGATTGTAGTGACGTGTCGTTATCGAATTAGACGTGGTGATAATCTTATTATTATTGTTGTTATGCATCATCATCGGTGAATACGGAGCTGGCGGTGGCGTTTCGACAGTGCTATCCCCACCGTTTCCACTCGCAACGCTTTTATCGTCGTTACGATTGTGCTCATCGACCACACTGGCGGAGGAATTCGAATCGGTGCGAAGACTAGACAAGCTACCCGTCTCCGTATTGCTGCGTCTCTCAATGTTAGTCCTCCGCTTTCGATTCCAATACCTCTCGCCCTGCTGGCCCGCCCCACCATTCATCGAAATCATCGGAACGACACCTTTACTCACGTTATTATTATTATTATGATTATAGTAATGATGCTGTTGGTATTTATTATAAGGATTATTATGATTCGTATTATTAAACGTCGGCACGAAACCCTGTTGTCCTCCCCCGTTGTTGTAATTCCCATGGTGATACCCGAACGTGTTCCCATAATACGGCGCCGGTATGTTCGTGGTGTATCCGTTGAAATTATGATTGTTGTTGTTGTTATTATTATTATTATTATTCGGTGGTGTCATTAATTTCCTGCGTCGACCCCCTTGCATCGAGCTGTAATCTTTCTCCTGGTGCTGGTCCAAGGAGAGCAGCGAGACGACCGGTGTGTTCGATTGCCTGGCGGTGGTGTTATTCCCCGGTGTGGTAGTGTTGGTGTTGTTATTGTCCGTCGTGCTGTTCGTCAGTGTTGAGGTCGTCACATCGTGGTGTTCGACTGTCGTCAATTCTGTATTATGTAGTTGTTGTTGTGGGTGGGTCGATGATTCTATTACATCTTGCGATGGTGGTGGTGGTATAGGTGGTTGGTGCTGGTGGTGTTGGTGGTGGACACCGGTGTTGGTGTCCAGTGGTGCGTAGGAGTCCTGCACACACACATTAACACAACGCTCACGTTTGGCAGTTTTAATAATCGAGGAGAGCGTACCGATAGGAGAGGGCGGAGTGGAGATGAAAAGCAAAGCGTTGTTAAAAGCCTTAATCTATACCCCGAGTCAATTTTACACATCTCAAATCAGAATCAATCAAATTTGGTGACTTTTCCCGTGTGTATACTAGCTAATTGCAACTTTTATTCTTAAATGTATAATATTATTACGAGCGCTAATTTACATTGTGCGCTTACAGATGGCGATAGCGATCAATCAATCAATCAAAGTTCGCGTCAGTGTTACCATATGTACGATAATTATCAATTCTGTACGACAGTTGTACGATATTGCTAAAATGTACGAAAATTTAATGAAATAGTGTACCCATTTTACATTACTACTCAATGTTTTAAAATTTTGAGTAACTCTTGAATAAAATTATTAATTTTAGTTTTAGAACATAGGTACCACAGATATTAGATAGGGTGCCTAACAGAAGCAAAAGGGTAAATTCTTTCTTCTAATTAAAATGAAACACATACGATGTTTCAGTTTCTGTCAAAAATCTATTTGAAAAAAAGAACTTTTTCAACTCTGAAGATTTTGTAATTGGTCATGCAGCTTTGGACAGCCCTGTATGCGGCAAATCAATTGTCAATGTGGATTTCGAAAGTGTCATTCTTGTGCTTCCATCTACCCTAGAAGTGTTTATTACCAATCGAAAATGGGCAAAAGATACTGTGTTGCAAATAACGCTACATCTTTCAAAATTTTCAAAGAAATCAAGATATCTAAGTAGCAGTTGAAAATAGGTATAGGGAAAGCTATTAGAACTCATCATAAAATTTTCTCGGGAATTTAAAAATGAAATAATATACAGGTTGTTCCATTTAAAATAAGAAAGTTTATGGCGACTTCCGGTATAACCGGAAGTGGTAAGACCCTGAAAATATTTTAAAATTAAAGAGAATCTTGAATAGCCCCGGATTCCAAAAATTCAGAGTTCCAGGTTTTTCCTATCCTCGGAAACTTCTAACGAACGGCTACCGTGGAAAACCCTGTATAGTTGAACACATCAGCTATATATCTCTTCCGAATTCCAAAAATAATTTAACACTCCGTCGTTATTATTAATAAACATATACGTCTGCGTTTGCACTCTTATTAAGCAAAATTAAAAGCTTTACAATCGTTCGTAGAAATTGGTCGCAAATTTGAACGACAGCGCCATCTCTTATTCCTCGCATTTTAAAGCACGCTCTTAAATTTTAATTTTTAACCAAATAACAATTCTAAATTTTTTTCGAAATAGTAAATTGTGTCCGTAGTCATTCGAAATGAGACATATTTATAACGAACATCAGAAGAAAACTGATAAAGAGCTTTGAAAGGTTTTGTTTTACATTTTTACTGACTAAGTACATAGAAATAAACTTTGCGATTCTTTAAAAATGTGTAAAATTGACCACAAGTATGATCAGCAGGATTATGGAGCATGTTTAAGACCGAGGGTGGAAGGATCAAATAGAGAGTAGTAAACTGACCTCAGTAATGGTCCCGTTGGCCATGTCCAAGGATTCCTGATAGAGTGTTGGGCCCTCCATGGTGCCGTACATTGGTACGTTGTAGTACATGGTCTCTGGATTGTAGGGTAACTGTTGGCCGTAGCACGGCTGTCGTGGTGGGCTGCCCGGGCGTTGCAATGGTGGTACCTGGGACTGTGGCCCGCTCTGGCCTCCCACCATGTATTGAGGTGCTCCGTTCGAGTAGTAGTTGTAGTCGTACTGCAACGACACAACCGGAGGGAGCGCCCGTGGGAAGAAACCCCCCGAATTATCAATCAATCACAAATAATAATAAAAAAAAAAATAAAAACAAAATAAGAAAAACGCAGAAGCAACACCCTCCGTTTCCCCCACTAAAAATTATTGAACTTACACATGCAGATGCACAATAATAATAATACGAAACGGCAATATAATATTTGTGAACGGAAACAATCGAAGCCAAAAATCGGATGTTAAAACAAAATAATCTATGCGTTACACAATATATACGAAAGAAATAATATAACAATAAAATCGATGGTAAAATAAGCTGATATCATCGTGTTTTTTGATGCAGAGTTCTAGAACTGTCGTATATAAAAATAAAATAAAAATCTGCTCTTTAAACGATTAAAAAATAAATCGACATGCAAGTCAAACGTTCTCCTACAGGGACATCGAAAAGAAACCCGTTTGTTTTATTTTTATTCAATTATTAAACGATTAGGTGATCAATTTAAATTTTTATTGTGCAGTTTTGGATTTTCAAATATTCTCAAAATATGTATCAAGGGTGGAAACATACCCTAAAACATGAGAATTGAGCCCAATATTTCTTACACAAATGTTGCTGGTTTATTTAACACATACAGGATTGTTCAAGTTAATAATTTTATTTCTAAATTTCCCAATAATTCAGCAAGTTTTCATAGAATCAACGTGAAAATTGGTGTTACCACGTTTTTCAGCATGATGAATAGGAATTTGTCATCATTTTTATCGTTGCTCATAGAGGGCGCTAGTTACACCCTGCTGAATAGGTAAATCGAAGCTTATCTTTTCTGTGTACGCAGAATCACATAAACCGAATAGAAAATTTGAAAGAGCAACCTATTTTACGTGAAAAGATGTATATGTAATTTTGATATCTTGATCCGTTTTCGAGATATTTGCATTAGAAAGTTTCAGTGCATTTCGTGCTATTACCGTAATTTTTAATTCTTAAAATACAAAGTTGACATATCCATCTGTCACCTATCATGATTTATGCTTGTTAAGTTTATGTCAAAAAGTGCTAAGCAATAAGCCTCATCTTTTTCTGCCTTATTTGTATAAGAATTAGTAATAAAAAATGCCACGGCATAATGACTTTTCAAATAGTGAAATGCGAGACATGATTTGTGTTTTCGCTCAGACTTGCTGCAGCCCGGAAATATTTACAATTATATACAAACCGAAGAAAACCAAATCACTTTTTATAAATCCTTATAATCGCCTGGGAGAAACTGGATGTTTTCGTCCTAAGAGTCATAATGGTGTTCCGAAAACAATTTCAGTAGAACAAGAGGAGGAAGTTCTAGTTTGTGTTATCGAAAATCAAGACGTAACTACCCCCCGTTTAAGTGCGGCGACAAGAATAAAAGTCAAACGTCTATCAATAGAATCTTACGAAAAAAGAAACTCTATCCTAATCATTTCACTCATGTGCAGAACTTATCACCTCAAGATCTTCCTGCACGTCTACGATTTTCGCAGTTTTTACAGATGAAACAGAACGAAGACCGAAATTTTCTCGACAAAATTCTCTTCACCGATGAGGCAACGTTTACTAGAGACGTGGAGTTTTCAACTGGAGAAATAGTCATTTGTGGGATTCTAAGTAACCACATGCATTTAGAGAAAAACATTTCCAGTAGAAATTCAAAATAAATATTTAGCGTGTGCGAGTATCTGAACGAACAGTTTCCACATCGATGGTTTGATGGGACACACATTCACCTCGGACAATCTGTATAATACCAAGCAAGCTTGTGAAAGTTTCTGGCATAACTCATTTATGTACTGTTGCAACCAAGATGTGCTTCAATGTGTAGTCCCAGAAAATTCACGGATTGAACTTGTTGGATAGATCTTTAAGAAAACGCATTGAAGTGGGTGGCGGACATTTTGAGCAGTTGCTCTAAATAAGTTATTCACCAATAGTAAATACATGGTGGGCTAGAAGGCAGAGAAGGATTTGACATGTAAATACCTTTTGTTTCTTCACTTACAGGTGCATATAGTTCTGTGATGAACCTTCGCCTTACCGGCAGACCACGCTCTGAAAAGAAGATTGAAAGAGAGTGAAAGAGAGCCAGTGTCGAAGAAGAACCAGAAACATCAACGAGAAGACGTTCCAGGGGGAATTAGGAATGTCCTGAACACCCTTAAGAAGAATTTTAAAACATGAATTAAACATGTTTCCTTAGAAAATACAGTTAGTACAGGAACTGCAACCAACAGTGCCGAAATTATGCGATTCGCATCTAAGAATCAGCCAGAGAAAACAATGAGTTTATTAATCATTTTATCACGTCTGACGTAGCTCATCTTCACCTGAATAGTTTCGTCAATAAACAGAACTGTCGGTTCTGGGGTACGGCAAATCCAAGGAGAATTCATCAGCGCTTATTGCACCCTCTGAAATGCACGGCTTGGTGTGGGGTGACCTCGCAGGAAGTTATCGGGCCTTACTTCTTTGAAACTGATAACGGTAACAGTGTGACAATTACCGGTGCGAGATATCCGGATATGATTCAGTAATTGGGTTTTGGAACCTTTGGTGTAACAATAACTATCACACTGACAAAAGTCAATGCTAGGTTTTTCCACTATCACCAAACAACAATTGTTGTCGGATATGATTGATAATTTTTTACGTCCTGCAGTAGAAATTCGTCCCGATATGTGGTTTCGGCAGAACGGGGCAATACAGTCAATGTCACAATGAACCTCCTGACGCAACTGTTCGGTGAGCGGATAATTTCAAGAAATTTCCATGTTAAATAGCCGGTTTACCTTACGATCCCCGATTACTTCCCGTGGGAATACCTTAAGGAACGTGTGTACGTAAACAAACCGCGTACACTTGAGCAGCTCAAGGACAATATCCCTGCAGAAATTCGAGCATTAACTCCCCACACCTTAACCAGTGTTATGAACAATGCAAAGAGCACGACTTTGCGAGGCCGCAAATGGAAGTCATTTGAAGGATGTTGTTTTCCATACATAATCTCCATATGTTAAACATTTACTGTGTCAAGTATCAATAATATTGGTTTACAACTAACAAAGTTATTTAAATGTTATATCTTACTCTGCCTTCTGGCAATGACAGTTGTATCAGCTTGTTACTCTTTTGGAAAGTCGATTTTATAAGACATTATTTTTAAACATATTGCTGTGGAAAAAGGGGATGAAAAACTGTGCGTGAGTGCGTTGACCCCTTTGTCCAAGTCAGCTGTTTCAAGAAGATTTTTAAAAGACACTAAATTTTTCGTAAAAGTTAAGTTAGTATTAAGTTACTTTGAAACATGTTGAAAAATTCTTATTAATATCATTTTTAGTTTTGTTTTACAGCAATGTAATTTTCATTGAGCTCAGTTTCTTGTTTTATATGTTGGTTTCCTTGGTTTAAGTCATGTTACCGTGTAAGATCGCCGCGGTTGCGTGCGCTTCTCTTGGGCCGGCGTTTGCTCGGTTGCGGGAGAGAGAAAGCAGTGTACAATTAGACTCTGCGAAGGTAAGATCATTTTCCTGAGCGCTGTAAATGTATGTCGTTTGAAGACATTTTGTTTCCGCGTGTCATTTGATTTTTACAAATCTAACCTTAGTAGAGGCATCTTACACTCAATTCAGTTAATTTTCTTTGTATAATATTTGGAATTCCAAATAGTTTGTTATAGCTGATTTAATTTTACTTTTTGAGAGTTCATTTTTTTTTTATTTGATATTTATTTAATTTTTGATTCATTCTTTTTCCTTTTCGATTAGATTTGATTGTAGTTCACTGTTTTGAAGGTATTTTTACCTTGCTTTGTAATTGCTGACTACATTTGAGCAGTTTTAAGTATTTAAAGGTAAAGACGTTCACCTGAGAACGCCATTTTGCGATTTACACGTGGTGTATAAAAATTTTATTTTTCTAAATATTCTTAATTTTGTTATTTTCACGTTAAATATAGGGAGTTTTCTTTTAAGCCTGGATTTTAATTAATCTAAGGTTTTAAATTTCTTCCTATTTGTTTTTTTTATTTATTAAAGTTCTAATTAATTTTAAAATTCAAATTTTGTTGTTTTAATTTGTTTCCCCACATCGTGGTCAATTTACACCCACTTTCAGTTTCTTAAGGTTTACCTTCAGAAGGTGACCACTGGGATTTTGAATCCCATGCTCTTCAAGAAATTTTTACTCTATTTTAGAGTTGGCGCTCAACTTAATAATTAATTTCAGACTTTTGGTCACAAGCATTAATTTAATTTTTAATAATACACATTTTCATAATTATCACAGCAATATGTATGTTAAGGAATGGCCGGTAAAATCCGGCAGGGGAATTCTTGATCTATGCGGCCGGTCCGTGAATTTTATCAGTCGATAACTGTCATTCTAATGTAAAAATTGCATTAAAGTGTTATTACGTAATTCGTGATTTAGGAAAGTTAGAGATGACAGAATTACAAAAACGGAGTTTAATTATAAACAGATATATGGAATGACAAAAATACTCCAAACTGTGGTACTGGAAATGCTGCAAACTTCTCCTAAACCCCTCACCACAAACTGCACTAAACTGGACGTACGTTTCAATAGCAAAGCTATCATCATCAGCACAAACACTGAACTCACTGAACGTACGTCCAGTTTAGTGCAGTTTGTGGTGAGGGGTTCAGGAGAAGTTTGCAGATATATGGAAAATCCTAATAGCTCCCAAGTGCGTTTAGCAAAAAGATTACAAATTCCGCGTTCAACGGTACAAGATGTGATAAAGAATTACAAAAAAACGCTTGTCAGTAAAAAGGAAAGGTGCTGGTTCAGGTGGAAATAGGAAGACTGATACAAGTAGTGATAAGAAAGTACTAAAACAAATAAAAAAAATCCTAACATTTCTGAGAGGATCCTTGCTGTGAAAGCTGGTACGTGGAAAAGTACAGTTCATAGAATTAAAGTCAGAAACGGTTTGAGATGATTTAAGATACAAAAAAATGGAAAAACGAGAGCCAGAAAATTCTACGAAACATTTTTGTCCAAATTCGACTGTTGCATTATGAACGATGAAACTGTGTTGCGGATTTCAGTGAGATACCAGGACAAGGATTTTATGTTACCGATCGAAGAGGAAATGTAGATAATAAATTTAAACATAAGATGGTAACTAAATATCCAAAGAAATTTTTAATTTGCAGGCCATTTGCAGTTGCGGATTGAAAAGTGAAGAATTTATAACAACTGACTGAATGCTTGAAAAAACGACTAATACCATTTCTACTTTTTTCTGGCCTGACTTGGCTTCATGCCATTACAGCCGTGGTACGAAAGAATTTTATGAAGAAAAAGACATTCAAGCCGTGCCTAGGAAACGAATCCCCCCAATTGCCCGGAGTTGCGACCTGTGGACAGATATTGGGAACAAATCAAAAGAAAAATGAGAAATACGCAATTTAACGGGCCAGACATCTAACAATTTAGAAGAAAGTGGAGACAGGCATCTGGAAGTATGAGCGAAATGCATGTACAAAAGCTGATGTCGGTAATTAACAGAAAAGTGCGAATGTTTTATAGTTCTTGCATTATTTCTTTAAATTACTGGAGTTTGCTGTAGGTTATAAGTATATTCACAAGTTCAATAAATGTTTTTTAAGTTCACCGGGTTTTACTAAATATTTTGTAATGTTATAACATGCCAGGTTTTAAATGGATCATTGCTTATTACTCTACTGATAAAGTATGATTGAGTGTGTATGCATTATTTCTTTTTATTATTCATTATTTACCTGAACTTCGTAATTTAAAGATTGTGTTAATACGACAAACCGCACTGAAACTTACGAATGCAAATGTTCAGGGTCAGTAAACCTCTAACACCTTCGGAAAAACGGAAAAACACCATTCAAAAACGATAACTTGATTAAATATTGAAGGATTAACAATAACGTTTGCAACTCTTCCAACTACCACTGTGGGAACTTCATCAGCACCAGCAGACCATTTGCACTTAATATTCTTTAACAAAATCGAAGCTCAACTTCCGTCGAAGGACACAGAAAAACGAAAGACCCTAGACTAAAATTGTTTTTTAGTTTTTAAAGATCCACCTTGATTACTTCTTAGGTGTTTCAGGAAATTTTTCATAAATTTCCATATATCCAGAAATTGAAGTTTTCAAATAAAGACCTAATATATAAACAAATAAATAAAAAAAATACTTTCATAACCGTTCTCAAATCTTTTCTGTTACTGATGAGGTGATATTTATAAAAAGTTTTTTTAAGGGAAAACAAAATACATATAAACAAAAATATTTTAGTTTTACTAGAATACATGAAAACTGTTTTTTGATATTATTTTTTAGATTTGAGATTCTGTTCGTTATGTCAAAACTGACAAAATTGTTTGAGAAATCAAAGATATTTCTTTAACTGAGCCGCAAAAATAAAAAAATTGAAGAATGCGATTTATAAAAAATATTTTTAAAGAAAAATTGGGATTATGATTATATTCTAATACATTAAATGTTAACCTACTTTTCTGGATACCATAAAATTCTACCTCACTTTTCATTAAATCAAGACACTTCTTTCATATTTTTAGACAAGCCGAAGAAACTACTAAAAAAAAAAAAACAAATTATAAATAGCTCGTTTATAAAATTTATTTATATTAATATTGGAAGTTACACAAACAAAATATTCTTTAATTAAATATTTGTTTAAAATTGTATCAAATTCAACCTTTCTTTTTTCATGTGCTTTTTAAATTTATTTAGTTGGCATTTTACTTCTGGCATGATATTGCATTTCTTTTTTTACTTTTACAAAAACAAAAAGTAGTAAAGTCGTGGATATATATATTATAAAATTAATATAATGATATATTACTTAATATTTAATATAAAAGTGATTCATCATTCTAAAAACAACGGTTTTTTAGTTTCGAGTTACTTTTCGACGTCATTGTATATATTAAAAATCGTGTGTAACGTTTTATATGAGAAACAGTGTATTATACATTGGCAGAGACCTTAAGAAAGGGGCAGAGCGAGACATAGGAGGCCCTCAGTACTGCAGGCCGTCCAGCAAAACGTAGGCAGGCTGGGAGACAGGATACAGCCCCTCCGATATGTAATTGCTGGACTAAACAAACATCATTTTACAAACGGAAAGACAAAGAAAGAAACAAAAAAAAACTCATTCTAACAGAGACAGTGCGGGTTTTAGCAGAATTTCTTTCGTATTATATCCTCTCTCACCACACCAATCTATATATGTATATCGAAAACATTTCCCACAATCACACGAAAACACCTTTCGAAATTAAACTAAACTTATATAGGGTAAACTCACCGGGAGTGGCATCGGATATTGCTGTGGCATGTACATCGGTTGAGCTGGGAATATCACCGGGGGGTAAGTAGCTGTCTGCGGTGGGCCAGATTGTGCCGGATATACAGATGGAGCTTTTGTCGAAAAGAAAAAAAAAAAAATTTATATTTAAACGAACCGCACAAACTTGTAAAGTATTCACCTTGATACATCGGTGGTTGTTGAGTGTTCGGATCACCAGAGGCAGCCGTCGGGGGTGGATAATAAGCCACACCGCTCTGGAAGTAAGGGATCGTACCTGGCTGGAAATAGAATTGAGCTGGATTGCCTGCCGCGACAGCCGGAGGACTGGAACCGTCGAACGGTCTGCTGAACGGCTGGAAAAAAGTTTCGGTGCAATTAAAACACTCATCCTAGCATCGATGCAAAATTACAATCGAACAGGAATAGGACCAATCTTCTGTATAATCGATGCAAACACATTCGTGGCAATTATAAACGAGATCCACTGTCACTTTACCGGTTTCATAAACGCTAATCACGTGCATTTTCTTTTAAAATATCGCAGGTTAAACACTTATTTTCGAATGAACATGGGTAAAATAATAAATTAACTGAAAACATGAAAAGTAAACAACTCAGAACAATTTTAGAGGGTAATTTTATTAATAGAGACATCTATATTCTATTAAAACAGTTTTAAAAGAAAGCATTTTAATTGGCTGTTAAAAAAACATATATTTGAATAAATGCATTTCAAATTTCGAGCTCCATCTGTTGATTAACATTTGATTTAAACTTTAAAATAGGCACAATCTAAAATGTTCATGTCGTTGAAAGTAAAAACTGCGTTAAAAAGACAGAGATAAAAAAGCATATTCATATTTTCTGAATTATTTTTTATTAGGTATTTAAAAAATTATTATTTTGACAACTGTCAATATACGTAGAAAGATATTTTGTTTAAATCTGTTTCTTCATTATATAATTATTCAAATTAATTATCCTAAAATAACTAGTTTTATCTTCTTAAACTATTTCGCTTTGACAGTTGTGATTGTTAAAAGCATTACAAGTAAAATTGGGAATAAATGACTTTTATTTTGACAGTTATCGAAGTAAGAAAATGTTGCTTTTATTTGTTCTTGTTAATGACAGATATTATGATAATTAAACCAGAAATATGAATTATTCTAAAGATTTTTAATATAAAATATATTTGTCGATTCCAATTAAAATATTTCTAATTAATTTTTGACTCTGCTTGAATCAATTATTACTTTTATTTTGACAGTTGTAAACACATAAAACATTTTTAGTTTCGTAATCCATTTGTCCAATTAAATGGCAAAGATTTTGAATAAACTGTCAATTTCATTAAATAACTGTTTACTATGCAGCAAACTGTAGCAATTACAACATAACAATGTGATATATAAAGATCTTGCTACTGCATCAAGAGAAAATTAGAACCGTACTTGAAAAACTAATAGGACAATATCAGGCAGGATTCAGGAAAGGAAGAGGAACAACGGACCAGATATTTACAATGAAAGAAATTATAACAGCATGTTACGAATATAAGAAAACTGCAGTAATACTTTTCTTGGACTTCAAGAGTGCCTATGATTCAGTTTCTAGAGTTAACCTGATTAAAGCACTTTACGAACTCTAAATTCCGGGAAAATTGGTAAGACTCGTGAAGATGACACTAGCAACAACTACAAGCAGTATACACGACAGGGTAGTAAGCTCGGGAGAATTTCGAGTTGGAGCAGGTGCCAAAGAAGGCGACCCTCTATCGACATTATTGTTTAATCGGGCATTGGAAAAAGTCATGAGAAATAGCAAACTGAATAGAGAGGGACATATTTGTTATAAGAGTCACCAGGTTACTTGTTATGCAGATGATATGACCATAATTGTAAGAAAAGTAAGGAAAGAAAAGGATTTGAAGGACATAATCAGGAAGTTAGTGGACGCAGCGGCAAAAATGGGATTGGTTATTGATGCAAACAAAAGTAAATTGTCTATTTTAAAGCTCACATAATTGTACAGCTGTGAAACCTGGGTGTTAAACAAGAAACAAAAATAGGATGTGATGAAATGGGAGAGGAAAATTTTAAGGAGGAAGACAGAAGAGGGATATGTAAGAAGAACTAACGAAGAACTGTATAATATAAATCAAGAACCAACAATTGATGCGACTATTATATCAAGGACACTCCAGTGGCTAGGACTTATAGAAAGAATGGCAGAAGATAGAACAGTCAAACAAATTGCGAGTAGGAAACCGGAGGGCAGAAGGAAGAGAGGCAGACCAAGAAAACGATGGAGGGAAATGGTTCTAGAAGGTTCTAAAAGAAGGGGAAGTGAATAGATGGCAAGAAAATGCTAGGGATATAAAGATATGGAAGAAAATCACAAAGCACTGGGCCTAAAAGGGTTTCTAAAAGCTATATATGTATATATAACATTTTTAAATCATTTTTGTTTGAAAGCTGTCAATATAAAAAACGTGCGTCTTTCTTTTTAATCTGTTTGTTTATCGTAATGAAAAAAAAAAAAATTATGAATGATTCAATTAAATTATCGTAAAATAACTATTTTGTCATCTTCTTAAATTATTTCTTTTTATTAGCTGTAAATATTAAAAATGAAATTGAGAATAAAATTTTCGAGTTGAATTAACTTTGACAAATACATTACTTTCATTTTCACGGCTGTCATAGTGTGCTTTTTTCATAAAGATATGGGTTGCCTATCTTAAAAGTAAATCTAACAATAATGCAAAAATATCAGGAATGAAGAAGAACTGAAGCTCCAAGATATTCCAAACAACTTTTGCTTATACTATTTTTAATTTACTTTTCAATAATTGGTAGTTTACTATTGACGCAATTTCACGTTTTCTTATTTTTTTAATCACCCTGTAAGTTTATTCAACACTTCGATTACCGGAAAAGTCTTTCCAAAGTAAGCAATTACTTTTATTTTGATAGCTATCAAAGTAAGGTGTTCCCTTTAATTTATTTGTTCTTGTTAAATGACAGAAATTATGAATAAGTGAACCAGAAATTGAATATGAATTATTGTAAAAGGATCTTTTTTGATTCTAATACAAATATTTCTAAATATTTCTTATTATTTTTTAACTATTATTATCTAGTTGAAAACATTACTCTTGTTTTGACAGTTATAAATATAAAAAAATCTTAGTTTCTTAATCTATTTGTCCAATCAAAAGACAGAAATTAAGAATAAACTAAACTTATAACTCCAATCAACTACTGTGAAATAACGCTTTATTAATATTTTTAAATTATTTTTGTTTGACAGCGGTCAATATAAAAATTTGTTTTTCCTTGTCAATGTTTTTGTTCATGTGTGAATGAAAAATATTGTGAATTAATCAGATAATTTATCGTAAAATAACTATTTTGTCATCTTAAATTATTTCTTTTTGACAGTTTTCAATGTTAAAAATATTAAAACTGAAATTGAGAATAAAATTTTTGAATTAAATTACCCATGAGGAATTCGTTAGTTTCAATCCACTGCTTTCTAAGTTCAAGTAAAATTGTGCTCGTTTAATCCGTTTAAAGGTAATAATTGATAAAAATGCTAAATAGACAAAAATTATGATTTAATTGAAGGAATTATCATAAAATAAACATTTTATTGTATCCTTAAATCATTTTTTTACAGTTTTTAATATAAAAAATTATTATTATTTGAATATATGTGTACATTTCTAATGAAAAGGATTATACACGAAAATTTTAATAATTTTTAAGTTATAGGTACTAATATTCATAAATTCATTAATTTTATTTTAACAAGGTAGTCCTTTTAATTCGTTTGTGACAAAAATTATGCATAAGTAAGCCAGAAATATGAATTATTGTAGAGACAGATGTTTAATTAATTTTTTATTCTTATTACCTATATAAATCAATTGTTACTCTTATTTTGACAGTTGTAAATGTAAAAAAATGTTTCCTAATCTATTTGTCCAATTAAATGACAGATATTATTAATAAACTGGATCTAAGTCAAAACCTTTATGAAATAACCATTTATTTGTATTTTTAAATCATTTTCGTTTGACAGCTGTCAATATCATATATATATTCAAACAAATTTAACATTTAAACTTTATTCTTACCTGCTTTTTGATTGCCGGCGCAATATTGAGCTTCCTCTCCTTCAAGACGATCTCCTCAGCCTCTCTCTGAAGACGCTTCGCATCGTCTTCACTCTCAAACGTAATGAAACCGTAACCCTTAGAGACTCCAGCCCTGTCCTGGATGATCTTGGCCGCTTTGACCTTGCCGTAATTGTTGAAGAGTTGCATCAATTCGTCTTCAGTCGTATTACCAGAGATACCGCCCACGAATATTCGATTGGGTACCAAAGTTCCTGCAAAACATCCCCAAAAACTAACCAAACTGCTTCTCCGGGCAAAAAATTGAGATCAGTACCGTTTCATTCGGAACGAACTGTATATGCAAATAATGCAAAAAGCGCGCCGATAAATTGACAAGGTGTTTTTAAAGCGACAATGATTCATAACTGTGCAAGTGTTATCTCAGTTTTATTAACATTTTATCGCGAGAATTACAAGTTGAATGCGATTTGCATAGTCCCTGTTTGAACGATGATGAATTATGATTCAGTTGTATACATGTGTAATATAACTATTATTCCAATATTACATAAAGTAGTATTATGCAAATATGAAACTTAATTATGTGCTTTAAGCTGCTGGCATCTATAATGAAAATAAAATTGTAATAATAGATTTGATATTAACGCCTTGAAAAAGGTTACCGGCTATTTTTAAAACTGTGAATACATATGTATGTTTTATGTGTATGTATATGGATATTTAACAAAAGAAAATGTGTTAACGAAATAGTTATACACAACAGTAACAACCTTGAGTTTTCGATACTGTTTATTATATAATAATGTTAAATAATAATTGAGATTAAAGTACATAATATATGTTCTTTGTTAGGGAAATGCTATTTTTATAATGTAGTGACTGTCAAAACGCTTTTGTTAACAGTTAATGTTGTTCAGAAATTCTTTTAAATAGATTAGTTTGATTGGCGTTTATTAAAACGCTTAAAATTAAGATTCTATTGCAAAACTTTATTATAATTGCAATTTTTGAAATTAATATAACAATTAGTATGAATAAATGATAGGAAATATAATTTTTACATGGAATTTCTATAGGATTTAATAAACTTTAGCAAGATTGCAGTAATTCACAGGTTTCTAACGTTAAATTTCTACTTTGAAACCCCTTTCCTTTAAATAATATTTTATTATCAGCATTAAGATTGTCTTAAAAACAACAAACGAAAAGATGTTGGGAAATTAAGGGACTCAACCATCACTGAATTTATATGCGAAATAAAGAAATTATATATAAATAAATTCATATAATTAATAACGAATTGTTTTGAGAGAACTTGAGTTGCTTTGATTTACAAACAAAATTTCCTCCATACTTTTGCACTTTAGAATCAAGAACGATGAAATTATATGTGAAGTCACACTAAAATCAAAGAAATTGTTGCAACTTATAGTTCTAATGATTGTCAAAACTTTTTCTTTGTAACAGTTAAAACCGTTTTTTGTTTTAAAATAGGTTAGAATTTGAAAATAATGATCGATACTTATTTGACACTTACTAAAACGCTTATGAGAATCCCAAATTAAGATTCTATTGCAAAACTTTATTATAATTTTGATTTTAAGAATTTATGCAACGATTATTATACAAAATATAATTCTGACATAAATTGTACAGAATTTAATAAAATTGCAGTAATCTACAGGTTTCTGAGATTAAATTTCTCTTAACTCCACATTTTTCAACATTAAGATATTAAAAACAACAAATAAAAAATATTAGGGAATGAATTACTGGACCCAAAAATCATGTGAAATAAAGAAATTTTGTTAATTTAATTAATTTATAGTTAATAATGAATTATTTCGATAGAATTTTAGTTGCTTTGGTTTATAAAGAAAGTTTTCTGCATGTTTCTCCATTTTAAAATTAAGAACAATGAAATTATATTGAGAATTTTTTATATTTAGAAACCACTTATAGAATCAGGAAAATTGTTGCAACTTACAGTTGTAATGAGTGTGAAAACTGATTTGCAGCAGTTGTAAAACCATTTTATTTGTTTATAAACAGGTTAAATGTTGAAAAAAGTATTTATTTGACACTTAGTAAAAAAGTTTATGAAAATTGCAAAATTAAGATTAATTTCTGAAATTTTATAATAATTTGAATTTTCTCAAGGAAATATTAATAATTTCATTAACAATAATTATTTGTATTTGTAATAAAATACAATTTTTATATGGAATTTAAATAGAATTTAATAAAATTTAGCAAAATCGTAATAATTGAAAATTAAATTTATAGTTTCAAACTCTTTAATTAGTTTCATTCAAATACATTCGCCTTCAAAAGCAAGAAAAAAGGAAAGTAAGCAAGATTTGTTACGATGAAAATTACAGTTTATAGGTATGCAAAATAAAGAAATTTTTTTGATAGTACTTTAATTTTTGACAGTTTTTATAAGCAAAATTAGCAAAAGTATAATAAAATTATATATTATTATGGAATTAAAATTTGAAAATGCTTAGAAAATCACGTAAATTATTATTTTGAAGACATAATGACGGAAATATAGGTATAGTACCTGTCAAAGCTTAACATTTATTTTTGACATTTACTAAAAGAGTACCAGAATTGAAAATTTAAAATTCTATTACAAATCCTCTCCCTAATTTTCATTTCTCAAAGCAAATAGAATGTTTTTATTAATAATTTCTAATATAAATATAATTACAACCGAATCGCAAAAAATAAATGGTACGAATCAGCACTCACCATATTTCGGGGCATTATTATTTGGTGGCGGAGAAGTCTGAGTCGCACTCTGTCCGTTCGAAACACTCGCTACACTGGTAACCGGGGTGCTGGCCGGGGTGTTCACAGCCGAGCTACAGCTGCTGTTGTTCTTCTTTCCGTTGTTCTGGTTCATCTTGATAATTTTTTCCTAATACGTCGACACTGAGATCCGTACCACACGAGACGGGGCGAAAAACACTTCAAAAACTACCTACAGGATAAGGAACGGGAACAAACTGATGGTATTCTATTTTGTCGAAACTTTCATTGTACTGTGTTGCATCGTAAATACCTATTGAATATTTCGTTTCTCGTAAAGTGCGTTGTTTTAAATTTGTTTTATATCATGCGGTTTGTCGATTTTTTTCTTTTTAATTCTGCACCCTATTAGTTGTAGTAAAACTGTCGGAGGTTATGTGAAGTGGCTATAAAAAAATGTGTCAATTAATGTAAGCCAGCGTGAACTATCCGATTAAAACAAGCGATTTTCATACATTTCTTTGCATATTTTTTTATCTTTTCCCTTATCTCCACGTACATAAATTCGATAGAGTTTCAGAGAAATGCGGATATAAATACGAAAGTACATGTAAACACTGTGACCACCAACACGGGATGCGAAAAAAAAATCTAGTGGGAAACGCAGCAGCAGGTATGTCCCTAAGAAACGTGACCTACTTTTGATGAACCTCCTGCCCTATTTGCGGATAACTTTCACACACACACAATGAAATCTAATGGACGCGGATCAAGATTAATCTATGACATTCAAACATCTAAAGGAAGCGACATATACAAAAATTTCACTTCTACCCCGTTATGTGAGATTAGGGATTATCTGAATCATTTAGTACAAACCTGTGAGATTCGATCTTTCCGATTGCTATTAGCGATTTTTCATTTCCACACAAGAACAATAGATGCTGGTGTTTGCGATAAGAGAATCGATAGTTCGGGATAAAAATCTCACTGAAAACCGGGCACATAACGCATAACAAACCCCGAGGATATACAACAAAAAATATATATACGTATTTTGCAGCAGGAACAATCGCTCACGACTCGCGAATAATAACAAACAACAATAAAAAAAAAGCTATTGCCGCACGAACTGGACGTTCTTAACACACGCGAAAAAACGCACACCACGAATAAACTATCAATACAAAAAAAAATACTGCAGCACCAGTAGATTAGCACGGCAGTAATGCACACATACAAGGGAAACGGAGGAACAACGCAAACTTCGACGGTCAAAATGCAAAGAATGTATGAAAATCGCGACCTGTCAACCGTAATTTACCACGAAAACTTACGTCGTGCGTCAACCTTGTCGTATTTTTCGGATTCATTAGTGAATTTTAACAAAGTAATACACAAAATATTTAAAAACTAAAGTCGTTCGCACTACAAACGGAACCGTGGATAAAATGGCGTCGTCCGATCGTCCAATCGGTGCTCGCGCCCGCCACCCGATCGCTACCAATGCGCGTTCGGTCAAAATCGGGCGCGCGAAATTTAAACCGAATTTAAAAACGAAAATTATACATTATTAAAAAAAAAATGGAAAAACCGGTTCAGTAGTAAATTCATTAAAAAGAATAAATGAATAAATATGTATTAATCTTGTTTTTTATCACTTTGCCTACATAATTTCCACAAAATAAATAAAAATAATTCAAATTACCTTAAATTTTACTCATAAATTCAATATTCTAAGGCATTATTGTTATTCCATCCGAGCACAGGAAGTAATAAATGCAATTTGATTATCTTACGTGACTGTTATATTATACCATGTGCTATAGAAATGTTTACATGTACGAACACAATGGAACCTGATATTCATAATATGCCTGTATTCGCGTAACCCTTATCAAAAGAATAATTAAAGCACCAGCTGCGAAATACTAAAGAGAAGTATATCCCTGCAATTTATTTTTCTTTGAAGGGACCGACACAAACTAAGCCGCTTATTGACTATGTACTATTCTTAATTTATTGCTCTTTTCTTTATCCCCGAGTTACCTATTCTATCGTTATCCTGCAGATTACAGCAATTTCTAATAATTACAGGTTTAAATAGCCCGCCTCTTTTAGAAAATGCATCTATATAACGCCAAATACAGCGGTGCGGTAATGACTGGAACTAACACGCTTTGAATATAACCGCAATTTCTATTTTGCTAAAAAAATATTTTATTACCGAAATCTTGCATTACGATAAACGAAATCGTCAAAAACAAATCCCTAATAATTAAATAAATGCTTTTACACGTATGAAATTAAAATACGGATTAGAATTCGGAGACAATGCAGGGAGCGTTGCAACACTAGTCAAAATGAAAGTTAAATTTCTGGAAATTTAGTTTATTGCCGGTTCGGGAGCGTAAATCCCGCAGAATATCTACCTGGTAGTCGGAAAGGGATTACAGCCGCGGCACAATCGGCTTTATTCCTACCGTAAAACCGCTTTATAGACAGAGCGGCCGGTTGTAAAAGTCAAAATCTGCCGTTCGGCATTTTCACTGGAATATCAGTACTCACCTAAATATACGTATAAATTCTATTGGGGAACACGTTCAAGTACACTGATGTTTCCTTAATTTTTATCACTAATTAAAACACTTTGGAAGTATTTTAAATTATTATAAAAACACGAAATACAACTCCAACACAACTTTAACTTTTTGAATAAACAACAACAATGTTAGTAACAAAAACAAAAGAGAGCCGGCTGTCCAGGTCCAGGCTAACGTATTTTTTTTTTTGTGCGCGCAAGGCAGTGACGTCGAGTTTATGCGGGATTCGCAGATTTGAAAGAAAAAGAATCCTTTTTTATATTAATTTGTAAGATATTTCAGTGTCATTTTTTGCTTCATGTTTTTGGTTGTCATGTATTAGAAATGTATTTTAGCTTATTGTATAATATTCATGAAGCGTTTGATGTAATTAATAGATATTTTCTTCTATATAACGTTATTAAGAAAACTATGTAATATATAGTAGGGATAAATAATGCATTTTGAATATTTAAAAATCGAATATATTGTGTATTATGGATTGTGTATAAGTGTAAGCACTATTCAATAAGATTGAAATTTACATTTTACTTCAAATTTCGTAATTCTACATTTTACTTCATTGTCAGCTGATTTTGGTTTTAATTAGTTGCAGAAAAAGACTATTTTTTATTTTTTTATTTGCAAGAAAGTGAAAAAAGTGTTTTTTTTTTAATTTAGAAAATATTATTTGAGTAATGTCGATTTTGATTTTAATTCGGCCGTAATGTGATTTTAATTTCAAGTATTTATAATTTTTTTACATCCAATCCAGTGGCGTCGGGTTTTATTTTGAATATTTGACTCATTTTGAGTATTATTTTTTGATTTTGTTTTAAACTGTAATTTATATTGCTTATTATGTTTTAAAAATATTTTCTTTGTAAAATATTGTATACACATCAAGTACTTACTTCATTTTAATAAAGTGTAGTCAATTTTGCTTTCATTCAATGAAAATAGAACAAATTTTGATTAAATAGACTAAATATGTATTTTGTGTTCTCAATCCAGTGATGTTGGATTCATTATTGTATTGAATAAAAAAATTATTTGAATTTAGAAGATATTTGTATTTAGAAATATATATTTTTTTAATTATTTTTTAAAACTAATGGTCAGAGCTCGGTAGACCGTACGGGAACGCGTCCTCGCTAGCATAGCAGCCCGTTCATTCTTATATGCAGGCATTGCGAGTACATAATTCAGTATCGCACTGATAGTGGAAGGTATACGTTGGTCTGATATCCGAGATATATTTCTACGCATTTGCAGCTTTGTTGTTCGTATTTTACTAAACATTTTAAACATTTTTCATGTATGCAGGTACATGTACAAATCCGTCTTTAGTTTTTTTCCCATGGGTTTGGTTTTTATTTATCATTTTTAGGTAAGACTCCCAAAAATTGCCCGCCGATTAGGCGTTATGTATGCGTATTAACGGATAGAGCATCTCTCCCTGATCGCGTAGTGGCATTAATTTAGTAGTTTAGAAAAAAACAAGGTTTTTCATTCATATTCGCCAGCTGCGTATGAGTCGCCCGTACGGGCCACTGAGCCTTGCTAATAATAATAATAATATTTTCTTTATTTGCTATGAGACAATTGCACTTGCGTCTTAAATTTGTAAATATGCCAATATGTATATTACATATGCATTTGTCAAAAGAAGAAGTATGTGTATAAATAAAAACGGGATTTATATGAGTCAATAATAAAAGAGTAAAAGACAGAATAACAATAACAAGTACAGACAAACAACAGATTAAAAGAATAAATAAATAAATAGTTAAAATAAATAAATGTTTAAGATAGATACTCCTCAACCGTATAGCACTCTTTTCTGACTAGATATTCCTTAGTTTTGATTTTGAACTTAGGGGTGACAATTCTTTCAGTTCTTGTGGTAGCTTGTTATAGAGCTTGGGCTCCCAGTAGTCTATATTGTTTTGAGTCGTAGTTACCCTATGATGTATTTGTAAGTGGTCTGGTTTTCTTGTAGCGTAGGCGTGGTTGTTTCAGTTTAGTCTGAATAGTGTTTTATTGTTGTGTACATAGACAACGACGCTAAGTATATAAAGTGAGACCAAGGTGATTATCTCTGCTTTAAACTGTGTTCTACAGGATTCGTTGTTTTTCAGTCCACATAGTACACGAAGGGCTTTTTTTGCAATATGAAGATCCCCTCTATAATTAAGATGTGAGTGGAAATTCGAGAAATATGCAATCCTAGCTACTTCGAGTGTTGCAGCCTGGACCGGTCTTCTAATTGCATATACAGCTGATGATAGTTTTTTGGTAAGTAGGGCAGTATGATCAGATCATTTTAGAGTTGTATCCATCACAAGGCCTAGAAATTTGAGCTGTGAGGTCTCAACTTTGTCTTTCAAAGTGAATATCTGATTTTGTGGCATTCATCTTCAATTTATTAGCAGCAAACCTGCTAATTCTGCTTCCATTACTACCCTTTGCGATTTTGCCTCTACTTGTGCTATATTATGACCCGGGTTGAACTGTCATCAGTGTACAGACACATATCTGCGTCGGAAACGTTTGAGAGAAGGTCGTTCGTGTATAAAATAAATAATAGTGGACCTAGCATGGAACCTTGAGGCACTCCGTATCTAATTTCAGCTTCTGAAGATGTCATTATTCCAAGCAGTCAACTGGGTTCTATCTAATGGTTATCATGCCTTAAAAAACCTATTTTTTGACAATTTGAGAGGGTTTAGTAAATATAGTTTAATTAAAATTCGAATGAAACTTTGGTACCTACCTAGAAATAAAACACATTTTGATTTTTATGTAAAAAATATTTACTCGTAAAAAGGGAATGTTGTATAAAATTTACACAGCGATTACGCAAAACTGGAATAGAGTATTCTCTTCGCGAACATTAACCTATTTTATTACATTATATGATTAAATAACCGTAAAAACTATTTAAGTAGGGTATAAAACTACGATTCTAAATAAGACAAAAAAAAAACACTTTAAAAAAGCTTTAAAATCACAGAGATCAACAATTATTTATAAATTGAGCCGTTTCAGCATCTTCCTGCTTTTCTTCGTGCCGGCCACGTGGGCTTTGACCTTGGGCGGACTGGAGGGCTCTATTATCTCCTCCCGCTTCTTCAAACTGATCACCGGACACACGGAATTCCTCCTCTCCCAACTTCTGCTCGGTTGATTGTCGACATTCATATTGCACGGCTTCAATACGTGAGAAATCGGCTGATTCTCTTTCGTGAACGAAGTGGAGTGTCTGTGAGAACTGCGGAATGATTCGTTCTCCGTGAGGTAACCGGAAGAATTGAACGTCTGCGAGAAGGGATTCGTCGAATCGTCGAGGAGAAATGTGGGAATCCCCTCCGCGTTTTGGTAGCGCTTCGGGCTGCTCAGCAACGACTGCCTGGACGTGGGTTTGTCTATCAGTAAGCTCGCCTGTTGACATTTGTCGTGGAAGTTCTCCGGACCCCTCTTCGAGATGCTGTTGCATTTCAAGCAGCGTATGGCTCCGCAGCGCCAATTCTTACACTGGCTGATGTTCTTGTCGACTACCGCCAGGGGTTTGTCGCAACAGAAGCATTTCTCCAGGTGTTGAGCGTCGGTGAGCGTTTCTGTTATCTAGAATTGAAATGGAAGAATGTAGAAGACGATATTCTAGCCTTAATCTATAAAACAGATCAAGAATGAAAAGGAAGCAATTAATGGAAATGGATAAAAACGTTGGAAGACTTTACTATTAAGAATGTGCAATATTAAAGTTTGGAAAGAGGAATAAATATTAAAGTACAACCAAAAGCTGCTCTTTAAAGCGTTGAAAAATCTGGGAGAGATGGATTTAGAAAATATAGAGCGTAAAAGCAATACTTCCAGACATTACTATAATATAGAATCTAAAATAGAACGATAAACACTTGAAGATGAACATAAAAAGCGAGGAAAGCAAAATAATCAAAATGAAGGTGATAGAATTACCAAAGAAGAGGTAATGGAGGCTCTATAAAACACCTCAATAATGGAAATGGAGCAATTGATGATAAAACTGCAAGGTGGAATAAATAAAAACTTTGTAGGAATGTCCCTACTATTAAAAATATGCAATATTAAAGTTTAGAAAGAGAAACAAATACTACATTACAACCAAAAGCTACTCTTTAAAGTGTAGTGAAATTACTATACTAGGTGGGGTGAAATGTAACCTCCTTGACCGCCAGAATGCGCTGCTACTGCAAAAAAGGTTATGATGCCTTGAAGTCCGTTCATATTTAGGCAGACATGCCAAATTTCAGTGCGATACTGTATTTAGTTTTGTTTTGACAGCTGATTGTTGTTGACGTGTTTGGCATCATGTTGAGTATGGACAAAAACGATTTTCGTTCCCTCATAAAACATTATTTTTAGAGAGGCAAAACGGCGAAGGAAACAAAAGAAAAGTTGGATAAATATTATGGGGCTAATGCTCCGTCAGATTACACCGTCAAATACTGGTTTCGAGAGTTTCGTGGTGGCCGCAACTCAACTACCGATCAAGTCCGCAGCGGCAGGCCCTCCGATGCGGTTACAGAGGACAACGTCAAAAAAAATACATGAAATGGTGTTGGCTGACCGGAAAGTGAAGGTGCGCGAGCTAGCAGATACCACAAAGATTAGTACTGAGCGCACACGCCATATTTTGGGCAATATTCTGCATATGAAAAAGTTATCCTGCCGTTGGGTGCCGCGCATGCTCACTCCTGACCAAAAACACGAACGCGAGAGCACTTCGAAAGAGTGTTTGGACTTGCTGATGCGGAATCGGGCGGACTTTTGGCGTCGATTGGTAACTGTTGATGAAACCTAGATCCACTATTACACACCAGAGAACAGAATGAGTGCCTGGCAATGGCAGAAATGGTGCAGAATAGAAACAACAATAGATAAACAACATCAAAGATGATTTATGGAAAAAAAATGTGTAAAGTTTTTTTTTAGGAGATGATAACGTTGAAGGAAAAAAAATAAAAAAAGTATTAATTTTAATGCCCGAAGGTTATTTTAAAAGCTAGAATGAGGAAACAAATCTCTTATTAGACTCACCTCATAAATTGATGTTGACTGCATTGGAGTCGACTGCTTCATCGAATCATAATAACCACCGATCGGTCCCATCCCAAGCACCGGGGAATCAAAGTTATTCTCCTTATTCATGATCTGATTGTTCTCGAAGATCTGCAGCTTGCTCTTCAATTTACTATTCTTCATGATCTCCCGTTTCCAACCTCTCGACACTTTGGAACAAGAATACAAGTCCCTGTCCGACAAAAATAGGAATATCATCTCTATCACGTGATCCGTACTGAAGTCCCTGCAGAACAACGCCACCGGATCCTTCCTCCGCGGCGTGAAGAGCCTCTTCTTCGCCGGCGAACACCGTTTATTCTCACTGAGCCTCGTCAACTTCGGTAAACTCGGATAGATGATCTCATTACGTTCGGGCGATCCCAATCTGTGCAACGGGCTAAGCCTGGGTGATGATACGGTGTTATAGTAACTGTGATTGGGCTTTGAGCGTTTCTCGGGAGTCGAGGGTTCCTTAACGTTCCTCATGAAAGACGAGGTATCCGTTGTGTTATCCTCGGCGGTCGTGTAACTTTCCAATTTGCAATTCTCCACCGCCGTAGTGATGGAATCGTTCAAGGTGCTCGAAAGGATCTCCGGATTCTTCATCCATGGTGATGATTCGACGGAATCTATGTTTAGTGTATGCTTAACTCCTAGAGATTTGAATATATGTCGTTCTAGTTTGCGTTTACGTGATGACGCTAAAGATGTAGTGGGGGTATACGAGGCGGATATTGAGCTGGACTCGTTCTTGGAGGATTCACCCAATCCCGAGTCTTCTGGAGTTGGGGTACTCCCACAATATGGGATATACTCCATCTGGAATAGACATAAAATTAGCTAAAAATAATGTAGATTGTCCAGATTGAGTGATTTCTTATCAGAGTACAGTAGTACCCCGTTATCCGCTGACTCCGCATCCGCGATTTACCTATGATGAGCAGAAAACGCGTTATATCAATAAATACAGAAACAAATAAAGACATTCGAGCCTTATTAAAACTTATAGGAGCATTTGTCAGACAATTCTAAGACAAAAAAAATGCTATTAGAATGTAGGTTCTAACAAAAGAAATGTTAAAAAGTCAAGATGTTTCGTTTTGTTCCAGATGTTTCGTTTTGTTCCAAATTTAAGAGTTATAATCTTGATCCACAACTATTCATAGATTGAAATTCTTTAGCTTTAGATTATATTATCAGCGAAACCAACCCCTGTTCAACAAAAGAACATATATCTAAAACGTTTTGACTATCCCTTATAAATGCTTTACTTGCAAATATCTTCCATAAATTCTTTATTATTCATATTAAAGCAAATTTTACATAACAGCATAGACCAGAAAGGAACTATATATGATTTTTATTAGTTTCAAGGAACCATATGATACAGTGAGGAAAGAAAAACTGTACATCTAGTAAGTAAGGCCACGAAAGAACTTTTAGTACTAGAAAAAAATCGTAAGGTTGACAGAAAATAACATTAACTGAAACGAATTAAAAATCTCTTTAATAACTGCCGTTTTAGAAAGGGATATGAGAGAAAATGAAAACTGACTATACAACTAATGTAATAAGATCACAGAAAACAATTGTGGGATGCAGCAAAACCGAGTGACACACAATTAGTGAATGGAAGACAAGGAAATTGTAAAACATCCATCACAAAACAAGAAAAATTAGAGGAAAATATCCAACAAAAATCAATTCTTTTCGGCCTGATAGCTGACATACAAATAGATTAACTTTCATCTATTCGATTTTATCATCCAGGTAATGAATCATCCTATATAATCCAGAAATATTAATCGGTACTCAATATGAAATGATGCATACAATTTTTTAAATATTTGAAATGTAAATAAAAAATTCTAAAATGTTAATTTTTTTTTGCTCTTTAAAAAAACAAAGATTTATCTTTGAGTTGACTTATTTAGCACATCCAATTTTTCAAAATCACCCATTAGCGACACAAAATTTAGATAATATATATTGCATAGGTATATCGTAAAATAAATTTGAATCTTTCTTAGTATTTTTGCTGAAAACCAATTTGTGGTTTATACATCAAGTTTGTGTAACCTTCATTATCATGATAAAATTCAATATAATAGAGTTGCCCCAAAGTAGTGACAAATTTTGCATATCTTTACCAGAAAATTGTAAAAAATTATAAGTGACCGCTTATATTCTTTAGTTTATTTTAATAAAGATGTATTTATCAAAGTACTGTGTGTAATAACTGCCACTTTTCAAAGAATATAAGATATCTTTATTGTAAAATTAACTCTGCAATTATTTATGTACTTTTTACTGCACTATCGATGTCTATAAGCATTTATAAATTACATATACTATTGCCTTCGCATTATTTTACCTTCTTTCGTTGAAGTAAATTAAATACACAAACATAACATTGAGCAGGTACCTACAAGAACCCCTTTTTCTATACAAATTAGTTAATCTCTTCTTATACTTAAGTAGATATTTATACAGATAGAACATAATAATGAAGGAATCACTATACGAATTAATTTTAACCCCTTTTCGTAATTTCTTGGTACTTATTTAAAAATAATCATATTGGTATCTTACGTTCACCCCCTCTTGTAAATTCAAGCCCCCTTATAAGAAGACGCGCCCCATAGCTTATAAAACATCGTAATGATTCCTCATCCTGCTATGTTCAATAAAAGGTTTCAATACTTACAATTACTGTAAAAATCCAAAGAACCGGATCCGATTAATAAAGCAGCGTAAAAAAGAAAGTTAAAAACAACGTTAAAAATAGGACGCTACTCTTTGACATTTGTTACATTTTCGGATCAAAAAACTCGTTTACGATACAATCGCTCATCGCACCTGTATTTCAAGGGACATCACCGAAATACACTTCGGAAACATGCACTAACACACCGTATTAACGTTTTCATCGATTGAAACAACATAAACCGGTATAAAGGCTAAAATCTAGCAGAATAAAACACAAACATATCAAATAAAGCCTGAGGAGATACTGAACTGAAATTAGCGGCGAGAGAAATAAACGCGGTAAAATACCCAGTGATAAAATCACAGTTTAGGGGGAAAAGTAAAGTCACTAGAGTCGATTATAGTTCGTAAACAAACATATAAAATGGAAAAGTTAAATTTTGATATACGTAAAGTATTTAATCATTTAATATAATGTTTTAGGTCAAAATACTTGCTGCCAGTACTAGGAGAAAGCGCTTTAAAGAAAGCAGAAACTGATTATAAGAGCAATAACCGCTGTATGCTGGTGATTTTCAACATATTCCCTATTTATAAATTCCGTAAATGCAGTTTCAGATGACATTTTACAAGAATTACATTCAATCTACGGCATAAGCTTAGAAAAGGCGTTAGAAATCATGGACAAGTCGAAAATTATCTGTTACTACACTAAAGACAACGGCAGAGCTCTGTATGTCATCAGCACAGGGAGGAAGCGATGGAAGTTGTATGAGTCGATTAATTTCTGCTTCTGCGATACATTTAAGAGGGATGTCTTAGGATCGCCGAATGTGATGATGTGCGAACACGTTTTAGCGTTGAAATTAGCCGAGATAACAGGAGGAGTCAATAGGGAAGCGATGAACGATTTGCATTTCGTTGAGTTGCTCAAAATAATGTCCGAATCTGAGGGCGTTCTAAAATAAGGTTAGATAAATAATTAAATAACATTTGAGGTTATATTATTTGACAGTTAACCCGTGATGGAGGCTGTGATTTTTGTAACTGATTAGATTCTAGCGCCATCTGTTCTGATTTA
This sequence comes from Cetonia aurata, assembly GCA_949128085.1. Lineage (NCBI taxonomy): Eukaryota > Metazoa > Arthropoda > Insecta > Coleoptera > Scarabaeidae > Cetonia > Cetonia aurata. Next base: position 32,398,781 of record OX421889.1, on the reverse strand, counting down.
TTGCAAGCGATGAACCGTTTAAAACGGGATTATTTTTGTACCGTTATAAAAACAGTTTCCATATAAATTAGTTTTTAATCTGTGTTATTGTAATTAAACCTAAATTACGTGATGATAAATAAAAATAAAACACCATTGTTTCTTTCTTTATTGATCGAATGAATAAATAATCAACAATTTATATTTGTTTATATTTTATTTTTAAAATAGTCTTCTTTTCTTAGCTTTTTTATTATTTATTAAAAGAGATTTTTTTTCTCTTCATTTTTAAATTTGTATTTTTATATATAATAAATTGGTTTTAATTCACTATTATGAACACCTATCGTATTTATACATTTTCCCTATTATAGAACACAATACTGATTTGTTTCTTTTTATTATTGTTAATCGATTAATATAAATATAATAGTAGTTTAAGTACGTTGACAACATATAAATTATTATTTATTGATTATACATTTTGAACGAGGTATGTACAGGTTGGTTATTTTTTCATATGATTCATTATACCTCTGAAAGTATAAGAGATACATCAGTCAGTTAAATTAAAAAAAGAAACAGGTATTGCGAATGGTTCTGAAGATATACTGAAGAAAAAAGCGTTTTCTTTTTGATATCATTGTTAAAACAGCGTTTTTTAGTTATTATGACATTTTTAAACGTCAATTGGCAATAGCGATGGAATGAATTGTGAAATTTTGATAACTGGTTATTGGGTAGCGGCTACCTAGAAATAACATATTCCAATAAAAGGTAAATTCAACCACTAATGATCTATAATTAGAAATATTGTTCTTCCTTTTGGATATCCTTGTTAAAACACATTTTTAAATTATCATTTTAAATTATCATTTTAAATGCGTATTGGTAGTGGAACAGTGATTCAAATAACATGTTATTTAAAACGCGGTAACAGTTACTTTTTAATAACAGGTTGTTTTTAAAGTTCAAACGGGTTTTCTTAATTTAACTGACTGGAATAGCTGTACTGTTCGTATGAAAAAAATCCACATGTAATACTTATCGGCTTTTTGTATGATATATTGCATACTTGAGAAATAGTCTTGATTTTTTGGCCGTATTTCAGACTTTACCACACGAATTTGTTCTAACAAGTGTAATTTGAATCCTTCTGATACGTTTTTACCTAAACAAAGCTGTATTGGTTCTCGATTGCTCTGTTGGACGCCTCGTTAATCTGCTCCAATGTAGTCTCTTGTGTCCTTACGCTACCATTGTGCGTCTGAACCTGTAAAGAAAAATCTCCAGTCTGTGTCCGTGATTACTATATCCAATAGTGTTTGCTTTTTCTTTCGCACAAAACGGAAAACACAGGCTATATATATATACAGGGTGAGTTTTTTATATGGCAAGGTTCATTTATTAGGTAACTGTTCGCTGAATTAAAATGTCTATAATTGGAATATGCAGATATGATCAAATTTATTATACACCTACATATATTTTTTGCGAATAATCAAAGGTGAGTACAAAATAAAATTCTTAATTTAAATACATTATAGATACTATTTTAATAAAGAATCTTAATAATTTGTCGCATTTCTGTAAGCTTTTAATACAATTGCAATACTTTTTTCAGTGCGTAAAAAACTGACATTTCAGAAAGCGAACATGCATAAAAATTTAATAATAATCCCTAATAAGAATGTTTTGAAAATATTATACCGCTTTTCGGGAATGTGGTAGCCTATATATTATCAAAATTTTAATTCTGATAACAGTTATTAAATAAATGGACTTTGTCATTTAAAAAACTCACCCTGCATATAACATGATAAACAAAATTCGAGCTGAAGCCTTCGAAAATACTGTTTTGATGCTGTATTAGTGTCGTCTTACCTTTCTCTGTGAGGTTCGAGTGATTTTATGTGTATAGTGAAAATGATATAATAATAAAAAAAAAGTACCAGAGTTTCGTTCCATTTATTCATTAACTAATATCTTGTTTTACAAATAATATATTATATATAGTAAATAGTATCATCATAGCTTTGAAAAAATTTACATTAATAATAATCGTACTAATAATATGTAGTAATAATTAATTCACATTTACTTATCCAGGAAATATGTAGGTATAGAGATTAATTAATCTATTTTTATCGGTATTCGGGGGACAGCGAATTAAAGCTATGCTGTTTTGCGAAGAGGGTTTAAAGAACGAATGAAAATAATAGAAGGCGGGAGGAATCGTTCGGTAGAATCGATTATGAGAAACGTTTCAAAATATCATTATCGTAACAACAATTAATCTAATTAATAAATAGAATATAGAAACATTTATATACAGGAAATGGGGGACACCAAAAACATTCACAAACGCACAAATGTACAATAATCGAACATAGAATCCTAACATCGAAGAATTATATATATCGGGGGGCTGTTCAAAAATATATAATAACGGTATCAAATATTTAGTTTTCATTTTTGTATGCACCGGAAAATCGATTTTTAATCTATCTGCTCTGACGTGTGTACAAAAATATGAGATTCTCCTATTCGAGATGTGCTGTACAAATTATCTTCGGCACTTACAGCTATGATAATTAAAATATTAAAAAAAAAAAAAACTATCGTTTTAATATAACGTTCTCTTTTTACTACATGGTACGGATTTGCACTTATTTATTTTGATTTGTATCCTGCCGTTGCAGCTAAAATAAGCTGACATTGTTGAAATGTACAGGGTGTGACGGTGCGAATGTTGTGGTCTCTGGTAACTTCAAATAGTATCAATTTTTGAAAAGTATGCGTGTAATGTAAACTACTATTTTTTCTAACCGCTTTTGTCGTATGATTTTCAAATAAATTGTGAAAAATAAATAAAAATAAAAATTCGTCAATCTAAAGATACGCTAAGTGGTGTTTCATTTAAAATTATAAATTTAATTCATTGAAACCGCCTATAAAACGCAAATAATTTAAAAATTAGTGGAGTTAGACCTAACGAATCTCTTCTGATGTTGACAAATTTGATTGCTTTATAAATATATTAAAGTGCTACTTTGAAATAAGCTTTTCTTTTATTTATTAAGAGAAATGTTGAAGTAATTAGAAATAAATGGGTAACTGATGATCTTATATCAATGAAAAATGATTTCATTAACCTTTATATTTCTCTTGAATCAAATTATGATAAAATTCATACCGTATACAAGACAATGAAAGATAATTATTAGAGAGTTGTGTCTGGTGCCAAGTCTGATTATTTTGGCTAACCCATATGTTATCTTAATATTTCAACCTTGGTTTTACTTCTTTATTCGGTATTACAACTTCTTATTTTATCTAACAACTCCAACTATATGAACGGCAATACTTTTATCGTCTCTAACTAAAGTCTCTTACACTTCACATGACACGAAACTACGCGGGAAAAAGCACCCCTTGTCTAACCGTTGTGTTCAGTGAGAAGAAGAGAAGAAAATCGTTCCATCCAAGAAGAAGAGAAGAGAGAAAATTTTACCATTTGATTATCAGAGATCACTGCGTTCCCACTATAACACCCTGTGTATTACACCATGTCAAAAATTATCAGTATATTATTACCATCCCTGTTATTTCTGGAGCAACAATTTTAGTGCTTTAAAAGCGCTCAAAAGTAATTTCCAACTTTAATGCAACTGTATATTTTTGACAATTTTTATTTCTAATATAACAGTTTCGATACGCTATTGTCCTAAAATGAATAATATAGTAATTATGGAGGGGGGGGGGGGGGGGTTCAATTGATGTCAAAGAGAAATTTTTGATTCTTTAACATTGACTGCTTTGTTTGTAAAGCAAAATAATAATTTAAAGCAAATAAATCTGCCATTTTCAATAATCTTTTACGACCAAGTTTCAAATTATAATTTCCACAAATAAAACAATATACAGTAGAACTTCTCTAACTCGACTTATTCCGTAAGTCGAATATTTCTGGCGAACAATGAAGTTTGAATATTATTATATAGTATTTTTGTCTCCCTAACTCGACTTTTTCTATTACTCGACATAATATGCGAACACGTAGGCAGCACACGTAACTCGACATTTTCGGGGAATTACGGAATTATCTCTTGGAATCAGCAATTTGAACAGGCAGAAACGTGTGGTGGGTGCTTTCGGAAGTGCAGTTGTGTAGTACGCGTGACAAAGTGTACGGTAAATATGTCGAAGCGAAGTTTAAAGTGTTTAACATTGAATGAAAAAATAAAATTAATAGCAGAGGTGGAAAAAGGGGAAAAGAAGAAGAAAGACATTGCGGAACAATTTGGGATCCCTCATAATACGCTATCGACAATTTTAAAAAATAAGGACAAACTTTTGGAATGAAAAAATGATACGAAAAAGGCTTAAAGCTTGTGTTAACGGTGATATTGACGAAGCAATGTTCAAGTGGGTTACTACCGCACGTGCTAAAAATATTCCTCTTTCGGGGAGTTTAATTAGAGACAAAGCGAAAGAATTTGCCGCTGCCTTGGGACGGGAGGAATTTTCAGGTAGTATAGGCTGGTTGGATAAGTTCCAGAGTCGACATAATATCGTCCAAATGTCACTGTGCGGTGAAAGTGGTTCTGCAGATTTTCAATGTGGTGAAGAATGGCAAAAAAAAAATGTTTTACCGACTTTAATCAGCCAGTATGACAAAAATAATATTTTCAATGCTGTTGAGACGGGGCTTTTCTTTAAATGCTTGCCCAACAAAACCCTTGCATTTAAAGGACATAAATGCTTTGGTGGTAAAAACAGCAAGGAAAGAGTAACGGTTATGGTTGGGAGTAACATGAGTGGTTCTGAAAAGCTAAAATTGCTTGTTATTGGCAAAACAAAACATCCACGTTGTTTTAAGGGTATAAAGTCACTGGAAGTGGATTACGAATATAACAGAAAAGCATGGATGACAAGTGAGATTTATGAAAAGTGGTTATTAAAGCTTGATAAGCAGTTTGCAGCCCAGAAGAGAAAAGTTTTGCTGTTCGTTGACAACTGTCCGGCGCACCCCAAAACCGTAGCAGGAAAGCTGAAGAATATTAAATTGGAGTATTTTCCTCCTAATCTAACCTCAATCTTACAACCGATGGACCAGGAAATTATAAAAAATCTAAAGCAACATTACAGAAAACGGATTATTATGAAAATTTTGCCTCTTTTGGAAGAGTCAACATTTTCTTCAAATGTTTCTTTACTTGATGCAATTAAAGATCTAAACAAAGCAACAAACAATTGCAAATTGCCTCAGAAAGGCGGGCTTTTGTAAAGATGATTTAGTGCAGGATCCTAACGACTGGGATGAAGATGATATCCTTCCACTGTCTGAATTAAAAAAATGGTGGGTCTTATACAGAACTGCAATAAACACAAATGATGTTGAATTTGGGGAGTATGTTGATGTTGATCATGGTGTGTCAACAATGGATTTCCCAAGTGATGAAGACATTTTAGAAAGTGTAATACAGCACCTCGCTCCTAATGAAATAGGTAAGTTTACCCATCCACGTTTTCTATGTTCCAAGATGCCAAATTTTATTATTGTCTTAGATACAGATGAAGACGAAGATACCAATGAAAACCAGACTGATACAACTGGCATACCTACACTCAACGAAGCGTTTTCTGCCATCGGAAACTTAAGAAGATTTGTTTCATCTACGGAGAATGTGCCATATGCATTGCATGGTTCCTTAAATTTACTAGAAGATTTTATAACGAATGAAAAGTGGACCAGTGTAACTCTAAGAAAAATTACTGATTTTTTCAATAAAAATTTGATGTAGCTTTTTTGACGTTTTAACGAATTTTCAAGTTACTAATATGTAGTATTAAATGTATAATACATATAAATAAACTTTAAGATTCAAATTTTACATAATTTTCCATAACTCGACCTTTATTCCCTGTCCCTCGGAGGTTCGAGTTAGAGAAGTTTCACTGGAAATCATGTATTTCATATTTTCCATTTAAATTTTTGTTATTTTCAATTACATGCAAATATTTTTTTCGACTGTTCTATTAAGGGAAAAAAAATCATTGCATGTGACTTTTCCAAAAGAATTGGAGTTAAAAATATCAATCCTTCAATAGTTTAACCAAAATCGCAGTTCCTGAACAATATAATTACAATTCTAGCAATAATGTACTGATAATTTTGGATACGGTGTATATTGTGTATAAATAGGAAATTATATTCTACAAATAATATTAATATAAAATAAATTAAATTAAAAACAGAACAAGGTTGTACTTTACGATGTATATATGTGTAACAGTAATGTTTAAAGATCTCCAAACACTTATTTTAGGTACGTTCTAATCAAATCCTTGATCACCGCTAATCAATTAATTAATATATACAAGGAAATATACAAAAAAATAAGGAAGATTTTTTGAGAGAACCAAAGTTGAACGCGCAAAATTCTTCCGAAATATCTGAAATTTTGCTGTCGAATCAATTGTTACGTAAAACACTAAACGAAACGAACTAACAAAAAAACAAAACAAAATAGTTAATAATTTGTGGATAGAGAACACAGACAAGGTTTTAAAACTATTATCTCACGTGTCGTATCTCTGGTATGGGCGGGACCAGTCTCCTATCCCCACTACTCGTCGAGGTGGCGGCCCCGCCTCCCGCCGTAGTCCCGCCGGTGCTATGCCCCGCCCCGCCGCGACCGATCGACCCTTGCAATTGGCTGCGCGCGTTCGGATTGACCACGTAGTCGGTGAGGGTGACGTCGGAGTTGCCGCCGCTCTCCAACGGGATCGGTTGCTGTCGGAAGTGCTCGAGCATCTCGTAGATCGTCTGGAACCAGAAGTGTTGGACGCGACATTGGCCTTGTTCGTTTATTGTCATGCGTAAATGCTTAGCTCTGCCCTGTATACAAAAAAAAAAAAAAGAATGACACAGGAAGATCCATATATGTAATACACCTAATTCCCCTTTTTCCACGAATTTGATTTAACAAGAGTTAAAAAGAAAAAAAAAAAAAATTTCTCTTTTTACAAGAATTTTTTTGTTTTAACACGATTTTTAATATTCTAGGAGTTTTTCTTGAATCTCATAGAGCAAATAGTGCGAGATTTTTCGACGCGTCTACGAAGCGTTTAAATTATTCTCCGGAAAAGTCCCTGAGACTCTTTTGTTTGTTTTATTTATAATATCAGCATGGGATTCCCTGAATTATGCATAGAGTAAAGAAGTTATGCATTTTTTACGCATTGTTTAGTTTGATTTTGAGAGTTGAAAAGAAAACACGTTTAGTTTCGGGATTCCCTGAATTATGCATAGAGAAAAGTTATAACATAAGTAAAATAAAGTTAGTGCTCGTATAGATTTATTAACTCAATAATAATTTTAAATAATTTTCAAATCTTTGCATTATTAATATGAAAGATATTTTGGTAGCCCTAACACAATGTCACATAATTCACCTGCAATAAAAGCGAAGAGGAAGGGAATCAGTTTAGATACAAAAATTAAAATTTTAGACCAACTTGCAACAGGACAAGGTGCAACGGCTGTAGGAAAGCATTTTGGTATTCACGAAGCTACCATAAGAACTATCAAGAAAAATGAAACTGCGATCAGAAAATCGGTATGTTCTGGAACGAAAATAAGTGCCAAAACATCGTCCTACATAAGCGATGCTGTCAAAGAAAAAATGGAAAAAGCTTTGGTAATGTGGATTGAAGATAAATCGCAAAAAAGAATACCAGTAGATGGAATTGCTATCAAGCAAACTGCATTAAGACTATATAAACGTCTTAAAGAAGTGGAACCAGGCACATCTCACTCAAAACAACCTAAATTTGCTGCAAGTACAGGTTGGATGACAGGTTTTCTTAAACGACATTACCTCCATAATATAAAAATTACGGGAGAAACTGCGTCTGCAGATGAGTTGGCTGCCAAAGAGTTTCCTGAAAAACTTAGAAAAATTATTGAAAATGGAGGATACACCACAGATCAAGTTTGGAATGTAGATGAAACTTAGAAAAATTATTGAAAATGGAGGATACACCACAGATCAAGTTTGGAATGTAGATGAAACTTAGAAAAATTATTGAAAATGGAGGATAAACCACAGATCAAGTTTGGAATGTAGATGAAACTTAGAAAAATTATTGAAAATGGAGGATACACCACAGATCAAGTTTGGAATGTAGATGAAACTTAGAAAAATTATTGAAAATGGAGGATACACCACAGATCAAGTTTGGAATGTAGATGAAACTTAGAAAAATTATTGAAAATGGAGGATACACCACAGATCAAGGAATGTAGATGAAAGCGGCCTTTTTTGGAAAAAAATGCCGAGCAGAACTTATGTCGTAAAACTGCCGGTGGTTTTAAAGTAGCAAAGGACCGTGTAACATTGTTCCAATGCTTCAGGAGAACGTATGTTAAAACCACTGCTAGTAAATCGTGCTTTAAGACCACGCTCGATGAAAGGTGTAGATTTCAATAAATTGCCAATTCACTGGACAGCAAACAAAAAGGCCTGGATGACTAGTGCAGTCTTTACAGAATGGTTCCTGAAATACTTCATCCCAGAAGTTAGACGCTACATGAATGCAAAATGTCTAGAATTTAAAGTTCTTTTAATATTAGACAATGCACCTGGCCATCCGGTCTTGGAGCACCCAAATGTGCAATTTTGCTTTCTTCCGCCTAACACTACATCTTTAATACAACCCCTAGACCAAGGGATCATTGCTACTTTTAAAACATACTACATAAAATGTTCATTCCAATACGTGCTAGATAAACTAGACCATAATGAGGATTTAACGGTCATTGATGTGTGGAAAAAATTTTCTATTTTGGACTGCATTAATCAAGTTGGGTTAGCGTTAGCTGACTTAAAGCCATCAATCTTGAACTCATGTTGGAAAAATATTTGGCCAGAATGTGTCAAAAGCAAAGATCCTGATCCTGTCATCCATAATAACGCTCTTTTTACTGACATCACAATGCTGGCATATATGATTGGTGGAGATGGATTCGATGGTCTATCATTTGTCGATATAGAGGAATTATGGTCAGAAAGGGGTGGGGAGGGTCTCATCAGAAAGAGGGGGTTTTGAAGTTTTGTTACCCCAAATGACATTTGTCATTATGCGTTGGACAAAGGAACAGCGTGCGTTCGCCGTCGAGGCCTATTTTTCCAACGGTCATTCGGTGGTCGCCACCCAACGTGCCTTCCGAACTCGGTTCGATATTCATCCCGCGGGTCCCGTTCCTGGCCGGCAATCGCTTGTTTCGTGGGTGAACACATTTAGGAAAAGTGGAAGTGTTGAAAAAAAAAGCCCAGGAGGTCAACGGACATCCAGAACTCCAGAAAACGTCGAAAGGGTAAAGAAGCCGTTTTTGCGCTCTCCCCGGCGTTCGGCGCGTAAACACGCTGCTGCTCTGGGGATTTCTGATCGCACAGTGAGACGAATTCTTCACAAGGAACTCCAGTTTCATCCCTACAAACTGGCTGTGGTCCAAAAGTCTTGGGGACGTATGGTTCCAACAGGACGGAGCCACGGCGCACACAGCGAGAACTTCGATGGAGCTTTTGAGGGAACACTTTCACGAGCGCCTGATATCCTTGAGGGGTGACGTACCGTGGCCGCCGCGCTCCCCCCATTTGGCACCTTGCGATTTTTTTTTATGGGGATATCTTAAATCCATCGTTTACAACGACAAACCCCGGACCCTGCAACACCTGAAGGACAACATCCGCCAAGCCATCGCCAACATTCCCGTCGATATGCTCGAAAGAGTGGAGCGCAACTTTAAATCTAGGGTTGATCAGTGTATCACGAATGAGGGCCGCCATTTGCCCGATGTCATTTTTAAAACCACTTAAAACAAAAATTCAGAATGTGTACTATACGATACAAAAAGAATTAAATCGATATTTGAAGTACTTTTTCTTTTATTGACTTTTCAAATCAGCAAGTTTCCCTGCCGCACCCTGTATAATACGTATGCAATCATAGTCGATAAATAAATTCAAAAATAAGATAAGGGAAAATATGTGCGTGGGTAGTAATTAATAGATATAAAATATAATGAATTAATTACAATTGACATAAAAAAAAACATCCCACTTGACTAGCGGTAAAGACCAATGCAACAGCACAGGAAAAGTGTGAAATAATAATAAATGAAGTGATGTATTGTCAATCTTGACTGTTACCTTAATTACTTGCTTTTATTTGTCTTTTTTTATTGGAAATGCCGGTTTGATTATCAGTAAATTACTCGATCTTTACTATCGCGTTTCGGATAATTTATTTATCCTTTTTTAAATAGTATATTTTTTTTAAAGGGAAAAATATATAAAACACATTATTTGAAAAAGGATAAATAAATTACCGGAAACGCAATGGTAAAGATGGAGTAAATTACTGATAATCAAAACCGGCATTTCCAATAAAAAAATAAGAGAAATAAAAATTGTAAGATATCCGGTTAAATAATACCTACAACAAATCTTCATTACTTCTGTTTACTCTCCCACATACTAAAATAGACAATGATATTACAGACAATCCCTTAAATTTAGACGAAATTTTGCGCATTAATTATCACTGTAATATCTAATTTGAAAAATGAAAAAAAATTAATGTACCGGCACCAGTCCCGAATTCACACATCGCGAAACGCCGTAGAACCAAACGTCTACTCCCAATGTCTTTCCCACTGAGCAACTTTAGGCGCCATTTTAAGTTTCCTTATTCGGATACACTTAGCGAGACAGAAACAGCCCTGTCACAGGCAGTATTAGGATCGCTTTTTATTACATTCTGATATGTTTACATAAATCTTTCAACGCGATAATTACCTAGATTTTATTGTAAGAAACAAAAAACACTGCATCGTGAAATAAAAATCAAATAATAGTACTAGAAAAATTGTACGTTACGGATCACTACTATATGACATTGTTAGATTGGCTGCCTACCTCCTACGCTAACTCGATTCGCATTTAATTCTTTAAATAGTGTACATATAGCGATATCAAAGGAGTTCAAACTTACTTGAAAATTGAACGTCAGAACGAACTCCCCCGTTCTGGTTTCGCTTTGTCGTACTAGGAATAACCCGTGCCCTGCTGCTCCCTCGTGCAAGACCAATTGAGCGGCTTCAGATCTCCCCAAAGTACCGTGGAACCAGAATTCCTTCCGTAAGGTTTGCCCGATATCAGCTTCGATACCTAATCGAGTAAAACAAAAAAAAAAAAAAAAAACCGATAAATAGCGAATTTTTGAGGTTATAACACAAACATATACCTCCGTTCACATCGGATTGCGGGGATATCTCGAAATTACTACTAGAAGACAATCGGTCGCCGGCTCTACCCCCCGGTAAGTGTCTCGGAGGTACTTCTGGAGGATCGCCGTGGTAGTCTTGTTTGTTCGTGTAATCGCCAGCACCTAAACCGCCGTCAGGACCCGGAGTCGCTTTCATACAGTAACGAATCGTCGCTAGCCATGACCTGTTATGTGGCATTGAGGAATAACATTTTTAGTTTTTTAATTTAGTTAGAGATTACCTCATATCGTCGGTGTCTTGAGCTTCGATTACGAACTCCATGTTGTTAACTGCCTTTAGGACGAAGGTGTTTTCGTGATCGGGCATCTCTAGTGCGGTTGTTTCGCGCGCTTCGGTTATGAGGGCGCAAAATACGCCACTGCGCGGCTGTGAAAATGGGAAGCTAAGTAAATATTCGTCGGTATTGAAGAAAAAATAATATTAATAATAATTGGGCACTTCAGAGAAGAAAGTTCTGAACCGAGCGGTGGTTGTCAAGGCCGTACATCTCACCTTTTCAGTGGATAGTAAGTCCGTGGAAGCGTTGAAGAAACTGAACTACCTCTGTTTGGGTTCAAACTTGACCTAGCACGTTTCAGACCAAAAGGAGGCCTCAAGAATAACAGGAGGGTCGAACAGGACCTAATGGCACAAGTAAGCCCACAGCAGAGTAACTCACTCCAGCAATTAAACCCTCTAAGTCCATACAAACCACACGGAAAGTCGGGAGCAAAACAAGTCTGCAAGGGGATGAAAGAACCTAACGCCTAAAATGAAGTTCCTCCAGGTAAACCTTCACCATGCAAAGACCGCTTCTTATGTCCTCAACAGAAGGTTTATCAAGGAAAGGATCAACGTGGGTCTAATCCAGAGACACATGTTACCACTGTTAAAGGGTTACCAATAAAATCATGTAAGTTAATTTACTGCAACAAACATGAACATCCTAGACCAGTAATACTGCTGGATGCACACTTAAATTTCTTTCCATTCCAGCGCTCGTTACAAGAGACCTGGTTGCAGTGAAGATGGCGGTGCCCAATGAATGGGGAGGGACAAACAACGCCTCTAGATGAGATACTTTACTTTGATAAACCACTGCGGTGCTAGAAATCTTCAGACGATCATCAGTTGTGAAGCCAATGCATAACTACCAAGAAATAAGGTGAATCCACATAATTGGGCTGTGAGTAATAGGGGGAATAAACCCAGCTTTGTGGTGAACAATGTAAGGCAAGTTAAATTTGAGATCACAGTTCACAACACTTAAGATAAAAAAGAAACTGTCATGTGCGGGCGAAGAATCCATGTCAGATAATCAGCATTATCTGTTTTGTCTTGGAAGCCCCAGTAGTTCGTTCAGGGACAGTACGAAACATTCAAGAACACCCACTGGATTAAGTATCGAGAACTCCTTTCAAGGGAGTCGGAAGATACTATATCTTCTTGAAACCTAGAGGATATAGATTTTATCTCAAACAGTTTACAAGAAACCATTATTACAGCTTAGGGGAGTAGCTGTCCTTTGAAATGAAAGAGTACAATTAGAGTTGTGCCTTGGTGGAATAAGAAGTTTTGCTTGCATAGAAACAAAGTAAGGGAATTGTTTTAACAGAGACAAATGATCTAGCTGTTGACTCCAGAAAACCCTTTCGAACGTCTACACAAACGGGTAAAGGCTTTATAAAGAAACAAAATGGTGCATTTAATCAAAACGGAATGGAGGGTTTGGACCTGCACAGATACATTTTCCTAAATCAGTACGTTTTGAAGATACCGGAGACTACTCCTAGATTATTGAGGAATCTTTTTGTTCTCATAGTCCGAAGAAAAGTCTATCAGGCACTATCTTCACTCCTGAAAGGCTGAAATGGGCCACTAACTAATTCAGACCCTACAAACTGCGTACAATTGATATGGGAATCTATCGTTTATCATATGTATGTTTTTTTTTAATGTTTTCAAGTTTTCAAATTTAATTTTCAATTCCTTTCTTATATTTCTATTTTTCTTAATTTTTCTTTTTCTTTTAACGCATTTAACTTTGGAAGACTCAACACTGCGGAAATATTTTTAATTCATTACTTTTTTTTTTCAAACGCCTCTCACTTTTAAAACAGACTCGACTCTCCGCGTCTCGCTATAGTGAAAACACGCGTCTCGTTGACAAAAATGTGTAATGTCTTAATTTTTTGCCTGGAGAAGGTGGTATATTCCTTGTCCTCTTACAGAAAGGGCTGGATGTACTCCACCCAACAATGATAAAGCTATTTAGGGGCAGCTACGCCCATGGCTATATTCAACAAATGTGAAAGAGCGTAAAGGTGGTTTTGATCCCAAAGGGTGGTGGCAGGCCTTCGGAGGAATCGAAACCCTACCAAGCTATCAGTCTATGATCTTTTCTACTGAAGACAATAGAGAAGATTATAGACAACCATATTAGAAGTGTGCATCTCACACATATGCCACTCTAGCAGCTCCAGTGTGCTGATCAAACGGTAAATCCACTGAAACGGTCCTACATAATCATGTTAAGATTCTGAAAGGGGCCATCAGCATAGCAAAGAGGTGGTCTTGTGTGCATTCATTGATGTAGAGGGAGCCTTTGACCATACCTTCTATGAATCGATCACTAGAGCTACAGAATACAGATGATTATTAGATGAATATGCTTCATGCTGAAAAGTCATATAGATAGATATCTGCGCAGCTGGGCAGTAATTCACTGATCTTTGGGATAGAAGGTGCATTCCCTGAGGGTGGGATTCTATTGCCCCATGTTATGCTTCCTGGTTACTGCACGAAGAAGGTAGGATAAAATCTTATCATACCGCATGCAGAGGGCGCTCGAAATTGTTGGCGAATTGTGCTTGGTGCAAGAACTACCAGTAAACGCCAAAGGCTCTTTGGGAAAACTTGGTGTCTCCAGCCAAAATGAAGAGCCAGTAGCCATTTCTATGGACCTGAGCCACCTCTGGGCATTTTGAAAACCCAGATTAGTGATCTCCAAGAATGGAAGCATGAGAAAGTGATATCCCTTTGGAGTCAAACGTCTGGACAACACGTAGCTAAAAGGTTGGTCAACCCTAGGTTAAACACCAACATACCTAATCAGATTAAGCAAATTGGAACTAAGGCTACTTACTGACCATCTCAAAAAGATGGGCAAAGTTGAGACTGATAAGTGTCAGTTTTGCAAATACAAAATCAAAACTGTGAAGCACATACTCTGCTATTGCAAAGCTCTGGCACTGTAAAGGCTGCCACATTACGAAAATAAGACAGACAATATCCCCTGAAGTTAATAAAATGGCAGCACAAAAGGAAACCCTCAGATTTATGGTAAGGATGGGGTTGTTTGGTAAATTCATATCAAAGTGTTTTACAATAGATTGCAATACAATAACGATAATCCACAAACATAAAAACAGAAGTCTGACTGGCTTGGAACTCTTCCGCATTATCAAATACATTAGAAAAACTATGAATTCACAACTGATTTTAAAGAAAAAAATTGGGCAATAAATAGCAGTTGTATATATATGTAATACATGAAATAGTAAATATTTAAAGAAATGAAAAACTAACCTTTGTGCTTTTCGGGGGGGAATAAAATTCTAACATGTAACCACCAACTGCCTTTATCAGCGCCAATCGACATTTCTCCCATTTCGGCGGACCTCCCGGTTGATCCAAACTCTCCGGAGTCGAATAATTGACAGTACCGTCTTTCCTGCATTCCACTACAATCTTAGCCAATTTAGTCTTGCTATGCGACAAATCTAAATCGTCCGAATGCTGCTTGTGAAACAGATCCCTCCCTTTTCGTAACATCTTAAAGCTGAATCTGCAAACGACCACTTCATTACTAACGATCCCTTAAACGTCACGCATTTTTCCACCTCCTGAGGAAATGTTTATGGTGCATCTTCGGGGATCCCTCTTCGATATCCGAGACGTCGTTTAGTTCCTCGTTATTCGTACCGTTGACCGCTTTACCGCTCGCCTGCGCCAGACGCCTCTTGCAGAAGTCCTTCTCGAACTGTTCGCTGAAGCAGTCGACGAATTTCCGCAGGAAGTCCTTGTGACCGAGCGTCGCCCGCATGCTCTCGTGCAACGTACGCGAGATGTACTGGACGCAACTCTTGGAGAAATCCTGTGCGGCAGCCGTGGCGTGTCTCTCGCAGAACTCCACCCAGTCGCTCTCGCTGGCGGGCGATTCTAACGCGGCTGCCATCGCGCGACACCTCTTCTCTAGCGGACACCGTTCTCTTCGCGCACCATCCGACCGCTCATCTCCGCGAAATCAGTGTTGTTTTGACTGGACGGGTGAAAATTTTGACAAACACGCCGCCATACTTGTCGCATCACTGCGCTAAAATGTCAAAATGCGAGTGCGTTCAGCCAAATTCTCATCTGAGGAAAATTAAATCATAAATATATAGAACATAAATATAAAAATAAAATAATAGATTTTATATCACCTGTTAATCGAAATTATTCTAATTATTAAATAAAAAACTTATTTAATTAATGACTTATTAGAAAAAGATAGGTTATACGTATATTAGAATATAGAATTGAGATAGATGATATGATTTTACCGTGACAATATGTCACTTTAATTGTAAGCAACCGTTATGTTCAAGGCAGCTATTAAATTGAATTGCATATTATGATTTGATAGTAGTAATCTTTTTGATTAATTAAAATGCAAATCATTAGTTAGAAGAAGATCGATTGTATATCTATTTAATATATGTATCTATTTGGTGATATAACTGAGATAAATGGTGTGATTTTGCCGTGATAATACCACTTTTATTATGTGATTTTTAGCGGAATATTTGCATTATACAGTGATATATTAGAATGAAACTCTTCAGAATTTCAGATTTAAAAATTTGAGGTTTGCAATAGAATTAAATTCTACACCGATTTGATATAACATTATCATTAACATATATCTCGTTATTTTCTTTAAAATACTGGTTTAATTTATTAATGCTTTCAAATCGTCGGATAATATTTTACCTTATAGTAGGCTATGACTTTGACATTACAATAAATTAAGTATTGTAAAATGTGCCGAAAAGTTTGCATTGAAATTTCTGAAAATAAATGCATCTTATTTTATTAAAAAATTCTTTGGACAGATGTTTTTGAAAAGCCTAAATCTTCAGAACCACATATTGAACTATATAGGGTGCTTCAAAATACGCTAAAACATTAAACTTAGCGTTTTCGACTTATTGCACTTTACGCGTGGAGTATATCTATCTCCCTTAATAATATTACGTATTAAAATAAGATGGAAATACAATCAGTAGATAAAAGTGCAATAAGTCGAAAACGCTATTACTTTCCTCATGCTCAAGAATAAATTTAATAGTTTTTTTTTCTTAATTTAAATCTATGTGAATGTCAACATTTTCATAAAAATCGTAATATCTTAGAAACAGTTGAAGATAGGTGGGAAACGCTCATTATAGAATATAGAATTTTATGCTGAATTAAAAAATGTAATAATATATAGGCTGTTCCATTTACAATCTAACTTGTAAACTTTAATAAATAAACAAAAATTATGTGGAAGAAAAAGAATTTTCAGTTGGAATATTAGTATCTTGTAAAACTATTGATTAGAATTTGTTTTTATATAATTTTGAGAGGGATTAGGTTATAAAAAAAAATTATTTTCTTATTTAACAAAGTTTATTATTCTTTTACACATATAGTAATTACAATGAAAAATGGCACAACTTAATATAGACTTCTAATATATAAATAACGAGTTAGAAACCATTAAATATCCTAATAATGATGCTGTAGTGCGCAGAAACTAACAAATATGATTTTCGAGTAAACAAAAATTAATAATTAATATCAACGTTTGATCACACAAAACACTGTTTCTCTAAATCGGTTACGGCTGCTCCCAGTTACAATAATCCGCTCTTGTCGCTGCTATGTATTCATCGACTAGATCTTGCACGACCTCACGACTGTCATCCAGTTCGTTTAAATTGTCTTTAAACATCTCCTCCTTCCGGAATTGTTCGAGGAAAGCTTCCCTCTTGCGTAGCTTGTCGTATTGTTGCAATGCCCTCTCGAATAGCTGTAAAAATTAATTTTTAATTAAAATTATAAGTTTGTAGGATCACACGATGGAATTTCGACACATACCGAGCTGATATTCGTATGATTAGCCAACATTAATCCTGAAACGCGATGTGCTGTTTGTATATACGGAGATTTCCTCGATAAAGCCACTTGAATGCTCGCAGGGCCCCACGGGATGAATTGTGCTAATTTTCTTTCGCGGATACGTTGGAGAGATTTGTGCACTTGTGTCGGATCGACTTCGCCCTAAATACCGGATAGATTTTAATCGAGAATTAAATACGATTCGTTTAATATACTTGGATTATATTCAAGATCGATATAAAGCAGTGCTGGGAATTCCTGTCTTGTGTCGTGGACACCATCATGTTTTTCGGTTGTAACAGACGTCTCATCACATCGAGAACGGTTGTTTTCCTAACGCTGACTTCGTCGGTGTCTGTCGATAACGGTGTGTATCCCGTCATTAGGAAATGCAATCTTGGAGTGGGAATCAACGGTGCCAGCAGTCCCATGAGATCGTTATTCATATACGAAGGATAACGTAATGTGGTAGTCGAAACGGACATTATCGTGCTAACTAAGCTATTAATTTGAGTGAATGTGGGGTTTTGTATCCGTAAACGATCGGCTGCTATCCTATTTAATGCTGTATTATCTAAGACTACGACAGAATCAGCCGATTTGGTTAAACGTTTTAATGTAAGCAAAGAGTTGTAAGGTTGAACCACGACGTCGCTAAAAATTTAAAGAAAATATTTAGTTTAATTATCCTTTTACTTTGAAAAAGGTGCATGTGTTGCTTAATGAAACTTAATAACCCTATTGTAGGTCAAAAATTGAATGAAAATAACATTTTAAAAATCTTAAATATGTACAAGGACAAACAAGTGATGAATGAATAACTTAAATCCATATTGTAGGCAAGAGACCAATACCCACTAATAATACTAAAAACAATTTTTTATAATATTAAATTAGTGAATACATTTGTGATAAATATGCAATATCCGTACGGTAGTTAACACTGTCTTTATTTTTCTTAATGTAAATCATTTCTAAGATATAGCGTTTATAATAATTAGTTTCTTTGGTTAAAATGTTTGTTTTATCAAAGTTAAAATTATGTTTATTTAAATTGGCATTCATGTTTTTTAAGTTGTATTATATTATTTGAAGATTTATGACCCTGAATTCTATTTTCAAATACTATTTAGTTTGACTAACATACCTACACATTATTACAATCCTTACATGGAATACAATATATTAAATTTGAGTTTTTATTAAACGGAGTTTTGAGTTTTAATTTTGTAAAACATAGCGTTAAAATGTTTGTGTTTTTATTTAAATTAACGTGGATTTAATTTGATGATGTCTAAGTATAGAATTAATTGTTTCCAATAAGCTATCTATGTAAGGAATTGTAAGATATTTAGTATTATTCTTAGATATCGGTTTATTGTTTTAATATAAAATTCATGAAGATGTTGTTTAATAATTTTATTTATAAACTGTAAGGAATTATGGCAATATCTAGGTAATTAAAGTTGCTGTTTTTATTCTGTCTATATTTCTAAAATAAATTGGTGATTGGGATGACAACTATTAAAAAGAATAATGTTGACTATACTTTATTTATATGTAAAATTACTAAATGAAATATAAAAAAACCTACCTTATTTCATCTTGATTAGGAAATACACTATAAGTTTGCACTAATTTCTTCGGGAATCTATCAGATAATTTTTCCAAGATATTCGAACCCATTCCTGAACCGGTACCACCAGCAATCGAATGACACAGAACGAAACCCTTAAGACACATCAAATATAACCGAAAATTATATTTATATTACTTTTGTACTAACCTCTAAACTGTCGGAACCATCGGCTTCACGATCGATTATATCGAAGATTTCCTCATTCAATTTCTCACCTTGCGAATACCCGCTAGCCCAATTATTACCTGCTCCACCTCCATTCTTCGATAGGAACACGTTTTCTTGATTGTATAACTTCGAATAAGGCGAATTCATGATCGTATTGATGACTCTGGGTTCCAAATCGAGAAGTACAGCCCGAGGGATGTAATGTTCATCATCGGCTTGGTAGAAAAAGACGTCTTTGCGATCTACACCTTCCGTGGCGAAATCCTCCAGGATTCCCTCGGGATTTATGCCGTGTTCGGCACATAAACGCTTCCAAAATTCAAATCCGACTGGGTAAAATCAAATTATAACCTCCAATTTTCTTTTTAATTATTGCTTTACACCTACTTTGATTCCCGCATTGCCCCAATTGCAACGTTATCATCTCGCACGGCATCTTTATGTTTAATTTCGTTCCCTTGCGTCGAGTGAAAAACGATTTAAACGAGTTGAAACGAAAAATTAATTTGATGGTGAAGTGACAGTTCCCTCCTAAAAACTAATTTTAAATGGCGATCGCCGATGTTGATTGGTCGATTTTGACGTTTGAAGGCCGAGAGGTGATTGGTCGCAGTTGCTAAGCAGGGAATTTGAATTGTTTGATCTATAAAATAAGTTTTTTAAAAGAAAGATTTGTCAATACTTTAGACATCCACCATGTCCGTGATAACAGAATCAAAGGTGGAAATTAAAGAAATTACCAAAAATCAAGAAGAATCGCCGTTAAGCAAGCTGTGTAAAGGACCAAGGTAAGTTCAATTATTCGAGTTTAAGTATACAGCAGGTGGTTTATTTACGCAGAATGACGAAGGAATTCATCGTAAAGCATTGCAAAGAGCAGAAATTATACGCTACGCCTTATTTGAACGACGTGCTGTATTTACATTTCAAAGGATTCTCCAGGATTGAAAATCTCGAAGAATACACGGGATTAAAATGCTTGTGGTTGGAAAACAACGGGATCTGCCAGATCAGCGGTTTGGAAAATCAAAAAATGCTGCGCAGTCTTTTCTTACACTACAACTTGATAAGAAAGATCGAGAATCTGGAGCACTGCGTCGAATTGGACACGCTGAATTTATCGCACAATCAAGTTAGAAAGATCGAAAATTTGGGTAACATACAGCGTGTCTCTATAATGTGAGGATACACTCTGATGCTTTTATAGATTGTATAACGACGTTGCACACGTTAAATTTGGCCAATAACTATTTGGAATCACTAGAGGACGTGGAACATTTAGAAAAGCTGGCTGAACTCTCAGTTTTGGACATCTCGAATAATCACATTGACGACCCTTTAATCGTGAAAGTTCTGGGTGCAATGCCCAGTTTGAGAGTGTTGAATCTGATGGGGAATCCGGTAATTAGAAAGGTGCCCTCGTACAGAAAAACGATGATATTAGCTTGCGTAAGTTGTCCAAATTGTCGTTTTCGATCTTAATTTCATCAAATTCTGAGTTTCCAGAGAGATTTGAAATATCTCGACGACAGACCTGTTTTTCCTAGAGAGAGGGCATGCGCAGAAGCTTGGTAAATCTAAACGTTTGCATTTATTTCTTAGTATTCTGTTTCTTTTTGTTGATTTTAGGGAAAGAGGAGGGGTGACCGAAGAAAATGCCGAACGTCAACGTTGGATTGAAAGGGAGAGGCAAAGAATTATGGACAGCGTCAATGGTACCACACCAAAGATGTAATAATCGCACGAAAATTTCACTATTGCTCGTTTTCCAGCTCTAGTTGCCATGAGAGACGCAAGACGTGAAGCGATGCATCAGCAATCGACTGACAGTGGTATGGGGACATCTGTTCACGATTCCGAAAGCGAAACAGACAATTCAATTGAGCATCCACACATCCGCGGATTATATTATGAAGGCATGGAAGAAGACAGGCCGAGATACAGTGGAGATAGCACCAATCCACCGTCTTCTGCATCATCCCTATGCAACATAAACAACCCACCGATAGAAGAAGAACAGCAAAGTGAAGAATTAGAAATAGAGAAACCGTACGATTATGGAAACGCCAGCGAAGACGAAGAAATACACTCGACCAGCAGTAAAGACGATTCAATGGAATCTTCCAGTGAAGTTAGCGATGATTTCATGAAAGATAGACAAACGGATGAAGATTACGAAGACTACAGGGAAAGAATTTTCGATTTTGAGTGCAAAAGGCGGAGGAGGAAAAATAAGAAAAGACTGGTGGTAGAGATTGAGTCGAATGAAGGAAGTTCGAAGAATAATGAAGAGAGATTGCCGAAGGAGTCAACAAAAAAGGATGAAATATTGATAAAAGAAGTTGAACGTCGAAAGATAATTGAAGTGGATGAAGATAAGCTTGATCCAAGAGCTTTGATTGAAGAAATTGATCGCGAAGAAAGTAGCGACATTGCTAGAGCGGTTATGAGGTAAATTATCTAAGTTTGGAATTTTAAAATGTTAATGGTATTTTAGCTTCTTAGAGAAAACTGAAGATAACTACGGTGCACCAACCGAGGATAATCAAGAACAATTGTCTTTAATATCTTCTGAAATAGATCAAAATTGCACTTTCTCTGAAGCATCTGCACAAAATAATGGCATTTCTTCTAATTTACCAAAGGAAGATCTTCAAACTAATGAAGAACAAGCAAGTTCTTCACAAGAAATTAATTTATTGGGGTAAGTTTGGCGCTCACAAAATCGATTATAAAAACCTTTGATGCAAATATTTTTTTAGCTCTGCTGAAGATATTGAAGAAGACGCAGAAAAGGGAAAAAAATCGTGCTCACTTACAGATATTGAATCGGCTACTACAAATTTTCTAAATATGGTTCAAACAAATATTCCAATTGAAGATTCCGAAGAAGCTTCTTCGTCAAATCCACAAGCAGCAGACATTTCAATTAGAAGAAAACAGGAAGAAGATTTCGAAACTCTAGTGCAGATCTATGGCAACACTTTGAACGAATCCTCGTCCGAAGAAAGTGACGATAATGAATGCGATGAAGATCAACAATATTATCAAGCGCTAGACAACGCTGAAGAAATGGAATGCGCCCAGATTTCCTCTTTGGACGATTCTAGGGATGCACAGGAAGTGGTCTCTAAAGATTCGATACCTGCGAGCGAAGAACCGGCCTGTACCAACAACCGGGAGATATTCCTAAACATGAATAAAGATCTGAACGATATAAAGGAGCTGCTAAGTTGGCAATTGAAGCAACGGACGGAGAATCAAATTATTCTAGAGCCAATTCGAAGACCTAATCCCGACGATGAAGATTATTTCACGGTAGAAACGTATGAGATGTTACTAAACGCAAACGAGAAAATCAGATTGGAAGGAACAAAATCTGCGACGGAATCTACATCCCGCGAAGATGGCAGATACGTGAAGATGCATGATCATCGCACTTCGGCTTCCGATATAGATTCACCAAGGATCTGCAACGCTTTGAAGATGTCCCGGAGTTATTCCGTGTTTGAGAAACGCGGAGAAAGCATTTTGAGCGTCAACGATTCGCCTCCAGCCGTGCTAGATGAAGAGATCGAGCAGGATAATTCCGTAAAGGCCTGCAACAGCATTTCAATGCTTAGGGAGGGCATGCGAACGTTCTCACAAGAATTGGAAGACATGCAAACGAAATACGACAGCAAATACAACGAACTGATGAAAGTTTATAACAATTATTGGGATCAGTATGTGAAGAAACAAAACGATAGGTCAACTAGGGGTACCGAAGAGGAAGACTATTCGAGCGGGGAAGAAACAGATGATAGTGAAGATGAGCAGGTTAATGAGAAAATCGATAATGGAAATGAGAAAAAAGATGTCATAAAAGAAGATCACGGGGAAAATATCGTGGAAGAAATGAAGAAAATCTGTAATGAATATTATAGCGAAGAGGTAATCGGACAGCTTGGTGATGGTGGCGAACATGTTAAACAAGAATTGAAGAAAATCAACGACGAAGATCTCGTTGAAGATCCTAGCAATGGCAGCGAAGAAACTCTCAAAAATATCGAAGAATTGAAGAAAATTAGCGACGAAGATATCATTGAACACCCTGATAATATCCAGGTGGAAATGAAGAATGAAAGTGATGACGAAGAAATATTTGAAGATCCTGAAGAAATCGTCGAAATAATGACAGGAGTGGATGGTGGAGATAAAATTGAAGATGCACCAGATGTTGAAGGAACGAAGATAGAACAAACATTACCAATTATAACGAGGGACATCACTTGCAGCTTAGAAATGCAATTGGCGTCTAAAGAGGATATTTAGAATCACGAACAAGAAATTTAATGACATTTAGAAGCACTATAATATATATTTTAAAAGAAAATACATATTTTTAAATTGATAATCAGCAGAATATTTTATTTCCATTTTTTAACATACGTATATCTATCAATTTACTTTATGTTCGACCCTGGTATAATGAAAATGTTATTATACAGAGTGTCCCAGTAAGAGAGGACCGTCGATATCTTGGAAACTATAATAACTGTAGTGATAGGAAAAAAATTTCATAACTAAAGTGCCAATGGGAAATCTAATTAAAATATTTTTAAATTCCAAACGTAACCGCTAGAGGGCGTAGTGGTCAGAATCAATAGTAAATTTTAATACATATATCGAAACTTATCTTAGTTTGCTATGAAACAAAGCAACACTTTCACTCTTCAATGCATAAAATTATGTCGGTTGTTAACTTAATATGACCACCAAAAGTTTCCCTGCAATATAGCATTAATTCGCATGAACTTTTTAAATTCTAAGGTTTTGTTTAACACTGAATTAGGTTTTGTTACAAATATCGTCTAATCAAGATTGCTTGATATCTTTCAAGGCAATTTTGAAGAATGTATTAATTTAAGTCCAAATGTAATGGGCATTAAAATTATGTTAGATTAGATATATAATCTAATCTAATATAGATATCTAATCTAATCCCAAATGCTTCTTTAACGTTTAATAATTTATTTGGGAATACTCTTCTTTTCAAAATTTAAATAAATTGTTGTAGAACTTATTTAATATTAGTTCATTTTCAGTGCGACACAAGTGGAGCAGCATTTACTGTTTAGATCAGATTTTATTCATTTTACCACCTGAAGATGAAATTAGATTCTTCGATATTTGGATATAGAAATCTACCTACATGCATTATGCAATTTTGTACATTCATTTAAAAAAAATACTCAAAATATGCCGTTCTTAACATGAATTTTACATATTTTCCAAGCACTACTTATAACTCAAAATATGACAAAACGTTTTTAAACCAAAGTAGTGTGTAATTGGCTAAAGTTTATAATAAAGCGTTTAAACTAGTTATAGCTAATTTTGAAACTTTTTCCAGATAATCTAAAATTTACTATTAAGCCTGGCAACTACGCCCCCTAGCGATCACGTTTGGAATTTGAAATTGTTTTCATTAAACGTCCCATGGGCACTTCAGTTATTTTTTAATTTATTTTTCATTACTACAGCTATTGTAGTTTCCGGGATATCGTCGGTCTCCACTCTTACTAGGACACCTGTACAATATATACAGGGGCTGCTCATTAAGTCGTTTGATTAAATTATTTAAAATGAAGAAGTTTCAATGAATTATCAAAACAAGAACAGCTTATTTTTACATTTTTATTTTTCATTACGTACATTACAATAACATACATTTCACTATTATAAGTAATTCATACAATATACGCATTTTTTTTGTTGTTGTTTGAAATAATGTACTAATAATCATTAAAATAATAATAATATTCATAACAATAATAATAAAAAAAAAGAATGTTGAAACAATACAGTCTAAACTACTAAACGCCTGTGAAGAAGAATAGAATAAAAAGAACGTATTCGCTTAGCGCAATCATCAACGACATAAAAAAGAAAAAGAAAGAAATACTTACAAATATATCAAAGATAAATAGTTCCTTTTTTTTAAGTGTGCGGTAGTTCGTATTTTTCTCGACGTTTATAAACGTCAAAAAGCGACGCCCTCTTCAGTTGCATTTACAAATTGTACAATGCGATTTGAAATGTCAATGTCAAACAAATAAATAAGAGAAGATGGCGGGTTATTTGAATAAATTAAAAAAAAACGCTATTTTAATAATTATATATTCGCTATTGTGCCCGTTTCTTTTTTTTTTTTTATTTGAAGTTTGTTGTCCGTATATTTGTTTTATTTTTTATTATAGTAATATTAAATATGTAATTTGTTGGATTTTCTCGTCGAAAATTCCTAAATCGTCCATCGTAATTAATATATTTATACGCTATCTTACGCTCTTGTTATCTTCTAACACGTCATACATATTTTGCCTGAAATGTTGTTGCTTCTCTTCGATTTTATATTATTAATTTTTTATTTTAAATCGTAATCCATTCATGTTTTTTTTTTTAATTATAACTTTATAATACAAAAACATCCACACATTATTTCATTATATTAATATTAAATATTATGCGACTGATAATATTATGTAATCATGTATACACCTTAACGTTCTAGGGAAAAAAAAAATTATAAAAATAAAAATTGAAAAACGAATATTTTTTTGTCGATTTTTATATTTTCCATCTATACATAGATTCATCGAATGCCCAATTAAAAGAAAGGAATCCCTACACTTCGACAGTTGGTACCCCTACTAGTATTGAATCGAGCAATCCCCCCCATGTCTGAGCTAAATCAATCAAATGAGCCCTTTGACGGTACCAACGCGTTTTCTGCGGTGATATTGATTTTTTTAAAAATATGTTTTGATTGATTCCGAACAGACAAGGCACTGCGAAAGTAGGAAATCGGCTGATATACGCTTTTGTGTGTTAATAACATTTACTTAATCGTATGTCTCATTTTTTTTTACCATATTTTATTTATATAAACTACAGGAGAAGTAATAAAAAAACTTACGATGTAGTATTATAGAATATATGTACTTATCTTTCCTATTTTTTTTTTGTAATTATTTATTAAATCTTATTTCTTCAAATCGTATTTTGACCACAAAAGCAAAAAGCGATAATTTAATATTTAATTATTTCCATCATTGCGACATCCATTCTTGAAATTAGATAATCGTGGTTAAAACAGAAATCCTTCGACTCTGCTTAGGGGAAATCGATTTATCACCATGTCAAACTTATCGATAGAAATGTAATCCCCTAGAATCTAGTGGAATTCCATTTTAACCCATTATCTGTCAAACATACGACCATTTACAAATAATAACAAAAAATGTTTTTTTTTTTTGGTAAAATTAATTGTTATATTCAAATTGTTCCTTTCAATATTAATTAATACCCCTAATAATATATACATTTGTCGATTAATAATAATAATAATGAAAATGTCCTCATAATATGTCTTTATGTAAAATAGGAGATATTGTCAGGACATTGTCGAATAATGACTTGTTTGTAATAGTGCTAGAGTGTGATAATTATAATAATAATATAAACGGAAGGGGCCTTTCAAGCAAGAATTATGCACATGTTATTACATTATACCAAGTTTGCCGTACATCATTACATTACTACACATTATAAATAAAAATTTCTTCATTGTTCATTCTGGTGACTTTGTGGAAAGGTTGCAATATATGTACCTCGCTCCCCACTCTCTCCTGCTTCTTTTCAACGATTAATATTAGTAGTAATAATAGTAAATTTGAGGCAGTATATATATATATATATATGAATGTAATATTTATATTATTTATGTTCAGATGAATTCTTCGACTTCATTTGTTTTCCCCACACGCGGAACCCAGTTAGAGCCACTCTTTAAGAGTTGTTTTAATATTGTTATTTAGTTGGTAGTACACATCGTCTTTAAGGAATGCCCCTACGCGATAATCTAAAGAGATTATTACACGATACACAGTGTTGTAACGGTATTTTCGTCTTTTCATACGTACCGTGTGAGAGTTTGTGTGTGTATTGTACATATGTCTATACAGGGTGTTTAAACGAATAAAAAATTATATAAAAAAAATTAATTTTCTTTAGTATTTAAAAAAATTTCGACGCCATTTTGATCAATTAGAAATTTTTAGAGATATTATGTCAAATATGAAAAGTATAAGAAATCTAACGACACATGTCAAAATTGCAAAATAAATATCTCGATTTTGAGGTTGAAGCATATTAAATCAAAAATTAGCATTTTGGTGCTATTATTTGGATGAATTAAAACCACTTTGAACGGAAATTAAATTGAACAATTGCTAGCACCTGTCAAATGTCAAAATTGAAAAATAAATGTAAAAATTTTATATCTTGATTAAATCGAAATTTACCATAAAATTAAAGCTTTTGATCCTATTCTGATGAATAAAAACTTCTGGAAACCATCAGAATTAAAGAACTGATAGAACCTGTCAAATGCCAAAATTACAAAATAAATATCTGGAAAATATTTTGAAGTTGAAAAGCATATTAAATCAAACATTTTGATGAATTAAAAACCTTTTTTGAATGCGATTTAAATAGAACAATTGCTAGCACCTGTCAAATGTCAAAATTGTAAAATAAATGTAAATATTTTATAAGATTTTGGGTGTGTGACATATTAAACCAAGAATTACTGTAAAATTAAAGCTTTGATGCCATTTTGATAAATTAAAATCGTTTGAAAATCATCAAAAATTAAAGATCTGACAGAACCTGTCAAATGCCAAAATTACGAAAAAAAATATCTGGATAATATCTTGAGGTTGAAGCATATTAAATCGAAAATTACCAAGTTTTGATGAATTAAAGCCTTTCTTGAATGCGACTTAAATAGAATAATTGCTAGCACCTGTCAAATGTGAAAATTGTAAAATAAATAAAAACTTTATAACATTTTGAGGATGCAACATATTAAATTGAGATTTACTATTAAAATTAACGCTTTTGATCCTATTTTGATGAATTAAAACGTACTGAAAATCATCCGAAATTAAAGAACTGACAGAACCTGTCAAATGTCAAAATTGCAAAATAAATATCTGGATCATATTTTAAGATTGGAGCATTTTTCATCAAAAATTTGCATGGGATTCAAGTTTTGGTGCTATTATTGTGATGAATTAAAACCTTTTTAAACGCAAATTAAATCCAACAAATGCTAGCACCTGTCAAATGTCGAAATCGCAAAATAAATTTAAATATTTTATAAGATTTTGGATGTGGGATATATTAAATCAAGAATTACTCTAAAATTAAAGCTTTTGATGCCATTTTGGTAAATTAAAACCTTTTCAAAATCATAAAAAATTAAAGATCTGACAGAACCTGTCAAATGCCAAAATTACAAAAAAAATATCTGGATATTTTGAGGTTGAAGTATATTAAATCAAAAATTAGCATGGGATTAAAATTTTGGTGCTATTTGGATGAATTAAAACCATTTTGAACGCAAATTAAATTGAACAATTGCTAGCACCTGTCAAATGCCAAAATTACAAAAGAAATATCCGGATAATATCTTAAGGTTGGAGCATATTAAATCGAAAATTACCAAGTTTGATGTATTAAAGCCTTTCTTGTATGCGACTTAAATAGAATAATTGCTAGCAGCTGTCAAATGTGAAAATTGTAAGATAAATAAAAAAATTTACAACATTTTGAGGATGGGACATATTAAATCGAGATTTAATATTAAAATTAAAGCTTTCGATCCTATTTTAATGAACTAAAACCTTCTAAAAATCATCAGAAATTACAGAACTGACAGATTCTGCCAAATGTCAAAATTGCAAAATAAATAATATTTTGAAATTGGAGTATTATAAATGGAAAGATTGCTAGAACCTGTCAAATATCAAAATTGCAAAATAAATGTAAAAATTTTATGAGATTTGGGCGTGGTTTATATTAAACCGAGAGTTACTATTAAAATTAAATCTTTTTGATCCTATTTTCATGATTTATTTATTTATCAGAAATTGAAGATCAGACAAAACCTGTCAAACGTCAAAATAAATATATCGATTTTTTTTTGCAATTGGAGCATTTTGAATAAAAAAATTAGCACGGGATTCAAATTTTGACGAATTAAAATCTATTTATGAACACAAATTAAATAGAACAACTGCTAGCACCTGTCAAATTGCTGAATGTCAAAATTTGTGATTATATTTCGATGAATTATAACTTTTTAGATATCAGAAGTTTAATAAATATATAATGGAACTTGTCAAACGTAAGATTTTAATGGTGGCGACGTATTGAATCGAAAAATTAACACAGAATTGAATTAAAAAAGTAAAAATTATTATAAATAAAATGGAGAATAATCCAAAAGAGGATTAAGCAAAATTTAAACAAAAAAAAAACATCCTGTATATCCTCATTCATCCCTTAAGTATATATAATAATTACACCTCGTTTTCCCAGTCAGTACAAACCGGTATGATTGATTTTTAATTAGAGATAGAAGATTATTTATCCGTTTATAGTAATCGTGTTTAATCTAAGATTTGTGTATCTGTAGATGTAGTATTTTATTTTATTTTACCTGAAGAGTGCTGAACGGTTCCCTTTTTGTCCCGGAAAAGAAATCGAGGTGTCCTACGATAAGGTATTTGTTAAATCCGAGGAGATTGCATCGAATATGGCACATAACTTCTTCCGATGAGATAAAAATAAATAAGAACGAATGAGAAATAAATAAATAAAAGAAAAGAAAGAGAAACTTGATTATTATATTATATATTTGTATTTTATTATATTGATACGGACTAATCACATAATCATATTATATTTATAAACTAGAAACTAATTAATTAAAAATAATAACTAGAAATTAAAATAATAAATACAATTTCTATTAATTAAAAATATTTTCTTCTGATATTTTCTTTTGGATTTACACATATAACATAACTTTTCGATAGTTCTTTGCCTTTCGTCATCGAATATTAACAAATACCTTAAGGGAAACGAAATAATTTCGATAACATTACAACGATACATATTTTTATGTTTAGATATATATATAAAAAAAAAAAAAGCATTCCCCGATTATGATAATACACACTGCTGAGAATAAATGCAAAATCTCTACCTCGATTTCCATTTCACTCGAAAGAAGTTGTTTTAATTGTGTGTGTGTGTGCATCTGTTATTATATGTCGTGTGATGTTTCGTCTGTCGATTCTTGACGATAAAGTTTTATGATCACAAGCACAGTCCTCTAAAGCATCATTAAAACCGAACGAAAGACGACGAAAAAGAATTTTCGAAGTGTTGCCCTCCTTCTGCAGTACTGTAATTTTTTTTTTTATTTATTTAAAATCTGTGTTTGTTGTGTTTCTCATCTATATAATAATATATTATTTAAAAGATCACGTCGAAGAGGTCAACAAGTTGATCTGCGACTCTCGGTATTTGCTGTTGGAATAGTGTTTCTGTTTTATCTTCATCGGTTGCTGTTTTAGTTTTCTCTGATGTTTCTGATTATTGTGTTGTTGGTGATGGTAGTTGTTTTGGTTGTTATAGAATTGATGATAGTGTCGGCAGCTGTTACCCTCTTCCGGCTGCTGCAGGTGTAGCTGGTTCGGCCGCCGAACTTTCGGCAACACTTAATTCCATATACGCAGGAAACTGTCCCAAGAGCCAGTGCCGACGGCCATGCCGTTCTCGGTGACCCCCAGACAACTGACGCGATTATCGTGACCGGCTAGGATGCCTAGAATTGAATTAACGAAAAGCGTACAGTTCACAAAACAGTTCAAATAGAGGGTGGGGGGGGTGGGGGGGGGGGGGGGAGAAATCATTACGAAATGACCCTCACCGTTAGTAAAATAAATACGATCGTGAAAATTGCCGTTTAGATATTGTCGTGGAGAAATTTTTTATTAGTAAAAATCGTTTATCTCTGAGGAATATAAAAATTCAGGGTCACAACATCGCAAATGACCCTCAAAAATCAAAACGGGGTGTTATATCTGGAAATTGCCGTAGACATAAGAAAACGGAAATTCTTGAAATACTAAATGCTTATTTTAAAGATATGTCTCAAAACTGAGCGGCATTATAACGTGAATGACCCTCAAGAGAAAATCTAAAATATCTACGAAATTTTAAAAAACTAAATGTTTATTTTGCAGATATATCTGAAACTGAGGATTATTATATCGTGAATGACCCTCAGAATAAAATCTGTAATAACTAGAATTTGCCGCAGCGATAAGAAAATAATCTGAAATACCGAATTTTATTTTGGCGATGTCCTCTCAAAACTGGGTGTTATTATATCGGGAATGACCCTCGTGAGAAAATACACAATATCTAAAAATTGACGTAGATATAAGAAATTGGGAATTTTTATAATGTTTGTTTTGGAGATATGCCTCAAAACTGAGGGTCGTTTTATCGTGAATGACCCCCAGGAGAAAGTCTACAATATCTACGAAATTAAATATTTTTAAAACACTAAATGTTTATTTTGCAGATATGTCTGAAAACTGGTAATCATTATATCGGGAATGACCATCATGAGAAAATCTGCAATATCTAAAAATTGCCGTAGATATAAGAAAATGGGAATTCTTATAATGCTAAATGTTTGTTTTGGACATGTGTCTCAAAACTGAGGGTCGTTTTATCGCGAATGACCCCCAGGAGAAAATCTACAATATCTACGAAATTAAATATTTTTAAAACACTAAATGTTTATTTTGCAGATATGTCTGAAAACTGGTAATTATATCGGGAATGACCATCATGAGAAAATCTGCAATATCTAAAAATTGCCGTAGATATAAGAAAATGGGAATTCTTATAATGCTAAATGTTTGTTTTGGACATGTGTCTCAAAACTGAGGGTCGTTTTATCATGGATGACCCTTAGGAGAAAATCTACAATACCGAGAAATTGCAGTAGTTACAAGAAAATGGAAAATTTCGAAATATTTAATGTTTATTATGAACCTCAAAACTGAGGGTCATTTAATTGTGATTGACCCTCGGGAGAATTTTTACAATATCTAGAAATTGCCACAGAGCAGCGAAATAAGAAAACGGACAATTTTGAAATACTAGACGTATATTTTCGAGACCCTGAAGAGAAAATCTGTAATATCTAAAAATTGTCGTTGACAAAAGAAAATTTTGAAATTAAACGTTTATTTTGAAGATACATTAGGTCCATTACAACACGATTAACCCTCCAAAAGGCGTATAATATTTAGAAATTGAACAAAGCAAAATGGAATATTTTGAAATATTAAATATTCTTCTTGAGCAAATATGGAAACGGAAGGTTACTTACTACGTCGTGATTGACCCCAGAAAAGAGACATATGATATCTAAAAATCGTGGCAGACATACTGAAATTTTGAAATAATGAATGTTTATTAAGGCACCAAATATTAAAACTGAAGGTCACTAAATCGTGGCGGCGATCTTCAGAAACACTGCGTAAAAATGAAATTGAAATAAATAAAAAAATTTAACCAGTTTTTACTTTTGTTTTACATCATAACTTGACGCACAAAGAGATCTAGTAAAAATTCTGCGGAGATAAATGTTTGACCACTGAATAATTCACTTGGGGGTGATATAAAAATTAGATTCAGTTCATTTGTGATATATAGAAAATGAGGGTCATCAAATGATTTCAATTCTAATGTATAAATCACTCTTATGAGTTAGAAGTAATACATACATATTTGGGCAAGGGAGACAGGTCTAAAATACCAACCGATATTTAATGCCCGCAAAATGACCCTCGTAAACTACTGTGAACATTTATTGATAACATTTTACCGCTTCTAATAGTTTATCATTCCTAAGGTAATATAAAATTGAATAAGATAAAAAAAATATCGCAAAATTGAAATTTTTTAAATCAGTGGGAGGTCAAATTACCCTCGAATTCAATACTGATGAAAATGTTAGTAATTAAACAAATTTGAACGTTTATTCTGTCGGTGTGTAATATATATTTAATGTAAACTCGTCGATATTATATATTGGTTGTGATGTGACCCTCTGAAATAACTAAATACAATGTCAAACTTACTTTTTTTTAGCTTTCTTTGTTTTACATATTTTGAATTAATGTAATTATAGGTTTCTTTTAATCCATCTTTCAATTTGACTTTACTTACCCTACAAAATGACCCCCGCACTCATTATACAACTTATGTAAGTGCTTTCGACGGATTTTAACGCCAATTACGTTTGTAATTTTAATTATTAAGTCAAATTTCGGCAATTCGAATTATCCCCCGCAATGACCCTCGAAAAAAAAAAACTTACCCGCTCGCTCCGTCTTCATAGAGTCCCATACGTTGCAATTGAAATCGTCGTAACCGGCCAACAACAGACGTCCGGACTTGCTGAAGGCGACACTGGTGATGCCGCATATGATGTTGTCGTGACTGTACATCGCCAGCTCTTGGTCCGCTCGTACGTCGAACAGCCGACAGGTGGCGTCGTCGCTACCCGTCGCGAATGCGAACCCGTTCGGGAAGAACGTCACGGCGTTGATGTCGGACTCGTGGCCGGGGAATGTCTGCTTGCAGACGCCCTCTCTGATGTCCCAGAGTTTGGCTGAGGCGTCGCAGGCGCCCGACACGAACGTTCGCATGTCCGGCGATAGGGAGAGCGACATCACGTCGCCCGTGTGACCCAAGAACGAGGTCACCTGTTGGCCGGTCTCGATGTCCCACAGGGCACTGAGGAAAAACGGAAAAAACGAGAAATTAAGCGTTGTTAAAACGAATTCGCAAGTCATAATGCTTTCTGAGGGTCATAAAAGAATTGTAAGGGTCACAAAATACAAAGTAGTAATAATAAAGTTTGGATTGGCGCAAGACTATTTCGGAAGTGGAACAAAATGAGAAATTTTCAAGTAGTCAATTGTTTATTTTGGGGAAATATAAAAATTTAGGGTCACAATATCGCGCAACATAACCCTCAACATGACGTGCTATATCTAGAAATTGCCGTAGAAAATTTTGTAATACTAAATATTTAATTTGGAGATATACCTTAAAGGTGGGGGTCATTATATCAGAAATGACCCTCAGGAGAAAATCTGCAATATCTAGAAATTGTTGTCGTGATAAGAAAATGAAAATTTTTGGAATACTAAATTATTTTATTTCGGTGATATACTTCAAAATTGAGGGTCATTGTATCGTGAATGGTCCTCGGGAGAGAATCTATAATACCTATAAATTGCGGCAGACATAAGCAAATGAAAAATTTTGAAATACTAAATTATTTTGAAAATATAACTGAAAACTAAGGTTCATTATATCGTGAATGACCCTCGGAAGTTAATCTACAATATCGGGAAATTGCCGTAGATATAAGAAACTGAAATTTTTTTAAATGTGGAATGTTTGTTTTGAAGATATGACACCAAAAAACGCAAGCAAAATTGCAACCAGCCGGTTTAGATTGAATTTTGGAGGTCATAACCCCTGAACGATGATATATAGCACAAATAACTACATACGCTGCGATTACATGCCGAAACAATTACAATGACAAATAAACCAACCGAGGAGGTTTTCTAAGTAACTTAAGGTTTGCAGGTCATAAAAGTCTTGTGCTAGGGTTCAGCTTGTATGAGAGCTTGTATGTACAGAAAAAGAAAATTCGGAGACGTCCAAAATCCCAAATTAAATTTCACTGTATAACTCGTAGCCTAATCAACCTATTTCCATCTAATGTTGAGGGTTATGACCCCAAGTGAACATAAACAAAGAGAGCACAATTTTCAGTTGGAAGTGACATCATTTAAAACGATAAATAAACCAACTCTGGAGACTTCACATGAAATTTAGATAGATATTACAAATATATAAGCCCAAATTAAAAATAAGAGAAGTAGGGCTCCCCCAAGATCGTAGATTAAGTTCTATTTTAGAACGCATGTACCCTCATCAACCCATTTCTATTTAATGTTGAGGGTTATAAACCCTACGAGAACATAAATCACAACAGCACAAGTTTCAATATCATAACAGTTAAAACAACCACGTGTTGTTGGTTATTCATTCCGAGGGTCTTTAAAAATGTATCAAGGGTCATAATAATTAGTTTGTTCAGGTAACAAAAAAATAATAAAATAAATGGAGTTAGAACCAAGGCATAATCCTAAATGCGATTCAATTTTAGAGCTCACAAACTGTAATCCGTCTTTTTTGATTTGATCTTGAAGGTTATGACCCTTAAACGAATATAAATAACAACAGCACAGATTGCAGTTGGATGTCAACAAATAAACTCACTTAGGAGACTTTATATGTCGATTAACTTTGAAGATGTTTCAAGGGTCACAAATGGCCAGCGAGGGTCACAAAATTGAATAAACACACGTAATAACGTCAAAAGTTGCAATTGGGTATTAATTTAATTTAATTAAATTAAATAAACTAATTCAAGAGACACATGATTTTTTTTTTGTGAGGGTCACTTACCAGCTCATATCACCGGAACTGGTGACTATCTGGTTATCGTCCAGGAACCTACAGCAGGACAGGTAACCGGTGTGTCCGGGTAGTTCCCGGCTGACGCGCACGTTGCCCTCGCGCGTCTTCAAACTATATATCGAGCAGATATTATCGAGGCCTCCGCAGGCCACGTAACTGCCGGAGGGCGCGTAGGCACAGGTCATGACCCACGACGATCGGAGTGGAATGGCGTGCACCTTGTTGGTCGTGTGACTGTCCCAGACGATGAGTTTGCCGTCCTGCGAGGCGGATACTAAGTTCCGCGAATCTGAACCCCAGTGCATCGCGTAGATCTTGGCGAGGTGACCCCTGAGGGTCCGCCGGGTGCGCATCTGCACCCTGCCGATCGGCTCCAGGCTGGCGGTCGCCAGCACGAGTGTCGTGTCGCAAGCCGCTTTCCTGGCATCCTGATTGTCGGGCAAAACGAAAGATTTGAATTATTGAGGGTCATTTCGAGAGATTATAAGTTAATAGGTGCAATTTTGGTGGATTATTATTTTTATTTTATTTGTATTAAGAGACTACAAACGGATACAAATTGTTTATTTAATATAGAAAAAAAATCATAAAATTTGAGGGTCATTTTAAGAATTTACAAATAAAGCCGATTTTTTTAATTAGTTTTATATAAATATATTTATAAACTTAATTTGTGGAAATACTAACAGAGATTATTTCTTTCTGAAAATACCAATAAATAAGATTATTTAACCCTTTGGGGGTCAAATTTTAACATTCAATTAAAGGAGAGATTTAAAAAAGAAAAAAATTTTTCTTTACGGTAACATGTATCAAAAAGCCATAAAAATAAAATCAAATTAGGTCACTCTAGAATTAAAATACTGTTAACATAAAAATTAAAACATAAAATGTATTAACTTTTTTAAAAATGAAGCGTCAATATCTAAGTTTAATCGAAAGTAATAACAATTGAAAGCCAATTTATACCATTCAATTGCTTTTGGGAATTCTCGTAATAAACCTATTAATAATCCAAACTTAATTCTACCTCCTCAATATTGTTTCTCGGGGGTCATTTGGAGAACTAATTATTTAAGTTGGGGATCTATTCTACCAACACGAACTTTGTATTAGGAATTCTTGATTAATGTGGAATATAGATGAGGAAATACTTAGTTAATGCAATGGCAGAAGATTCAATTTTAATAATTCCGAGGGTCATATTAATTTATACAAAATAGCATTATAAAAAAAGCGATCCTATTATAAATTTTCATGTTTTATGAAGCCCTCATTCTCAACTCACTTTGGGGTAGCGAGAAAATGCTCTCGTCACCCCAAAACACAAAATATAGATTCTCATATTGAATGAAACAACCCGGTTCACATCAAGGTACCTACGTAAACTCCGAAAACGAGTTTTCCAGTAATAATTGTGTAAGTACGACAGTGCTCTATATGAATATATTGATCGCAAAGTTAGTCCGG
Organism: Cetonia aurata; assembly: GCA_949128085.1. Taxonomy (NCBI): domain Eukaryota; kingdom Metazoa; phylum Arthropoda; class Insecta; order Coleoptera; family Scarabaeidae; genus Cetonia; species Cetonia aurata. The sequence goes on along the minus strand of OX421889.1, from coordinate 32,361,492 downwards.
AATAGGGAGGAGGGGGGTGGACCAGCGAGGGAGGGCAACGCAACAGGGACGAATGACGAGGAGGTAGAATATTGTATCGGGGAAAAATGGTTGCCGGAAACGGGGAGGACAGGTGATCCCTTGCGAAACACGAAAAAGCTGTTGAGGGTGTGTCCATGTGGGCTCCAACAAGTTGCATTAAACAAAATCGTTCAGGATAATTTTTTTATATATATTATTATGTAATATATATAATTATAACTTACCCGGATGGCATTTTTTAATGTTTCCGCTTCCTGTCTGAGGGTGTCAAGTTCGTTCATAGTGTCACGAACCACCTCTACCTAAGATGCAACAACACCTGTGGAAGAAACGTCAAAATTAAAATATTAAAAAAAGAAATCATATTTCAAATCTGTCTTTCGTGTCCCCTATATATATATATATATATATATTTTTTTTTGTAAAATATGACGTAATAATTATCTTTTTTTAAATTTAAATTAAATTAAATACAGAACAATGAAAATATAATTTTTTTAATTTATTTTAATAAAAAATACCAACGAATTTGAATCTATTTTAACCCCCTCCTCGTTTTGCATGTTATTTATTTTTATTTTTCCTTTAATATACGACGTAGAATGTATTTTATTTTAAATTAACTTTATTTAAGTAATTTTTATTAACATAGAATTATAGGGCACAAATGCTAAATAATGTTTTTATAATTTTTCCTTCTGTTGCCTGGGGTATCCAGAATAAAAATGATGAAATAAAAGAATAAATTGCAGTGAAATAATTTAAATATGGTAAGTTACCCAGAAAGAACATATTTTTTTTTAATTTATTGAAATTAAAAAAAGAAAATTCACTCAAAAAAATTATATTATATTTTATTTATTATATATATTGTATTTATTTATTTTTTCCTTTGTAAAATAAAACGTAATCTATTTCATTTTAATTAAATGGGTACAACCAATTTTTTTAAATTTTATTTAATGAAAAACAAAAAGATATTTAATGAATTTCAATCCCCTATCGTCACGCCCTATGTATTACTTTAAAATAAAATGATTTTTTTCTTTTTGTTAGGGACAGTTAAATATGGTAAATCACTCAGAATATTTTTTTTTATTTATTTATATTTATAAAATCAATTTCAAACACCCCCATTATATATTGTTTATTTATTTTTATTTATTTTATAAAACACGAAATCAAATGTACCTGTTATTTAAAATTAGAATATTATTTTTTAAATGAAAATTAATAAAAACAAAATTAAATCTATTGTATAACCCCCTTTTCTTTCTTTTATCATCGATTTATATTGTTTACTTTTATTTCTTATATATAATACATTGTTTTTCATTAAATATATTAGTAGTACTACCTAGTAAGTATTTGTCACTCTATCGTGGTAAGTAAAACGTTATCTATCCATTTAAAGAATGTGAGACAGATAATTTCAAGTGATTATTTGAACTAACAATAAATAATAAAAAAAAACTCCGAGGTAGAATTTAAAATATTTTGATAAAATCGTAAGAAAATAAATAACATAACAACAAAATGGCACACAAATATACAGAAACTAATATACCTATTTAATTTTTTTTTTATTTAGTGATATCAAATGAATTTCACTTTTAAACTACACAATACAATTTTAGTATAAATTCAATTTTTCTTATTTATTTATTTAATACCATAATTATTGTAAGGGTTTTCATCAATTTTTTCTTTCCGAGTTTAACGCAAACTTTGCAGCTAAATATCAATAACTTTCAATATCTACTCTGAATTAGATATTAAAAAGAAAATGAATTATTTAGAAATATTCGCATATTCGATTGCAAATTCGCATACAAAAAACAAAATTCAAAACATTTTTATATCTACATATATAAAACAATAAAATTAATATCTTCATATAGATTTTTTATTTTTAGAATCCCCCTTTGCATATTAAAAAATAACGCTACATTATTTTTAATCATACAAACTTATTTATACCATGATCAATTCTTATCTACAACGGATTTGATTCGAATAAACAAGTACCTAAGTTTTCCAAGAAAAAACCGTAAAATTTGTGCTGGAATTCATTGGCTATTGTAGTAATAGTGTAGTTTTTTTTTACTTTGTAAGTAGGGCATCAAATGACGTAGAGAATTGTCTTTTTTAGAATCAGAATCCTATTTGGACAGGCTCCAAAAATATTTTAGTTAGTCCCCGTAAAAAAGGGTCATGTTTGTAAACAAACACTTTTTTCCTTTCGTTTATGTAATTTGAGCAATTTGTCAACAAATGCATATACATTATTTCCTTTTAGTAAGAATTAAATAGATATTGTTAATCTGATTGTTTCCGTTAATATCACAACATCCTATTGATTAATTTCGCTAAAAATATAATAAGATATAACAGCAAAAAATTAAATTAAACAAGGGGACATCCTAGTAATCCACGGATCAAATGATAGATGAACAATCGGCGGTTGTCACGACTGTCATCCTAGCTCCGGATTTTAATTTAATTTACAAATATTATACGCATATTCGCGAAATTCTAAACAATTTTGATGAATCCACAATTTAAACGTTGATAAGAAACGCGATAAAAGCGATAAAGAGAGAAAATAAAACCGACAAACTTGACGTAAAATGATGTGTTGTCATTCTACTACATAGATACTGAAAATCGTAGCTCTAAATCGGTGACTTACACAGGAAATTTAATGATTCAATTCGATAGGAAAACTTTCTATGTATTTTGCTGGGAAAATCGCAATTCCAAACATATTCTCGATATCGTTATAAGAACTTGTTATAAGAGTATGTGTCGGAATAGATAGGTGGTATTACTGGCGTTATTTTTAGCTGGCGGTGAGTAAATTTAGGTCTTCCCGAATCTAAAATCGGGATGGGTTTATTATAAATTCGCTTTATACATGTTTCTTGCTGAATGGGATCGTTTTTGTGTTTATCGATTTGCATCGTAAAAGGACGGGTGAACATCGGCAATATTAAAATAAGTATATTGTCGCGGTTGACAATAGCTAATTACGTTTACGGCGAAATTAAATGCGCCAGCAATGAATAATGCGATAAAATACGCGAACGATCTGCAAGAATTGCCGACACATCCTCGCAACTTGAATTTTAAATAAGTTGTAAGGTTATAAATGCTGATATTACAAATAAAAAAAGGCTCTTACCTTAGAACTCCTCTTTTTAAAAGAAATTTTATTTAATTAAATGCAGTAACACAATAAGAATTAAAGCCCCTTTTAAAACGATGATTAATTCCCTCGATTATTCCGTTAAAAACCGCTTTTTATAATTGTTTTAATCGCAAGAATCACGGCCAACTGTGGTCGGTATAGGCTAATACAAAGCTACGCCCATACTTTGAGGAAATCGGCAAGGATTCATGCGATATTAAGATCGGGACGTGTTGAATATTATTTAAAAACGTTTTAGTATCATCCGTTGCGGCAAATCGCGCTAAATAGATCCCCTTATCGTACCGGCGTACGTTTAAAACTAAATAAAAATAAGATCCACAGCCGCCATGACACTTATAATAAGGGGAGAGACGTGCAATCTGGTAAACGCGCAAGGTTCCGCGCTGATCGCCTGCTGGGGCCCCAATTTACCTTTTCCAAAATATACACACACACACGTACGACTAGCCGCACACCACAGCACTACACACAACAGCCAGCCGAAACGGCTATCCGCTGATTCCCGCTAGATCACGACTTAAACTTGATACACCCATACAAATCGGCCGCTCTTCGGTCTAAAAACATGTATGGACGCGGCCCGGCTGACGCATGGAACTCCCGTAATGTACGTTCGCGCCCTAGGACACCCGGAGACGGTTCTTTTGCGACGCGTTTACGGTTTCGAACACGGTTTTTTGGGTGCGGTGATAGATGGCCAAGACTGCGGCGTCCTTGTGCTAGAGATTGTAGACCCCGAATTAGTGACGTCAGAGGGGATGGACGACGTCCCGTGTCCAGGGGCGACACCTACCGGATACGGGAAGAAGCGCTCGATCGATTTCGACATGTTCGAAACGCGGGATTTTTAAATCATCCTCAATATTTAATTTAAATGATATGAGCACGTATTAGTTTATAAACCATCTAGTTTAATCTATTTTGGACAAAATTGTTTTTTTTTATATAATATATAACACATGAAGGCACACAATTTCTGTAATCAAAAGCAGTTTTGACATATTTCAATGATTCAATTATAATCTATTTACGATAAATAAAATCGTCCGGAAACCGTACATCACATTATATTACTTTCTCTTTTCTTGTTACAAATCTCTTAATTAAAAATATCTTCAACACTAAATTTAAAATATACTGCTCCAAATTAACAAAAAATAAAATACAATTTATTTAGTTATTTGTGGTAATTTTAATACAAACAGTTTTTTTATTATTAACAATTCGATATATTTCTAAAATCATACTTTACTATTAATTAATTATTTCATCAATATTTAAAATAACTAATAACTCTTCCATTCAGTGCATTTTGCTTGGACTTTTTAAAGGATTTTTTTTCTATACTTTGCATTCATAATATTTTGCACATATTCATTTAAAATTACAGTTATTTATTATAGAAAGATGGTTTTACACATTAATTGCCACTTTGGTTGCTGGTTACGCATTTTTTAAAATAAAAGTTTTGGTACACAACGTTTGTTTCAACAATTTCAGTTAAAATGTTCTAAAATGTTAATATTTCGAAAATCGCTGAATCTAAAATATGCATGGTCACTTATTTTTATTTTAATTCGTAAAATTCGGAAATGATGCCAGTTAAAAGTTATTCCATTAAAATAAATCTATATTTCGTTATATCGTTTTATATCTTTCAGCTAGTGTTGTGTACATTTTTTTGTATACGATTGTATGTATATTTTTGGTACTTGCTGTTATATATTTTTTTAAATGTCCGCGCATGCCTACCAACTATTTTTATTAAAATTGGAACATATGTTCTTTATTTCAATAAAATAAAAGGTTTATTAATTTCTTTTCTATAACAGCCATTATACAAAATTATGATTATTAGAACAATAAATTTAGCAAACTTATGAAAACATTTAAAATATTATTGTTTTAAATAAACCTGCCAAAGACTTTGTAAATGTAATGTATTTATTTCTTAGCTACTCATAATAAGCGAATAAAGAAATTCAATAATTTTTTACGTAAAAGGTGTTTTATTAAAATTTTATGCAGCCAATTCAAATGAATTTCAGGCTATAGTTTCTATAGGGTACTTCCTGTGCGCCCTGTAAAAAATTATTTCAAGTTTTATTGATGTTATTTAGGATAGGGGAATGTTTTTTCTCACGGACCATAACAGAATCAAAAATACACATACATTTTTGTTAAAAGCCGGTAAAGAAGGACTTTAAACCTCTTGATAAAACGCGCCAAATTTAAAACTTGAAAATAAACGTTATTTATAGGGGTAAATGTGTTCGTTCGTGCTTTAAATTGTATTTAAAATGTAATAAAACACAATGAAACTTAAAGAGCATAATAATTAATAATTTGTTTATTTATTGGAACTAAAATAAACTAGTGTTCTACCAACTTACCCCTTAATAACGCGTTAAATTTGAAACTTAAAAATAAATGTTACGTAAATAGATAAATAAATGATTTGTATTGTAATTAAAATAAATTCGTTTAAATCTTTTAGAAAGCGCGTTCACCCCCCCATGTTTGATGCCATAGTTCAAAGCGAATTTAAATAACTCTAACGATGTTGTTTTGGTTGCTTCTTTTTTTGGTGCGAAAACGTTGAATTTAAAATTTGATGATGTTTTATTTCACCTTTTAATATAATTATACCATATCATTTTGCGAATGGGATTTTATTGATTTGGTCCGTTTGATCCTTTAGGCGTTCAGCCGGCTGGGCGAGGACGAAAATATTTTCGTCTTTGTTGTGTTGTTATTGATCTGCTGGGATGTGGTGAGTGGAGGGTTGGGAAAATCGCGAAATTCGGCCGTGATTTCGACGCAACCGCCTCCCAATCCCGGATTATCGCTCGCCAGACTCGAAGATCTACCGAAATCCGACGAGTTAGTGTAAACTTTATGTTAGTATTCAACCGGACGACTAGCTTTTTCCGCAGGTGAGTTAATCGAACGCGCCCCCGGGGAAGGACGATGTCACAGGGCAAGATCGCCGAACAGGAGTCGACTATCAAGGATTCCCTCTTCGAATTCGTCAAGAAGCACATCCCCGACGCGGATCTCACCCTGATAGACGAGATCGTCCTCTCGTACGTGGTTGCCATTCTGGAAGATGTCAGTTCGGATCCGGTGTTCGACGTAGAGGGATTTTGCGAGATGATGAGCGCGTATTTTCCCGAATTCGAGTCGATCAATCACGCCACCGTTTGCCAGTGGATGTTCGAGCTCGAAGCCAAGCTACGGACTGTGGATGAGGAAGGGCCTCTCGATAAGACTATTTCCCTGCTGGATCTGTCATTGCCAGAGATTTTACCCAAAGTGAAGCCACGGTGAGTGCAGAGTTGGAATTGGTAAGTGAAGATCGTGGCTCTGGTTGTTTTTCGATGGTTGTAGGTCACCCAACAACTCGGAGTGCATTGATCCTCCGAAGCGGATACATACATTATCGGAAATGAGCGATGGAGGTTCGACTGACAGTTCTTGCAGTGATTATTTAGAGGAAATTGACACGTTACAAGAGATGTTTCCTCACGTTTGTACACTGGAGGTGAGTTTTGTTTTGATATTTGACTTTTTTGACATTTATATATAGTTTATTTTAAAACAAATTGACACTCTCCAAATTCCTTGCTTTTAAGGGCTGTAGGCTTGTTTAAATTATATATGAAATTATAAAAATTAAGACAAAACTGCAATAGAATATAAAATTTTGATATTACATTCTTTTTTCGGTATTTGACCATTTTTTTATTTAGCTTTTACACTTGGTTTCTCGTTTTCTTTTCTGATGTTTTTTTTTTAATAATTTGCATAATATATAATTTTAATCTTTCTCAATAGTTTTCATTCCCAATAATCATTCAATTTGTTGATATTTTTCTATTGATTTGAATAAAATATTATCAAAATTCGCTTTTTTGTACTTAACAGACATGGAACAAATTTCAAACGGTAATTTTGCGATTTAAACTTTGTAAAAATACTGCTTGATATTCATTTTAATACAGTATCAAAATTAGGGGGAGATTAAAATTTAATTTTTTATGAAAATTGAGAAATATAAAGATTATAAGGAAATGTTGCAGTTTTTGGTCAGTAACATCAGAATTATAATGAGTAGGAGATTTTAACTATGTAGAGGTGTTCCTAGGATTGCACTTCAATAATGTGCTAAATTTCACAGCGTAATTTGAATTAATTTTCCCGAAGAAAGCGAATTTGTGAAGAATCATGATTTGAGAATTTTCTAATTTTTGGCTTGTAACTGCCAAGCTATTAGAAATAAGCAAATTTAGCCTTGTAGGAATATTAATGGAATTGTATTCTAATGCTGTGCGAAATTTGAAACGGCTATCGTATTTAATTTTTGAAAAATTTCCAAAATGAGAAATATTAAGATTGGAGAATTGCCTAATCTTTATGCTTCGTAGTTATTACGATTAGAAGAATTTAACTGTGCAGAGGTGATCCTAGGATAGCGCTTCAAAAATATGCTAAATTTCAAAGCGTAAATTCATTTAATTTTCGCGGAAAAAACAAATTTGTAAAACGTCAAGATTTGGGAATTTTTTGCATTGAACTGGGAATTTGTACGGAGTAGGCAATTCTTGCCTTGTAGGAATATTTCTAGAGTTGTATTTTAATGCTGTGCCACATTTGAAACGGCTAATTTATTTAATTTTTGAGAAATTTGTAAATCAGGAGTATTAGATTTTAATTTTACCGAGACATTTCTAGCGACTATTAAATGCAAGTCGCTATTTCATTTAATTTTCTAGAAAGTCAAAATTTAGGAATTCTCTACTCTTTGGCTTGTAATTCCGAAATTATTAAGAGGCAAGTGTTTCTAACTTCGTGGAAATACTTTTAAAGTTGCATTTTAATACAGTGCCAAATTTCAAACGGCTATTACCATTTAATTTTTGGAAAATTTGCAAATTGAGAAAAGCATAATCTTGATTTTTCTTAATTTGCAAATTTCTCAAAAATTAAATTGAAGTAGCCGTTTGAAATTTGGCACTCCGAGAATATTTATACAGTGTGAGTCGTTGAAAGTGGGAAATCTGGAAACGGAATAGTAGAGCCTAAAACATGAGGACTGACCGCAACATGCCTTACACAAAGTTTTCATAGAATCAACGACGAACTGCGCTGAAACTTTCGAATGCAAATATCTCGAAAACGGATCCAAGATATCAAAATTAAACAACTATGTAATTTTCATGTAAAAAAGGTTGCTCTTTCAAATTTTCTATTCGGTTTATGTGATTCTGCATACGCAAAAAAGATAAGCTTCGATTTACCTATACAGCAGGGTGTAACTAGCGCCCTCTATGAGCAACGGTAAAAAATGATGACAAATTCCTATCCATCATGTTGAAAAACGTTGTAAAACTAATTTTCACGTTGTTTCTATGAAAACTTGCTGAATTATTGGGAAATTTAGAAATAAAATTATTAACTTGAACATCCTGTATGTGTTAAACGAGCAACATTTATACAGGGTGATTGATCGAGACCGTCCATTAGAAAGATTGGGCCTCCTAGTAATAATTAATTTCTGTAAAGTTGCATACGTACATAGTGTAATAAAATCTATGCCCTGAAAATATTTTCAAGATGGCGGCACTTCCGGAAACACCGGAAATTGACATCAACTTTTTTATTTCAAATGGAATGGTATAGTTTTCTTTGCACTTTTGAAATCTAAACGTTATTCTAGAGGAACTTTTACTAGTATTCCCTATACCTAAGTGCAGCCGTTTTGGAGATTTTTCGACTTTTTGAAAATTTTTGGATTTACATCACGATGTTTAACATTATATACTGTCGCGAAATTTTAATCGAGAACACTAAAATTAAGACTATCGATGGAAGAAACCCTGACGTTTCTGTCGAAGTTTTTAGATTTGTTGCATTATCTACAGGGTGTCCAAAATTTAATTGTCCTTTAGTGCAACTGCAGACCATAAAAACTCGATTTTTTTAAATACAATGCCCCATTTTTTTTCAATATTCTGAAATCTTTAAATTTTGCTCAAAATGTTCTCCATACATATCTGCAATAACTTTTAAGTTATGAAGGTTTTTGATACATTTTAGAGGAAATTACAAAATGTTCTTAATAAAAACCCGATTTTTTGAAATATAATGCCCAATTTTTTTTCAATATTCTGAAACCTTATTAAATTTTGCATCAAAATCTATTACCATTCCTCATACATATCGGCAATAATTTTCAAGTTATGAAGGTTTTTGATACATTTTAGAGGAAATTACACAAAAAAATTGTGTAATTTCCTCTAACACTCCTGTACGTACAATGGAGGAATTGGAAGATGGCGTTAGAACGACATTCCGACAGTTAAATCCTCATTACATTTACAAGGCTTGCACAAAAGAATCCGTAGCTGCGTGCAGGTCAACGGGGGCCACATAGAGTGTTTATAGCTTTGTTAGACTTTGTGTCTTTATTAGCGGTTGTTTTACTGTTTCTGTAATGCTAATACATTTTGATGAAAATTCAATAAGGTTTCATAATATTGAAAAAAATGGGGCATTCTAATTGAAAAAATCGGGACTTGATTTTTAGAGGAAATTACAAATTTTTTTGTGTAATTTCCTCTAAAATGTATCAAAAACCTTCATAACTTGAAAATTATTGGCGATATGTATGAGGAATGGTAATACATTTTGATGCAAAATTGAATAAGGTTTCAGAATATTGAAAAAAAAATTGGGCATTATATTTCATTTTTATTAAGAACATTTTGTAATTTCCTCTAAAATGTAACAAAAACCTTCATAACTTAAAAATTATTGCAAATATGTATGGGGAACGTTAATACATTTTGATGCAAAATTTAATAACATTTCAGAATATTGAAAAAAAAATGGGGCATTGTATGTATTTCAAAAAATCGAGTTTTTATGGTCTGCAGTTGCACTAAAGGGCAATTAAATTTTTGAGACCCTGTAGATAATGCAACAAATCTAAAAACTTCGACAGAAACATCAGGGTTTCTTCCATCGATAATCTTAATTTTAGCGTTCTCGATTAAAATTTCGCGACAGTACACAATGTTAAACATCGTGATGTAAATCCAAAAATTTTCAAAAAGTCGAAAAATCCCCAAAACGGCTGCACTTAGGTATAGGGAATACTAGTAAAAGTTCCTCTAGAATAACGTTTAGATTTCAAAAGTCCAAAGAAAACTATACCATTCCATTTGAAATAAGAAAGTTTATGTCAATTTCCGGTATTTCCGGAAGTGCCGCCATCTTGAAAATATTTTAAGGGCATAGATTTTATTACACTATGTACGTATGCAACTTTACAGAAATTAATTATTACTAGGAGACCCAATCTTTCTGATGGACGGTCTCGATCAATCACCCTGTATAATATCAATCCTCATGTTCTAGGCTCTACTAATTCCCATTTTCTAGACTTCCCATTCTTAACGACTCGCACTGTACAAAGTTAGAATCACATGCCCTTAATCGTGTTCCCAGTTTTTAACTAGCTACTTTGGAATTATTATAAGTGCGATAAATTAAGAAGTTTATGCCCTTCTTGTCCCTTATTATCAAATAAGAACACTAAGCAATGAAATTACACATGCCTTTATACGGCGTTTTCACAATATTTTAGCGTTTTTTTTTGGTTCTTACATACCAGGTTTTATGTACAGGTGGGCCAAATTCGACACATTTAATAGGAAACTTATATTTCTAAAGGAATTCGAAAAAATCTGATCTATGCTTCTGGAGCTCGATTTTAAAAAGAAATCGATTGGTGAAGTCCGTATTTTTATATCTTCCGTAATATAAGAGATACAGAGCGTTTTCGGAAAATATGCAATTTTTAAAAACCCTTGTAACTTTTTAATTTGTGAAAATGCTTGATTTATATAAGAACTTTATTAGGGCACTTTTTGACGTAGAATTCAATGCTCTAATTTGTTTTTTTTTAATTCGCTAAGCAATGCGCGTATTTGTTTTTTTATTTCTTTATTTTTTGTTTGGCCGTGGATGCTCGTAAATAAGCAAATAAAAGATTTCTACAAAGCAGAAAAAAAGTGGTTTTAATATTAAATGTTAGAAATAACAAGTCCAACAAACTACGGAAACCATTAATAGTATTATTGATACTATAGTTGTAAGTTCTTATAGACATATTTGAACGAAATATTTACAGAATATACCCCTCTATACAAAAAAAATACGTAAGCATTATGAATTATAGTAAGTGTTCGAATTGTCCGCCATTCTGTTGTAAACATAATCGACACCGTTTCCTTACATTCTGAACTGAGTTCACCAACTCAAGCGGAGATAAAGAGTCAAACGCTTGCAAAACTGCAGCCTCTAATTCCTGTCTTGAATTGGGAGAATGCTTAAACGCAAGATTTTTTCTTTTTCTCCAAAGGAAAAAATCCAATGGGGTTAGATCTGGAGACCTTGCCGGCCAATGTATCGGTCCCCGATTTCCAATCCAATTGTTACCGAATTGTTTGTTTAAAAACTCACTAATCCGAGCAGCATTGTGAGGGGGTGCTCCGTCATGCTGGAAGTAAACGAATTCCAATTGGTTTAAAGGTATTTCATCTATGAGAGGTTCAATGAATTGTTGTAAAATATGGAAATAGCTTTCGGAGTGAAGAATTGCGTTATATATGTAGGGTCCAATTATCCTGGCACGGAAAATTCCTACCCACACATTGAAACTATATCGTCCTTGGTTTCTCATTTCAATAGTAACATGGGGATTTTCACGCGACCAAGTATAAGAATTATAGCTGTTAAAAATTCCCGCACTGCTTACATTACATTTATCCGTCCATACACAGTTTAGAGCAAAATTATGATTTTCTTCACATTTTCCCAAAAACCATTGACAAAATACCATACGACGCTCCAAATCCGCGGCAAAAAGGTAATGCACTTTCCTTGTCCGATAGGGTTTCATTCTATACTTTTTTAAAATGCGCCTTGCCGATGTTCTTGCTAAACCTGTTGTTTGTGCCATCTCGCGAGTGGAATGTGTTGGGTTATTTACAGTTTCCCCCAAAACGGCAATTTCCTCTAATTCTTTGTCTCTATTTTGAGCCACATAATTTTTAGGTCTCGGTTTTTGAAAGGATCCAAAATTTATTAAATTTTTATTTAACCTAGTGAACATGTCTCTGAATGGTTGTTGTCTTTCAGGATATCGTTCATAGTAAATATTACATGCAGCTTCCGCATTTTCACCTGCTTCTATAAAACACTTTAACATGTCGTATTTTTCATAGTTTTCATATATTTTTGAAATCTTGAATAATAAAACCACCAGTAACATTCATTCAAACTGACATTTCAAAATATTTTGACAATATAAAACAAATACGCGTATTGCTTAGTTACAGCCAGAGCCACCTTGAAATACTGTTAAATTGCAAACAAAAAATCAAATATCTTGAAAATCCTTTAAATAAAATATCAAGTGTGTTATATCATATTAAAGGCAATTTTATCTGCTTTTGAATAGTGTAAAAATATATAGGGTGTTCCATATAAAAAAACACAAGTCTTGATAATATCTCAAAAAAAAAAAACGAATTAAAAAACAACAAATTAGAGCATTGAATTCTACGTCAAAGTGTCCTAATAAAGTTCTTATATAAATCAAGCATTTTCACAAGTTAAAAAGTTACAAGGGCTTTTGAAAAATATTACGGAAGATATAAAAATACGGACTTCACCAATCGATTTCTTTTTAAAATCGAGCTCCAGAAGCATAGGTCAGATTTTGTTTAATTCCTTCAGAAATATAAGTTTCCTATTAAAAGTATCGAATTTGGCCCACCCTGTTTGCTACCATATTCTTTTTTAATATTTTATAAAATAACTTCCGTTTTCCTTTCAAATTTCTCCCAAATGCTCATTTTCTTTTTACTTCTGTACGTATCCCCAAGTTTCTATTTCTCGGATAATTATAGTAACACGTATTTTGTATTTGTTCTCTCTCTTTAGATTCGTTACTGTTTAGCAATAGCTTGTGGCGATGTGGAACGCGCGACTCAAATTCTCCTACATCGCCAGGAGAACGGGCAATCGTTAAACCCGAACAACTCCTTAACATTACACTTGCAGAATCAAACGAAAATGATCGACGATAACGAATTAAAAAACAGGATAATCGAGCGGTACTCGTACGTGGATAAAGATTCGTTCCTGCGAGAACACAGACCGGTAGCTCCCAAAGTCGAGCCGAAGAAACTCGTCCGATACAGAGACAACAAGATCGTAAGCTTAAAGGGTGAAAGATACACCGAAGTGAAGAAAGGCGAAGACGTCGATGATGTGTCATTAAAGAAAAGCAAGAAAGGGCACAGTCCGTAACGCAAGCAGATCCACCTGACGGGGACGGAATCGTTCTTCGTAATTTGCATGACGTTATTAACATCATCGGTGTCTTCTTCTGATTTTCCCCTTTATTACTCGTTCGTGCACGCCGCTAGGAGGAGTAAGTGTTCGATGTTCGTTTCGTCGGTCGGTCGTTCGGGATTCCCCCGTTCCAGTTTGAGGATCGGTGTTTTTCTCTCTTGTTGTTGTTATCCGGAGGTTAATCTCAAACATTATCATCACTATTACTACGATCCAAGCGAGGGGATTGTAGATTTTTGTCGTAGGCTAAACGTATTTTATGTAACGATGTATTACAATTATAGTTGTAGGTGTTCAAAGTGTTATCAGCCACGTATAGTGTATTCTATTATATTCTCAGTGTTCCCGAGCAACTAGCTATAAGGAGCAAGCGTTAGATTCTAAACGAGAGACACTTCATTATGGGGATCGTAAGTGACAATTTTGCCCTACGCCTGTTTATTTTTTAGAAAGTTTATCGATTATATATATGATATATAATACTGATAATTTGTTAGAAGGCGGTTTAATTGAACATAATCATTCATTAAGTTTAATTTTCTAAGTGAAATTGAGTTAATAACACGGAAGTTAAATGCATAGCTTCAAATTTTTCGTCTTGGGGCATTTTTGTTTGATTATACTAAATTTAAAAAGCGTGAAGGATTTTAGCTTTTGTAGCGATATTGCATTTTAAAATCATGCTATATTTCAAACCGCTATTTCATTTAATTTTGGAGAAATCTGCAAATTTATGAAAAGTTAAAATTTGGGAATTTTTAAATTTTGACCTGTAACTTCAGGATTATTTTGAGTGGGAGATTGTAACTTTGTAGAAATGTTCTTAGGATCGCATTTTAAGACTATGGTAAATTTCAAACCGTTACTTCATTTAATCTTCGAGAAATCTGCAAATTTATGAAAAGTCAAAATTTGGGGATTTTTAAATTTTGACCTGCAACTTCAGGATTATTTTGAGTGGGAGATTCTAACTTTGTAAGGATGTTCTTAGGATTACATTTTAACTCCATGCTAAATTTCAAACCGCTATTTCATTTAATCTTCATTAAATCTGCAAATTTATGAAAAGTCAAGATTTGGGGATTTCCCAGTTTTTGGCCTGCAACTTCGGAATTAATACGAGTGGAAGAATTTAACTTTGTAGGGATGTTCCTAGCATTACATTTTAAGACTATGTTAAATTTCAAACCGCTAATTCATGTAATCTTGGAGAAATTTGCAAATTTGTGGAAAGTCAAGATTTGGGGATTTCCCAGTTTTTGGTCTGTAACTTCGGAATTAATACGAGTGGAAGAATTTAACTTTGTAGGGATGTTCCTAGCATAGCATTTTAAGACTATGTTAAATTTCAAACCGCTATTTCATGTAATCTTGGAGAAATTTGCAAATTTGTGGAAAGTCAAGATTTGGGGATTTCCCAGTTTTTGGTCTGTAACTTCGGAATTAATACGAGTGGAAGAATTTAACTTTGTAGGGATGTTCCTAGCATAGCATTTTAAGACTATGTTAAATTTCAAACCGCTAATTCATGTAATCTTGGAGAAATTTGCAAATTTGTGGAAAGTCAAGATTTGGGGATTTCCCAGTTTTTGGTCTGTAACTTCGGAATTAATACGAGTGGAAGAATTTAACTTTGTAGGGATGTTCCTAGCATTGCATTTTAAGATTATGTTAAATTTCAAACCGCTATTTCATTTAATCTTGGTGAAATTTGCAAATTTGTGGAAAGTCAAGATTTGGGGATTTCCCAGTTTTTGGTCTGTAACTTCGGAATTAATACGAGTGGAAGAATTTAACTTTGTAGGGATGTTCCTAGCATAGCATTTTAAGACTATGTTAAATTTCAAACCGCTATTTCATGTAATCTTGGAGAAATTTGCAAATTTGTGGAAAGTCAAGATTTGGGGATTTCCCAGTTTTTGGTCTGTAACTTCGGAATTAATACGAGTGGAAGAATTTAACTTTGTAGGGATGTTCCTAGCATAGCATTTTAAGACTATGTTAAATTTCAAACCGCTAATTCATGTAATCTTGGAGAAATTTGCAAATTTGTGGAAAGTCAAGATTTGGGGATTTCCCAGTTTTTGGTCTGTAACTTCGGAATTAATACGAGTGGAAGAATTTAACTTTGTAGGGATGTTCCTAGCATTGCATTTTAAGATTATGTTAAATTTCAAACCGCTATTTCATTTAATCTTGGTGAAATTTGCAAATTTGTGGAAAGTCAAGATTTGGGGATTTCCCAGTTTTTGGTCTGTAACTTCGGAATTAATACGAGTGGAAGAATTTAACTTTGTAGGGATGTTCCTAGCATAGCATTTTAAGACTATGTTAAATTTCAAACCGCTATTTCATGTAATCTTGGAGAAATTTGCAAATTTGTGGAAAGTCAAGATTTGGGGATTTCCCAGTTTTTGGTCTGTAACTTCGGAATTAATACGAGTGGAAGAATTTAACTTTGTAGGGATGTTCCTAGCATAGCATTTTAAGACTATGTTAAATTTCAAACCGCTAATTCATGTAATCTTGGAGAAATTTGCAAATTTGTGGAAAGTCAAGATTTGGGGATTTCCCAGTTTTTGGTCTGTAACTTCGGAATTAATACGAGTGGAAGAATTTAACTTTGTAGGGATGTTCCTAGCATTGCATTTTAAGATTATGTTAAATTTCAAACCGCTATTTCATTTAATCTTGGTGAAATTTGCAAATTTGTGGAAAGTCAAGATTTGGGGATTTCCCAGTTTTTGGTCTGTAACTTCGGAATTAATACGAGTGGAAGAATTTAACTTTGTAGGGATGTTCCTAGCATAGCATTTTAAGACTATGTTAAATTTCAAACCGCTATTTCATGTAATCTTGGAGAAATTTGCAAATTTGTGGAAAGTCCAGATTTGGGGATTTCCCAGTTTTTGGTCTGTAACTTCGGAATTAATACGAGTGGAAGAATTTAACTTTGTAGGGATGTTCCTAGCATTGCATTTTAAGATTATGTTAAATTTCAAACCGCTATTTCATTTAATCTTGGTGAAATTTGCAAATTTGTGGAAAGTCAAGATTTGGGGATTTCCCAGTTTTTGGTCTGTAACTTCGGAATTAATACGAGTGGAAGAATTTAACTTTGTAGGGATGTTCCTAGCATAGCATTTTAAGACTATGTTAAATTTCAAACCGCTATTTCATGTAATCTTGGAGAAATTTGCAAATTTGTGGAAAGTCCAGATTTGGGGATTTCCCAGTTTTTGGTCTGTAACTTCGGAATTAATACGAGTGGAAGAATTTAACTTTGTAGGGATGTTCCTAGCATAGCATTTTAAGACTATGTTAAATTTCAAACCGCTATTTCATGTAATCTTGGAGAAATTTGCAAATTTGTGGAAAGTCAAGATTTGGGGATTTCCCAGTTTTTGGTCTGTAACTTCGGAATTAATACGAGTGGAAGAATTTAACTTTGTAGGGATGTTCCTAGCATAGCATTTTAAGACTATGTTAAATTTCAAACCGCTAATTCATGTAATCTTGGAGAAATTTGCAAATTTGTGGAAAGTCAAGATTTGGGGATTTCCCAGTTTTTGGTCTGTAACTTCGGAATTAATACGAGTGGAAGAATTTAACTTTGTAGGGATGTTCCTAGCATAGCATTTTAAGACTATGTTAAATTTCAAACCGCTATTTCATGTAATCTTGGAGAAATTTGCAAATTTGTGGAAAGTCCAGATTTGGGGATTTCCCAGTTTTTGGTCTGTAACTTCGGAATTAATACGAGTGGAAGAATTTAACTTTGTAGGGATGTTCCTAGCATTGCATTTTAAGATTATGTTAAATTTCAAACCGCTATTTCATGTAATCTTGGTGAAATTTGCAAATTTGTGGAAAGTCAAGATTTGGGGATTTCCCAGTTTTTGGTCTGTAACTTCGGAATTAATACGAGTGGAAGAATTTAACTTTGTAGGGATGTTCCTAGCATTGCATTTTAAGATTATGTTAAATTTCAAACCGCTATTTCATTTAATCTTGGTGAAATTTGCAAATTTGTGGAAAGTCAAGATTTGGGGATTTCCCAGTTTTTGGTCTGTAACTTCGGAATTAATACGAGTGGAAGAATTTAACTTTGTAGGGATGTTCCTAGCATAGCATTTTAAGACTATGTTAAATTTCAAACCGCTATTTCATGTAATCTTGGAGAAATT
This sequence comes from Cetonia aurata, assembly GCA_949128085.1. Taxonomy (NCBI): domain Eukaryota; kingdom Metazoa; phylum Arthropoda; class Insecta; order Coleoptera; family Scarabaeidae; genus Cetonia; species Cetonia aurata. Next base: position 32,343,642 of record OX421889.1, on the reverse strand, counting down.
TGCAAATTTGTGGAAAGTCCAGATTTGGGGATTTCCCAGTTTTTGGTCTGTAACTTCGGAATTAATACGAGTGGAAGAATTTAACTTTGTAGGGATGTTCCTAGCATAGCATTTTAAGACTATGTTAAATTTCAAACCGCTATTTCATGTAATCTTGGTGAAATTTGCAAATTTGTGGAAAGTCAAGATTTGGGGATTTCCCAGTTTTTGGTCTGTAACTTCGGAATTAATACGAGTGGAAGAATTTAACTTTGTAGGGATGTTCCTAGCATAGCATTTTAAGACTATGTTAAATTTCAAACCGCTATTTCATGTAATCTTGGTGAAATTTGCAAATTTGTGGAAAGTCAAGATTTGGGGATTTCCCAGTTTTTGGTCTGTAACTTCGGAATTAATACGAGTGGAAGAATTTAACTTTGTAGGGATGTTCCTAGCATTGCATTTTAAGATTATGTTAAATTTCAAACCGCTATTTCATTTAATCTTGGTGAAATTTGCAAATTTGTGGAAAGTCAAGATTTGGGGATTTCCCAGTTTTTGGTCTGTAACTTCGGAATTAATACGAGTGGAAGAATTTAACTTTGTAGGGATGTTCCTAGCATAGCATTTTAAGACTATGTTAAATTTCAAACCGCTATTTCATGTAATCTTGGAGAAATTTGCAAATTTGTGGAAAGTCCAGATTTGGGGATTTCCCAGTTTTTGGTCTGTAACTTCGGAATTAATACGAGTGGAAGAATTTAACTTTGTAGGGATGTTCCTAGCATAGCATTTTAAGACTATGTTAAATTTCAAACCGCTATTTCATGTAATCTTGGTGAAATTTGCAAATTTGTGGAAAGTCAAGATTTGGGGATTTCCCAGTTTTTGGTCTGTAACTTCGGAATTAATACGAGTGGAAGAATTTAACTTTGTAGGGATGTTCCTAGCATTGCATTTTAAGATTATGTTAAATTTCAAACCGCTATTTCATGTAATCTTGGAGAAATTTGCAAATTTGTGGAAAGTCAAGATTTGGGGATTTCCCAGTTTTTGGTCTGTAACTTCGGAATTAATACGAGTGGAAGAATTTAACTTTGTAGGGATGTTCATAGGATTGCATTTTAAGACTAAGCTAAATTTCAAGCCGCAATTTCATTTAATCTTCGAGAAATCTGTAAATTTGTGAAAAGTTAACAATTTTCTTTGTGTTTTAACTCTAAAAAAAAAACAAGTTTGTGGTGCGGTGTAAAAGCAGCTTCAAACTTTTTTTCTATTTTTTTTATATCACACAGATGAGAGAAAATTCTAGTGCGAACAGAAAAACAATTGAATTGTGAATTTATAAGTTATAAATAAAAAGATGTGTTTACTATAGTAATAATTAATATTTTTCATTCAAAATCATTTTTTTTTTTTCAAAATATGTGTAGGGCCCCAAGCCTACGCATAATCTATTTATATCATCCTTGTTACGAACAAAAGATCTCCTATGTCGTTGTTAATATAGAGTTTAACGTCTTGCTCCGCAAAACTTTTGCACCACTATTAGTATTATTAACGTTTAAGATTAAAAGATGAAATGAATGACTAGTCAGTATAAAATAAATATTAAATAGAAAAAAAAACCTAAAAAAAAATGATACATAACATATTTTATGGAATTAAATTTAAAAAAAAAAAGTAATTATGTTGGTTTCAATCGCATGAATGGATGATATAGAAAGTATATATATTATATTATATATTGTGTGTATAGAAATCGATATTAAAACCAACCCCGACACTTTTAATTCCCCAAATAATCTATGTGATCTGTCTTTCGGGAAGAGATATGTTCCTCCCTTTCCGATATCTCCCTTTTTAAAAAAGTGGTATCATCGATATGTTCTTTCGGATAAATAACCTGTGATCTGAGTTTGAATTTTAAATTCTAACGATGTCAAAATTGTTTCGACTTTGTACGATGTGCAGGGTGGATGTCCCTGCGTATATGTTTGTTCCTTTTTTTTATATTTGACGATGTATCTCTAACTCTCATATTATACTTAACTTAAATAAAGCTTAAGTGTTTGAATGTACTATTACAATTATTATTACTGTGAATTTATTGACATAAGATGTAAAACAGGCATTTGTTCGACGATTTTTTTTTTTTTCGATCATAAGTTTTGACTCTGTGAGTCTATTTCGATGTGTTGCGTATAAGGATTATTTTTTTTTATCTTATTGTTCTTTTTTATTATTTATTTTTGTAACTATTTTAAAAATAAATTATTCATCCTTGAACATCTATTTTTATTACTTATTTCACTTAAATTCTAAATCGGGGAAAGATGAAAAGTGTTTATTTTATTGATTGAAAGCAAGCGATTTTGGATTTGTAGAAATATCTTTAGAATTGCGTTTAAATACAGCGTCAAGTTTTATTACGAGTGCAAGGTTTTAACTTTTAAGATTGCATTTTTGTGCTATGCTAAATTACAAACCGCTATTTCATTTAATCTTTGAGAAATCTGCAAATTTATGAAAAGTCAAAATTTGGGGATTTTTAAATTTTGACCTGTAACTTCAGGATTATTTTGGGTGGGAGACTCTAACTTTGTAAGGATGTTCTTAGGATTACATTTTAACTCCATGCTAAATTTCAAACCGCTATTTTATTTAATCTTCGAGAAATCTGCAAATTCATCAAAAGTCAAAATTTGGGATTTTCTAATTTTTACCTGTAACTTCAGGATTACTTTGAGTGGGAGATTTTAACTTTGTAGAAATGTTCTTAGGATTACATTTCAAGACTATGGTAAATTTCTAACCGCTGTTTCATTTAATCTTCGAGAAATCTGCAAATTTATGAAAAGTAAAAATTTGAGGATTTTTAAATTTTTACCTGTAACTTCAGGATTATTTTGAGTGGGAGATTCTAACTTTGTAGAAATGTTCTTAGGATTGCATTTTAAGACTATGCTGAAATTCAAACAGCTATTTCATTTAATCTGCGAGAAATCTGCAAATTTATGAAAAGTCAAAATTTGGGAATTTTCTAATTTTGACCTGTAACTTCAGGATTATTTTGAGTGGGAGATTCTAACTTTGTAGAAATGTTCTTAGGATTGCATTTTAAGACTATGGTAAATTTCAAACCGCTATTTCATTTAATCTTCGAGAAATCTGCAAATTTATGAAAAGTCAAAATTTGGGGATTTTCTAATTTTGATCTGTAACTCCAGGATTATTTTCAGTTGGGGGATTTTAACTTTGTAGAAATGTTCTTAGGATTATATTTTAACTCCATGCTATATTTCAAACCGCTATTTCATGTAATCTTGGAGAAATTTGCAAATTTGTGGTAAGTAAAAATTTGGGGATTTTCTAATTTTGACCTGTAACTTCAGGATTATTTTAAGTGGGAGATTTTAACTTTCTAGAGATGTTCTTAGCATTGCATTTGAACTCCATGTTAAATTTCAACCCGCTATTTTATTTAATCTTCGAGAAATCTGCAAATTTATGAAAAGTTAAAATTTGGGGATTTTGTAATTTTGATCTGTAACTTCAGGATTATTTTAAGTGGGAGATTTTAACTTTCTAGAGATGTTCTTAGCATTGCATTTGAACTCCATGTTAAATTTCAACCCGCTATTTCATTTAATCTTCGAGAAATCTGCAAATTTATGAAAAGTTAAAATTTGGTGATTTTTAAATTTTGACCTGTAACTTCAGGATTATTTTAAGTGGGAGATTTTAAATTTCTAGAGATGTTCTTAGGATTGCATTTGAACTCCATGTTAAATTTCAAACTGCTATTTCATTTAATCTGCGAGAAATCTGCAAAATTTATGAAAAGGTAAGATTAGGGGTTTTCCATTTTTTTTTTGTTTGTTTTTTATTAAAAGTAAAATACTCAAGCAATTTATATATTTAAATATATTTGGTAATATTTTTTTTTTACAAAAATTATCGTTATTTTAAATACAAAACTAAAAAAAAAATATAATAAACCTAAGATTTAAACACATTAACATTATTACAAATCTTACTATCAAACGGTTCCTTCCTTCCTTCCATATAATAATAGTAATAATACAAATTATAATAATATATATTTATTTATTAAAAAAAAAAGAATGCGTTTAAAAAGGCACATATAGGAATGTATGTTTTAGTCTTAATTGCTATGGACAGTCGAGGATCAGGCATATTTGTAACGTTCATCCAACTTAATCGTTATACCAAATATTAATATATATGATCGTACCTAAAAGATGAGCACGCAATCGGCCTGGGACTTCACGTTAAAAATAATCGAGTTAAACTTGAAGCAGCAGCAGCGGTTCGAACAATGCGAAACAAAATAAACTCGAACAACAATAAAAATAAAAAAATGAACAACTGCGATTGTTTTTTTGAAGAACCGTGTTATCACATTAGTCGAATTCATCATCGAGATAATCAGTATTTTCAATATACGATAGGGCCTTAGAATTATCATTAATAGTAATAATAATAATATAATAATAGCAATAATAATAATAGTAATAATTATATAATAGTTATGAAAGAGGGAAACTTAACTTTTTGAGAGCGCTAGAAAGGTTAAAGGTGATCGTAAGATCAAATTATTCAGTTGCCGATGTTAAATTTTGGGACGAAGCGATTAGAAGTTTTTTAAAAGGGGAAGAAATGATCGTATGAGAATTTTATTTAATAATCGTGTAAGATGAGTGTAAAATCCGAAGTAAATGGAAGTGCCTACGCTATATATCATAACCTACGTTATCAAAAAAAAAAAAAATTAAACAGCCTTCGCGAAACACAGCTTGATCACACACATTCGAGAGAATTAAAAATAAAACAAATCATTTAAATGGGAAAAACGTTCGAGGAAAATTGTGTGTCACTCGTAAGAACTAAACTTCGACAAAAACAAGTAATCTCGTTTACCTCAAACTTTATACACTTCGGATAAAGTGACGAAATACTTTCTTTCTTTTAATATAACAAAACGCACGGCCAATTTCAACAAGATCTCACCTTCCGATCTATATATCTAGAATGTCGTGGTGCTGAAGCTGCGATTAACCTTCTTCCCGATCAGTCTGGATGTGAGACGCGTGACCGATTTCAGCTGTTTCGACTCGGGTGCTATCGATTTGATGCACTTGGCCGCCTCGACCAGCTGCTTCGATAGGATCTCGTTCTTCAATCGTTCCGCGTTCAATTCCCTGTGCAATTGGGCTTTCGATTTGTTGCCGACTGGTGATAGCGAGCGGTGTTGGAGGACTTGGATGGCGGTGGGCCTCTCCGAAGGTTCCGGATGGATCATGGTTTTGAGCAAGTCGAGCATATCCCTCGGTAAAGTTTGGGGTAACGAAGGGAGCTCCCCTTTCCGGATCCTGTGCCATTTCTCCCCGTTCTTAGGGAGGGGACCGCAACCGGCCGCTTCGAGTACTGTTAGGCCCAGAGCGAAGATATCGGCTTTATGTAAGTGGTGGTAGTCCTCGTGTAAGATCTCGTTTGGTAAATATCGACAGTCGCCCTCTTCGACCTGGGGAAAAGATTCAATTTATATATTTTTAACGCAGGCTTCACCTACAGGACTCCATTGAAAAGTGCTTCTAAAGCTATACACAGCTGAAATTATGCTAATTTTTTTTTTTACAGCGGATATTAATTCAATTAAATGTGTAACTAACTAAAAACAATAATGAAGAGGGGTAGGCCATCCAGCTTAGAGAATATTAATTCAAGACTTGACAAAATTAACCTGCAACATCTCAGGAAAAGCAAACAAGATGCAAAGTATGTCGCAAGAAGGTGAAAACCAAATCCATCAAATGTGATGCAGCCCTATATGTTGATTGTTTGATATCGTACCACAGAAATGTTTGATATGTTTATTTTTCTGTGTGCATGTTGTAAAAATGTGAATTGATTGATGCCTTTTAATTATGGTGTTATCTACTTTTATCGTGAATATTGAAAAAACAAAGAGAAAATAATAAAGATTAATTGTTTGTATATTGTTGCCTGTCCATTGTTATTTTAAAAGGACACAGTTTAAGTTTTTTTTTTTAGTAACACGTCAAACAACTTATTTTTAAATAATTTCAGTGAAAAAAACCAAATACCACAAAATAATAATAATAATTTGGGCATATCTGAACTCAGAAGGTACAAACACAAAACTAATTTGGAACAATAGAATAAACAAACAAATAAAAAATGGCCATTTTAATAGCATCATACAGCATAGTGAAACTTAATTACTCCTACACTAAAAATTAAATTCTGCAGAAAATTCATACATAGCATACTTTTGAATTGGCACAATGACAACAACAAAAAAATGTTAAAAGAACATGATAGCTGAAGTACTTTTCAATGGTTTCAAATTTGCTTTCTTTTTAATTTAAGTTTCTTTTTTTTTTTATAGCAGATCATAAATATACAATCTCCAGATAAATAAAATAAAAATAAATACAAAGTAACTATAAAAAACGAACCTGCGGATTGCTCAGACTCGTAACATGTCCCAGATCACCAATCTTGTACGTCAACTCCTCTTCGCCGTGCGACATCTCCTCAAGATCCTCGAATCCATCGTCTGCCGAATCATAATTGGTAAATTGAATCCGTTTCTCCTTCGAGATGAAAATATTCCCCGGCTTTATGTCGAGGTGTACCAAACCCTCCGAATGTATATAACGTAAGCCCTCCGCCACATGTAACAGTAATTTGCGCAGCTCCGCAGTGCTCAAGGCCTCCTGGTTTATGCGTTCGGCCAGAGAACCCCCATTACAATACTCGTTCTGTATTATCATATGGTTGTCCTCCGCCCAAGCCGAATAATAACGAACCACGTGCTGGTGTTTACCTGGAATTATGCGATAGAAATGTAGAGACGGAGCGATTTGTCTTTTGTTATTAAGAGTTAAAGAAGGTTCTAGATTATGGAGATCAGTTTGGATACTAGAGTCATAACGGTCGTCTATGATGTTGTCTATTCTAAATCTAATCTATTTATTATATTAGATATGAAGACAATATAAAAAAAAAGAATACTTTTTGAAGTTATTTATTTAATAATACTAAAAACTCTAGCCTTAAAATATATTTAATTTTAGTAATAATCATTACATCATTTTATTTCATAACAATATTTAGTTGGATGTGTTTTGGGGAAGAGCTATTTGTACCTTAGTTTGTCTTATTGTTTTGTTAAGTTTCTTACATTGATATGTATTGTATTTTCGATTATTATATATACACTCAATTTAATTAATTTAAATTACTTCAATTAGACTTATTTCATTTCAAATCAACACATATATTCAAAAAGAAAAAGGCGGCTATTTTTCGCATTGATTACCTTAAGAAAATCTATTTGCTACCATATTTAGTATAGAAAAATATTATAAAAACAAAAAAAATACATATAGAGAGGTATTAAAAAAATTATAAGAAAAATAATTGAATTAATAATACCAAATAAGCATAACTTGACTTACCGAGCACTGCATGCGCATAAACCTCATTTAAAGCAGTCTTCTCCAATATACTTCCAGCGACGGGTCTCGTCGATTTCTTTATAGCGTAGATACAACCGTCGAGTCGATTAATACACTTAAAAACAGACCCGAACTGTCCCGAACCAATCAATTCTAATTCGTGAAATTCCTGATGATATCTCGATATATTATTCTCCTACGACACAAAAAAATAGTAACATAATAATAGGAATATGAACGGAATAACAGCTAACTCACCTGTAAAGCTACACGTTTAGTCGGTTGCTCGATTTCCCCATCGGAAGCGTCGGAATCGTGCAGATCGAACTTAGAAATTGACATTTCCGGCGAACCTACCAAAGAGCGGACGGATCTCGTTCGTTTCTTCGTCAGTAACATCCCTACGGAAAATTTTATGTAATCATAGTATGGCATTTTTTATTTCGAGGAAATACCGTTTGGTGTGAATGGATTCACATTAGCAGGTGGTCTGTCATTCTTAGCGTACGCGCTGGCTACAGCTCGCGGTTTATCCGATCCGAACAACCTCGTCCTCGGTGCAGGTGTAACGCAAGCCGACGATTTCTCTAAAATCGTCTTGGGCGTTAAGGGGCTGTCGAATAACCTAAGGGCCCTGACGTGCCGATACGGCGGACTGTAATTCGACGATTTCGCCTCCATATGCGTGTCGCAGTCGGAAAAATCTAATTTCCTAGGCGCGTGCCCGGCTACGGGGCTCAACATCGACAGATTATCGCTGGATAATTCGAAAGACATGTCACAGCCGGAGGACGTATCTAATTCTTCGTTCTCCAATTCCCGTGGGTACGAGAGGGCACACTCGATGAAACTCATCTCACATAAACGCAGGGAAATGAACGGATTTTCACTTTTCACACGCGAATCGACGCCTAAATCACCCACTTTCTTATTTTGGTGTTTTTGGGAGCTTCGGGAAACGGTTAATGGCGTATGACGCATCTGCCGTATGAATTCGACCAATCGCGCGCTCCGTTTCGGTTTGAAATTTAAGTCTGATAGTTGCGATTGGTCAAGCGGGTTTCTTTGTTTTGATGCCTCAAAACACAATTTCCTATTGGATTAGATTTGTAATGATCGCATTCAGCGGATTTATCGGTGACATAATCGTTAATAGAAAAGCGTCGCGATTTATTCTATCGGTACCGATCTCATCCAACGTGTTTAAAATATAGTTTGTATACGTATTTAATTTTCAAATGTAAGTTTAAAATAATCGGTTGTAGTTTCAGTTACTCAGCGGTAGATCGACTGAATGCCGCTAATAAGAATTTGACAGATATTTTTGACAGTTCGCTATTTAATTTTGGAATTTTGTAAATATATCAACGTCAGCAATAATAAACATTTAAAACCCCTTCGAATTAATTTAATTTTTAAGAATCAACCGTAATTCAAACCAATTTTGAGATGGCAGATGTTTCAATCGATGTTTCAGGGGAAATGGTAACCCCTCCTGAGCTTCTACAACCAAAGAAGATCTATTTCGGGTAATTCTACATACCACACATACGATATTAAATTCTTTGTATTATAATTTTAGCTTCTTGCAATTCCCCACACAAGTACCAGATCCGAATGATTGGTTCCAACAGCAGCGGCAGAACGTTAGACCGTGGCTGGTTTTCCTGCAATCTTCCAACTTTAAACCGCCCCCATCGATACCGAGATTAAGCAGGCGGATAATGAGGAATATTGAGTATTTTCAAAGTAATTACCTGTATGTTTTTCTCGGATTAGTCGCATATTGCCTGATAACTTCTCCGTTACTTTTGTTCGCGATTTGTGGTAGCTTTTATGCAGGTTATAAATTGTCGCAACGACACAGGGAGAAGAAATTCGTAGTTTTCGGGAGGGAATTGACTTTGGCACAACAATATGGAGTTGTGGCGTTATGTTCGTTACCAGTGTATTATTTAGTAGGTGCTCACGGCGCGATGTTTTGGGTTTTAGGTGCGTCTTTCTGCATAATTACTTTACATGCCGCTTTTTACAATATCGATGCTCTAATTACGGAGGAAGAATCTTACGTCTTAACTCAAGATGTTTAAATAAATGTGTTTTACTCAATTGTAAATAAAATTTATATATATATATATAAAATGGGTGTAAATTAAACTACTTTTAATTTATTTTATATATTTTAATAAAAATAATACAATGTATGAAGTGATATTAATTAAATAAACATTCTAATTCCGTGCCATTGCATGATTTTCCTTATACCACTCGACTGTATCTTTTATCGCCTGTGGAAACGGTGTGAAACGAAAATCCGGAAGATAGGAACGCAATTTTTTATTACTAGCCGTCTTTTTGTATTGTCCATCAGCTTTTGTCGTGTCGAATATAATTTTACCTTCAAATTGAAATGCTTTTACTAATTCTTCGGCTAGATCCTTAATTGAAACTTCTGCTTCTTCATCCACTGTAAAATTATATATTAAAAGTACAAGTTTTCCAAACTTTCTTTCTAAAATGGGTTTTTATTTGGATAAATACTAATTTTAAACTAATATCTAGGGTTTTTCACTTAATAAGTTGGTCAGACTGACAGTTGATTTTACTTTTGACATTTCATTTCAAACAACCTTCAAATTGCTTCAAATGATATATGACAGGTGACAGTTGCAGATTGTCACCAACTCCAAAATTAAAAAGATACTAAAAACACTTTTTCAAACCAGCAAATTTAAATAAATTCTTGCAAATTACCCGATAATATAATTGGATCCACTTCATCATATTCCCGCAACACCCAAATGAATAACCGTGCCAAATCCAGTGAATATATAAATTGTCGCAACGGCTTTCCTGTTCCGAAAACCGTAAAGGTGTCTCCCTCTGCTTGGATTATATCGAACAGTTTTCGTATCAATCCTGGAATTACGTGACTAGATTCTAAATTAAAATTATCATGCGGGCCGAATACATTGCACGGAATAACAGATGTAAACATGCAATTATGTTGTTGATGATAAGCACGATTTTCGACATCGATCATGCGTTTGGCATAACTGTAGCCAAAGTTCGAAGGATGCGGAGGACCGTTATGTACCTGTTATATAAAGAAAATTAGATTGTTTTAACGTGGGGTATTAAGCCGATAATTTACCATAGTCTCATCGATGGGATAAGTAGTTTTATCTGGAAAAATGCAAGTTGACAAACAGGAAACTACTTTCTTAACACCAGTTTCAAAGCTAATTTGCAGTATGTTATCGTTCATATGCATATTTTTCCTCTTAAATTAAAAGAAGTTATTATAATTATCTTCATCTCATATTTAAGCAGAGACCAAGTATATCAAAAACAATAATAAATAATATTAAATTAGAAACTTACAAAGAAATCTAAATTATGCGACATATTATGGAACAATCCACCAACCATAGCGGCTAAATGGATCACATGAGTTGGTTTGTGTTTTAAAAATATAGCCTTCGTGGCATTGTAATCACTATAAAATGTATCAATAAAAACAATTACTACATTCCGCAAAGTATATTAAATAGTACCTACCACAAATCTCCGTCTTTACTGCTAAGAAAAATCCATTTCTCACCATCTAATTTTTTTTCATCTTCAATAATCGTTTGTATTGCTTTACCTATTAAACCAGAACCACCGGTCACTAATATTATTTTCTCTTCCATTATGGGTTGTTTTAAATTTAAATGCTAGGGTAATTTGTATTGAAACGTTTTAATTGCATGTATTTGTAGTATTAGGTTACGAATTCTTGATATATGTAGATATATTATCTGCTTACGTGTTTTGATAACCTGTTCTATAGCGGAATTTTAAATATTTGCTGTCAAATTTGACGTATCGTTAAAACAGATTTCATTTTATTTGACTGAATTATGAGTAGCATTAATAGATGTCGCCCATTTTCGAAAATCCATTTTTATCCACTTTAAATTTAATGAATTGTTAAAACAGATTTCATTTAATTTGACTAAATTATGAGTAGCATTAATAGATGTCGCCCATTTTTGAAAATCCATTTTTATCCACTTTAAATTTAATGTATTGTTAAAACAGATATCATTTAATTTGACTGGATTATGAGTAGCATTATTAGGTGTCGCCAATTTTTAAAAATCCACCTTTAATTTGACGTATCGTTAAAACAGATTTCATTTCATTTGACTGAATTATGAGTAGAATTAATAGATGTCGCCCATTTTTGAAAATCCATTTTTATCCACTTTAAATTTAATGTATTGTTAAAACAGATTTCATTTAATTTGACTGAATTATGAGTAGCATTATTAGGTGTCGCCCATTTTTAAAAATCCACTTTTAATTTGACGTATCGTTAAAACAGATTTCATTTCATTTGACTGAATTATGAGTAGCATTAATAGATGTCGCCCATTTTTGAAAATCCATTTTTATCCACTTTAAATTTAATGTATTGTTAAAACAGATTTCATTTAATTTGACTGAATTATGAGTAGCATTATTAGGTGTCGCCCATTTTTAAAAATCCCCTTTTAATTTGACGTATCGTTAAAACAGATTTCATTTCATTTGACCGAATTATGAGTAGCATTAATAGATGTCACCCATTCTTGAAAATCCAGTTTTATCCACTTTAAATTTAATGTATTGTTAAAACAGATTTCATTTAATTTGACTGAATTATGAGTAGCATTATTAGGTGTCGCCCATTTTTAAAAATCCCCTTTTAATTTGACGTATCGTTAAAACAGATTTCATTTAATTTGACTAAATTATGAGTAGCATTAATAGATGTCGCCCATTTTTGAAAATCCACTTTTCTTACGTGATAAATACGATATTACCAGAGTAAATAACATGAAAACTATTTGTTGTAAAATATGGTTTTAATTCTAATTTACAAAATTCCAGGATTTTGTATTTGCAGTATTTTGCTTTCAAATGGATCAAGTGCCTGCCGGCAGATGTCTGTATTATTCTAAATTAAACTTAATATTCAAATTTTGAATGAATAGCATGTTACAGTACATATTTTTTGTTTTGTTTAGGTGTTTTGGCAGTCTATTTTTGGGGAATTTTAAATATTTTTGGTAAATCTGACGTATCTTTAAAATAGATAATGTTTTAAAATGATTATCATGAAATGCCCGTTGAATGTTAAACATTAATTTTTCTAATTTAGTGCTACAATACAGCTATAAACACATTCGACCGAGTGCGTATTAAGAGTTAGAAACGTAAGAGTAGTTTAATAGTTTTATAATAATAAGGACTTTTACTACAGGCCACACTGGTATCTGACATTAATCTTCTGACATTTTATCAATTTGAGGTTAGGGCTATATGAATAATAATTGTTGATGTATTTATATATTAAATCAAGAACTGTTTTATTATTTAATTTAAATTTATTTTAAAATAAAGAAATCGTTTGATTTTAATGAGCCTTCTAGAATGTACCGTTTTATATATATTTTAATATTTCCTAGTGAAATATCAATTATAATAATAACTTATGTCAAGTTTCAACTGTTGAAATTCGAATTTAGTTCTAATTTTGAAATGTCAGTGTGACTAATCTACCATGTAATTCCCTAACTTACCAACATTATTATTTTTTTGTTAAAACGGATGATTAATGTGGAAATTAGAAAAAATATTCTTTGAAAAACTGCCCTGATGAAATTAGTTATTTAATACGCACAACATTTGTGTTATAATTGAGGCTGTCTGTTCTATTTTGTTAAAATGTGAACAATATTATTATTAACAGATGTCGCTATGAAACGAAATTTAATTTTTTTGGCATGAGTTGATTAAAATCTAAACATTTTATATAAATGAACTTTCAATTTCATGAAAAAAAGTTAAATTCAAATTTTGTCGATAGATTTCGCTGTATAAATTCATATTTAAATTATGTAAAAAAAACTATTTTTATTTATTTATGTACATATTTCTAATTATGTTAATATTTAAGATTTAAATAAATAAAAGGCACAATAATACGTAAATACTAATTTATTATGTATTGTTTTTTTACAGAAGTACAATATGTACTACAAATTATTTATTTTAAGCTAATTATAATTAATTTTTTTATACACACAGTATGTCTATATGAAAAAAATCTGAGGTACCACTCCTACTGATAAAAATTGTAGTCTTATTGGATTTTTGTTGATATCAATTTTTAACACTTCGTCTTCATTTTAAAATCGTGAAAATTAGAAATATAAAGATCTAAACACCAATTTAATTGAAGACATCCTGTGTATATTAAAAAATAAATTTATTTATTTTATTCATGATGATTGTACAAAAATAACTTCTACTTGGATATGTAATATATGATAAAGATTGATATTCGTTGAATTTCGCAAAAGAACAATATGAGAAAAATTGATTTTTGTTTCTAATCTTTGTATGTACACTTACATAACAATATTATAATAATTAATATAGTTAATTATTTGCTTTACAATCAGTCTATGTGTAGAATATATTTTAAAAACTTCAATAACAACATTAACAGTCGTTAAAGGCACTTTTCATTCTCACTTTAATAACAGTCGTCAAATAGAAAAATTAAAACAAACAAAAAAAAAAAAATTCGTGATGTTTCTCTTTATTTGTGAGAATCAAACTTAAATTGGTATCATTGCAAAGGGAATTATTGTTTTTAAGAAGTATTATTGTCGACTTAAATTTGTTGTAATAAGATATTAAGTGTAATCGTTAACAAAAAGATGAGTTAAAATTTATTTCGAAGATCACAGAGTTCGTAATATCTTTTTTAAAAATGTGTGAGAGATAATTAATTTCTTAAATAGATGATATGTTGTTCTTACCTAAAAAAACTTACCGTACTAATGTAAATTTCAAACAGTTATTGCACTTTTCTCCTACATAATATATTTATAAATACAGGAGTGAGTTTTTTAAACGGTAAAGTTTATTTCCTAGATAATTGTTAGCTGAATTAAAACTTTGATAGTTGGAAAATATATTGTTGTAATAGCTTCACAATCTGAAAATATTTTTACGTACCTCTGCGGACTGAAGTAATGTCGTTTTTCTACAGCGCTGTGTTTATCAAAACTACTCACCGTTTTGACAGGTGTGCGTTCGACCAGCATCGGTTTCAGCTGACAGGAGATTTATTGCGGTATCTACGTGTAAAATAAAAATGTGCTTTCGTAAGTAAAAGTTTACAGAAGAAATCATTATATTGAATCTGTTCTTAAGTTTTTGGAGAATTTAAAATTCAAAAGGAACAGTATATCAGAAGTTGAATAAACTTAAATTTATTTATTTATTTTATTTATTAATTATTATTAAATTATATCTATCGTTTGTTATGCACGTATTAAAAAATCGAATCTGAATTTACTATATACGACAGAAGTCGTAAATTTTATGAATAGTATAAAATTTTCTTGATTATATTATTGATTAATACTAAATACATAGAATAACTAACCCTTAAACACTGGCATAGGTCTGACGGACTCCCATCGCAAAAAAAAAACTATAGCTGGTTTCTTCCAGTACACAGAAGAGTGTTTTACGCCTATGTAGCTTCAAGTTGGTTAGGGAGCCACGGTCTGTCAAAGGAAAAAGCCGTTTCGCGGGCTTTTAAAGGTATCTATCCATGCTTAAAATTCCTTTGTAGGTTTGACAGACCTATATCAGTGGATACGGGAGTTTTTTTTTTATCAAATTCGCAGCGACAATGATCAAATTACCCCTGCATCTGCTGTGACATTGAAGAGTGGCCTTGAAATGATGAAGATGGCGATTTAGATATTGATGACAATTGCGTTACGGAAACGATAGAGTCAGCTTTTGATTGGGATTACGATCTGTACGTCACTGAACTTGAAACTGTTGCTGAAGACTCCGATGATCTCAAGCGTGAAGCTGGTACACCTGCTTCTGATGTAAGTCATTCGAGATTGGGCTATTACTGCGGTGAAAACAAATTCAAATGGAGCAAACAAGAACTAACCAGAAATGTACAAACGTATATAAACTCAAAGAGAATGAATGGAATTTATAAGTGATAAGACACCAGTAAGCTTGTTCAAGTTATTGTATAATGGACGAATTCCAAGCTTACAGAAATTAGAGAAAAAATCATAAATGAATCGAGATCTGAGCTGAAAGAAATTATCCAGGTGGATTTTGAACCTCAGTATTCAACACAAACAATGTAGATCTCACACTATTTATATGGACGACATAATCAAATCTGTAGAGAATAGGACTAAAAAGACATATATATAGGTTTTAACAGACTAATGCCGGTGTACCTGTCAGAGTGCGCGGATGACACGATTTGTGCTGCAACGGAAACAGCTCTTCAAGAAAATTTAATAATATGGGAAGAATTAAAGAAAAAGAATTTAAGGGTCGACACGAACAAGACAAAGGTGATGATAATAGGTATAGAGACAAAACAGCTTAATATAAGACTAAACCAGGGAAAAATATTATTATTATAAAAATTTTGATACATAGAGAGGAGAATATAGAAAACGAAATAAAAGAAGGAATAAACAATGCAATGAAAGTATATCACAGTCTCAACCAATCAGTATTAAGGAAAAGAGAAAGGAAAACAAAAATGACGGTTTACTAGACAATTTTCTTACCAACCCTGGTTGACGGAAGTGAGAGTCGGGTACTAAATCAGTCACGAAAAAGCAGACTACAGGCCATCGACGTGAAATATCTGAGAGCAGTTAAGGGCGTTCCACGTATGGACAGAATAAGGAATGAAGAAATCAGTGAAGAACTGGAGATAGAAGCAGTAAATGAAAGGAATCAACTGAAATAGTTTGGACGCATCAACCGAATGAAGCAACAAAGACAAGTGAAACAGATATGGGAAGCAAAAGTGCAATACAAAAGAGGAAAGGGGAGACCAAAGAAAACCAGGAACGATGAACTAGCATTGATACTAAAGAAACGAAACAAGAATTGGACAGAAGCAGTAAGAATGACAAAGAACAAAAAAGAATGGACAAAATTCGTACACACGAGTCAATTTAAATAAAATTAATGTTAACATAGATACTTTACACCTTAGGGTAGAAAGGTTATTGATTATATATATATATAATTTGTCATCTTACTTAATTATTGTTAAACGTAAATATTAAAAGTTCAAAATATTAGAGCCAATTGCGCACAAATAGTGAAACTGGATTTAAATTAAATTTCGTTTTGATATTAAAGAACTATTTGATTTGCATCATTGTGAAGCGTTTTACAACTCTCTACCACAACAAACCTTTTACCTGGAAAAGTCGATGCCAGTCGAACGCACGCCTGTCAAAACGGTGAGTAGTTTTGATAATCACTGCACTTTATATGGCGGCATTACTTAATCGCGGAGCTGTACGTAGTGATCCTATCTAGCAAATTAACTTTGTCGTTTAAAAAACTTACCCAGTATATATCGCATGAGTTTAAATAATACCAACTTCGTCAATTAGCGACAGGTCGTTCCTCGTGAACACTCAAACATTCTCGACTGGTATACGGAGGTGGCGGTTCGCATTGGCTTTGTACCACTTCGGAATAGGACGGAGGTTGTTCGTCTTGCACGTAAGTACGACAGAGATTCCTACCGGGAGATCCAGGCGATAACAGCGGGTCGGAGACTTCACCGACGGGCTCCAAGACATCGTCGCAATTCCCCACATAGCGTACGTTGCTTAGAATTAAACGATTCCTATACGATCCGCCCAGGAAATTCCCACGGAACGGTGTCAAATCGTTACGATATTGTCGACAGGTCAATTCCTCGAGCTGCGAAACGTTGCGCGGATGAGAACAGGCGGTTTTATTGGTGAAAATGAAGATCTTCGATACGATCAGGATCATCAGGATGATCGCTAGGATCGTGGCGAGGATGCAGAACGATATGAATAGGTATCGGGAACCTGTCGTCTTCTCCTGGGTCATATTGTACGGAACGTATCCGTATTCCAATTCGTCGTACGCTGAAAATTGCTTTTAAACGATTGGGATTGGATTTTTTAAATGGACTTACGATCGGATAATTGCTGACAACAGGTCGGACGATATGTAACGTTACAATTCAAATCGTGGTGACGATCGCAACACCAATAATGCGGGATGCATCTGCCGTCCTCGCATGGTAACTTATCTAAAAACCCCTCCCCGAATAAGTTTTAGTTTCATAGAGGGATTGCTGATTCAAGGATTTAAATGTATATTAATGGAAAGCTCATAAAAAACCAGACTCATTATTTATCACAAATAAGAAACCAATCACATTGTGAAAGTTTAGGGCGGTATTAACATTTACGTTATAATTCCCGTGCCGGCCCTAGAACCGGCACAATACATACATTGTTTATTTTTAGTAATTTTCAAAGGGGGATGATTCCTTTATTAGGGAGTTAGGAACTATTACGGCACAACTGCTGCACAAAACTATGCGATTGATCAGCTTACACAAACTAGTTAGTATCCTGTATTGTAATTTATTGTATTTTGTTTTACTATTTACGTATCGTCGAATTCCTGCAAAAAGTAAACAATTACATTTGTTTAATTCTTTGAAGAATATTGAATTTCAATCTATGTTTATACACTCCGCCAAAAAAGTATCGCATAAACTAAAAAAGGGCATTTATGAACCAAGATATTTTTATACGTTCACAAAAAGTTTGCCTCGTGTATGTGAACTATAAAAACACTAACAAAATAATGGAACTTAGCGTTTTTACTTTTTTTTTTTCTAAAAGAACACATTTAGAAAAATGCGTATGTGTAAGGTTTGCTCAGTTGTTTATTGAAAGTCTTCCTATACGGACAAATTTTAAAGTGCGAAGTCAGAGTTCTGTACCAACGCTTTTAAAACTAAAATGAGCAATTTAACTTCAGAACAAGCGGCTGCTATAGTTGCTTTAATCGAAGATGGACGATCACAAGCATACGTTGCTAATTTGATGAACATCAATCAGTCAAGTGTTTCTAGAGCCGTAGCCAGATATAGGGAAACAGGCATTTACAGTAGAAGACCTGTACCAGGTCGTCCAAGATGTTCTACTCGCAGACATGTAACTGCGAGACAATTGCAGAACGACTTGGCTAGAGTCAGAAATAGTCGTGTGAGTAGTCAAACTATTCGGAATAGGTTACGACAGAGTGGATTAAGAGCTAGAGTAGCTGTAACAGCCCCTCGTCTCACTAGGAACCACCGAGTGGCTCGCTTAAGGTTTGTCAGAGAACATGTAAATTGGAACATTAATGACTGGGCCAATATACTCTTCACAGATGAGTCAAGATTTGGTCTTTACACCTCAGATAGGCGTATCTCAGTGTACAGACGAGACGGTGAGCGCTATTCGCAGTGTAATATCAGACCTAGACCTAATTTCGCTGGTGGCTCTATTATGGTTTGGGGAGGCATCTGTTTAACAGGTCGTACAGAGTTAGTACCAGTAGACAGAGGTACACTGACTGCCCACAGGTATATAACGGACATTTTAGAAGAACATGTAGTACCATATGCGCCAATTATAGGAAACGAATTCATGTTAATGCACGACCGCATGTTGCAATAATCGTCCAGGAATACCTTAACGATGTTGGTATTCCAGTTTTAGATTGGCCTGCGGTAAGTCCGGACATGAACCCTATCGAGCACGTGTGGGACCTCCTTCACAGACGGATACGAACCCAAAATGTTGCCCCAGCGGACCTGCATGGACTAGCAAATGCTCTCCGTGACGAGTGGGAGAATTTGGATCAGGCTTATATACGGAGGTTAATCGAATCTCTGCCAAACCGTATGCGAGCGGTCATAAGAGCCAGAGGTGGCAATACTCAGTATTAAAAGCTACTGTTATGACATTTTTCTTTCCAAAATTATAATTTCTTGTTTTAATAAAAATCTCAAGTATGAGTTCTTGTTTTTATTTGGCCTGTATTTTATTTAAACAATCATAGAAATTATATCTTAGAGCGCATTAAAGTATATTTACAACTTTATGCTACAAACAAAGATTATGCGATACTTTTTTGGCGGAGTGTATTAAGCTAAACCAATTGAGTAGAAATATACTAGAGATGGAACGGATAGTGCTTTGGCCGGATACCGGATACCAGGTATCCGGCGATACGATAAGCCGGATATTTGGAAAACAAGTACAGTACAATCTCGATTATCCGAAATAATGTGGACCAAAGTGATTTCGGATAATCGAAATTTTGGTTAATCCGATTTGTTTTTGGAAAATAGGAGTTTAGGATGCGTATATCATTAGATCGACTTAAAAACATTTATGAAATATTTTACTTGAATTTATGTATTAATTTAAAAATAACATCAACAAATAATTTGTTTAATTTTTATTACTTATTTTTTTTTAACATAGTATGTACATAAATGCCTAAATATGTACATATGTACATTCATAAAAGACATGTTAAATGCAACGTAAAATATAAAATATATATACAATTCTACACTTTACTGTTTAAAAATAATTAATTGTAATTTTTAACTGCACTCGTTTAACACTACTTCTATTTTTGGCCGCAATGTCTCTCCAACGTTTTATTAAAAGATCATCCGCGGCAGTTGCATTTTCTTGTTGTTCTACATAAGTTAACGCTTTCTCCAAGGCTTCTAGTCCTTCTGAATGTGACATTTTTATTGGAATATTGTCAGTGCATTCTACTTCGTCATCGTCATCACTGCTTATTTCATTAGCATTTTTGCAAACACTTTCAATTAATTCTTGGTCGGTCATTTCATCTTCTACATTATCACTGTTTAACCATTCATTAACTTCTGTTTCCGTAACATTTTCACATCCTGGTATTTTCGTGAAAATTTGCTGTTAACTTTCTTCATGGTCGGACTCTGCTTCTGTGATACGTCCCTCCACGTGTTGAATCAATTTTGACCAAGATTTTTCCAGGGTTCTACCTTTTACTTGATTCCAAGCTGAAGCTATCCAATATACAACATTTTTCAAGTTTGACTTTTTTAGACATTCAGTGAGATTGGCACCCTCATCTACTTCTTCCAAAATATGCTCCAATAGCAAACGCCTGTAATTGCGCTTTAAATTTTCCAGCACACCCTGGTCCATGGGCTGAATGAGAGAAGTTACAGCAGGAGGCAAGAACATTGCTTTTATTTCCCCACTTTGAAGTTGCTCCGCACTTGGGTGAGTGGGAGCATTGTCTAGTAACAAAACACATTTTCTGGGGTATCCACACATGAAAGTCGTTTCAGCCTCTTAGATCAAGATCCAAACTACCTGATTGCAAAATTCTTAGACCCAAGGTTTAAGACAAGCTATTTTGGGTCTGCTGAAGCTGAAAGAGTCCAATCCTGTTGGAATATATAGAAATGGCTTGCGATGAATCTTCCAACACTGGAAATTCATATATCAACTTCAACTGTCACTGGCGAAGCTCAGAACACCTTTTGGGAATGTTTTAACGAAGTAGGAGAAGAAAGAAAAAAATGCCGCTAAATGCAGAAAAACTAGTGTTCATACACCATAATTTGTCGCTTTTTCAACGCTTTTTCTAAGATTATATATCGTGTTCTTTATTTCAGTATTTTCTTTTACCAAAAATTTGTTTATTAGCATAGATTTGATGAAATTCTTCAGATTAATAAAAAAAAACCGGTTTTTGCCGAATATTGAGTTACTATCCGTTTCATCTCTAAAATATACCGTCATTTCAGGTCAATTAGATGTTTTTTACCAGGTGTAGTTAATACAGTTTTGTCCAAAATATGAGCGACTATTTGCATTAATGCAACGGTATTTTATTGCTACAAATTTTATGTTTATGCACTACATTGGAAGTATACTGTTCTAAGTCCATTTTATTATTTCTACAGAAGAGCTAATTGAAGTTGGTATGACATTTTAATTCAAGTACAACAAACTAGATTATATTCTACAATTGATATGGAGTAGTAGCCTATATATTTAATTTATTGTATTTTTATAATATTAAGAAAGATATTTAGAAAAAGGAGACTCTGTTTTTTATTTATTAAAGCCTAAATATAAATATTAAATTGATTAAAATTATATGCGCATTCAAACTGCGCGCCAACATTTTAGTACTAGGAAAACATGGCAGATGGCGTCAAACATGGTCCCAGTTTATCCGGGATATTCAACATTCTAATCAAGTTATTCTATGGTAACTTTACTTATGACTTTTATTGATTGCACCATTACCAATCGTCAGAAATGTCAAAAATATTTCGTACATAACCTAGAAATAGCACTTTTTACACTAATTTTTCAGTGCTTACTATTCAGTTTTGAAGCAAACAAATAAGCATTTTAGACACAGTACACATGAGCTTTCCATTAATATACATATGAATCACCAAATTAGACATAATATGCACAAACTGTCAAACCCTTGATACCATAAAAAAAACAAAACAAATCGCTATAAATACCTAAGCAAGGATCGCCATTACATTTCTCGACGCTCTCATCCGAACCATCAGGACAATCCTTCCTACCGTCGCAAACATAAATCTGATTTATGCAGACACCATTCACGGTACACTGGAACATCTTCGAGCTGCATTCCTCGGCTATCGGAAAGTTAAAGCTGCCTTTGTACGATCGTAACTTCGTATTGTTCCCGACGTTTATATAAACACTTTTGAATTGTTTATATTTAAAGCTGATGCAAAAATACATGCCGGTATCCTCCAATTTGAGCGGGAGGAAATTTTTCACCGCCTTATTCGTATCGGACGGTTTTACAAGGGAATAGTATGTCTTCGTCGACTTCGTTAGCTGCTCTAAATCGTGTCGGCTTTTCAAGCTGTCAAATTCGCATTTACCTTAATCTGAAACGATTGGAAACGGTGTAATATCCTACCTGATTTGAGACGAGGCCTTCTCCCAGGTGATTTGATCATCGATAATGCGTTTATCGTTGATGTCGGATAAAAGCTCGCAACTCAATGTCAGATTGGTCCCGGCTTTCTCACTAACTGCATTTTCGACCGGTGTGTAATTCTCCTCGGTATTTCTAATTATTTGCAAAGTTATATCACCTGAAAAAAATACGAATTTATACGATTTAAAACCCTTTCATGGTAGTACATAAATGTCAAAGCAAAAACGAACTCACAGTTAGATATTAATATCAGGGATGAGAATACGCAGAGGACGGCCGGGAAATGCATTTTTATCTCATTTCCTCGCCATTTTTTCACAACACATCCATTTTTCCACGATTCCCTTGGGAATCAAAGTGGAAGGACGAAAACGTCACTGGAAAATAACCACAAAAATAGTCGCGTAATTACACAAAAATTGAGACGATTTTAGATTTATTCGGCCTGATCGTTGGATTCAAACAAATTTTTTTGATAGATAGGGACGGAATTAACATTTAACTTTTTTTTTATTTCTTATTTGTTTATGTATGAATGAAAAAGTTTCGAGCAAGAAGCAAGGTGGGTAACTCGACTAGATCGTCTTAAATTCAAATTTTAAAATGCGTATTTAATAAAACTAGATAAATGAATAAGCAGTAATTAACGATTATAGCCGATTATGATTGAATTGTAATTAAAAACTTTATTTCAAATTAATTTTCTTATTCGGGAAATGGGAGTGATAATTCAGCTGTCAATTGGAAGATGGCGCAATGCTTCGATGTATATTTTATTGACAAACAATTAAATAAATAAATATCTATTCAAGTGCAAAGAAGCAAATACAATTAAACTAAGTTTAATTTATTAATAATCCCAAATAAAAATCAATTAATCATTCCATTTTATCTCTACAAAAACGAGTTTAAATTTAAAGTTGCAAATATGTATAGGAATTTTTCTTTTTTACAATTTATAATAGAGAAAACGGAATTTTTTCGAATTCGACACAGTTTTTTTATTGTATTCGGAAGGATAAGAACATATCCACTTTAATTCATCCTTTTTATATATCTAAAATACTCGTTTTTCCTCATATAGGCGCGCGTGAAATAACCGTTTACATCCCATTTAATGCCATAAAAGTGTTTTAAAATACTTTTCTTGTTAAGCTGAAAAGCGTTTTTGTGCTCCCCATGTTACGAAACGTTTCTGTTACCCAGTTTCTAGCGGTGTAGTTGGAGAGATGACGGGATTTCTGGACTAAAAAACGAGGTATTTTGTACAACGCATTATTTTTTATTTTTACTTTTATTATACAACGGAATCCCAATTACGTTAGGCGATGAGAGGCATGCAAATATTCAATTAACTTTTTCTTTTCCCCGTTTGTTTTTCGCGAAAATACGTCTTTTACTTCGGGGTATTTTTAGAATACTACATAAGGGTTTCTTACGATGTCCTTTGCATCGTAAAAAAAATTGAGAAAACTCCAACTTTATCACCGGAGAGTTAGAAGTTGTGAGGTGACGTGTTTGGATATGGAAATTTTCTCATTTCATTTTACGATGACCCGTTTTTGTTTGGAACGTGTCGGAGGAAAAAAAACGGTTATTGTTAGAGTTTATTTTTCATATCTGCTTTTGTTATTGTCATTTTTATTTTAAGAATTGTAAAATATTTTTTTGGAGGGAAATTTAAATTTTGTTTAACGCGAAGGTCTTCTTTATATATAATTATTGATCTGTTTTTGCTTTCAATTATACAAATATTACGTGGGATGCTTGGATGTTTCTACCCCTAATGGGGTGGTTAATTAGATGCAAATAAACGCGGTAAAGCTAGAATTATACTTGTAAAGTACAGGGAAATCCATCCAGAACTAACATAATTTCCACCTAATTCCGCGTCTTCCTCTTGATAATTCACTCTAGATTGGACGCATATTTAAAAACGTCCAGCAGTAAAATGATAATACCAGATTGCCTGCTATAACTTACCCTAGCAAACCTAATTTACTAAGTAATTAAACCCGGAACTAAATTAGGAATATTCTGTCATCCCTACTTCTGTTGAGGCGATAAAAAACTCATCGACATTTTACGATGGTGGTAGATCAGGAAGTGCCAGTAAAATCTGCCAGAGTGGAAAATAAGGGTTGTTTGTGGGGATCTCCACGTCGAACAGTTTAATGGGTCTGGGGTTCGAACAAAAGCCCTTTGATAGAGCAATGAGTGTTAGTTTCAAGTTAGGGATGTGTACTGAAGGTGGTAATTGCCCTTTCGAATGTTGGTTGCATTGTTTACGTGGTGCTTAACGGCTATAGCTATTTGTTTGTTTTGTGATTTGAAATTGTATTGTTGAAAGAGCTATATAAAAGTGTTATATAGTGTATGGTTGCTGTCTAATGAATGGAATTATGCAAAGGATTGATAAATAACCATTTTTTTTTTGTGTAAGACAAAATAAGATTTCCAAATGATTTATAATTGGGAATTAAACAAAGCCTTTCGAAAACAGCTTCTTTTATATTAATTAAAAGCAAGAAAAGACTATTCCCTAAAATTGGCAGTAGTCTTTAAAGCATTTTCGTAAAAACAAAATTTAAAAAACGACATGAATAAACATTTTAACCCTAAAACCATTTAAATTGCAAAATAAAAAAATTTTGACTGTAAAGTCGTAAAAGTGGATTATACCTTAGAGATGATAGAGTGCTGATAATGAACTCAAAACTGCCATCAATTGAAATGCGCCATATTGGAAGACAAACGTCATCAATGACGTCGATACCATGGCGGATATTCAAATAAATAAAGTTAATATATAATATTGCCGCCCTTCAAATGCAACTTAAGTAAGAAAAAAAAAAGAAATGTTAAAGGAAACAAAAAAAAGAAAACAAGAGTTCTATTAATATATTGTATTTTGTTTTTTTTAATTAGTTAGGTTTCGGATTTTTTCTTTTAATCCATTTTCAAACTTTTATATTCAATTTCTTCCTTCCTAGTTATTTACATTTTCTATAAATTAACAATACTAAAATATAATTTCAAAAAAGATCTATAATTTGCAACAATACCTTATAGTCCTGGGTTTTATTATTTTTAATTAAAAATGTAATTAATTAAATTAGTGAACTAGTACGTCATATAAAACATTTAAATTTTTTTTTTTAATTAACAAATTACACACGTATTGATACTTGACACTACACCTTGACGTGAACAAACACAAACACAAAGTGTATTTCTGTGTGTATATTTCCTTACCTTGTTTCTTTTACTTATTTTTCCGAAAATTCCATACATCGGTCTACCAAAATTATTAAAAAAAAAATCCGAAACGTAACTAATTTAAAAAAACAAAATACAATATATACCGTATTCCCGAATAAATAAAGTTTTTCTTTGAGACATAACACAGCAGACGGTAAAATAAATTCAAGAAAGGAATTTTATATATATATATTTTATTAATTAAATTTCAGTTACCGTTAATGCTGTTTTCGCGTCCACAAGAAGTACAAACACTGAAATTATACTTATTTAAAACAATTCTTTTTAACTATTTATATTTATAATGATCTGTACTCTTCGAAGTCAGAGAGTGGTCAAGATCTTTTTCTTTTTATGTAAAAATTCCTCTTATATGTATGACAGTAATGTAACTTCTATACCACTGAAAAATGACACTTTTGTAGGCACTTGAAACATTACTAAAGAAGTTTGCATATAGTATTAGTACATAGTTAAGTATGTGATGTTACGCCATTAGTTAGAGATAATATTGGGTTAATATATCAATATAGACAGGGCTGGGCATATGTAAAATACAAATATTTGAAATACGTATTTGAAATACAAAATACATTTTGTATTTTATATTTCAAATACTTTTTCTTCTGTATTTTGTATTTTGTATTTGAAATATATT
This sequence comes from Cetonia aurata, assembly GCA_949128085.1. NCBI lineage: Eukaryota > Metazoa > Arthropoda > Insecta > Coleoptera > Scarabaeidae > Cetonia > Cetonia aurata. The sequence goes on along the minus strand of OX421889.1, from coordinate 32,317,281 downwards.
TTTAAAGTATTTTGTGTACTTAAAAATATATAAATTACTTTATATATTTACTACGCATATAGGCATCATGACGTCATCATAGTACCTAGTTACCATAACCTGAAAATAGCGATAATGTACCTAAATTAAGCAGATACTACCACATCGCGCGAACGATGTTTATTTAGTGTTTTATTTTTTTTATTATTTAGCATTCAATATATTTTACTTAGATTAGTATAAAGGAAAAGGTAAAGCTTTCCCTTATAACAGCATTAACAGCCAATAATAGGTTACTAAACTGCTTTATGTTTTCTAAATTTTGTAGTAATTTATAGTACTGTATTTGAAATACCAGCAATGAATGTATTTTGTATTTGGTATTTCAAATACTAATAATGAATGTATTTTGTATTTGATATTTCAAATACTAATAGGGAATGTATTTTGTATTTGATATTTCAAATACTAAGAAGGAGTGTATTTTGTATTTTATATTTTAAATACATTTGGAATGTATTTTGCCCAGCCCTGAATATAGATATGTATCTACGCATAATGGAAACACAGACAACTAATTGCGTAAAATATCGTATTTCAGAGCAAACGTGTGTATGTATCTAAAGATTTACCAGCTATGTAGGTTAAAACTTGTCATAAGTGAAGTGGAGGGTTCTTAACATAACACATAATTTTGGAAGCTGTCTCGAGTGCTGCAGCCTCATATAGCTTTAGATTTATATCAGGTAACATTAAGGGATTCAAATATTGTACGTGTATGATAATTGATCAGTAAGTATTATTCATTCATTAAAAGGTGAACATACTATACCAAATACCAATAAATATAGATATAAAGAATTACTTAATATATACGGATAAATACACGAAATATAACTAAATAAACCAATAATGAGTGAGAAAATACCAATATAAACTGTAAAATAATTATGGTTATCTAAAAACGTTAACATATAGATACATATGTACAATTTATTTTAGAAGTAATGCCAGTAACTGTTCAATAGAATGTAAGACACAATTAAGAACAGTAAACTGAAAATTGCACTATCACACTTTTAACTTATTTATATTATTATAGTACTCTTTGTCACTTTTGTTTTTTGAATTACTATAACATAATTAATACTTAATACGTAGAGGAGCTAAAGCGGTGTATACATACAGTACATAATTTATTTCAAATGCTGTGTGCCTCCAAAGGCGGCATTTTTTTAAATTGTTCGGCCCTTAGCGTCTAAAAATAAGTGTAATAAATAATCGTCTTGAATGTAGGAACGGACCTGACCACATTTGTTCATTTATATAGAATTTATGATATGTTTAAATAATATTTTAAACACGAATATTATTTTGTTAAAACAAACTTTACAATAGTTAATTTAAACAAAAGAATTGTAACAAAAAGAACATTTTTCAATGTTCAAAGCAAAGATACCCATAACCTCATTGTAATAATAGACAATCTCATTGATTTTAAGAGGAATATATCATAAGTTTAAATTTAAGCATATATTCATTTCAAAGATTTATATTTAAGGGTAATTTTAAATGAAGAAGTTGTAAATGTTATTTTTGCAATATAAAAATAGGTGAGCTATGATTGGTGGATTCAAGGTTATACTGGCCGGATGTGACTGTGCCTGTCTATAAAGGGGTGGTATAGATTGGGAAGGGGATTTGCATTTACATTTTATCTAGTTTTGGCCACGTTTTGCCATTGCGTTGTATTTTATATGTCGGTTTGGTTAAGTGTGTTTGCAATTCAGAATTTGAAAGAACGTTTGGGGCTGCACAGAAAACACAATAAATATTTTCCAAATTAAGTATTGCTACTGCTATTTATTATGAAATACTTTATTTATTAACCCAGGCTTCTTTTAAATAAATAGCAAATTTATTTAGAAGATATTATATGTTTATCCACACAAATATTAAGCTATTTCTAAATATAACGTTGAGTTATGCAGATCATATCACATCCTGTAATTAAAATTATGAATTTCTTAATCCAAAGATTCCGTTTTTTTAATTTAAATACTTCATATAGTAAATTCAAACAACGATTGTTGCACTTTTCAAACAAATCTTTTATTCCTATTAACGATTAGTAAATGTTTAACTTTAAACATAGGAGTTGTTTCTCTGGAGACCAAGATCGTTTTAGGTCAAGATTAAATTTATTTTTATTTCAAAATAACTAATTGTTTCCTTTGTCCACTTTTAGATAAAAACAATCCTTTAATAGTTCTGCGAGATCGCTTGTCTTTCTATTAAATATACTCGTTTTAGTATCCTCCAAGTTTTTGATGATTTTGATTTTACAAGCATTTCTGATGTAATCTTTTGTTGTGCAATCGAAATTAGTAATATGTTAGATCCTAGTGACGCGATAATATTAGCAACCGGCATTTCCGAAGTGTTAATACAGCTGTTTCAACTAAAAAAATGTTAACCTTTAACAAAGTATAAGGTTTTTCAAGAATAAATTTGAGTTGTTAACAATTTTGTTTTGTGGATCTCCTGACACAATAGAATTTCTTAATTTTTACTACATTTTTATTACCATTAATGACTGTCACTTAATTATTTTCTGTAACCATACAGTAAATCAACAATATTTGATCAAAAATACCTAAAATTTAAATATTCTATAATATATTTATATACGCAAGTGTATAAGCATAGGAAAAAATAAATAGGCATTTCTGTATTTCCTTCCTGTATTTGATAAGCGATGACTGATAAAACAAAATGAGTCAACATTAAGTTATAACAATAATATAAATAGTAATTGTATGAACCTGAACATAACATTTACTTTTCCTATATATATGTATATACCAATTGTCCGCCTGCGTCCGCATTATATCGATCCTGTAGTGTAAGCGAGATACACAGAGGTATCCGTGCATTAGAACGGTAAAGAAGTATACGGAATATTCTACTGGATTACATTAGCATATTGCTATGTGCACTCGTATTTGCCAAGAAATCCACATTTCTACGCTGTCGCCGCACAGGCGAAGAGCCGTCGCTCGCACACGTGCGTGTCAGATGCATTTTATATTTCGTCGGGAGAACTACTCGCTCGTACTATTTAATAAAACGCGTTGTTGGTAGGTAGATAACGGTTATTTTAAAAATGGAGTACTACACGCCGGAGCAAAAACTCTTCATGATTAAACACTTTTACGGTGGTAATTCCGCGGAAGTAACTCGGGATTTATTTGCAGCTAATTTCCCCGAAAGTCAAATTCCCAATGCAAGCACCATTCGTAGGAGCGTTAATCGATTTGAAACTATTTTCTTTAGTAAATAATAAAAATAAAGTTGTTCCGGATAAGAATGTAAGCGATATAGAAATTCGAGTATGTGCTTTAGTTGAAGTAAATCCCACTATGTCATCTCGACAAATTGCTTGCGAATTAGGTATCTCTAAAACAACGGTTCATAAGATTTTACGTACTAATAAATATCGTTCATACAAATTTACAAGTTCACAAGTACTTCTTCCCGATGATTATTATCGCCGAATGGAATTTTGCGAAAGAATGATAAATAAATATCACGATAACCAATTTTTTTTTAACAACGTATTGTTCATAGATGAAGAAACATTTTATGTACACGGGCATCATAACCGCGCAGTTTGTCGTTACTGGTCGCGTAAAAATCTACATTTAACTATACCAACGCGAACGCAGTATCCACAGAAGCTAAATGTATGGGCAGGTATCATTGGAAATCATATAATTGGGCCTTTTTTCATTGACGGTAATTTAAACGGAAATAGATGCCTACAGTTACTTGAAAATAATATTATTCCGGCAATACGGGAGCGATTTAATATAAATGAAGTTTGGTTTCAGCAAGATGGTTGCCCAGCACACAATCCACGCATTGTAACAAACTTTATAAACGCGGTTTTTGAAAACAGATGGATCGGTAACTCGGGCCCTATTAAATGGCCAGCGCGGTCCCCTGATCTAGCTCCAATCGATTTCTTTTTATGGCCCTTTTTACATAATACAATATACGGATACGGTGATCAACGGCCATCAAAGCTAGAGGAACTGCGCGCGAGAATGATTGAAATCAGTAATACTGTCACAGCAGATATATTAACAAATGTTCGTCGGAATTTTTATGATCGGTTGGGTTACTATTCTTATCAAGAGGGAGGTTTATTTGAACACTTAATAAATTAATTTACTTCAAATTTTATTATTGTTTAAGAATAATATTCTCTTTTAGCTAATTGCAGGTTTATTGCAATGTTGAATACAATTCTGTTTTAAGAATTAAATATTCTATTTTCCATTATTTTATTATAGTTGGGTTTTTAGATTTTATACTTGTTGAACAATATTATTTTAGTTTTTATTTTAAAGTTTAGGAGTTCTGATTATTTATTTTTGATTTTTTATGTTGTTTATGAGGCTGTGATGAATTACTTCACTGACATGTTATCAGTGATTATCTGATGCTTCAAACAACTAAAAATACTTACTTATATCGGGAACACACTACCTCTAACAGTGCTTTTCATTTTTCAGGAAAAGTATTTTCTAGCACATGTAATGTTATTTAATCACTTATGCTATAACATAGAACTCTAAAAGACTTTGATTTGCCTATATGCTCCAATACATTTATACGTGTAACTTATAATACGTCCGCTATCGTTTGTAAATGCCATCCGCGTGCCGCTAAGTAGGCGTGGCAATTCAAGGTGGCACGCCCATTTATAGTCGACCAGTAGTTACTAATACATGCATCGTGCTATGAACGGTTGCCACACTGTATAAGAAAAAATTATGAAGTAAGACTAGGTAGATACCCGTTTGTATATCTTGTGATGTGGGCGTATTTTAATCTGATAATATTTGCTCCTTTTGAAAGAGAAAACACCGTTCCTAATTAATATTTCATCAAGTTTTCAACTGCTTTTACTTTCGGTTTTTATACCTAAATAAGTTCCGCAAAAGGGAAACTTTTATACAGGTACCTTTATATTGGAAATAAAAGTTTAGGAGCTACCCACGTCAGGATGTTGTCAAGGAGATAAGCTTCCTTAAAAGGTTGAAATAAAAAAAGATATACATACATATATTAAAATCTCCATCTAAATGAAATGTATAAAGATATTGTTTTTTTTTTACTGCAGTATAAAAGTTCTTTGTTCGAGAATATACATGTTTATCTGCAACAGAGATATTAATGCAATACCCATTTTTAAATGGACGGTTTTTTATCCTGACTAATTTATCAGTGATGTTTATAGGAAGGATTCTAATAAAAAGAGCAATAATTAATGTCAATACATATTTCAAAAAGGTATCTGGTTTTAATCGAAATGCCCTGTAGACAACGTGACCCCGGTATCTTGGAATAGACACCGCTTTCTAGAATCTATATAAGAAGTCAATTTTTATGTAAATTTACTTCATAGCGTTTTGCAGTGTAAATCAAATCGGAGTGTTGTAATTGGGATGAACAATGTTTCTAAGTGGATAAACCATAGAGATGATAGAGTGCTGATATTGAACTCAAAACTGCCATCAATCGAAATGCGCCATATTGGAACACAAACGTCATCAATGATGTCGATACCATGGCGGATATTCAAATAAATAAAGTTAATCAAAGATATCAGTAAATTTTAATAGCACCTGCAAATTGTAATGATAATTAGTAGCATATGTTAGATTTTATCCTATGTATTTTATATGGCATTGTTTTGTTTTATTAAAGTTGTGGACAACTTAGAACTATAGACAGTTTCTAAACTTACGATGAACTGGTAACATTACTTCATATACGTAGGAAAAATCTAAAACAAGTTTCATGAGATCTTCACGACTTGTCATAACAATCCAACATTGTATGTTGCCTTTAGGAGTAAATAATATACTGCAGTAGTTGTTGTATAATTTATTGATGATTAACTAATATTAGTTTACTTAATTCCTTCCTTATTTATATTTTTGAGAAGCTGTTTCTTATTTTTCAAGAGTATCTAATCAAGTGGCTTAGTTTTGTATTTCAAAATATTATTTACGCTCTTTGAAAATCGGTTGGCATTCGCTAAAGTTACAGGGACTCTTGTGTGACTAACTTGTAATCAGTCAAAGCTTCAAAAACCAAACTTATACAAAACTGTGAGCTGCTTATTTTACATTTATTTTCCACCAACCTTAATAAAGGAAAATTACTAGAAGGAATAATAAATATAAAAAGAAAACAAATTAACGCCACCTTGTGGAAACATCAGGAACTTTTCCCCTAAACTCTGGGATCAAGCGTTACCGAGATACGTCCGGTGAACGGACTCTTTATGAATCACTCTGTATATCAATTTCGGTCCTTAAGAAAGGAACGACTCATATATAGAATGTACATTCTATAATGACGAATTTAATCTTATTTAATCTTTTCTTAATTATAAGACCTGCAATTCCCACAAAGATTAAACAAGATTAAATCGTGCAAGAAGGTCAAAGTAAAAAAAGAAAAAATGTAATCATGAAAGAAATTCTTTTATACATATCTACAAAAGTTTTTTTTTTATCTTCCATTTATTGTATGTTGTATTATGACATTAAGTGTTTGACTGAATATTATATGTAATTTCTTTTCACCACAATTCTGATGCTTATCAATTCGAGTTTACTATAGTAATTGCATTAATAATAACGCTTCACCTACTATCATCGGACACGAAAGAAAGTAATTATTGGAATTTCCCGGAATATTACCACAAAGAAAAAAACGAATTTACAGTCGTAACTCATTATTAGAGATCGGATTATATGCAAAGTGCATAATATTTTATTTTTTTGCATATCTTTAAGTATAATCTATAATATCCATGTATTACACTGATTAAAGATAATTAGGGTTAATCAGTGATTGCATATTTAGGCATTTCTACGCATATTTTTACAAAAGTTGCATATTTTTTTAAGCTTTTTCTTCACTTAACTGCCACAGATGTAATACAGAAACACGAAATTAATGGTTAATTATAGAGGTGTTGACATAGAGATGACATTTGAGCATAGCTGTATGTTTAAACTCACAAGGGAACACCGGCGGGTGTTCCCCTCCGATTTCGATGAAACTTAACAGATCGAAAGAGTACCTTAAAATAAGAGACACGTATTTTTTTTTATCGGCGTATCCGCACGATTTTGGGGTACAGCCCCCTCCAAAGTTTGGACGATTTTTCAATTTTTGCAAATATTTCCTAAATTATAACAGATATTACATTTTCTTCTTAACATAATTTGCAGCATATTGCATGGCCCTAAGGGTGGCGTCGTCCGTATTCGCAAAAAGCTAATAACGGGGGACGGGGTACCCCATACCTCCGCATTTTTTTAATAATAAGTTTATTCATTATTAATCAAAAAAATATCGCTTTTACATAGAAAACAATGGTAATAAATTTGGAGGATTAATAATAAAAATAATTGTAATAATAATAATATAGTACATTAACAACAATTATTTGTTATCGTTACTCGGCTGCTCTCCTTACTTAAATATTACTTAATTTAGAATTGTATCTACTCGACAAGCTATGGTCAAACCTTTCTATGCCTACTAACAACTTATACTATAGTATATACTATACGAAACTTTTATCGGTGGTAGCAATATACATCGTTTTATCAACTGCAGTTAGTGACTGCGTTTTATATATTTCCTTAATAAAATGTTATTCATTCTTAGAATACCATAATTCTTTAGTGCGTATATATGAACAAATTTGCTACACAGGACGAAGGATTAAATAATACATACATATATATTTTTTAATTCATTTCAAGTTTTTCGTGCAATGTAGGTGTACAATGTAAGTATTCAATGGAGCATAAATATAACTAATGTGTTTGTAACGATTATAACATTTCGGAAACAATAGAACAGAATTAGAAAAACATTATAATGCTTATAAATGTTTAAATACATGACATACTGTAATGCGATTATTGGTATATATGTATTGCAATAGCGAACATGATTAATATACATACAGTAATTAAGCTATGTAAGTATTACAGTAGTGATAGTCTGTGTAAAAGTGTTCAAAACACAGATTTTGTTTGCACCATGAACACCGCACAATAGCTGGTTTATTGCAAATACTACACAAGGGTGTAGACTGCGCATCTTTGTTAAAACAAAACTCTACAGGATTTTTCAAGGGCCCAGGTCTTTCCTCAACGTATCCACTCTTATACCACGAGTATTTGAATATGTCGAAAACTGATTATGGGTTAGCGATTGCAACTTAATAATATTATTTCTCTGATGTAAATCTATGTCGTAGTTCATAAGAATCACTATATCCGAAAAAGTTCTAACAAAATTTTTCCACAGTCTAAAACATGGATGCACAGACTTATTAAGACTAGGGGCCTCTCGGGCAAATTATGAACTGATGGCGGGCCGCCAGAAGTATAGGTAATTAAAGACAATAAAGAATTGATAATAATGTATTAAAATTGAAAAAGAATTTATTAATTTGAAGCTGGGCACTGCATAGTGCTTACAAGCTTTTTTATATTTGGCTGAAATTTACTTGTAGCAACACGTAAAACTGCTTCCAAACTTTTATTTGCTAGGCATTTCATTCATGAACTGCCGCGGTATTTGAATGATTTTCATAAGTTTTATGGACGTCGCTCACAATATCAAAAGAAACAAAGTACTTTAATATTTATTATTTTGTAAATTACTTTTCGAACATATTTTTTTTGGTTTTATTCTGGAATAGAATTCAATATTTTTCGAATGTACGAGAGTATTATTTTTGCTGTCGGCGGGCCACCAGTATTCGACCGGCGGGCCGCATGCGGCCCGCGGGCCGCGGTCTGTGCATCGGTGGTCTAAAACCATATACATCTAGATGTTATACCATCGCTGTCGTTTTTTTTTTGGTATATTTAAAATGTTCAAAGTTTCGTCTTTTGGCACTAATTGCTGAAGTTCGGCAACACAATGGCCACTCCCAGGATCAATCAAAAGGACACTCTTTGGCCCGGTATTCGAAAGAAAAACATCCGTTAGCCAGGTTTTGAAATGATTTGTCTTACCAGATACCGAAAAACTTTTGTCAACATGTTGCACATGGTTGAAATCAGAAAAAAGACTCTTTCTAACGGTGTGAAAATTCAATATGGCGCCCATAAGAAATAAGAAAGTTGATGATGACCAGAAGAAAACGAAACGTCGTATAAAAATTTCAAGCACAACATTACTTAGAACATTAAAAGTGGCTTTGAGAACGGGTCTTTAGTTTTTCCCTGCAAGGCTAAATAAAAGTGCTAGAAGCAAAAAAAAGAAAATGCGATTTTTCCGTTTTTTAAAAAAATCTCAAACGTCATTTGTTCTAAGTCTACTTTTTTTGCGGGATCATATTAACCACAAAATTTAGCAACTTTGCCAAATTTAAACCTATCGTCTATCTTCAATAATAAGCAAGATCTCAATGGTGAGGATCGAAAATGAGTCAGCCTGTATATATAAGCTTTTCACATACATGCATTCCATTCGCCCATTTAATATCTACTGCATATTATTTATAACATCACTATATCATAGTTCTTCAAAGTCAAAGGAATATTCTACGTTTAGACTTCATTCCAATAAATATTTCACCCGAGCCAACGCCTCAAACATTTTAGGAATATAATTTAATGTACCATAGATCATTATTAAGGAAAGATTCATCGTTTGACATCAAAAGAAACTTGAAGCCTTTTCAATTCCTGCCCTAAAGGTTTATGGGGATATTGATTGCCTCCGAGCGAGTGCCTCTTTTTCGTAAATATTTCGTGAAACATCTCCGCGAATTTCCACGGCCTCCTTGATTGATTTGTTGACTTTATACTGTATTCGTAAAATGGAGACAGCGGTGGAATGCTGTAGGCAGTGGCGTGCTGTCGTGCGGGCTATTACCCCGTTTAATAAAAAATATTTATATTATGTGTTACGACAGATAAAAGAACATACTGATATCTGCATACATATTCCTGTTTGATTTACTATTCTAATGAAATACCTCAATTAAAGCAGGTTCAAAGTAAATTTACGAAATACTTTTAGTACCATGTAGATAATTTTTACCCGCCTAGAAACATTGTTCATCCCAACTACTACACTCCGATTTGATTTACACTGCAAAACGCTATGAAGTAAATTTACATAAAAATTGACTTCTTATATAGATTGCAGATCAGATAGCCGTGTCTATTCTAAGTTGCCCAGGTCACGTTGTCTCTGATAAAATATGAAAAAAGGAGATGTACTGAACTAGCGGTATACAGAATACCGGACATTTCAATTAAAACGAACCACCTCAGATAAGTCTTTACCTATGCTGTGATTTATGCCGCCTGCATCTCTGCAAAGTAAACGGCGGGGAAGTACATATACTCCCACCGTCTCCCACTCTACCTAACAGCGAGGTGTGGCGCTGTAGTACGATAATAGCACTTGTAGACTGATCAGTTCAAGTAAGTTGGTTGTCTAAGTTTTAAATACATATTTTTGCGCAAAATGCCGGGTTATACTGTGGATCAGAGAGCTGAGATGATGCGGTGGTATCACGCTGGCAATTCTTTTCAAAGGATATGCGACGTGTTTGCAGCTAAATACCCCAACAGGCCTATTCCAAATAAAGCCACAATTTTTAAATTCAAAACTAAAACCGACAATACCGGTTCGGTCGAAAATTTAAAAACATCACTTCCAACTCGCAGAATTTCTAATAATACGTCCGTTTTAGTATGTGCTGCAGTTGAAATAAATTCGAATATGTCATCTGGCACTATATCCAATGATTTAGACATATCCCGTTCTTCCGTTCAGCGAATACTCGAAGCAAAGGGGTATCACAATTTTAAATATTCTAAACACCAACAATTATTTCACGGCGACGCATTTAAGCCTATGGTATTTTGTGAAAAGTTAAGTGATTTAATTAACCGAGATGCTAATTTGGTAAACAATATTATCTTTACCGATGAATCTTCTTTTCCTTTGGTTAGAAGTCACAATTTATCTGTGACAACATACTGGGCCAAGCAAAACGAGCACAGATATTTAAGTTCATCTAGTCAGCAACAGCAAAAAGTAAATATTTGGGCAGGTTTGTTAAACAACCATATTATTGGGCCTTCTTTTATCAATGGCAATTTGAACGCAAATGCATATTTAGAATTACTGAACACCCACATTCTACCTACTGTACAGCAACTTCCCGACATAAATATGCAAAACATCTACTTTCAGCAAGATGGTTGCCCTGCACATAATGCAGTGGCTGTCCGAAACTATTTAAGTGAACAGTTTCCTAACCGGTGGATCGGAACTCATTCTGAAAATATCAAATGGGCGTTCACCAGATTTATCTCCCCTCGATTTCTTTTACTGGGGTTATTTAAAAGAAATAATTTATGCAATGAAGACGTTAGACCAGTTAATGTAGAGTAGTTGCGCAATAAAATTGTTCAAACGTCAAACAACAATAGCCCAGAAATGTTGGAGAATGTTAGAATGAATATCTACAACACATTAGGATATTGTTTAGCCAAGGATGGGGGCATATTTGAGCCTTTTGTTTGAAGATTCAACGATTTTTAAAAAATTAACGTTTATTTCATCTTATTATTAAGATTTTAATAGATTCGGCGTTTACTTGATGTAAATCCATATTAAATAAATAAAAACACAAAATTTGTGAGATTTACACTTTATTAGTCGGATGTTAAATTGACAGCTGTTTCGCCGTACAACGGCTTCGTCAGAAAATATACAATACTATAAACTAAAACTACACATGCGCACAGCCTCCTATTTTTAAAAACAACCTAACAAAACATATGTATTTAAAAAATGTGCCTACGGTTTTTGGCTCTACACAAACATCATTAAAAACAAAACTGGTAATAACAAATTTAAAATTTAAGAAACATTTACATTTGAAGTCTATGAGAGGAATAAATTTAATAATGGAGAATGATTAAGGTCTAATTTATCGTTAAGTAAATCATCTGAAAATTTAAGTTTATTAATTTCAACTGCTTCTAATAAATCTAATTTTTTACTCTTGTTTTCTACATGAAGAATTTTAAAATTATTATTAAAACTATGGTTTTCTTTAATTAAATGATTGGAATACGACGAATCATTTTTTTATATTTAAATGAGTACAAATGCTCTGAAATACGTTTTTTGAAAGAACGTCCACTCTGTCCAATGTATGTTTTTGTACACGTGCCGCATGTTAATTTATAGACTCCCGATTTACAAAAACGCGTCGTTTTATCTTTATTGTTTTTTATGAACTTCCCTAAATTGTTATTGGTTTTATATGCAATTTTAATATTTTGTTTTTTCAAAAATCTTTCTAATATATTGGTTTCTTTACCTAAATAAGTTAATGTTTTGTAGTTGTTGTTCTTATTATCTTTTGTAATCGGGTATATTTCTTGTATTGTTTTAGTTCGAATCTTTTTCAAAATTAATTGATCTATTATATTAGGGTCGTAACCATTATTGGTTGCTATCTGTTTTATGATGTTGTATTCGTTGTTGAAATCCTCTATATCCATAGGTATATTCAGTAATCTATGTATCATACTGTGGTATGCTGCAAATTTATGTTGTAAAGGATGATTAGATTTATTATGTATAGTTGTGTCTGTGTGTGAGTCTTTATGGTATATAGAAAATTTAAACTGATTATTACTTCGTTTGATTGTTAAGTCTAAGAAATTAATACTTTTATTTGTCTCTTTTTCTATTGTGAAATTTATGTTTTTATGCAGTGAGTTAATAAAATCCAAGAACGTATTAAGTTGTCTATCCGTACCTGTGCGTAACAAACTAAAATATCATCCACATATCTATGCCAAAATAATGTGTTTTTAAAAAACTACTATTAAAAATTAAAGTTTCTAAATTATCCATGAAGATTTCGGCTATTAATGGACTAAGTGGGTTTCCCATAATCAATCCTTCATTACAACTATAAATTTTTTTAAAAATAGGAGGCTGTGCGCATGTGTAGTTTTAGTTTATAGTATTGTATATTTGCTGTCAATTTAACATCCGACTAATAAAGTGTAAATCTCACAAATTTTGTGTTTTTATTTATTTATTATTAAGGCTTATTTTAGTTTTCTATTTTTTAAATTTATTTATTCAGAATTAATTTTCATTTGTCCTTCATTAAATTTACTATTTATTTTTGAGGGTTTTGCCCTAAATTCATTAGAATGTCTTTGATTTCCCTGTCATGAATAAACCCCAATTTTATATTTCTTTATTTATTACTATTACGAATAGAATAGTAACCGAGCTGGCGTTAAAGTTTATTTAATTTATTATTAAGAGTTACTTTTAAGTTTTCATTTTTTAAAATTATTTCCTCAGAATTAAGTTTTACTTTTCCTTCGTTAAATTTATTATTTCTTTATGAGGGTTTTGTTCTTCGTTCATTAGATTACTTTAATTTTCTTGTCATTAGCAAAGACTATTTTTAAGTACATAATAGATACTATAAATTACTGTTTTACGGTTTCATTACACCTTTTGAGTACGTGTGTCCAAAGCAATACATATTGCAATTTATTCATTTTCATAATAGAAATACAATACGTTTCATGGTCACTAAAAATTAACACATTTCTGCGTGTAGATTGAATAGCAAAGCAACCGCTGCGCTCGCGCCAGTATTCGTTGTGAGCTATGAGTGGCTATGACGAATGACTGAATGTAGGGGAATACCTACTGCAGTAAGAAGAATAGATAGATAGATAGAGCTTTTATTGTGTATGCCAGTAGCAATACTGAGGACACATTGTCAATATTTACAAAGTACAATCACATAATAAATATAAAACTTAAAATACTACACATTTGACATGATAGAAACAAATTCCTCAACGGAGTAGATGCAGTGCTCAAGAAGCAACGCCCTTAGTCGACGTTTAAATACTCGTAAACCGGCAAGAGACTTTATATGACTTGGTAACAAATTAAATAATTTGATTCCCATCGAAGTAGGGGATCGTTTAGTAATCTCCAGTCTGTTTAGTGGCTCCTTATAGTTCTCCCTTGCTCTAGTGTTATAATTATGGATGTCAGAACATTTTAAAAAAGTTAGTTGATTATCAAATATATAACAGAGCAACTCCATAATGTATATACTAGGCAAGGGTAGAATGGCCAATCTCTGAAAGTGCGGGCGACAGGATTCGCAACTTCCAATACCCACTAAACATCTCACAACCCTTTTTTGGGCAATAAAAACGTCCCGTGATAGTACCGACGAACCCCAGAATACTATTCCATAGGTTATTCTCGAATAGACTTCACTATAATAAAACTTTAATAAGTCACTGGAATGCAAGACATATTTTAAATTTCTAATTTGATAACAAGAAGTGTTAATCTTTTTAATAAGACATTCACAGTGCGACCTCCAATTCAAATTTTCATCCAGAGTCATGCCTAGAAATTTAATTGTTGTTTTACGTTCTATATGTGAACTATTGTACATTACATTATTTGTGGTATTTATCGCATAGCGCGAAGTATGAAAATACATGTAATTAGTTTTACTTAAATTAAGCCTTAACTTATTGGAAGTAAACCATCGGGCCAGCTCACTAAGAAGTCTATTTGCTTCAATTTGTACCTCCACAGGATTCCTGCCGACGACAATGGATGATGTATCATCGGCGTATATAAAAAGTGATTGTCGCATAAATAAAACAATGTCATTGATATACATTAAAAATAAAATTGGCCCTAATATTGAACCCTGTGGAACTCCGACGGTAACAGGAAGACATGATGAATAGACCTTACGCACGCAGTTGCTACTCTTGAAGGATATTTTCACAAATTGGACCCTATCTGCAAGATACGAAACGAACCATTCCGACACCACGCCACGGACCCCATACCTATCCAATTTGTCAATAAGGTGTTCATGATTGACACAATCGAAGGCTTTAGAAAGGTCACAAAAAACTCCTGCTGGTAGCAGGCCATCATCCAACGCCTGCACCACACTATTTATGAAGGAGTGTACAGCAGTGATCGTGGAATGGTGCTCTCTAAAACCATGCTGACTATCGGTGATGATGTTATTTATTTCTAAGTGATGTAATAGCCGAGTTAGCATGGCATATTCATATAGCTTAGATAAAGAAGAAGTTTGGGATATTGGGCGATAGTTCGATTTTTCTTGTTTTGAGCCTTTCTTATGAACTGGGGTCAATGAGCGGAAGACGCACATGAACCTTCTTCTGCTTATTGTAGAGTCCCTAATTTTCCTTCGCGTTACGCCCAACAACACATAGGGTAAGAATCCTCATTCTCAGACACCACAAGTAATAGTGATATTCCCACTCATTTCTCCCACGGGCCTACCTAATTATCTTTGCATACCTCCACGGCACGGCCCCAAAGCATGCGTAGATTATCCCAAAGGCCTCCCTTTATGTTTCCATCGCGTAGAACTCTGACAATCCCTTCCACCGGTTCTGTCGGGCCCCGCAACATTCTACTCGTAACCATTGCACACGCGATCATACAAAGTGTAAACAGTTTCCACTGTTCCCCAGTAGTACCCATCCGGTATCCAGCCAGTATCCACTGGCGGAATAAATTCCGAACGCCTGCGTATCAAGGCGGCACGTTCGGTTGTTATCGCACCTCTCCAAAATCGAAGTTAGAGCGGCCAGTAACCGTACGGAAAGCGCGTCCTCTGTTCTACCGCGATCTTTCGCTACTATCGCGTTATTCCTTTGTTTTTTCTCCTCTGTACTTCCTCTACCGTGCATCTAAGACTCTTTAACTCGCGTCTTACATCTGTTTTTCATCTTTTCTAACTGGGGTCTCCCTCGTCGCGTTTGTTTTCGCTTGTGCGTTGTTTTTCAGTTGTTTCCGGAGCGAGTGGGGGCGGGTTTCGCGGAAAAACAAGCGAAAGTCGCCCGTTCGTGTTTTGTTTTGATAATCTGCTGTTTTGAGGCGACTATAAAAGCTTTTGGTGTTACATATCTTCGAGAAAATATAAATAGGAAGTGTGGGGGGTGAGTAATTGAAAGATTTCGTTTTTAAATTGTGAAGATCGTTCTAGGGATGTTAATTTATTATAATTTAATCGGAAAGAATTAATTTTTAACATAAAGTACTGATTTGAAGACCTTAATTTGCCTTCCAATAAACGTGTTAATAAAAAAATGTATTTTTATAAGATACCCTTTGAAAGCCGAAAAACAATGAAATTTTGAGTAGTTGTTCTTTGAAAAATCGATCAAAAAAGAAAAAATGGTGCTGCATTTCTTCGAAAAGAATAAAAATATACATAAATAAAAATAGATATCAAACATTTTTGTTTTGGTGGTAAAAATATGCTTTAAGGGATGCCAATTTCTCGAATATTCAATTTTAAACGCTTAATTTTTATGGTAAATTATTGTTTTGAAGACCTCAATTTGTCTTCCAGTAAAAATTATTTTAATAAATGTATTTTTGTAAAATACTTTTTCAAAAGACGTCAATATATTGCATTTTCCTTTATTTAAGATGAATTTGAAAGAGTTTGATGACCCAATCTTTCGAGATAATATAAGTATGAAGAGTGCAGGTTTAGACTAGTTTAAACATTTCATTGTTGGAGCTAAAAATATGTTTTTGAGATGCCAATTTCTTAAATTTTCAGTTCCAAACGCTTAATTTTGAAGGTAAACTATTGTTTTGAAGACCTGAATTTCTCTTCTAATAAAAATTATTATAAAAAATGTATTTTCGTAAAATCCTTTTTCAAAAGACGCTAGGATTTGGCGTTTTCCTTTTTCAAAAGTGATTTTAAAAGAGTTTGATGGCCCAATTTTTCGAGAAAATATAAAAATGAAGAGTGCAGGTTTAGACTAGTTTAAAAATTTCTTTGTTGGGGCTAAAAATATGCTTCTGGGATGCCAATTTCTTAAATATTCAGTTCCAAACGTTTAATTTTGAAGGTAAACTATTGTTTTGAAGACCTTAATTTGTCTTCCAATAAAAATTATTTTAATAAATGCATTTTTGTAAAATACTTTTTCAAAAGACGTCAAGATATTGCATTTTCCTTTTTTAAAGATGAGTTCAAAAGAATTTGATGACCTAATTTTACGAAAAAATATAAATATGAAGAATGCAGGTTTAGAATAGTTTTAAAAATTTTTGTGGTAAAAAAAATGTTTTTTGGATGGCAATTTCTTCGATATTCAGTTTGAAACGCTCAATTTTGAAAGTAAAATACTGCTTTGAAGACCTTAATTTGCCTTCTATTAAAGATTTTTTAAAAACAATGCATTTTTTTAAATAATCTTTCAAAAAAAAAAAAAACGAAAAGATATTAGCTATTTGTTCTTTCAAAAATTAATCAAAAAATTCTGATGTTGCATATTTTCGAAAAAATATAAACAAAAATAATACAGGGTATGAGTACTTTTTACTTTTGTTTGAGAGATAAAAGTATGCTTTTACAATCACATTTATTTAAAATTCAATTCTAAAAACTTAGTTTTGAAGATAAAATTTAACTTGTGTTTGAATGAAGATCCTTTAATTAAAGAGGAATCTCTTTTTGTGAAATACTTTTCCAAAAATCGATAAAATATTAAGCGTTTGTTTACTTGGGCTATACAGGATTTTGATTCAAAAAATTATAAATAAAAAAAGTAGATATTTTATAAATTTGGTTTTAAAATCTCAATTCGTCAAAAAACCAATCTTGAACACTCAATTTTTTAGCCAAAATATTGTTTTAAATTCTTCAATTCCTCTGCTAGTAAAGATGTGTTTCATAAAATATATTTATGTGTAAATGTTATTAAGAAACCAGAAAATGTATAATATTTATTACATCTTTCCAAAAAAATATGAATCTCAAGTGATTTTAAAAATTTCATTTTAAAGTATGAAAATATCTGTTTGTTTTAAAGGTAAAATACTCTTTTGATGAGCTTGATTTGCCTTCCAATAAAATGTTCTTACATATTTCAATCAAAGCAAAAATTTAATTTTGAATTTTCAACATAAATTATAGATTTAACATCTGAATTAGTCTTCCGAGTATGTGTTTTCAAAAATTCCAGTTTAAATTTTTGGTTATGCATAAATTTATTTTTCCAAGTTTAAAAATAATAATCCTTTCTGATGTTAAATGATAAATTAAAATTAAATATCTAATAGAAAAGTACAAAAATTATTTAACTTTTAATATAACAGAACACCTTCATGAAAACAACATCAAAATTTTCCATTTAGAAACAGCAAATGCGTTCGTTACGTTCATCTAATGGTAATCCATGTTAAGCTGCTTTTACTCTAAGTACTAAACAGCTTTGGAGAAATCCATTTGGGCCGTTTCACTCGTGAAGTTGATCTAGAAATCTGGGCCATCAGCGGGAGATTGCTATAAACGCCCTACTTTCACAAAAACAGCCCTTGGTTATACTTGAAGCAGAATCCGCTATAATTTGTTATATAGAAATGAACCTTTTAGTCGGTATTTTTTGCTAAAACTAGGATGACATGAATATTGTTACAGAAAGGATAATAAAACTTTGCATGAAATTGTTTTGATGTAATTGTACATATGTTTATAAAAAAAAAAGATGTTAACTTTGAGTATTTCGTTAAGTAAACCTTAGTATTACAAAAAATATTTTCAGGCTGTTTACATTCGTAATATAAACCTTTGTAATTCGCCTGAGAGATTTGTTTATTATTCTTACAATTAACACATGTTCAAACACCAACTCAATGAACTAAACAAAGTTTGCATTTTTTAAATTACTTTTGCCATGAGCATATAGCATAATACTTTCTATACACCATTCCTATTTTTAGTCTAAATCCCGCTTAAATCTGATAGACACGCTTTTCACATCAACAGAAACCCATTAAATGCGTTTATCTCGGTTTTTATTTCACGATGTAGTTAGCCGGCGATTTCGTATATGAATGGATGAAAGTTTGCCGTTGGAAACCCGGGTAAATATCATCCCAGGTTGAGATTATACTAAATTTAATTAATTTTTCAATAACTCGGAAGGTTTTTCAATTAAGTTTTAAACTTCTTAGAGATTGTTACGGTCAGATATTTAAGGAGTGGTAAATTCTGGAGACGGGAAAATTGAAATTAACTAGATTAACTAGGTGATAACTATTTTATCATTATTTTTGAAAAAGTATGGATGTTTTTAATACTTCCGCTGACTATATAAAGTATATTTTTGGGTTTGATTTATCGTATCAATTTAACAAGAAATCAATTTTTATGATATAGTCTGGATATTAAAGTTAATATGGATCGGTGCCAATTTTTTAATGAAGGAAATATGGTGGTTAAACTCTGGTTATTTTACGCGTAGAAATGGTAGCTAATTTTATATGGTTTTTATTACAATTTTATGGGTATAAATCTTAATGAAAAATACAGGATGTCCCGCCATACATTGGGCTCTATTTATTTTTTTAGAAAGTACAGTAGTACCCCCATATCCGCGGGGGTTTGGTTCTGTGCTCTTCCGCGGATACTGAAAACCGCGGATAGTAGCGAACGCTTTATTTCCGAACACAATATGAAATATGAAGCAAAGTTAAAACTATGAAACAAGAAAAAATAAGTTATGTAATATTTATTTAAAATAAATAAACAGTAAATAAATAAATAAATGTTCTTAAATAGAATTTAAGTTTAATGAATATATAAGTTCATACATATGTAAGTACATATAGTACATATCTACATACACAACAACAAAAACTTTAGAAGCAAACGATGTTGATGGCTGTGTATTATCGATAGTTTCGTGGACTTTTTCAAAGAACATTGTTATTGGTAGTTGTCGTTTTTGTCTTTTCATTTCAATAAACAAATCCTCCAAAGGTTTCAAGGCGTCTGTTATAGTGCGAGTAATTTTTATACGGCGTTTCATTATTGGATCATATTCTACTATCTGTTCTTTTAATTTTTGAGCAGTTCGAAATATCGCTGAAAATTTTTAAAGCATCCATGCTGGCGGTTCTTGTTGACCCTCATCCTCATCGTCACTCGCTTCTGGAGAAGATTTCACAAGGTCTACCAATTCCTCGTCGGTGAATACTTGATCCTCTTCGTTTATGTAATCACCGAGTTCCTCTTTGGTTATATCGTTAAATCCTTCTCCATCTATTTTCCGCGCTATGTTAAATATCGTTGTTAGATGTGAATTAATATCATGTGTGTCTTCAGAACTAAGAACGATGTCATTCCACAGATTTTTCCAACATGCTAGTATCGTTTCTGACTTTAATTCCTCCATCGCTCCTTTGATAAATAGAATTTCGTCAGCAATTGTAAATGACTTCCAGCATTCCATGAGCCCGATATCAGAGCATTCGTTATATAGCCATTATATACAGCATTTCGAAAACCTGTCGAATATATATGGCTTTAAAGCATCTAATGACACCTTGATCAAGGGGCTGAAGCAATGAGGTCGTGTGAGGTGGTAAAAAAACCACTTCAACATTTTTATTTTCTGTGCCTAGTGACACAGGATGCCCAGGAGCATTGTCTAGTATCAGCAGCACTTTAAATGGTAATTCTTCCTTTTCCAAATAGCTTTTCACTTCCGCAATAAAGCATTGATGAAAGCATTGTGTAAATAGAACAGCCGTAACCCACGCCTTTCGATTTGATTGCCAAAACACAGGCAGGCAAGCTTTCTCTTTGTATTTAAGAGCACGTGGATTCTGTGATCGGTAAACAAGTCCAGGTTTAATCATATGACCAGCTGCATTTGTACAAAATATCAAGGTAAGTCTATCCTTAATTGCTTTAAAGCCTGCTGCACTCTTTGCAGTCTTATGAATATAAGTCCGTTGAGGCATTTTTTTCCACATAAGACCAGTCTCATCGCAGTTAAAAACTTGCTTAGGATGATAATTCTTTTCTGCAATAATTTGTTTAAATTTTTCTGGAAACAGGGCAGCAGCTACATGATCAGCCGACGCAGATTCCCCTGTCATTTTTATAGTTTTTAGATTAAACCGAGTTTTAAATCTATGCAGCCACCCCCTACTTGCCGTGAATGATTTTCCTTCCTCTTCAGTATAATCTTGGGTCTGGTCTGCATATCTTCATATAAAACCAACGCCTTTTTGTTGTAGCACTTTGCCATCGATAGGAATATGTTTTCTTGTCATATCTTCCACCCATAAATTTAAGGCATTTTCTACCTTAAGTAACACTTTATTACGTATTGTGGTTGCAACTTTTGCAGTTTGGGGTATACTAGAAAAACTAGCTCGAATCTTATCTTTGTTTTTTAACACTTCCCGTATCGAAGATCCGTTTTTATTGTATATTTTAGCAACAGTTGCAATAGATTTTTTTTCTATTTCAATCATATTAATGATTTTTATTTTTTCACTAATAGTGAGCATTTCACGGTTTCTTTTTGGTTTAGAAGCCATTTTAAAATGAGTTTCAAATTTACTTGCTTTATTTAAAAACTATTGCTAGCACTGTCTTGTCCGACAATTCGAATAGTACTAAACTCATAGTTAACAGGAGCGTTTATATGTAGAAGTAAAAGCGAGTGGCACCTTAAGCACGTTCCAACTTGTTTAACTTATCATAAGAGAGCGCCGAATTCAGGGGATGACTCATATATACGACGATATATCGACAAATGCTTCTATAACTTTTCTGTATTTATTGATATAACGCGTTTTCTGCTCATCATAGGTAAATCGCGGATGACTGAAACCGCGGATACGGAGTCAGCGGATAACGGGGTACTACTGTATATATGGTAATAAATAAATACATATGTTTAATTTAAGAATTGATTTTTATGTGTGTAATTTAATCCATGAAGAAATTTTGTTCGTTAAGGTATGTATGCACAATATTTAAAAGAGCAACACGATTAGATGTTGTTCCGCTCATAGATACCGAGTGAAGGAGAATATTTTATTTTATTTACTAATAAAATGTATTTTCTTTCGTTTCTCACCCTAGGAGTAAAAAATGCACGTGCAGTTCTTGGAAAATAAAGAAATTCCGTTCTGGAAATTGTTGGCTATCGATCTGCATTAGGAATTTTTAGTTAAAGAAAGGATAAGAAAATGCTTAAATATGCAAAATATGCAATTTTTGTAAAAATATGCATAGAAATGCTTAAATATGCAATTTATGTACTAATTAACGCTAATTAATTTTAATCAGTGTAATAAGTAGACATATAGACTATACTTAAGTTATTATCCTGAATCATTTGGCAACACCTCAATCTTAATATTAGAAAGTGTAAAATAAACGTTCAAAATCTATATAGAACAAAGACTGTGTTAGATGAAACATCAAGTTATTTATGATATAATGCTTATCTAATTTTAAGTGCAATGAGAAACCGTTTTTGTGAACAAAACAATATATCTTCTTATTACAAGCAATTAAACAAAGTTGATTAATCTGGAAGAGTGATTGAATAGCTGATTCTCTTTCTTTTTAAATATGTGGTTTCTAGATTGTTCTTATTTTACCAGAAACGCCGCCTATGGAATCCTTTAAAACAATAAAAGAGAAAATATTTTTTTTCATTGTTCGGCCATTGTGCAAATTCTGGCCGTAGACACAACATATTCCATTACAAAACACATTAGCTCATCGTTTTATTTGTGTACACATACAGATGAGTAGTTTATTTTAGCGAACATAAACGCTTTGGTTGGTTCTCTAATTCCTAATATATCGATCGTTTTTGTAGATAAGGGCCCTTATCCTGTAAAAGCTGATAAAATAATACTGATGTTTGGGGGCACCTTCTTGCAAAGATAACAAATTGCATTCCCACACAGTTTTTAGGAGGTGCAAAAAACAATTCTGCTTATGTTTTTTTTTAATATCATTTCAGCATGGACTAGTCTTGCTCATATTTATAATCATAATCATAATCATAATCTTTATTCATCTCATAAAACATTTTTAACAAATGTGTGAGTTAAGTCAGTATACACAGTAAAAAGTTGCGTGTAGAAATTAACACTAAAAGTGGTCTACTATATAAGTCCACACTATTTTTGGTAAATTTTACACTGTGAAATTTGTTAAAATTTACCAAAACGATTTGGTAAATCCCACACTTTAATACGTGTAGTGTAAGGCACTTGCCAGTGTAAACTACCAAGGGATGAGTACACCTTTGGGTGTTAGTTAGAGCTATACTACATGGGTGTAGCTTTTACACTGAACAACGTAAGTGTAATTAAGGTGCTTTTAGCTGTAAATGTATATCGTACAGTACCTATATACAGTGTGGCAACCGTTCATAGCACGATGCATGTATTAGTAACTACTGGTCGACTATAAATGGGCGTGCCACCTTGAATTGCCACGCCTACTTAGCGGCACGCGGATGGCATTTACAAACGATAGCGGACGTATTATAAGTTATACGTATAAATGTATTGGGGCATAGAGGTAAATCAAAGTCTTTTAGAGTTCTATGTTATAGCATAAGTGATTAATAACATTATATGTGATAGAAAATACTATCCTGAAAAATAAAAAGCACTGTTAGAGGTAGTGTGTTCCCGATATAAGTAAATATTTTTAGTTGTTTGAAGCATCAGATAATCACTGATAACATGTCAGTGAAGTAATTCATCACAGCCTCATAAACAACATAAAAAATCAAAAATAAATAATCAGAACTCCTAAACTTTAAAATAAAAACTAAAATAATATTGTTCAACAAGTATAAAATTTAAAAACGCAACTATAATAAAATAATGGAAAATGAAATATTTAATTCTTAAAACAGAATTGTATTCAACATTGCAATAAACCTGCAATTAGCTAAAAGAGAATATTATTCTTAAACAATAATAAAATTTGAAGTAAATTAATTTATTAAGTGTTCAAATAAACCTCCCTCTTGATAAGAACAGTAACCCAACCGATCATAAAAATTCCGACGAACATTTGTTAACATATCTGCTGTGACAGTATTACTGATTTCAATAATTCTCGCGCGCAGTTCCTCTAGGTTTGATGGCCGTTGATCACCGTATCCGTATATTGTATTATGTAAAAAGGGCCATAAAAAGAAATCGATTGGAGCTAGATCAGGGGACCGCGCTGGCCATTTAATAGGGCCCGAGTTACCGATCCATCTGTTTTCAAAAACCGCGCTTATAAAGTTTGTTACAATGCGTGTATTGTGTGCTGGGCAACCATCTTGCTGAAACCAAACTTCATTTATATTAAATCGCTCCCGTATTGCCGGAATAATATTATTTTCAAGTAACTGTAGGTATCTATTTCCGTTTAAATTACCGTCAATGAAAAAAAGACCCAATTATATGATTTCCAATGATACCTGCCCATACATTTAGCTTCTGTGGATACTGCGTTCGCGTTGGTATATTTAAATGTAGATTTTTACGCGACCAGTAACGACAAACTGCGCGGTTATGATGCCCGTGTAGGTAAAATGTTTCTTCATCTGTGAACAACACGTTGTTAAAAAAAAATTGGTTATCGTGATATTTATTTATCATTCTTTCGCAAAATTCCATTCGGCGATAATAATCATCGGGAAGAAGTACTTGTGAACTTGTAAATTTGTATGAACGATATTTATTAGTACGTAAAATCTTATGAACCGTTGTTTTAGAGATACCTAATTCGCGAGCAATTTGTCGAGATGACATAGTGGGATTTACTTCAACTAAAGCACATACTCGAATTTCTATATCGCTTACATTCTTATCCGGAACAACTTTATTTTTATTATTTACTAAAGAAAATGTAGTTTCAAATCGATTAACGGTCCTACGAATGGTGCTTGCATTGGGAATTTGACTTTCGGGGAAATTAGCTGCAAATAAATCCCGAGTTACTTCGGCGGAATTACCACCGTAAAAGTGTTTAATCATGAAGAGTTTTTGCTCCATTTTTAAAATAACTGTTATCTACCTACCAACAACGCGTTTTATTAAATAGTACGAGCGAGTAGTTCTCCCGACGAAATATAAAATGCATCTGACACGCACGTGTGCGAGCGACGGCTCTTGCCCCTGTGCGGCGACAGCGTAGAAATGTGGATTTCTTGGCAAATACGAGTGCATCATAGCAATATGCTAATGTATCCAGTCGAATATTCCGTATACTTCTTTACCGTTCTAATGCACGGATACCTCTGTGTATCTCGCTTACACTACAGGATCGCTATAATGCGGACGCAGGCGGACAATTGGTAGCTAAGCACTCTAATAAACGTAAGGTGGCGAAGTGATCCAAAAGAAACTTCAATTTGCTAATAAAAATTTGAGATTTTAGAAATTGTTCATGCCCAGGAGTACATATGTACGCCCCTCTCTTTTCGAAGTCAACTTTTTACACCCCCAGGTGTATATATTTCAAATATTGGGCAAAGATGTCTTTACCTAATTGATTTTGGTAACAAAATGCAACTTTAACCAAATTAGGTGTTAATTTTAACACGAACACTTTTTACCACATACTTTACACGCAGAAATTTTTTACTGTGTACAAATTACATAACATAATAACACCATACAATAAAAGACAAAGGACTACAAACACTGATCACATAATCTGAAATACTCATCTAAAGAGTATAAATAGTCTTGGAGAAGGAATGTTTTAATTCTACGTTTAGAAGATGACTCACTACTTATGGATTTGATATCTGGAGGTAGAGCGTTGAAAATTTTTAAACCTAAAATTCGTGGTGACTTTAACTAATTCAGAATTAAACTGTGGTATATGAAAATCAGATTTAATTCTAGTATTATGAGAGTGAACGTCACTATTACATAAAAAATCGTTTTTGTTTCTGAATACTGAAATTAACAATTCGTATATAAATATTCCTGACAATGGAGCATTTTTACTTTCTGATTTAAGGGAAGACACGTTCCACTTTTTGGTTTGCGAACTTGGCAATCAAATCTCACAGTCCAAGCATTGAACCGTGTTGCCAAATGCGTTAGCTATCGTATTGGCAAACGCTTTGGCAATCGATTTGGTAAATGGTTTGGCAAATGGTTTGACAAATAGTTTAGCGAATGGTTTGGTAATAGGAAAGACGAATTCAATGATTGGAAACATGGAGGGGTTCATGTTGCTGAACATGAACACTTTAAAAATCACAAGAAAAGTGTTTAAACCTTGAACTATGTAAATAGCTGATTCTGACACAATACTTAATTATTCATTGTTACGCATCGAACGATATAATGGCTGGTAGATTAGACTATTGTTTTTGTGCACTTGCCGTGTTATTTTTCACTATTTTCAATCAGATGTAAACGTTTTTGCAACCCCCTTCAAAATTTTTAGATTCTTTTGTTATTGTTAAATAACCAAATTACATACTAAAACCTTAAATTTTAACACCTGTATAGTTTAGTTTGGTATTGTTAGCATATTAGATAGGTATTTATTTGTTGTGTTTTCACTTTGAGATTCAAATATATATTTTTTATTATTACAGGAATTTCCGGGAAAGCACCTTCATCATCTCCAGTGCGTCGTTTGTTCTTTTTCGTTGGGTCCTCTCGTGTTTCAAATCCGAACGTGTTCTTTTGTTGTTTAGTGCTAATCCTGAGAATAGGTAAATGAAGTGCGCGCTGTTCAGATCTTATAAGCCACCGTGTTTCGTTTAGTGAGGATTCTGGGTGCGTTTAGTGTGTCTGGGGGTACTGCACGGTCCTATTAGAAGAATTATGAGCCAGCATAGTTCGTAAAAGGTAAGATCTTAGTTTGTTTTAGTTGTGTTGATGCAGTTTTTAAAAAGAAATATAATTTTTTTATCGTGAAATAGATGTTTTACCACAATTTAGGTATTTAATTGCTTCAAGTATATACTTATAGTATATCTTCAGAGAAATTAAAATGTCACTATTTAAAATTACACGGAAATAAATAGATTATACATATTTGGTAAATGATCGAAATTATGGCGAAAATGATTCAAATTAGATTTTTAAAGAACATTTTTCGCCCTTTTAAATTGGAAATGACAGCAAAAAAAGAACAATAAAATAGGTGACAGTTTCTTCAAAGATATTACACTCCAGCAGGGACATAAACTTCATTGTAATATCTACTACAAAATAAAACATTCTTTCCGTACGCCTCTTTTTCTTCAGAGACTAAAAACTGGGAGATATGAAATTTCATCTCGGCCAATTTATGCTTGGAAGTAGGTCGTACAGCTGCTACTAGCTTTGCTTTTAAAATAATGCGTTACCTACTATATACGCTATCGTCCAAAGAAGTTGGTCTAAATAATAAATGTTAAAACAAATCACAAAATAAAAGGCAATTATGTAACACTAAAAAATATGAATTTATTACTTTAAAGGATAAAAACTATTACAATCTAACGAGAATTATATTTCTCAGTTTTATTTCTTAAATATTTTTCTCATAACAAAAAAACACTCTGCGTTGATAACTGCTCGCACAACTTGCGGCATCCTTCCGATTAATTCTGTTAGTGTGTCGCCTGGGATATTGTTTCATTCTTGTTGTATCAGTTCGAGGGTTTGTTTATCAACTTCAGAAACGTCGACACGTAAATCTTCAGGGATGTCGAAGATGTCGACGGATATAATTATTACTGACATGTCGTCTTACCGATGCACTTCATAACATTAGCGGAAATTTTCGTATAAATATTACCCCCCATTTTTTTAAGGGCTTCGCTAATTGTGGGGGAAAAAATAAATGGGATTTTTATAAGTTTGAGAGTTTGTTTATCGGTTTCAGAAACGAATACGTAAATGTTGAGGGATGTGAAAGATATCGGCGGATATCTTCCACATCTTGGTGTAAAATTAAATTCCACACGAATTTGCTGTAACATTTTCTGTACCTATCTTCAATAGTTTTCTTTAAAATATTCGTTTATCTTATTAATGCTTTCAAATCGTCGAACAATATTTTACCTAGTAGCTATGATTTTGATACTGCAATAAATTTCTGAGAACGAATTGCGGTGGTTTTGTCGTTGGGTCATTTTTATTTAAAATATTTCTCGAACACTAGACTATTACACATTAAAGTGTTAAGAATCAGAAATATTTTTCTCAAACGAGTTCTCACTCAACAAGTGCGGAAGAATGCGGAATGAGGAATTTGGTAAAAAAGAAACAGGGCCTGGATGAATTTTACTTGGTAAATAATATAATTGCATTTATATACAGGGTGATTGATCGAGACCGTCTATTAGAAAGATTGGGCCTCCTAGTGATAATTAATTTCTGTAAAGTTGCATACGTACATAGGGTAATGAAACCTATGCCCTGAAAATATTTTCAAGATGGCGGCACTTCCGGAAACACAGGAATTTGACATCAACTTTCTTAATTCAAATGGAATGGTATAGCTTTCTTTGCACTTTTGAAATCTAAACGTTATTCTAGAGGAACTCTTACTAGTATTCCTTATACCTAAGTGCAGCCGTTTTGGAGATTTTTCGACTTTTTGAAAATTTTTGGATTTATATCATGGTGTTTAACGTTATGTACTGTCGCGAAATTGTAACTGACAAGGAGTAGGCAAGAACTGCGAAACACAAAATTAAAGGAGTCGTATATCATTTGAAAGAGGGAGTTAAGAGTAGAAAAACTGTAAACGGGTTTGAGTGCATGGGCCTTAATTTTTGAGATATGAAGAATTTTATTTAAAAACATTAACGCTTGTAGCTTAAGAAGAATTATATGTATACGACTGATTAGTGTATCTGTAGCCCAATTAGTTGAGGGCTCGGTTGAGGGCACGAATTACAAATTTTACCAGGAAGTGGATTAGGTTCGAGCCCATCTTAGGGGCATTATTTTTCTATTATCAGTATTCATTTTTTTTATTTTTATTCGTAATATATATGATTACTAATAATCACTAATAACATACACAACTTTCACACACAACATTGAAAAAAAAAAACAATTATAATACAATGCAATAATTATTTATTAATAAATAAAAGAAAGAAAATGAGGTACGATTTTCTGTTGCGGCCATTAAAGTGGATTTTGAGGGGCATTCAAACGTAGATATCTTAAACTTATTTTATATTCCTGGAGAATGTCACAGGATTATTGAAAGAACTTGTCGTGTGTTCAATGGAAGATACCCTCATTTGGCTGCAATGACGGGAGGAAAATTTAGACGCATAGAATTGAATTTTTTAGAAAATAGAAAAGCGAAATCCGCTAGTGTTCGACGTAAACCAATTACAAATGCAGAAATAAATGAAATTAATGTCCTGGCATACTTTAATATCAATCCGATCAGCAACCCAAGATTTGGATTTAACATTTTTTCCGGTTCAAGCAAGTCCTGAAACTGTTAGTGTATATGTAGATTATACAAAACATAATTATGTATGTTTCGGAAAGCAACCGAAACTTCGGCTTCAACTGCGCGTGGAAGAAAGTATTGAATCATCGATTCCAGGGGGAGATTTTTTGATTACTGTACCTATATTAGCAGGATGCGCTTGCTCAGGGTTCTAGGATGTAGTTTGTAGCCGTAGTGTTATCAAAATTAGTAAAAACTTTATGATACAGCCGCTTTTTTATTATTTAAAGTGTATAACACTTACATAAATAAGAAAAAAGTCGCTAGATCACTAATATACAGTGTGTTAAAAAAAGGTTGTCGGATATTTTACCCAATTGTAGTACTGGTGGAAATAAACAAAAAAGTCTTAGTCAACATGGGTCCGCAATTCAACTGTTTTTGACATATTGTCGATTGCATATTGTTTTAGTAGGATAAAAATTTTCAAAGAAATTCTGATCGCAATGTAAATTAAACAAATATTTATTTAAAGTAAAACTAAAGAAATTGTTCTACATGTCCACCGTTCATTTCTAAGCACGCTTCACACCTTCTTATGAAAGATCGACGCAATCTTTCGAAAATTCCTGGAGTCCTCCGAATTTCCTCGCAACAATTTACGATTCGTTGCCTGAGTTCTTCCAAATTGTTTACAGATCGTGCGTACACTAATTGTTTTAGATGCCCCCAAACATAGAAGTCTAGAGGTGTCAGGTCAGGGGACCTAGGAAGCCATGCAGTTGGTCCACCCCGTCCTATCCATCTCTCGTTGTAATCTTGATTTAAGAAATTTCTAACTACGATGGAAAAATGCGCAGGAGCTCCATCGTGCATAAACCACATATTTAATCTGTTAAAAATTGGCACGTCTTCCAACAAAACGGGTAATTCATTTCTTAAAAAATCCAAGTATACTTGTCCTGTTAAACGATTAGGGAGAAATACTGGACCAATTAAACAGTCTCCAAAAATAGCAAGTCAAACATTTAGCGAAAAACGGTTTTGGTGATGCAGTTCAACAACAGCATGGGGATTTTCATCTGCCCAGACGTGATTGTTATGAAAATTGAATATTCCGTCTCTTGTAAACCCAGCCTCGTCACTAAATAAAATCTGAGTCGCAAAATTAGGAGTTTCTGCCAGCTTTCGTAAAACCCAATGACAAAGAACCCTACGTGCATCATAATCGAGAGGAGCAAGAACTTGCACGCGTTGAATGTGGTAGGGATAGAGCTGCTGTTCCCGCGGAATTCTCCAAATGAGAGGATGACTGACGTTCAGTTCTGCGGCAAGTCTTCGGGTGCTAATATTTGGGTTGTCTTCTACCCGTCTCAAAATATCTAATTCTACTGCGGGAGAAGAAACTGATCTAGGTCTACCAGAACCACCATTAATTTTAAATGAACCAGTTTCGGACAGCCGGATATGAAGTCTTGAGAAAATCTTATCACTCGGTAACACCGATTTGGAAATTCTTCGGCATACATACGCCGTGCTCAGTGGCATTACCATTCGCACGACCGTACATAAAATGCATATCGGCCATTTCTGCATTTGTGTAATTATGCATAATTTGAGAACAAAAAAAAATTGACGCAAATGATACATAATCTGATGACAGATGTCTGACAGAACTAATTTTAAGTCACAATCAGTTGTTTGACAAAGGGAACTATTCTCAAAACCGAAAAATGTTTTGTTTTTATTTTAAAATATGCAATCGACTATATGTCAAAAACAGTTGAATTGCGGACCCATGTTGACTAAGACTTTTTTGTTTATTTCCACCAGTACTATAATTGGGTAAAATATCCGACAACCTTTTTTTAACAGGCTTTATATCAAGATATTTGTAAAACGTTCTCGTTTGATTAAATTTCTGTATATGGTAGTGTATGTTATAATATTGGCCTTCCTTCTGCACTGACGGCTGTAATTCAGTTTAATATTCCGGCGTTGTATGTGGTTTCAGAGCTCTGAGGCTTGGTATTTTGTAAATTACTTCATGCACATGAAGCTAAAAGGTTTTCGAAATGTAATATTATGGAGGCACTTCGCCCATATTGTAATCGTTGTTCGAAATGAACATATCTATATCGTATTTCATGTTTGAGATGTGCGCTTACATACTAACAAGAGAACATTGCAGATTGCCAGTGGTAGACCGCTCACCGTTTCTGCCAATGCGCGTATTCGGGGGGGGTTAAATATACCCTTAAAATTTTGATAATTTTTAGTTTTTTTTATGATTTTATACCGTTGTTATAGAGAAAAGAATATTAAGTTATGTGCAACAGGATTTGCCTGCCCAGGATTTTCTGCTCCATAAATTAATTTCAACTCTTTCTTACAAACAATAAACCATTTTTGTTATTTCATTTAAATAAGTTTGCGTCGGTAACACTAAATAATAATTTATACTAAACCAACATACCGGAAGAAAAACTGATATACATCCGCTTGCTATGCTGTTGCTTGTGTTTTGTTTATAACATTAGTTTTATGTTCTGTAGAAAAAATTGAAGCAATGAACGCAAAATCGGCATCAAACGTATATAAAACATGTACATATTTTATTTACTAAATAACTGCAAGCAGGTTCACAAATATTCTGCATTAAACATAACTTAAAGCTTAAATAACCGTAAGGTTATTTATTTTCCTTGTTACTCAGATATTTACGAAAGCTTTTAATATTGATTTTTGTTCCAATATTCTGAAAATAGATTGACCAGCTAGAAGCAGAAAACGAAAGTTACTGAGTTAATTTTTGTATCAAAAGTTGTTCCCTTCTTTTTCATAAATTTCAGATTTCTTCTTCCACATCTCTTCCTGTAAAAGTTAAAGGCAACTTTAGTATAATTGGAGAATCTACGCTTACCTGCCCTACACTAATTCTCCATTTATGTACAGCTGCGAGCAAATGTTATAGGCACCCCAATAAATCATGCGTTTCCCAAAGCAGGTAGTAATTCCAGAAAAAGGGGTACTGCGGCAATATACCTGATCGTTATCTGAAGCAAGAATTCCTAGAAAACATTTATTATATTAGTATATAAGATAAAAATTAAAATTATTGAATTTAGTAGTATATTGTCAGTGAAGAAGTGAGTATCGTAGCGAATTTTTAAAAATTATTTGAGTGCGTTTTCTGTAATTTTGCTTGTGTAGTGAGTTTGTGTATGTGCAATATGCCAAGAAGAGGCCAATTGAGCCATGCTTTACGGGGCCAAATAATTTTATTACACAAACAAGGTGTGTCACAGGTGGAAATTGCTAAAACCATAAAATGTTCACGCTGCGCTGTGCAGAATACGATTATACGGTTCTTAAGAACGGGAAGGTATGAAAATCTACCTAAGAGCGGTAGAAAACGCATAACTACTGTGCGAGAAGATCGGTTGATCGAGCGCACCGCGCTCCGAGATAGGCACAAATCCGCCATCGCGATTGCTGCTGAGGTCCGTGGTCAACGAATCGCACCGATATCTGTCCACACGGTTAGACGAAGATTGATTGCATCAAATTTACGTGCCCGGAAACCACGACGAAAGCCTTTATTGACCGAGGCCCATCGAAAGCAACGCCTTATGTGGGCAAGAAAGTACAAGCACTGGACTGTAGACGACTGGGCCAAAGTACTGTGGTCCGATGAATCTAACATCGACGTAAGTGCTTAAGAATATCATATTACCCTTGCAGTATGCATAATCTAACTAATCTTCTTCGTTTATTGTATGCAGATGTGCAGCGTCTCTGGAGTCGGCTACGTACGTCGGAGGTCAGGGGAGGCATTTTCTCCAGAATGCACGTTACCTACCGTTAAACACGGCGGTGGCAGTATTATGATTTGGGGATGCATGACTGCAAATGGTGTCGGGGAAATCCATTTGTGCGAGGGACGCATGAATGGAGCACGCTACATTGAGATGTTACAAGAAGTTTTGGAACCATCCATTGTAAAGTTTTATGATATCAATGCAGATCAATACTTTTTCCAACAGGACAACGCTCCGTGCCACAAGGCTCGCCTTGTGATGAAGTGGTTCTCCGATAATGGGGTGGAGCTTTTGGATTGGCCACCACAGTCGCCTGACCTCTCGCCGATAGAAAATTTATGGCACATTTTAAAGGAAAAAGTGCGTCAACAAAGTCACCGATCAAAGGAAGGCCTCAAACACACGGTGTTCAAGGAATGGAATTCTATATCGGTCGAAACGTGTTCTAAACTGGTTGCGACTATGCCGAAAAGATTAAATGCGGTAATAAGAGCCAAAGGTGGCAGCATTAAATATTAATTAAACCAATAAAATACTGTTATAATCTCTATCATGAATTTTATTTTAACTTTAAGTTGCTTGTTTTATCGTAACGTTAAAATGGTTACCCTGCCTATAACATTTGCTCACATCTGTACATCTTAGATGAAATTAACTCCCATGAAACTAACAGAGGTCGCAGTAATAAGAAGCCTACATCCAACTAAGCACTTCAGTTATCATAAACGCGTCCTTTGATCTCGTTACACGATTAACTGCTACATTTACTTCCCATCCTTTCAGAGGGCGGCAACGGAGAGAGGTGGGAGGGGGTATAGCAGTTAATTAGAGGCGACAGTGCGCACATACTGAGGGCTTCCCTCAGTGTTAAATAAGTCGCGAAAATTAGTAAATAACCCGAGTGTCTGCCTGGGTTAGTCGGCCGGTTATGGGGAAGCTTTTGGGGCAAAGGAATATTTTTTGCCTGGGGTTGACTTTAGGGTCCGGGTAGGACATTGTGGGTGGTTTATAAAATATTTACGGGATTATCTAAGCAAAGGAGGATGGTCGATTTGTCTATTTCGTAATGTGAATTAAATATTACATTTGTGGATATCGGTAGGTTTTTTTTTTTTTTTTAATGATTTCTGGGGGTAATTCGGCGTAATTATGCGTTGCTAGGGAGCTTTAGATGAATTATAGATTAGCAGTATCGATTTCAAGTGTGTTTCCGTTGAATAATATGGGGGTTGGAATTGGGTAGTTGACTGTTTAGGAATTTATATATATACAGTGCAACCTTAAATAAACGACCATGTTAAATGGCACTGTGTATTTAATGTGAAATTAGAATAGGTTTTCTTTTTATGGTGTGTCTATTTAAATGTGCAATCGAAACAGATAATAATAATTCCTCGATTACTTTAGTTGCTATTAAACAGAGTTCTGTGACTATTTTGGGATGTAAAACGCAGGTAATAATATGTATAGTAATATAGTTTCATCTGCGCTGATGCAGAATTAACAGTCTTTTATATGGTTTTTAATTTTATCCATAACTTCTTTTATATATTTTTGGAAGACTTGATTCATCAGGAATATGTTTAGATATATATTTCGCTGAAAACTGTCTAGGGACGGTATTGTACAGTTTAGATATTCGGTTAGCCTAGACTTTCATAAACATTTAAATGTTTTTGGACAAATTTTGCGATTAATCTTCGTACCGTCAAGAAAATATTCGTCAAAATGTGGGAAGACTTTCAAAAACGCCATTGGGTTTGACGAGCAACGTTCAAAACGGCTGCTATTACTGTTATCTCATCATTGTCGAAAATTGCTACTAGTTTCATTAAAATGTATTTACCTTCCATAAAAAGGCTTATTTTCGAAGTTTCTTTTCAGGTGCGCTTTTACAGCAGCACCGTAATGTGTAAATGCACAGTCGTGTTGGTACCACAGTCTCTCCATAAAGTTCCTATGGAGGCCTTCTAGCCGTATTGGTAAATTCAAAATGGTACCAATGACGTAATACTCATTTTCAGTATTTTCGAAGATATTATGGAAAATATGTTTAATAATAGCAATTTACCCCTATTCATTTTGTTTTTTTTTTATGTAAGTTGTTTAGATTATTTATAACGTAACAAAAACAAACCGTACGTGACACAAAATTATTTCATTTTTTATACTTTTAGATATAATATAATAATTTTAAATCAAAAGATGCTCAAATATGTCTCTATTTAGCTCCGTGTGTATGGTCTGCCTTACATTTTCAAATATACATATTATCATATTATCCATATTTAACTGAAGAGAAGCATTTCTTATGCGTTTGTGCATGTTGTCTGCCGTTGCATCAGGTGTCATGCATATGATGGTTTTTTTATAGTAGGCCGTAGAAAAAAATCACAAGGGGTCAATCTGGTGATGCGGTGACCAACTTAATGAATCCCAATCCGTCTATTAATAAAATCTTATAGGGTGCGCTTTTACTGCAGCACCGTAATGTGTGAATGCACAATCGTGTTGGTACCAGAATCTCTCCATAAAGTTCCTATGGAGGCCTTCTAGCAGTATTGGTAAATTATTTTAAAAATAGTTTCTATACATCTCACAATTTAAGGTATTGTCAAAGACGAATGGATCCACAACGGTGTTCCCTGATGCCCCAAGCACCAAGAACAAATATCATGTCTATGAGTTCCTCCTTGGAGAAATTTATTTTTAATAAATGAATTTAGGTAAAAAATAGGAACAAGCCGATATAATTAACAACCAGATTAAAGTAATACGTAATAACTAATAATCCACAAATAAATAATTCAAATATTATAATAAAATCATAAAACATTGTAAAACGCTATGACACCAAAAAAAAAACAACATTATGTGGACATTTAAGCAGAGATTGATGTTTCGTTATATTCTTAGCTTTTGTTTGAAAATCATGGCTATCTAACCATATTTGGTGTCCCATATATTGAATATTGTCAACATATTTTCCATAAATTTGTAATATTTTCGAAAATACTGAAAATAAATGTTACATTATTGGTACCATTTTAAAGGAAATTTTACGCGGAATTTGCTGCTGAAATTGAAAAATTAAGTTCCATTTAAAAAAATCAAAAGGAACGCATTTGAATTTCGATAAATGTGCTATGACATATTTAACACCCTGTATATATTTTGACGTTGCGCCACCTTGAAATATATAAATCGTTAGCCGCCAAATCGATAACCAAAGAATAACGCGCGACACTATAACCGTTTTAAAGATAAAGCTTAAAATCTCAGAAGTCGCAACTGTCAAAATTATGACAAAATTTGCAATATAGCCTAAACCAATTGTCAGAAGTGCACATAACAATATATCACTGTAAAGGTGTTTTAGGTAGCTATCGAAATAATTACTAAAAAATATAGCAATCCATTTAAAATGAAAAAGTTGACAGTAGCTCTGGGAATTTGTAACATCCTGTACATTTGAAAATATTTTTACCATATGCGCACTGATCAACTATATATATACGAAAAATCTCTCCTATCTTTAGTAGTTTTTGTGCTAAATTTCGCCGACACACTAATGGCGCACCCGGTATACCTACCTGAATCTTTTTACTTTTTAATTTCTTTTAAATTTGTTGTAGTATTCCTAATCAATACAAAAAAAAAGTCGTTAGCGACTGTATGGATCTGTAGAATCATATCCCATCCTTAATATACCGATTATGAAAATTTGACCATCTAAAATCAAAGCAAGCCAGTCTCATATGTATCAGTATGCATGTATGCATCTCACCTTATTGCACCCTTCGACTCGCAGTCGCCAGATGGCCCTTGCGATATTAGATTTCCGAACTCGATTACCGAGAAAACTAGATTACAATAACGCCATAGCGCAACCCATCCAGTCATGCACGCCACTGGATCGATAACGAGAACAGCGCCATCTCGTCTTGACAGCTCGTCAAACTCTCAACATTAATTTCGAACGCGGAAACAGTACGAGCAAAGAGACGTAGAAGCACATTGGCACGCTTAAAAGTGGATGCTATATATATATATATCTGAACCAGTTTGGAGGACGCGTGGATTTGGCGGGTTCAGAAGTCGAGGATGAGTGGATGTTCTAGGAGAATATTGAATATTTTATAGTAGTGGGATGCTTGGGAAGTGTTGTGCGTGAAAGGAATTTTGTTTTATTTTATTAGAGGATTGATGTGATGTCAAAATTAATTTTTCTAGTTTAGTATCCAAATCTCTAATACGATCTACTAGGGAAATCGATTGATGAAAAGCAAACTTCGATATCTCTATCTGAGATATTCCAGGTTAAAGGTTTGAAAAACTAAGTTCAACGTTCAGCCTTCTATTGCGGAAAGGACTATCTTGCAAGTATATCGAAAGCCAATCAGCGGCATTACTTCTGATTCCATATAGTTGTAGTATTTCAATTAACCTGGTATGTTGAACACGGGCAAACGCTTTTTGGAGGTTCGTATTTCAAAAGTCTAGTACCTATAAAAGCTTATCAAAGCTATAGGAGTAGATCTATTCTTCCTAAAACGTCCTTTCCGCACAGTGGTGATGCCTTACCAGATTGATCGGGGAATCGAATGGTGAAAAGCAAACCTCGATATCTCCAACCGTTTCTGAAGTATTTGCAAAAATGTCAAAATCGTTAAATTTCGCTATTTTTCACTCATAAATCTTTAATTTCTGGGCGAGCTAGTGCTCCCATTTTGCTTTATTGTCATTTAAAATGTTCATCTGCTCTGGCCGAACCTTTTGAGAACAAGTGAATGCCAAGTGAACAACGAATGCCGATATAAAATTGTTGTAGAATGGTAGATATCACAGTAAGGTACTAGTAAAAATATATACTGACATGGTGGAATAATTACAGAATGTGTGCTAAGTTTTCCTACAATAGAGTATCAATTTTTGCTACTTCCAAATATACACTCCGCCAAAAAAGTATCGCATAAACTAAAAAAGGGCATTTATGAACCAAGATATTTTTATACGTTCACAAAAAGTTTGCCTCGTGTATGTGAACTATAAAAACACTAACAAAATAATGGAACTTAGCGTTTTTACTTTTTTTTTTTCTAAAAGAACACATTTAGAAAAATGCATATGTGTAAGGTTTGTTCAGTTGTTTATTGAAAGTCTTCCTATACGGACAAATTTTAAAGTGCGAAGTCAGAGTTCTGTACCAACGCTTTTAAAACTAAAATGAGCAATTTAACTTCAGAACAAGTGGCTGCTATAGTTGCTTTAATCGAAGATGGACGATCTCAAGCATACGTTGCTAATTTGATGAACATCAATCAGTCAAGTGTTTCTAGAGCCGTAGCCAGATATAGGGAAACAGGCATTTACAGTAGAAGACCTGTACCAGGTCGTCCAAGATGTTCTACTCGCCAAGATGACCGCTATTTACTACTACAAGCATTACGTCGAAGACATGTAACTGCGAGACAATTGCAGAACGACTTGGCTAGAGTCAGAAATACTCGTGTGAGTACTCAAACTATTCGGAATAGGTTACGACAGAGTGGATTAAGAGCTAGAGTAGCTGTAACAGCCCCTCGTCTCACTAGGAACCACCGAGTGGCTCGCTTAAGGTTTGCCAGAGAACATGTAAATTGGAACATTAATGACTGGGCCAATATACTCTTCACAGATGAGTCAAGATTTGGTCTTTACACCTCAGATAGGCGTATCTCAGTGTACAGACGAGACGGTGAGCGCTATTCGCAGTGTAATATCAGACCTAGACCTAATTTCGCTGGTGGCTCTATTATGGTTTGGGGAGGCATCTGTTTAACAGGTCGTACAGAGTTAGTACCAGTAGACAGAGGTACACTGACTGCCCACAGGTATATAACGGACATTTTAGAAGAACATGTAGTACCATATGCGCCAATTATAGGAAACGAATTCATGTTAATGCACGATAATGCACGACCGCATGTTGCAATAATCGTCCAGGAATACCTTAACGATGTTGGTATTCCGGTTTTAGATTGGCCTGCGGTAAGTCCGGACATGAACCCTATCGAGCACGTGTGGGACCTCCTTCACAGAAGGATACGAACCCAAAATGTTGCCCCAGCGGACCTGCATGGACTAGCAAATGCTCTCCGTGACGAGTGGGAGAATTTGGATCAGGCTTATATACGGAGGTTAATCGAATCTCTGCCAAACCGTATGCGAGCGGTCATAAGAGCCAGAGGTGGCAATACCCAGTATTAAAAGCTACTGTTATGACATTTTTCTTTCCAAAATTATAATTTCTTGTTTTAATAAAAATCTCAAGTATGAGTTCTTGTTTTTATTTGGCCTGTATTTTATTTAAACAATCATAGAAATTATATCTTAGAGCGCATTAAAGTATATTTACAACTTTATGCTACAAACAAAGATTATGCGATACTTTTATGATTCAAAACTAAATTATGCGACACTTTTTTGGCGGAGTGTATACAAATTTTAACAAAATTGTGTTACTATTTCAAACAAAATTGATCCTACAAACAGTTGTGAACTTTTCCTACAACGGCTAGTATTAAATGACAAACGTGTGCGTTAGAGCCCACTTGTTTGTATTACTTATTTCTACAAAATCGTTAGTACTGCGCCATGTAAGTTTTTACTACAAGGATTTCTCTCAGTGTAGACACTTCATTTTACTGGTATTAGGAGCGTACAGAAAATATGCTATCTTAAAAAATGTTACCTCAATTCCTTACCGCAATATAAATGATTAATTATTGCTTTGTAAGTCCCAGGTATACACGGCAATAATTCAATTCTGTGTTCGGTGGAAACCACCAAAGCCTATACACGTCAAATAAATTCCCGCACAAATAATATCGTTCACTAAAATTGGGATATTTCCTTTCTTTCCCTGCCAGCGTTGCCAACCGCACAACGCGAATGTTCCTGATAGAAATAGGTTGGTTCCTGTACGCTCCAGTTCAAACCCGAAGCCGTCTGGCAACCTTAAATCTTGAGGTACGATTCTAGGGCAGGGCAAGCGAACAAATGGAATCCCTTTCTTTACGGTTTGTTAACCGTGTCCGCTGCCAAATCGATTTTCTAGATAGACTCGCAACGTGTCGGGGCATAGATTACGATTTAAAAACCCTTTGGGTATGGCGAAAAATTAAACGAATTGGTAGATGAGTAGAAGATGCCTATTCATTTATATTTAGTCCTATATTTGTCGTACACTCGAGCGAAGTGGACGCCACTTCAGTCTGGGTCAGAAGCGAGGACATATTTTAGCGTTTGTAATGCTGGACATTCTTCTTTCCCACGAGTGATCACTTTTATATCTATTATCTACATAACTAAGAGAGGAACAATTTAGGGAATAAAGTAATGTTCCAATAACTCTCCCAAATTTATTTATCGCCTTTCTAATAAACTTATAATGATGAAATGCTACGAAGCAATCTGCTATAAATAGCAGATTGCTATTTTTTTAATTAGGAGGAGTGTTTTTAAATTGAAGCACGAAAAGTGAGGTTGCTATTAATCAGGTGGAGATGAAAATGTTTGATGACAATAAAAGAATATCGTCGTCAAAATCAGCCAATTTATTATTTGGACGAAACATGGCTGAACGAAGGTCACACCAAACAAACAGTTTGGGTAGATGATACTATAAAAAGTCGACAATTACATTCCGGGACTCAATTAACCATGCCATCTGTTCGAGCAAAGTATTGGCCACTTTCACTATCTAACGCGGTAAAAGCTGTCACACACAAGTGTGTAGTTCCCTTCAAAGCAAAACCCACTACTTGTGATTATATAATGGGGAATCTTCCATTTGATCGAGTGAACCCAGCTAGGACATTTCAAAATGTAGGTGTAGATTATTTCCGTCCCGTCCATTCAAAAGAAAGTCGAATGCGTAACAGCCCGATTTCTAAGGCTTACGGCGCGCGGCGTTGTGTTTGTGTGTTTCTGTACAAAGCCAATACATCTAGAACTTGCGAGTGATTTAACTAGTGATGGATTTTTAGCTGCCTTAAA
This sequence comes from Cetonia aurata, assembly GCA_949128085.1. Classification (NCBI taxonomy): domain Eukaryota; kingdom Metazoa; phylum Arthropoda; class Insecta; order Coleoptera; family Scarabaeidae; genus Cetonia; species Cetonia aurata. The sequence continues at coordinate 32,276,010 of OX421889.1, read as the reverse complement.
AAGATTTATGGAAAGAAGGGGAAAGGTATCAAACCTTTACTCTGACAATGGTACCCAGTTTGTGGGAGCCAATAGAGAACTAAAAAGGTTAATGGCTCAATTCTTTAGTAAAACAGAGCAAAACAACATTCACGCTAATCTAAGGCAGGAAGGTGTGAACCTCGGGTTGGGTGAATAAAAGCATTGTGCTTGCTTTTATTTTTCATTTATATAAATTACTTGAATTTTCCACGTTTAATTTAGTTGTTTTAACCCATTAACGTCCACGACATTTTTTTGAAAAATTTTAATAAAACACCAATATTCCATGTCAAAACTTTATTTTGAAGAAAACGAGATAGGACAATGATGATGTGAAGGTTATAAAAAAAAAGTTATATATATGTACTCGATTGAGTACACTGGGCTTAGGTGTGATATACCGCAAAGCATTCACGTTCTATGCAGAGAGTAACATTGCATTTTCTACAAGCCCATCTCACTCTGGAGTGACATAAGATACATCTGGCCTGCTTGTCAAGTTTTTTTGGAAAGTGTCCATTTTCGCTTTTTCGTATACTCTCAGGAACATTAGTCGAAGGCCTCCTTTTGGTGGTAGTCGATTTTTTGAAAGAACGCAGATAGTGACACGTCACATATCTCTGAAAAGCGAGCAGGTCCAATCGTTCGTCAGGATTTGCCAGTTGGTACAATCTCCAAGAATTCACCATTGCTATATTTACCATATGTGTGAATAATGGCCACCACCATTTTTTGCCACGTATACTTATACGATAGGTGTTGACACACTGATCTAACATGTCAACCCCACCCATGGAGCGGTTGTATGATTGGAAAAGCAAAGGCTGGGGGACATCAATTTTTGCCTTTTCTAATTTGGACCAGCGTTTCACTTTGCCCAAAGGCTCTACCCTATCATAATTGGTCCCCATAGTAACCACATTATTATCTTTCCAGCGAACAAAGAGTAGTTTGCATTCGTCGTCTTACTTTATTTCGTAAGAACCACGTTCTTTTTTTTTTTGAAAAGTTTCGGTTCAGTGAGGGGGCATCGTCTTGTACGGTTTTCCCTTACAGTTCCTGTGCAACGAGTATTCTTCTCTCGCAAAAGAGACAATAATTCATAACTGGTGAAAAAGTTATCAAAACAAACCTCATGATCCGAAGGCACTGCGAGAGCATCTAGAAGTTCCAGAACGATCTTAGACCCCAAAGGCATAGACCTCAATTCCCCAGGGTTGTTACTTTTACCACAGTACGTGTCAAATGAGTAGCAGTACCCGGAGGCGCTGCACAACATCCAATCTTTATATCCGAATCGGACGGGCTTGCCCCTTATAAACTGCTTGGCTGGATGACGACCAAAGCAAGAGACCATTGCTTTATCAATCGACAGCTTGTCATGAAAAATCCCCCATTGTTTGAAATTTTGATTGAGCAAAGACATGAGTGGACGTAATTTTGCCATTTTGTCTGCTTTATCAATGTTATTGTTGTCAGTCAGATGGATATACTTTTTTATATCTAAGAAGCGATTCCTTGACATTGATTCAGAGACAAGTGGAACATGAAGATCTTCATCAAGGCTCCAATAAAGTCTCTCTCGGGGCAACTTATGGTATCCACTGAGTAGCAGGATTCCCAAAAAAACTCTTATATCAGTCTTAGAAACAAAAAAACTATGATCGTTGTTCTGTGTCGAGTACAAATTCGATTGTTCTACAATTAGACTTACAACATCGTCATCAAAAATTTTCTCAAAAACCTCAACAGGATTTAGCTCTTCTAACTCGCTTTTGAGTATAGCTTGACGTTCAAAACTGCCCGTGGTACCGTTGATATTCATATTTACGTTTTGATCCGTCCATTTTGGCTCTGTTTTTTTCGGCGTATTAGCGCGCGGAATCCTTAGGCTTCTGTTGCGCGATAATCCTACTGAAAGAGGGACGTCATCTTCACTGTCTGAGTCCTCGAAAACATTGCCACTTTCGTGCCATAGAACTTCAACTTCGCCAGGAATATCACTGGGAAGTGACTCTTGGCCTTGGAGGTCGTCTTCGTCTATATCTTCTTCGTCGGTTTGACAATCCAGTGATACAAAATTCAATTATGTGTTTGCCGTACTCATACGAGTACAATGGGCACTAATGGGTTAATATTGAGACCACGTGGATTGAATTGAAAAAAAATTATTATCTTCCTGAACTTTTTGTTTTCTGTTGCTTTGTAAAAGGATTTTGAATTGTCCTTTTGTAAATTAAAGTCAAATGCAGTTTTGATTTAGACCAGGACCTTTTTGTCCAAGGTTTTTTTTTCTGCAAAGTTTGTAATTAATTTTTGTTTCTTGTTTTTTTTAAATAATAAAATTATTGAATTTTTATGTCATTCAAAATACTGTTTTTTTATTTTTAATTAAACCTTTTAAAACATTTTTTTTTTAGTATAAAAGAAAGTCAGATTTCTTTCACCCACATTTTACTTTTTATGATAGTAACCCTGAGATTAATTGTTCTTTTGCGCCTTATAAAAATTGTTATCATTTCAGCTAGCTAATTTAATTTTTCATTTTTAATTTCATTTGGCATTTTTGTTGGTACATTCAGTACACAGCAGTATGTATGTCGATTTAATAATGTTCAATTACATTAAATCGCAGCAACACTAACAAAAGCGGACCAACACAATCTTTTCCCTTTAGAAATACAAATATCATCAGACTCTAAAAAGATCCATTAACAAAATTGCCTCATCATACAATACTTTGCGCTCCCCCGAAATATCACTGTCAACGGTTATCGGCAAGACCAAGGCCGATTTAAAAAAGGTGGTCCCCTTCAGCCGATAAATCGTAGCGAACCGATGATGTATTCCCTCTATCTATCTAAATCGCCAGGACCCTACCCCCACCACCTCTACCACATCGACGCTATCCCAAAGTCACCAAAGCAGAATCGACTTCGTTGGGCAACGCTGGTCGGACATTTGGTTGTTACGATAAATTTCCCCCAGAACCAAGCGGGAATATCCGATTTTCTGCTGCTGCCGTAAAATCAGATGGGAGATCGTTCTACGGTATGCGAACATTTTTTTTTTTGGTCCTCTGTTTCGGTCTCTCGTGCGATTGGGCAACTAATTTAGTTAGTATTAGATTGATTTTCCCTTTTGGAGTGGGAAAGAGAGGAATGATCAAGGGAATGAACGAGGTGGACGTAGCCTTTTCTGCTTTGGATATCCCTTTTCGTTATCGTTGAAAAGCGGGACAGTTTGTGTTATATACTGTGTGTTGCAAAAAGTTGGATCCGTATGGCTTTTTGTTTTAAATTGTGATTGGAAATACCCTTTATGGTTTAATCATATCTGCTTCCAAAGTATAGACCTTATACTATTAGATTGTTCACTCCATATCTTAATTTAAGCCGATTTGGAAGCTATTTTTCATCCTTTTCAAGTACCAAAGCTTAAATGTTATGAGAATAGTACATGGAAAAGGATAAATGAAATTTATCACAACGCTTAACAGCTCCTGTATACCTCGAGTTCTTGGAAAATACTTTACCTGAACTTTTGGAAGATTTACCTATAAATCTAAGACTGAACCTCTGGTTTATGCAAGATGGAGCTCCACCGCACTTTACGCGTGCTGTTAGGGAACATCTTAACAATGAATTTTCTGGGAGATGGATAGGGCGAGCAAGTCCCATTGCTTGGCCTCCAAGGTCTCCCGATCTAAACCCGTTGGACTTTAGTATCTGGGGTTATTTGAAAAGTTTAGTGCACGCAACACCGGTAACCGATCTTCCAGAGTTGCGCCAACGAATAGAACACTGTTGCCAGATAATACGAGAAAAACCCTTGTTTTTTGAAAGAGTGCGCGCTTCCTTTGAAAGCAGATGTAAATCCTGTGTCGAAATGGAAGGACGTCATTTTGAACATCTTCTTTAGTTATAATATATTTTATGTTAAAATACAATAACATCTTAATAAAAACCGCTAAAGCAAACTTATTCTGCATTTGCGATAAAATCGCTGTTATCTCGTAAACAGTTAATTTGTCGACATATGTTTATTATGACTTTTAACCTTCTTTTCGATCGCACTACATGCCCTTAAAATCTTTAAACGATGTTTCAAAACACCCTGTATCTGTTTTCACCCATTCCATGTCGAACAATGATAGAAAATATTTTATGTGAATATATAGCCAAATTAAAAACAACTACAATCTCTTCTAATTTCAATGTACACGGTAAAAAATGTCGAACTTATTAAAATAAAGAATGTATCAAATATTTATTCACCAGACATTCTAATATGTATGTACATTAAGCGTATAGAAGATTATTTTTATTACGAATTATAATTGCCTGATATAAATATGTATATTTTTAAGTACGAAATAGTTTGGGTTTTAAACATATAGTCTTTTTTATTATATGATCTTGCGGCTTTATTGGCACTTGGTTGTGCAATGGTAGGTATCACAGTAAGGTACTAGTAAATATACTGACATTGTGAGTGTATATACTGACATTGTGAAATAATTACAGAATGTGTGTTGAGTTTTCCTACAATTTTTGCTACTTCCAAATATATCCAAATTTTAACAAAATTATGTTACTATTTTAAACAAAATTGATCCTACAAACAGCTGTGAACTTTTCCTACAACGGCTAGTATTAAATGATAAACGTGTACGTCAGAGCCCACTTGTTTGTATTACTTATTTCTACAAAATCGTTAGTACTGCGCCATGTAAGAATTTCTCTCAGTGCGATAACATGAAAAACAATTTAATTACATAACTGCTTTTTACCACACTGTACAAGCAATTTTTATACAATTTTGTAATTGTCTGATTATCTTTTATAGTTTTTGCGGATTAATTATAAAAACGGAATATTCTTTATTTGAATATTTTATTGACGAGATGCTTTTGTTTTAAAATATGTTTACCTTATTAATATCAACTTGTTAAAGTTATTGCTCTGTCAGCTAAATTAATAATGACATTAATTTTTTGTAAAATTGGCTGTGATGTAGGTGGTATTGTATATCATATTACACGGAAAATTTAATATATCAGAACCCTGGAACATTAATTTTTTCCCATCGTCCAAAAGGATATCTATCGAGTTGTTTTCCATTTTCCTCGATACGCTCAACCCTCTCAGCGTTTTCAATCTTCAAATATACCCTTGCAGTACACAGCAGGCTTTCCAACGGGGATTTCTCCTTCCCTCTCGAAACATTAAAGGGTTGTTGGCTTGATATATCGAGAAAATGTCATAAATAACCTATCTTCGGCCGAGTTCGGCTCGTAGATATTCGGCACAAGGAAATCATCAATTTTATATTGCGTAGACGTTTCGCTGTATAGTACACTCATGTGCAAAGATAACCCGAGCGTGAACGCGAGCGAGTTGCATCGTGATACGAAAATAGATGTTCAACGGAACTTTATATACACTCTAAACAACATAATCTGTTTGAAGACGCCATGTTTTCTGTTCACTATACAGTGTGTCAATAAAGTAGCGCTAGTTGCTTGTAGCTTATTAAATACCACTTGCTTGGAAAAATATTTATTTCATATGCGTTGATGATATAACCAGTGGCGGCTCGTGACGTTTTGTTCAAGGGAGGCTACTGTAGGGTTACATAGGAACCCTTCTCGGTCAATAAATTATATTTTTATAGTTATTATTGTAGCATTGTAAGTGTAGAATAAAAATTGAGGAAAAAAATAGATTAAATAAAATATAAATTATTGTCTAGCAAGAACCACGTAGAGGAGAGTGAAATCTTCCCCGGATAGGAAACTGAACGAGGTGATAGGTAAAAAGGTAATAAAAACGTAAAAATGAACTCTTGATAAACGTAATAATAAACCAAAAATAAACTCTAAAAACAATAACAATTAAATTAGAAAAGAAAATTGTAGATTCTTTGTTTATATTACAAGCTTTAGTTAAAACTAAATTTAAGGCATGAGCATGACAATGTACAAAGAGAACTTGAGGTGCAATTGTTTTTTTTTAATTTGTAAACCATTTAAACGCCCTGCCATAATAGATGCATCATCATATGTTTGAGCGACTGATTTTTTTTTTAAATCAAATTTTTCGCTGTTATTTGACAAAGGTTAAATAAATCTTCAGCTGTTCGACCAGATGATACGTCAAAAAACTCGAAAAATCTTTCAATAACTTCACCGCTCTTGACATAACGTAATATGATAATTGAGACTTACAATAAATATCTGTGGTTTCATCTACTTCCCAAGAAAAAAACGGAGCTTCTTTAATTTCTGTATCTATTTCTTGTTTTAATACAACAGAAATACAATCTATTAAATCATTTTGTATAGATTTAGATGTACCCGAAAAAATATTACTACTAACAAATTTATCAAAACTAGGTTCATATTTACTAAAGAGTTCGAGTAATTCTTTATAATTTCCTCTATTAAAAGAATCTGAAGTCACATTGTGTCCCCGAAAAACTAAATCTTGTGATGCTAAAAATATTGTTACGTCTATTAATTTTCTTAAATTTTTGCTTCATTATTATAGGCAATAATTGCATCTTTGCGCGCGCTGTCCACAGCAGCAGCAATATTTTGTTTTCCAAATAATTTAAATTTGCACAACGATGTTCTTTAGACTTAGAATGCCGTTTAATAGCGCGCGGTAGATTTTTTAAATCTGTATAACCTAATTTCGACCACGTTTCGGTTTGGTTACAAAAAAGTAGACATGGCCAACAAAATAATCTTTCCCGTTCAATTGAACCAGTTAACCAACCACATTTAGTGCACCATAATGAACTAAAACCACCATTTTTCCGGTTGCCGTCGTTAGATACTACAGATAAATTAGGCCGTGATTTATCAATGTTTTGTACGATGTGTAATTTCGTCTCTATGTTTAAACAACTGAAAGAATTTCTTACCAACCAGTCGACACTATCTTGGCAAATTCTAATTCCGTTCATTTTATCCATTTTGTGTACAAAACTCATCCAACGCTTCTTAAGTTATTAGTACTGAGAGCTGGGAGTCACATGGGCAGTTGCGTAGCAGCGTTTTACGACCGAGAATGCACGATAACATGCCGATCGGGTAGGATCTCACCGCGGCGGCAAGCCTCCAACCATACGCCGTTTAAAGTGCACGTGCACTTACGGAGACGCATTGCTTTCAGCCATGGCATTAATCATCGGTGCGGAGCCAAATCTGTGGCTAGCCTCCTCGCTTGCTATTATAGCGCGTACAGTAAAATTTCGCGCATTGAAAATTTGTATGCATATAATTAAGTAATGAATAAATATACTATTGATTATATATTTTTTGCAAAATTGCTTTATTTTAGTATATAACCAATGCTTAAACATTATTTTAATACATAATAAACGCTACTTATTTTATTAAAAATAATACGGGAGGCTTAGCCTCCGTAGACTCTCCTGACGAGCCGCCACTGGATATAACGGTAGATGACCTTCATAGTTTTGGTTACTATAGCAACCAATTGTTTTTTAATGGCAATTCATTCTTTTTTTCTTTATATTCTGAAAAAAATAATTCTAAGTTATCGATAATGTTATGTAGTTTTTTTTTTATTCATTAATTTTCAATGTATAGTTTTGGCTTATTATTTCGTTTAAAATAAAATATCGATGCATGACAGAGATTTGCGCAGTTGTTAACTAAACTTGGACAATCAGTTCAGAATGTTCATTAAGATAGACCAAAAGCTAAATCAAACTAAGCTAAATCTCTCTTAATATAAAACGGAGAAAGAACCGATATTAAATGAATTCCTTTATTATTGCGAAATCTCGACGAAGTTTTGAGAGTTCGAGATGTCAAGTTGGATGTGAAGTTAACTCATTAAAAATTTTCAATAGCGCGTAGGTCTATCTCTTTTTGCACGCCCGTCTGGCTCATAATGATTTTTCCAAAAGGTGAACGGTGATGTTTGTTTGTTATTGTTAACTTTCAAATGTGGAAGCGAGTATTACTCGAAGAAAATCAAATTGCTTAGCATTAAAATACAAAACCATTAGGTTGTTTTAAGAAAAAAAAAAGGGTAAGTAACTAAAGTTTGAAAAAGTTTTCAAAAGAAGCTAGAAAAGAGCTGATGATAGTCGCTCCCACAAAAAATACGTTGCTTATAAAGATTTTTACTTCTCTTGTAAATCTTTTATAGTGATTGGTAAAGACCTGATTATATGCAAAGAAAAACTCAAATATATGTGTAGATTTTTCAGGAAATATGCATAAATTTGGGCCATAATTGCAAAAGAATTGGGAAAATATGCAAAAATTCTACCTAATATAAATAATAAAATTGCGAAAACAAGTTTTATGGTTTCAATTCGGAGACGCGTGTTGCTATAGGTCCTACCAATAATCCCGAAAATCCTTACGTTGAGCAGAGAGATAATAATAATAATAATATACCAATTGTCCGCGTGCGTCCGCATTATAGCGATCCTGTAGTGTAAGCGAGATACACAGAGATATCCGTGCATTAGAACGGTAAAGAAGTATACGGAATATTCGACTGGATTGCATTAGCATATTGCTATGATGCACTCGTATTTGCCAAGAAATCCACATTTCTACGCTGTCGCCGCACAGGCGCAAGAGCCGTCGCTCGCACACGTGCCTGTCAGATGCATTTTATATTTCGTCGGGAGAACTACTCGCTCGTACTATTTAATAAAACGCGTTGTTGGTAGGTAGATAACAGTTATTTTAAAAATGGAGCAAAAACTCTTCATGATTAAACACTTTTACGGTGGTAATTCCGCCGAAGTAACTCGGGATTTATTTGCAGCTAATTTCCCCGAAAGTCAAATTCCCAATGCAAGCACCATTCGTAGGACCGTTAATCGATTTGAAACTACATTTTCTTTAGTAAATAATAAAAATAAAGTTGTTCCGGATAAGAATGTAAGCGATATAGAAATTCGAGTATGTGCTTTAGTTGAAGTAAATCCCACTATGTCATCTCGACAAATTGCTCGCGAATTAGGTATCTCTAAAACAACGGTTCATAAGATTTTACGTACTAATAAACAACGTTCATACAAATTTACAAGTTCACAAGTACTTCTTCCCGATGATTATTATCGCCGAATGGAATTTTGCGAAAGAATGATAAATAAATATCACGATAACCAATTTTTTTTTAACAACGTATTGTTCACAGATGAAAAAACATTTTACCTACACGGGCATCATAACCGCGCAGTTTGTCGTTACTGGTCGCGTAAAAATCTACATTTAAATATACCAACGCGAACGCAGTATCCACAGAAGCTAAATGTATGGGCAGGTATCATTGGAAATCATATAATTGGGCCTCGTTTCATTGACGGTAATTTAAACGGAAATAGATACCTACAGTTACTTGAAAATAATATTATTCCGGCAATACGGGAGCGATTTAATATAAATGAAGTTTGGTTTCAGCAAGATGGTGGCCCAGCACACAATACACGCATTGTAACCAACTTTATAAACGCGGTTTTTTAAAACAAATGGATCGGTAACTCGGGCCCTATTAAATGACCAGCGCGGTCCCCTGATCTAGCTCCAATCGATTTCTTTTTACGGCCCTTTTTACATAATACAATATACGGATACGGTGATCAACTGCCATCAAACCTAGAGGAACTGCGCGCGAGAATTATTGAAATCAGTAATACTGTCACAGCAGATATGTTAACAAATGTTCGTCGGAATTTTTATGATCGGTTGGGTTACTGTTCTTATCAAGAGGGAGGTTCATTTGAACACTTAATAAATTAATTTACTTCAAATTTTATTATTGTTTAAGAATAATATTCTCTTCTAGCTAATTGCAGGTTTATTGCAATGTTGAATACAATTCTGTTTTAAGAATTAAATATTTTATTTTCCATTATTTTATTATAGTTGCGTTTTTAGATTTTATACTTGTTGAACAATATTATTTTAGTTTTTATTTTAAAGTTTAGGAGTTCTGATTACTTATTTTTGATTTTTTATGTTGTTTATGAGGCTGTGATGAATTACTTCACTGACATGTTATCAGTGATTATCTGATGCTTCAAACAACTAAAAATATTTACTTATATCGGGAACACACTACCTCTAACAGTGCTTTTTATTTTTCAGGAATAGTATTTTCTACCACATGTAATGTTATTAATCACTTATGCTATAACATAGAACTCTAAAAGACTTTGATTTGCCTATATGCCCCAATACATTTATACGTGTAACTTATAATACGTCCGCTATCGCTTGTAAATGCCATCCGCGTGCTGCTAAGTAGGCGTGGCAATTCAAGGTGGCACGCCCATTTATAGTCGACCAGTAGTTACTAATACATGCATCGTGCTATGAACGGTTGCCACACTGTATATTTTAGCCTAAAGTCAATATTGACCTGACTTCAAAGCTCTCATGGACCATTTGTCTCTTTCTTTTGTAATTAAAGCGTTTAAAAATTGCAGAGAAAATACTTTTTCTCTTTGTGTAATATTTGCGTGTTACGCATCACTTTTCCTCGGTTAGGGATGTGTTTTTATTTCAACATTTTTATTTTAATTAATCTTTTAGAAAGGTCAAAAGTTCAAATGCCTCGTTAGCATTACCCAGACCAAAAAAAGAAAATCCAACGAATAATTGTGGTTATAAAAGGATATTAAAGAAGGAGAGAATTCGAAAAATTATGTCATAAATTTCCTGGCACACACCCTAAACATCTATTCTGCCGACTCTTTCCGTTTTTGTTTTATTCATTCCACGTCAACTACGCATCTGGTAACTTTTACAGCGTTTGCACTCTCAGTGCCACTTTGCCTTGATTAAGTTCTCGACACAGAGTCCCACTACAATAATTATGCTGGTGCTGGTATCACAGGCCGGAGGAATATGCATACTTTGAAGCTTTCTTATATATAGGCAAAGGTTGCCATGGGAGATTTTAATGCAAATTAATTCTGGACGGTGCGGTATTAATTAAGAAAGAAGTTCAAAAGAATATGTAATTAAAAGAGGCGAGTTGGATGATTGAAATGTTTAATTTAAATTTGTAGTAATCAACATTTTTGATGTGATGATGTATACTAAAAATTTCGACTGGCTAGTCTGCTTTGAGATTTAATTAAAGTGGCACAGAATTTTGCTCAGTAAGGTCTTACGTGAAAATGTTAGCCTTTCTAAAGATCATACACCAAAAAAAAATCTTGGATTTCCATCTACATACATGAAATATAAAATACAAAGGAACACATTCCAATGGCGCAGACTGCACCCACATAATAAATTCATTTACTTATTGCTACAATCCCAACACTGATTTCGCCTTAAGGGCCGACCTAAAACCTAATATTAACTCGTTAACTTCAGAACAAACTCCCTTATAGTGCACCCCAAACCATTGTGCCAGCACAAACCGCCCTTAAACTCTCACGGCCCATTTTAACGAGTAAACATTAGAGATTTCTGCCGGCGTTGGCGCACCTGAGCCCCAAAAGGTACATACATCTCGGGGATCCAAGTTGAATTAATATAATTCCTCCGGATGTTATCTTTGTCCGTGAACCTTTCCTCCATTCTCAACACCCACTGGTTACCACACGGTGAATTCGTAGAAATGAAGATTGTATTGGCCTAAGTTTGCCTCAGATGGGAGCAAAAAATTAGGGGACAAATCTTGTCTCGAGGGATTTACGTGTACACCAGAATGGTAAGAATGCCTTGTATAAACATAAACAGCTGCAAGCATTCTTTGTATTTATAGCCGGTTGCACCAATGCCTTAATCTTGATTTAAGTTTAACTGGCACTTACAATGGAAAATTCGCTGCATGTATTTAAAATTGAATGTCATTTTCTAAGTGTCAATTAAAGTTTATTTAACATTAACGCATTGGTGCAACGGGCCAATTGTATCCCAAAAGTAATTGCATATTGCAAAACTTTTGACTTAAACTACGGATAATATTTGTATTGCTTTGAGAATATAATTCACCTGTCACGTGACACACTTTTAGATAATTACATTGGGTAAAATACGAAAACAAGATCGCAGAATGGGCTATCAAATCGATGATGAGTTGCGATACAGTTGACTGTCACCTGTTTTTAACGCATAAAATTATTACGACCGTCAAAGTAGCAGATCATGGTACACTCTTCTTGAATTTCGCGTTGGAACCTGGTCCTCGAATTTCTTGCCGACGTTTCGTTCACACATACTGTGGACATCTGAAACTGCATTTTAGGTGAACAGCGACGAAGGAAAATATCTCAACATATTCAGAAAACCCCCACGCTTGCAGAAGCCGCTTCTAGAAGTCTAGAAGTCCAAGTTAGCAGTCGATTGTTTACTTAGATCCGAAGCAAACGATGTTGATGGCTGTGCATTATCGATAGTTTCGTCGACTTTTTCAAACAACATTGTTATTGGTAGTTGTCGTTTTTGTCTTTTCATTTCAATAGACAAATCCTCCAAAGGTTTCAAGGCGTCTGTTATAGTGCGAGTAATTTTTATACTGCGTTCCATTATTGGATCATATTCTACTATCTGCACTTTTAATTTTTGAGCAGTTTGAAATATCGCTGAAAATTTTTCAAGCGTCCATGCTGGCGGTTCTTGTTGACCCTCATCCTCATCGTCACTCGCTTCTGGAGAAGATTTCACAAGGTCTACCAAATCCTCGTCGGTGAATACTTGATCCTCTTCGTTTATGTAATCACTGAGTTCCTCTTTGGTTATATCGTTAAATCCTTCTCCATCTATTTTCTGCGCTATGTTAAATATCGTTGTTAGATGTGAATTAATATCATGTGTGTCTTCAGAACTAAGAACGATGTCATTCTACAGATATTTCCAACATGCTATTATCGTTTCTAACTTTAATTCCTCCATCGCTCCTTTGATAAATAGAATTGCGTCAGCAATTGTAAATGACTTCCAGCATTCCATGAGCCCGATATCAGAGCATTCGTTAGCCGTTGTATGCAGCATTTCGAAAACCTGTCGAATATATATGGCTTTGAAGCATTTAATGACACCTTGATCAAGGGGCTGAAGCAATGAGGTCGTGTTAGGTGGCTGGTACTGGCGTTCAACATATTGGTAAGCAATATGTTGAATGCCAGTAGCTAATGATTTTTGGTTAATTGCTAAATAGCGTTTTTATTTTCCAGAAGCGAATATTTAAAACAAAAACAAACAAACATAAAAGATATTCGTTTGAACTCGGATATATGTAGATAATATTAACATCAGAAATAGAGAAAAGCTTTATCTACCTAAAAGTAAAGTCTAAACATACATATAACTTTGTTACTTAAAGAAGTTGTACCTCAATTCAGAGAAGTTACATTAGAAGGCGCGAATTTTTTTTATATTTTCGGCGCCCAACGTGGGGCATATAATATACAGAATTTTTATTTAAAATATTCGGTAATTAGATTTTAAAATAATTAACAATGGGAAGGGAATTATCAAACGATTAAAGTTTGAAAATTTCCATTAATAAAGTTATCTTATGAATTAATATCTAATTCTATACGAATACAGTTATATACTTATTAAAACTCTCTATATCTACTATAATATATATTATATTATATATATATTTTACTTAAGGCTCCCCTAACGCATATGTACCAGAATATTGATCAGATGTTTACTGATCCGTTCACTGGAAACGTTTAATTTTATTTCTGTTATATATTCAGTTAGTACTACCACTTCTCTTTATTTCTTTGTTTCTATTTTACCTGATTACCACTGCATTTATAATTACTTTCTTGTATTTGGTTTTAGTTTACAGAATAATTTCTTGTATTTGTAATTACTTTCTTCTCTTTACTATTATTGTTATTATTATTATTATTATTACACTGTAACTACTTACTCTTTCCTTTATATGTCCTTTATATGGAATGTTTTTCTGTTGGACAATAAAGATTATTATTATTATTATTATTATTATTATTATTATTATTATAATAGAGTTAAATAACGTTCGTTTCCGGCAGAATGGCAAATTTAATAATATTTAATTACGACATAACATACAACATATGGAACAACGTTAGGAATAGCAGTTGGCCCAATTAGCCCAAATACTCGGCGCAAAATCGTATCGTAATTCTCTGACATACCAACTCAACGATATTTCCCTAGGCTAAACCAAAATAAACACAGCACAACGCTTAAATTCTCGCAACATTACGTATAGGCCTGTCGTATTAAAACGAAACAATGTGGGAATTTGCTTATTTTGCCTGTCGTCGCCACAATCAACATGATCTGCCGCTGGCTATAAACCAGAGAGAAATTAGAGATATATGCGTCAGCAATAGATGGCAATTTTCGCTGTAAGCGGAGAGGTATTTTCAAACTATTACGGCACCCCTTCGCACAGCTACCAATGTTTACGGAAAGGCTGGAGTAATTATATTAAGCGAGAGGGTGACAATTCTAAGATAAATAACAGTCTCTCCTTGCTATATATAGCATATACCTCATTTTTTTTTACATCTGGAATTTACAGTATGCTAATATAGTAAAAGATTTTCCAGTATAAAGTCTCTGCTTATGTGAGTATGGGGTACCCAGGGTTCTGTTCATGGTGTGCGCAACAATTTGAACAGTTCAGACGGCTTTTTATCAAGAATTTATTTCAATAAAACAGGTGCAAATAACAACGAGAATTGTACAATGAAAAAAAAGCAGATGAGTGCCAAAAAAATATATATATATACTAGAAAGCCCGCGCTTCACCTTGGAACGCACCCTATTGAACAAGTGGATACTATGGCTGGGCAAAATATCGATACATCGACAAGTATTCGATTCCATTAATGGTATCGATCCTTCGATACCGCGATTAGCAAAGGTATCGATGTATCGATACTAGTACTAGTACTGATGAATTTTTGAATTTTTCGTTTTTTTTTTAATTTTTAAATTTTTTTTGCAAATGCGTCTCGCTGTCCTTAAACTCGGCGTCTCATTGAAAAGGATTGTGATTTCTTAATTTTTGAATTTTTCTTAATTTTTCGATTTTTTATTTAATTTTCATATATTTTTTTCAAATGCGTCTCGCTGTCGGTAAACTCGGCGTCTCATTGAAAAGAATTCTGATTTCTTCATGTTTGAAATTTTCTTAATTTTTCCTTTTTTTTTTAATTTCTATAAATTTTTTTTCAAATGCGTCTCGCTGTCCTTAAACTCGGCGTCTCATTGAAAAGGATTGTGATTTCTTAATTTTTGAATTTTTCTTAATTTTTCGTTTAATTTAATTTTTATATATTTTTTTCAAATGCGTCTCGCTGTCGGTAAACTCGGCGTCTCATTGAAAAGAATTCTGATTTCTTAATGTTTGAAATTTTCTTAATTTTTCCTTTTTTTTTTAATTTCTATAAATTTTTTTTCAAATGCGTCTCGCTGTCCTTTAACTCGGCGTCTCATTGAAAAGGATTGTGATTTCTGAATTTTTTAATTTTTCTTAATTTTTCGTTTTTTTTTTAATTTTTCGTTTGTTTATTTAATTTTTATATATTTTTTTTCAAATGCGTCTCGCTCTCGTTAAACTCGGCGTCTCATTGAAAAGAATTGTGATTTCTTAATTTTTGAATTTTTCTTAATTTTTCGTATTTTTATTTAATTTTTATATATTTTTTTCAAATGCGTCTCGCTGTCGTTAAACTCGGTGCCTCATTGAAAAGAATTGTGATTTCTTAATTTTTAAATTTTTCTTAATTCAACTTTCACTTCTTGTTGTCGCGAAAATTGCAACTACGGGGAGGGGTGGTGAAAGCTTCGTTCTCAACACTAGATTGCAGCATCCAATAAGGGGTTATGTTGACAGATTCTCCTATACGCAAGTTTTATCCTTGAATTTTTCCTATTCAGAACAAGCAGACGATAAGATACAAGAAAGCAATACGTCTCTGCGCATATCTGCAAGCACATATGTTTGTATCCATTTATCACACCTTTTAAAAATAGCACAAACATGACAATAACACCAATATGCATCTATTTATCGCTTATCCTCTCTCATATCACACTTATTTACAGTTAAACTACAGCTACTAAATATCTTATTTACCTCAAACACTTCTGTAATAATAATCAATAACTACGAACCACTTTAACACAAATACAAATCCGAAACAATAGCCTCTTCCGTTACATCTCAGTAATTTAGTAGTCACAGTCGATTTATGTACCTCTCGTATTCTACATCTCACACAAAAGACCTAAATAAATATTAAATTCCCGGCGAATATCAAGCGAATTCACTCGCCGCTAAAGAATGCAGACATCGGAAAAGGTATGGCAAATTATTCCTTTTGTTTAAACCCTACCATTCGGCAACTTGGAATGCCGACATGACGGCTCTTTTGAGAAGGACTTCCTTAGCTGTATATAGCTGGTGTTTCAAGGGAACGCCACAGCCGTCACCCCGTTTTTCGCGACTGGCTGGCTTTACCTCCGAACTCGGAGACTCGTAAAAAGTCTTGCTCAGAATTTAAATGACTACTCTGAAATTATTTAAGAATGGCGTTCACTTGTAAAGCGGTATTTCATTATATAAGGAAAAGATCGTTTGTTAAAGGAATATTTTCGGAGGGATCGTGCTGACTGGATTAGAATGTTCGAAATTATTATGTAAGTAAAGGTCTTGTATAGATTAGGGTAAGTTATTTTCAAAGTAGCTTTTTTTTAATAATAAAAAAAGCATTTTACATATTAAAACCAAAAAAGGGCTATGTAGCAAAAACGGCAGTGGTTTTGCAATCATTTAGGTAACAGCCAAATTTAAAATGCGATATTAATAAACCCGTAGCATCCAACTAACAAAATGAGAGGCAGCACTCAAGTGGTAAAGCTATAGGCTTCATCAAGAACTTCCGACAGACTATTCGTTCAGTTGACAACGTTGTAGAAGCAATTGCACATTACTATCTATTTAAGCGCAAACATCAACACACAATATAGTTTAAGATAAAAAAAAACATGGGTAATAAATGGACGGTTACCAGCGGATTCCTTTTTCTTAATTCCTGCCTCTCACTTGTAAAAAGACTCGACGCTTTGCGTCTCGCAGTCGTTGATTTGATAACAGATTATGACCCACCTCAGAAGACCTGCTAAACCCCTCCCACTTGTAAAAAGACTCGCAGTCGTTGGTTTGATCCCCGTTACCACCCACCTCAGCAGACCCCCTATACCGAACCACTCTCCGCTAACTCCCGTCTACACCTGTGATTGGTTTGGAATCGTCGGTGCAACAAGTATATTCATTTTTCTTAATTAAAAATTACACATACTGTATATATTGTAATAATTAAACGTGAAATTGTCACCCTGTATATACATTTTTCTTAATTAGAAATTACACATACTGTATCATCATTATTTTCCGTTGTAACACTAAAACAATCAATGTTTTACTATATCTTCGATCCCCTTTGTGCTAATGTATTTCACACCGAATTCCTTGTGGTTCAAGGTTTCGATGTTTTGTTGTTCGGTGCACGACTACTTGACCATCGGCGTGTTACATTATCTGATCCTTCTCGCCGGCGAGCTTGGATCGGCTTTGGGCATTATCGGTCCGTTACCGAAAATCGTGAAAAATCGAAATTTCGGAAAAGGTTTACGCGTTTTTTCGCTTTCAATGACGAACGGCACCACGACTACGCAGGTACGACGGTCGCTCCGCGTCTCCTAAAAACAACTCTGCTTTTAACAGAGTAGCCTTTCTAGATCCTTTCGTGCAGCAACATTTTAGAGAGGCGTCCGCGCATCTTATGACGCACCGCATCTGGATGCACTTTAGTAGATACAGAATTTTTACTCATTTATTCAACCAATTATAATTATGTATTTATATACATTGTTCTTATTGTTACCTACTCTGTTTACAACGAATTAAATTGTATATGAAGCTTTCAAAGCACGTACCTTTTTAGATTAACGCAGATGGTCGCCCCAAAACGATGGAATTCTCCGAGCGGAAATGATAAAGTATATTTCCCCCCCGAAATACCCAAATCTCCGTACAAACAAAGCCCTGGAACCACCGCTCCACAGGCACGTAGAAATAAGATCGAAATATCGAGAGATATTTCTTTGTCATTCCCCTACAAGATGAGCGGATATATAGATCCGTTTATTGTAGCGATATCTCATATTTCTTGAGGGAAATTCCTCAACCGGAACTACGTCTATCAACTTATAATACCCTTCGGTTTAGTTTTGGCGAGGGGACTTTAAGAACTATATTGGAGATGTTTTGAGTATGCGAGGTTGGTGCTTGTGGCATTGGTTTAAAGTTGGGTAGGTACTCCACGTTTGGGAGGGTAAACGAAGGGGGAGTGGGGGTTTTGGGAAGCGGCGGTTGTTCCGTATTTTAGGGAAGGTATTATAAAACTTTGTAATCGGAAATTCACTTGGGGAGAAATGAATTAGGAGACTGTTGTGGTGAATGCGGATGACTTATTAACTTTTCTCCTGATAGGGTGTTGGGATGAACGTATATAGCTTTCAGAATATTGCAGTGCGAAGCGGGAGAATAAATGAAGCTAATTTTTAAGGTTATTTCAGAAGCAAACCATTACGTTCACGGCACGGCATTTACAATAAGTTACATCTTCATTTTAAAGCAAATAATAGCAGTATTACTTATTGGCAATTCCTTTTTTTTTTTCTGAAGTAATAAATTGTTTCCGTAGTAGTCATTCAAAATGAGGCATATTTTATAACGAACATTAAAGAAAATCGTGGTTGTCTGACCATTTTACGCGCCAATCCGGTCCTAATATTACGTCTCATGTGTGTGTCGGATTGTTGTTTCCAACACGTAATATCAATTTTAACTTTTGTTGTTATGACCGATGTCTGTATTTATTACTACCCACCGACGGTGCCCCATTCACGCAACCCCGACTCTCACATCGGGACCGCGCCCACCATCGGGACCGGGCAGGGGGGAACCGCAAGTGTATTTAACTCCAATCCGTTGCCCGGGTCCCTCTCAGTCTGCTCTGATTGGCGTGTCGGCATAGCTTCTGAAACTCATCGAGCTTCTTATTCCGTGCCTGATTATAGCGTTGGCAGAGCCCACTGGGGCAATGGAGGCATTTCACCGATTCTTTTCCTACGCTCTGGTCGTTGCGCCGCCATTGTTTCTGGCGCCCCCAGAGTGTTAATTACAGTCGTTACCGTACCGCCGAATTTAGCACCGTCACCGATATTTAACCATCGGAACCCGCGAAAACTTACAAGGTACTTATCGACCGACCCCTGTACATAGATTTTCGCCTTAGGTTATTAACCGAAACATAGCTATTAGATCCCGCGTTTAGCCTTCAGATGCGTTACCGAAGCTCCCGTAAATATTTTAAAGTTCACAACGTTACATATTTTTACATGCATACGATTGTAGATATAGTTGTTTACTCACCTTTTTTTCTGTATATACATATTCTATGTCTTTTATACTTATTATTTAGAAACAGACGATTGATTGATGATGCACTTTCACTGTTTCGTTGCGTAGTCCGAATCTTAAACTTTCTTCGACTCGTTGCTACCATTTTAGGGTTTATACTTCATTGTGGCGACGTAAATATTCCGCAACACCATTCAAACCGGCACGAGGTTGTAATTTACCGTTTGACAACTAACGATCAGCACCACTAAACGAATTTAGGGTGAACCTCCTCTTTCAACATACGAGGAGCGACGCGTAAGTAGTGAGCATTTTAAAGGCAAGTAAGTAATCGAAAATCCATAAGGAAGGCTTCAAAGAATAAGCGGTAAATACCATCAGCACCGAACCAGAAAGCCCGGAAAGCAAAGCCTCCACTTCTCGATAGAGTAAGTTGTTTTAAATTTGTAATTTATTGTAATTCGTTTATCAATTCTTATTTGTAGCCGTTAATTAGCGTCTCTGAAGATGTAACAAAAAAAGTTACGAAAGCTCAGACAGAGAAAAACGAAAGGTCTTTCGATTTGACTGCTTACCCAATACACCCCCTTGAACCTAAAAACAAAACTGATAAAAAAATTTAAAAAAATTGGGTAGGTGCTGAAAACACCACTTAACAGCATAAATTTAAATTCATGCACTTACGATGAATGTTCATCATTCGTATAATAAAAGAAATCCACTGCTTGAATGCGTATTATGACACGAACGATCTACCATGAATGATGGTGAAGGTTTCGTTCTCAATGCTATCTGGATAGTATAATC
The DNA here is from genome assembly GCA_949128085.1 of Cetonia aurata. NCBI lineage: Eukaryota > Metazoa > Arthropoda > Insecta > Coleoptera > Scarabaeidae > Cetonia > Cetonia aurata. The sequence goes on along the minus strand of OX421889.1, from coordinate 32,255,719 downwards.
AATAATTTGTATTTTTGAAAAAAAGTATGTCAATATTAGAATTTGACATAAACATTTTCTCTATTCAATTTACGCTAGAAAGAATGTCATATTTCCGCCTGAAGCAGAATATCAAAGAAAATTAATATTGTGTAATTCCCAAGTCGATTTGACACGCGTTTGTAGTAAACGCAACAATATGGAAAATTGTATTTCACCACCTCTCTATATAATACATCGATAGGAGGTTGCTTATTTTTAGATGTCCTCTTTTTATAGAACAACCCCCCTACCATTTCCTTTAGAATATGATTTTAATATTGTTGGTTGTTGTATGAAGCACATTTTTGCTTGTAGCTAAAATATAAGAGATATACAACCTTGGCGAAAGGTATTAGGCTCCCCGAAAATTATCAGTATGACAGAAAGTACAATAAACAATGACAATTGTTGTAAACTAAATTTGAAACGGCATCACAAAGTACCACAGCGTGTAAAAACAGGTGGATTATAAAACATCTGGCACGTAAAAAGTAAAACATAAGGTAAAACAGGGACGGACGACGCACCTTTTTAAAAAAAAATTGACAGAAGCATATACAGGCTTTTCCACGGTAGCCGTTCGTTAGAAGTTTCCGAAGTTGGAAAAAACCTGGAACTCTGAAATTTTGGAATCCGGGGCTATTCAAGATTCTCATTCATTTTAAAATATTTTCAGGGTCTTACCACTTCCGGTTACACCGGAAGTCGCAATAAACTTTCTTATTTTAAATGGAACACCCTGTATATTATTTCATTTTTAAATTCCTGAGAAAATTTTATGATGAATTCTAATAGGTTTCCCTATAACTATTTTCAACTGCTACTTAGATATCTTGATTTTTTTGAAAATTTTTAAAGATGTAGCGTTATCTGCAACACAGTATCTTTTGCCCATTTTCGACTGGTAATAAACGCTTCTAGGGTAGATGGAAGCACAAGAATGACACTTTCGAAATCCACATTGACAATTGATTTGTCGCATACAGGCTGTCCAAAACTGCATGACCAATTACAAAATCTTTAAAGTTGAAAAAGTTTTTTTTTTCAAATCGAACACTTTGTATATTATTGGATGATCAGATGCAGAATTTAATTCTGCATCGATTTGCTATGACTTCCCCTATAGCTATTTACAACGGTTTTCTTGTTATTCCATATTTTTTACTAAAATCTAATAAAACTACAAAATCGTATCCAGTAAGCATTGATTATAAGAGGAATTAGAACAAGTGACTTGACAGTTGTTGATTTTATGTCAAAGTAGTACAATTCTATTTTGCTAATTTTATGAAATACAGTTAATAATGGAGAATATTGAAGAATATTCGAATAATGATCTGCTAAATTTGTTTTATACGCACGGTGAATGTGAACGAATTGTCAGACGCACATGTAGATTATTTAACGAGCGATATCCGGACTTACCAGCAATGACTCCTGGAAAATTTGCAAGAATTGAAGCTCGGTTTTTGGAAACTGGGAGTGTAAAGGCAACTCGTAATCACCGAAAGCCAGTAATAGATAATGAAGCTAACGAGGTGGATGTCTCGGCTTATTTTCAAGCTTATCCACGGAGTTCAATTCCAGCAGCAGCGCTGGAATTGCGCACATCAAGAACTTCAAATCATAGGATACTATTAAAAACACAAAATGCATCCTTTTTGTGAAATAACTGTACAAGGCTTACGCGTTGATGATGAGGCAAGACGCGTCGCCTTTTGCGAGTTCATGTGCACAAAAATGACAGAAGATCCAAGATTTCTTTATAAAATTATCTGGACTGACGAATTCAGCAGGCAAGGAATTATAAATCGTCAAAATATTCACTACTGGGCACAAAATAATCCACACGGCTTAAGGGAGATTAATCACCAGGACCGGTTTAGCTTTTTAGTTTTTCTCTGGTTATGGACAATAGCGTAGCATATCAAGGTTACGATGAAAGTTTAAATGGGGCTAGATATCTAGAGATACTTAGAGTATTTGTTAGTGATTTTTTAAATACTCTACCTCCAGGAGAGAGAGCAAACAGTTGGTATCAACTAGATGGTGCTCCCGCGCACTCAACACTAGCTGTACATCAACAATTGACGTTGATGTTCGAGGATCGGTGATTTGGTCCCCAGGAACCCTGGAACTGGCCACCAAGATCACCCGATTTGACGCCCTTTGACTTTTACCTGTGGGATCGCATAAAAGAGCAAGTGTACTCTACACCTGTATTAACGAGAGAGGAACTATTGAACCGTGTTCACGATGCGTTCACCAATATAACCCCAGACGAACTTCGGAGATCGGTTTCGCGAGGAGTACATGATAGAGTGACTCAGTGTTTGAACCAAAATGGTGATCACATTGTTCTATGTGTGTTCCAATTAAAATAAGAAAGTTTATGGCGACTTCTGGTATAACAGGAAGTGGTAAGACCCTGAAAATATTTTGGAATGAAAGACAATCTTGAATAGCCCCGGATTCCAAAAATTCAGAGTTCCAGGTTTTTTCTAACCTCGGAAACCTCTAACGAACGGCTATCGTGGAAAACCCTGTATACCTATATAAAATTGTAGTGATTTTTACAACAGTTCCTTACTAAATAGTAATATATTTCATGAAAAGCGTTAGATGTTATAGTGATAATCATTACTACAATTTCTAGTAACTTATAGTTTTCATTGTTTACTGCGCAACAGCTTTTTACCTCCAATTTTAGCATTACACAAGTAGAAACGTTCTCAATAAATATAGTACGAATCGCCATTTTCTGTGGCAGAGTTTCTCAAATATTCTTCTACTTACATTAGTGTTATAATTTGTAGCACAACTTACGAGTGCATATTACAAAGTGTTGCATAGTTTAGCGTAAAAATTACAACAACTTTGTGGATTCAGTCTTATTTGTTTTGAGAAATTGTCTCGCAGAGAAATTGTATAAAGTATTACAATATTGTAGTAAGCTCTATTAAAAATAAAATGACCGTACTGACTATATTGTTGTCGCAAATTTTTTTACAAATTATAATACACATTCTTATACACGTTAGACACAATTTTGTGTGACTTTTCATTACAAATTGCGCCTGGTGCATATATTACTGTAATTTGTAGCGATATGGAATACAATTGTAACAAGTTTTTTTTTTGGGTGTAATGTTGCACCATTTAGAAGCCATTATCACACACAATTACATAGCAAACTGATATTCAATACAAAAAAAAGTCTTAACATAAATTTAAAATTAAATACTTTTATATATGACGTCATAACTCAAAAAACAATCAAATTGGTTTCGATTTTAAAAAAATTCTTCCATAGGTAGGTACTTTCGGCGCGTACTCCACATAGTTTTCCATCTTAAATTCACCTCCATCAACAATATCCTATTACAATGGGAAACCCTAAAAGGTCTAATATCAAAGGAAACGTACTACAACGGAAAACTTTGATACATCGTTATCTAATTCTCCCTGGAAATTTCGTCTGAAATAGAACCTGAAAACTTCTCACGTACCTACGTAGCATTCGTGTTTCTCCCCAGATGGAACTTATTATTATCCGCGAGAGCTGATCTTTTGGCTGTACTTCACCTTAGCATTCGTAAAGTACTTCTTCCACTAAAATAAAAGCAATGCTGCTAGACTTTGCTCGGGTAAAGGCATGGAACTCGTCAGAAGTAAGTGTAAATGAACAAACGTCAGAGACGAAGGCAAATTGGGGGGTAAGTTAAAAGGTTCGAACGGTTGGCATGTCAATAGCGTTTGAGTTGGGATATCGCTCGAAAGGCACGTGCCCTGAATAGGAAAACTAGATCATTTTCTATTTGAGGTGGGAGATATTGGTTGAGCTGCTTTTTATAATTTCCTGCAAGACGCGTCTTTTCGGTGAATTATCTCCCAAAATAACATTATGGTAAGACGCGCTACAACACCTCATTTTGTGGCAAACATCACAAATTCTTTTCTTAACAATACTAATGATAATAAAAATATATGTTTATAGCCGAAGATTCTCACAGGAATATAGATATTGTCATGTATGTGTTAAAATACAAAAGAAAAATACAAAAATTTCTTAATATTTTCTTAAAAAGGTGACGTAATATATCCATTTAAGCTAAAGAAGTATGCATTCACCTACTTTTGGGATACACTGCATGGTTAAAAATATTATACAGGGTTAGTAAAAAGTCCCGGAACGGTCGAATAACTTTGTTATTTGAAAATTATGATTTCTGAAATTTGGTATGGGGGTATAGTTAATATCAATGCATTTTATGCAATACAGTTAATATTTTTTTCACTTCCGGTTTAATCGGCAATACGTCCAACTTTTTTTTTTTAAATGGAACGCCCAGATTTTTTTAACACTTTTGAATGCAAAATAAAAAACTACGTTCAGGAAGTATTAAGATGTTTATTTTTATTCACAAGAAAACAGTTAAAAAATTAAAAAAGTGTCCTAATACAGAAAAATCAAGATACCTGTCTATTCAGGTTGCGATTACAATAATTGTTCAAAATGCTCTCCATTTACAATTTGACAAAAACGTAAACGGTTAGTAAAATTTCTTATTGAATTTTGTATTTGTTCTGGAGTGATGCGATTGGCTTTTCAATCCGATGTTTTGGTTATTAACAGAATCCAACCGGAACGATTCTGGACTCGTTATAGCAGTTCTTGCACTTCGGTGAGTACCGATTCTGAATTATGAGTTCGGAATTGAGTCATTGGTTACAATGGGCAGTTACCGCACATACCTATGATCTATGATCAAGCCACGTTTGGTTAGAAAGTTCAGCTGTTAATTATTCTATTTACATTTACTTTTAAAGTTTGAGGTATATATATATGAGTATTTGAGTTTTGTTTTTATCTAAATTAGTGTTGTATATTTTGAGAGTTCTTTCTTGTTTCTATTATATATTTTTTATATATTTATTACTATTATTGTATAGGTAAGTACAATATATGTCATTAGAATTCAAATCATTATAATTTTTTATTTTATTTGTATGTTTAGAAGTGTTGTAACCAGAAACCCGGTTATTTAAGGCAAGATGGACAAAAGAGTGAAAGCTTTTGTAATGGTAAATACACTCAAATACAACATTTTTAGCTACTCAAAATGCAGGTAATTGCAGGTAATGGCAACCTATCTTCCTTAGTTGCTATATTATTTTGGAGTAGCAGAGTATTTTCTGGGATATTTATTTCTACTTCATCATTGTTGGTACTGCATGATGTAATATTTGATGGACCTGGATTAGAACACAGACTGGAAACGGTACTATATACTTGTCAATTGACGTTTCTTTTTTGTTTATATATTTCATTGAACTCATCTTCAAATTCAAAGGTTTTCAAACCTCTGCCGGTTTTGTTATTGTTATCAATTACTTTCTTGTAATTTCTTTCTAAGACCTTCCATTTATTTCCGTATTTTTCAGCACTGATGGTTATTTTATAATAATTTGAAATATCTCTAGATACTAACTGAAACAATTTTTTCATATTTTTCACCTCACTTGTCCCCAATTTGGCTTATATGAACTATATAACTGTATTAATTTTCTGGTAGCTGAAAAAATTGACTATTACATTCGTCATTTTGACTAGATATTTCTTCTTGGTTTTCTTAAAATACTAAATGAATATACCATACCATTAATCTTATTTTGTTTTCTTACCTTTATTACACATGTTTCCAGTTTTATAAATCTTTCAAATTATAAAGATAGGTTAGCTTTTAGGTGTGATGGTGATTTTGGTAATTTAGCATGTATCTAAAAGATGGCAGTACTGGGTTGCTAAATTGTGTTTTGGTTAGTTAAAATTCAGAACCAGTCTGGAATTACAATGTTGTGCGCATTCGTTCTGCGCAGTTCTGTTACTAATCCTGAATTCTGAACCAAAACAAAGCTTATGCAACCCTTAACGGAATCAGCATAGTTGTCTAGAATTTGTCAGCCATCTCACAATTCCAACAAATTGATTTATGTGACATTAGCAAAGCACGGACCAGATAGTTAATTCTCCAATGTTGCACGAAAAAGGGACAAGGGCACACTGACCAGCACCGTGTGCTTTGTTCACCAAGAATTGATATGCATGGTACGCTACTGCAAAATTCTATTGCAGTTGTTCACCCCGATGTGTGTCCAGTGCTTCCCTTGAAACTATTACAGAATTCAACTGCGCAATTGAGCCACTAACTTTGTCCGTGCTCTGGACATGAAATTGTACAATGTAAATGTTTTAAAAGGTTTTAAAAATAAACTGCATGTTGGGTTTGTATTCCTTACACCATGGCTGCGAGTGAGACAGATAAAATTCCCCACGGCATTTAAAAACTGTATTATTTTGAAATAATCTCTCCCTGGTATAATCCTTAGCATTCATGAACATCAAAAATGCATTAAAAATATGAAATAATCGATTTATAAATATTGAAGTGTCAAATGTCAAAATTCGACTTTCAGTCCTCATATCTCAGCAACGCGTAGATTTAGACGTGATATATCTTAATAGGAATCAATCCTAAAAGACCTGTAGAATTCTAAAACGCGAAAAAAACTAAGTTCCGGTAAAGCCGGAAATAGCATCCGCCCCCTAAAAAATTACATCGAAATCTTTTGCGTAAGTAACTTGCGATCTTTTGTCCGCTTAAGAAGCTTCGCCGAAAGTGTTGAAATTGTCCTACCTAATTGCGAAAAATCTCTGCGTTCGAGCAGGTAATTGTAGTACTGATCTTTACTTTTCTGCCGTCTTATCGTCTCTTGGGGCATAGACGAGGATTGCCGTTGAATTTCAAGCTCTCGCTTCTGTAAATTCTCACAAAGCCCGCGGGAGGGCGCGTCGCTGCCAGCGCTTCTGTATTAAGCTCGAATTTCAAATATTCACCGCACGGGGGTAGGGGAGATAGCGGGCGTACGGTAACCGACATAATTCACCGGAGATTTTGCAAATTACTGGGGGTAATTAATATTTATCTTGCGCAGTGTCTAGTTACGTTTTACGATGAAATTCAATTAATTAGCCTCGCTTAAATTCCTCTGTTCTTGCACAGTTGGTACTGCTGACGTTTAAAACACTTCAGACAATAACCCCACATTAATTAAGAACTGTTTTTTCCATTATTATTCGAAACCCCCACTAAAAAAAAAACGCTAATTGAGTGCGGGGGCCCACAAAAACACCTGAATCCGCCTCTGTGTGCGCTCATGAACCCGGCCGGACATTGCGGAAATTCCGGTGGTCCGTCGTAGAATATTAACGCGCCCCCTTGCGGCGATTTGCGAGTTCATACCGGCCCCCAAAAGGCCTTCGGCTTTTCGACCAATCTCGACTATGCAGTCCCGGATCCGCTGTTCCTCTCAACGGACCTCGCTAGTATTATCTTTTATCAACGACCTTCAGCGCAGGAATTCATGTCTGCGCTACAACGGGCTTAATAAGCTATAAATATCAGATGAGGCGATTATTTTGATATAGTATATCACGAATAATGGAATGATACGACCCTGTATGATGTCTGTTGGGATTCTGTTACGATCAGGCCGGCATTTGCTATGAATTACGTGACGTAGGGATGGAGAAAATTGGATTTTGTAGGCTAAAAATAGTATATTCGATGGGCATTGAATTTTAAAGAGGCGAGTGCGGCCCTGTATGCAGAAAAGATAACAAATTTAAGAGGTAGTTTTGCTTACAATGAGAAAGTAATCAAAAATGATTTAAAGTTATGGATTTTAGGGGTAGAATTACATTTTGCAGAGGAAATTAAATTTAATATACTGCGTGATCAAGAAATAACATCGATATAGTGAAGAAAACATATTTTAATAAGGTTTTCATTAAATTTTGTAGGATTAAATTAGAGGAAATTGGATTTTGTTTGTTAAAAATATTGTATCTCTTAAATATTGAGTGTTAAACATATAAGTACGGTCCTCTATGAAAATGAAAATATTAATTTTCATATTTATTTTTTACTATATTAAAAATACGGTTAAAGATATGGAAGATATGAATTTATAATAGACTAACTATTAATATTTGAAGTATTTTCACAGAGAAAAAGAAATTTAATATACAGTGCGATCAAGTAATAAATAAATTGCATAGTGCTAAATTAGAGCAAATTGGACCTTGAAGGCAAAAAATGATGTATTACTTAAATAGTGAATGTTTTGTTAAACACGAATACGGTCCTCTATAAAAAAATATTAATTTTATCATTTAGTCATTTTTTACTATGTTAAAAATATGGTCAAAACTAATAAAAACTTTAAATTTATAATGCGGTAAGTATCGTTATTTGAATTATTTTTTTTAAACTGGAGAAATTTAATATACAGAGTGATTAAGAAATAACATCAAAATAGTAAAAAGGCATATTTTAGTGAGGTTTTTAGTGATTTTTTTTAGTGAAGGTTAAATTAGAGGAAATTGGATTTTATAAGCTAAATATGAGGTATTATTTAAATATTGGGCGTTAAACATGTAAGTACGGTCCTGTATGAAAAGAAAAACATTCATTTTTATACAGTTTTTTTTACTGTGTTAAAAGTTAAGGTTCATTATAACAAAATCTTTATATTTATAATGTGTTAAGTATCGTTATTTAAACTATTCTTGTATAAAAGAAGAATTTAATATACAGAGTGATCAAGAAATGGCATCAAAATAGTAAAAAGGCATATTTTAGTGAGGTTTTTAGTGAATTTTTTAGAGTTAAATTAGAGGAAATTGGATTTTATAAGCCAAATATGAAATATTACTTAAATATTGGGTGTTAAACATGTAAGTACGGTCCTGTATGTAAAGAAAAACATTAATTTTTATACAATTTTTTACTGTGTTAAAAGGATGGTTAATTATAACAAAACCTTTGTGTTTATAATGTGCTCAGTTTCCTTATTTAAAGTATTCTTTTAAAAAAGAGAACTTTAATATACAGAATGATAAAGAAATAACATCAAAATAGTAAAAAGACATTTTTAAGTGAGGTTTTTAGTGAATTTTATGGGGTTAAATTAAAGGAAATCGGATTTTGTAAGCTGAAGATGATGTATTCCTAAAATATTGAGTGTTAAACATGTAAGTACGGTCCTGTATCAAAACATAAATACCGATTTTTATACAATTTTTTACTGTGTTAAAAGTGTATTTATAATGCGCTTATCGTTATCTAAACTATTTTGTTTAGAAAGAAGAAATCTCATATTCAGTGTGATCAAGAAATAACATCAAAATAGTAAAAAAAAAAAGAGTTTCTTAGTGAAGTTTCTAATAAATCTCATAGCGTTAAATTAAATTGAGTCTTGTAATCTAAAAGTGATATATGTATTGCTTAAACATTGAGTGTTTAACATATAGTACGGCCCTGTATGAAAAGAAAAATATTAATTTTTATTAAAAATATGGTTAAAAATAACCAAAACTTAATTTTTTAATGCGCCAAGTAAATATTGTTATTTAATCCATTTAAAAAAAAATAAGATATTTAATATACAGAATGATCAAGAAAAATAATCAAAACTGTATTTGACTGAGATTTCTATTAAATTTGATGGGAGCAATTTGATTTTTGTGGGCTAAAATTGATGTAATTTATAAAATATCGAGTATTAAATATTTAAGTACGATCCTGAATGAAGAGAGGACATTTTTTGCAGAAAAAGACAAATCTGATAAAGAAAGGGCATGGAAGCAGTGAAAAAAGTATTTAGGTGGGGTATCTATTAAATTTGATTGGATTAAACTGGAGGAAATTGAGTTTTATAAGTTAAATATGTATTTAATATTTATTAAATATTGAGTCGGTTCTTTAGAACAATTTGAAGAAATATTCCCACTAGGAGAAATCTGGATTTAAAATTATTAAAAAGAAATGTATAATATACAATACATTGAAAAGGAATATTGATATGAGATTTTTAGTAGATTCCACACGATTTGTGTTGAGAAAATCGCCTTTTATAAGCTAAAAATTTTGTATTTCTTGACTATAGAGAATTTAGGCGAAAAGCACAATAAAAAATGACGGCAATCTAACACCAATATTTTCTTTGGAATGAATATTCCATACAAATCTAATTAAAATATGCATGCGGTTTTTACCGTCATTTTTTTGCGGTTTGTGTTGGATGAATTTTATGAGTTCACGTACAATTCAAATATGTTTTTCTTCGTTTCCCACATATCGACAAAAATGTGAATTAAAAGTGAAATTTTGCAGGTTTTTATTAGGAAATCATAAATTTACATACATACGTGCATATAAGCCCATACATTCATTTTGTTCTGTTAAAGTATAAATTATATCTATCTGTATGTGAAAATTTAATATAATATTACATACAAAGTTATCAAAATATAAATGCAAGGTCTAAAATTAATAATAAAATAATGTGAATGAAAATTCTTTTACTTTGATCCTTAAAACTATTTACATATTTAAATATTAGTTTTTGTGACTAAAATAGCATGATAAAGGTGTGACAGAATAAAAGAAAGTATTTCATTTCGGTGTTAAAGTTGAAGCCATAAATATCGAAATCCCCTGGGTTATAGAACTTATTTTGACTCGTTGCCAGGCGACAGACTCATAAAATACTGGAATTATATAAATTACCAGGCCCAAAAACTTTGTTTACGTGTGCGGACAAAACACTGATGCTTATTGTTAGAATAAAGAAAACGTGTTTTCGCAATCGATTGGATATAGTTTTAATTTCGCGAAATTCTAAAATTAGAAATGGGATTATTCCCTGGAATAAACTTTAAAGTAGTAAAATGAAGGCATGTTTACCGTCAAATTTAATTTTAAATTGAGTAATGGTAGGCAATTTAAATTTTTAAATTAAACTATAACGTCTACGTACATTGAAAGGTCTGGAAAGCTGCCGTTATTTAGTAAATACAGACGCCATAATTGAGAATTTAAATTTAAACTCTCTTTATCTCTTTAGTACTCTTTGTTTCAATTATTAAAGGCCAGAGTTTAAACATTTGCGTATTTTCCCTTGTAGTGTATCGTTTGATGTTGGAACGACATTAAAAGAGAATTTGAACAGGCCGAAGGAACACTGCCAAATATAAAAATTTATACCGGGTGTTCATTTTATGGAAATCTGGAAATTTATGAAAAATTGGTTTGGTTTGTTTTCTATTTCTAGCTGGTCAGTCTATTTTAGAAGCATCGAAACAACAACCAATATTAAAAACTTTTGAATTAAATAACATTATGGTTATTTAAACTTTATGTTTAATGCAGAATATTTGTCAACCTGTTTGCAGTTTAGTAAATAAAAATGCATATTTTAGATAGGTTTTGATGCCGACTTTGCGTTCGTTGATTAATTTTTTTCTACGAAACAAAACCAATGCTATAAACTATGAACGAAAAACAAGCAACAGCATAAAAACCGAATACATACAGACATAATCCCTGCAAAGTCAACGGTTATACCACGCATGTGCGTCTCCCGCTCGTTCTTCTTACTGCAGTAGGTATTCCCTTACATTCAGTCATTAGTCATAGCCACTCATAGCTCACAACGAATACTGGCGCGAGCGCAGCGGTTGCTTTGCTATTCAATCTACACGCAGAAATGTGTTAATTTTTAGTGACCGTGAAACGTATTGTATTTCTATTATGAAAATGAATAAATTGCAATATGTATTGCTTTGGACACACGTACTTATAAACTCAAAAGGTGTAATGAAAGCGTAAAACAGTAATTTATAGTATCTATTATGTACTTAAAAATAGTCTTTGCTCATGACAAGAAAATTAAAGTAATTCTAATGAACGAAGAACAAAACCCTCATAAAGGAATAATAAATTTAACGAAGCAAAAATAAAACTTAATTCTGAGTAAATAATTTTAAAAAATGAAAACTTAAAAGTAACTCTTAATAATAAATTAAATAAACTTTAACACCAGCTCGGTTACTATTCTATTCGTAATAGTAATAAATAAAGAAATATAAAATTACGGTTTGTTCATGACAGGGAAATCAAAGACATCTAATGAATTCAGGGCAAAACCCTCAAAAAGAAATAGTAAATTTAATGAACGACAAATAAAAATTAATTCTGGGTAAATAAATTTTAAAAAATAGAAAACTAAAATAAGGTTTAATAATAAAATGAAATAAACCTTAATTTTTTAAAAATCATTGAATCTTCAAACAAACGTTCAAATATGCCTCCATCCTTGGTTAAACAATATCCTAATGTGTTGTAGAAATTCATTCTAACATTCTCCAACATTTCTGGGCTAATATTGTTTAACGTTTGAACAATTTTATTGCGCAACTACTCTACATTAACTGGTCTAACGTCTTCATTGCCATAAATTATTTCTTTTAAATAACCGCAGTAAAAGAAATCGAGGGGAGATAAATCTGGTGAACGTGGCGGCCATTTGATATTTTCAGAATGAGTTCTGATCCACCGGTTAGGAAACTGTTCACTTAAACAGTTTCGGACAGCCACTGCATTATGTGCAGGGCAACCATCTTGCTGAAAGTAGATGTTTTGCATATTTATGTCCGGGAAGTTGCTGTACAGTAGGTAGAATGTGGGTGTTCAGGAATTCTAAATATGCATTAGCGTTCAAATTGCCATTGATAAAAAAAGAGGCCCAATAACATGGTTGTTTAACAAACCTGCCGAAACATTTACTTTTTGCTGTTGCTGACTAGATGAACTTAAATATCTGTGCTCGTTTTGCTTGGCCCAGTATGTTGTTACAGATAAATTGTGACTTCTAACCAAAGGAAAAGAAGATTAATCGATGAAGATAATATTGTTTACCAAATTAGCATCTCGGTTAATTAAATCACTTAACTTTTCACAAAATTCCATACGCTTAAATGCGTCGCCGTGAAATAATTGTTGGTGTTTAGAATATGTAAAATTGTGATACCCATTTGCTTTGAGTATTAGCTGAACGGAAGAACGGGATATGTCTAAATCATTGGAAATAGTGCCAGATGACATATTCGAATTTATTTGAACTGCAGCACATACTAAAATGGACGTATTATTAGAAATTCTGCGAGTTGGAAATGATGTTTTTAAATTTTCGACCGAACCGGTATTGTCGGCTTTATGCAGTTAAAGTGTGTTTTTAATACTGGTTAACATGTCGTATAAGTAAGTGAAAACACATGAAACATATATAAATCACTTCATTTATTGGTTTTGCACTGCAATATTTACCCAAAGCTATACATGTGAATGAAGCCTACGTTCAACCAAACAGTAGTTTATCGTAATCAACTTGCAGTAAAATGTTCGCTGATGTAGACGTATTATATAACATTTTTCAGTGAATGTATTAATGAAATTTTCACGTAAACTTTAAATATTACTCACCAGAGCGTAATAACATATGGACCGTAGGTTACATGATGCTATAAAAAGGTCGTAGGTACAATAAATTCAAATAAAATCATCTTTCTTCCATAGTTATATATTTTGGTCATTTCATAAAACCTATACTGTATCCACAAAAAAAGGACATTTATTTTTTTGGATTGTGCAATCATCTTTCGTGTTATATTTCCATGGTTATTTAACCTTTGGGGACAAGACACAGTTCGTATATCTTTTTTATGTTTGATCAATAAAACCTTTTTTTCCATCAGATATTTTCAGAGCTGTCTTATTCACAGGGAGCTAGTTTTTTTTCCTCTGGGAGCTTTTCTGCGTTAAAATCTCATTATTTTATCATGACATCGCCTTTGTTGTCGGCTTATTAAAAAAAAAAACCATACCATTTGTTTTATGTGGCAATAATGCGGCGTAATCATTTAAAAGTAGATTTTAAAATATGACATATTGTTGCGACTAAAATCTAATAATATTCTCCATAATAGTAAATTATAATCACCCTTCTAATATTGGTCGTTTTGGTATGGAAAGAGACAGAATTAATTTAACTAAAACCGCCACCTTACATCTAGAAGCAGAATTAATATCCCAGATTTGAACCCACATACAGATTCCTGTAATATACTGAGCCCATATATATTTATTTAAATTACTCTTACAAGCAATTTTAATTTTATTGCTGTGATATACTTTATGTGTGTTAAAAATCGTAATTAAATAATCAAAAAAAAATTATTAAGAACCATTGAATCATTGCTTTTACCATAAATTATTCTGCATTATCGACTGTCTAATATTACAGTTTCCTGTACATTAGGTAGCAGGTTCGAGATACAGATTCAGCCGTTCTCGCACAGATGTCGCTGCGCGATTACTTCAATAAAATACACCCTCCCCAGCTGTTGGAACGTATCCCTCAGAAAGTCCTTGGCAGTGATCCTAGTACCCTAACCTAGGGTATTGCACCCTGTAAATTGTCCTCTCTGTTTATTGATCGTATTTCGGCTACTGCATTTTGTACGTTTGGGATTTTGGATGGGTAGGGAGAGAAGAGGGTGGGGGTTGAACGCGAAGCACAGACGTTAAATTAACTAGATTTTTGGGGCATATTTCGTTGAAGATGGTGACAGATATTCAGATCTGTTGTGATAGTTTGATTATTTTAGATTAAATTTTTCTTGATTCTAGTATATACAGTCACTCGCAAAATTGGGCGTACACCAACGAGAAAATAGAAGCAAACGTGTTTTTGCTAAAAATATTTATATAACAAGAAAGACAAGTAATATTTCAATACATGTACAGGCTCTCTCACCGAAGACTGGGTCTTTGATTACAGCTCTATTTGTCATTTTAGAAAGAAAGCTTTTCTACAAGAATGTTATAGAATCTAATGCTACATCACCTAAAAATATTTTTGACTGTACAGAGTGTCCCAGAAGTAGTCAAACGGATACATCTCCTTTTTTTTTAATGGAGCACCGTATGAATTTGTAATATAGTTTTGTTTTAAAGTACTGTAGCATGAAATACTACAAATTATTAAAAATTCTATTACAATGTATAAACACTTTGTTCAGAATAGTATGCCAAACTTTCTTGTAACAAAGAGTCAAATATAATGTAATCGAATTTACTACAATTAGGTTTGAAAATTCAAAATAATGTAACACTTTCAGATATACATTATATTAATTATTGTAGGTATCTAATATACCTATAGGAGTAGGATTAACTTGTTTATTAATATCTGTTTCATTTGAATCTTATTAAATTAGATATCCCAACGCGTTTTTACTATATTGATTATTGATACAAATATAAATTACGTGCGGAATTGCGGAAACAAAGGTGAATACTGAATAAGAGCAAACAAAAATGTGTTTTGATCTTCGCAGTGCCAGCAATCATCCCGCTAATACGCCATTTTATATTAGTCGTTAATAAGGCGTACTTGGTGGTGGTCGTGTGATTTGTGTGTTCTTATGTCGTGTCCTATGGTACTCCATCCATTAGATAATATATACATTAATGACGATGGATGCGAAAAGTTATTTACTGAGTTGGGGGTTAGAACCGTTGGTAAGCATTTTTGAAGGTAAGGCATTGAAGTGTATCTTGAATACAAAAGTATAGTATATTAAATTGTTTCTCTTTACCTGTGTAATTACCTATTACTGGTGTTGCTATGTGTTTATATACATACAACTATCTATAGAGGGTAAATGTAATAGGTAATTCTTGGGTTGTCTGGAATCTATTATGTCATAATAACAAATAATTATAATATTATTAATGCACGTTTATTGTTATCAAAACTGTACAAGTTCTTTCCATTGTCCATATATCGGTGGCTTTTACACCTTTTACTGATGTGTAATAATTTCCAGACAGTGCAATTTTCTAACTTTCTGTTACATATAGTTGAAATCGTAATCTACAAAACTTAATTTGTATTTATTTCCAGAATATTACTGACTTGGATGTAGAGCTACAGTGGGGGGCAGAGAATAACGCCAGATTTCAGTTTCCAGTACAAGAGATACCAATAATAATTGGAGAACTTTTTAACGTAACGGACTCAAACGTATGCACTTTATATCAATAAAGTAGATACACCATTAATAGCTGTGGATGCATGTTTCAAAATAATGTTTGCATTGGGTGCTGAGTATCCAATAGAATGCGATCAAGTGACATTTGTTTGTGTTCCAAGTTAGCATCTTTTTCAATAAAAATGTGTTACGTTGAAAATGTTGTCTAGTAAATGTATTTTTCAATAAAATTCTTTGTTTTATTAATTTCTATTTCTTTATTGCTTTGCTAAGTACATACATATGTATTTACCAGCGTAAGTATATACCTATATAAAATTGTAGTAATTTTTACAACACTTCCTTACTAAATAGTAACATATTTCGTGAAAAGCGTTACATGTTTTAGCATTGTTTACTGTGCAACAGCTTTTTACCTCCAATTCTAGCATTACACAAGTAAAAACGCTCTCAATAAATATAGTACGAATCGCCATTTTCTGTGGAAGAGTTTCTCAAATAATCTTTTACTTATTGTTAGTGTTATAATTTGTAGCACAACTTACGAGTGCATATTACAAAGTGTTGCATACATAGTGCTGTGATAATTATGAAAATGTGAATTATTTAAAATTTAATTAATGCTTGTGACCAAATGTCTGAAATTAATTATTAAGTTGAGCGCCAACTCTAAAATAGAGTAAAAATTGCTTGAAGAGCATGGGATTCAAAATCCCAGTGGTCACCTTCTGAAGGTAAACCTTAAGAAACTGAAAGTGGGTGTAAATTTACCACGATGTGGGGAAACAAATTAAAACAACAAAATTTGAATTTTGAAATTAATAAGAACTTTAATAAATAAAAAAACAAATAGGAAGAAATTTAAAACCTTAGATTAATTAAAATCCAGGCTTAAAAGAAAACTCCCTATATTTAACGTGAAAAATAACAAGATTAAGAAAATTTAGAAATATAAAATTTTATACACCACGTGTAAATCGCAAAATGGCGTTCTCAGGTGAACGTCTTTACCTTTAAATACTTAAAACTGCTCAATTGTAGTCAGCAATTACAAAGCAAGGTAAAAATACCTTCAAAACAGTGAACTACAATCAAATCTAATTGAAAAGGAAAAAGAATGAATCAAAAATTAAATAAATACCAAAAAAAAATGAACTCTCAAAAAGTAAAATTAAATCAGCTATAACAAACTATCTGGAATTCCAAATATTATTCAAAGAAAATTAACTGAATTGAGTGTAAGATGCCTCTACTAAGGTTAGATTTGTAAAAATCAAATGACACGCGGAAACAAAATGTCTTCAAACGACATACATTTACAGCGCTCAGGAAAATGATCTTACCTTCGCAGAGTCTAATTGTACACTGCTTTCTCTCTCCCGCAACCGAGCAAACGCCGGCCCAAGAGAAGCGCACGCAACAGCGGCGATCTTACACGGTAACATGACTTAAACCAAGGAAACCAATATATAAAACAAGAAACTGAGCTAAATGAAAATTACATTGCGGTAAAACAAAACTAAAAATGATATTAATAAGAATTTTTCAACATGTTTCAAAGTAACTTAATACTAACTTATCTTATACGAAAAATTTAGTGTCTTTTAAAAATCTTCTTGAAACAGCTGACTTGGACGAAGGGGTCAACGCACTCACACACAGTTTTTCATCCCCTTTTTCCACAGCAATAGTTTAGCGTAGAAATTACAACAACTTTGTGGATTCAGTCTTATTTGTTTTGAGAAATTGTCTCCCAGAGAAATTGTATAAAGTATTACAATATTGTATCTTAAAAATAAAATGACCGTACTGACTATATTGTCGCAAATTTTTTTACAAATTGTAATACACATTCTTATACACGTTAAACACAATTTTGTGTGACTTTTCATTACAAATTGCGCCTGGTGCATATATTACTGTAATTTGTAGCGATATGGGTTACAATTGTAACAAAATTTGCAAGTTTTTTTTTGGGTGTAACCCTTGCCCAAAACCCTATCAATCCATACTAAACATTTATGATGCGTCATGCACGATTTAATAGTTAATTAATGATTTTAAATAAATCCAATAATTTTTCCGTTGATTTTCAAGTCGCCTTGGTATATAAAAGCTAAACAATTGAATAAAGCTGCGAATTAGTAAATACATGCCAGTATCGGGTCATAATATGAAACTAATAACGTTCTTTTTAAAAAAAATATGTTTATAATCGAGACCAAAGATAATACATTGAATGAACCATGAATTCATCTTTATCATTCTAGTTGGGAACAGTTTATTCAACAAACACACATTACTTTGTATAGGCATTGTCCGCTTTAAATTACACCGCTTTCGCACGGTCATTCCGACTTAATCCTATACTTAGCGCACTAACCGCAGTTCCACTGGATGATAATCCTCTTGAATGAGTGAGCATTATATTGTAGCGTTCGAACAAAGGATTTTGAACCAGTTCAAACACTTCGTTAACGATTTTGGTTTGCAATTTTCACTCGAACGATTTGCCTGCCTTCCACCCAACTCAAGGCGATGATAAAATACCTCCTGAAGGTTGTTGAATATTGATTGGTTGAAGTAAAGCTCCGCGTCAGATTCAGGGTATTATAATATTGTATATTTAAATCATAACCGTTTTCATCCCTTTACCGTGTAAATATACTAAAAAGTTAGAACTATACAGGGCGGTCCAGTTTTTTTTTTTTCGGGATATTTTACTAGCGTACTCTAACAACAAAATTAATGACAAAAGTTTATATGAATATTTGTCATTAAATGTTTCCCAAACGGAGATAGGTATAGCAGTCGCCACGAGTGATGGCGAGGAGTAGGGATGCGCTGTAGACGCTTTTAAAAGCGTGCACGCCCACTTAGCTGCAATAATACGTTCTGAGTATTTGTCAGTGGCGGCTCAAAATGTCTCTGTTAGGGGAGCATAAAGTGATTCACTCTCAAACGCGCGAAGTGGTTTTTAATGTATATAATTATTTTTTTAAAAGAAAAAGCACATCGGCAAATGTAAGTGAAATAAAACAGTTAGTGTCTGAAGCAACCGGTGTGTCAGTGCGAACAATAGAAAGAATTGTTCAGGAAGGACATAGGGCGACAAATCCCGCTGAAATAAAATTTAGAAGTCCTGGTAAGAAAAGACCGAGGCAAAAAAGTGTCAGTAGTTTACCAGAATACCAATTAAGAATAGTGCGGGATATGATATATGACTTTCATCGAACAGATGAACGACGTGTTACCGTATCGGCTCTACGGCAGAAGATGGAACGGGAATTAGAATGGAAGGGTTCGGATACATCGTTAAGAAGAATTTTAACAGATATGGGATTTAAGTTTAGATGTGCGCAGAATAATAGAAGAGTATTAATAGAACGAATTGATATACGAGCACTACGAATTGATTATTTACAAAAAATCAAATATTATCGCGATCAGAATCGACCAGTTGTTTATATAGATGAGACTTACATTCACAGTGGTCATACATCTTCCAAAATGTGGAGCGATGAAAGTACTAAAGGTCTCTTTACAAACATTTCCAAAGGATCCAGGCTCATAATAGTGTACGCCGGTGGAAATATGGGTTTTATTCCTAATAGCCTGCTGATATTCAAGTCTGGCACAAAAACCGGTGATTATCATTCAGATATGAATGCAGATAATTATGGCAGATGGTTAGAAGAAAAACTTATACCAAACTTGCCTACGAATTCTGTTATTGTAATAGATAACGCGTCCTATCACAACGTACAAAAAGATCACGCTCCAACGAGTACTAGTAGGAAAACTGATATGATAGATTGGTTGACACAGAAAAATATTCCCTGCAGTACTACAATGTTAAAGCCACATATCACACATATATAAAGCTATATCATCTAATTAAACAAAATAAACAACGCAACGAAATTTTAGCGCGCAAAGGACACACAGTTTTAAGACTTCCGCCATATCATCCAGACCTGAACCCTATATAGAACTGATCTGGGCTACGGTGAAGAATAATGTCGCAGCAAGAAACGTAACTTTTAAAATGGAAGATGTGCGTAAATTAGCAGAAGAAGAATTTCAAAAAATATTACCAGAAGATTGGCTACAACGCTGCAACCATGTTGCCAATATAGAAAATAAATATTTACAATCAGAAACTCTAGTTGACGACAGGACCGAAAATTTAATTATAAATGTAAATAATGATAGTAGTAGTGACGACAACGATTTTAGTGCGGAAGAGGTTTAACTTTATCCATTAAATTTTCAATTTGTTTAATAGGTTATTATGTTTAAATTCAATAAACCGTTTAAACAATAATCCTTTTTTGTTATTATCATCGCTGATGTTTCCTGGTAAACAATTCAGGGGATTATGTGCCCCTTAACGGTTAATCGGATTTAAATGTTTATTAGTTCATTAAGATTATATTAACATAATATTTTTGTTTTTTGTTGTGAATATACATATGTTCATATATTCCAGGAATAAATTAGTAGGTAGGCACTTGTAAATAGTAGTAATTAGTAAACAAAATACTTATATTGTCCGGAGATATCCCATACTAATAAAACCATTTTATTAAATTTTTAATTACATTAACGTTGCATTATTCAATATTAACCTGCACGCCAATGGTATAGAGAAATTATATGCAGAGGCGATGGTAAATCCGTTGTGCCCGTCTACTGCTGCGCGAACCTATACTCCCACCGCTCGCCATCACTTGTGGCGACTGCTATATCACATTGTAAAGTGTTGCATTTATACTGATATTGACAATCGTAGTGTGCTACCAACAGTAACTAATCTGTCAAAAATACACAATGCCCATTTACTTTAGAAGAAACAGCAGCTCATTTTGGACTACCTGTGCGTGAATGGTTGAATATCAATTATCCACAACATCGGATTGAACGTTCAGGTCCAGTATCCTGGCCTCTGAGGTCACCAGACCTCACTCCCCTCCATTATTATGTTTGGGGAGTGTTGAAAGATAAGGTTTACGCTACGCCTGTTAATACAAGAGAAGAATTACTTGGAAAAATTCAAGAAGCATGTAATGAAATGAAACAAAATCCTTTACACATATCTAACTCGATTGATGCCCTGGTTCGACGTTGTAGAAAATGTATCGAGGTTGGCGGATTACAATTTGAACATCTTCATTATTAATTATTGTACCATTAATCTTTACTTAAAAATAAATTCTTTTCATGTGCTTACTAATAGAATAAACCTCGTTCTTTAGAATTCTTTTATGGAAAGTTTACAATGCGATATCTCCGTCGGGAAACATTTAATGACAAATCTTTATATAAACTTTTTTCATTAATTTTGTCGTTAGAGTACGCTAGTAAAGTATCCCGAACGAAATCTGGACCACCCTGTATAACAACAAATTAGAAATAGACATCTACAGAAAAGAAACCAATACCAATCATTGCAGGACAGAGAATTACAGTACCTGCATGGTGATTCAGTAAGGGTGACGAACATAAACACATAAACAATGTGGCCACCAGAAGTATCATCAACCTTGACACATGAAAATGACAAAAATAAACAATACTTGGAAACCATGCGTCGCCTACTTATAAGGCCGTCTGCGAAATCAGCGCTAAACAAGTAAGTTACGAATTCTCTTAATCTATCAAAAAATAAAAGATCACCGTTTACTTGATGACATTTTTAAATGAACGCCCGTTATTTATTATAACTGGGATTGTAAGGTAGGAGGACATCCCATAGAGAGAACTAGCGCTATTGTTATATATAGAAATAACCTTCGAATGTTAAGGACAAAGTAAATCGAGTAATCTTTCTATGTTGGATCGATGGAGAAATTCCTTTTTCTAATAAACAACAGAATGTCCTTCAATCTTGAAGCCTTCGAGGAATAGCAAGATATAGAAAATGGTGTGTAATAATAGCCGTATCGTGGTATTGGAAAGGAATCAATGATTTTATTGAATTTAGCTTTTAGGAGTGGTAGTTTCACGTCCCTTGAGGTGTCAACCCCATTTCGAGGCGAGGACAAATTTACAAAAACGTGTAACCAATATAAAAAAGATTGCTACGTTTATGAAAATATTTCTGACTTAAAACATGACAAATGTTAACAAGTCTATCTTGAGAGATAGACTTTTTATCTTGGCATACAGGGTGTTGCAGAAAAAGTGCTACAAACTTTGATGCAGGTTAATATAGTCCGAAATAGGTTCGAAGGTCTGTGAGAGTTTTGAGTTTTTGCAAATGCACACGAGATTGAACATGAGGATGATTATTTTTCGTTCTTATTTTCTATTCGGATAAGTAATTGCCCTTTGGGCTCAGCTAATCTCATAGCAAAAATTTTTTATTCGCATTAATTACTACAATGTATTCTAAATTTGGATCTGTAAAACACGTTCATTTATTCGACATTATCTTCTTAAATTTACAAAATTTGGCACATAGAAAAAATAATCTTGAAATTTAATATTTTTAGTATCGATTTCCGTATTTTGAACATTACTAATACAGAAGCATTTCAGGACATTTAAATCAGTGCTACAAGCCAATACTGCATCATACTCTCCAGAAATATTTACAATATCGTTTAAAGTTTTAATTCCATCCTTTAGCTGTATCGCTCGCGTTTCGCAATATTCAATTGTTTATAGGTAAACTGCGAAAATGCTCATAGATAAAATTTAAATTACTTTTTAAGGAAGATTCCTTTAAAACAGTTTTACATATGATAAGGCTTTGCACTTCCTCCTCTAAATTGTCTACTACACGTGCAACATTTTCCAAATTATCATACACACTAAAAAAATTTAGTACATTTACCAGGATTCCTGCTAAAAATTCCAGTAACATTTGGGGGGAAATCACCAAAAACTGGGTAATTTTACGTGTTTTAACAAAATTACCTATACTTTTGGAAATTTCCCACATATCGAGCAGTATTTTTCAATTGTAGGTTAGAGTGCTACGTAAAAACGTAATATTACTAAAATTTTTATGCTTTCCCAGGGATTCTTATTAAATTACTTCGTGATTTTATCCACAGTTAGGAAATTTACCTTGGAAACAAATATACAGGGTGTTTTGAAACATCGTTTAAAGATTTTAAGGGCATGTAGTACGATCGAAAATAAGGTTAAAACTCATAATAAACATATGTTCACAAATCAACCGTTTACGAGATAACAGCGAGTGTTCCTAGTAGTACATGGATATAATATATCCCAGTAAACAGGTGCTTATCAGCTATTGTTTTATGACAGTTTAATTTGACGTTTTGTGCAATTTGTAGCAATTACAATGGTTGCGTATTCTAACGCTGAAATGAGCGATATGGTGTTCATGTACGGTCGTGCTAATTGGAATTCTTTACAAGCACGTCGCTTCTATGCTGAAACGTTTCCTGATCGCCAACTGCCTTCGCATGTGATGTTTCAGACGGTGTTTCAACGACTAAGAGAAACTGGTTCGTTTGAGAAGCGGTCTTCTGATACTGGACGGCAGAGATTAGCATGTACCTACTCCACAGATAGAAGATCGAATTTTGAATATTATTGATGAAAATCCCGAAACTAGTGTTAGAAGAATTTCGACTCAAGTGGGTGTAAGCAGCAATCTTGTTTGGAGAACTCTTCATGAGCATCTCCTATATCCCTATCATATCCAACGGGTACAAGCCCTTACTGCTCCGGATTATCAAGCGAGAAGGGCTTTCTGTGAGTGGTTTTTGCGAACAGCTGCTGATCGGCCAGATTTCGTTGATAACATCCTTTTCACTGATGAAGCTGGTTTTACTAAAAATTTCCACAACAATCACGTTTGGTGTGACGAGAATCCTCATGCTACCGTTGAAGCTCGGCACCAGCAACGCTCTCTGTAACATTAACGGAAAACTTGTGGAAGAAATTCTATATACTTATAAACTACTTATAAACTTCAGTAGTATCGGCAAAATACCTACACGTAGTAAACTTCATCGGTAAATTACAAATTTTAGGGATATTCCTGTACAAAATTCCTTTTTATGTATGTTTATGAATTTTCCTAAATACATAGTAAAGCTCCATATAAAATTTTTACTAGGGACCTTTTTTATCGTAAGAAATTTACTGGGTAAATGTCATTTTCATTAGTATTTTTCATACAGTAGTAGTAAATATCCTTGGTGAATTTTTACATCAAAGTAATTTTACTCGCACAAGTAAAATACCTGTACGGTTTTGCCCCGAAACCGTACAGGAATTTTACCAAAACTTCGTTAGAGTGTGGAATTTTTAGCAGGAATCCTGCTAAATTTACTATAATTTTTTAGTGTGTAGTTCCTTACAGATAAATATTTTTTTCATCCGTATCATCAAACAATTATTTTACTATGAATTTTCAGCAGTGATTGAATTTTTGCGATAAGTCTGTCTTTTACTAAACGAGTCCGCAGGACGGGTGGTGTTTTCTTTAAGCAACTCAGTTGAGTTGAAATGAGTGAAATAATCATTGTAATACAATTTCGAATAGTGGTACTGCGGTATGTGCACTATTACGCTAATTGACCGGCATTAACCCGACGGAAGCGGTCAACCTTCGCCACCCATCTCCGGTAAAATTAACCCGTAGCGTCCCTACCATTATTTTCCCCAACCGTTTCAGAATAAACCCGCCATTATAGCGAAAATTACCCTTCCATCAACGTAACCGCAATAAATTTCCGTCTCTCATCCCACCAGTACCACCCGACCCGCCCCTTTTCAATCGTCGCCTCATTATTTCGCACCGTTGTATACCAGACAAACACCGGGGCGTGTATATCGATTGTTCGTCCTATGTTATATACCTTAATCGTCTCGATATCCTGGCGAAAAATTACTATTTTACCCAGAAAGCGGCCCGAATGTCTGTTGGATGCGGTACAACAGTATACGAATCTGTGCCCTGCTGCGAAGGGGTTCAATCCCTTCCAGCGACATCTAGCGAAACGCGCCGACATCGGCCGAATGTGACGTCAATGGGATGTCGCTCGGGAGGCCAACGTCATTCGCGATTCGTCGTTTGTTTGTTACAATAGAGTATATTCCGCCGGTCAGAGCCTACTACTGCTGAAAACGTAACTTGCGTTTTGTTTTGTGTGCGTATTCTTGGTGGTGTGTTCCGGTGCGGTTTTCGGTTGTTTTTGTGCGTGGCGGGGGATTTAAATTCGCGCCTTTTTGTAACGATCCTCCAATCTTGGAAATAGGAAAGCGGATAATTGCTTTTCTTTTGTTGTATTTCGTGCAATTCTGTTTTTGTTAATGTTAATAAATTTAATTTGATTCTTTTTTTTTTATTATTTAGTGTTGTAAGGTGTGGGATTGCTGAATTGTGCGTATACCTGGAGAATAGTTAATTACAAAGATGATAAATTAGATTTGGTCAAATTGTATTTTAATATAACTTCTCTTTCGATATTTCTGCCAAACAATTTGTTTTTGAAACTTAAAATCTGTTATATAAGATGTTTTATTTAAAAATTCAAATTTAACAAAACAGTTTCACATTTAGGTGTGCGAAAAAATATTTTCCTCCCAAAGAAGTTGATAGTCAAACAATTTTGTGAATTTTCCCAAAATTAATGTAGCTAAAACTAAAAAGTATGACGTTGCTCTTGCAATGAACTCTATGCAAAAGGAACACATAAATGTTGCTATATACGTAGATTTTCTTGGTTTTTGAAGTAATATTTGAACAATTATTTATTTAAACAAACACAAACTATACAGTTTACAAAATGTATGTATACCGGGTGTCCACACTTAAGTGTGCACTATTGATAACTTTGTTATCTTTGGAGGTACAGAATCGGTCAAATGGGCAAAGTAGTACTATTTTTTATGGCGGTCACAATTGTGAAAACAGAAAAACAATTGAGCGTCGCGTTCTCTAGATATTCGTCCAAAATTATTTTTTTTAATGGAACGCCCTGTATATTGTTTTGCAATTTAAAAGAAAATTCCAAACTGAACAAAAAAGTCTTAGTACACTATTATAAAGAAATATCAAATAAAATAGTTATTGAGAAATCTTTATCTTTGTTTTGTTTGCATGAAATCGATATATCCATGGAAAATTAAAGCGTCATATTGTTTAGTAGCTGTCAAATTATTTATATTTGTTGTTGTTAAAGTTACTCTGCGGAAAAAGTACTGTTTTTACAATTTTTTCAACCGTAAAAATGGCATTTACTCATTTGGAAAAGTGTGATATGTTGGAGTTGTACTTGCTGTTTAACAAAAATTCAGATAGAGCGCTAGAACGTTACATTCAGCAATTTTCTGACCGTGAGGTACCAGACCGTCGCTATTTTTTAAAACTTTATCGAGGATGAAGAAGCAACGAAACAATTTTTATAAAGAAGAGGAAAAAAAAATGATTTTATATTATCACCAGAGATAGAAATAAATGTGTTGGCATATTTTCAGGTACATCCAAATAATTCTGTAAGGGATTTGTCCAGAGAATCAGGTATTTCTCGTAGCACGATCCATAAAATTCTGAACAAATATAAATATGTTCCCTTTAAATATAGGACGGTAGGACAATTTTAGGAGCTACTCGTAATGTTCACAGAAGATTGATAAAATGTATTGAAATGGAAGGAGGTGTCTTTGAACATTTAATTTGAGTAATTTTCTTGACTATTTTTGTATTTATTTTTATTTGTTTATTAAATTAAACGCTTTAATGAATGTGACGCTTTAATTTTCCATAGGTATATCAATTTCATGCCAACAAAGCAAAGATAAAGATTTCTCAGTAACTTCTTTATTTGACATTTTTTTATAATAGTGTACTAAGACTTTTTTGTTCAGCTTGGAATTTTCTTTTAAATTGCAAAAAAAATATTCCATTAAAAAAAATTATTTTGGACGAATATCTAGAGAACGGGACGCTCAATTGTTTTTCTGTTTTCACAATTGTGACCGCCATAAAAATAGTACTACTTTGTCCATTTGACGGATTCTGTACCTCCAAAGATAACAAAGTTATCAATAGTGCACACTTAAGTGTGGACACCCGGTATACACAAAAAAAAAATTGCAACTCGTATAGCAAGCGTTGCCATGCACTGTTTTTCCGCCTTCATTCTTCATCCGAGCATACGAGATGGTGCACTCTTCTCAAACTAACGGTATCGAAGATGTCGTTGGTTTGGTCGTTTGGTCCTTTCTACATGTTGTACTGCCGGTATACCTCCATCCTTGTCTTGCTTTTAAATTTAACGTGTTTTAGTGTCTTTGTGTGTTTTGGTAGTTTATTGTATGTTTTGATCGCATCAGGTGTTGGACATTTTTCATATTTGTAAATTGTGTTTTTTTCTGTTCTTAGGTGTGAATGGCTTCGTGTTTTGTGTGTGTGTATTTCTGTATTAGGTGTGAATTTGCAGTTGTCGATTTTATGTACTGTAAGGAGATTTCTGAATGTTATCAATTGTAGCAGATATGGTTTCCGAGTTTTTTGAAAAGCATATTGATTTTTATGTATGATGTTATTACATGATAGGTATTCACTTAGTTGTATTTGTATGCTTTTTTCTAATATTTTTTTTAATGTGGAAAGTATAGACATATTGGGCGATAATTTTCTATCTTTGTCTTGTTGCCTTTTTTATGGATAGGAATGATTATTGTTCGTTTTAAGGAGTCAGGGTAATGTCCACTTTTTATAATGTTGTTGGTTAATTTTACCACTATTGGTGCTAATTTATTTCTGTTTTGTTTTAATATCTTTGTAGTTATTTTGTCATATCCTGGTGCAGTATTGTTTTTTAATTGTAGGATTATTTTGTGAACGGTTTCCTCTGATACTCGATTTGCAATTGCGTTTTTACATTGTCGGTTTTGGTTGTGACGGGTAATTTATTTGAGTTTGCAATTTGTTTTTCCGCTAGAATATGATGAAACAAGACATTTCTTCTGTCAGGCAAAAATGTTTTATCGAAAACGGTTGAGAATTGGACCTATGCTGACTAGAAGTGTTTTGTTAATTTTGATACAAGGAATAACCCTATGAAGTTATGCAACCCAATGAGGGGACACCCTGTATAATAATAAATAATAATACCAATTTATTGACCATAATAAGTACGAAATATGTATAAATACATATCATGTCAGGTATGTCAAATCTCCCATGTCCAAATTTTTATAATTTTGGCCAAAAGTATAATTTATTTGTATCCATATACCTTTAATTTCTCCAATTTAATCCATAATATTTTCGAAAAACCTAAGAACTTTAAAGCCGAATATAGTGTCATGTCACTTTGACATTTAATTCATAATTTTTTTTTTTATTTTTGGGTTACCGATCCATTTCAATTTCTTATAATTTAAAATAGTTTTTCAAGTTTCGGATTTTTTTTAATTCCTTTTTCAAAATTCCTTTTTCGGTTTTAATTTTTGCTTTAGAAGCCTGTAACAAAAGATATTTTTTCTTTTAATATTAATTATTAGGTATTATAACTTTCCATTTAGATTTTGTTTTGGATGAGTGCCTATATTTGTATACAGTTGTATACAGTACTGTAATAATTCTAGGAGGAATGAAAAATCAATAGTATATTCCTTTAACACGTCTATAATGCTACCCAGTTCAAGGGTAAGCGCACCTTCACCTAAATTTATAACCCAACACTCAACGTATTCCGTGTTGACCTCTTAACAAACACGAATTGCTAACAATCCTAAGGTCATATAGATAGAATCAATCCATTTAACCAACACTGAGCTTTCATGTTCGTGGAAAATAAATGTAATAAAGCGAATGGGGGTGAACTTATATGTCGTGCACTGAAAAGACCATCCTTGAATATAGAAGGTGTGACAGAATTTTTTCGCCTAAGAGAAATGTTAATTGCTGCCATCGCCAACATGAAATGCCCACAATATTATTTCGTTGCTTTTGAGTTTGGTGGTTTAAAATCTTTACTTGACATTTTACGTTTTTTTTTTTTTATATTTTCTTGATTTGCTTTTGGGGGGATTATATTTTTAACAAGGGTATATTTTAGCTGTTTTCTGTGCAAAATAACAAACTGGGAGGGAAGTTAAATAAGCCAATCAATCCGGGCGTAAAAAGAGAGACATAAAATGGTGCACTTAGGTTTAGGAGGGCAGTACGTGGCCGAGGGGGGTAAAGCTTACCCCTCAAGCCCAGATGACGTCGTTGTGGAGGCTAGAAAAATTGTAAGTCGCTTTAAATATATCCCATCTTAATTATTGTCTGTTAATTTTATTTAGCCTGTGTAAATCATCATATAAACATTTTTGCAGTTACAAGCAATGGATACCCTTTACTTTGAAGAAACAATAATTTGCAATAGAATCAAATAGATATTTCTTCACTATGAAAGTAATGTTGGGCACGGTTGAGGAAGATAACTATTGTTAGAGAGGAGTGGACATGCTCTTGTTTATTCGTGTTTATTTCGTATTGCTTGCCGATTTTCCTGGGAGTCGACTAAACACGAGTCTGTCTAGTCCTCGCTAACGATAGTTATTGTCACCTACCATGCCCAACACAAAATGTAAAACGTATTTATCTAATTACTTGAAATTGGTATTTGAATTCATGATTATTTGATGTCTGTTTGTGATATTTCAAAATCCGGATTTCTTATAATAATGGCATTAATTTTGTTTTGTGGTGACCATTCTAGGCTATTCAAATTTGCTGATAGAACAAACTTCTTCAGAGTACTTGACAATTCTAAGTTGCGAGTCTCTAACATTTTAGTGGTATCATATGTGTGTCTAAAACTGGTCTCAATAAATTCTAATTGTGACCGTAAATCCTCTCCAAGTAGTGAAGTTACGCCTTATCAAGAAATTCCGAGACACTACTCATTTGGCAACGTTGTAAAAGCAATTACACATTCCTTAATAATAAGCGTGCAACAGAAACATAAAACATAACCTAAGAAAAAAACATCGGTAATAAATGTACGGGTGCAGTGTTCGAATGTTTTTGCTTAGTGGAATGAATCGAGTTGGTTTTATAGAGGATTTCGGCGATCTTGTAAACAGGGTTGGGCATAATTCAATAATTTTTTATTCAAATAATTATTTGAATGAAATTTTCAAGCGTTATTCTTTATTCCGTATTAAGTTATTGTTGAATAAAACTATGGGAAATCATTTGAATGAAGAAGTATTTGAATAACAGTAGTTATTTGAATGAGAATGATCATTTGAATAATAAGAATTATTCGAATGATGAATAATTATTTGAATGAAGAATAATTATCCAAATAATTATTTGAATAATGAATGAAATAAATGTTACCATTCATTATTGAATAATGGAATAATGAATAAGAAGTTATCTATTATTTCTGAATAAGAATAACGACCCTATCTATTTATTTTTATTATTAATCTGAATAAATTTTGCCCAACCCTGCTTGTAAATTATAATTAACTGCGATATGTGAATCATACTGCTGGATTGCTACGAAGCAAACTGCTACTTTGTAGCAGCTAACAGCCGTTAGCAGTTCGTAGCAGCTAATCAATATCAAAGGAAGCTAGTACATTTTCTAATATACAACCAAAAGGTAATCCGAAACAATATTACTTTGTAGCAAGTTGCTGCAATAACATTGTCTACACAAATCTAGATTTATTTCAGTAGCGAGTTTGTAAATATCCTGTTTCTTTGCATTAGATACTAGTCATATTTTAAACTGCTAACTAAAAGTAGCAGAAGCAGCTTTTGTAGCTGCTAACGCAAAATAGCAGTTTTACACCTCACTAGTGAACCATATTTTCTTTAAGTGCTTGAATCTTTGGGAGGAGTCCAGTGTTTTATATTTAAAATTGAAGAAAATGGGAGGTTTTCCTGTCTGGACGAACTGGTAGAACTGCCGAACCGGAACAGCGCAAGTCTGATCTGGGTACCAGCGCATCAGGAAATTGAGGGCAATGAAAAGGCTGACGAACCCGTTAAGAGAGGGTCAAACACAAGAATGTACGGACCAGGAAGCGTCTTTTTGGGATATCAAAACAAATGGCCCGAAACCATATAGGAGATTGGGTTAGGACAAAACAACATGAACAGTTTTGAATAAATTAGACACAAAAATCAGTGTGCGAAGTAAAATGCAAATTTACCTTATAGAAATAATTTTGCAACTTTTGGGTTGCGTATTTTTCGTTTTTTTTTTTTTTTTTGACTGGAAATGATGAATAAATTTAGTGAGTTTCTCGGAATGTTTCAGTTTTGACAATTCCCGATGACGAGTTCAGAATCTACGCTCGGAACAAAGTTAGTAAAACCCCTTCAGGCACTGTTATACATTTTAAATGATTGCTGATTTAATATTCAAGTGGGTTTTTATACGACACCCACAGGGAATATGCAAGATTTAAACTCAAATATGCAAATGCAACTCCCGAATGTACACTACCTCAGGGTTAATAAATAAACCAACTCCATTCTGAAGTTCAGGAGCCCTACCGTCCCTACCGATGCCTCTAATACATAATTCGAGGGGCCAAACCTTGTTTTACACGCGTCTAACCGTGTTTTACAACTAAATAATGCAGAAGCGCCGCTATTTCTGACATTGGTACATACATTTTTTATTTATACAATACGTTATGGCCAGGTGAGGGGTAGTCGCTCTGCTCGTTAGTGACGGGAGCGCATTCTCTTTGTAAATAACGAAATATTTGCGCTAGATAACGCAGGATATTAAAATTTTAATCCCACCCGCCTGGCTTATTGTTGCTGTCAGGGAAGTTTGAGTGCCCCGGGCGGCGTTATGGCAGCATCTCGGCAAGGATGAGATGGGAGGAAGCGTTTCGAAGTGAAATTAATGAATTTATGGACGGAGAATTGTTAGAATTGCTTCTGTTTTCGGTACTAAAATTAGTTTCGTTAGAGTAAAAGGATTTGGGCGGATTAAACGAGGTATATGGAAGGCAAATAAAAGGAATTTTGATGAGAAGGAGGTGCTGCCGGAAGCTCATTTTGGAAATTAATGGGGGAGAAATTGTTGAGTAAATGCAAAGTTTCTAAGATTTGATAATACCTAGAAAGTCCAGCGGTTGCAAATTTGGCAGAGTATTATACAAGGCGGTCCAGTTTTTTTTTTTTCGGGATACTCTAACAACAAAATGACAAAGTTTATATAAACATTTGTCATTAAATGTTTCCCAACGGAGATATCGCATTGTAAAGTGTTCCATTTATATTGATATTGACAATCGTAGTGTGCTGCCAGCGGTAACTAATCTGTCAAAAATACACAATCTACCGTTGCGTTAACTATGCCAAGAAAATTTAGTAATGAAGAATACGCAGATATCCATTTTATTTATGGATTCTGCAACGGCAATGCCGAAGCGTCGGTGCGTGAATACGGCCAACGTTTTCCCCATGGGAGACGTCCGGATTCTCAAGTGTTCATAGATACTCATCGGCGTTTTCTTGAACTTGGTTTACGCGCTAATAATGAACAAAACCGAAATGAAAATCACATACAAAGAGGACTTAATAAACGTATTCTCCGGGCATTTAATGAAAACCCACGACTCAGTTCTCGCAAAGCGGCTCAACGACTTGATGTAACGAAATCAAAAGTATTAAGAACAAGGCTACTTATTTTATTAAAAATAATAGGGGAGCCTCCGTAGCCTCCCCGTGACGAGCCGCCACTGCTGTATGATAGCTTTAACTCCTTCCAATTCGAATGTAAGAAATCAATGCAGTCTCCATTTTCAATATCACCGTACAAGTTTAAATCGAACAGAAAACTGAACCATCGAGCTTCAATTTCCGCGAAGCAACCCGAGAGAATTAATGGGGCCATTGGAAAGTCGAGTCGAGAATACGTTTTCTGCGAGGCTGTTTGTTTCACCGGTTGTGGGTTCGAGTAAATACTTTCATTTAATTTAACTTTGGATATTGTGTTATACGCAGTTCGGGCTCGTATAAAACTTTCTTGTATTTACATAAAAAGTATACCAGAGTTCTGTGGAACGTTTTATATGTATTATAGAGTGTAATAAAAAGGTTACTATACCAATTGTCCGCCTGCGTCCGCATTATAGCGATCCTGTAGTGTAAGCGAGATACACAGAGGTATCCGTGCATTAGAACGGTAAAGAAGTATACGGAATATTCGACTCGATTACATAAGCTTTGTTCCATCTGAGCTCGCAAACTGTCAGAAGGACGTCAGACGCATGCGCATTACTTAATTTGTTAGACATAAAGGTGTTTATTGCAACGTATTTACTCAATGCGCAAGCCTCTGATGTCCATCTGACAGTTTGCGAGCGTGATGGAACAAACCTATTAGCATATTGCTATGATGCACTCGTATTTGCCAAGAAATCCACATTTCTACGCTGTCGCCGCACAGGCGCAAGAGCCGTCGCTCGCACACGTGCTGTCAGATGCATTTTATATTTCGTCCGGAGAACTACTCGCTCGTACTGTTTAATAAAACGCGTTGTTGGTAGGTAGATAACTGTTATTTTAAAAATGGAGTACTATACGCCGGAGCAAAAACTCTTCATGATTAAACACTTTTACGGTGGTAATTCCGCGGAAGTAACTCGGGATTTATTTGCAGCTAATTTCCCCGAAAGTCAAATTGCCAATGCAAGCACCATTCGTAGGACCGTTAATCGATTTGAAACTACATTTTCTTTAGTAAATAATAAAAATAAAGTTGTTCCGGATAAGAATGTAAGCGATATAGAAATTCGAGTATGTGCTTTAGTTGAAGTAAATCCGACTATGTCATCTCGACAAATTGCTCGCGAATTAGGTATCTCTAAAACAACGGTTCATAAGATTTTACGTACTAATAAATATCGTTCACACAAATTTACAAGTTCACAAGTACTTCTTCCCGATGATTATTATCGCCGAATGGAATTTTGCGAAAGAATGATAAATAAATATCACGATAACCAATTTTTTTTTAACAACATATTGTTCACAGATGAAAAAACATTTTACCTACACGGGCATCATAACCGCGCAGTTTGTCGTTACTGGGTCGCGTAAAAATCTACATTTAAATATGCCAACACGAACGCAGTATCCACAGAAGCTAAATGTATGGGCAGGTATAATTGGAAATCATATAATTGGGCCTTTTTTCATTGACGGTAATTTAAACGGAAATAGATACCTACAGTTACTTGAAAATAATATTATTCCGGCAATACGGGAGCGATTTAATATAAATGAAGTTTGATTTCAGCTAGATGGTTGCCCAGCACACAATACACGCATTGTAACATACTTTATATACGCGGTTTTTGAAAACAAATGGATCGGTAACTCGGGCCCTATTAAATGGCCAGCGCGGTCCCCTGATCTAGCTCCAATCGATTTCTTTTTATGACCCTTTTTACATAATACAATATACGGATACGGTGATCAACGGTCATCAAACCTAGAGGAACTGCGCGCGAGAATTATTGAAATTAGTAATGTTCGTCGGAATTTTTATGATCGGTTGGGTTACTGTTCTTATCAAGAGGGAGGTTTATTTGAACACTTAATAAATTAATTTACTTCAAATTTTATTATTGTTTAAAAATAATATTCTCTTTTAGCTAATTGCAGGTTTATTGCAATGTTGAATACAATTCTGTTTTAAGAATTAAATATTTTATTTTCCATTATTTTATTATAGTTGCGTTTTTAGATTTTATACTTGTTGAACAATATTATTTTAGTTTTTATTTTAAAGTTTAGGAGTTCTGATTATTTATTTTTGATTTTTTATGTTGTTTATGAGGCTGTGATGAATTACTTCACTGACATGTTATCAGTGATGATCTGATGCTTCAAACAACTAAAAATATTTACTTATATCGGGAACACACTACCTCTAACAGTGCTTTTTATTTTTCAGGAATAGTATTTTCTACCACATGTAATGTTATTAATCACTTATGCTATAACATAGAACTCTAAAAGACTTTGATTTGCCTATATGCCCCAATACATTTATACGTGTAACTTATAATACGTCCGCTATCGTTTGTAAATGCCATCCGCGTGCCGCTAAGTAGGCGTGGCAATTCAAGGTGGCACGCCCATTTGCAGTCGACCAGTAGTTAACTAATACATGCATCGTGCTATGAACGGTTGCCGCACTGTATACGAGAAATTTATCAATTTTTTATACTTAAGTATGTAAAACCATTCTATAGTATATATTTTAGAAATACATAAATGTTTGTGTATCTTTCTAATAAAAGAAGGGATTAATTGATTATTTTAATCTAAGTTTAGTATTAAGTATAAGCTTTAAAATTGCAGAACTTCAAGTAGATATAAAGCTCTATTTTCTGGAATATTAATCCTATATCGCCAGAACAGTTACATCGAACGAAACTAGTTAACTTCCCACCACCTAAATTTGCATCTAAATTGCATAGAACGAAGTTGGATGTTGCTATCATATGCTATATGCAAATACCCTGACAAATATAAGTGGTTTTACATTTTAGTTATAAATGCTTTTAATAAATATCTGGCATATACAAAAGAAAAATTAAATATAAGTAAAAAGTGCGCTCCATGTGGACTTTTTTAACATAGGGTAGAGTCACCAGTGAATGAACAGTTTAAGATTTTGTTGAGTGTAAATTAATAGTCTTGCCGTGTAAGGATCTATTCCTGCTGGATTCTTTTCTCTACGTCTCACAGTGGTTCAGAACGCGAAAAACGCGATCGAAATTGTTTACTCTTTAGTTTTAACAAATTTTACATTAAAAGTTGAGTAAGTTTATTATAAAGATTCTTCTTTGTCCAAAGATTCCGTTTTTTTAATTTAAATATTTCAAATAGTAAACTGAAACAACGATTGTTGCATTTTTCAAACAAATCCTTTATTCCCATTAATGATTAGTAAATGTTTAACTTTAAATATACTGTTACACTTTGCATTGATTCGAAATGACATTGATTTCAGTAATTCATTTCACTTCTTTTAATCATAGACAACATCAGCGATATAAACGTTATTTTGAAGGCAATTTTAAAATTGATTCTCTTTACTTTTAATCTGGCAATTGCAATTACGACTTTAGAAAAACCGTTACGTCACTTAGCGGTTCCTTCTCGCGCGGAAATATTTAACTTACGCGCCACAAAATTTAAACTCGCTTATTTTAAATTCATTCATTTAAGCGCCAAACTCTTAGACGCTTCGTTTTTTTATGATCCTTTGTGCATCTGTTGACGTTGCTATTGGTTCATCCTTTTTTTTTGTACCTACTCACCGAGCCTTTATAAGGGCTCTGCACGCTACGCGCGCTCTCTGTTCCAGTTCAGTTAATTTGCCGTTGTGACGGACTCGTTTTGACTCGAAAACACAGAAACCACGTGCTGTCCAATCAGCTTCGACGAAGCCCCCTTGTTTTCAAGCTACAGCTAAGTAATCTCTGTCCTCTTCAGTTAATTTTGCCGTCGCAATGACCTTTTTTTAACTCGAAACACAGAAACCACGTGCTGCCCTCCAGCATACACAAAAGCTTCGAACAAAACTTCAAGCTACAGCTAAGTAATCCTATTTAAAACGTATCTATCGCTCTCCAAGCGTCATACTCGTGTGTACCGTTTTTCTTACTACACAGTTGAAAATTTTGTGTGAAATATCACGAAAACATTGTGTGCCATTCGGACGACACAAAATTTTGTGTAAAATATAACACGCCGGAATTGTGTATGCATGTCACACAAACTTTGTGTTGTCTTTTTAACACAGCAAACTGTGTATACATGTCACACCAACTTTGTGTTATTTCTTTAACACAATTTTTGTGACAGTTTTACACATTCATGCTTCATAAAAAGCATAAATTTTGTGTGACTCTTTGACTAATTTCTGTGAGAATTTCACAAAATTTTGTGCAAGATATATACATGCCACACAAACTTTGCGTCATTTCTTTCACACATTCTTAGGTTTTTTGTCAAATAATAAACAAAGATATATAGTGCGGTGTGAGTGAACATTTAACACCACAATTTAAAGGGCGTTTCACAAGATTGATAGTATGTTTCCGAATAAAATAAATATTTGTTTTATAAAGATTTATTTTTATCCTATTGTTACCCTAAGACTATATTCAGTTTTTTTATTACATGAATACAAGCAGATAACAAATTATAAATACCAAGCCAGGTGTGTCTAAAAATCTAGGAAAATCATCTAACAATAAGTTAAATTTTCTTCGTTTTCGATATGGAAATGTTTCCGCCATTTTTTGAAATATCTGTTCTTTATCAGTGCAGTTTTTTAGAAACTCAATTTTTTCTTCTATATCTGCTGTGTTCAAACAACCTTCTTCACTGTTTTCTTTGTTATTTTGTGGCAATCCGGATTAAAGCAAATTTCCTATAACTACCCAAATTAGTACAGAACATATTTTTTTATTATTAGCATATTACGTATCCAAATCGTCCATTTGGATCTCTCATAAACGGAAACAGATCCACCAGTGCCTCGGCAAATAATCGTTTTATGTGTACCTGCGGACGCTTACCATACCTGTTAATCATAACGTCGACCGATATATTTACTATTTATTTCCTTTCTGCAATCGTCATAAACCCTTGCTCCTGAATTTCTGTTATTAATAGATACTCTATTTCTGTCCAGTAACATATTCTTAAAAAAGTTGCAAAACGAAATTTAATGTCTACAAAATAGATAAAGTACATGCTACAATTACCTAAATAGGGTGAGTGGATGCGGTTTCTACTAAAGTTGGACTATTTTCTGTATTTGCATCTATTAGCCAGTCAGTAATATCAATACTTGAAGTTGATGGTGTCAACGTATCATTGTCTACAATAAATAGATAAACTTTCAAACAAATTCCATTTTTTTACATACATGTATTTTGGTTCTGATTAATTTATATATACACGCCGCATGCCATCGAAGTGAAATAATCATAGTTTATGATCTCTACACATTTTGTTGTACGAAATATACAACAAAAAGTAAATAAAATAACCAAGATTTATCCCAAATGTACCCCATGCATGGGTGTATAAGTAACCTAACCTAAAATATATACTTACCTAAATGTATAACATCTTCATACACACTCATTTCCTCTAGTAGTGCCCATTTGGCAGAGTTTTTAAATTTTAAAATTATGGAAATCATACTAGACAGGTATATTAATCTACAAAATGGCAATGACGGCTTCATATGTTTATACCTAAATGCACACTGCACCACCTCACACCCAACGCACCACTATATAAGAATTAGACGCTATGCAAAATGTGCTGGTATTGCGCAATAGTAATAAAATCATTTACGTCATCTACTATTCACCAAACAGTTTGTCAATTTTATACAGGGGTTGTGTGAATTAGTATCTACACAATCTTATAGTGTGAAATTGTGTGAATTTTACAATTTTAGCGTGTAAACTTTTAACACATAAATTTTTACACTTACACAAATTTGAGTGAATGCTTCAAATTTTCTACTGTGTAAGTTGCATCAGGTGGAGCACACACTGCTTCCGCACGCCACGCACACCTGATCGTAACAATACGAATTGTTTCTCTGGAGACTAAGATCGTTTTAGGTCAAGATTAAATTTATTTCTATTTCAAAATAATATAGGAACTTCCTGTGTTTGTTATGAACAGTATATTTTTAAATTAAGCATTGATTTTTATGTGTGTGAATTAAAGCTACCTCTATATCCATATATTATATTTTCTTCCAAGTACAAATAAAATTCCCAATATATACACATTCCATTATTCAAACGTAATCCTCACAAAAAGGAATCCTCGGTATTTCCCCAAAAATTCAAATATTTTCCTACTCCGACGATCTAATCCAAAGCTTTTAGCGTACGCCGTATGCGAAAAGCGCCTCGCCAAGAGATAAAAATCATGTCAACCGTAGCAACTGTTTTATCCCTGCCGCCCACGTTTCACAGGGACCTCCAGCAACCCACTACCTCCCTACCTCGCCCGGCCTCAGAGCGACAATTCCGCGGGGGTAAAAATATATCCTCGGGGGAGACCCCGAGTGTCGAGTTACGACTGAAAAACCTGTTTCGGACGAATAAAACCGTTATACGTACAATTTGCCGTCTCTCCCTCTGTAAATTTTTACGATTGACGGTGTATTGGTAGGCGAGACGAATATACAGGAATTTTCCTAACGTTTTTCCGCATCGATATTGAAAGGAAATGATCAAAAACATGCATATATATCGAATTCCATCTATCGCTTTCTTGAAATAACGTAAGGATTTTTACGACGATCTACTTGAAATGAAATAAACGTCGACTCTAAAGAATATTTCGTTACAAATCGGCATCGCTACAAAAGGATTCATTCTTAGAAGTTCCAAGAATAGAAAATTTAAATCCTTATGCGAGCCGCCACAATAGCCCAGCTTAGTTTGAATGAGAAAATCTGCAATCTCAGCTTAAACGATCGATCTTTTCCTTTTGTATCCGTAGAAGCAATATAATTGCGCGTTGCCAGTTAATTAGAATTTCAACTTTCTTCAATAAAATTTAACGTAGATGTTCTTAATGCTGTTAAATTTATATTATTTTTATAATGGAAATTAAGCTAGAAAGTTATAATCACGAATCGACGGTTAAATGGCGCTAAATTTTGTAAAAAAAAAGAAATGGTTGTTTACGAAACAATATATTCGGGGAATTCTTTAAATCAAATTATAAATATTAATTGATTCGACTTTATATTTATTTATTTTCCTGAGGAGTAATTGTAGCGCCATCTATACGATATTACCTCGATATAATTTTTAAAAGGGTTCTGTAATATCGACTTTAACTTCCTACATATAATCATGAATTTATTTGGCATGCCTATGCTGTGATTTTATTTCTATATTACAATAAATTTCTACTAAAATTGATTAATCTGGTACATATAAAAGGATAAAAAAATATTCATATATGTAATACTAGTATGTAGTATTACATATATGAAAATATTAGTGTCATCACAGACTTGTCTGTGGTGTCATCCATAGAACTATGTTTAAAGTGTTCTGTAATACCACCGCTCCTATCAAAATTAATTTCGCAACTCACCGTTAGATGCCTCTTTAGATTGTCTTATTTATTTTCCCAATTTCTTTGAAGTTTAGGTGAAATTAAAATAAGATCATTTCTAACAAGATTGAATGAGAAATATATTGTGGAAAAAGGTTTTTCAATTATTTATTGTTATTTTATCTTTATTTTGAGTGATATAGATTAAAGTTAGCGCCATCTAGTGTTGAGTGGATCTAATTTACTGGTTTAAAGTGTTCTGTCATACCGACTTGAATGCTCCATCTATTGGTTAGTTTGGTTAACCACCGCTAGATGACTCTGATTTTATCTTTTTCTTTTTTCCATTATTGTTGCTCTTTTATACAAATATAAATTAACTTAAAATTTATAATATATGTATATATATATATATATATATATAAAATAAGAACTCTCATGCAATTTAATTGCAACAAATAGATCATAAAACCCTTTTCTCAATGAAATATTAGTATTTCTGGATTACTTTATTTATTAGGAGTTATAAATGTAAAATCGATTTCTTTGAACTTTATTTTAATAATGTTTTTGTTACAATTCAGGACTTTTGATTGTATTGGTAAGCGGTTATAAGTTTTTATAGCAGTTTGTGTCCTTCCACATAGTTTCAAACTTTTTGACGATCGCAAGCAATTTAAACGTTAAAAAAAGAACCAATGAAATAAACAAAAACACAATTACACCTTTCTAAGTTACCTAACCAGGTTTGGATCCATGTCCTTTACTCTGCAAATCCTTAAAATAAACTATTGCGTTGTAAACGGAATTGTTAAAATGTGAATGTGCCAATATTAAGCTGTCGAGATTACGAGATTTATCGAAATCAATAGCGAGTTGTCTCAAAAACTTATTAAATCGTAATATTACTGAATCCGTTCCACAAATGGAAGAGAAATACCTTCAATTTTTTGCGTAAAAATAACACCAAAGCCTTGGGCTGGGGTTGATTTCCGTGAACTAGTTTCGATTTCAGCCGGATAAGATCAGTTAGGAGGTACTTATTATGTTTTACAAATTCTCTAAAACTAGAAGATAGTGTAAGATTTCAATTTTATTGCAACCTTTATTTTATTTACATAATAAGAAAGAAAAGTGCCGAGCTTAATAATAAAAAGCGACACTGTAAACACAGTAGTAGGTCTCTGGTAGTACCAGAGCATTTATAGCCATTATTTTCATAAAAAGACCCCTA
Source organism: Cetonia aurata (assembly GCA_949128085.1). Taxonomy (NCBI): domain Eukaryota; kingdom Metazoa; phylum Arthropoda; class Insecta; order Coleoptera; family Scarabaeidae; genus Cetonia; species Cetonia aurata. The sequence continues at coordinate 32,214,406 of OX421889.1, read as the reverse complement.
TTAGTAGCAATAAAAACTAGTTAATTATATAAATGAAATACCGTTAGACATAAGAATAAAAAAAAATCACAAGTCAAAGCGGTTTATATTCGCATAAGATGTACCTGAAAATTATTTATCCAAATGCACCAGAATCTAATGTCTTTTTAGTATCTATTTTATCAAATTGGCTTCGCATTAGTTCAGCTCTCTTCTACGAGATGGCAGCTTATGCAAACGGTTTTGGAACCATAATCTTACTTAAAACGTTGGAGCTCAACTAATAATTGTGTTTTCCAAGCATAATCAAACGCATTTTTTAGGATGGATGGAAAATAATACTTTTATATTGCAGAAATGTGACTATATGGAGCGTATATTATATACCAACATATATTCTACGCCACGGCGATCTACATCTGTTTCTAATTGCAATAATCCATCTATGCGGTTCGCGTGTCAAATCATGTGACATCAATTCTGAGTCACTGCCATCTAAACTAATTATTCTTATTCATAAGGGTTACTTAAAAAATATGCCGTTGAAAAAGACTAAAGAGTGCGTTCACCGCCCTCAGTTTTTCGTTTGTCCTGACTTCCCGTGGACTATATTGGGTATAAGATGGCGCTGCATCTATTATTGTTGAGAAAATCAGAATAAAATTAATGTGTTGTTATGAGAAAGTATAGCACCTGTTGACTTTGGTTGTATTGTACAGATGAATATAAAAAAGATACTTGGAAATGCGTGAGTGATGAACATTGGGGTAAAAACACATCTTCTTTTAAAATATTTTAAATTATGTAATAAAAAAATTGATTTTTAAATACAGTTTCAATAGGATAAATTTAAATTGAGAGTAAGCAAAATTCGATTTAAAATGCGAATTAGTTGCATGCCAATCGATAAGGTGACAATCGCATGCGCACTTGAATATAGTTTTAAAATACCCTTAAATAAAATTATTCATTTATATTAATATTAGATTCATGGTTATTATTTACGATCACTAATCTAAAAATGCCATAAAAATATTTATTATAAATTTCTTTGCTTCACTTATGTAAGAGATCTACTTTACCGGCATCGATTTCAACTTAGGTGTTTCCCTCCCAGATGGCGCTCATCTCATCTAACCGCGAATTCTATTTTAAAATGACAGTTTCAACATATTTTACATTTTATTCGAATTTAACACTTGTAATTTACACGAGACACAATAAAAAAATATCTCAACCGCGCCTCCTGGTACTCTGCGACCTCCCTCTGTTTCGCAACAACCGTAAAAGCGTTTGTAAATCCTCATTTATCCCAGACGATGCGGTGGAAGTTGTTGCTACGTAAACAAGGCAAATTTATCTCGTTATTTTTGAATTATAAAGCTCTCTTTTACTTACACTGCCTGCTGGATCTCGGCGTACCAAAGGCGATACAGTCGGCTTTGCGTAGATAAACGATTATGTTATGTCTTTTTAACGGTTATTTTTAACGTAAACTCACCGCTGTTTTTCGCTCGCAATCCTTTTTCGATTTTTACCATGTCGTTACTTTGGGAACGTTTCTGTCGTTTTAACGGGGCATCGTAATGAAAATGAGATCCTTTTATCAAAGTTTCGAGGGATTTTGAACGTATTAAGGGCCCGTGAAGCTTTCCTGCATAATAATATTCGTCGATTTAACTATTCGGAATTTAAAATTTAAATTTGGCATACCTGCCACTAGACGCTTGGAACTGGGTTGATTCGGCGCTAAATTTAAAATTTAAAATTGTGATTTAATACTTTTATATTTAATTATATCATATTTTTTTTTTACCTTGTTTTGGCGAAAACTGCCGGCTATCTATTGCAATATCTCGTTGATTGACCGACGTGTTTGCATTTACATCTGGTGCGGGTGAATTAACTAAATTTACATTTGAAAATTATAAAAAAAGATCGTCGATATGTTGCAAACTTTTACCTTGTGGTGGTTGAAATGTCAATTCTAGTGGATTATTTTGAGGTGTTATTGGTCTATTATTACCTTAAAAAAGATAAACCCGATATAAAATGGCAGCAAAATAAATAAAAAAATGCATTTTCCAAACCTTTTCTTGGACGAATTTCGACAACTATTGGCTCCTGATGTGAATTTGGGATATTTTCAAACGCTACCGAAATGTTTATGGAATGTGTTGCGGGATTTTTTACGTTAGGGTCTGCCGTGAATGAGATGAATCGGTGTAATATTAATATGTTTGTTGTATCTTTGCTTTGTACTTACCCAACCGATTTTTGCTAATTAAAATCCAGTTTAGAAGATTATCTCCTGGTTTAAAACGATTTTAGCATGCTAAATTATACAGTGTGAGTCGTTTAGAATGGTAAATCTAGAAACTGGGAATAGTAGAGCCTAAAACATGAGGATTATGCCTTATACAACTGTTGCTCGTTTGAGATATACAGGATGTTCAAATTAATAATTTTATTTCTAAATTTCCCAATAATTCAGCAAGTTTTCATAGAGTCAAAATTATTGTGAAATTTAGAAATAAAACTATTAACTTGAATATCCTGTATGCCCTAGACGAGCAACATTTGTGTAAGGCATAATCCTCATATTTTAGGCCCCACTATTGCCAGTTTCCAAATTTCCAATTCTTAACGACTCACACTGTATAAGAAGATATTGTTATATTACCATTTTGGTTACGTCGAATAGGATTCTTGGCTTCGTGGCTATTATTGGGCAAAGTGCCCTTTCTCGGTTGGATATTTTGGGAATTATCTAAGAATATTCCAATTTTGAGCTTTGATCACTAGTAATTTATAAAAAAATATATATAAATACCTTGATTTACCGGTGCAGAAATTGGTTTTTCAGTTGAAATAACAGTAATTTCCTCAAAAGGATCTTCTAGGACCCGATAAGAAGTCATTTTAAACACATTTTTTTTATTATTATTATTGAATGAAGTACCTTCTATAGATTTTGCACCTTCATTTGTTTTGACCGCCTCCATGAATTCTTTAAGGAAACTTGAGAAATTTTTCTCAATAACCTTAGAGTATCTTTCGACAAATCTTTTTAGAAAAAGATCTGGCTTTCTATCGTGCTTTACTGTGGAATTGCCATTAAGATTTTGATCAGATCCATGCTCGTCTTTGAAAACAAAAAGAAAATGCAAAATTGTTCTAAATGCTTTAATAATATGGATATCCAATATTTTCAATTTGAATAGTGGAATCTTCAGGAGGTGTGATGACTTTAGAGGTGTGTAAAAAAGTTTTTTCACTTTAAGTTCATTTTAAAAACTTGTGTATTTATGTGTGTGTTGAAAAAAAATATTGCTTATTACCTTGTTCACTTGTAGATCACTGCCTTTTAAACCGTGCAAAAATCTAGCGTAATAAAGCACTTAAATTAATTTACTTACTTCCAATATTTTCTGTTGTTGTTGCTGTTGCGTTTGCAGGATTTCCTGTTGATAAAATGAAAGATTTGAAATATATTTTTGACTTTAAAGATCATTAAGGTTCACCTTCCATCGCTGGAGTAACATTAGAATGGTTTCCAAGTCCTTAAACAAATAATTTTGCAATGTTCAGAAACGTCTAAACGCTCAAGAACTCACCTGCAGTATTTGGTGGTGATGGAGTTGTAATTGCTTGAGTCGAAGGTGGTACCATGTTGGCAGAACCATCTACAACATTTTCCAATAAATAGTTTGCGTGAAGAAATTGTTTTTATCATAAAGTTACCTCAAAATAGATTTTATAAGGAGGTACTGATGGCTTTATTTAAATTTTTTAAAAGCAAAATTGCTGCCGGATGCTTAGATAAGGAAACTATGCAGTGCCAAAATTGTGAAAATCGTATTTGGAAAACTTACTTGTAGGAGTTTTTGGTAATTCGGTTGTAGTCTCTAAAATTTGGTGTTGATGTGGGGGTATTGTGATAGCACTTGAGTCATTGTCTGCGCCTCCTAATGAACTATCTGTTTAGAAAATTTATTTTTATTACACAGGACGTCTCACGAGCAACTGCTTCGATCAATATATGAAAGACTATACATTGAAGAATTCTGAAAATTTCGAACTATACTGAAGCATATACTGCGCTATTGAATTACTGAAATATTTTTAATAATCTGACGCATTCGGTTACACCGGAAGTGACTGTCAACTTTGTTATTTTAAATGAAACACCCTATATATTATTAAATTTTTTAATTCTTCGTTCAATTTTAAAGTAAGTTTGATAAAATAACTATGTTGTTATTTTCAACAATTTTTGAAATATTTGCATCTTTTTTTAAATTTTTGACAGAAGGACGATTGCATCTGAACTTTTGTAATTCTAAAAATATTTAACTTGGGAAATTGAAAATTTGCAGAACTGTTGATCGTATAAGGTAGCATCCGAATCCAAATGAATTTTTCGAAACCATTATACAGCGTGTCCGAAAATTTCGGTTAAACTGTCAATACTAATTTTTTTTTTAATACAACTACCTATTTTTCTCTTTCTGTCTAGATACTTTAAAATTACCTAAATAATATTGTTTTGTTTTATATAAAAATCAGTAGACTAGTTTGAATGTATTAATCAAATATGAACCTTTTTAATAATTTTAAACTATAGTTTGCATATGGATTATTGTTTATTATTTAAAAATATACAGGGTTAGTAAAAAGTCCCGGAACGGTCGAATAACTTTGTTATTTGAAAATTATGATTTCTGAAATTTGGTATGGGGGTATAGTTAATATAAATGCATTTTATGCAATACAGTTAATATTTTTTTCACTTCCGGTTTGATCGGCAATACGTGCAACTTTTTTTTTTTAAATGGAACGCCCAGATTTTTTTAACACTTTTGAATGCAAAATAAAAAACTACGTTCAGGAAGTATTAAGATGTTCATTTTTATTCACAAGAAAACAGTTAAAAAATTAAAAAAGTGTCCTAATACAGAAAAATCAAGATACCTGTCTATTCAGGTTGCGATTACAATAATTGTTCAAAATGCTCTCCATTTACAATTTGACAAAAATGTAAACGGTCAGTAAAATTTCTTATTGAATTTTGTATTTGTTCTGGAGTGATGCGATTGGCTTCTTGAACTATTTTCTCTTCCAATTGTTCAAGATTATGGGGACGATTTTTTTACACTTGACATTTCATGTGACCCCAAAAGAAAAAATCTAATGGCGAGAGATCTGGCGAACGTGCTGGCCATTCGATTGCTCCTCTACGTCCGATCCAACGTCCCGGAAAATTTTCATTCAAATAATCGCGGACATTATGGGCAAAATGGGGGGGAGCTCCATGTTGTTGAAACCAAAAATGTGCATTAGGGTAATCACCTATGTTTTAATTTGGAAAGAGGGCCGCAAGTGCTGGAACAACCTCATTTCGCAATAAATTTAAGTAGACGTTGCCAGTTAAATTTCCTTTTATAAAAAATGGTCCTATGATGTTGTTTCCAACAAGACCAGCCCAGACATTCACCTTTAGAGGACGCTGTGTATGGACTTTTTCAATCCAATGCGGATTTTCAATTGACCAGTAGCGACAATTATGTCTGTTCACAGTGCCGTTGAGACAAAACGTTGCCTCATCTGAAAAAATGATGTGATCTAAAACATTAGGCCGCTGCTCGATCAATTCCGTCATTGTTTCGCAAAATTGTAGTCTACGATCTGGATCATCTTCAGTTAACTCATGGACGGGATACATTTTATAGGCTTTCATTCTTGCTGATTTAAGAATCGTATGAGCAGATTTTTGAGAGATCTCATGAATTTGACCTAATTCTGTTGTGGACACGTGATGATTTTCTTCTACTGTAAGTAACACATTCAAACTAGTTTCTTCATCTGTTGCTGTTAATGGACGTCCCCTTCTAGGTAAATCCTTCACCTGACGAAAGACTTCAAACTTTTGAATTGTTCGGCATACCGTACTTTTACTAATGTGACGATCCGGATAAACAGTATTAAACAAAATACGAACCTCTTCAAAAGAACGTTGACGATCACCGTACCCACGCATCATTAATATCTCAATTCGTTCTGATTCAGTAAGTTTTTCTGCCATTTTCAAATGTGTCAATGTTTAAAATAAGTAAATTTATAGCGATGCAAAAGTTAAAACGCTTTTAAAATTGTCAAATGTGACGGCAAAAAGAATGCAAACACTAAACAACAACTTTTTTCAAAGGTACCTTGATTTTTCTGTATTAGGACACTTTTTTAATTTTTTAACTATTTTCTTGTGAATAAAAAGAAACATCTTAATACTTCCTGAACGTAGTTTTTTATTTGGCATTCAAAAGTGTTAAAAAAATCTGGGCGTTCCATTTAAAAAAAAAAAGTTGGACGTATTGTCGATTAAACCGGAAGTGAAAAAAATTATAACTGTATTGCATAAAATGCATTTATATTAACTATACCCCGTACCAAATTTCAGAAATCATAATTTTCAAATAACAAAGTTATTCGACCGTTCCGGGACTTTTTACTAACCCTGTATGTATACAAGGATAATGAACCATTGGGAAAATGAGGTATTTTTTTGTCGACGCGCTAACTTAAGTAAATAAAAAATATGAATACTATGATTATATTTATTGTCTGTTTTAGATGGCAAGATTGCAGATCTATTACTTAGTCTGCATGGCTATTTTTAGTTTCTACTAATAAAATAGTGAACAGGGGTCTGAACGGAAGTCACACAATTATAAAATTTAAAATAAAAGATTCGCAAGAGTCGTTTTTAAATAGAGAAACGTCAACCCAAAACACATAAGATCACCTGGATTTCCTTTCTAACAGGCAAGAAAACATCCAGCCATTTATATTAGTAGGTAGAAAGAAAATCCCACTAATAACTGAAACATTCGTGTATTTTGGAGGAATTATGTATAACTTTAAAAATATATTAGGCGCAGTTGACATACGCTACAAAGATTTCCAAGTTAAGTTGTACTTGCCAATTTATTTTTCATGTACTACAAAATCATTGCACTACCGGTTTTGGATTTATTCAGCCTTCTTCAGGTGATTTACACTTTGTAATAGTCAGTGTATTCCTGTTTACCTATTAATGCAGTGCCGGAGAAGGTATGCCCGCTGCACAGTTTTTGTAAATCATCTGAAGAACGTACTTATTCGTTAATACAATAAACGGTGGTTTATTATAATGATAAACGGGTAACTTGGACGAATTTTAATGAAAAATTAAAGATAGATTAACGTACTTTTTTATTATATTTACGCATCTTTTTGGTTTAGTGTATATCTAAGTTAGTCATGACATGCACCATTCGAGAAACAATCCAGCATTGATGAATTGTCACTTGGTTTACAATTATAAACAATGCCGGCACGTTCAAATTATACGTACCAAGATTATTTAAATTTGTTTATTATTTATGTAGAATGCAACAAAGTGATATCAAGAGCATGTGATATTTTTGCCGCTCGGTATCCTCAAAAGCAGAAGCCGTCATAAAAACACAGTTAAACGGATAATACAGAATTTTAAAAACTTCGGATCGGTCAAAGCGAAAATTCAAAAGCATAAACTTATATTTATATTTAGAAACCTCACCTGTGGGAGTTCTTGGTAATTCGGTCGTAGTTTCCAGAATTTGAGGTTGATGTGGAGCTATTATGATAATACTTGAATCATTGTCTGAGCCTCCTAATAAGGTATCTGTTTAGAAAACTTGTATTTATTACATAAAATGCTTGAAAAATAATTTTGTATTACGGTTTTAATATCAGAATTACTCTGAATTTTTTAAATAATGAATATTGTCAAAATGATCAAAAGCAAATTTCTATATTGGAAAATATCTTTTCCATGCTTTATAATAATTTATTAGTTGTCATAAAAGTATAGTACAATCTCGATTATCCGAAATAATGTGGACCAAAGTGATTTCGGATAATCGAAATTTTGGTTAATCCGAATTTTTTTGGAAAATAGGAGTTTAGGATGCGTATATCATTAGATCGACTTAAAAACATTTATGAAATATTTTACTTGAATTTATGTATTAATTTAAAAATAACATCAACAAATAATTTGTTTAATTTTTATTACTTAATTTTTTTTTAACATAGTATGTACATAAATGCCTAAATATGTACATATGTACATTCATAAAAGACATGTTAAATGCAACGTAAAATATAAAATATATATCCCATTCTACACTTTACTGTTTAAAAATGAGGTAATTTTTAACTGCACTCGTTTAACACTACTTCTATTTTTGGCCGCAAAGTCTCTCCAACGTTTTATTAAAAGAACATCCGCGGCAGTTGCATTTTCTTGTTGTTCTACATAAGTTAACGCTTTCTCCAAGGCTTCTAGTCCTTCTGAATGTGACATTTTTACTGGAATATTGTCAGTGCATTCTACTTCGTCATCGTCATCACTGCTTATTTCATTAGCATTTTTGCAAACACTTTCAATTAATTCTTGGTCAGTCATTTCATCTTCTACATTATCACTGTTTAACCATTCATTAACTTCTGTTTCCGTAACATTTTCACATCCTGGTATTTTCGTGAAAATTTGCTGTAAACTTTCTTCATGGTCGGACTCTGCTTCTGTGATACGTCCTTCCTCGTGTTGAACCAATTTTGACCAGCTTCCGTTTTTGAAGCTAAGGTACTTGAGGGCAAGATTTTGTAGTTCAAGCCGGTTTCGGCGCAATTATAGATCTGGTCTGGTTGTAAATCATTTTCTTTCATAAGCTCCATAAAATTCTCTGCAATTTTTTTTGCGGCAGATACATCGGCAGACAACTTTTCTCCACAAACTTTCAGTTTACGTACACCATGTCTTTTTTTCCATCGGTCTAGCCATCCATCACTTGCACACGCGATTTTTTCTCCATTCTGCAACCGTACTCACGCCTACGCCTAAATCCTTTGCTATATTTTTAAGCAATTCACCATTATCTAATCGTCGAACCGCTTTAAGTTTTTCCTGCAAGCTGATAACAACGCGTTTACGTTTATTGCTCTGACACTGCATTTTGTAAAATATTTGAGAATAAAACTACTCTTTTTGCGATAATAACAGACGTTAATACATATGTACTTGTAACACTCTGTCGGCTAACCAAAACTATTCACATTTTAGACCGTCGTATTGCCGTGAAACCCCGAGGGGAACCACCTAGCAGTATATGTGAATCCCAGACGCGTTTCGTATAATGCGAATTTTTTCGGTTAATCGGGGATTTTTGTTTTTAAATAGTTTGTTTCGGATAAACCGGATTTCAGATAATCGCGATTCGGTTCATCGGGATTGTACTGTACTTTATTATAGTTTTACTATCAAAAATGTATTTCTAAATGCTTCGATACGATTTTCCATGGCAACCCAGATAGTTCAAAACAGAATTTTCTAAAATTAAAAACCTGTTGGAGTTGTGATTGCTTGCGTTGTATTTTCCCTAATCTGGGGTTGTTTTGGAATTGCTACAACATTATCTGAAGCACCTCCAGAGTTTTCTAAGATAAGTTTTTTGTATTAAAATTACTGCAGATTTTAGTTTATACTATCGGTTTGAAAGAAATTGCTCCAAAATGCTTAAACAAGCATTATTTCAACACAATACTTACAGACATACACCAAAAAGTCTTAATTCAAATTCTTTTAATCGGAAACTTACTTGTAGCACTTGAAGGCGTCTGGGTTGTTGCTGCCACAACTTGGCCTTGATTTGGTGCTGGTGTTAAATTATTTGAACTGATTTCCTCATCACTTGGAACGACTATATTCTTGTAATTCCTCAAAGAAGGTTTATACCCAATAGAATTTTGCTAGAACAACGAATTTTTACAACGAATTTAGATATTTGATGCACAAAAATTGTTACCAACAACAGAATTATTAATAAAACACAATGATACGGTGCCATGATTTGTATGTTGTTGATCGGACGGCAAACAGGATTACAATCTGCAGTTTTTATTAGATCGACTAGGTGATATAAAAATATTAATGTCCTGGAAACTTCCAGGAAGTCATTCATCATTAAAAAAAAAAAACGACCAACAACGACCAATATCAGAGAATTGAGTACAGTAAATACAATAGAATGTACACATAATTTATTTTTGTCTCTGATAATATAATAATGGAAAAAATAGGCTATTATATGAAAGTAGCGACAATATTGTATATTTATGTATTCATGATTTAATATAATTTAATATCCTGGGCATTAATTTATTTAGGTACATATATGCAACAATAATTTTGTTTAAATTTGGGGACTTCGTAGAAAAACGTTTTTGAAATTCACATTTATTTATTGACTCAATTATATATAAAGGTTGTTTCATTTTAATCGTTCGAGGCAAATATGTTAAAAGATATGAAAAATATGAAAAAATATTTATAACAAAAGCTGTACGGTTTCGAGGGAGACATAAAGTGGTAACATTGATTTGGCTTTGAACTGTCATATAATGGTGATCTCAAATTTCTTAAATGGAATAGCCTGTGTATTATTGCATATTCTTGCAGCTTATTACAAGGGCTTTTCAAAATACTAATGACAAAGTATTTTTTATAAAGTACTTATAGAGTTATTAGACTTTAAAGTCACCGGCATCAATTTTGTTGTTTAAAATGCCTTCTTTTGCCGTTCGTAATTTCGTTAGTTAGAACCATAGAGGTGATAGACTGCTGACATTGAACTCAAAACTGCCATCAATGGAAATGCGCCATATTGGAACACAAACGTCATCAATGACGTCGATACCATGGCGGATATTCAAATAAATAAAGTTAAGGATATCAATAAACTTTAATAGCACTTGCAATTTGTAATGATGTAAGATGTCCTTTAGTCCTTTGATGGTGCGCCTTAGCGATGCGCATACGGTTCATCGGCAGTCTATCAGATCTGTGGTTAGAACTGCAAATAGCAGGCTACCAACTATGCACTGTATCACACTCTTTTTTTTTGTCCACAGTTGATGATGCAGAAACGGGACATCGTCCTGACTGCGGTGTTCTCCAGTCTTGCAGCCCTCATAATCATAGGGGGCGTGGCCGCCGCCTGCTATTTCTTCCACAAGAGGCGTCGCAAACGTGATGACGACGAAGAGGAGGCCGTGGACACACCGTCAGTGAAGATAGAGGCCGCCACAGAGAAGAAATCCAGACTGAACGGGTTTCTTAGTCTAAAAACGCCCTTGATATCGACCAAAACTTTAGGGTGAGCGATTTTTTTGCATTAATAAAGAAATAAAATCCCCACAAAACAGGGTAAGACAAACGAATATTATTACAGAATAGAAATCTCTATCAAAACTTTGGGGAGGATGATGATTAAATATGAATAAAAATTAATAATATTTTTCAAGTCTCGAATGGATAAAAATGTATTTTCTGCACCCCCCACTCCAAAAGTTGAGGAAAAACAGATGAATATCATTTAAGCTTGCTTAGAATTAATCGACATATTTCTTGCAAATACACAAAACACCCTTTTTTGCGTCTATATCTAAAATAAACTTTCCCACGATTCCAAGACTGCGTAAGATTATTTTTGGGGATTCATTGGGAGTTTAGGGACTGTGTTGGTAAGGGGACAACGGATTTTCGACGCACTCTCAAGCGATTTTTTCATAAGAAAGGAAACGTTGAAACTCGACGAGCCCAAACGATTCCGCCGTGTAAAATCTCTTGTAGAAAGGGGGAAGCGGATTGTAAATACACTTTAGGGGGCTTATTTCTGATACCCTCTACGTTTGAAGATGGAGGGGGGAAATACGGATAACGGAGTCGCGAAACGCGAGGAAATAGATTTAAATCTAAAGAGTTTGAATCGTTGGATGTGAAATTGGCGATAAATTATGTAAATTACAATTTTGAAATGATAGATCTTTATCGATTCTTCGGTTTTAATTTGCACACCGTCAAAGGCGCTGTGATATAAACCCTTAACAGAATGGTCATACAATGTCACGAGGACTATATACAGGGTGTACCATCTAAGACGCCTTGGATCATAGCTCCCCTATCATACAAGATATCGAAGAAAGTCTAAGAGCAAAATTGTGCATCTTGCTTCCATAAATCACTTGAAAAAAAAAAAATTATGTATACAAGAGATCTTAGTCGAATTACCAGTTCAATCATTTGTAAACAATGTTAGGGTAGTAGGAGTCGATTTATACCTGCCCTATGTGTTCCCCACTTCGTGCTCGTTAGGAATTTGCAAAAATATTTAGAATTTTTCGTGCCCATCAGCACTAGCAATAGACTTTTCTGAATGAGTGTCACCGTTGCGCGTCGAATTTCAAGTTCAATCATTTGTAAAAAATGTTAGGGTAGTAGGAGTCGATTTATACCTGCCCTATGTGTTCCCTACTTCGTGCTCGTTAGGAATTTGCAAAAATATTTAGAATTTTTCGTGACCATCAGCACTAGCAATAGACTTTTCTTAATGAGTGTCACCGTTGCCCGTCGAATTTCCAGTTCAATCATTTGTAAAAAAATGTTAGGATAGTAGGAGTCGATTTATACCTGCCCTATGTGTTCCCTACTTTAGGAATTTGCAAAAAAATTTGGAATTTTTCGTGACCATCAGTATAGCAATAGATGTTTTCCGAACCGATGTGAGTATTTTTCAGGCGACGGGATTCTTTCAAAAAATTTCATTAATTTTGAATACCGTATGGTTAATTACTAGTGGTTCTTACAGAAATCATGTCGTTTTAATAGAATATGGTATTCAGTTTTGTTTTAAGTAGCTATTCGTTACCAAGATTTCTATTGCTGAAATCTATTGCTAACTTCACACCCGTACGGTAAAAAGCGGACATTGACTGAAATGGTAATAACTTGCTTAAAAATTAATGTTCATCAACGAAAGAAAATTTTGTCGAATAGGTAAGGTTGTATATTATATCGAATAAAAAAACTATTGTTGTACCGTTACTACACGGAGAAAAAAAGATGTTACCACGTACTATAAATATAATGAATGATATTAACTCAAGGACAATAATACGTTATCTAGTACCCAGTATTCATCCATGTATTACTCTTTATTAGGAAGATGGTACGCTCTAATATAATTATAATACAACCAACTATAAAGTTAGTTGGCCCTATTCTTACTATCTATTTTTCTCAGTGTACTTGTTTGTGAAAATGAAGCTAAAAGTATATAGTGTTTGAGACTGCATAAATCGAAGAAATAGCGTATTTGTTGATATAGATCTAAGTTTCGTAGCTGTTTCTGTGTGATCGAACTTATAATGTAGACTATAATATTATGCAACAGGAAAATATTGTGATCACTAAATACATTTAAGATAGAAACATGGGCTTTGGTATCTTAATAGATTAAATGTGTCGACACTATTAAAGCAGAGATAGAGAGCATATATAGTGTAAAATTATGTATCTCTCTTTTTAATAGAAATTTCTTCTAAACAGTGATGTTGTAAACGTTTTTGTTTATAGTAAAACAATTCTCTCACCTCTCTTGATAATAGGTCGTTGATAAACAGTAGCGGTACCTACTTTTCACTTAACACAATTTTCAATTTTGCCGGTAAAGAATTAATAATTCTACACAGCTTGTGGTAATAACTCACTTCTTGTATGTTCCTTTAATTTTCGTCTTGAATGGGAAATATATGAATCGAATGTGATAAGTATTCAATATCTTCGTTAGAAGCTGAACGACTACATTTTCTGCTATATTTTCCCTGAAGTTTTTAAGGCCTTCATTTCGAGCTTCAGCAACTTCTTCTGAAAGTTTGCCTATAGGAAGTAACATGTTGAATGATATCTGCACCATGCAATAGAATTTTATGTATGGAGGCTGGCATATAATACAAACCATATAAACTTATAAATTTTTCAGGTGTTCCTTCTCGCAATCAATTTCTTTCTCTGTAGCAATCGCTTGTGAGATTATGGCGAATTTTCTGATTACATTTGCATCTGGGATGGTCATTGAAGCTGTTATAGTTGGATATAAACGTGCTTGTATCGTTTGCCACAGTATGTATTTTTAAATGTTTGTTTATATGGATTTAGCCCAGAACTATCGTCGAATCACCATTTTGAGACAAATGTCAATTCACTTAGAATATTTTGTATTGTTCCTCCACATATTTTTACCATGCGAGTAGATGTGTTAATTTTCTGTGATATTTTTATTACCTTTAACCAGTAGGTACATTGATAGATTTATTTATGATAATGATATAGGTAATCTCCCTGTTAATGTGCACCTATAGTAAAACATAAATGGTATTGATATTAGCCACAAACCAACTAGATGGGGAATAACTCTTAGAATGTGCAGACGAACCGAAGTAGTCAAACATGCCAAGTATATAAAGAAAGATACCCAATTTTGTTTATCTTCTATTAATCGATTGTTATAAGCTAACATAGTACATTTCACAATTTTAACTTAATATTATAACATAATGACAACGATACAATAAGTGCAGCGAATATTAAAGAAGTAGCATATTCGATTTCAGAATGTAGGTATATGACCGATATTCATAATTATGATAATTGGTTTATACCCTTTTTAATCCGAGAACTAAAAGATTATGAAACATACATCGGATGTTTCGTCACTGAAATGGCATAACTTAACAAATTTTTGATAGAAATATTATTTAACGTGCATTTATGAGAATGCTAGAAAACGGTAATGCGATAAACAAAACGTCTTTTTTCAAAAATTTGCGCGAAGTAGCACCTGAAATCGCTGGAGCAAGTAGAAGAAGGATCCTAGATGACAAAACAGTTTTCCTTTTCTTGAGCAAATTTGGGCATTTTTTTAAAAAGCTAATAAAATTTAAATAAGTCATAGAACACCATCTTCAAGAAATGCTAAGTGTATAGTTAGTTACAAATATGATTTGCTAATACTTTGCAGGTTGAATTGCACATAGTTAGTGTATATTCCGAGCAAATTGCAGTTTCGTATCGTTTCTAATTCCGAAGATTTTAGTAGTTGAAGAGGACGGTCGAAATACACTCTTAGCGTAACATCTCCGAACATGTACTTTCAGACTTGCTTCTGTTCGATATTACATCAATCTACTTGTTTGTACTGTGATTTCCATATCTAATGCTTATTTTACTATACATTTTATTACGATTCTGGAAGATTGGCTTTTTTACTCTATGTTAGATTTTTAACCAACTTCGATCCACTGTGCGCCGGTGCAATTTAGTTCTTGCCAAAAAGAAATTTCAAACAATGGTCCGACTGCGAGGAAAAAATGTTATAACAGAGAAACCGCAAAAGTTAGGGGTATATAGTATGTTACATAAAAAAATAAGTGAGTACTTATTGAGAGCTTTCCAAATCTGCTATAAAATATAGGGTGTTCCATTTAAAAAGATATAAGTTTGATACGTCACTGCCGACTAGAAGTATTTTAGAAAGATGCCGAGGGTTATTTTGCACAATTTTGCTCTTAAACTTTTTTCAATATCTTATATGCGCGTCTTGGGTATTACACCCTGTATAAATCACAGCAAGTAAAGAGTTATTTTAGGTGGTTCGTTTCAATTGAAATGCCCTGTATATAGCGCATCAGGATGAATTGAAACACAGCTATATAGACGTGAATCCGTAAAAATAATTAGAGCGTTTGTTGGGAGCGAATCCAACGGATTTCACAAAACACAAAAAGGCCTCCGAGCTGTAGAACTGAAGAGGCATGGCGTTGAAGTTAAAAAGAGGCTTCATGAAAAAGGATGCACGTATGTAGGCCGGACGTTCGCTTGCAATATCCTTTTGAAAAATGTAAAATGCAGTTGTGGCACGTCTGAATGGATGTCCGTGCGGGTATATTAAATATTCTTTTGATTTTAATTAAAGAAAACTAAAATATAGGGGAAAGAAAAGAATATTTCAAAAGTTTCTATTTTTAACTGAAAATTTTCAATTGTAAATGTAATCTCATTATGATGATCGTCGGAACATAATAAAAGTTTTAAAATAAAATCTGGTGCAAATTCTAGCTTCGATGACTCATTAGAATTTATCGAAGTTCCAGTTGGAATTTGATTTAGAAACTTCCAGGGCAGTCATGACGGACTATGATCTATTTAGAGAAAATATTTTCAGCTTTATAGCCCATTCGGTATACAGGGTGTTGATATCAACTTTCTTACTTTAAATGGAACAGCGCAATTTTTATAAATCCAATGTATTTTTCATATCATCTACGAAAAGTTTCTATTCCTAAATCTAATAGTTTTTGAGGTTTTATTTTCATTTTTTGAGGCCGTAGAGATGATAGAGTGCTGATATTGAACTCAAAACTGCCATCAATTGAAATGCGCCATATTGGAATACAAACGTCATCAATGACGTCGATACCATGGCGGATATTCAAATAAATAAAGTTAAGGATATCAATAAATTTTAATAGCACTTGCAATTTGTAATGATAATTAGTAGCATATGTTAGATTTTATCCTATGTATTTTATATGGCATTGTTTTTTTTTATTAAAGTTGTGGACAACTTAGAACTATAAACAGTTTCTAAACTTACGATAAACTGGTAACATATACTTCATTCGTTCTCAGGTTTAATAAGAGAGAAAACAAAAAATTTCTTTCAACACCATATAAATATACGTAGGAGAAATATAATACAAGTTTCATGACATCTTTACGACTTGTCATAACATTCCAACATTGTATGTTCTCTTTAGGACTAAATAATATACTGCAGTAGTTGTTGTATAATTTATTGATGATTAAATAGTATTAGCTTACTTAATTCCTTCCTTATTGATTTTCCTTGTATTTTTTCTGTAAACTTCTTCGCTAAATTATAAAATCTAATTTTGCTATAAGACGATATTATGGTTTTACTTAAAATTTAAACATGAGTTTCTTCCAGACGTGACATATTTAACAAATGATGGGATAAACTAGAAAAAATGTTTGGGTGAATATGCTTTGATAGTAAATAAACAAAAGTCGTTAGGAGGCGTTCTTCTTGTGGAATCTTGTTTCCTGTCAAGAGCATTACTTTCCGAATTTGTTTTTCGGTGAATTGGCAAATACATCGTACCTCCTTTGATGGGCAGATTAATTTACGTAAGAAATAGTGTAGAAAATTTAAAGAAATATATATGTTATACATAATTTATTTACCTCTACCCTTTTTTTTCAGCAATATCAAGTGATTCTAAATAAAAATATACTTTTTAGATTTTCTTTGTCCGAATTCAATGTTGAAATAACTCCCTCTTTAATTCGCACAATCTGTCCCGTTCTATCAAAATCCTTTTCGAGGAAATGTAGTGAACAAACATATGCACGCTTACTTTTGCAGGGATTTATGGCACCCCCATGTAACAGTAATCCACACAACGTTTGGGCATTCTACAAAAAATTATTTCACATAGAAACACTAAGTATTTCCATAATTTCAGAATATGTTTAAGCTATGGCATTATTCTGCAACTTACATATAAAAAGTTAGTTCTCCGTCATCTTTGTAAGTATTCCTTTTGCAGGATTTTACACGACACGATGGCATCACTTTTCTTTAGGAAAAACTACCTGGATTAATTGTCGTATAAGCCCAATTGTGAAGGTGTTATTTGCTTCAGTTAAACCAGGAAGCCTTTCTTTGATGTACCGGGTGATTCAGTAAGGGTGGCGACCGGCTGTATCTCGGAAACTGCTATGCCTAGAGCTTCGGGACAAAAAAATTCATAACCAATGTGGCCACCAGAAATATCCGAAAATTATTTTCATGTTCGAAATTTTACCGCTAGGTGGCGTATCTGCTATGTTCAATCATAAAATCAGTATTATCTCAGAAAATTGCAGGTTGAGCTATAGTTTTGAATGGACCGTTCGAAAGCTGAGTTGATGTCGCATTATTTTGTTTAATGACTTTTTTTCATATCTGCCATAATAAGGAGCGGGGAAGCCAATCAATTGTTTAATATGTAAATTTTAATATCTCCTGAACCATTCAACCAATCTGAAAATTTTTGGACTCGTTCGATTGAGCATTTCCTGGGTTTTTCCTAGAAAAATTGTCGTTCTAGCATTTAGTTTGAAATAGGTAAACTACAGGGTGTTTTCTGTAGTGATAACATATTTTGGTGAATTTCAAGAAAAAATTAAATGTAACCGTGCTATATAATTACCAGTGTCGCAAGCTAAATTAAATTGTTGAAATTTCAGTGAAAACCGCATTTTAATATCTCTATCCGTTCTCGATTTATCGCCCAAAGAATGAAATTTGTAACAAAAATCAACTGCGGCCATGAAAGTAGGCGACGCGACGTATGGTTTCCATGGAAACTACGAAACTATCAGATTGTTTATTGCTTATATCAGCTAAAAATAGTCAAAACTGAATGGAATACATTATTAGCGAGAATAATAACAGCAAAAAGAAAATATCTAACCAAAAATTTTAATTATAAATGTTCGGAATGTCTACCATCACTGGCAACCCACAAATTGAGTCTGTTACTTGTGGATAATACACTCGCGTCTACCTCGGCAATGGAAATATTTCTGACGGCTTCTCGAATTCTTTGTTTCATATTATCCGGTGTTGTTGGGCGGTCTTTATAAACTATATCTTTAAGTCTACTATGAATAAAAATCAATTACTGTGAGATCGCGGGACATCGGCGGCCAAGAAAAAATGCTACCCCAGTCTATACATTCATTTGGGAACCGGTTATTTAAAAATGCCTGGACACTTCGCGCATAATGCGCCGGGAAACCATCCTGCTGAATCCACATACCCATTCTTGTCTCCAGGGAACTATCTTCGAACAATAAAGGCAATATATTTTCCAAAAAATAGCCACACCATTTAAACGCTGTTCAAAAAAGTAAGGACCAATAATTTTCCCCCAAAAATTCACACCAAACATTAACACGCCAACGATTTTGAAATTGAACTTCGCGTAACCAGTGAGGATTGCTTTCTGACCAATAGCGCATGCTGCATGGTCAAAATCGCCATCCTTTAATTCTTGATGTAAGATGACATGGATGAAACTTACGATAACGATAGTACTCAATTTGTGGGTGGCCAGTGATGGTAAACATTCCGAACATTTATAATTAAAATTTTTGGTTAGATATTTTCTTTTTGCTGTTATTATTCTCGTTAATAATTTATTCCATTCAGTTTTGACTATTTTTGGCTGATATATGCAATAAACAATCTGATAGTTTCGTAGTTTCCATGGAAACCATCCGTCGCGTCCGCTACTTTCATGGCCGCAGTTGATTTTTGTTACAAATTTCATTCTTTTGGCCATAAATCGAGAACGGATAGAGATATTAATTTGCGGTTTTCACTGAAATTTCAATAATTTAATTTAGCTTGCGACACTGGTAATTATATAGCACGGTTACATTTAATTTTTTCTTGAAATTCACCAAAATATGTTATCACTACAGAAAACACCCTGTAGTTTACCTATTTCAAACTAAATGCTAGAACGACAATTTTTCTAGAAAAAACCCATGAAATGCTCAATCGAACGAGTTCAAAAATTTTCAGATTGGTTGAATGGTTCAGGAGATATTACAATTTACATATTAAACAATTGATTGGCTTCCCCGCTCCTTATTATGGCAGATATGAAAAAAAGTCATTAAACAAAATAATGCGACATCAACTCAGCTTTCGAACGGTCCATTCAAAACTATAGCTCAACCTGCAATTTTCTGAGATAATACTGATTTTATAATTGAACATAGCAGATACGCCACCTAGCGGTAAAATTTCGAACATGAAAATAATTTTCGGATATTTCTGGTGGCCACATTGGTTATGAATTTTTTTGTCCCGAAGCTCTAGGCATAGCAGTTTCCGAGATACAGCCGGTCGCCACCCTTACTGAATCACCCGGTACATATGCACTGTACTTATGTGCTTTCCATGTTCTATTAAACGAACGCATAACTCGCGTTTATTAATATTTATATAGCTCATGTTTTCTATTTAAGTTGTTTTAATATGAAGAAAGATGTTGAAAACAATGTAATACAGGTTTCTACAAAACTAATAATTGTATCTTTTGTACAAGAATATCACAAAATGTATTTTGGTGCAAATAGAAAAATAATGATGATTCTAGAAATTTGCGGTTGTTTTGATTGTTTTTATTATGCCAGTAACAAACACGGCTTTGGTTAATAACGATATTTTCTACCTTATCAACTACTAATATATTTTGATACTATAAATGCGGCATATGCCACAAATAAAAATATCAGATAGGTACCTATTATCTATCTGACGCCACATACAATAACAACATTTCAGCAGGAATGTATATACCTAATATAGTTTTAGAATTTTATAATCTTTATAATGTATGTACCTTAGAGGGCACATATAAAATTTTATTTTATTCATGTAATTAAAAACATATATTGTAAGCATTTACGCTATGCATTAGAAAATAATACTATGCAAGCGCGCTCCTGTTCCCAATTTTTTAATTTTCACATAGAAATGCAGCGAAATGCAGTTTGAGTTTTAGTACATTTTATAGACAAATATATTAGCTTCCAAATGCAGTAAATAGCTTGACCCGGGCAAACCCGGCGAGTAGTTAAAAGTTTAGTTAAAGTAGTTATTATCTAATTTTCAGCACAGGTATGGAAAAACGATTCTACAAAAGAAACTAATGTATTTTTTAATTAGGAAGTTATAGGTCTGGAAAGTAGATGAAACACTCGTTCTACTGATATATAACACATTAGTAAATATTGATAAAGTATTAGGTTATTTCACTACACATTCAATGCACGCGCGTATGCCTTTCTCGGGAATAATCGGAACGCTCAACTTTAAGGCACTGTAAAACAATAGCGGAAGCTTCAAACAAAAAGAAAATTTGGTAAATAATACTTTAGTATGTACACTTTACTATAGTAACAATTTCGAACATCAAGGATGACATCGCCAAAATGCATTTTTGGCAAATCTCTATATGGACTGAAACATCTGTGCGCCGTAGCGATGCGCATACTGTTCATTGGCAGTCCATCAGGTCTGTGGGTGAGGCACGCTCCATTCCCACTATCGTTCCCCTCTAAATTCATTAACGTACTTCCGTGTGTTTTGCTGTATATACATTCCCTTCGTAACGATAAAGCATAAAGATGATTTAGTATTGGAAATATTAAAAAAGCAATATAAATATTCAGATCGCTCCCTTAACATACATTTTACAACTTATTTCGCCCTCTCTACACCATCACACGTATAAATAAGGTCATCATAATACACAAAACATCTTTCTTAGTACTGTTTCAGACCCATTTGCAGCAGAAATATTCACTATGTGGGAATCTTTACGTTATATCGACCAGCAGAACACGGATCTCTTAACACACAGGAAAACATCGCGTAAAACGCATAAGTTAATATCATCCCCGAATTCGGCCCGGAACAGCCGTACTACCCCCGCTTGATACCGATATTGGGAGGGGCCAGGGGACAAGGGTGGCTCGTATAGGGGCGCTTCTTCTCTCGCAGTCTTATCGGAGTTTATATCTGAAGGAAGTCCCGCGGGTTTTGGCTTCTGTGGCAGTCGTATATTCCAGTTGGAAATAGGCAATGTCGAGGTTGACATTGCTGTGTTGTGTTGGTTGTTAAGGGTAACGCCTTTTCGTGACCCTTGTAACGTCGTCAGGTTGGTGTTTCTGGTGGTGCTGTATGCTAGAGAGAGGATTTTATCTTTACAGCGGAGTTTTATGATGTGTGACTGTGGTTATGCTCCTTTTTTTTGCCTCGTCATTTTAATATGACGTGCTATCATCAGAAGAATATTTATGGGAAAGTAAATACGTGTTTCGAACTTTGATTCATAACATGTCGAAAGACATAATCTTTTATTGAGGATGGTGCATAATTACTTTTGTAATCTATTCTTATAGCTTAATAATACAAAGCAATGTCCGAAAGATGTAATTTAAGGATTTATTTCATACAACTGAAATCAAACTGCGTTAAGGGAACAGAAAACATGTTGATCAAAACGTATCTAACGGATAGGGAACAAACGACTATAGTGAACAAAACAGAGAGTTCACGATTAAAAGCGGAGTATGGAATACCTCAAGGTGGTAATCTACCGCCACTGTTATACATTGTATACACGGTTTTCCACGGTAGCCGTTCGTTAGAAGTTTCCGAGGTTAGAAAAAACCTGGAACTCTGAATTTTTGGAATCCGGGGCTATTCAAGATTCTCTTTCATTTTAAAATATTTTCAGGATCTTACCACTTCCGGTTATACCGGAAGTCGCCATAAACTTTCTTATTTTAAATGGAACATCCTGTATATTATTTCATTTTTAAATTCCTGAGAAAATTTTATGATGAGTTCTAATAGGTTTCCCTATACCTATTTTCAACTGCTACTTAGATATCATGATTTTTTTTGAAAATCATGAAAGATGTAGCGTTATTTGCAACACAGTATCTTTTGTCCATTTTCGACTGGTAATAAACACTTCTAGGGTAGATGGAAGCACAAGAATGACACTTTCGAAATCCACATTGACAATTGATTTGTCGCATACACGGTGTCCAAAACTGCATGACCAATTACAAAATCTTCAAAGTTGAAAAAGTTCTTTTTTTCAAATGGAACACCCTGTACATTATTGGATGATCAGATGCAGAATTTAATTCTGCATCGATTCGCTATGACTTTCCCTATACCTATTTATAACGGTTTTATTGTTATGTTAATATTTTCTGTTTTAATATAACATAACTATTTTTAAAATGCAACAGTTCTTAGTAGTAAGATCGTGTTAATAAAACTGCGTTATTGGAAATTGTATTTTTAACTCCACAAGCCCTAATAACCAACAGTCACTGAACGAATGTCAAGCATTTGCCACAAAATAAACCGACAAAATAACTAAAACCTATCATCTTTCTCATTAATATATCACCAAGGCCCCTGCAACCGGATGAAGTACCTACATAAAAAATCATTTTATTTAGACATATGACATCCTGTCTGATAATCTAAAATTACCCTTTAATTAACTGGGGTAATCCCTCGCCGAGTTTTACGCAGTCATGGTCCGCACATCTGCGATTGTCAAGCGTGCCGGCACGGTGACGTTCTCATTTTCGTTAAAAAATTCATGACCTAATTGCCGGGGAACAAAACACGTCCTCTATACGACTCGTTTATATGCAAACTACGTGCAGGGAGACGGGAGAAATGGGGGCTAGCAGGAGCCCTCGGAGTGCGATATGAAAATTCTGACATGACCAACCGGACGGACAAAGTTGGTACTACAGATGAGCCCCGCTGAAATTTTCATCGCGGAAAAATTAGCGTGTCTGCTTTTCGTTGTTCGCGCGTAAAAAACATCTGGCATAAATTTGTACTCTGTTATAGGTGAAAAAAAAAACATATTTTGGTGAGAAAAATGGATTGTAGAAATTAGATAGTAAATCTCTTTATGTTAATTAGTAACATAATTATTGTCAAAACGACAATATGTGGGGTATTAAGAGTAAAATAACCAGATGTTACCATGCTTATAGTAAGAGGTAAAATCTGGATGTTACCAGGTATTCGATGCATATTCAATTTCTAACATAAATGTTCGTAACGCTCTTCCCACCCCTTGCTCTATTCATTGTCGATCTTTACCGAAGAAATCGACCAATAAGCTGTATTGCCACTCACACGTGTTATGTACGTGTGATACAGGTGTACGTATTCGTGTCGGTGCATGTTTGTGTCTGCACAGAGAAAAATCCATGTTGTAATATTTACACTTCACTGTTTGACGGAAATTGTAGTAAGAATTCCTACTATTGTGCAAAATTTTAGAACAACGGCGTTGCATTTTCCTATATCACGGTTACAAAAAAAGCAATAAAATTGTTTAAAAATATTGTGTGACAATCTTCTACAAAATATAGTGAAATGTTTTACAATATTTTACAACAAGTGAATATAATAAATTGCATATAATGTAGTGAAGACAGTTATAATAACAGGTGTAGCAAATTTACTGTGTTGTGTTTATTTAGGTTAGGTTAGGTGCTTGCAACAGTCACCTTACTTTGATTATTGAAAACGGCATTAATAATGAGATGGAATGAAATGAATGCTGTATAGTTTTATATCTATATAGTAGGAATATCATAATACTCATAATTGGTTTAGCTACATAAATATGTGATACTACAGCTTTTGTCGTAAAGATGGCGCTACGCTTGTTTCATAATCTTTGAAATTCGTACTCGATGTAAATTGTGATCGGTAAATGTGGCTGCGTAATATCTATATGATGCTTATACATGGTTAACGTCGTGTAAAAAGTACTGTGGACAATCGCCCACAGACGAGAATTACGAGGCGCTTCAATACCGGTAGTACTCTACAGTACACGGGCCGGTCTGATTCCCGCAATCCTGCCCGATACGACGGCAATTCGCCCGGCTGTCACCGGCTAATCAAATTATATTAATTAATTATAATTAAAAATTATTAAACTATATTTATTATAGTTTTCATCGTTAACAGTTATTATCAAATATAGTCAGCGCTACTAGACATTTTTTTCACATTTACTAACATGTATGCTCAAATTAATAATACAAATATAGTACACTTTACCATACGAGTTAATAAAAAGTATTCACAGATATTTACTATACAGATATTGTCACCGGTAATATAAAATATGATTGTCCCTATAGGAGCTATAAAATATATTAAAGTATACTATATTTATGTTAAAGAGTACTATCTATTTCTCTCAGTGTATTGTTATATCACAATGTAATCCGAAGCAATAGTTATTAATCATCAGCCATTTAAGATTAAGTTCATTATACTGTCACAGGTAGCAAGAAACAAGATTGCTAGAAAAAACTATAAAACCAATTCGATTGATTTCACAACGAATAAGTAAAACCGTTCAAGTACCGAGCGCCAACGTGAGGAACTGTTAGGCAGCTAAATTATAATTTCGGCTGAAAAGTTCGTAGGCTAACACAGAAAAAATCTTTTTTTTTATAAAATTTGATTTGATTATTCAATATAGTGGCCTTCGAGAGCGATACAACAATTATAGCGGTCATACAATTTTTCGATACCATTTTTATAGTACGATTTGTCTTTAGTCTCAAAATAGGCTTCAGTTTCGGCGATCACCTCTTCATCAGCGCAAAATTTCTGTCCAGCGAGCATTCTCTTGAGGTCTGAGAACAGGAAAAAGTCGCTGTGGGCCAAATCTGGAGAATATGGTGGGTGCGGAAGCAATTCGAAGCCCAATTCATGGAATTTTGCCATCGTTTTCATTCATTTCTGGCACGGTGCATTGTCTTGATGAAACAGCACTTTCTTCTTCTTCAAACGCTCCAATAACGCCACGTAATAGTCGCTGTTGATGGTTTTTCCCTTTTTAAGATAATCGATGAATATTATACCACGTGCATCCCAAAATATTGATGCCATAACTTTGCCAGCCGACTTTTGCGTCTTTCCACGCTTTGGAATCGGTTTATGACGTGCAGTCCACTCGGCTGACTGTCGATTGGACTCCGGTGTGAAATGATGGGAGTCATGTTTCATGCATTGTCACATATCGACGCAAAAATTCGGATTTATTACGATTGAACAGTCTCAAACACTGCTCAGAATCATCAATTCGTTGTTGTTTTTGGTCGATTGTGAGCTCGCGCGGCACCCATTTTGAACAGAGCTTTCGCATATCCAAATATTCATCTACGATATGTCCAACACGTTCCTTCGATATCTTTAGGGTCTCAGCTATCTGAATTAACTGGACTTTTCGGTTATCCAATATTATTTTGTGGAATTTTTTTTATGTTTTCGTCGGTAACAGCCTCTTTGGGGCGTCCACTGCGTGCATCGTCCTCGGTGCTCATTTCGCCTCGTTTAAACTTAGCAAACAACTTTTCAACGGTTGCTTTTCCTGGTGCAGAGTCCGAATAATGTTTATCAAGCCAAGCCTTGGCTTCAATAGTATTTTTTTTCGCCCAAAAGCAATGCTTTATTAACACACGAAATTCCTTTTTATCAATTTCTTTAAACGAACAAAAGTTCCTTCACTCAAAATACTATATCTCACGAACTAATTGTACGACAGTTATCAAATTTGTACACGTGTCTTTTGAAGGTTAGAGCTAACTAAAAGTCATATTAATTTAATACTAGTAGCGCCACATATGTGTCAGCCTACGAATCGTTAGTGACATGAGATTCATTGTAAAATTGGTTGAAAATCATTTAAATGTTTAAAAAAGTTGAGTATATCAGTTTTTATACCGACGTCCACAGCTCGCTTTTTCTTTCGGTTTTCTCCCGATATACCGCCTCCATCTCTGCAAAATCAACGGTTATACCACGCATGTGCGTCTCCCGCTCATTCTTCTTAGTGCAGTAGGTATTCCCCTACATTCAGTCATTCGTCATACCGGTTGCTTTGCTATTCAATCTACACGCAGAAATGTGTTAATTTTGAGTGACCGTGAAACGTATTGTCGTATTTTTATTATGAACTTGAATAAATTGCAATATGTATTGCTTTGAACACACGTACTTATAAACTCGAAAGGTGTAATGAAAGCGTAAAACAGTAATTTATAGTATCTATTATGTAGGTACTTAAAAATAGTCTTTGCTCATGACAAAAAAATTAAAGTAATTCTAATGAACGAAGAACAAAACCCTCATAAAGGAATAATAAATTTAACGAAGGAAAAATAAAACTTAATTCTGAGTAAATAATATTAAAAAATGAAAACTTAAAAGTTACTCTTAATAATAAATTAAATAAACTTTAACACCAGCTCGGTTACTATTCTATTCGTAATAGTAATAAATAAAGAAATATAAAATTACGATTTGTTCATGACAGGAAAATCAAAGACATTCTAATGAATTTAGGGCAAAACCCTCAAAAAGAAATAGTACATTTAGTGAAGGACGGAAAAATTAATTCCGGGTAAATAAATTTAAAAAATAAAAAACTAAAGATGGAATAAACGTTAATTTTTTAAAATTCATTGAATCTTCAAACAAAAGGATCAAATATGCCCCTATCCTTGGCTAAACAATATCCTAATCTGTTGTAGAAATTCATTCTAACAGTCTCCAACATTTCTGGGCTAATGTTGCTTGACGTTTGAACAATTTTATTGCGCAACTACTCTATATTAACTGGTTTAACGTCTTCATTGCCATAAATTATTTCTTTTAAATAATCCCAGTAAAAGAAATCGAGGAGAGATAAATTGGGTGAACGTGGCGGCCATTTGATATTTTCAGAATGAGTTCTGATCCACCGGTTAGGAAACTGTTCACTTAAACAGTTTCGGACAGCCACTGCATTATGTGCAGGGCAACCATCTTGCTGAAAGTAGATGTTTTGCATATTTATGTCCGGGAAGTTGCTGTACAGTAGGTAGAATGTGGGTGTTCAGGAATTCCAAATATGCATTTGCGTTCAAATTGTCATTGATAAAAAAAAAGGCCCAATAATATGGTTGTTTAACAAACCCGCCCAAACATTTACTTTTTGCTGTTGCTGACTAGATGAACTTAAATATCTGTGCTCGTTTTGCTTGGCCCAGTATGTTGTCACAGATAAATTGTGACTTCTAACCAAAGGAAAAGAAGATTCATCGGTAAAGATAATATTGTTTACCAAATTAGCATCTCGGTTTATTAAATCACTTAACTTTTCACAAAATACCATACGCTTAAATGCGTCGCCGTGAAATAATTGTTGGTGTTTAGAATATTTAAAATTGTGATACCTATTTGCTTGGAGTATTCGCTGAACGGAAGAACGGGATATGTCTAAATCATTGGAAATAGTGCCAGATGACATATTCGAATTTATTTCAACTGCAGCATATACTAAAACGGACGTATTATTAGAAATTCTGCGAGGTGGAAGTGATGTTTTTAAATTTTCGACCGAACCGGTATTATCGGTTTTATTTTTTAATTTAAAAATTGAGGCTTTATTTGGAATAGGCCTATTGGGGTATTTAGCTGCAAACACGTCGCATACCCTTTGAAAAGAATCGCCAGCGTGATACCACCGCATCATCTCAGCTCTCTCCTCCACAGTATAACGCGGCATTTTGCGCAAAAATATGTATTTAAAACTTAGACAACCAACTTACTTGAACTGACTAAAATACTGATCACTGATCCGTCTACACGTGCTATTATCGTACTATAGCGCCACACCTCGCTGTTAGGTAGAGTGGGCGACGGTGGAAGTATATGTACTTCCCCGCCGTATACTTTGCAGAGATGCAGGCGGTATACATTTCCTATGCCCTTATTACGACCCTGCCGAAATATATTTCACAATTCCGTCTGTTTACATGAAAAGGCGTACAAACAAACGACCTTCATCAATACGATCTCGCTATAACATTCATATACACGTATGAGCTGATCGACTGTGCATTACCGATGCGAGTGAATCACATCTGATACGGGATACGTCCTTTCCGCATAGTGGTCATTAACGAAACCCAATTACGAAACTCAAGAAGTCGTGTATAATCTGTTGCTTTCAATCCTTGCACCGTAGTGACATGGTCACAATAGAGCTGCAAATCTTTGTGTAAAAGTTTATGAGTGGTTCCGATGGAGAGATTGACCTGTCGACTCGATTGTCTAATACTTGAGGTTATACCGACAATAATTCCTTGTTTAACTATGAAAACAGCTGATTTGTACGAAATGGGTTATAAAATTAAAGAATTTATGAAATAAACGCACATGAAAGCCTAAAGTAGATTACTTTACTTGTCAAAGCGGAATTATTTAACGTTTTTAAATGAAATGAATGCTTAGTAGTAAACAAAATGTGTGATCTGTTAAACTATATCATCTAATAAATGTAATGAAAGCATCGGAAATGTTAAGAGAAGCAGTTTCTACTTCAAATCAATTAAACTATAGGATGTTCTCACAATATTTAATTTAGATGCATCGTATATTGCTAATCGAACCGACTGGAATTAATCAATGCTTTATTATAGTAGCCCTGGAGGAAGGCACAGATGTTCGAGTCATTTCCCTAGGAATACAATACTGTATCTCGAATTAGGTCGATGTCAAACGACTCGTTAGCATATTGGAAATGTCCATTCCCGACTAGCGATAATAATTCAGATTTATTGCTCTATGTCGGGTTAACCCTTTCAGATTAGGAACAAAGAGACAACACAAAATGAAAGATTATAAAGCAAATGGAGCATTTGCGGGTTTATTTCCAATGTTTTCACCATCATCAGACTGAATTTCATTAAGAATCCATTAAAAGGAAATGATAAACACTTCTGTGGGTGTTGATTGCCCCAAATTAAATTTCCATGTATATACAGCCTGTTAAAAAAAGGTTGTCGGATGTTTTACCCAATTATAGTACTGGTGGAAATAAACAAAAAAGTCTTAGTCAACATGGGTCCGCAATTCAACTGTTTTTGACATATAGTCGATTGCATATTTTAAAATAAAAAAAAACGTTTTTCGGTTTTGAGAATAGTTCCCTTTGTCAAACAACTGATTGTGATTTAAAATTAGTTCTGTCAGACATCTGTCATCAGATTATTTATCATTTGCGTCAATTTTTTTTTGTTCTCAAATTATGCATAAGTACACAAATGCGAATGGTAATGCCACTGAAGCACGGCGTATGTATGCCGAAGAATTTCCAAATCGGTTGTTACCGAGTGATAAGATTTTCTCAAGACTTCATATCCGGCTGTCCGAAACTGGTTCATTTAAAATTAATGGTGGTTCTGGTAGACCTAGATCAGTTTCCTCTCCCGCAGTAGAATTAGATATTTTGAGACGGGTAGAAGACAACCCAAATATTAGCACCCGAAAACTTGCCGCAGAACTGAACGTCAGTCATCCTCTCATTTGGAGAATTCTGCGGGAACAGCAGCTCTATCCCTACCACATTCAACGCGTGCAAGTTCTTGCTCCTCTCGATTATGATGCACGTAGGGTTTTTTGTCATTGGGTTTTACGAAAGCTGGCAGAAACTCCTAATTTTGCGACTCAGATTTTATTTAGTGACGAGGCTGGGTTTACAAGAGGCGGAATATTCAATTTGCATAACAATCACGTCTGGGCTGATGAAAATCCCCATGCTGTTGTTGAACTGCATCACCAAAACCGTTTTTCGCTAAATGTTTGGCTTGCTATTTTTGGAGACTGTGTAATTGGTCCAGTATTTCTCCCTAATCGTTTAACGGGACAAGTATACTTGGATTTTTTAAGAAATGAATTACCCGTTTTGTTGGAAGACGTGCCATTTTTTAACAGATTAAATATGTGGTTTATGCACGATGGAACTCCTGCGCATTTTTCCATCGTAGTTAGAAATTTCTTAAATCAAGATTACAACGAGAGATGGATTGGACGGGGTGGACCAACTGCATGGCCTCCTAGGTCCCCTGACCTGACACCTCTACACTTTTATGTTTGGGGGCATCTAAAACAATTAGTGTACGCACGATCTGTAAACAATTTGGAAGAACTCAGGCAACGAATCGTAAATTGTTGCGAGGAAATTCGGAGGACTCCAGGAATTTTCGAAAGATTGCGTCGATCTTTCATAAGAAGGTGTGAAGCGTGCTTAGAAATGAACGGTGGACATGTAGAACAATTTCTTTAGTTTTACTATAAATAACACAACAAATAAATAAACATTTGTTTAATTTACATTGCGATCAGAATTTCTTTGAAAATTTTTATCCTACTAAAACAATATGCAATCGACTATATGTCAAAAACAGTTGAATTGCGGACCCATGTTGACTAAGACTTTTTTGTTTATTTCCACCAGTACTACAATTGGGTAAAATATCCGACAACCTTTTTTTAACACACTGTATATAAAAATTATTGTGTCAAACAAAAACCCGTCCACACAGTCTACATAATGAAATTAGTAACCAGAACATCGTAGAATCCATACAAAATTAATCAATTTCCGCTTTTTTTCCCCCGTCTATTCCAATTGGTAAAACAAACAAATGCTGCTTCGTCTCCTGTTGCTCTTGCATAGTCACAGGATTCTCTCGTTGCAAAATTGGTGTGTTATCGATTACTAAAGCCAGTACTGTGCCGGCTGTAAGTTCCGATCCCGTGCATACGCGACTCGGCAAAGATAATATGGAAAATAGCAAAACAAGAAAAGCAATATCGGAAAAGCAGCGCGGTGGAGGGGGAAGAAGTACGGGCGTAGTCCATTGTTGAAGATTCAGTTGTATAATGAGGTATTCAATTCACTTCCTCTCAGACGGAAAACGATTTATCAACGATTATATATTTTTTTTAACGTAGAATGCAGTCCACCATAATGATAATAAAAAAAGAAATTGCCAGATGTACAAATATAATGGGCGAAAAATATGTCAGAAATAATCACCTTAGGAGATTTGGAAAAAAAATGGGATTTAGCCTTTACAAAGTATCAAAGTGATACACAGGGTGTTACAATTGATGATGGCTACAGATTCTAGAAGCATTTTGCACATTGTAACCAAAAAGGCAGTCGTTTTTTTATAATTTCTGTAACAACAAAAGGTATTATCAAGAAATTCCAATCAGCTACTCAATTGGCAACGTTGTAAAAGCAATTATACGTTACTATCATATGATCCAATACTCTTTCGATTAGGGTTGGACATTGATTTGACAAGCTATCGACATATAATTTATTTTAATGTTTTTTTTGACATTTATTTAACAACTTTCAAGTCACCAAATTAACCCTTTCGATCATGACTTTTTGATTCTCAACATAAAATTTTCATTTTTGAGGGACACATAATGTTATTCTTTTACAATTTTTTGACGTTAATCAAATTGACCTAAGTGCTCAAATTTCCGAAAAATTTTATGTACTACCAGTAGTACACTGTGACTCAAAGGTCATGACTCATAGCCATTGCTGCAAAAATGTTCTCAATTATAAGATTAGCAAAAGAACAGTTTTATAGGTATTAAAAAAAAAAATACAAAAAAAAAACTTATTTCGTATGGTACAACAAAAAACAATTTTGTTTTTTCTGCACACAGAGGTGCACTTGGCATTTTACACAGTAAACATGTGTCTTTCCTGTGCATTGAGGATATTTGCACCGTGTTTGTGAGCCGGCAGTACGGCTTAATGGTACGTTGCATCGTTGTCAGTTTTGTGCGTCAAACAGCAATATGCACAACAAGTAATGCGGCTCGGTGTGTCCGGCACCCTGGGGAGGTAGCACAATGGGCCCGGTAAGAGTGGCCTAAGTGCATGTGTTCTCACCACCTTCCCCGACAGAGCTTTACCTTTTACTTTACCTTACCGTGTTTGTGAATGGGTTGGTTTGTCATCAAACACTGGAAAGTGCCCAATGTTGCCCAGTCTTACTTCCTGAATCGGCGCGTGTTCTGATCGACGTCTGCTGGAAACGCCTGACGTTGACGGTGCCGCTGCTGGAGACGATGTCCTACTAGACATAGGAGATGTTTCAGTTGATGAAGGCCTTCCTCTTTTCTTCGTCTGGGTTTTGCCTACTAAAATTAACGCCTGAGCAACATATTGCCGAAATTCAAATAAATCAAGTCTCTCTTGACGAGGAATATTTAATGCTGTTTCTTGCACACGGTACTCCAACCAGGCGTTTGTGCAAGCTAAATCAATCCCATGAGTAAACATTCTCAATGTCCACTTCCTCGAGCGGATGAATGTTCGGTAGAGAGTAATTAAAAAATCTAATTTGTCCACACCTCCCATGTTGGAGTTGTAATTCTTGATTACATCCGGTCTTGCGATAGTAACATAGGTCTCATCTACCCTATCTAATCTATCTACCCTAGCGGTGCAAGAGACGTAAATGTTTCGACAGCGCAACGTTTGTAACAGTTGATAATTTGAAAAGTAATTATCGAAATATAATTCATGGTTTGGTTGTGTAATTCTCTCAGACAATTTTAGCACTACAGCTGCACTTCGTCCTAAGGGATCTGTATGCAAGGCGTCTACTTCTGTTGTTGAGCCTTGATACAACAGAGAGTCGTAGAGAGTGCCACTTGTACAACAAAGAGCAAACAGTTTTACACCCCATGGACAAGGCTTGCCCTTTATATATTGCTTGACCTTAAGATTACCCTTGAAAGGGATAATATGTTCGTCAATCGAAAGTTTTGTTTCCAAAGAAAGTTGCTGGCATCTTCTTCTTGTATCATAGAGAGGTCGAACCTTCCAAAACCTGTTATTAGGATCTTCATTTGTAATATCAACGAAATGAACGTGAGTTCTCAGCTTCGAAAAACGGTTGTAAATCATATTTTCGCAAATAATGCGAACAGAAAATTCTGGTTTCCAATATAAACGAACTCTAGGGTAATGCAGATTACCCATTACAATGCGAATACTCACAAAAGTTTTCAACTCTGCGGAATGTGTAGGTTCAAACCTAGTGTTTTTCTGAATATGGTACATATTGGTATAATCCGCCATCAAAGTGAACAGTTCCTCTGGAAAGTAATTCATGAAAAATGAATTGTAGTTTTGGGTGCATCTGGTGTCACATTCTACTTGTTTTTGAGACCAAGTAATGTTTGGTCGCGGCGAAATACACGTCAGCCCTTGACGCCAAGTAATATTGCTTTTTTTTGTAAGAGCATTTTCTTCAAAAAATTTCTCAATATCTCTTTGAATAGTTCTCGGACGTTTACTTCGTTGAGAAGCGGATGTGCTTGCACTTTCTCGAGTATCACCCGAAGAGGTTCCAGCTACTGGTTCTATGTCCATTATCTCTGCTCCCCTATCACTTGCATCATTCCCACTTTCAGAACCTGATAAACAGTTCATGTAGATATCAGAAATGTGTAAAATATGTTTACCCTTACCCTCTGAGGGGGCAACGGGGGCCGATTCCCATCCGTCACCATCCTCCTCACTTAGGTAGTGTAGATCAGATAGGTCGCCTTCAATCAATTCATGCAGTTCCTTTTCTGTAAGGGGCATATTTCTAGCCATAGTTGACTTGATAAATTGGTAAATACTTTATCAAGCTTAGAATATAAAAAAAAGTTTGGTTATGTTTGCTGTAAATTTCACAACCACTTGATCACGCCGTAAGAGTTTTTTCACTAATTTTCCACGCGAAACTTCTTTACCTAGTCCTACGATAGTGCATAATAAAGTAATGATTTTTAAGTTTAAATATTAAAAAAAGCTTAAAGTAATGATTTGATAAACTTTTACTTAAATAATCAATAAATACCTTAAATATTTTCATCTAAGAAAACGTCTATGTCATTTGAAGATGTTTTAGCTTGCGCTGGCACGTTGAATTTTATCAACTGTTCGCATATATAGACTTACTGGTGAATCAGTCGCTTTAAATCCTACCTTAAACCTCTGTTCGACGCAGATAATAATGTGAATAGACGACCTCTCCACACTACCAGCTGAACCTTTTGCAAATGTAGCGACTAGATTTTACCGAAACAGCTCTGCTATATGGCATATTTCCATAACCGCAAATTTATCCGCTTAACTTAAGTGCATCGAACGAATATTTCGTTATCTACCATTGGCCATATATGAGCTGGCACATGGAGGGGGTTATTTTCAAAACCCGCTAACGCTAGAGAAACCTTTGTAAACGTATACTATAATAGAAGCAAATCAAAATTTATTAATATATTATATAGAGCAGCTCAATTGAAACTAGTAACCTGAAATATAAAATTTATTCTACGTTTGAGCAAAGTGATTTGTTATCTGCTAGTGACCGCATCAATTCGGATCTTGGTCGAATAGTGGATTCTTCCATGCAGCACAACTTGCAAATAAATGTCAATAAAACATCTGTGCTACTCTTTGGTAGGAGGTGTGATGAGTTTGTTACTAGCAACCTCGCAATTAAGCTAAATAACACATCCTTGCCTTTTTCTAAGTCTGTTAGAAGCCTTGGGCTTCTAATTGACTCGGACTTAAGATTTAAAGGACACATTGGTATGCGTATCCGTGAGGCGTATACCAACTTAAAGTATCTGTATGTAGAAATTGTCTATGTGTTGAGTCTAGGAAAAGGTTAACTGATGCACTCGTTTTGTCGCACTTTAACTATTGTTGACGACTTTATTTGCTGTAAGTAACTTTATTTGTCACATATACAATTGAATTTTTTAGTTGCCAATACTAAATTTTCGCTTGCAATTGCTAAAAATTTTTCTCAGTGTAACTATTTAGAAGATATTATAAAACAAAAAAAGTGAAAATAAATTAAAGATATGCAAAATTTTAATTGAAATGATTTATTAACTTAATTATGGAAGAACGTATGACAGTTTCGGAATTTTATATAAATTACAGCAAGGTAAGAGTTTGAGGTGAAATGCCCTGTACATGGCAAAATTGCGATGTTGCCTTGCTTAAAATGCTCATCTTCGATTTTAGTCGATCCCTAATAAATTTTCGCAAATCATCTAAACGCCTGAAACCCTTAACAGTGGGCCTCCTGTACCCTCCTTCAACCCCACCCCTCTGAATTCCCCAAAAGTTAACTGCAGGAACCCATTATCTCACTTCGAGAGCTGGTTAAGGCCAACCCTTTTCTGAATTAAGTAACGCGAGATCCTAATTTGTCCGTAAGTTCAAAGTCAAAGCCGTCCTCATACCTTCTTGTTTCACCCCCCTTCGCCGAAGCCCCTATCCCCATTTTACCCCTCTTACCAGAAATACTATTAACATTGGAAATAGTGAAATTAGATTACTGGTTGTAGAACACCAGTTACCGTTTTGAATTCTGCGGAGACAGTTACCCCTTTTGAAAGGCGCTTTTTCGACGCACGCCCCCTTAACGCCTCGCTCCAGCATCCCCACCATCCCCAAACTGTGCTCCCGTCTCGTCCGAGTCCGTATAACCGCTACACAGACTTCAGTAATTTTCTGGTATCGTATTGGTTTGGAAGCGTGCACTTGTTTTGTCAAACCCGCCCGTGACAGTTGCAAAACGTAATTCATTTGTTTTTCCAGAGGTGATACGGTCGGTTTTTTTTTTATTACGTTAGTAACGACAAATGTTGTAAACAAACAAAAAAAAGGCTGTAATAATCGGGTAGTGTTTTGTTATTACATAGAGAAAGATAAATAAGCAACTGTTTAATGAAGGTGTCGTTGTGTCACATGTACAGTTAAATTTGTTGTTAAAAATTGGTGGTGTTCGCTATAAATTTCGATGTGCTTTTTAAATCGTTGAAGCGTAATTATTAAAATTAAAAATAAATAAATAATTTAAAACAAAAACGTGCTTTAAAAAGAAGTATATTTACTTATAGTGCTCAAAATTTAATATATCACGTATTATATATTTGTTAATTTATTTAAAAATATATTAATTATATAATACAACAAAAAAATAATAAAAATAAACTTACAAGGTCGAGATATAACCCCAAAAATTATATAGAAAAATATAAAGGTACTTTTTTATCGAAAAATATATATATATATATATATATATATTATGTAGATATGTTTTTGTTACGTAATTTATTAGAGCATTGCATATGAATAAGTTGCAAATTTTTTACGTCTTGTTCTCTCAAAATCGGTTGATGCTATATCATAGATAAGTTAATAACTCATGTATAACTGCTTGCAGATACATAAATTTAAAATTAAATAGGCAGAATGATGTAAAAGGGAAAAATATTCTTAAATGTTTTCCGAATTCAGGGAATGAATAGAATATATGTATGTTTTTGAGTTTTTAGTAATTGATGAAGCGTCATTATACAGGGTGTTTCAGACTAGTCGTTCACTATGAAAATATTTTCAACTTCCGGGAAACGTTGCATTATACCGGGAACCGATAGCAATTTTCTTATTTTAAATGGAATCATATATTTTTTCTTACTTCAATTAATTCCAGGGATTATTTAAATATAATTTTTACTAAAGTTTACTATCTCTAAATTTAACCGTTTTTGAGATATTAACGATTTTGTCAAAATTTTGACATTTGCATCTCCTCCTATAGTATTCTGTATTTTATAGACCGTTAGAGATAATATTCTTATCTTGTTACGGCATCAAAAAGAAATAGTCGTGCATACCAACACTCTACATTTTATACAGAGTGTTCATAAATCGAACTTCGACACCTTTAACCTTAGAAAATTCAATTTTTTCAAAGGTAACATTATATTTCTAATTATAGAGGTCGATGCAAAAAGGAATTCAGCGTCGATAAGTATTAAGGATATATATGCCTTTGTAGTGGTTTTCGAGATATTAACCATTATTAACTCATCTATTAAAATTTCACTACATTTCTTCCAGTGGGCTATGAAAAAAGCAAGTAGCTTTGACAATCGTCAGGATAAAGGTATCTTACTTCATTATCAAAATCTAATTTTCCCAATCTTGATCGATGTTTATGTGGTCTTTATAAGTATTTGTAATAGATCTTTTACATTAATTTGTAGACAAGAAAGGAGTTATTTGCTTATCTGTAAGTAATCATAGTTAATAATTGAAATGTGCCAGATGTAACGGTGGTAGGTACTACATTTCATTAGAGAACTTTCGTAAAATGCAATAATATTAAAAAAAAAAGAATGGGTTCTAATAATCCAAAAAAAAAACTTATTAAACTTAATGTACTTTTTTTGTAGTAGTCGAAATGACTCTACCACCACAAATATTAAAATATGTATTGTATATTTTTAAAATATACAGGGTTATTTACGCTATACAGCACGGATATAATGGCCAAAACACGTGACGTTCAAAAAGTCTCACTTTTGCGATGTATCGGGGTTTATTATTGTTACTCCTTAAAATTATTTTCATATTATACAGAATGTTCCAAAAGCCCTAAAAGTATCAAACTTTTCTTTTGAATGGAGCCCACTGTATATTATTGCACTTCTGGATTGTCTGCTCAAAATAAGTCTGTTTTCATAAGGTTTATAATACTTAAATCCTAACGTTTTTTTAAATAATTTGAATATTGTGAAAATCTAACTTAATGTTCAAATGTTTCAAATACTTAAGAAGTGTAAGCGAAGCTTATGGTAAAGTGTAACAATAGACCATATTATATAACTCAATTATAATAAATCTGCTATCTTACACAGGATGTGAAAACTGAAAGTTTAAGGTATAAATACCAACCGATAGGTAATTAAAAAGTACAAATTCGTATCTAAATTAGTCAAGTTATAACCACTTAAAGTGCTGATTTGATTAGTTGTAATATTTGCACACCCTGTATAAAATGGTAGGTATTATTGTAATTGGGTCTTATGAGACACATACGAATAAATACATTACCCCCAGTGTATGTCAATCAGAACAACCTATAGAAAATATTTATATTCTAAATAAGAGCGTAAGCAATTCACATTCAAGGTGGTATAAATTCTATCTCATTTGATATTCTAGGTAAATAATAGCTGTGCAGCAAAAAGCATAGTTTTTAAATAAAAACAACTAGCGAGTCTCCTTCCACACTCAGACGTCAGGTCTCCGATCGTATGTTTCATAAAATCAAATTATTGCAGCCTTTGATTTATGCACCCCGCCTGATTTGGCCAATTCTGCTTTAGTGAGCTACCTGTTTACTTATCTGTGGTTGAAAAAAATGCTTGCATTATCAAAATCTAAGGGTTTTAAATTTAGAATTGCACGGGTCCCTATAAAATTTTGACCACATCTATTTGGGGTTTCAGCCGATAAAAAAATCAATCTTCGCTACCTGGTCCCAACTGTAAATTGAAACTTTAATAAATTAGTGGGGTAAATCTACTTCCTCAGCAGAAACTTGCCTGCCTTAAGGGCCTAATGGTATTAAACGATTACCTAGCGGTCGGAGCGGCGGTTAGAAATTACCCATTAAGGTAACAACCCCCACCTCCGCGTCCAGAGGTTTTCATAATGACTAATTCACCCTTGAAATTCTGCATATTTCAATTTCGAACGCATCCTCATCTTGTTTTTTTTCCCTCGACGTGGAGAAGCGTGTTTTTAACCGCCATAAAAAACGCGAAAAACAATTTCAACCTCTCGTCGGAAGTCGTGATAAATGGAATCGCTCCTTTTTATGCTTGGCAAATCCGATATAAGGAATTATATTTTCAAGTCGCCCACATCAATCATTTGCCGCTTGTCTACAAGTTTTGCCGTTTGATTACATCTGAGGATTGCTATCGCTCTGTGTCTTCTCGGTTATATAAGGGCTTTTAGAGAAAGAGATATGAGTGCTGACCCCGAAACAGAGGACAATCGAAGGATGCACGCTACCATTCCAGAAGTTTAGTCTCCCGTGGGATTCTTGAAAGATATATATTGGAGTTTGAGGATGATATAGCCTGATTAGATGATGGTATGAAATATGAAATTGTTATTTGCGGACC
This sequence comes from Cetonia aurata, assembly GCA_949128085.1. Classification (NCBI taxonomy): domain Eukaryota; kingdom Metazoa; phylum Arthropoda; class Insecta; order Coleoptera; family Scarabaeidae; genus Cetonia; species Cetonia aurata. The sequence goes on along the minus strand of OX421889.1, from coordinate 32,174,924 downwards.
CTCGATTGTTGCTTTTCGATTTGGAAGCGCTGATAGTCCTGGGAAACGAAAGTTTGATTTTTATCGGGAAGGATTCCTTTTGAAAATTATATTAAAATTTTCAATTATATAAAAAATTGGTGATTCTAAAACTGTGGGTGGATATTTCTGGGATGATATTCTAATAGTGTTAAATAAGCTAGTGAAGTTGGGTCTTGCACAGATTTGGCTAATCCCCTGGAGTTTCTTTAATTTTTTATGTTGAGGGCCAAATACAAAACAGATTTTAAATATATCCAAATGTAAGGATCTTAGAGCTTGTCATTCTTTATTAGTAACGTTGCTGTATGTTTCTATTTGATTTTCTTTTTCATAGCTTCTTGATATTGTTGCCCTAATTAGGTAGTAATCCGCTTGCGAAGTTGTTCTTTGAATGGTATGTCTGATGTTCTCATATTGTTATTGTAATTGTACCTTTTTAAATCTGCAGTAGTTGATTCGTTCTCTAACTAGTGTTTGGCCTGCTCGTTTGGCAATTTTCCCAGTTCGAGTACTGTTGATTGGTATTTTAATTCTTAAACCTTTAGGAATTATGTTAGCCTGTTTGCATCTGTATAGGAAAGTAAAGTGCTTTCCTTCTCTGGCCAGTTTCTGGATGGTCTTCTCGTATAGTCTGAAAGACCTGTTTAGCTCGGGCCCATATCGAACAATTAACTCATGACGTGTAATCCTTGACTATGGGTTAGAAGTATATGAGTTGGTGCTATTTGGACATCAGAACGGCGAAAAACTTCCAATGCAACAAAGCCATGCTTAACTAGAATGAAACCGGATAACATAAATCAACGAACCAAAAAACCGCGTGTGAATGTGCTCATATAGTAGATTAGTGAAACAAGCAGACCGCACTAAATAAGAGTAGAAAAACACAAAAAGGTCTGCCGGAAAGGAGAAACAGACAAATCAAAATTGGCACACTATGTTTGGGAAACAGATCATACAATACGCCCATCCTATCTAAAGAAGACAAACCAAAAGGAAATTTAAAGAAGAAGAATGAATAGCCGCGACACCAGAGGCCAGATTTGGTGCAATCTGGAATTGAATACACACTCGAAAATATTTGCAATTCCTACAGAAAATTCCAGTAACGTATAAGGTAAAATTGCCAAAAATTGGGAAATTTAATAGAAAACTTTAGGTATACTTTCTAATTTTTGTTAAAGTTACCATATACATTACTGGAATTTTCTGTGTTTTTTTTTAGTGTGTAGGGTATGTGGGAGCCGTTACTGCGTAACTGCATGCAACAGAGATATCACATCAGCAATCAGACTGGTTAGTAAGGTATAAATTGAATTCTACAATCACCATAATAAAGTCCGGGCAATGAAGAGTACCTTCTTAAGATCGACAAAAATATAATGACATTTTCTGTAGAATTAGATTTTAAAAAATCCCGACGATCCGCTTCTGGGGAAAGGAAAAACCGTATTGTAGAAAACCCTCATGCATACAGGTTTCCATATATTACATATAAAGGATCCAAAGAGTATATACTTGCCGCCGGAAAAGCCAGTATGCTATCGCTATATATAGTATGTATGTGTGATATTAGGCTGATAGTACACTGCGACCTAAAAGATCTATTGTGTCCCCTCTTCTCGCTGTATTTACAGCTGCCCGTCCAGTCTGATTCCTTTTAAGAAGTGCAGAATGTCCGAAGGCCCCAGATTAGGTAACTCTCCCTCTTCGATTTCACATGCTCCCAGGTGCAGCGCCCTTGAGTTGCACAGTGCAACACAGTTTGTGAGTAGATGAATGGACGTTTCGTCCTGTTCCCCACAAAATCTACATTCGGCTTCCTTCGCTATTCCAAGCCTGCTTAGATGTCCGTTCAGTTTACAATTGCCTGTAAGGATCCCTGTCAATATCCGAATATTATTTTTACTCAGGTTGATGCATTCTGCAGATCTCTTCTGGTTAGAAGAGTTTTAGCTTGCCTCATTCCCTGGAGATTCTCCCAGGATTTGGATTTTCTCCGCTCTACTTCATTTTCCAGTTTCTCCAGTGTTATGCTGCTACTTATCTCACAAAAAGGTTCTGGCCCTACAAAAGGTGTTCTAGCCCCTCTCTTAGCGAGATTATCTGTTATTTCGTTTCCTTCCACTCCTGTGTGTCCCGGAACCCACAAAAGCGTTACCTTGTTCTTTTTGCCTAGCTCGTTTGGTTTTTGTAGACACTCCCAAACCATTTTGGAGCTGATTATGTTTGACCTCAGCGCCCTAATGGCTGCTTGACTATTAGATATTATGATAATCTCCTGCTTTTCATAGCTTCTGTCAATATTGCCCTGGACACATCTTTCAATAAGGTGTATTTCCGCCTGGAAGATACTTGGGTACATCCCCAAGCTTTCGAAATATTTGGTTCTAGGCCCATATATCCCTATTCCAGTTCCCTCTGCCGTTTTGGAGCCATCTGGCTATATATAGTACTCTGTACACTGTATGTCACAGAAGCAAAAATAGTCCTTATCAGGGCCATCCTGATGACGACAGTAGAACCACTGCCGAAACGTCAAATTTTCAAAACAGACTATGGAAACAGTCCAAACAACCAATTACTGTTCACGCACGCTTAAACATGGCAAACAGGCATTTTATTTAAACTACCGAACCAAAAAAAAAAACGGGAAATATCTACCCCCTCCACTATTATCCCTCCCTTGAAACCACCAGCACATTCTTTTGTTTCTCTCATTTTCACTCTCGAGTACAGAGAGATTGCTTTTTGCAATGCGTACATCTTTCATTTCTTATTTTCCTCTAATTCCGTCTTTTATATTCGCCTTGAGCTAGGGAAGACGCGACCTAAAAAGGCGTCGGGGTGGAACCCGCCCTCGAATTTGGGAGGCGGGCGGATAGGGGTAGAAAATAGCCGCCAAGGGAAAATTAGGTTTACCAGTCAGGAACAAAGGAAATCGAGGGAGTACATAGAAATGTGGTGAAAAATTAATTCGAATGATAAACCCACGCGAGTTCTTCGTCTCTTTTGGGCTTGATTGTTGTTGGTGGGCAGGTGCCCATACAGAACACTAGAACCTTTCAGATATCTTTTTCTGATCGTATGGGAGTATCACGTGAAGTAGATTTTAAAGTACAAAAACCCTTGCGAAGATCGTTTTGCCCTAGGTCTTTTAAACATTTTAATTACGATCAATTTGTTAGAGATGTTTATGACGTAACTTGGTGCCTGATTTATGCTTTGCCTAACATTGAATTGGAAGTATCTTTTCTGAATGCAAATATTATTGCTGCTTTTAATAAGCATGCTCCAATTAAACAGATTAATGCTATTAAGTCGCCTGCTCCTTGGATAACTTTTAATATGGGTTTAATGATCAAAACTAGAGACGAAGCATTCAGGCCTTATCACAGGACTAAAAGTGAGCATCACTTTATCTACTACAAGTCACTCCGCAACAAGGTAAATAGAGCTATTAAACGTGAAAAGTAAGCCGTTCAAGTAAGGCATTCTGGAGAGAGCTGAAAAACCTTTCAAATGCTTCCACCGACTCTCCTAAAATACCCGAGTTTCTTAGTGATGTTGAAAATATAAACAGACACTTTGCTTCAGCCGTTTCTTTTCCAATAGTACCTACATCGGGTTATCATTCTGAGAATTCAAGCAGTAAGTTTACATTCAAAAAACTATCTCAAGTGGATGCATCTGCGTCTCTCTCAAAATTAAAAACCAATGCGTGCGGTCTAGATGGTATCACTACTAAAATGTTAAACCTTTGCATACCTTTGTTAGTGGATTATATTGTGCATGTCTCTTTAATGCCTGTATTGAGTCGACTACATATCCAACGCTGTGGAAACCATCCGTAATTAAACCTATTTCAAAATCTAATAAGGTTCAGGAACTTAAGGATTTGCGTCCTATTAGTATTTTAGCTGCCCTTTCCAAGATATTCAGTCAGTTGCGAGGTTTTGTTGGTGATACTGACGTGTTGCCCTTGTACCAATCGGGGTTTCGTCCATTCCATAGCTGTGTTAGTGCACTGGCACATATTAGGGACGATATTTTGAGGAATTGGGATGATGGTGATATCACGGTATTAATTCTTTTTTTTTAATACGATATGTTGGATGTGCTCTCCGGCATTGATTTGGATGGATCTGCCGTATCGTTGATGAGGTCATATTTGGTCGACCGAGTATGTGCGGTTAGTCTCATTCAAATGTTTTTGAACAAATTTTAGAATTAATCTGCTTAAACACCACCCCACTTTCCTGTTTGAGTCGTGGTCCTCAATCGACTTACGCTCTCAGTAAGGAAGCTTGCTAATGTTAAATTTTAATTTTTGTGATTGTAAATCGTTGTATGTGCTTCCAAAACATCGGATGGATGCGACTATAGTTCAAGTGTTAGTAGATCTTTTCGTCTTAATTCGTTGACGAATATTTTTTCAGCTGAAGCTAATGCAATTGTGGAGGCTCTTGAGTATGTAAAGCACCTGGATGTCGAAAAACTTGCGATTATGACGGACTCTCTGAGTTTTTTACAAGCCTTACGAAGAAGGAAATGATTTTCGAAACTGCATCCATTGGTGTTGGATGTTCTATTGAGCTGCACCGAATTGGAGGGGCAACGCAGGACTGTTAAATTCTTTTGGGTGAAAGCTCACGCTGGTATAATTCCTAATGAGGATTTGAATTGTTTGGGTCGAGAGTCAATAGGCAACGGCGAAGCTATACATAAAACTGTTTACATGAGGGAGGTTGGTGCTAAAATCCGATATCGTTTCCTTCGCGAAAAGTGGGAGGAGAGATGGCAAACAATATGCGAAGAAAAACGCACACAGTACTCCAAAATTCACCCATCTGTTTTCCACTCCCGTTGGGATAGTGGTTTCTCGCTATTTTTCTTCCACGATCGCTAGGATAAAATTTGGGCACGGTTGTTTTCCAGCACACCTCTAAAGGTTAAAGATAATTGATTTGCCTGCTTGCTCGTGTGGTTACGAATTAGCTGACTTGAACCATTTGTTCCTCGGATGCTCGACAGCTGTAATACCTATTCTGCAATGCAATGATATTGAAGTTTATAATTAAGTACTAATGAATTTTATCAAGAAATGTTGAATTCAAATTTATTTTTAAGTCTTGGTGTTAGTGTTATATTTTGTTAGTTAATGTGGCTGATGGACTATGATCCCTTAAACGCCAAAAATAAAAAATAAAAAAAAATCGTTGTATGTTGGCCTTCTTATTTTTTAACATGTATTTTGGAAGATTTGTTGAACCTTTCTCATGTGTTTGGATTGTTAACGACAGGTACCCTTACGTGAGTTATATTTTTTGAATTTTAATTTTCTCATTAATTTGTAAAACTTACAGTGTCATCCTGATGAAGTAGTAAAAAAAAAACTAGGAAAGCTTGATTTAATAGTCATTTGAGTTTTTCATTGGCTTTCTTTGGCCAGTTTACCCAATATTAGTGCTTAATCTCAACGTTTTCAACTCAAAATGTACGGCTGCTAACAAAGAATCTATCTGGTCTTCAGACGATCTGAATATCTCTTCGCGTTTTTGAAATATTGCAAATAATGTTTTTTTTTGGGGTAACTTTTAGCCCCCACTACACACTTAAAACCAAAAACGGGACACTGAAATAATAGGTGCTAAATATGTTTCGGTGTTCTACATCAAAATCGGAGAGATACCTTTCCTTGTTAAATTGTTAAATTCCGATTTATTAAAAAAAAAAAATTATCTCAAATTCTAATATTTTAAAAGGGGGTAGAGAAATACCACCCTTTCCCCCCAAATCATTTCCCCACACTAGACGCTTCTCCGTAATCTGACGAAATATTTCGAACAATTCAGCTTCCGGAAGATATTTAATAAATTTAAACTAGCTATGCCGTAAAATTGGGGGGGAATTTACGTCCCCTCGTACGTATGGGTGGGGGGGAAGAGGCAAAGGGGGTTGTATTACTTGCGTTCGGTGGGGATGTCACTCGATTTAGCCCACTGGCGACTGTCGACTGTCACGAACAGCAGAGTACGCCACGTTATTTTCATAAATCAAGTGCTAGTGGCGTATATGGGGGCTTTAGAGGGGCTGAGAGGGCGGTAATGGAAGGGGGGGGGGTCTGGCTTTTGTGGTCGTTCGATGAAATATTGGCGCTGTTTCTATCCACTAATGAAGCACGAGTTGATAAATCGAGAGATTACAGGATATAGGCATATAGATATATCTATATACATTTTATTAACGAATTACCTCTAATAAATCTAAATCAGCCCTACCTCTGCTGCAATAAAAAAAAAACAACAACAAAAGAAAAACGGATGCCCCAATCTTAAACAATCATTGTATGTATGTATGTATGTATGCAAAGTACACTCCGCCAAAAAAGTATCGCATAATTTAGTTTTGAATCATAAAAGTATCGCATAATCTTTGTTTGTAGCATAAAGTTGTAAATATACTTTAATGCGCTCTAAGATATAATTTCTATGATTGTTTAAATAAAATACAGGCCAAATAAAAACAAGAACTCATACTTGAGATTTTTATTAGAACAAGAAATTATAATTTTGGAAAGAAAAATGTCATAACAGTAGCTTTTAATACTGAGTATTGCCACCTCTGGCTCTTATGACCGCTCGCATACGGTTTGGCAGAGATTCGATTAACCTCCGTATATAAGCCTGATCCAAATTCTCCCACTCGTCACGGAGAGCATTTGCTAGTCCATGCAGGTCCGCTGGGGCAACATTTTGGGTTCGTATCCGTCTGTGAAGGAGGTCCCACACGTGCTCGATAGGGTTCATGTCCGGACTTACCGCAGGCCAATCTAAAACTGGAATACCAACATCGTTAAGGTATTCCTGGACGATTATTGCAACATGCGGTCGTGCATTATCGTGCATTAACATGAATTCGTTTCCTATAATTGGCGCATATGGTACTACATGTTCTTCTAAAATGTCCGTTATATACCTGTGGGCAGTCAGTGTACCTCTGTCTACTGGTACTAACTCTGTACGACCTGTTAAACAGATGCCTCCCCAAACCATAATAGAGCCACCAGCGAAATTAGGTCTAGGTCTGATATTACACTGCGAATAGCGCTCACCGTCTCGTCTGTACACTGAGATACGCCTATCTGAGGTGTAAAGACCAAATCTTGACTCATCTGTGAAGAGTATATTGGCCCAGTCATTAATGTTCCAATTTACATGTTCTCTGGCAAACCTTAAGCGAGCCACTCGGTGGTTCCTAGTGAGACGAGGGGCTGTTACAGCTACTCTAGCTCTTAATCCACTCTGTCGTAACCTATTCCGAATAGTTTGAGTACTCACACGAGTATTTCTGACTCTAGCCAAGTCGTTCTGCAATTGTCTCGCAGTTACATGTCTTCGACGTAATGCTTGTAGTAGTAAATAGCGGTCATCTTGGCGAGTAGAACATCTTGGACGACCTGGTACAGGTCTTCTACTGTAAATGCCTGTTTCCCTATATCTGGCTACGGCTCTAGAAACACTTGACTGATTGATGTTCATCAAATTAGCAACGTATGCTTGAGATCGTCCATCTTCGATTAAAGCAACTATAGCAGCCACTTGTTCTGAAGTTAAATTGCTCATTTTAGTTTTAAAAGCGTTGGTACAGAACTCTGACTTCGCACTTTAAAGTTTGTCCGTATAGGAAGACTTTCAATAAACAACAGAACAAACCTTACACATATGCATTTTTCTAAATGTGTTCTTTTAGGAAAAAAATAAAGTAAAAACGCTAAGTTCCATTATTTTGTTAGTGTTTTTATAGTTCACATACACGAGGCAAACTTTTTGTGAACGTATAAAAATATCTTGGTTCATAAATGCCCTTTTTTAGTTTATGCGATACTTTTTTGGCGGAGTGTATTTATTGGCTGCAAGTAATATACAAAAAAAAAATAACAAGATCCGTCTTGGCCGGATTTAGCTGCAACTGATGGTGATAACAATATGAAGATCTTCGTTGATAAGTTGTTGAGCCCGTAAATAATCTGAAGGCTTAAGAGATAAATATAGTTGAGTATCGTCTGCATTCCGCCAGGATACTTCTCAGCGTGCACTCATGACGCCAACAAACAATTATTATAACATTCTCCAAGAATAAACGCCATGTCAACCATTTCTTCTTGAGTTTGAAGTATTCTCGCAACATTTATCAGAGAACAATGTTTCGATTGTCACTTTATTCTTATTTTTTTGACAATTGCACTTCCTTTGTTTTATGATCTATACTTAATTTCGAAAAAAGGTATATTTTGACAAATTGAAATTTTTTTTTCTTAAAAATTTCGTCATAAAATGTGTTGTTTTTTAGTACAAATGAAAAAATTGCAATTTTGGCTAGCCAGTGATGTAATTTTTGTTTTGGGGGTGCCATTTGAAATTTCAGAAACAAATACCAATCAAAAATTATCTAGCTTTCATAAATCACTTGAAAAAAAATTATGTGAAGGTACAAGAGGTCTTAGTCTATTCCTAAATTCGAAACCTAAGCGTCGGTACAATTTAGTTCTTGCAAAAAAAAATTCAAACAATGGTCCGACTGTGAGGAAAAAATGTTATAACAGCGAAACCGCTAAAGTTAGGGGTACACCATGTTCCATAAAAAAATAAGTACTCATCGAGAGCTTTCCAAATCTCTTATAAAATATAGGCTGTCCCATTTAAAAAAAAAAACATAAGTTTGATACGCCACTGGAATACGGCACGCCACTGCTGACCAGAAGTATTTCAGAAAGATGGCGAGGGTTATTCTGCACAATTTTGCTGGTAGACTTTCTTTGATATCATGTATGATAGAGAAGCTATGGTCCGAGGCGTCTTATGGGATATGTCCTTTCCGCATAGTGTTCATCAGATATCAGATATTTTTAAAGATAATGACGACGAATTCAGAATGGCTACTCTGATCTTTTCTCGTTTCTCAAATATTGCAAACACGTCTTTTTTAGGGTATGCTAGAAAAGCAAAAGTAAGTGCCTAATATTTTTCGGTGTTATTAAATTTTATCAAAGTCGGGGGGAATACACTTGGGTGCATTTCCTCGTATAATAAGTATGTTTTTTTAAGGCTCAAGAATTAAATATCCTAAATAAATATTTAATAATAATCTATGTGATTGTTAATGTTAAAACTGTTTTTCTCCTCTCTAAATAATTAAACTAAATCCAGTGGTGTTATTGTGATAATAAAACCTAAAACTAACTATAAATAAAATAAAATTAAATCATTGTGATATGTAATGGAGATTTTCGAAGGTTTTAAGAACTCCAAGTTGGGCCTATCTAGGTTTTTATCCCAGTCTCTGTAAGTAATCTATTCTTTCTTAATACATACTTAAGTACTTATAGTTTTGTTTGTTGTATCGTTTTTTTTCCTTTTAACTACACCCCAACCTAGAAACACTGTTAACAGAACGCCACTGGTTTATAATAGGAGCAAATTTACAATCATTGCCTCTCTCAATATAGCTTTCATTCTGAGTGGTTTGGTTGTTCAGTACGGGGCAAACTGCCAAATAGTTTTTGTATCCTGTTTGGGATAGCAACAGGTCAAATTCATAACTCCTTGTTCGGCAATTCTTTTTGTGAATAATTTAGCCTACAGAGTATCCAATTAAATTAATGTTTTTAAAACTCTCGATACTTTTTGTTAATTTTATTATACTACACAAAAATTTAAGAAATTTTGTTATTCCGCAAGTTCAAACAAAAAAAATTGTAAATGCAATAACTACCCTAAGTTGTTACAGAAAAACTGTACTCTTTGTTAGAGGTTAACAATTTTTTTTAGCCGGACACAGGATTTCTCGTTTCTATAATTTAATTTTCGTTATCAAAACACAACCATGCACACGTTGAAATAATATATTGATGTATTCCTTGGTAAAGCAGATTCCTGTTTCTGGATGTTCTTATTGGTTTATTAGAATATCTTATTTCGTATATACAACGTGTCCCGCTTTCATTTTATTCAAACTTTTGGAGGGTAATGTAGACTAAATTAATGACTAAAAACAGCAAAAGTGATAGGTCAATTTTGTTTCGTTACCAATATACAGGGTGTTTACCATTCGTACACTATATCATTTTCTGGAGATCCCTTACAATTAGATTAATGGGACAAAATTTTGACAACAAAACTTCACCTGGAGAATTATTTAATAACGGGTAACATATACTTCATTCGTTCTCAGGTTTAATAAGAGAGAAAAGAAGAAAAATCTTGCAACGCCATATAAAAATACGTAGGAAAAATCTAATACAAGTGTCATGAGATCTTCACGACTTGTGATAACAATCCAACTTTTTATGTTGTCTTTAGGAGTAAATAATATACTGCAGTAGTTGTATAATTTATTGATGATTAAATAATATTAGTTTACTTAATTCCTTCCTCCTTGATTTTCTTTGTATTTCTTCTGTAAACTTCTTCGCTAAATTATGAAATCTAATTTTGCTATAAGACGATATTATGGTTTTACTTAAAATTGAAACATGAGTTTCTTCCAGAGGTGACATATCTAACAAATGATGGGATAAACTAGGAAAAATGTTTTGGTGAACATGACATGTAAATAAACAAAACTCATTAGGAAGTTTTCCTCTTGTGGAATCTTGTTTCCTATCAAGACCATTACTTTCCGAGTTTGTTTTTCGGTGAACTGGCAAATATATCGTACCTCCTTTGATAGGCAGATTAATTTACCTAAGAAATAGTGAAGAAAATTAAAAAAAATATATATGTTATACATCATTTATTTACCTCTACCCTTTGTTTTCAGGAAAATCAAGTGATTCTAAATAAAAATATACTTTTTAAGATTTTCTTTGTCCGAATTCAATGTTGAAATTCGCATAATCTGTCCCGTTCTATCAAAATCGTTTTTGAGGAAATGTAGTGAACAAACATATGCAGGCTTACTTTTGCAGGGATTTTTGGTACCCTCTATAACAGTCATCCACACAACAATGTATAGGGATTCTACAAAAAATTATTTCACATAGAAACACTAAGTATTATCATAATTTCAGAATATTTTTAAGCTATGGAATTATTCTGCAACTTACATATGAAAAGTTAATTCTCCGTGATCCTTGTAACTATTGCTTTTGCAGGATTTAGACGACACGATGGCATCACTTTTCTTTAGGAAAAATTACCTGGATTAATTGTCATATAAGCCCAATTGTTAATGCTATAATATGCATACTTACACCACAGCCTTACACGTAAAACAAAAATATCGGGGAATAATATATAATATTCGAAAGAGTCCGTGAAATAATAAAGCAAAGAAAGTAAATAAAACAATCAAACTGCAGGGTTAGGTAACATCAGTAACACTTGTCAACTTGCAAAAAACTTAACGTGACTTAACGCAAATTCTTCCTAAAGAAAACTAACGTAAGCATGACGCTACATGAAACATGACGCATATAATGACGCCTGTGTTCCAAGATGTCCTTTAGTCTTTTGATGGTGCGCCGTAGCGATGCGCATACGGTTCATTGGCAGTCTGTCAAGTCTGTGATATTACTACGCTACAGTCCTTGCATATCTTTGAAATTACAACTGCTAACATCTGAGAAGAAATTGTACTTTGTATAATTTTAATTTACAATGGATCTAATCTTAAATTTTTAAAACCCTGATCATACACCAAACAACATTTATCTAATAACTTTTGTTCCCTTCTACGGATATCATCACATCTCACTTAACGGATACGAAAGACTACAGGCGTCATCTATTACAAAAATAACGCAAAAGCAAACACGATTTAAGTGATGTCTGTTTACTTTGCAAACTGGTTCTATTTGGACCGGAGAAAATGTACATACATACCATGCCTTCTTTCTACCCGATAAATCATCTGCACATTTGACGGTTTAAAAGCTTTCGTGGGTACACCGAAGATAAATGCGGAAAAATAGCGTAAATAGGAAAAATAGCGGGTCCATGATTAGAATTTTCGGGTCAGTTCTTGTGTGAACAAGCGGGAACGAGTAGTGGAAACGTGCAACCGAATATGGGTTGCATTAAAATCCGCTGATTCCGCCAAAATAGCGCTGATAAGCGGTGGATATTTGCTTAGGATCTGTCTGCTGTACACGATGTAGGGTAAACGATTTTTAATTGGGATAAAACACGTGCAAAATTTAACTTGAAAATCAAAGAATGAACCTGTATCAAATCCAAATGATGATTAGTATAGTGGTACTTTTACATTATAAAATTTAAATTATAGAAAGCACCAACAGTAAGAAAGTTCACTTGAAATATAAAAAGTGGATAAAAAGTTTCTTGATTAAATTCAGGTAAAGGATAGACATAGGTCTATCCCAGTGCTCGGCAAGGCGGTACCCCGTACAGGCATTCTCTCCCCGAATAGTAGAAAAATAAAATGTAGGCTGGCTTAGATGTTTTCATATTTATACAAATACAAAATCTCCGCTCGTTGGAGATAAAAAAGAAAACGCACCCGTGTACTTTGCAATGCGTATAAAAGTACGGATGCTGTGACAGTGAAAATCGTACAAACATGTAGGCATATACCTAATCTAAATTTATTTCGGTGTTATTCAGTAATAAATTATTTGAACAAGGATTTATTTGGTGAAAGAATCGTTCCAATAATGCTTTATTCAAATAACGTTTTATTGAAATAATTCTTCATTCAAACGATTTCCCATAGTTTTATTCAACAATAACTTAATACGAAGTAAAGAATAACACATGAAAATTTCATTGAAATAATTATTTGAATAAAAAATTACCAAATACACAAATTTCAGTTTTTATCTTATATGCCAGCATAATAAGTGTTTTCCTGTTTTCAATAACGGTCAGGTGTATTTTTACAGTACCCTTTTTTTAAGAACCACTACCTGCTTTGTGAAGCACATGTTTTATTGGGGTGCCTATACCAATTGCTCGGGACGGTATCATTGCGCAGAGCAAATATTTTTGTTATTGATATAATGAACGTTTTCATTCAACCTATGAATATAGATCACTGCGTTTCAATGATTTATATTCATTGAAACCGTGTTCCTTTATATATGTATTTAGTGAATGCGTTAGCTAGCATGAATAGGCCGGATATAGATAATCAAATAGGTTTGTCGGTTATGTCCGTGATCTCGTAATATGTATACGCGCTATTTATATGCGTATTCGAAATTAATAACTAATATTAATATCAATAACTTGTGTATAAAGCCTGTGAAATGCGGTCATGTTTCTGCCAGGAGAATTATACAAAAAATGTTTGCACCATCATATGGTAAATCCGGTTGTTTTTTGAATAATTTATTAATGGTTTCTGCACATTCAATATATCTTGCTATATATGTATGACCAGTATAAAATAGCAGTTTAAAAATAACGCGCGCACATTCGTGCGTCTACATAATTATATATTATATTATATTATATATTCACGGTCAGTGACTGATGCTGCTAGCTAGGAGTTGATATAGTGAATCATTTTAAATAACAACGCATATTCATTCCCGATTCATTAGCAACAAAACTATTAACTGAACGTATTAAAAAATAGCTACTGCAACAAATATTATACATGCACCCAAAAAAAAACTTGCAAATTTTGTTACAATTGTATTCCATATCGCTACAAATTACAGTAATATAAGCACCAGGCGCAATTTGTAACGAAAAGTCACACAAAATTGTGTCTAACGTCTATAAGAATGTGTATTACAGTTTGTAAAAGAATTTGCGCCAACAATATAGTCAGTACGGTCATTTTATTTTTAAGAGGGCTTACTACAATATTTTAATACTTTATACAATTTCTCTGCGAGACAATTTCTCAAAACAAATAAGACTGAATCCACAAAGTTGTTGTAATTTTTACGCTAAACTATGTAACACTTTGTAATATGCACTCGTAGTTGTGCTACAAATTATAACACTAAGTAAAAGAATATTTGAGAAACTCTGCCACAGAAAATGGCGATTCGTACTGTGTTTATTGAGAACGTTTCTACTTGTGTAATGCTAGAATGGAGGTAAAAAGCTGTTGCGCAGTAAACAATGAAAACTATAAGTTACTAGAAATTGTAGTAATGATTATCACTATAGCACCTAACGCTTTTCACGAAATATATTACTATTTAGTAAGGAAGTGTTATAAAAATTACTACAATTTTATATAGGTATATACTTACGTTGGTAAATACATATGTATGTACTTAGCAAAGCAATAGAGAAATAGAAATTAATAAAAACAAGAATTTTATTGAAAAATACATTTACTAGACAACATTTTCAACGTAACACATTTTTATTGAAAAAGATACTAACTTGGAACACAAACATTTTTTACTGATTTCTTCAATGAAACGGAAATGTCACCTGATCGCATTCTATTGGATACTCAGCACCCAATGCAAACATTATTTTAAAATATGCATCCACACCTTTTAATGGTGTATCTACTTTATATTTGATATAAAGTACATGTGTATGAGTCCGTTACGTTAAGAAGTTCTCCAACTGTTATTGGTATCTCTTGTACTGGAAACTGAAATCTGGCGTTATTCTCTGCCCGCAACTGTAGCTCCACATCCAAGTCGGTAATATTCTGGAAATAAATACAAATTAAGTTTTGTAGATTACGATTGTGTATTGCGATTTCAACTATATGTTACAGAAAATTAGAAAATTGCACTGTCTGGAAATTATTACACATCAGTAAAAGGTGTAAAAGCCACCGATATATGGACAATAGAAAAAACTTGTTCAGTTAATGATAACAATAAACGTGCATTAATAATATTATAATTATTTGTTATTATGACATAATAGATTCCAGGCAACCCAGGAATTACCCTCTATAGGTAATTGTATGTATATAAACACATAGCAGAACCAGTAATAGGTAGTTACATAGATAAAGAGAAACAATTTAATGCTAAATACATACATACACGCCTATACTTTTGTATTTAAGATATATTTAAATGTCTTACCTTCAAAAATGATCACCAACGGTTCTAACCCCCAACTCAGTAAATAACTTTTCGCATCTATCGTTATTAATGTATAATATATACTAATGGACGGAGTACCATAGGACACGACATAAGAACACACAAATCACACGACCACCACCATGTACGCCTTATTAACGACTAATATAAAATAGCATATTAGCGGGATGATTGCTGGCACTGCGAAGATCGAAACACCTTTTTGTTTGCTTTTATTCAGTATTCACCTTTGTTTCCACAATTCCGCACATAATTTATATTTGTATCAATAATCAATATAGTAAAAACGCGTTGGGATATCTAATTTAATAAGATTCAAATGAAACAGATATTAATAAAAAGTTAATCCTACTCCTACAGGTATATTAGATCCCTACAATAATAATTAATATAATGAATATCTGAAAGTGTTACATTATTTTGAATTTTCAAACCTGATTGTACTAAATTCGACTACATTATATTCGACTCTTTAATACAAGAAAATTTGGCATACTATTGTGAACAAAGTGTTTATACATTGTAATAGATTTTTTAATAATTTGTAGTATTTCATGCTACAGTACTGTAAAACAAAAATATATTACAAATTCATATCGTTGTACTGTTAAAATATACTGTTAAAATATACTACACAATGTTAGACACAATAATGTAGAGAACGGATTAGGACTGGCTTTTACAATTGTAGTAACTATAACTACATTTTTTCAACTATAATATTATAGTAATAATTCCCTATGTACTTTTTTTGAGTGTGCAGTAATATAAAATGATTTGCTAAGTATTTATTTCGCTAATGAACCTTGTTATTACTTAATCAAAGATTTTAAATAATATTTAATTATAAGAATGAAGCATTATCTTCTCTCAATGAGAATTCACTCAGTAAATAGTACATTATTGATACTACCATCAATATTTTTCTCAGTTCTTCTTTAGCATTTAGAAAAGTAGACTTGTTGTAATTTCCACAAGAATATTCATTATCATGTCTGTAATTCTATCATCTTTCTCAAGAATAAAAAAAAAACAGGGAAACCTATATTTACTCATACTTCCCAAACGATTTTCCCAATAAAATGGTATCGGCCCTCTTCAAATACCGAATCAGAAAAGGGTCAGCCATCTCTACTTTATTCGTTTGCTATAGGTCAATATAGGGTTCCCGACGAGGGTAACGCGAAAAACATTTTATTTACCATGAAAATTCCAACTTCCTTGGTACATATTTTACGGATTCAATTCTTTAAAGAAAGAAAATAAGGTTCGTTACGTTTAGATTTATCTAAAAGTAAGTTTTAGATGAAGAGATTTGTTTATATTTATACAATAATCATCACTGGATGGAATGGCGAGTTCATACTTATAGTTGATTAATTTTTTTGCGTCTATTTTGTTTAGCGACGCCCTATACCTACACTAAAACAAACTCAACTGATGGCAATGTATTCGAGTGCTCCGCTAGCTTTTAGATGAAATTTTATGGCCTTCAACTTTCCGAGCGACGCTAGAACTGTGCCATCGGGTAGGTCGACCATTAAACAAAACTGTAGAGCGACAGATGCAGCAAATAGTTTCAGCTTCAGCTATCTGGGACACAGACACTCTCCACGCAAAATGCGATGGTCTCGCGCCACTCCTTGAGGTTTTGGGTTACAGTCAGTCGTATTGGTATAAATCGATTTTGACTGTCCATCGCCAATGTATAAATTGTTTCAAATTTGTCCTGGAATAAAGATTATATTATATTAAAAAGAAAGGCTTTTGTCTAATGCTCCATAATACTCGACTATTTACTTTCTGCAATACAACTAATATTTATACAGATATACAGGGTGAATCAGCAATATATGCGATAAAATTTAAGAGCTGATTCCTGAGGTTCTTTTGATCATTAATGTTCATATGAGTATATGTCCAAAACGGTTTGGTTTAAAAGTTATTGAATGTTTAATAATAAATTATGAACTATGACTAACAGGATATAATATCTCAGTTGGTTCTTCAAAATCAATTGTGTTGAGAGGGAATTGTTTGTCATTTCAATATTTGACAGTAGCTGTCAGAGTATTCATTCAGTTTATTGTCAGTTTCTGTTTTCTAAAATGAATTACACGAATGCTGAGATGGGTGATATGCATTTTGTTTACGGTCTTGCCAATGGAAATTCGCGTGCTGCTAGACGTCTTTATGAAGAACGATCCCCTAACCGTATCATACCGCATCATTCAATATTTGCCCGTCTTCACAAACGTCTTAGTGAAATTGGAAGTTTTAAAAAACAGACGACTGATAACGGGCACCCATTTACAGTGAGAACTCGACAAGTTGAAGAAATTATACTAAATGAAATTGAGGAACATCCTACTACAAGCACCAGAAAAATTGCGTTTGCTTGAAACATTAGTCAGGCCACAGTTTGGAGAATATTGAAAGATCAACTGTTGTATCCATATCACACTCAACGGGTGCAGGCACTTTTGCTAGCAGATCGTCCGCAAAGAGTGGCTTTTTGTCAATGGGTGCAACACAAAATCGCACAAATTCCTGACTATTTGGCTCAAATATTCTTCACCGGCGAGGCTACTTTCTGTAGAAACGCGATTATTAATTTTCATAATAATCACATATAGGCCGAAGAAAATCCGCACGAAATAGTGCATGCCCGTTATCAACATCAATTCTCTGTCAATGTGTGGGCCGGAATTGTTAGAGATCACTTGATAGGCGCACATTTTTTACCGATGCGGTTAATTGGCGAGGTATACTGCAATTTTCTTGAAGAGAAGCTACCACTACTGCTGCAAGAAGTTCCCTTACAATTAAGATTACAAATGTATTTTATGCATGTCGGTGTTCCACCGCATTATACACTCCGCCAAAAAAGTATCGCATAAACTAAAAAAGGGCATTTATGAACCAAGATATTTTTATACGTTCACAAAAAGTTTGCCTCGTGTATGTGAACTATAAAAACACTAACAAAATAATGGAACTTAGCGTTTTTACTTTTTTTTTTCTAAAAGAACACATTTAGAAAAATGCATATGTGTAAGGTTTGTTCAGTTGTTTATTGAAAGTCTTCCTATACGGACAAATTTTAAAGTGCGAAGTCAGAGTTCTGTACCAACGCTTTTAAAACTAAAATGAGCAATTTAACTTCAGAACAAGTGGCTGCTATAGTTGCTTTAATCGAAGATGGACGATCTCAAGCATACGTTGCTAATTTGATGAACATCAATCAGTCAAGTGTTTCTAGAGCCGTAGCCAGATATAGGGAAACAGGCATTTACAGTAGAAGACCTGTACCAGGTCGTCCAAGATGTTCTACTCGCCAAGATGACCGCTATTTACTACTACAAGCATTACGTCGAAGACATGTAACTGCGAGACAATTGCAGAACGACTTGGCTAGAGTCAGAAATACTCGTGTGAGTACTCAAACTATTCGGAATAGGTTACGACAGAGTGAATTAAGAGCTAGAGTAGCTGTAACAGCCCCTCGTCTCACTAGGAACCACCGAGTGGCTCGCTTAAGGTTTGCCAGAGAACATATAAATTGGAACATTAATGACTAGGCCAATATACTCTTCACAGATGAGTCAAGATTTGGTCTTTACACCTCAGATAGGCGTATCTCAGTGTACAGACGAGACGGTGAGCGCTATTCGCAGTGTAATATCAGACCTAGACCTAATTTCGCTGGTGGCTCTATTATGGTTTGGGGAGGCATCTGTTTAACAGGTCGTACAGAGTTAGTACCAGTAGACAGAGGTACACTGACTGCCCACAGGTATATAACGGAAATTTTAGAAGAACATGTAGTACCATATGCGCCAATTATAGGAAACGAATTCATGTTAATGCACGACCGCATGTTGCAATAATCGTCCAGGAATACCTTAACGATGTTGGTATTCCAGTTTTAGATTGGCCTGCGGTAAGTCCGGACATGAACCCTATCGAGCACGTGTGGGATCTCCTTCACAGACGGATACGAACCCAAAATGTTGCCCCAGCGGACCTGCATGGACTAGCAAATGCTCTCCGTGACGAGTGGGAGAATTTGGATCAGGCTTATATACGGAGGTTAATCGAATCTCTGCCAAACCGTATGCGAGCGGTCATAAGAGCCAGAGGTGGCAATACTCAGTATTAAAAGCTACTGTTATGACATTTTTCTTTCCAAAATTATAATTTCTTGTTTTAATAAAAATCTCAAGTATGAGTTCTTGTTTTTATTTGGCCTGTATTTTATTTAAACAATCATAGAAATTATATCTTAGAGCGCATTAAAGTATATTTACAACTTTATGCTACAAACAAAGATTATGCGATACTTTTATGATTCAAAACTAAATTATGCGATACTTTTTTGGCGGAGTGTAGTTTAGTTGCTCGCGAGTTTTTGAACAATACGTATCCAAATCGGTGGATAGGACGGGGAGGTCCACAACCGTGGCCTCCTCGGTCTCCAGACTTAAATAGTTTGGACTTTTTTCTCTGGGGTCACCTTAAATCTTTAGTTTATACGACTCTCATTGAAAATGTCGATGAACTGAGAAATCGTATTATTGCAGCTTTTCAAACAATTCGAAATATCCCTGGTATTTTCGAACGGACTCGCCAGTCAATACAACGGAGGATAGAAGCTTGTATCGCAGTTGGGGGCGGTCATTTTCAACAGTTACTATAAGTTAATTTTGTTTTACTAATTATTTTGTTAATTTATAATAAAAACATTAATTATGTTAACTTACTGTTAAACATTGTATAACTTTAAAAATAAGCAGTTTGGGACATATGTTCTTATGAACTTTTATGATCAAAATAACCTCAGGAATCAGCTCCTAAAGTTTGTCGCATATATTGTGATTCACCCTGTATATTAACTTAATTATTAATTTATAATACGCATATAAATAGCGCCACAACATATAACGAGGTCCCGGACATAAATGATTTGATTCTCTATGCCCGGCGCCCACCAACCCGGGTATTAGTAAAACTAGTGTCTACAATCTACAAATAGCGAATTTCTCCGAAAAAATTAAAACAAAAACCTTTTATTTCGATCCCGGCGGCTTGTTTATTTTAACAAGCAACAGAGTGCAGTGGGTCATCCTTGCATAAAGCATCTCTTTGATATTTAATATAAAAGTAGATTCTAAATTAAATTTGAAAAGTTTCAGTCCTTTTGTATTGATAAAGTGGTTCGTAGTGCTGTATTTAATCTTAAGATTTAGGATGAGTAAACATAAAAATTATGCAACATTGTTATAATAAATATCAAAAGGACGCTTCACGCAAGGCTGATTCACTGCACTCTGTTTTTTTTTTTTTTTTGATTGAAAAGTTCTTTATTTGACAAATATGTATACATGTATAAACAAAATTAAAAGATGAAAGGTAAAATATATACAGCACATGTATACAGTCATGTCTTCATGTCCGCTGTTGGTTTCCCGCTCTCTGTCCTCATCCAAGGTGGTGAGGCTGGCCTGCCTCGCCACCTTCCAATGTATTTGTGGACACTTACCAAGGGAAGTCGCATGATATTAATGATAAGCAACAGAGTTATACGACTAACACTAAAGTGATTTGCCTTGTACCTATTTTTATGTCCACCACTGTATATGTTTCCGTCTCTGGCCCATGTATATTTCATTTATTCTCGTTTTTTAATACACTCCGCCAAAAAAGTATCGCATAATTTAGTTTTGAATCATAAAAGTATCGCATAATCTTTGTTTGTAGCATAAAGTTGTAAATATACTTTAATGCGCTCTAAGATATAATTTCTATGATTGTTTAAATAAAATACAGGCCAAATAAAAACAAGAACTCATACTTGAGATTTTTATTAAAACAAGAAATTATAATTTTGGAAAGAAAAATGTCATAACAGTAGCTTTTAATACTGAGTATTGCCACCTCTGGCTCTTATGACCGCTCGCATACGCTTTGGCAGAGATTCGATTAACCTCCGTATATAAGCCTGATCCAAATTCTCCCACTCGTCACGGAGAGCATTTGCTAGTCCATGCAGGTCCGCTGGGGCAACATTTTGGGTTCGTATCCGTCTGTGAAGGAGGTCCCACACGTGCTCGATAGGGTTCATGTCCGGACTTACCGCAGGCCAATCTAAAACTGGAATACCAACATCGTTAAGGTATTCCTGGACGATTATTGCAACATGCGGTCGTGCATTATCGTGCATTAACATGAATTCGTTTCCTATAATTGGCGCATATGGTACTACATGGTACTTCTAAAATGTCCGTTATATACCTGTGGGCAGTCAGTGTACCTCTGTCTACTGGTACTAACTCTGTACGACCTGTTAAACAGATGCCTCCCCAAACCATAATAGAGCCACCAGCGAAATTAGGTCTAGGTCTGATATTACACTGCGAATAGCGCTCACCGTCTCGTCTGTACACTGAGATACGCCTATCTGAGGTGTAAAGACCAAATCTTGACTCATCTGTGAAGAGTATATTGGCCCAGTCATTAATGTTCCAATTTACATGTTCTCTGGCAAACCTTAAGCGAGCCACTCGGTGGTTCCTAGTGAGACGAGGGGCTGTTACAGCTACTCTAGCTCTTAATCCACTCTGTCGTAACCTATTCCGAATAGTTTGAGTACTCACACGAGTATTTCTGACTCTAGCCAAGTCGTTCTGCAATTGTCTCAGTTACATGTCTTCGACGTAATGCTTGTAGTAGTAAATAGCGGTCATCTTGGCGAGTAGAACATCTTGGACGACCTGGTACAGGTCTTCTACTGTAAATGCCTGTTTCCCTATATCTGGCTACGGCTCTAGAAACACTTGACTGATTGATGTTCATCAAATTAGCAACGTATGCTTGAGATCGTCTATCTTCGATTAAAGCAACTATAGCAGCCACTTGTTCTGAAGTTAAATTGCTCATTTTAGTTTTAAAAGCGTTGGTACAGAACTCTGACTTCGCACTTTAAAATTTGTCCGTATAGGAAGACTTTCAATAAACAACTGAACAAACCTTACACATATGCATTTTTCTAAATGTGTTTTTTTAGAAAAACAAAAAGTAAAAACGCTAAGTTCCATTATTTTGTTAGTGTTTTTATAGTTCACATACACGAGGCAAACTTTTTGTGAACGTATAAAAATATCTTGGTTCATAAATGCCCTTTTTTAGTTTATGCGATACTTTTTTGGCGGAGTGTATTATGACAGGTTTGGGAATTTTATAAAAATCACAGCAGGTAAAGACTTATTTGAGGTCGCTCGTTTCAATTGAGATGCAAATGAAATTTATATAATACAACAGCGAGAAACATGCAACTACGAATACCCTATATCTCTAGTCTTAGCATTTGCTTCTCCATATCTACACATCTTCAAGTAACTGCTACTAAAAATACCGACGCTTTTTCGTCCCATTTTAAGTGGAATTCCCTTTAGCCTTTCCCCTACCCTCCTATACCGAAATGATACGGTCTTCGCTTTGGCCATTTGACGGCAGGACACAATTAAATTTGCCGCAAATCTCATTACATGCTCCGCCGGCCGGCTAGATGTCTCTGGGTATCGAGGGCGCGCCATCTATTAATTAACTCTCATCACACGGTTTGGCGAAGCCATCAGTGAAACAAATGAAATGCGAAAAGGGTGATTCTGCCGGCCGATGTAGCCGAACTTTTTGGAATGGAATTAAAAGAGGTAGAAAAAAGCAGAAGAAAAATGGGGAAATAATTACATAGTGAAGTTGTTTTTATTGTATTAGGAATTAAGAATTGTTAACGGATATCATTAACTAAATTTTATGATAATAAAATAAATACATAATCGACTACAATTAGTAATGGGCAAGGTAGGGGAAAATAACTATCGTTAGCGCAGACTAGGCAGACTCGTGTTTAGTCGACCCTCGGGAGAGCCGGTAAGCAACACAAACCCCTTCTCCCGAAACGAATTAACACGAGCCTGTCTGGTCCTCGCTAACGATAGTTATTTTCCCCTACCGTGCCCAACACTAACTACAATCGATGATTATAACTTATTTTATTGTGCAGGGTTGTTTGTTAGCTTCTCGCTTAATGGATTGTTTTCAGTCATCAACGGAGCAGTCACGTAAACTTTAGGTTTTAAAAAAAACTATAGAAAAAAGTCTAATGGCGTCAGGTTAGGCGACTAACAGGCCATTCAATTGGGCCCCTCCTCCCTATCCACTTCTCTGTCGGAAGCTTATTGAGGTTACGTTTCACGTAAAATGAGGTAATGGCCTTTCATGTTAGAAGTAGAGCGACCTTTTTTTTTCTGTTAGTAGGTATTTCATTCCATAAACGGCTCAAGTTCATTGCATAACAATTCTAATAAGCTTCACCATTTAAGTTTTGTTGTAGAAAAATGGTCCTATTACTTTTTTTGTTGTAAATCCTTCACATACGTTAACTCTAACAGGATTCGAATAAAATGATTTCTCTTTGTTGTCCTTATTTGTTGCCCATGATCACCCATATAATTAATTCTTGTCTGTTTGAGGGGGTCTTTCCTGATTCTTGGAAGAGAAGTCTTGTTACTCCCCTCCGGAAAACAAGTTCTCCAACTGATTTTATTTTACTGACTTGCGACCTATATCTATTCTCCCTGTTTTGTCTAAGTTATTAGAGAAAGCCGTTAGTGTGCAGATTCGTTCATTCTTGGATACGCATAATGTTTTGCCCTTGAAGCAATCGGGATTTCGTCCGGGATATAGCTGTGAGTCTGCGTTGGCTAACATTGTCGACGATTTATTGCGCAGTATCGATGATAATCAAATTACAGTTTTGATATTGTTGGATTATTCTAAGGCCTTTGATACTATTAATCATGCTCTTTTGCTCAGCATCTTAAAGTATATAGGTTTTTCTAAAAACTTTTCTTACTTCTTCAATAGATCCCAACAGGTTTCTTATGATGGTCGTTTATCTTCTCCACTCTCAATTATATCAGGCGTTCCTCAAGGCAGTATTCTGGGACCTTTACTTTATGTAATTTACACCTCAACAATCATTAAGTGCTTGCAATATTGTAATTATTATCATTATGCTGATGCCACACAAATATATTATACCTTCAATCCTGGAGATATACGTGAAGCCATTTCATATATAAATAGTGACCTTCAGTCACTTGTTAACGTGTCTGAAAAACATTGTCGCAGAATAAATAATAAAAAAACTTCTGTTTTGGTTTTTGGCTGTGAAAAAACCCGAGCTGCGATTTTGAAGGATATTGAAATTAAAATCAAAGATGAAGTTTTCATTGTATCTAATTGTGTGCGTAATTTGGGCCTTTTCCTTGACACCAAACTTCATTTTAAAGAACACGTTTCGCATTTAATTAGATTGGGTTACAGTAGTTTGAAGGTTTTGTATGGTAGTAAAGACTGTTTGGATGTCGGTTTGCGTAAGGCATTGTGCGAATCTTTGGTCCTTTCAAGATTTAATTTTTGCATAAGCGTTTATTATTACTGCTTGGACACCATTGACAGAACTAGACTTCAGCGTTTGCAAAATTCGTGTTTTAGATTTATTTATGGAATACGTAAATTTAACCGAATCTCTCATACAATCGATTGGGCTCGTTGGTTAAATATCTTTGCCAGAGCTGAATTTTCTGCTACCATCTTTTTCTATAAAGTTATTTATTTTAAGAAACCAAGTTATTTGTTCCGTAAAATTTTGTTTAGAACAGATGTACATAATATCAATGTGAGATACAAAGGCTTATCAACTCCTCCAGTTCACCACCTTGAAATTTGTAAAAGATCGTTTAGTTATAATATTGTTAGGCTTTGGGTCAAAATTCCACTAGGTATGCGTTGTTTGAGTCTGCTTTCTCTGTCCCATCAATTTGGAAGGAGTGCTTTCTTTAACAAGTAAATATATTTTCATTTTCCTTTATAACTTTCTATTACTTTTCTCTTTTTTTTTGCGCTTAGATTTGAATTATTATTACTTTTTGTTTATGATTTTTTATTTATCGGGTTAACGTTAACTATTTATTGACAATTCATAAATTTGAATAATCTCCGCCAAAAACAAATCAACCAATCGATATAGCTTGGATTATATTCACCGTCACAGCGCCACCTATGAGTAGGATCTGTAAGTTCTACTTGCGCTACAGATATCTACTTACCGACGAATATTGGCCAAATCAATAATGCTTTGAATCCATGCTACCGCAGTCGAATTTCCACAGATGGCGCTTTTAGGCGTCGATAATATAGGAAAGTTAATTTCAATATACGCATTGTAGGGATAGATGTCGCCCGTGTAGAATCAATATTCTTTTAATTTAATTAAAAAGGATGGTTTTTAATAATTTATTGAAACTTTCCATTATACGGCATTCAAGAAATTTATCAGTATTTTAATAGATTCAACGGTTAGGGTCAATTTTATTTAGCCTGTATTTAGTAATGTCCACTAGTGTGCAACAAATGGCAAGTTTCCTTATTAGTTGCGTAATTGTAAACGAAATAATGCAAAATGTTGGTGCATGATTGACATCTAGGCTGGGCACACTTAGACTGTCTTAAAGTCAATTAGTTTACAGCGCAGAATAAGGAATATGAAAATAGTTATAAGCAAAATGTTATTAAAATTAGTTCTTCAGAATTAAAAAATACACCCAAATATAAAGTCACGGCTTGCTACTATAAAAGCAAAAAAATTGTAAATTTTATATTAACCCCTATATAATATTTATTTTTTAAATGTTTAACATTATTACTTATTTAAACTAACTTCAAGTTGATCTGTTTTCAACAATTTCCTTCATATTCCATCAAATTTGGAAAATGTATTTAAGAATAATTTTTCATAAGCGATCACAAATTTCATACCTGTTACAACGATATGTAACTCAACTTTCAGATTTTCATAATATTCTTTTTGATAAAGTAAATATTTTACAATAATAATATGAATATTCAAAAACTCTGTGTCAAAGTACAAATTTTTTATTTCAAATTCACGATAAGGTTAACGTCATCCGAAAAGCTTGTTCCCAGCTATGTATGTTAAAAGAGCATGTTACAAATGTGGTTTGCGATGTAATATCTCATTCTTTATAGTCGATGCGTCAGCCAATATTTCACAATGTAGCGTAAAATAAACGAACAGCGCATGCATTGAATAATATTTGTATGTCATGAAGCATTCTCGTATACCAATTGTGACCCTGCGTCGGCATTATAGCGATCCTGTAGTGTAAGCGAGATACACAGAGGTATGCGTGCATTAGAACGGTAAAGAAGTATACGGAATATTCGACTGGATTACATTAGCATATTGCTATGATGCACTCGTATTTGCCAAGAAATCCACATTTCTACGCTGGCGCCGCACAGGCGCATGAGCCGTCGCACACGCGCGTTTCAGATGCATTTTCTATTTCGTCAGGAGAACTACTCGCTCGTACTATTTAATAAAACGCGTTGTTGGTAGGTAGATAACGGTTATTTTAAAAATGGAGTACTATACGCCGGAGCAAAAACTCTTCATGATTAAACACTTTTACGGTGGTAATTCCGCGGAAGTAACTCGGGATTTATTTGCAGCTAATTTCCCCGAAAGTCAAATTCCCAATGCAAGCACCATTCGTAGGACCGTTAATCGGTTTGAAACTACATTTCCTTTAGTAAATAATAAAAATAAAGTTGTTCCGGATAAGAATGTAAGCGATATAGAAATTCGTGTATGTGCTTTAGTTGAAGTAAGTCCCACTATGTCATCTCGACAAATTGCTCGCGAATTAGGTATCTCTAAAACAACGGTTCATAAGATTTTACGTACTAATAAATATCGTTCGGACAAATTTACAAGTTCACAAGTACTTAATATACAGTGTGTTAAAAAAAGGTTGTCGGATATTTTACCCAATTGTAGTACTGGTGGAAATAAACAAAAAAGTCTTAGTCAACATGGGTCCGCAATTCAACTGTTTTTGACATATAGTCGATTGCATATTGTTTTAGTAGGATAAAAATTTTCAAAGAAATTCTGATCGCAATGTAAATTAAACAAATGTTTATTTAAACGTAAAACTAAAGAAATTGTTCTACATGTCCACCGTTCATTTCTAAGCACGCTTCACACCTTCTTATAAAAGATCGACGCAATCTTTCGAAAATTCCTGGAGTCCTCCGAATTTCCTCGCAACAATTTACGATTCGTTGCCTGAGTTCTTCCAAACATAGAAGTCTAGAGGTGTCAGGTCAGGGGACCTAGGAGGCCATGCCGTTGGTCCACGCCGTCCTATCCATCTCTCGTTGTAATCTTGATTTAAGAAATTTCTAACTACGATGGAAAAATGCGCAGGAGAGGTTTTGGTGATGCAGTTCAACAATAGCATGGGGATTTTCATCTGCCCAGACGTGATTGTTATGAAAATTGAATATTCCGTCTCTTGTAAACCCAGCCTCGTCACTAAATAAAATCTGAGTCGCAAAATTAGGAGTTTCTGCCAGCTTTCGTAAAACCCAATGACAAAAAACCCTACGTGCATCATAATCGAGAGGAGCAAGAACTTGCACGCGTTGAATGTGGTAGGGATAGAGCTGCTGCTCCCGTAGAATTCTCCAAATGAGAGGATGACTGACGTTCAGTTCTGCGGCAAGTCTTCGGGTGCTAATATTTGGGTTGTCTTCTACCCGTCTCAAAATATCTAATTCTACTGCGGGAGAAGTAACGGATCTAGGTCTACCAGAACCACCATTAATTTTAAACGAACCAGTTTCGGACAGCCGGATACGAAGTCTTGAGAAAATCTTATCACTCGGTAACAACCGATTTGGAAATTCTTCGGCATACATACGCCGTGCTTCAGTGGCATTACCATTCGCACGACCGTACATAGAATGCATATCGGCCATTTCTGCATTTGTGTACTTATGCATAATTTGAGAACAAAAAAAATTGACGCATATGATAAATAATCTGATGACAGATGTCTGACAGAACTAATTTTAAGTCACAATCAGTTGTTTGACAAAGGGAACTATTCTCAAAACCGAAAAATGTTTTGTTTTTATTTTAAAATATGCAATCGACTATATGTCAAAAACAGTTGAATTGCGGACCCATGTTGGCTAAGACTTTTTTTGTTTATTTCCACCAGTACTATAATTGGGTAAAATATGCGACAACCTTTTTTTAACAGGCTGTATAATAATTTATTAATTCACATTTTAGTGTTGCGTCAATTCCCTGCTGTTTGCTAAACTCTTTATCAACACCACAAGTTGGTAAATTGTTTTCCGGTTGGTGTTATTATTATCCGAGTGTGATGTTAAAGAAAGAGTAACACCGTTGAAGGATATTATATATCTGTTTTTGTGAGTTAGAAATTTCTAACTACATGGGGTGTAGTTAGAAACATTTCCGAAAAGTATAAGATATTTCTTTTTAATGTTATTTTAACAAATTTTTAGTGACAATTTAACTGTTTTCAGGAAAGCTACAACTCCGTTTAATTCAACTCCGTAAAATTTTTATGTGTGTAAACTTCTGTCGTTGTAGCCTGTTTTATTTGGAGAATCTATGCTATCAAACGCTTCCCTTACTCGTCGCTTTAATTCTGTTTTGGTCTGTACTGTGTCCGAATACATTAAAGATTGTATATGTCCCCATAAGAATAATCCAGAGGCGTCAAATCAGGAGATCTTGGTGGGCAAGCCCAAGGTCCATTACGTCCAATCCACGTATCATCATTGCACTCAGTAAACGAACTACCTAATAAAAAGAATTTTGACCCTAAGAGGATGTTCAATATAAAATTGGCTTTAAAATTTCCTATAGAATCTAAAAATGCAACTAAAAATATAAGCATGTATTTATAATATCAAAGTCGGCCATGACTTTCGATGTAACCGGAAGTGCCACATTGATTAACTTACTTTTTCTAAATAGATCGTAGCCAACTATGCTTAAGACCGAAGTTTCAAAATCGAGATATCATTGCGAATTAAAGAACTTTTAATGAACATGTTCCGTGAATCAGCCTGTATAGGTAACGAATCTTTAATGTTTTGCCCCAAAACTGTCAAGCCTGTTGACCTTGAATTAACGAAAATAAGATGACATTAACTACTAACGCGAGCGAAAATTTCTTCTTTACGAATAAATAATGTATCACCCCCCAAAAGTAGCTCCACATATCGTGGGGTATATCAAACATAAATTATTCAAATTAATTAGGTTATATACGCCACACCAATCCAACGAACAATCTCCCACCTTTCAAGACGGTAAAATTGAGCACAAAACACAATATCCCCCCTCCCCCACTTCCGCACCCCAAGGAAAAGCACAGGAAGAACCGCCTTTTTGTCCCTTCCAAGCGATTTTTCTTCTCGCAGTTAATTTCACGTCAATTACTACTATGCGCGAGCACGAGTAGAATGTCCGTAATCAAGCTGTACACCTTTCCGCTTGCCCCCTTCCCCCCACCCCTAAATGACTATCCCCCTCCTTTACTTGCTCACGCAACACATAAACCTGAACGGCGTAAAGATAAACGCGAGATTTGCTAGACGCTAGAACGAACGGCATTCCCCGCTTTTGGAGGGATAGAGGGTTGCGGGGGGACAGGATAATTGGGGGGAAATTATAATCGCGCGCGATTATGGGGAGAGTGTAAGTGCGGGAAGATCTGGGCTTCGTATAGAGCGGATGCGTTTAAGTTCAGAAGTATAAAACGGATGGGGACGTTTCTCGTGGGATGGGGAGCAGGTGGGGGGATACTGAGAGCGATTCTCGGTCTGTTAAATGCGCTAGAGCTGTCGAGGCTGGTGTTCTTGAAAGGAGACAGCCGCACGTGCTCGGAATGTGTAATAATTTCGCTTTATATTTAAATTGATGTGGATTATGGAAGAGCGTATTAAAAGTTTTAGAATTCAAAGTATGTAACTACCTAAGAAATGTATGCTGAGGAGTTCTCAAAGATAATTTCATTGTAGATTGCATTAGATGTCAGTTATATATATATTTTCATTGTCCAAGAACGCTGGATTACCATTAATTTCAACGATCTTCCATTTTCTTAATACATATATACAGTGTGGCAACCGTTCATAGCACGATGCATGTATTAGTAAGTACTGGTCGACTATAAATGGGCGTGCCACCTTGAATTGCCACGCCTACTTAGCGGCACGCGGATGGCATTTACAAACGATAGCGGACGTATTATAAGTTACACGTATAAATGTATTGGGGCATATAGGCAAATCAAAGTCTTTTAGAGTTCTATGTTATAGCATAAGTGATTAATAACATTACATGTGGTAGAAAATACTATTCCTGAAAAATAAAAAGCACTGTTAGAGGTAGTGTGTTCCCGATATAAGTAAATATTTTTAGTTGTTTGAAGCATCAGATAATCACTGATAACATGTCAGTGAAGTAATTCATCACAGCCTCATACACGGAGAAAAATGACATTGCAAATCCAACAAAAAAAGTATTGTCCTTACGTTGCAATCGGTTCAAAAATAAATTGGTATTGCAATAAAGTTTTGTAAGTATATTCCAAAACTTTTGTTTTGTTCCACCAACAACACTTTTGTTGGTGTTAAAATATGTTACGGTACAAATAATCGCTTTAGCGATAACATTATAGTTGTAGTTATTTCAGATCTAAAATACAGAACAACGTGTGCGATGAAGTAAAGTAGATGTAAACACAATTTTTCAATCCAGTACAGTCAAGAAATATTTACATTACACACAATTGTAGTTGACGCAACAGAGCGCCTACGTTGTCGATATTACAACTTGTGGTGCGGGAAGTCCCGGCATGGACAGTAGTATCACGTGATTCTAACCGCGTGTTTCATTGGTCTTACATAGCCTTGAAGAAACAGACACGTTACCAGGCGAGGTAGACGACGCCATTTATTTTCGGTCGTTGTGTGACGTTGTTACCTTATTAGTTTTGTGTAT
This sequence comes from Cetonia aurata, assembly GCA_949128085.1. Lineage (NCBI taxonomy): Eukaryota > Metazoa > Arthropoda > Insecta > Coleoptera > Scarabaeidae > Cetonia > Cetonia aurata. The sequence continues at coordinate 32,143,860 of OX421889.1, read as the reverse complement.
GAAAATTGAGAAAACTGGATGGAAAAATGGACAATTGTGTTGCAGAGAAGCTAGCAGAATGGAATATGGAAGAATTAGTTGATACTTTCCGCGGTAAGTCACATATAGTCACTTTCACCCGTATTCGTACAGCAGTCTAAATTAACGTCTAAGAAAATAATTTCAATTAATACATTAATTTATAACTGCACAATTATTGCAGGAGTTTTATTTCTACATGTATACATTCATTGATGATTCATTTTTTACTTCCCTTAGTATTCTGCGTTCATCATGATCAGTTAGTAGTTTTCTATTTAGATTTCGAGGCATTTTTATGTTTAATAAACTGAAATTATTGCTCGCAACAATTAATATATTATATTTAATTAATGTGTAATGAAGGACAACATAGATACTATAGCAATTGATGTGAATACTTACTAATTGTCTAGGTGTTGTTTTTTTTTTTTTTTCAAATTTTAATTATGCATAAAAAGAATTTGTACCATTAAACCCATGCCGAGTGAGTAAATTTTCAGTCAGATTGCATACCTACTTGCTCTGAAAAATGTATGCATTGTGTAAGTGGAATTCGATTTATAAATAAATTTTGTGTTCAGCTACAGTTTGAACAATTGACCTGAGAGGCCATGCCATTAAATACAATACACCACCAAGTCCGCACATGTGCCGTCGTACAATGATTACGAATTTTTTTTTTATTGCCTGATCCTTTGGTCAATTTTTCGAACTGTATTAGTAGGTATGCTTCGTAAATAATTATATTGGTTTCCTACAGAGAACCAGATAGATTTTCAAGTGTTTAGGAGCTTAACACCTGACATGATTAAAGAGCTGATTCCCCAAGTAGGTTTACGGTTCAAATTTTCGAATAGACATAAAGACTTTATTCAAAACACAACAATTACTTCTAAGGAAGATATTCAGGTAAAAAGATGAACGTTTTATATTATACCTACTGTGAAAAATGTTTAAGACATTAAATATAAAAGGTATCACTTGTCATTTTTTTAGGATGAACGCGACATTCATTCATCTCCATTTCTTGCATCTCCAGGAAGTTCATGCAGCAGTGTAAGCGCACAAGAAATTATTTCTAGTAAGTACCTGCACCAAAATACAAAATAGAGAAGTTCATAAAAATTATAATAACTGTTTCGTATAGCATCAGCGGTTGAAACATACTGTCCAGCCTTAGGTAACTTGGGAGAACCACTGAATAAATCAACCGCACTCTATAAATTATTAAAAACAGATCCTAGAGGATTTATAGTAATTGAAACTTTTACTCATTGCAAAAGAATTTCTAGATTTCAATTAGCAGATATAATAATAGACAATGAATTAAAGGATAATCATGATAGAAGGTGTGTAGTTCTTATCTTAAAATCATACATTTATGTCTGATCATTATGGATTTGTTTTAGAATAAGTTGTAAAGAATTTAAGGATTCAGCTTTTGACATTTCTTTAACATTTCCCGGAGAATTTGCAGAGTCATATTATGTCCCCTACGCGAAAACACTCGATGGGAAAGTCGTTTCAGCTAAAGGTATTTTATGGGACAAATATGTTAATAGAAGGCGTATATTAAGAAAGATTGGCGTATTGAAATCAACAAATAAATCAACGAGCAGGATAGGAGAATCATCTTGTAATAGTTTTACAGTTAGTTACTTTATACTGTATGCTAACTTACTCGTTTTTAGCGCAAAATACTGTGGATGAAGATATTCTTGATAAAGTCCAATGGCTTAAGAATCATGCCCGGCCTTGGGACCATGTTTTAGAATTTTGGGAATTGACATTTGAAGCAAGAAAAGATTTCGGCACAATAGATCAATATTATAACGACTTTCCTGCGTTAAGAGAGCCTGCTGGATACACACTGGTATTAATAATTAAATATGTTGTTCCTCCTCCAATTAGAATTTTTTTATTTTGCAGCTGGAATTAGATTTTGACTTAAAATTTTTAAATAATTATACACCGTTCTTAACTCGCTGGAGAGATGCATCGAAGAAAATTATACACTACGCTGAACGTAAAACCGACAAATCAATAAAGGATTTTTTAGGAAAATATAGTACTTACAAAGAATATACGGAAAGTAAGATTTTACAGTTAACAATATCAATTAGGCATAAATTTTTATTTTGTGTGTATGTTTCAGAACAACTTGAAGTCTTTGCACTTCTATTGCTACCGTTGTGTATCGCACCTTGTGCAAAGAAAACCAAGAGGACTGGAGTAAGATACAAACCATCCAAACTCGAAGTTCAACAAGCATTTTGCTTTCATGTAGAAGTAAATATTACCGAAAAAATATTAAACAGAGTAAATTTATCAAGTTTATTTATCTTAGGATATCGAACAACTGTCAGCTGAGCTAGAAGAAAGAAGGAGAAAACTTGAAAGTTTAAGGGAAACCCTTCAGCCAACTGTAGTTATAGTTGGAACTCTATCGAATATTAGTTGTTGTTACCTCATTGTAAATACCGTAAGATACAAAATTGAAACTCCCCCCCGGGCCATTGATGTGGCTTTCAAAGTATTTCACACCTTAACAGCTAAGTATCCTTTTGAAGCAGACCACATTTGGCACTTTTTGCAAAAGTATATATACAATATCACCACGGAATTTGACAACTCTTATACATCCATAAGTACTTTTATTTCAGATTTGAACAACCTAAACAATTAATTGTTAGTATTTTTTAGTTGATTTTTCTTATTTACTTTAATACCATGAAATGTTTTATATGTTCCACAATGTTTATTTCTATTAAATTATTAGTATTACACTTCAAACATATACATCGTGACGTTTTCAGCAATAACATTTACAAATGTATTGAGAATCCTTGCAACAGAACATTTAGTTCATTAAACTCATTCAAAAAACATATGATATTAAAGCATTTGAATGTAAAATCGGGAGAAAATATAGGAACCCAACTAGGGAATACGCCTAGAAATCTTTTTTTAGATTGTGAAACTAAGTTAGATAACAAAGAAAACGAATACCCATCAGCAGACAAGCAGAATTTAGTTTTGCCTAATAATGACTCAGATTTAAAAAATTACACAGATAAAATGTTCCAAGAAGAAATACTTGCCCTAATTAGTAAATTGTATTGCAATTCACTTGTACCACGAAACGTAGTTCAAACGTTTATTGAATCAATAAGTAGTTTCATTGATAATTCCTATATTCCATTTCTTAAATTTCAATTAAAACAAAAATTACAGGCAGAAGCACAAGTTGACAATTCCATCATTGTGGCAATAGAGGCGATACTCGAATCATACAAACATCCTTTTCAAAACTTATTAACCGAGTATCGCCGTTTTCAAGTTTTTGAACATTCTAATTACTACATAAAAGCTGAAAATTACATTATTGGACAAAGAGATGTGAAGACAGTGACAAATAATATTGTGCACTTAGATACAAAACCAGCGATTGCAAAATTTGTATCTTTAAGAAAAGTTTTACACCAGTTATTTCAAATACCAAATTTTTATCTTGAAGTCAAGAATTACCTTGGTAAATTACAAACTGAAAAAAATACAATTTCAAACTTTATGCAAGGCGAGTTGTGGCAAAACAAGCTGAAAGTATTTCATGAGAAATTAGTGCTGCCTATTTTCCTTTACTTTGATGATTTTGAATGTGGGAATGCATTAGGTTCTCACAGTGGGAAAAATAAATTAGGGGCGGTTTACTTTTCATTACCTTTTATTCCTCCACAATTTCATGCACGATTAAAAAATATTTTTTTGGCAATGCTGTTTTACAGTAACGACAGAAAATTGTTTGGTAACCGCATATTATTTAAAGTTGTAATTAATGAAATAAATTTTCTAAGGACTAACGGAATTGAAGTTAACATTGATAACAATGTTGAAAAGGTCTACTTTGATTTAGGTTTAATTTTAGGAGATAATCTAGGTTTACACAGTTTGCTAGGAATGACGGAAAGTTTTTCAGCCCAATATTGCTGCAGATTTTGTATGATACATAAAAATACAATTTCCTACACAGAACAATCAGAAATACTCAGAACTAAAGAACAATATGACAATCATGTTTACGTCAATAACGTCTCTGAAACTGGAATTAAACAAGTTTGCGTTTGGCATGAGATTGAAGGTTTTCATCTTACCGATAACTGGTCAGTTGACGTTATGCATGATATCCTCGAAGGAGTGTGCGGTTATACACTCTCATCAATTCTGTGTAAATTTATAAAGGATTTCAAATTCTTTTCTTTAGACGATTTAAATTTTCGTATTCAGACATTTAACTTTGGTCCTACGGAAAATGGCAACAAACCTCCAACAATCGCATACGATCGCCTAAGTAAACTAAAAATGTCTGCATCAGAAATGCTTTGCTTTTGCAGGTATTTTGGTTTACTAGTCGGCGATATGATTCCAGAAAATAACCCAATTTGGTACACTTACATTCTTTTAAGAAAAATTTTAGATATAGTTACCTCGCCTGTTTTACACAAGGATACTTACGTTTATTTGAACAGCTTAATAGAGGACTATTTATATTATTATGTAAATATTTTAAACGAGAAACCTAGTAGAAAACATCATCATTTAGTTCATTATGGTCGAGTTTTGAAAATGTCGGGCCCTCCTGTTTTATTTTGGTCGATGCGTTTTGAATCAAAACATCGAGAGGCAAAAATGGCCTCGAACGTTTCATGCTCGCAAGTAAACATTTTAGAAACACTTGCTATAAAACATCAGTTAAAATTATCTCATTATCTATACTCTAAAGATTTTTTGACTCAGCAATTAATAGTTGGTACAACCGTCAAAAGTTGTGGTTATGGAACTCTCCTCACTAAAGACCACTTTTCAACAATATTTGAAACTAAATCTGTAAATATTAACGGAATATTATATAAAGCAAACATGACTATAATATCTGATTATTCTGATGATGGGTGTCCTACGTTTGGAGATATTATCAAAATTTTCTTATGCAACGAAAACATTATCTTGTTACTTAAGAAACTAATTACTTTAAATTTTTTTGAACATTATTATGCATACGAAGTACAGATTGCTAATCATGAGTACATTAAGCCTTTCGATAAATTGCCGAGTGTTTTCCCCTGTTTAAAAGTTGCAAAACGATCTAGAATATACGTTGCCTTGAGACATTTGTAAAATAAGACTTAGTACATTTAAAATTTTAATCTTCATTTTTAGTGTTTTCCAGTTTTGGAATATATCTTGTTTACTTTCTTTTGTTAATTATTAATAGAAAATTGCTAATGATGAGTACATTAAGCCTTTCGATAAATTACCTAGTGTTTTCCCCTGTTTAAAAGTTGCAAAACGATCTAGAATATACGTTGCCTTGAGACATTTGTAAAATAAGACTTAGTACATTTAAAATTTTAATCTTCATTTTTAGTGTTTTCCAGTTTTGGAATATATCTTGTTTACTTTCTTTTGTTAATTATTAATAGAAAATTACTAATGATGAGTACATTAAGCCTTTCGATAAATTACCTAGTGTTTTCCCCTGTTTAAAAGTTGCAAAACGATCTAGAATATACGTTGCCTTGAGACATTTGTAAAATAAGACTTAGATACACTGAAGCAAATCTCTTTATTCCCTTATTTAACTAATCACATTTCCACTGTTGCCCTTAGATAGATAGAATTATTTTTGTGTATGTGCATCCAAATACATATACTTACCTTAATTTCATTGCAGAATTTAGATTTAAGTTTAGATTTAGACAACTTGATCCATTTTCTCAGTTTCACGTAATCCAGGTTCAATGGCAGAACAATTCAACTATTTTAGTTGTAATTGAATTGAATCTTGTGATCCTATTGTTTTGATAATGTTAGGTACATATGTTTCATTTATGCGCTGCTTTATATTAATTTTTTAGTATTAATTTTGAGATTTTTAGATAAGGTTAATAGACGCTTCATATTATGATTCTGATTCTATGAATATATATGAATAAATTACTTACTTTCTTTATACGATAACTGTTTCCATTGTTAAAATCAATGATAGCCACTGTCAAGGCTTAATTTTCTTTTAAAATATCCTTGCAATATTATTTATATTATTATTTCAAAAAAAAAGTATTTTGTGCGTTTCGTGCAATGTTAATCGTAAACGATACATGAAATTATAATAATACGTTTCTTTTTCCACATGTAATATACAGTTGTAGTTATTAGCTCTCCTTTTACAGTAAAGTATGTTTTATTTAGAATTTACCATATTCCTAGTTTTATTGTTGCAGAGAAGAAATATTTGTGCGCAAGTTTAATCTTTGGTATGCAACAATCACAAACAGGTGATTTGATCTGTATATTTTTGTTAGTTTCATGCCAAATGTGATCTAAGATATTAAGGAATTCTCTCCCCGTAGGGAAACACATTTAAATATTGTTTGGAAATTTGTACTTTAATTACATGTACAATAATTGAAGCTGAATTTTTTTTTCTTTGTGCGATGTACTCTTTTTTTTTATGTATATTATAGTATTATGCTATAAATTATTTCAATAAAGATGTTTATATATACATTTGAAATTTTAATCTTCATTTGTAGTGTTTCCCAGTTTTAGAATTTATCTTGTTTATTTTTTTTGTTAATTATTAATAAAAAATTGTGTTATCCTATACTGATATTTTATTTAAACCCTCCACAGCTTACATTTAAGACAGCACCAAATTTGTGTGTGAATCTACTAAAATATTGTTCGCTTTGAACACAAATTGCGATTACAAAGATCAAAATCAAATGACAATATAAACGTAGAAAATGATGACGGAAAATCAATTGTGTGTTAAATATCCACAACTTGTTGTTGAAGTTTCAAATTGCTTTGGTAGTGATAAACAATTTTTAATACTGTATTTTACACAATTTTGTTGAAAACACCATATTTTTGTGATTCGTTCAACAACAAGCAACTGGTTGATTTTAACATGTTTTGGGAATATATCCTTCCAAATTTTGTGGCAGTTCTAACAAAGTTTTTCGACAACAAGTTTTAAGTTGTATTGACTAATGGTTGTTGTTGTCACATATTTACCCACAAATTGTTGTTCAATGTGCGTCAATTGGTGGCACCTTAACAATAAATTTTTCTCCGTGTAAACAACATAAAAAAGCAAAAATAAATAATCAGAACTCCTAAACTTTAAAATAAAAACTAAAATACTATTGTTCAACAAGTATAAAATCTAAAAACGCAACTATAATAAAATAATGGAAAACAAAATATTTAATTCTTAAAACAGAATTGTATTCAACATTGCAATAAACCTCCAATTAGCTGAAAGAGAATATTATTCTTAAACAATAATAAAATTTTAAGTAAATTAATTTATTAAGTGTTCAAATAAACCTCCCTCTTGATAAGAACAGTAACCCAACCGATCATAAAAATTCCGACGAACATTTGTTAACATATCTGCTGTGACAGTATTACTGATTTCAATAATTCTCGCGCGCAGTTCCTCTAGGCTTGATGGCCGTTGATCACCGTATCCGTATATTGTATTATGTAAAAAGGGCCATAAAAAGAAATCGATTGGAGCTAGATCAAGGGACCGCGCTGGCCATTTAATAGGGCCCGAGTTACCGATCCATCTGTTTTCAAAAACCGCGTTTATAAAGTTTGTTACAATGCGTGTATTGTGTGCTGGGCAACCATCTTGCTGAAACCAAACTTCATTTATATTAAATCGCTCCCGTATTGCCGGAATAATATTATTTTCAAGTAACTGTAGGTATCTATTTCCGTTTAAATTACCGTCAATGAAAAAAGACCCAATTATATGATTTCCAATGATACCTGCCCATACATTTAGCTTCTGTGGATACTGCGTTCGCGTTGGTATATTTAAATGTAGATTTTTACGCGACCAGTAACGACAAACTGCGCGGTTATGATGCCCGTGTAGGTAAAATGTTTTTTCATCTGTGAACAATACGTTGTAAAAAAAAATTGGTTATCGTGATATTTATTTATCATTCTTTAGCAAAATTCCATTCGGCGATAATAATCATCGGGAAGAAGTACTTGTGAACTTGTAAATTTGTATGAACGATATTTATTAGTACGTAAAATCTTATGAACCGTTGTTTTAGAGATACCTAATTCGCGAGCAATTTGTCGAGATGACATAGTGGGATTTACTTCAACTAAAGCACATACTCGAATTTCTATATCGCTTACATTCTTATCCGGAACAACTTTATTTTTATTATTTACTAAAGAAAATGTAGTTTCAAATCGATTAACGGTCCTACGAATGGTGTTTGCATTGGGAATTTGACTTTCGGGGAAATTAGCTGCAAATAAATCCCGAGTTACTTCCGCGGAATTACCACCGTAAAAGTGTTTAATCATGAAGAGTTTTTGCTCCGGCGTATAGTACTCCATTTTTAAAATAACCGTTATCTACCTACCAACAACGCGTTTTATTAAATAGTAGGAGCGACTAGTTCTCCGACGAAATATAAAATGCATCTGACACGCACGTGTGCGAGCGACGGCTCTCGCGCCTGTGCGGCGACAGCGTAGAAATGTGGATTTCTTGGCAAATACGAGTGCATGATAGCAATATGCTAATGTAATCCAGTCCAATATTCCGTATACTTCTTTACCGTTCTAATGCACGGATACCTCTGTGTATCTCGCTTACACTACAGGATCGCTATAATGCGGACGCAGGCGGATAATTGGTATAATTATCGTGTTGTATACCGCCATAATCCCTGCAAAGCTAACGGTTATACCACGCATGTGCGTCTTCCGCTTATTCTTCTTACTGCAGTAGGTATTCCCCTACATTCAGTCATTTGTCATAGCCACTCATAGCTCACACAACGAATACTGGCGCGAGCGCAGCGGTTGCTTTGCTATTCAATCTACACGCAGAAATGTGTTAATTTTTAGTGACCGTGAAACGTATTGCATTTTTATTATGAAAATGAATAAATTGCAATATGTATTGCTTTGGACACACGTACTTATAAACCCAAAAGGTGTAATGAAAGCGTAAAACAGTAATTTATAGTATCTATTATGTACTTAAAAATAGTCTTTGCTCATGACAAGAAAATTAAAGTAATTCTAATGAACGAAGAACAAAACCGTCATAAAGAAATAATAAATTTAAGGAAGGAAAAATAAACCTTAATTCTGAGTAAATAATTTTAAAAAATGAAAACTTAAAAGTAACTCTTAATAATAAATTAAATAAACTTTAACACCAGCTCGATTACTATTCTATTCGTAATAGTAATAAATAAAGAAATATAAAATTAGAGTTTGTTCAAGACACGGAAATTAAAGACATTCTAATGAATTTAGGGCAAAACCAATAAGAAACCAATAAGAAAACCATCAAAGAGAAATAGTAAATTTAATGAAGGACAAATAAAAATAAATTCTGGGTAAATAAATTTAAAAAATAGAAAACTAAAATAACCCTTAATAATAAGATGAAATAAACGTTAATTTTTTAAAAATCATTGAATCTTCAAAGAAAAGGTTCAAATATGCCCCCATCCTTGGCTAAACAATATCCTGTTGTGTTGTAGAAATTAATTCTAACATTCTCCAACATTTCTGGGCTAATGTTTTTTGACGTTTGAACAATTTTATTGCGCAACTACTCTACATTAACTAGTCTAACGTCTTCATTGTCATATATTATTTCTATTAAATAACCCCAGTAAAAGAAATCGAGGGCAGATAAATCTGGTGAACGTGGCGGCCATTTGATATTTTCAGAATGAGTTCCGATCCACTGATTAGGAAACTGTTCACTTAAATAGTTTCGGAAAGTAGATGTTTTGCATATTTATGTCGGCAAGTTGCTGTACAGTAGGTAGAACGTGGGTGTTCAGTAATTCTAAATATGCATTTGCGTTCAAATTGCCATTGATAAAAAAAGGTCCAATAATATGGTTGTTTAACAAACCTGCCCAAACATTTACTCTTTGCTGTTGCTGACTAGATGAACTTAAATATCTGTGCTCGTTTTGCTTGGCCCAGTAGGTTGTCACAGATGAATTGTGACTTCTAAGCAAAGGAAAAGAAGATTCATCGGTAAAGATAATATTGTTTACCAAATTAGCATCTCAGTTAATTAAATCACTTAACTTTTCACAAAATTCCATACGCTTAAATGCGTCGCCGTGAAATAATTGTTGGTGTTTAGAATATTTAAAATTGTGATACCCATTTGCTTTGAGTATTCGCTGAAGGGAAGAACGGGATATGTCTAAATCATTGGAAATAGTGCCAGATGATATATTCGAATTTATTTCAACTGCAGCACATACTAAAACGGACGTATTATTAGAAATTCTGCGTGTTGGAAGTGATGTTTTTAAATTTTCGACCGAACCGGTATCGTAAGAGATCGTATAATTTGCTGGTATCGAATATGGTACCTCAGTGACACTTATAAGGATAGAGTTTCAAGTTTTCAGAGAGATTTACCTGTTGACTCAATTGCCTCATAGATGTTTTCGGTGCATCATCCATTATTTATTGAGCATTGGCAACAGCTGCTTCAGTATATAGATAATCTATAGTTTAAAATATTTTTTTTAATTGGGTGCTGCAATAAAGCTAAAACAAACGGCGACGCAGTGCTGAAATGTATATTAACGCAGTAGTGGGACTCTTGCCAGAACGTAATATGGGCGATTAATGTGCAAATTAGAAAAAAATACTGTAAAAAACGTGTGCCACAATAACTTGTAATGCTCGTATTTTGAATCACTCGCCGCTACGCGGCTCGAGAAACTTGTACTCGCATTACATAAACGTCATTGTGACACTTGTGTTTTAAAATACTATACCGTTATAGTTAAACATATCTACAGAATATTGTAGGCACAACTATATCTCATTATCGGAATAATAATTGTATAATACTTTTTGTAAGCTCTTTTTCCAGATTATCTTAAGAACATATTTTTTACTCCATGTATTGTATTTACCCGACCTTTGAAACAATGTTCGTTCCTTTAGATTTTCAGTAAATGTGTTTCCTTTGGGATCCTCTTGGATACATCTGCTAATATTACAGTGTAGATTTGAGTGACAATACTAGATTAATGATCTCCAACCAATCCACCGAACGATGGCGATCAATTTGCGCCCTCCTACCTCCCGAACTGTTCGGCAAAACGTGTAGAGCGGCACATAACTACCAAGCTATTGCATTGATAGGATTAAGTTAATAGATTATATACAAGCTAAGTGGATATCGATTCCAGCGAGGGGCCGTGGAATAATCGAGAACTCCGTAATGTAGTGTCAGAAGTTAGGAACTACCACATCATATATGATACCTTCCACTGCAACATAATACCTTAGTTTGGTAGTTCACATAACGCGCTTCGGAAAATGAGTACCTAGTTTCCGTTTTTTTTTTTTTTGTAGTTCTAAATTTGTATTTATATTACTATAATATTTACACAATGACCGGCATAAATGTTTTATTTCAATGTTTTGCGGTTTTAGTAGCTCAACTGCAATAAAATCTCTGAAGTATGGTTAAAACTCGTACAATTATGTCAATTTTTGCAAAATTAATATAGCCAAAACTAAAAAGTAGGTTACCAGTACGACAGTTGCTGTTGCAATGGAATGTATCCGAAGGTAATAAATAAATTTTCCAAATATTCCTGATTTTACAATATTCTAAGAATAACAAAAAAGTCCCATATGTTGCAACATTTATGCCGGTCACTGTGTAACCGGCTTAGGCATTAATCGAATAAAACTATAATAACGGTACAACTACAGTTAATTTGAACCATAAATAATTTCAAACTACACGGGGAGAAAAATGTTGGATATTTTACTACAATTTTGTATTGTAGTACATGTAGGGACAAGTACAATGTGTAGCAATGTTTACCATGAAATTGTAGCACCAAGTTTATAGTATTAATTCTTACAATTTATATGAAAAACAAGAATGAACAGTTAGGTTTCTTTCAACAACGTTGTAAGATAAAGCAGTATTTATTGTAGTAAAATTGTATACAATTTTGTGTGACTTTTCTATATACTGGTGAGCATAAATTAACAGGTGTTTCAATAAGGTTTCATAATATTGAAAAAAATGGGGCATTGTATTTGAAAAAATCGAGTTTTGATGGTCTACAGTTGCTAAAGGACAATTAAATTTTGGACACCCTGTAGATAATGCACCAAATCTAAGAACTTCGACAGAAACGTCAGGATTTTTTCCATCAATAGTCTTAATTTTAGCGTTCTCGATTAAAATTTCGCGGCAGTAGGTATATAATGTTAAACATCGCTCTATTATCCACATAATAATCCTTCAAATATTCTTTTGTATTCATCACTTCTAATAATTGGTTTTTTGTATAATGCTCCTCAAAATATAAATTATTTGCTTCTAAAAATTCTTTAATATCTTTCTTATTATTACTTTTTGTAGAAACTTTATTTTGCTATCGTGAATGATACGGGGCGTTGTCCATTACTATCACACTACTTTCTGGTAAATTTGGCAGTAAAGTATTACAAAACCATTCTTCAAATAAGGATGAAGTCATGTCCTCATGGTAATCCAAGCTAGAGCATTTTACATTTTTTGCAGATAATAGCGGCTGCGCGATCCATCCTTTCTCTGATCCAGCGTGGAGAATAACTATTCTCTTCCCTCTCGAAACCGGCGCGTCCAACTGACACGTGCCTGAATTGTCTACCCAACCTTTGCAAATAGTGTCGTGGGTATCATACCACGTTTCATCTAAATAACATATAAATCGCCCTTCCTGTCTATATTTTTTTATTGCCATCAAGTATTCGTACCGCATTTTCTGCAACCTCGAACTTTCCATAATTGTGCGGCGTTTATCTATAGTACAAAATTTAAAACCCGCTTTTTTTAACGTCCGCCACAAGGTTGTTTTAGAACATTGAATATCAATACTTTCATCATTAATTTTTTTATGTAAGGACTCAATTGTGGGTACAACATTTTCGCTATACATGCAATATACTTGTTGCCTAATAATATCAATTTCATACTCTTTAATTTTCCTCGGTGCTCCTTTGTCACTTCTTTGCTTTCGAGGCTCTGCGTTATTTTTAATTGCCTTGTATATTGTTCCAATAGGCACTTTGGTTAATTGCGACGTTCGTTGAATGTTCTTGGTTTGTCCTTCGTTATTTTCTTCCATCAGAGTATTATAGATATTGAGAAGTATCTGCTTGCATCTTGTGATAAATATTTTCTCTTCCGTGCTCCAATTTCATCATCACTATGCACATCACAATCACTAACACACTCAGCAAAAGGTTGCCACATGTTCGTGAAAATTCAAATAAGTATACAGCAATAAATGTTAACAACAAATGACATATATACATGTAAACTAAATATTACATGTATATATACCTACCCCCAAGTATTTTCTTTTATTTTACCACTACACAGAAAAAAATAAAGTAGTACCATTAACAATAATTACAATAGATGACTGAATATTAGTTGAAGTATTATTGCAAATATATCATTTATCAAGACTAATTGTTTAATTGTTTATTTAGGTTTTCCATTTTATTTTTCTCTGTGTATAGATCTCATCGGTTTGTTTCCGTAAACATAATCGGATTAAAATTAAAATTACATTAAATAATAATGTAATTTTAATAATATAGTAAGTTATATTCATACGAAAGGCAGTACGCAGCAGCAGTATTACGGGCCGCTTAATCCAATTATCTTTTACGCAAACAAACCGATGAGATCTATACATATATGACTTACTATATTATTAAAATTAAAATTATATTATTATTTAATGGGGCCGTAATTCATAGTTAATACGGCCCGGCGATTCATATAGTGTAAGCAGGTAAACAGTACCCTTCTCAAGAGTATTACTACAGGAGGTGCAATAAAAGCATTAAGGATTTAAAAGTTAGTTTCTTATAATTTGAAAACCACTATAAATCCAAAAATTTTCAAAAAGTCGAAAAATCTCCAAAACGGCTGCACTTAGGTGTAGGGAATACTAGTAAAAGTTCCTCTAGAATAACGTTTAGATTTCAAAAGTGCAAAGAAAACTATACCATTCCATTTGAAATAAGAAAGTTGATGTCAATTTCCGGTGTTTCCGGAAGTGCCGCCATCTTGAAAATATTTTCAGGGCATAGATTTTATTACACTATGTACGTATGCAACTTTACAGAAATTAATTATTACTAGGAGGCCCAATCTTTCTAATGGACGGTCTCGATCAATCACCCTGTATACCTCATTAAAAATATTTGAAAAGAAAGCGTTCTTGTATTTTTATTGTAAAAACAAAGGTTATGGTTTCAATAAACATCACTTTAAATAGTAAAACGTGTTATTTATAGATATTTGAGTTTTATGTGAGCATTTACTGTATGCTACTACGCTGTATAATAAGATAATAAATATTGATCGGCTAAGAAAAACACTATTAGTAAAACACAAACAAAATAAGATATTTATTGCCCCTCGTTACGATCCAACACTTTCGGAATGCCGCAGGGTAGCGTTACAATACAACCCCTCTCCCCCAAAAACTACCCTTCGTTTTCAATCCGCCATTCCTGCGAACGCCGAAACAACATTAAACCCTCCCAGACAAAGCTTCGAAAACCGAGGCTATTATCTAGTTCCCAATATCTCCGATCGGTTCTGGCACTCATTTGTTTAGCGCGGCTAACAAAGGCACCTCTCATGGAAAATCGGGCGGCGCCACCTATCGGGCCGTTTTTGCGATAAAAAGTTTTACAGTACCTATCACGGACGCGCGTATAAACTGCATGCAATGTTGGCTGCGCTGTTTGAGAGGAAAAGGAGTGAGAGAGTGAGTAGAATTTGCTTTTTTTTTATTTTTTATTGTACTGTTGGAAGACGTTTTTGAATCAGACCAGTTTGATATTCAATATTCGCAAATTTGGGATAAAGCTTTTACGGTAAAATTTTGATTTTTTTGAAGTTATTAGTAATACGGAAATTAATCGTAAAATTTGTTCAAAAACATTTAAATGTTTAAAAAAGTCGAGACTGGCTGCAATCAATCGAGCACATCAACAGACCTCTGTCAAACCTTTGTTGCGGCAAATATACCTTTCAGAAAACTGGACAATATAATCCTTAGACTATTTTTAGTGAAATATACATCTAAACATATTCTTGATGAATCAAGTCTTCCAAAAATATATAAAGAAGTTATGGATAAAATTAGAAACGATATAAAAGAGTATTACTTCTGGACCAGCGCGCAGATAACATTACAGATTTATTTTTTAGGTAGAAATATAATTAATATTGTTATCGGCATATCCACAGAACCCAATTTAATAGCAACTAAAGCAATCGAGCACGTAAATGCAGAAAAAGGTAGTCGAAATAATTGTTAATGCTTGATAACATCATTTATGGTAATGTGAACCACGAAAAGGTCTTACTGTTTGTGAGTAACGCTGCAGCATATATGATAATGAAGGAAGATTATACCAATATTTTAGATCACACAGGCGTTGTAGAGTTGCAGAGTTTATTAGAGAGGAATTTCCCAATGTCAATGAATTAATTAGTGCCACTAAAAAGGTCTTTCTAAAAGCTCTAACCCGAATTTTCTTGTACATACAGAAATATCTGTCTCTTCCACTTCTTCCTTCTCCGGTTGTGACTAGGTGGGGAACATGGTTAGAAACATGTCCGTTGCACTATGATATTCTGGAAAGTGTAGTAGACAATTTAAAGGAAACAGCGCAAAGCCTTATCACTATCACCATCTAATAAGGTGGAGTAGATGATGTACGGTAGATATATTTTATGGTTTCTGGTATTAGGATTTCCAGTTTACAAAAATGATACACAGGCTTTGCATTCACCCGTAGGCTTTGCAGAAAAGATGCGTGAGAGTACCCTTGCTTCAAAAAAAAATAATATCATTATAATAAAAGTCATCTAGCAAACCCTAAAAAAGATATTTGAATAGTGCAGTAAATGTATTTTTACACCGGTCTGTATAATGCATTACCGGTAAAGGTCAACGCGCTTCTGAAACAGCTGGTACCATAAAAACATACGGCATGTTTATTGAGTTAAGATTAAAAACATTTAATAGTTGTTGTAATTTGTTGTCAGTCTTTGTTAGATCGCCAGATACCGAACAGATAACTGTTGTTTAACGTTCAAGAACCGGTCATAATTGTTTTAAATAACCCTAAAAAAAAAGAGATCAAATGGATTTAAATCAGGCAAATCTGCGCGGCCCACAGTGGTCGGAAGTGCAGGTCTAGGTGGTCAAAACGTTTGCACAAGTACTACATAATAAATGAGAATTGCATTGATATTTAATATTCAAAAAAAAAAATGTTCAATTTACTTTTGTAACTAGTGAACTTTCCACTTTCCACTGTTCTATTTCACCGGTTTTTCCCGTTTGTCAAATCATTTGCTGAACCGTTTGCAAAATCATTTGACAAACCGTTAGCCAAATCATTTGCCAAACAGTTTGTCACATCATTCGCCAAACCGTTTGCCAAATCGTTCCCCGAATCATTTGCCGAATCGTTTGTCAAATCATTTGCATGTTTTTGAAGAAGCCACTTGTGATACCGTACTCGTGCAGGATAGACATCAGTTGAAAGCGGTCGCACCTTCTGATAGTGGTAAGGATATAGATGATTTTCTCTCAATGTTACAAAAATACGAATACAATAACTGCTACTATCGGTAGACATGTGTCAACTGAAATTGTAAGCTTCACCTAATAAATAAGAGAGAATTTTACCTCAAAATTTAAAAGCGCTTAAAAGAATTCGTTTGAAATAGCTAGTTTTTTATTTTGACACGACGCAAGCTTTGTTCGTTGGTGTTACACTAATAACACTGGTATATATGTTTTATCTTTCTCTAATATGCAAAGAGGGGATCTTCTAAACAGTTTTATTTGGGAGCCAGTGTCACACCAACGAACAGACCTGTAGTAAACATACAGCAGATGTTTACTTATGTTTCCGTCTTAATCAGCTGTTCCCAAAACGAGTTGACCTTTACCGGTGATGCATTATACAGGCCGGTGTAAAAATACATTTACTGCATTATTGCAATATTTTTTTTTAGGGATTCCTAGGCGACTTTCATTATAACAATATTATTTTTTTTAAGTAAGGATTCTTTCCCGCACCTACTCTCCAAAGCCTACTGGTGAGTGCAAAAACAGCCTGCGTATAACACGGGATAAAGATGGTAACTCGTTTACGTGGACGACAGTATTGAAAATTATGAAAACGGTAAATATTCACACTTATTTCGCATATTAAAGCAATATTCCAAATCACGCAAGCTTAATTAAGTGTGTAACATAGTGGCCACAAATCCGTACAAAAATAATGCATTAAATGAATGAGATATCAAAGAGATAGCTATGATCTAATATAGTAAAATACCAACTTTATTGCTTATTATTATTGTTATTGAAATACATTCTAATCTTTGGAAAGAAGCAACATATAATGTTTTTACTTGTAAATATTAAAGTAACTAACATGTTTCTTTATGCGAAAATTAAACTAGAACATACACCGTTTCAGAGCAAATAATTCTTAGTTTCTTTCATTTATCTAGGAGTGGGATTCTACGAACTCACTTTATCTCCTCTTCCTCATTTCCCCGCCTGCATGAAAGTTAACAGACGGCTCTCATCAACACATAATAGTGGAAAGCTGGGTCGTGTTGAAAAGGGCAGACATCGAGGACAATTATTCATTTAAGCTAGCTTTGAGAAATCAATGTTGAAAGATGAAAGGCCAGGGTTCATTATTTCCTATTGTTGTCCTCTCTTTTCTATGAGCGTTTGTGGAAATAATTATATGGACCAGCCTTAAGCTTTGAGAAATATACAGGGCATATCAATTGGAACGAGTCACCTCAAATAAACCACGATTAGAATGAAAGTGCTTCAAATGTTCTCCCTGGCTTTTCTACACTTTTATACGGAATTAATTTATGTTTGCATTGTTTAGTGGAATGGTCTTTAGTGGAGTTTACTTCTAGTTTTAATCATGAATTCACAATAAATTAATAAAAAGTATTACCAAAATGGAAGGTCTGCAAGATCTACAGTTCGCTTATTCAACGAAAATCATGCAGGCCAAAATGTGCGACACAGTTACGTATTGGAATTAATCCATGCAGTTACGGAGACGGCCTCTGTACATAACAAAAAAAAACATTTTCATCGGGTTGTCAATAATGAAGATATTAACATCGAAGTTTTAGCATCAGGAGTCAACCATTCATCAGTTTGTAGAATACTTGAGAATAACTCCAGAAAACTTGCTAAATGTCGGGAGAGCATTTGAAGCAATGGAGCAGGGTTGGGCAAAATTTATTCAGATTAATAATAAAAATAAATGGATAGCGTCGCTATTCTTATTCAGAAATAATAGATAACTTCTTATTCATTATTCAAATACACTCCGCCAAAAAAGTATCGCATAAACTAAAAAAGGGCATTTATGAACCAAGATATTTTTATACGTTCACAAAAAGTTTGCCTCGTGTATGTGAACTATAAAAACACTAACAAAATAATGGAACTTAGCGTTTTTACTTTTTTTTTTCTCTAAAAGAACACATTTAGAAAAATGCATATGTGTAAGGTTTGTTCAGTTGTTTATTGAAAGTCTTCCTATACGGACAAATTTTAAAGTGCGAAGTCAGAGTTCTGTACCAACGCTTTTAAAACTAAAATGAGCGATTTAACTTCAGAACAAGTGGCTGCTATAGTTGCTTTAATCGAAGATGGACGATCTCAAGCATACGTTGCTAATTTGATGAACATCAATCAGTCAAGTGTTTCTAGAGCCGTAGCCAGATATAGGGAAACAGGCATTTACAGTAGAAGACCTGTACCAGGTCGTCCAAGATGTTCTACTCGCCAAGATGACCGCTATTTACTACTACAAGCATTACGTCGAAGACATGTAACTGCGAGACAATTGCAGAACGACTTGGCTAGAGTCAGAAATACTCGTGTGAGTACTCAAACTATTCGGAATAAGTTACGACAGAGTGGATTAAGAGCTAGAGTAGCTGTAACAGCCCCTCGTCTCACTAGGAACCACCGAGTGGCTCGCTTAAGGTTTGTCAGAGAACATGTAAATTGGAACATTAATGACTGGGCCAATATACTCTTCACAGATGAGTCAAGATTTGGTCTTTACACATCAGATAGGCGTATCTCAGTGTACAAACGAGACGGTGAGCGCTATTCGCAGTGTAATATCAGACCTAGACCTAATTTCGCTGGTGGCTCTATTATGGTTTGGGGAGGCATCTGTTTAACAGATCGTACAGAGTTAGTACCAGTAGACAGAGGTACACTGACTGCCCACAGGTATATAACGGACATTTTAGAAGAACATGTAGTACCATATGCGCCAATTATAGGAAACGAATTCATGTTAATGCACGATAATGCACGACCGCATGTTGCAATAATCGTCCAGGAATACCTTAACGATGTTGGTATTCCAGTTTTAGATTGGCCTGCGGTAAGTCCGGACATGAACCCTATCGAGCACGTGTGGGACCTCCTTCACAGACGGATACGAACCCAAAATGTTGCCCCAGCGGACCTGCATGGACTAGCAAATGCTCTCCGTGACGAGTGGGAGAATTTGGATCAGGCTTATATACGGAGGTTAATCGAATCTCTGCCAAACCGTATGCGAGCGGTCATAAGAGCCAGAAGTGGCAATACTCAGTATTAAAAGCTACTGTTATGACATTTTTCTTTCCAAAATTATAATTTCTTGTTTTAATAAAAATCTCAAGTATGAGTTCTTGTTTTTATTTGGCCTGTCTTTTATTTAAACAATCATAGAAATTATATCTTAGAGCGCATTAAAGTATATTTACAACTTTATGCTACAAACAAAGATTATGCGATACTTTTATGATTCAAAACTAAATTATGCGATACTTTTTTGGCGGAGTGTAGTATAATGAAGGTAAAAATATTTCATTGGGATACTCGAAACGTATCCGACTTCTATGTTATTTTTTTCCGAATTATTCAACCTATATAATACGACCTCTTATTTTCACCAAAACAAATTTACTTTTTAATCGCAACAACACGGTCTTCGAATTCGAATTCCGGTCGATTCCAGGGGGTAGGTAAAAAAAAAACCGGGATAGCGACTCCCACATACGTACATCTCGCAGTACCCCATCTCCATTTGGTTAAATAATAAATTATGCTGATCTCCCTTATATCCAATTCGCATCCCCAAGCTCGGAAGGGCGTGCAGCAGTCGTGCTGTCGTTTGGGGCGTAACATCGTGGCATTACGACGTAGGTCGCAGTTTATTTCGCGCATCTCTACGCCCGTCGAACCGACGATGCGGCCAGGCGCGTTCAGTTCTGCATCGCTTTTCGCCAAAAATATCGCCGAAACTGTCCTAGTTAGAAGGTTAAGTGAGCATAGCCGCGTGGTCGGTTGGTTCCTCTAGGGGGGGTAGTTTTCGTGAGAGGGGTGATAGTGGGGTGCTTATTTATGTCGCAATGTATTACTTTATGACAGGAGTCATACAGAATTGCGAACAAATATTGAGGTAACGTATATATTATAAGGATTAAACGAAGCATGCAATCTTAATTCTGATAACATTGTTGAAATTACTAATTTAATTCGGGGGTTTTTATGATTTTATACACCCTTATAGAACAAATAAAGATAAGTATATTATCTTATAGATTTTTATGGAAAAAAATTATATTGATCGATTTAGAAGCACACCAATTTAAAACAACTATGTAAGGCTTGTATTATTCAACTTGTTTTAGCACCACAAAACTCGCGTGAATGTTCTTCCCATATCAACAAACTCAATACGTGTCCCTCTTTGTCAATACGCCAACCGCTCGCAGCAGTTCACTTCAGTAAACTTTACTTGTCCACTACGCTGTGCGTTTAAACTATATTCTCTCAAATATAAAATGTTGTATACAGGGTTTCTCATTAGTGCGTCAAAGTCCAATATAGTCTTTAAAAAATAAAACTGAAGGAATTTATTTTATGAAAAGTGGTACAGTAATCAAAAACGCACATTTTAAAAATAATTTGAAGTATACAGGGTGATGCCCTAAAGCGGGGAACATTAAAAAAAAATTTTTTAAACGAAGCGCCTTGTGTATCTTTTGTGTTTTCTTATCTGCTTTAAATTGTGTTTTCAACGATCCCCTGTAATTTCGTTAAAGATAATATTTACAATACATTCTCAAAGTGACCTCCATTTTGATTAGAGCACATTTGCAACCTCGACAGAAAGGACCTATTCACGTGTTGTAACATCTCAATGGGAACTGTTTCGAAAGCATGTATTATACGTTGCCTCATATCGTCTGCTGTAGTTGGAAGTGTCTGGTATGCAATATCTTTTGTATCCCCATAGAAAAAAAAATCAAGTTTCGTTAAATCTGGCGATCTAGGTGGCCAACTAATAGGACCACCGCGGCCGAGTCTTCTATCTTCGAATACTTGATTCAAATGTTGTCGGACATCTAGTGCAAAATGTGCTGGAGCACCGTCGTGCTGGAACCACGTAAGGGTTTTCCAATAAGAGGTGTTATTTTGATATTCAAAGAAAAATGCCGTTTTTTAATATAAATGTTCGGATTTTTATTTCATTATAAAGAGGAACGTATGCCGTTAATAGAAGAAAATAACATCAGACAAATGACCACCACGACCACGCCTACAGGACCATATCCTTTTCATGAAATTTTCCATAACCAAATCGCAAAGTGGCTGCCCTATGTTCTCGATAGCCTCACAAATTCCATCTTTAAGGTCTTGAATCGACGCTGGGCTGTTGGCGTAGACCTTCTCTTTCACGTGGCCCCAAAGGAAGAAGTCGCAAGGTGTTAAATCACAAGATCTCGGTGGCCAATTGTGATCACCTCTGCGAGAGATAACACGGTCCGGAAACTTTTCCCGTAAAAGATCAATGGTTTCGTTGCTTGTGTGGCACGTAGCGCCGTCTTGTTGAAAGTAAACGTTGTCCAGATCAATACCATCCAATTCCGGCCATAAAAAATCATTAATCATCTCTCGATAGCGCAATCCAGTCACCGTAACTGTTGCTCCAGCCTCATTTTCGAAAAAGTAAAGTCCAATGACTCCGCCGGACCATAAACCGCACCAAACAGTCACACGTTGAGGATAGAGAGGTTTTTCAACAATAACTCTTGGGTTTTCCGAGCCCCAGATGCGACAATTTTGCTTGTTGACGAAGCCACCGAGGTGGAAATGGGCCTCATCACTAAAGATGATTTTTCGACGGAATTCCGGATCATTTTCATGCTTTTCAACGACCCAATCAGCAAAGACACGACGTTGTTGATGATCGGCCGGCTTGAGTTCTTGTGTTAACTGAACTTTATAAGCCTTAAGACCCAAATCTTTTTGCAAAATACGGTGTAATGACGTTTGTGGAATGCGTAATTCCAAAGAACGACGAGGAATGGACAAACCTGGGTTTTCTTCAACACTTTCGGCTATAGCAGTAATATTCTCGGCTGTTCTTGAGCGACGTGCACGGGTTTTATTCTTCACATCACTAAGTTGTCCCGACAGCTCGAATTTTTCCACCAATTTCTGTATTGCGGTCCGACAAGGTGCTTCACGACGACCCAAAAATGTTCGAGTTTTACGAACCGTCTCTGCCAAATTTTCACCATTTGTATAGTGAATTTTAATAATTTCAATGCGTTGTTGAAGCGTGTATCGTTCCATTTTTATTAATGGCGTAGTTTCTACTTGTCAAATGTCAAAAAATGACAGCTTCAAAAGTGACATCTACCGAAATAGCGGGCTATTCAAAATAACACCTCTTATTGGAGAACCCTTTATTTTGCCTTAGAACTGGAGGAACTTTTGCACAAGCTGAGGCAAGTCATATTTTTTTTTTTTATATAGAAAATACTTTATTTTACTGCTATCGTAATTGTTATGAATGGGATCATATACATAAAAAATACAGTAAGTAGAAAGTAGAAGGAAATAACAAAAAAAAAATACGCTTAAAATTAGATCATCAGCCAGTACAATTCTTAAATAGCACATCGTTTTGTTTTTGCTACATCATCAATGCAAAACGCATTCCTAAAACAATCTGCAACATCTATTACACAAGAACAAACGCTTCGTTTTTTATTTACTTACACTTACACTAAAGAAAATAACACTTGCATCTTCTTACCGTAAAAACTGAAAACGCTGAGTTGCTACAATATGTTTGTTTTTTCCGTATCTTATATCATGTCGTAATCAAGTTTAATTAAAAAATATCAAAGTTCCGATATCATGTAAAGCTATAATCGTTAATTATTTCACGTTCTTCAGTTCCACTTCGAAAACTAACGTTGAGTTCGGGGGAATGGTGGGTGGTGATCCTTTCTGGCCGTAGGCCATGTTGGGCGGGCACATGATTCGTCTCTTACCCTCGACCTTCATCCCTGCCAGGCCTACGTCCCAACCCTTGATCACTTCCTGTCGGCCAAGACGGAACTCGAACACCTTTCGTTGTGAAATCGAACATTTTGTTGTTGTTCTTGAAACGGCCTTCGTAATACACCCGGACGAATTTTCCTGGTTTAGCCACTTGACCGTTTCCTAGTTTAACGTCTTCGATGATAACACCTCCTTCGATTGTTTTCTTTTGCGGACTTTCCCCTTGCTGTTTTGGGGATTTGGCCGGAGTTTTGTCACCTTTCGCCGGAGTTTGTCACCTTTCGCCGGGGTTTTCTCGGATTTTACGGGACTTTTCTCGGATTTGGCGGGGGTTTTCGCACCTTTCGCTGGGGTCTTCTCACCTTTCACTTTATCCTTCTTCTGTTTCTCGTTTTGTTTTTTCTTATCGGGAGTTTGCTGCTGAACGGGCTTCTCCTTGCCCTTCTTGCCAGATATTCCGTTTTCCATTAATTTCTTCTTTTTAGAGACTTGCTCCTCCTCGCTCAAACTCGACGCCTCATCAGATTCCTCGCCCTCTACTTCATCATCTTCATCGTCCTCTTCCTCGTCTTCAGCTTCCTCCTCATCGTCTTCGTCCTCTTCATCATCGGCTTCCTCGAGAGCTGTGGTATCTACGGTTTCATCCTCTTCGTCCATCAAATCTGACATGTTCGCATATTGCAAGAAATTCAAATATTGTGCACCATTCAGATGTCCATCAAAGAAATGTGGTCCAATTATGAAATTACCCATAATACCACCCCAAACATTTACAGTCCATCGCCTCTGCTTATCAACCGCTCTTAATATTCTTGAAGAAAAGAGAATGAAGAGACATTTTGGGTGAGTGGTCAGAAGACCCATCTTCCCTATTCAAATTTTAAGGGTGGGAGCTGTTGCGCCCCCAAGAAAGATTCTAAATCCTCAGGGACATCATTAATAGTTGTCCTCCTTAATATGACAATGAAAAATGTTTATTATTTCTTTTCGGTAAAGTATATTACCTTTCCATAAGTATTGGATCCCACCAACAAAAAAAATTTCCAACCAATTCATTAAAATTTTCGTGAAGACATGCCAACTTAAACTTCTTAACTCAGTTTTTAAAATTTTAATACTAAAATGTTACCGATATAAAATTCATTAAATCCCAAACGAATTGACGACTGAAACTTTTACTGATAAGCCCTCTTTCCATACTTGAAAGTTTCTACAATCTCCTTAGACTGACTTAGTACTACCTACAAATTAACTGAAGGACTTATTCACTTACACAGCTTCGAATATCGACCGCAAGACGTTCATTCCATTTCATGCGTCGAATTACAACCATCCCTCCCGTGTGGTAGAAAGAACTTCAATTCTCCGCCCGTTCCCTCTTTGGCGTCTCCCAGGAAGCTCTGGAACTTACTGAAAACGGAAAATCCTCGAATGTCGATTGGGTAAATTGCTGGGGATTTGTCAGTCTTTGGTAGAAAATTACGGACTTTGTAACGACCAGTCCGCACTTGGGGATTTTCGTACAGAAGTTTTGTGGAACTTTTTACCACCAATTAGTATCGCTATATACAGGCTGTTTCGAACATTTTGACCGTTATCTTTTTCCCTCGATTATTTGCAGTTGTATTAAGGTTATGCATACGTAACTAAATTCCGCCGATGAAAATTGTTATTCTAAAAGAGTCCCGATTACCGGTCTGATGCATGTCCAGCACCAAATAAACGAAAGGTTAGCGTTGATTATGATCAGCCGACTTCGATTCTTATGTCACATGTACTTTATAAGCTTGCAGACTAAGATCTTCATGCAGAATGCAATGAATGTTTCGGGACATATAAAACTAGGTTTTCTGCGGCACTTTCAGCGACAGCAGGAATATTTTGAATTGACCTGACGGTATGAACTGTCAATTTTACATCAGCAACGTAGGTTAGCCGTCCATTTTGATCAGTTTTTGCGATTAGCTATATACACTGGCTTTGCGAGAATCAAAAACACTACGAATTCTATACTATATCGCGAACTTCTGTGCGAGGGTAACAGGAATTGAGAGAGACAATGATTTACAGAAGGTAAGAATTTCTAATAATAACAATATTAAACTTTTCTGCAACATAACAATTAATGGACAGGTATTACCAAAACCCAGATCAGAGGTGAGCTCCAACAATGGCAGCATAGGAAACCGATATCCCTCTAAAGACAAATTTCCTAAATTCCTAAATTTGCTAAATACTAACAAAAATCGATTCAGACAGAATAAAAACTTCATCTTTGATTTTAATTTCAATATCCTTCAAAATCGCAGCTCGGGTTTTTTCACGGCCAAAAACCAAAACCGAAGTTTTATTATTATTTATTCTGAGACAGTGTTTTTCAGACATGTTTACAAGTGACTGAAGGTCACTATTTATGTATGAGAGGGCTTCACATATGTCTCCAGGGCTGAAGGTATAATATAGTTGTGTGTCATCAGCATAAAGCTAATAATTACAATATTGCAAGCAATTAATGATGGTGATTTGAGGTGTAAATTACATAAAGTATAGGTCCCAGAATACTGCCTTGAGGAACGCCTGATATAATTTGGATTGGAGAAGATAAACGACCATCATAAGAAACCAGTTGGGATCTATTGAATAAGTAAGAAAAGAAAAAATCGACAGTTTTGAGAAAAACCTATATACTTTAAGATGCTGAGCAAAAGAGCATGATTAATATAATCAAAGGCCTTAGAATAATGCAATAATATCAAAACTGTAATTTGATTATCATCGATACTGCGCAATAAATCGTCAACAATGTTAGCCAACGCAGACTCACAGCTATATCCCGGACGAAATCCCGATTGCTTCAAGGGCAAAACATTATGCGTATCCAAGAATGAACGAATCTGCACACTAACGGCTTTCTCTAATAACTTAGACAAAACCAGGGAGAATAGATATAGGTCGCAAGTCAGTAAAAACAGTTGGAGAACTTGATTTCGGGAGGGGAGTAAGAAGACTTCTCTTCCAGGAATCAGGCAGACAAGAATTAATTATATGGGTGATCATGGGCAACAAATAAGGACAACAAAGAGAAATCATTTTAATCGAAACGCCGTCCAGTCCCGTTGCTCGTGATTTAATGGACTTAAGCAAAGACTCTACTTCATTTGTTGTTAGTAATTTGAAAGAAAAAGAATTGGTATTAAAACTATTATTATTGTTATAATAATTTAGTATACTAGGATCAGGATTTCTCTGATTAAATAATATTTCAACATGTGGCATGATGAAATGAGATATTTTCAACTAGTAGAGAAATTCCGGGCAATTCAAATGTTTCAATAAACCAGTTTTTCACTAACAGTAAGTGAATCCATCCTATCTTCGTAAATAATTTTGTCTGAGCATTCTTTGAATACAATAGATGTTTGACCCTTGTCTAACACATAGATTCAAACTCTAGTTGTAGAATGGCGAGGTTGTAAGGCATGCTTGAAAGAAATATTTCGGAATACACTTTTAAAATCTATCAGTATCAAAAAAAAAAAAAAAAACTTGGGGGACCTCTTAATGGAAAACTCTTTTTTAACCTTATATGAAAATATGTTTAATATTACCAAAACCTCCAAGCAAGATGCCTCACTTCTTCATATCCCGCTTAATCGAATTTTAAAACGCCCGTCTAATACGCTAGCGGGTAAAACTTCTCATAATCTCCTATTGAATTTGAACGGATTTCAAAGGTCTGTAGTCGCATCCCCAAAAGACAATTTTCCCCAGCAAAATATGACGGAAGAAAAACCGTGCGAGGTAACCTAATTTAAACCGTCCCCGGGGCATGGTCGTGAGGAAATTTTTAACGCCTGCTTAAAATGATTCTCATACACCCTCGACGTGGCTACACGTTTTGCGAGGAAAACTTGGTAAATGAAATGGGAATTCTCGTTTGATGGTCGCTGATGAGAATTCCCTTTTTTAAGTCGATATCCATTCTACGGAAAGGACACATTTAAGAGGAGTAGTGTTTAAATTTGTGATGGAAATGTCTTGAGGGTGACAAAAACAAATTATCTTACAAATTATCTACGAAACACTTACATAATGTCAAAATCAGAGCATTTGAAGCCGTTTCATTCTAATCGTGTTTTATTACACAAGTTGCAAATTATAAAAACTACCTTGACACTGTGGAGAACTCTATTATACGAGATCCCAAGCAATTTTGGAATTTCGTGAGAGATAAGAAAAAGCAAAGTAGGATACCGGGCAGGATGTTTTATAATGACGTCTCACTGGGTTCCCCTCAGGATATTGTGAATGAATTTGCTAACTTTTTCAAAAGCGCCTATGCTCCGTCTGATGTTTATCATAGTTTGAATTATTCTTTAGCCCTTAATCATATCCATATTGATCATGTAACTGAGGATGATGTCATAGCTGCGATCAAAAAATTGAAAGATCGATACACTGCTGGCAGTGATCAAATCCCTGCCTTTTTAATCAAAGACTGCGCATATGTACTAGCTGTTCCACTTGCTAAAATTTTTAATCTAGCGCTAAAAACTTCGACGTTTCCCGATATATGGAAGAGAGCGAAAATTATTCCCATACTGAAAAGCGGAGAGTCATCTAACATAGCAAATTACCGTCCTATCGCCATATTATCCAATTTCTCTAAAATTTTCGAAATGTTACTATATTCTAAGATCTATCCTTGTCTTAAAGCTAGTATCTCACCGTTCCAACATGGTTTTGTGGAAAGTAGATCGACGATTACTAACTTAGCGATATTCCATCAGTATCTTTCCGAGGAACTAGATTCGGGTAAACAGGTTGACGTGTTGTACACTGACTTCTCGAAAGCATTTGATCGCATTGATCACGCACTTATCTTACAGAAGTTGTCTGTCATCGGGCTTAGTGATTCTTTAATTACTCTATTTGGTAGCTACCTTACATCCAGAATCCAAACTGTTTGCCACAATGGTTATACTTCGGAATTATACGTTGCACCATCTGGTGTTCCACAGGGCTCAAATTTGGATCCTTTGCTGTTTTTGATTTTTATTAACGATCTTCCCGGCGTCATTTCGTCTCACAAACTTTTATTTGCAGACGATTTAAAATTATATCGAAGCATCAGCGATTCTAGTGATTGTACTGCTTTCCAAATGGATTTAAATCGGCTCTCTTTATGGTGTGAATCCAATAGCTTGCCCCTGAACATAGAGAAATGTAAGATTGTTACTTTTACTAGAAAACTTAATTTCATAACATATAATTACAATATAGACAACGTCAACTTGGCCCGCACCGATCTTGTTAGGGACTTGGGTATTTTGTTTGACCGCAAGTTAACTTTTACAAATCACATCCAAACAATTTGTAAGCAAGCAAGACAGAGCCTTGGGTTTGTTGTTCGCCATAGTCGATGCTTTTCTAATGTATTTCTCCTTAAATCTTTATACTTTTCTCTGGTAAGATCGCGGTTAAAGTACGGAAGTCTTATTTGGTATCCATATTATATGGAATCCAAATGTCAATTGGAGAAAATAAGCGTAGATTTGCTAAATTTTTGTGGTTTCAAATAGAAAACACCTATCCACAGAGGAACTTCGACCACTCTATACTACTATCTCGCTTTGAAATGCCATCGTTGTCTTATAGGCGTATATGTACTAGTGTATGTTTTTTGTTCAACCTGGTCCACGGCTTTGTCGATTGTCCTGAGCTTTTGGCCCATTGTAATTTCTTGGTGCCTCGGATGTCCACTAGACCCTACGCTGCCTTCTATTTGCCGTTTGCTAGGACCAATTTGATGCTAAAGTCGCCCTTATATGTCATGTGTAACAACTACAACAAAATCTTTCACATAAACGATATACATTTCAATAACTTAAAACAGTTAAAGGTAGCCCTCTCCGAACATTTCGACCAGTTTGTTCCCTAAACAGTAATTAATTGTTAACATTAGTTAGGTTAGTTGATCTTTTATTTATTATTATTTATTACCATATATTTTACTAATTTTTTTAATATATTGTAGATTGTACATTTATTGTCCTG
The DNA here is from genome assembly GCA_949128085.1 of Cetonia aurata. Classification (NCBI taxonomy): domain Eukaryota; kingdom Metazoa; phylum Arthropoda; class Insecta; order Coleoptera; family Scarabaeidae; genus Cetonia; species Cetonia aurata. Next base: position 32,114,212 of record OX421889.1, on the reverse strand, counting down.
TAACTGGATTTTATAGTCTGTTGGACAAATAATCAAATAAATTATGCACTCTATGCTTACTGATTAAAAAAATGACTTTTTGATAGAGAATTAAAAAAAACCTTTGGAATTAATGAAATTGAATGATTTTAAATCGTCGGGCCTCATGCCTTAAGAATCACTTTACAGGAAAGGCGTTTCTCGTAAACCTATTCTAAGGCTTATGAATATTCAATTTTAAAATTGGTAAGGTTTCTAACCGTACAAAGTCGGATTAAGGATATAAATATTACAGCGTTTGACCACCCTTGATGTTGCTCTTGTCTATTACCAACCCTCTGAAATGAAAGGTTGGAAAATCCACTTACAAACGAAATTTGTACTACGCTTGATTTGGAAGAAATATTTGTTTAGGATTGAGGGAAGTATAGAGGCTCGTTTTGATACGAAAAGGATCTATAGGACGTAGAAGCAAACCGGGCACCGACCCGCCCGGTAGGAGGACATTCCAGTAAATAATTAATCGTGGTATATAAAGAAGTTTCATTAAAAGACAACATCTCCCATTACCTCAAATGCCTCCACCGACAAAAGCTAACACTAAAAAGGTTTGCACAAACTATCTTCCACAAAATAGATAACTTCAACAAATCTTGCTATATCAGAAGCCGCTTAGGCGAACATCCAAACACCTTTTCAGCGGATATTAGATTTGGATATCGACAACCTCTGAGTATCCCCCCAAAAGCTGCTAAAACCACGTTTAGCTTATCGCGAAAAAAGAAAAAAACATTGTGGCAGATTCCAATATCGATAATAGCAGTTTTTGTCGCGAAAAAAAAACCTTTACATTGAAATATAATCCCCCCAAAGTTGTTTTTAAGTCGTCCCATTTCGTATATAAATCGATTTTCCCCGCAGAAATACCTTTCCTTTCCGATTTGCTTCGGTATCCCCTTTAACACGAGCAGAAATAAATTATAGTAGATATCAAATTGCCCTGAACATCGGGAATTCCGTTCGGCGACGGGGAGTGGGGGGAGGAGACGTCAGGTGAAAGAGGAAAGGACGGTCGCAACTCGATTTTGCGGAAGCGAAACGCGGTTAGGTGCAATAAAACATCCTTCGCGAAACGGACAAGGCCACACAGGTAAATATATCAAGTGTTTGCGACATCTTTTTTGCGCGGAAAAACTACGTTTTGGTGCTGCGGGGAATTGTGTGTTCGTTCTCGTTGTTTGTATGGAGTGGGGGAAGGAGAAAGAGTGGGGTTGGGAGAATCGGGGCCAAATAAAAATAAACCGTTTCAGTTGGAGGGTAAATACTGGTACTAATTGAGAGATTAGATTCGGTGGAAATGGAAGGCTTTCGTGGGGAGGGGAGATTGTTGGGGAGGGGAGATTGTTGGGGAGGGGATCTAGCTGCAGTAACAGTTAAGGAAATTGCTTTATTTTAAATTTTGTAACGTGGGCATCTGCTTTTATATACTTGACTAAACATTGACTCGTAATTTCAAGTTGCAGAAAGGTACACTGAGAAAAATTTTTAGTAATTGCAAGTGAAAATTTTATTATTTGCAACTAAAAACTTCATTTGTGTATGTGACAAATGATCAATGATTGCTGGTAAGTCCGGATATCGCTCGTTAAATCTACATGTGCGTCTGACAATTCGTTCACATTGACCGTGCGTATAAAACAAATTTAGCAGATCATTATTCGAATATTCTTCAATATTCTCCATTATTAACTGTATTTCATAGAATTAGCAAAATAGAATTGTACTACTTTGACATAAAATCAACAACTGTCAAGTCACTTGTTCTAATTCCTCTTATAATCAATGCTTTACTGGATACGATTTTGTAGTTTTATTAGATTTTAGTAAAAAATATGGAATAACAAGAAAACCGTTGTAAATAGGTATAGGGAAAGTCATAGCGAATTGATGCAGAATTAAATTCTGCATCTGATCATCCAATAATATACAGGGTGTTCCATTTGAAAAAAAGAACTTTTTCAACCTTGAAGGTTTTGTAATTGGTCATGCAGTTTTGGACACCCGCTATGCGACAAATCAATTGTCAATGTGGATTTCGAAAGTGTCATTCTTGTGCTTCCATCTACCCTAGAAGTGTTTATTACCAGTCGAAAATGGGCAAACGATACTGAGGTTGCAAATAACGCTACATCTTTCAAAATTTTCAAAAAAATCAAGATATCTAAGTAGCAGTTGAAAATAGGTATAGGGAAACCTATTAGAACTCATCATAAAATTTTCTCAGGAATTTAAAAATGAAATAATATACAGGATGTTCCATTTAAAATAAGAAAGTTTATGGCGACTTCCGGTATAACCGGAAGTGGTGAGACCCTGAAAATATCTTAAAATGAAAGAGAATCTTAAGTAGCCCCAGATTCCAAAAATTCAGAGTTCCAGTTTTTTTCTAACCTCGGAAACTTCTAACGAACGGCTACCGTGGAAAACCCTGTATATGGAAGAATAATCGCCCAATCCCCACGACTCTAAGGATAAATATTCTATACTTGAAAATATAAAAAACCTCCACTACATATTCACCAACCACTATCATTAGAATCGTTAAGCGCGTATGGACAAGTCTATAACCAACGCAACGCATAAACAACACGCGAAAAATGGCGCCGATTTTAATCGACCATATCCGAACATTTGCGATTGAAAATTTTGGTAATTATCCCAACTCACTGACTATTGCCCTTTAGTTACTTTTTATTTATACTTATTAATGTTATTATTTGCAATAACTAACGGCGTTGCAAATGACCCAGTTTAATAGTTGTAAATATGTTTTGTGAGTTGAATATGAAATAGTTAATGCCTATTAATATGTTTTAGTATTTGAGATTACCTCGCAGTGTTAGAAACCTTACTTTTACTTTCTCGTAATGTTTAGACCATTAATTAGGACTAAGTAATTATACTTATTAAAGATAAAACAGTTGTCAGTAATGTAAAATGCTAAATATATTGTCCATTTGGACCATTTTTCTCAGTGTATAACTCCCAAAATTTATTTTATGAATCTATCAATCAAAAACACTTAGGGACGAATTCAGTATGTGTTGCAGTATTGCACTACCTCGTCGGTCAACTAGGCCCGCCTGCCTCTTCGCCTGTAATATACAGTCACATTAAAGATACTTAAATGTTATAGTCTATATTAATATAGTAATCAGTGGTTCAGCGGAATGACGTTATCTTCCCGCGTCCCGAGGGTGACTGAATATAATAAGACATCCTATTCGTTTGCGGTGTATTTAAAACCCTGTGGTGGGGACAAATTTCCTTTTCATGCCGTGTGACATGAGATCTAGCATATCCTTGGAATTAATGAGAGTATAATAGATCCTAAAAATCCTAAAATTGCACTTTGAGTATAATAGATGACGCTAAGTGGTGTGTGTTTACTTTAAAAAAAATTAATTAAAACTTATAAGATTTATCTCCAAGTTTCGTAGCAGTATTTTTAGACCCCTATGCTATTTCTTATGAAACTTTGGCTCAGAACCGTTATAGTTATTCCACTTGCTTCAAAATGGTATGTGGTCTAACTTTCTCCAAGGTAAACTTCTTATAGTCTCTTCAGTCGGAACGATAGAACAGTGTTTTCGCAGAAAACAATAAGTAATACCGGTGTACCACAAGGGTCAGTGCTAGGTCCCCTACTATTTTTGATATTTGCAAATGATCTTCGTCATAATTTTAATAAAAGTGAGGTCTGTCAATTTGCCGATGATACTTCAACCGTTTTTTCAGCGGAAGTATTATCTGAACTATCTGCAAAAGGTACTGACTGTGCCAATTCAATGCGAAGGTGGACGCAAAAAAACTGTTTAATATTGAATGTTGAGAAAACCAAACTTGATTGTTTACGACTGTCACAAACGGAGCGATTCTTCGCTACTTCTGCGTATGAATGGACTGTCGGTGCCGGAATGTGCTACCTACTACAAAATTTCTGGGATGCGTGCTGGATAAGACCTTATCATGGGCTGAACAAATAGATTACATTTGTGGGTCGGTCGCATCATCTATATTTGCCATTCGGGTACTTAAATCTAATGTGACAACCGAGGTAGTTATTACTTATTATAAATCATGCATCGAATCACGGCTGAGATATGGGATAATGGTATGGGGTAGATCAATAAAGTTTAAAAGATTGTTTACTCTTCAAAAAAAGGCTCTGCGCGCTATTTTTAACCTGAGTAGCAGGGAATCATGTAGGGAACACTTCAGGGGTAATGGTATTCTGCCATTTTCTTGTTTGTATATATATGAATGTGCTGTATATACACACAGAAATTTAACTCATTTTGCTGCAAATAGCCATTTCAATTCGGCATACGCAACGCGACGTATCGGTAACCTTAGTATACCATCACATAGAACGGCACAGTTTGAGCGGTCCCCCCTTTATAACAATATAAAAATTTATAATAATCTACCACCGGACTTGAGGCTCGCGCACAGCACCCTAACTTTTAAAAAGAAGTTAAAAAAGTACCTAATAGACAAGTGCTATTACAGCATAAATGAATTCTATGTGAACTAGTAATTTGTGTAGTTTTATTATTTTATTATGTTTGATTTTATTGTATCGAATGTATGTACATGACAAGGCACATATTTGCTTTTGCAAATCCGCATGCCAAATAAATTATTATTATTATTATTATTATTATATAGACTTATTTTGGTCTAAAAGACATATTTATGGTAGGGTTTTTTTAAAGATTTCTGCAGATATAATCTGTATTACATGTATACTCTCATCTAGAAATAATTTCGTCTTTACTTACTAGCACTATTAGAGAAAAGCGCTTCACCCGTTTTATTTTATTCTTTTTTTTTTTCTTTCTCTTAAATTTATGACCATAAAAATAACAATTTCCGTTCGCCTTAATCACACAATACAATCGCTGAAATGTGTCACGCGAAATTTCATGCCATTCAACATCTTAACACATACGGAAACAATTATAGGCGATAAAAGAATCTGGCACGCACTTCTGTACGTATATACTATTATAGCCCTATATTGTGGGCCATTCAAACGTACACCCTCTGAACCCAAAATGTCCGGTGTTAAGTCACAGTATAAGCGCAACGTGCCATGCACCCGAGTTGCACGCGGCGTTTAGACTACGCATTAGCCCGGACATTTTGGCTGTCCGTGGGTGTACATATGTATATTACTTTACCGTGTTTTTGAAATAATGTCTTTATGGGGATGTAAAATGGGTTTACTGGTAAAGCAGTGTTTTTTCTTTCTGAATTCTTTTTATGGGTAAAGTGGAATAGTATTTATAATAAAGTGAAAATTGCTTTTGTGTGAAATATAGCTAATTCTAAATAATTTATGCATTTTTCTTTTGGTTTTCCGTTTTTGTCAAATGTATTTCACTGTTTCTCAAAACTATTTACTAACTTAAATACACAAGAGAGATAAAATTTTAAGAAAAATATACCAGAAACCTATAGTAAATATTAGTTTCTATTTATTCCTGACATTATTTTAAGAGACGTAATATTTTTTATATATCTTAAAATAATGTCAGAAATAAAAAAAAAGGAAATCGGTAAAAAATAGTTTCCTTTTTCCTAATCTAACCAACACACAGACCTGATAAACTGCCAGTGAACCGTATGCGCATCGCTACAGCACACAATCAAAAGACTAAAGGACATCTTGGAACACAGGCGTCATTATATGCGTCATGTTTCATGTAGCGTCATGCTTACGTTAGTTTTCTTTAGGAAGTATTTGCGTTAAGTCACGTTAAGTTTTTTGCAAGTTGACCGATATTTTTGTTTTACGTGTAAGCCTGTGGTGTAAGTATGCATATTATAGCATTAACAATTGGGCTTTTATGACAATTAATCCAGGTAGTTTTTCCTAAAGAAAAGTCATGCCATCGTGTCGTGTAAAATCCTGCAAAAGCAATAGTTACAAAGATGACGGTGAACTAACTTTTCATATGTAAGTTGCAGAATAATGCCATAGCTTACAAATATTCTGAAATTATGATAATATATCCTTAGTGTTTCTATGTGAAATAATTTTTTGTAGAATGCCCAAACATTGTTGTGTGGATTACTGTTACAGGGGGTACCATAAATCCCTGCAAAAGTAAGCGTGCATATGTTTGTTCACTACATTCCCTCGAAAAGGATTTGGATAGAACGGGACAGATTGTACGAATTAAAGAGGGAGTAATTCCAACATTGAATTCGGACAAAGAAAATCTAAAAAAGTATATTTTTATTTACAATCACTTGATATTCCTGAAAACAAAAGGTAGAGGTAAATAAATGATTTATAACATATATTTCTTTAAATTTTCTTCACTATTTCTTAGGTAAATTAATCCGCCCATCAAAGGAGGTACGATATATTTGCCAGTTCACCGAAAAACAAATTCGGAAAGTAATGGTCTTGACAGGAAACAAGATTCCACAAGAAGAAAACTTCCTAACGCCTTTTGTTTATTTAGTATTAAGTCATGTTCCCCAAAACATTTTTTCTAGTTTATCCTATCATTTGTAAGATATGTCACCCCTGGAAGAAACTCATGTTTCAACTTTAAGTAAAACCATAATATCGTCTTATAGCAAAATTAGATTTCATAATTTAGTTTACAGAAAAAATACAAGGAAAATCAATAAGGAAGGAATTAAGTAAACTGATATTATTTAATCATCAATAAATCATACAACTACTGCAGTATATTATTTACTCCCAAACAGGGGCGCTCCGACCCGGGGGTGCTAGGGGTGCGGGGCACCCGGGCGGCAAGTCAAGGGGGCGGCGATAGCCGCCTTGTTAAATAAAGAAAATGTGAAAAGTAAAATAATTGATATTGAAAAGAATAAATTATATTTCGTAATTACTTAGATATAAAAATATTTTTTACAATTAACTGAATTTAAACAAATATACATTAGTTTTAAAAACGCAAAAAAATGGTGGCATTTCTAATTGTAATAATTTTTCTGATGATTGCAAATTGCTATTGAATTTATTTATGTCACTTTCTTCGACAAAATGTTGTTCTCAGAACCTCTTGCAAATATTCGAGGATTCAGCTTCTATTTAACGCGAAAATTAAGAAATAACTCATTGCCTCATTTTTTCAACCAAATATTATCCCTTATTCTAAAAAGTTATCGCCAACGTCGGTGAATTTACTTATACAACGATATCATTTTACCATTCTTGTTTGAACACGTTTAAAAAAATCACCATCACCCCACCCGAACCCATCATCGGCCAACGATCTGTCGCTCTGCTCTGCACTATTTAGCAGGAAATTACTTGTTCATAGTCAGAGCTTATAAATACAACCCCACGCAATTTACGTTTATTTTAAATGTGTTACCTCTTATTTCAACACGATTTTTGGTCGCTAATTTTTGTGCTTGATTTTGTGATTGCTGGTCAATGAAAATAATTAAAGGTAGGTACACTTTAAAATATTTCTCTTTTGCACTTAAAAATTTAAATAAAGCTTTTAAATATTGTTTTGATATTGTTTTATAATGTATTGTTTTTCAAATGATGCACCTCGTATCGATTGATTCAATTTATAGCATATTTTTAATGTGTGTGAACTAGATAAAAACCTTTAATACGATTTTCTCTAAATTTATTATTTCGTGAGATACAGGGTATATATTCGTTTTATTGAAATATTTTTATAATGTTAACGGTTTTAATAAATATCAAAAATTGGTGAACACTGTTGACTGATCACTGAACAGGACTTTTTTGCTATTAGAAATACGAAAAGTAGTTACATAGACAACATAGAATACCCACGCATCAGCGATATAATATGATATCATACCTTAATTTTTTTACAGATGTCTGATAAGCGAAAAAAGCTTTCTGGGGCACAATACAGAAAGCGAAAACTGGAAAAAGAGGAATTAATAAAGAAGGCTTGTGGTTCTCTTGAATCTTTTTTAATCTCAGATGCGCCATCAAGTTCCCGAGATGCAAATGTGACAAAGACCGAAATTGTAAACGTCAATGATAGCGATAGATCACAAGAGGAACAATCATATCCGTCAAACATAACTCAAATGGAAGATGTTTTAATTGAAGAACCAAATCTTGAAACCAGTGAAACCGGGACTAAAGAGGACTCGGAAGATCGGGGTTGGCTGAAAGAAGTAAGTTTCGACAATATTTGTCAAGTTTCTTATAGAGATGATGCCTATAAGGATCCCAGCTGTTGGCCTTCTGTATTATCAGATAAACTTAAATTAACTTTAGTAGAGTTAGGTCCTACCCAACTTACAGAAGCGGATGTAAATTTTCCTTTAAATAAAGATAACAGAGCCTTTGCATCTAGTTATTATAAAAGAAAATTAAGTAATGGGGAAATAATTCCAAGAGTTTGGCTGGTGTATTCAAGATTAAAAGATTGTGTATTTTGTTTTCCTTGCAAAATATTTAAAACCTTTTCTAGTGCCTTTGTTGAGGGATATAACGATTGGAGACATTTATCTCAGGTTACAGAACGACATGAAAAATCTCAAAGTCACATTTTTAATACAAAATCTTGGATCGATTTAAATAAAGCAGTTTCTTCTAAGACAACTACCGATTCACTAAACGAGCAATTGATAAATATGGAAAAAGATAGATGGGTTTCAGTGTTAAAAATTATAATTTATACCGTTAAATTCCTAGCTGGTCAAAATTTGAGTTTTAGAGGTAAAAATAGTAAGTTATACGATCAACAAAATGGAAATTTTTTAAAATTAATAGAAACAATTGCAAAGTTTAATGACACAATCTCCGACCACATCACTAGAATTAACAGGAATCCATCAAATATGCCTCATTATTTAGGTGCGCATATTCAAAACGAACTCATTTCTCTTTTAGGACAAAAAATAAGGCATGAAATAATATCATTGTTAAAAGTTAGTAAATATTACTCTATTATTTTAGATTCCACCCCTGATCTTAGTCACCAAGACCAACTTACTGTGATAGTAAGATTTCTTCTGTTAAATAATGAATCAAAGCAAATAGAAATTAGGGAGCACTTTCTGGGATTTATTTCAATATCAGATTCGACAGGACAGGGTTTAACTAATGTTTTACTAGATTTCTTGGAGACTCACAACATTCCTTTAGGGGATTTAAGGGGACAGGGTTATGATAATGGTGCGAATATGAAGGGTCGCAATAATGGTTTACAGAAAAAAGTTCTTGACTTAAACCCTAGAGCTTTTTATGTACCTTGTGCAGCCCATAGTTTAAATTTAGTTATTAATGACGCTGCAAAGGCGTCTTTAGAAATTACAAGTTTTTTTGTTATAGTACAGGAACTTTACGTTTTCTTTTCCGCATCGACTAAACGTTGGCAGGTTTTAAAAAACGAAATCCCAACTTTAACACTAAAACCTCTGTCAGATACTAGATGGGAGAGTAGAGTAGATGCTCTAAAAGTTCTTAGATACAATCTCCCAAAAATATATGATGCGTTATATACCCTCTCTTCTGATACTACTAGAGACTCTGAAACTAGAAATATGGCAAATTCATTAATATTAAAAATAAAGTCGTATAAATTTATTTGCTCCATAATTACGTGGTATAATGTTCTAACAAAAATTAATATCGTAAGTAAAGCTATGCAGCAATCTGATGCTATAGTACCGAACATTATTTTTATGTTAGAACAAACCAAAAGTTATTTAAATGATATTAGATCTGACAAAGGTTTTAATGACATTTTAGAAGAAGCTAAATATATTGCCGAAGATATCGATTGCGATCCTTCATTTCCTCCTCCTAATATTGTTAGACCCCGAATAAAAAAACGTTTATTTGACTATGAATGTGTAGATGAGGCTCCAAAAAATCCAAGGGACCAATTTAAAATTAATTTTTATTTTACGATACTGGATACTGCCTTAATAAAACTAGTAGAAAGATTTGAACAAATAAAAGAACATAATACTGTTTTCGATTTTCTCAACGACCTAAATAATTTTTTAAAAACAGATAAATCAGATAGGTCTGCAAAATGTAAATCACTAGAAAGTATGTTACATGATCCCTCTAAAAATGAAAAAGATATTGTAGCTGAAGATTTGTGTGATGAAATTGACAACGTTGCACTCTATATTTCTAATGAAAAGAATGCCTTAAGTGTGATTCAATACCTATTCAAAAATAACCTCATTTATCTCTTTCCAAATTTAGTGATTGCCATACGCATTTTCTTAACATTACCTGTGACAGTGGCTAGCGGGGAGAGAAGTTTTTCAAAACTCAAGATAATAAAAAATTATTTGAGAGCCACAATGGGACAAGAAAGACTTTCAGATTTAAGTATTATTAGTATCGAAAAGGACTTTTCGGAAGGTATAAATATATCAGATATTATCAAAGATTTTGCATTAAAGAAGGCAAGGAAAGCAAAGTTTATTTAACCCCTAAGGTTTCCACAATCATATTAATAGATAAATATTAATAAAGTATGTGTATTAACAAAGTATACGTAAAGTATCTGATATATTAATAAAGCATGTGTGTATGTGTATTACGTAACGTATATTTATTTTATTCTTGTATATTACACTGTAATAATAATTATTATATAAAATTAATAAAATAAATATTTTTTACAATTCATTGTTTCATTTAAGAGAAAAATATTTCCAAAAAGATTTAGTTACCGATAAAACAAGGGGGAGGGCGGCAAAATTATTATCGCACACGGGCGGCAGATACCGTAGGAACGGCCCTGCTCCCAAAGACAACATACAATGTTGGATTGTTATGACAAGTCGTGAAGATCTCATGAAACTTGTATTAGATTTCTCCCACGTATTTTTATATGGCGTTGAAAGATTTTTTTTCTTTTCTCTCTTATTAAACCTGAGAACGAATAAAGTATATGTTACCAGTTCATCGTAGTTTTAGAAACTGTCTATAGTTATAAGTTGTCCACAACTTTAATAAAAAAAGAAACAATGCCATATAAAATACATAGGATAAAATCTAACATATGCTACTAATTATCATTACAAGTTGCAAGTGCTATTAAAATTTATTGATATATCCTTAACTTTATTTATTTGAATATCCGCCATGGTATCGACGTCATTGCTGACGTTTGTGTTCCAATATGGCGCATTTCAATTGATGGCAGTTTTGAGTACAACATCAGCACTCTATCTGAACCAACATCGTAACTCCTTCCGTTGTCAAGATTCCAACGCTATCCCGTTCTTATGTTGGACAAGCTGTATATTTTGCAGTTTTATAATAATCATACCTTCAAATTTTATTTTTAAACATCCTAGCAAATAAATTTAAAATAACAACTTTTTATATCGCAAAACTAAAAACATTATAACATACATGGACTAACGAGAAAAGTTATGCATAATTTTATTTCAATCAAAATACATTTGAAAAGTTTAAAATTTCGATATACAGTTTTTATTTTCTAAAACAATGCTGTTTTGTAATTTAAATATGTTTTTTTTTAGTTTAAAATTTCAGTTCAGCTGAGCTTTAACATTTCATTTTGAATAAATCCATTTTCACTTTAATGAATGTAAAATTTAAATTTAAAAAGTTTTTTACTAATGAAAACGTTTTTTATCGTTGTAAACTTTTGACAAAGCTAACGAGCGTGTTAGGGAAACGTCAAATAATAACTAAATAACTACGTTTTTTATTATGGATCCGCTACTAACTACCTACCAAGAAAATATTATCAATATTATCAAGATGTGTTTCCTTATTTATAAAATAAAGCATTTAGACCAGGGTTGTCCAACTGGCGGCCCGCGGGCCGCATCCGGCCCGCGATGCTATTAGTTGTGGCCCGCGTAATTATTTTTATACCTCACGTTATTTTGTTATTACTTTAACAAAATTATTATATGGCCCGCAACCACATCAAAGGTTTTAGTTTTGGCCCTTGAGGCCTTGCAAGTTGGACACCCCTGATTTAGACAATAAAGAATAATATTCATCTAAATTGCTATGCGAAATGTAAACGCAATTAATTTACATTTTAATTTCAAGCATGTATGTGCTTAACTGACTGAGGGTTGCATGCAGTTATTTCTAAGTTCAAACCTTTTCTGGAAAAAGCTTTTGTAGATAAGGACGTTTTTTTAATGATGTCAGTGTAGGTATAATCTCGTGTTATTACGCTCACATCTATTTTCATATTTTATTTTAAAATACAATTTTGTGGTTTTGGAGATATCCTAACAAATATTTCACATATTCACCGCCTCCTATAAGTATTTACCTATTAATCGCCCATTGAGTTCACGAATGCCGACTGTGATATTTCAACTAGCGTTGGGCGAATCGAATGAAAAAAATCATTCGATAAGAACAAACGAATGATTTTTCGTTAGCTAACGATATTTCGAAATCTCTTACCTTAGTGAATGCAAAAATCGTTTTCACAACCGAGAATTTTTACCGAATATTCATTCAATAACATAAAATCATTCGTTTAGAATGAAAAACTCCGAATAAAAATAAAACGAAATCTTTTTCAGACATCGCACTAGCCGAATGTATATTATGTATAATAATGAACTTATATACTTCCCGAGTTAAATTTTTTGCTGCCGCACAAAACCACCATAATTTAATGTTGGCTTTGATGTTTGTGTGTTGTTTATCAATGGGTGTTTCCGGATTTTATAAATATATTATATATTTTCTCTCCTTCTTTTGTAATGCATATGACTATAGCGTTTTCGACTTATTGCACTTTTATCCACTGATTGTATTTCCATCTTATTTTAATACGTAATATTAGTAAGGGAGATAGATATACTCCACGCGTAAAGTGCAATAAGTCGAAAACGCTATTAGTCTGTTTGACTTGTTGCTTGATTTTGTAATCCACAGGATAAATAAAATTACTCATTTCTTGATATAATAGGAATTAAATTGCAGGAACTTTAGGCACAAGAATTGATATATACAAATTTTTAAACTCGTGTAGGTAAATATAAAAGAAAACAAAAATTTAGTGAATATATTAACAATAATAATGATACACAAACGTAAACTAAAAAAGAGAATTTAATTACCGATATTAATAATAACTTTTTGTCCAATAATAATGTGTATCAACACTTAATAACAAAATTACTTATCACATAATGTTAAATTAATATTTAAAAAAATTAACATATCTATAGATAGATTAAAACTTAAACTCAATTTTCTTAGTGGTAAAATATTTACTTACAGCAAAATTATTTCAATTTTTCTATAAGAAAATTGTGTTAAAACAATATTTTGTTTTGAACTCGGAATGCATTTTTCTGTGTATATAAAATTATTTTAAGGGAAGTCGATGACGTGTTCTAAAAACACAATTTTGTCATTTTTTTTTATCTAAGGGGCTCATTTATAACAATAGATGTATCTTCTCTGTTTCAATACACAACAAAATCTAAATTTTTCAACTAAGACCGTTATTTTAACCTCAGCCAGTTATCAGCATGCACGAATCAATACCACAGAGTTATAACTTACTGCCTACTAGTATAGAATTGTAACTGCGTTGGGGCAGTAAATCACTGCTTGCCTGTAGCAGATTAACCGTACGTGGGTGGTGGCCTACCAGATATGAGAGACTGGGGAATTCCCGTTCTGAAATATTAACAACGTGCCAGATTCGTACAAACTACCACCCCCCATCGCAGCGCGATCCCCCGACATCGGAAACGTACTTTTGGCATTTGCGATCCAAGTTGTTTCGTTCGTGTATCGAATGAGAATATTTACCGGGTTCAGGATAAAATAAAAACGCCGCCGGGCGAGAATCCTGTATAGATAGGCCAACTAAAATTAATCATACATGCGAAATAAATGAAAACACATCGGCACTCTCACTGGTAAAGTCTTCAAATGAATAAAATAACTGTTTTAATGTGAATCATATGTTGTTCAGCTGTTTTTTTTTTCAATATACAAAGAAAGCTATATTATTAAAGCGTGTTGATTCTCAGAGACGTATCATGGATTTTTGCCGCTCGAGATAGACGCCAAATTGGCTGAACTTTGTCGCGTAAACTAAGTGAAGATGGCAACTTAGTTGCCGAAATACGTATTTAGATTTGTATCTTTATTTTTGTGGTAAGGGATTTTTTTCACTTTTTCTTTTGGATTTTTGTTATAGTTCTCAAGCCACAGTCTCCACCCATCACAGGATAAGTGAAAATATGATTGTTATTAAGATACAACGTTGAATCTCTTGTATTTATAAAGTAAATTTATATATTTATAATACAATGCAAAACAAATTTCTAGGTTTGACTGGAATTACTGATGTCCAAAGGACGTATCCCCTATCAGGTGTGATTCACTCGCATAGGCAATGCACAGTCGATCAGCTCACAAGTATACAGTAGTACCCCGTTATCCGCTGACTCCGTATCCGCGGTTTCAGTCATCCGCGATTTACCTATGATGAGCAGAAAGCGCGTTATATCAATAAATACAGAAACAAATAAAGACATTCGAGCCTTATTAAAAGTTATAAGAGCATTTGTCGATATATCGTCGTATATATGAGTCATCCCCTGAATTCGGCGCTCTCTTATGATAAGTTAAACAAGTTGGAACGTGCTTAAGGTGCCACTCGCTTTTACTTGTACATATAAACGCTCCTGTTAACTATGAGTTTAGTACTAATCACGAATTATCGGACAAGACAGTGCTAGCAATAGTTTTTAAATAAAGCAAGTAAATTTGAAATTCATTTTAGAATGGCTTCTAAACCAAAAAGAAAACGTGAAATGCTCACTATTAGTGAAAAAATAAAAATCATTAATATGATTGAAATAGAAAAAAAATCTATTGCAACTGTTGCTAAAATATACAATAAAAACGAATCTTCGATACGGGAAGTGTTAAAAAACAAAGATAAGATTCGAGCTAGTTTTTCTAGTGCACCCCAAACTGCAAAAGTTGCAACCACAATACGTAATAAAGTGTTACTTAAGGTAGAAAATGCCTTAAATTTATGGGTGGAAGACAAGAAAACATATTCCTATCGATGGCAAAGTGCTACAACAAAAGGCGTTGGTTTTATATGAAGATATGCAAACTCAAGATTATACTGAAGAGGAAGGAAAATCATTCACAGCAAGTAGGGGGTGGCTGCATAGATTTAAAACTCGGTTTAATCTAAAAAATATAAAAATGACAGGGGAATCTGCGTCGGCTGAACATGTAGCTGTTGCCCTGTTTCCAGAAAAATTTAAACAAATTATTGCAGAAAAGAATTATCATCCTAAGCAAGTTTTTAACTGCGATGAGACTGGTCTTATGTGGAAAAAAATGCCTCAACGGACTTATATTCATAAGACTGCAAAGAGTGCACCAGGCTTAAAGCAATTAAGGATAGACTTACCTTAATATTTTGTACAAATGCAGTTGGTCATATGATTAAACCTTTGTTTACCGATCACAGAATCCACGTGCTCTTAAATACAAAGATAAAGCTTGCCTGTCTGTGTTTTGGCAGTCAAATCGAAAGGCGTGGGTTACGGCTGTTTTCTTTGCACAATGATTTCATCAATGCCTTATTGCGGAAGTGGAAAGATATTTGGAAAAGAAAGAATTACCATTTAAAGTGTTGCTGATACTAGACAATGCTCCTGGGCATCCTGTGTCACTAGGCACAGAAAATAAAAATGTTGAAGTGGTTTTTTTTACCACCTAACACGACTTCATTGCTGCAGCCCCTTGATCAAGGTGTCATTAGATGCTTTAAAGTCATATATATTCCACAGGTTTTCGAAATGCTGTATACAATGGTTAATGAATGCTCTGATATCGGGCTCCTGGAATGCTGGAAGTCATTTACAATTGATGACGCAATTCTATTTATCAAAGGAGCGATGGAGGAATTAAAGTCAGAAACGATACTAGCATGTTGGAAAAATCTGTGGAATGACATTGTTCTTAGTTCTGAAGACACACATGATATTAATTCACATCTAATAACGATATTTAACATAGCGCAGAAAATAGATGGAGAAGGATTTAACGATATAACCAAAGAGGAACTCGGTGATTACATAAACGAAGAGGATGAAGTATTCACCAACGAGGAATTGGTAGACCTTGTGAAATCTTCTCCAGAAGCGAGTGACGATGAGGATGAGGGTCAACAAGAACCGACAGCATGGACGCTTGAAAAATTTTCAGCGATATTTCGAACTGCTCAAAAAGACCAGATAGTAGAATATGATCCAATAATGGAACGTAGTATAAAAATTACTCGCACTATAACAGACGCCTTGAAACCTTTGGAGGATTTGTTTATTGAAATGAAAAGACAAAAACGACGACTACCAATAACAATGTTCTTTGAAAAAGTCGACAAAACTATCGATAATGCACAGCCATCAACATCGTTTGCTTCGGATCTAAGTAAACAATCGACTGCTAACTTGGACTTGGAGGAAGATGAATGAATATGTAGCTCACGATGATAAAGTTTTTCTTGTTGTATATTTTCTTGTTGTGTATGTAAATATGTACTATATGTACATATGTATGAACTTATATATTTATTAAACTTAAATTCTATTTGTGCCACAGCACAAGAATATTTATTTATTGTTTATTTATTTTAAATAAATATTATATAACTTATTTTTTCTTGTTTCATTGTTTTAACTTTGCTTCATACTTCATATTGTATTCGGAAATAAAGCGTTTTCAGTCGGTTTTCAGTATCCGCGGAAGAGCACAGAACCAAACCCCCGCGGATATGGGGGTACTACTGTATATGAATGTTATAGCGAGATCGTATTGATGAAGGTCGTTTGTTTATACGCCTTTTAATGTTAACAAACGGGGTTGTGAAATATATTTCACCAGGGTCGTAATAAGGGCACAAGTAATGTATTTATTATTATATAATACGAAATAAGAAAAGGGGTGAAAGATATACATGAGAAATGGCTAAATACAAACAATTGGATGTTGTAGTTTTCCAAATTTTAGGGCCTAAAATGTAGTTAAAGACGGCCCACATCCGTGTTCACCGTATGTATACACATAAATCGCTTCTACGATATTTAAAATTTCGACTTGTAGTACTCTGCGTGATCTTTGAGGTCCCTGACCTTCAAAAAGGTGGAATTACTGATCCTGTCTCTCGAAGTCGATACACGGCTCTTACAAATGTTTCAGGCGAAGGATGACGTCGATGCGGGAAACGTTCTACGTACAAATTCCTTGCCGCAACACTATTCTGTCCTGTTTCACCATAAATTAAGATCATGTCACTGTATTCGACATTCGAATACGCTGCCATTGCAAACGCACGCGTACACTGCGAATAGCAAGTGCACATTAAATGTAAATCCCAACGTTCAAAGTATAGGGACGACCGGTGATCCTCCGATGTGCTAAATGAGTAAGAGCCGGATTCGAATAAATAAAAATCATTTTCTCGGTACTACGTGCACTTAGAACCGCAATTTTTTGTATTTAGCTCATGTATATCTTTCACCCCTTTTTTTACTTCGTACTATACAATAATAACCCTGTATAAAATCTGTAAATATTCTATTTAGTATCAATATCAAGGAATTTCTTGAAATGTTTCTTTCTTTGTCACTGAAAGTATAGGTAGTCTTCAATTAAAAATGCAAGCGGAGTGGACAAGTTTTTGTTAGTGCACTTTTTTTTTATCATCGCTGTATGTTCCTCATAGATTTCTTTTAAAAATCTTTTATGATTTGGTGTAATGAAGGACTAGAATAAAATTATTCTTTTTTTTCTCTCTCATAATAACAATAAAAATAAAACAATAAACGTACACTTGGCAACATCTCAAATAGCAAATTTACAGAGAATCGATAATAAAAATAATAATGTAATATCTTAACGCCGTGCTAAACGATATTATAGACGGTTTTACGATCAATTACGCAACATTAAATTTATATACCCGTCGTAAAACTAGTGAAACGAATCCCCAGTTGGCATGCCTGTAAAACATACTTTTACAATTTACCGAACAACGGCGAATTTATCTCGTCTATATATTATAGTATTTTGCTCCAAAGCAGCCGTACACTGTAATACACTGTTTATACTTGGTTAGCAAGCAATTAAACAAATTGGGCAACCCCTTGGCGACAGCTGATTCCAAATCTAGCCACCACGCTCCTTAAACACCCCCTCTGCCCCTCCTATATCCCCACCGATCCACGGTAATTAATATTTAAGGGTTGTCCCGATTCGTTCAGCTACACATATTTGGGATACCGGTTAGCAGGCGATGTGTCTTGTATCTTGGAGGCAGAAATCAATAAGGACCTATTGCATGTGTTTACTAACGGGCAAGAATGGAGATAAAAAATAAAGAGATAAGTAGGTCAGATAAAAACCAAACGATAGGTTAAAAATCTCGTGAAGGTGGTACAATCCTAATATTTTAAACTTCGGCTTAAGCGTAGCTATTATTCTGTTGTGAGTTTATCGATTTCAGAAATGACAGCACTTAAATCTTGAGGAACGTCGAAGATGTCGGCGGATATAATTATTACTGGCTTGTCGTCCTACTTTTCATATTATGCGGGTGTCTAAACATTAGAGATATATCAAAGAAACTCTAACGTTGTAAAACTAATTTTTTTCAAATAGAACACGCGGTATGTTTTTACATTGTTCGGTGTAAAATTAAATTCTAAACGAATTAGCTGTGAAATTTTCTGTAAAATATCCGTTTGACTTGTTGCTTATTGCTTTCCAATCATCCAATAATATTTTACCTAGTAGCTATGGTTTTGATACTGCCATAAATTTCTGAGAACGAACTGCGCTGGTTCCTTGGTTGGGGTATGTTTTCTTAAAATATTTCTCGAACGCTAGACTACTTCACCTATGATATTAAGAATCAGAAATATTTTCTCAAATGAGTTCTCACTGAACAAGTGCGGAAGAGCGCGTGTCTCTATTTGTGCCCTCTATACATTACTTGGTATCCTGAAACTGTTAGTATCATACAGATGATAGAGTGCTGATATTGAACTTAAAACTGCCATCAACTGAAATGCACCGTATTGGAACACAAACGTCATCAATGACGTCGATACCATGGCGGATATTCAAATAAATAAAGTTAAGGATATCAATAAATTTTAATAGCACTTGCAATTTGTAATGATAATTAGTAGCATATGTTAGATTTTACCCTATGTACTTTATATGGCATTGTTTTTTTTTTTTATTAAAGTTGTGGACAACTTAGAACTATAGACAGTTTCTAAACTTACGATGAACTGGTAACATATACTTCATTCGTTCTCAGGTTATATCAGAGAGAAAAGAAAAAAATTCTTTCAACGCCATATAAAAATACGTAGGAAAAATCTAATAATAAGTTTCATGAGATCTTCACGACTTGTCATAACAAGCCAACATTGTATGTTGTCTTTGGGAGTAAATAATATACTGCAGTAGTTGTTGTATAATCTAATTTTGCTATAAGACGATATTATGGTTTTACTTAAAATTGAAGCATGAGTTTCGTCCAGAGGTGACATATCTAACAAATGATGGGATAAACTAGAAAAAATGTTTTGGGGAACATGATTTGATAGTAAATAAACAAAAGTCGTTAGGAAGTTTTCTTCTTGTGGAATCTTGCTTCCTATCAAGACCATTAGTTTCTGAATTAGTTTTTCGGTGAACTGGCAAATATATCGTACCTCTTTTGATGGGCAGATTAATTTGCCTAAGAAATAGTGAAGCAAATTTCAAGAAATATGTATGTTATACATCATTTAGTTACCTCTACCCTTTGTTTTCCGGAATATCAAGTGATTCTAAATAAAAATATACTTTTTCAGATTTTCTTTGTCCGAATTCAATGTTGCAATAACTCCCTCTTTAATTCGCACAATCTGTCACATTCTATCAAAATCCTTTTCGAGGAAATGTAGTGAACAAACATATGTACGCTTACTTTTGCAGGGATTTATGGTACCCCCTGTAACAGTAATCCACACAACAATGTTTGGGCATTCTACAAAAAATTATTTCACATAGAAACACTATGTATTATCATAATTTCAGAATATTTTTAAGCTATGGCATTATTCTGCAACTTACATATGAAAAGTTAATTCTCCGTCATCTTTGTAACTATTGCTTTTGCAGTATTTTACACGACACGCTGGCATGAGTTTTCTTTAGAAAAAATTACCTGGATTATCACTGTCATATAAGCCCAATTGTTAATGCTATAATATGCATACTTATACCACAGCCTTACACGTAAAACAAAAATATCGGGTGAATAATATATAATATTCGAAACAGTCCGTGAAAGAATAAAGCACAGAAAGTAAATAAAACAATGAAACTGGAAGGTTAGGTAACATCAGTAACACTTGTCAACTTGCAAAAAACTTAACGTGACTTAACGCAAATACTTCCTAAAGAAAACTAACGTAAGCATGACGCTACATGAAACATGACGTATATAATGGCGCCTGTGTTCCAAGATGTCCTTTAGTCTTTTGATGGTGCGCCGTAGCGATGCGCATACCGTTCATTAGCAGTCTATTAGGTCTGTGGTTAGTATACCGGGTGGTCCATTTATCGTGGCCCCCCCAAAAATTTGGAAGCAGTCAGTTTTATGAAAAAAAGTTTCAAGTAAACGTTTTACTACAAGAAGTGACCTATCTGATGGTTAAGCAGTCGTACACCAAGGAGAATGTATGAAGGTCATACGAAGGTCAAGTTTTTTTTTTTAAATAGAACATGGCATTTTTTTTTACAAATTCTGAAAAAGGGTGTGGCCTAAAATTAAGATTCAGCGAAATATTCAAGAAAAACAAAATATAAATTAATAAATAAATACCATGAAAAACATAGTATTTTCAAAGCAATAATGTGGACGTATTACAAAATAGTTAATAACAGATTTACATAACAGATAAGTCATATTTGAAACAGCCGATGTCGGTGATTACAATTACAAAGGAATTAAATGGGTATAAGTTTGTTTTTAATAATTGGATATTAATAGGTCGTATGAATTAGTGGCTTGTTGTAATGGTTATTTGTTGCCCCTTAATCCGGGAATACCAGAAAAAAAATCGAAAAAAGAGTGTTACCCATGAAAACGCGCAAATTGCTGTTCTAGCGGCAGTGGCTCATTATCCACAAATTTCACCCATACCACATATCGATGCATCAAGACCTTCACGGAACTGATTTTGAACATCGTGTACAATTTTGTGAATGGGCCCAGCAAAAAATTCGCGACAACAATAACTTTTCTCTCAATGTGCTATTTTCCGACGAATCCACTTTTGAAGAACATTGGGGGTTGTGGGAGAAAAAATAAATGCGATTTTTATAAGTTTAAGGGTTTGTGCAGCGACCTCAGAAATGACAATTCGTAAATCTTGAGAGATGTCGAAGATATCGGCGGTGATAATTGTTACTACCATGCCGTGTAACTGGTACACTTTCTAACATCAAAGTTGTGTGGGAAAAAATGAGTGTAATTTTTATAAGTTTGAAGGTTTGTTTATCGACTTCAGAAATGACGGCACGTAAATCTAGAGGAATGTCGAAGATGTCGGCGGATATAATTATTACTGGCATGTCGTCCTACCGATGCACTTCCTACACGGAGAAAAATGACATTGCAAATCCAACAAAAAAAGTATTGTCCTTACATTGCAATCGGTTCAAAAATAAATTGGTATTGCAGTAAAGTTTTGTAAGTATATTCCAAAACTTTTGTTTTGTTCCACCAACAACACTTTTGTTGGTGTTAAAATATTTTACTGTACAAATAATCGCTTTAGCGATAACATTATAGTTGTAGTTATTTCAGATCTAAAATACAGAACAACGTGTGCGAAGAAGTGAAGTAGATGTAAACACAATTTTTCAAACCAGTACAGTCAAGAAATATTTACATTACACACAATTGTAGTTGACGCAACAGGGCGCCTACGTTGTCGATATTACAACTTGTGATGCAGGAAGTCCCGGCATGGACAGTAGTATCACGTGATTCTAACCGCGTGTTTCATTGGTCTTACATAGCCTTGAAGAAACACACGAGTCTGCTTGTTACCAGGCGGAGTAGACCACGCCATATATTTTCGGTTGTGACGTTGTGTTAGTTTATTAGTTTTGTGTAAAAGAACGACAGTGTATTAAAATTGAAGAAAACTGGCTCACTTCTGACGTCTACTGACTCTTAGATATGGATAATTTTGTTACAGAGAAGCTAGCTGAATGGAATATTATGCGTACGAAGTACAGATTGCTAATGATGAGTACATTAAACCTTTCGATAAATTACCTAGTGTTTTCCCCTGTTTAAAAGTTGCAAAACGATCTAGAATATACGTTGCCTTGAGACATTTGTAAAATAAGACTTAGATACATTTGAAATTTTAATCTTCATTTTTAGTGTTTCCCAGTTTTAGAATTTATCTTGTTTATTTTTTTTGTTAATTATTAATAAAAAAATGTTTTATCCTATACTGATATTTTACTTAAACCCTCCACAGCTTACATTTAAGACAGCATCGAATTTGTGTGTGAATCTACTAAAATATTGTTCGCTTTGAACAGAAATTGCGATTACAAAAATCAAAATCAAGTGACACTATAAACGTAGAAAATGATGACGGAAAATCAACTGTTTGTTAAATATCCACAAATTGCTGTTGAAGTTTCAAATTGCTTTGGTAGTGATAAACAATTTTTAATACTGTATTTCACACAATTTTGTTGAAAACACCATATTTTTGTGATTCGTTAAACAACAAGCAACTGGTTGATTGTAACATGTTTTGGGATTATATCCTTCCAAATTTTGTGGCAGTTCTAACAAAGTTTTTCGACAACAAGTTTTAGGTTGTATTGAATAATGGTTGTTGTTGTCATATATTTACCCACAAATTGTTGTTCAATGTGCGTCAATTGGTGCCACCTTAACAATAAATTTTTCTCCGTGTAACATTAGCGATAATTTTTATATGATTACCCGCCATTTTTAAAGGATATTGGGAGCTGTGAGAGAATTTTTTCTTTATTTTAACTTCAAAATCAATGAATGAACCATTCCGATAGTGCTTTATTCAAATAACGTTTTATTGAAATAATTCTTCATTCAAATGATTTCCCATAGTTTTATTCAACAATAACGTAATACGGAATAAAGAATAACAGATGAAAATTTCATTCAAATAATTATTTGCAGCAATATCTATTACACGTTCCAATGTATAACTCTCTCATATATCGACCGATGCATTTCCTCATGAGACACCTGTATATTCCAAGATTTGTGACCGTTTCGGGCGTTCCCGTTTCGTGCGTTTCACAAAATTTTCCCCTTTTGGGCGTTCGCTCTATAGATGGGAAGTGAATGTGCGTTTGAATTCCCGTTTCCTGCGTCAGTTTTATATTTTATAGGAAATATGAAAAAATAAAAACAAAGTTAAGGAGTTTTGCTGATTCCGTAGTTTAATTTCAAATTAAAACAAATTCCACATCAGTACATGTATTAAAAAATATAAAATAAAAGTACGTTCAACTATATACACTATATACAAAACTTCATTAAAATTAAAAAAAAAAAATTTAAAAACTCTATAATTTTACAATATGTTTTAGTTTGTCCAGTGTGTCACTAAGATTCTGTCTATTTTGAATTAGGTCGCTAACAACTATTTTTAACCGCCTATCTAATTCACAATATTTTCTTGCTCTTTTGGGGGTACTTATGCACAAACAGTTTTGTTGGAAAACAGTATTATAATAATACATTTCTTCTTGAAGAACTTTCATCAATTCAAATATATTGGGATGTGCTTTTCCGATTCGTCTGTTAAGTCTGTTATGCCATCCTTCTACAGAGTTTGTAGTCCGATGACGTTCTCCATAGCAAGTCCATATTCGGTGGCGAGAATTATCAATCCATTGATCAACGAAATAATCGTTAAATTTAACAATGGCTTCATGGGTAGGAGAATTTTCCATGATACAGAGCCAACCATCTGTAACTTTATCTTCTGGCAGATGAGCTAATGCAGCACACTTTCTTATGTGGTTTCTTACTTCCTCGTTGTCCTTGTATAAGTTTGTTAGACCTAAATCTTGTACTTTGCGCCAAAGAGTTTGGTTAAAATGAAAGTTACATCCTTTGATAACTGTAACCGGAAAAACTTCTTCTAGAGCATTAATTGCGGCAACTTCAAAATCAAGAATACATTTTTTCGGTAAAAAATTCTTGACTTTATTTTTTAACAAGAAAAAGAGTCGTTTATAGGTCGCCTCTTTTTTGTCGGGTAGCAGGGCATATACAGCAGGAATGATGTGTGTTCTTTCTTCCGTACTACCAATATCCACGTGAATTGTGTATAATTGGCAAAACACAGAACTGCAGCTTTTAAAAGTCCCATCGAACAGGAAGCAAGAACCTGCTGCCAATAAGTTACCTCCGTCCATTGCAAATACAAGAATCCTGTCTTCCTTACCATCGTCAATTATGGTATACTCTTTCATAAACTCGGGAACCTCTATATCTTCTCGTTTTTTTGGAAGAGAGTTAATGCTTAGCAATTTGTGTCGCTCATTATACAATGCATGTTTCACTGATGTAAACTGTGGAATATTTGTAACGAAATCCAAACCTCTGTCCTTAGCAACCATCATCTCTTGTCGATATATTTGCGATACTGGTGTCACTTCTTCTCTTGCTCTCTTTTTGGCTTTATATAAACACTTATCAACTTCATTTTTTGCAATATCTGGAACACAGATATGACTTTTCTCACTTATAACTTTTGATTTTACTTCATCAGTAACAATCGCTCCTGGGCAGTTCCTGTTTATGCAAATCCATCGAAGAGTTAAGTTCTTGTTTTTTGCTTTCAAGTTGAACTTGTGTCCAGAATACAGGATGACTGGTTTTCCACGTTTTGATTCTATCACTTCCATCACAAAAATCCACGAAAGCTTTGAAGAACCTAATTGTACTTACTAAGAATTCGGCAGAACTAATTTATTTTAGAAGTAATGCAATATTTATATTATTCAGACGTAGTCCGATTGGTTGAAAGAAATCCGCAACTAAATTAGTTCTTAATCCCTTAACGACTTCAACAATTATGGTTATAAATTCAAACGATTTATAATCCCTGTGTAAACATATCGTACTTAAAATAAGTAAACACCCCGTAATAAAACAATTATCGAAACCTTTAGGCGAATTCTTAGATTGTGAAAAGAGCTATACAGATAAATTTAATAGTAATTTGGGTAATCCAAAATTAGAATTTTTAATCCCTTAACGACTTTACCCACGAAATGGGATTAAAGAAAAAGATATCTAATTTGGACGCCCGAAACGGGACTATTTCAGGTAAAATTTTTCGACGCCCGAAAGGGGAACGCTCGAAACGGGAAGACACCTATTCCAATTACCAAAGTTTTAATTTAGCTAACAGGTACCTCATAAGAAGATGATTGTGTAACGAAATTATTAAAAATCTAGAAAATATTTCTACAATTGTACAAGTTGTAGTGTTAAGACTTTTCTGCAAGTTTCAGACCACACCAACACCTATCCTTCAACGTTTTCTATAGAATTAATTTTTTAAATCAATTGGAGCGCGACTGAAACGTGACCGGGGGCTCCCAAAAAACCACCCGAACGACACCTCTTGCCGTACCCGAGCAGTATCACGCGCTAGGCTATGTTTCTATGACGATATCGATTCAGAATTCCTGAGAACGCTTTCCCTGGAGTATGTAGACGGCTCCGGATCGGATACCGTCGGCTTTTTTCGGTATCCCGCCGTCTCATAGCCACTAGACCAGAGAGTTGGCGCCACAAGTGTCACCGCGAACGAACGCGCACGGTTGAACGTGTCAAAACGGCCCCCGATTAAATAGTGAAAAACTTCGCTGCCGAGCTTCTTCACCTTTGAATACACGAAGATAAAAATAAAATTCACCGTCGCGATTATACCTTTAATAATCTAGTGAGCTTTGATACGTGATCATTACCTCGATTAGTGTTGAAAATCCTTTGCGGACACCAACAATATGTTTGGCCGTCTCATAGACGACTTAACGCTTACCTCGAAACACACTCCAACGTTTGAAATTCTCGAAAATTTGACTCGACCAGCAAATTGGCCAGCTTCGATTACAAAGTGCCTGGTTTGAATTTTTTAAATAAGTGGTTTGAAACACCTGTTGGAGAATCCCCACCTGTAAAGTAGCCAGTTTTTATTATGTTAATCTGATGCTTAAATATTTTTCAATCCCTTTCTGATGGAGTAACATTTCCTGATTTGCTTCGACAAGTTGTCTTATTGATTTTCTATTGTTGGACAAGTTGGAGCTGTTGTGGAATTTTGAAAGGAGCCTAGATGGCAATAATGTATGCGGATGGCCTAAGAGAAGGGAGATAATTCTTTTATCCTCGGTTTTGCTCTATATTTTCCTTCTATTTTCGTTTTGAGCTATTATTGTTGGGGAAGGTATTGATTATTTTTTTTTTCCTTCAGCCGATGCTATTATAAAACTAGCCAATATGCTTTGTAATTCAATACACTAATATAAAGACGCCCTTACACTGAAGAATATTTTTTTAAACATAGATATTTATTTCTTCCAATTCTAAGGAAGAAATTTATCTTTCCAAGGGTTTCTTTTAATTAAATGAATCAAATGATATATCATTGAATCAAAAAAGAAACCTTTGAATTTGAAAGAAAATCCATAATTCCTTTAAATGCAAGTTCAACCCCTCCTATTAACATATCTATACAGGGTGTTCAAAAACTTGGAATTTACTTTCTTTCTAAAATACAGTCACTCGCAAAATTGAGACCAAAGAGAAAATACAAGCAAGCTTGCTTTTGCAAAAGAATATTTATGTAACAAGAAATACAAGTAATATTTCAATACATGTACAAATTCAACTAAATACCGTCGACAAAAATAAAATGCTATGGTATTAATATCAGTGTTATGAAAACCTGAAAATAAGTACATATTGTACTACCGTAATATTAAGCGTACATTTAAGTTACGTTTGCGTCAGTACTTGGTACTGTAATCTTTGGCATCAATGACAGCCTGTTGACAGGCGCTGTGGCGTAGAGTCTACAAGCACAGATATGTAATACAGATAGCTCCACCTTATGGGAGAATTGGCCGCGGCTTTCGCTAAAATGGGAACGCTGGATCAAATAGTTGGGAACCCAACGCGAGTTCATTCGGAGCGCTGCACTTCAGTCGCCAGTGGATAGTCGCGTAGGCACGTACGAACATCCATACCGCTAGCATTGAAATGTCGACACGCGGTGCTCGCAATGCATACGCTGCGGAAAGTCCCGGAGAAATTTTAAAGATTTGATATTTGATGTTATTTAAATTCCCGGAAAATAACTTCTTGCGTGCTGAATGGATAAAAAATGCGGGTAAATACCGTGTTAGGATATCTTTGTAACATTAAAACAACACTAAAAACTCACGACAATATTGCTCTTGCAGTCCGTATGCATATATTGATATTGTAAATTATCATTAAACATTAAATCATCATTAAAATAAAACAAAATTGCAGACTTCATTTATAAGGGAAAATTCAACGGTAGCCTGTGAATTTCAAACACCTAAAATTATACGCTTTTGCTTTGTAGGGTGGATATATAATTATATTAAGTTAGGGAATTTTCTGCTTATACCTAAGTTTAGACTATATATTTTTTTGTAGTAGCCAAGATGAGCCTAGCACCACAAATATTAAAATATACCGCTATACGGCACGGAATATTATGGCCAAAACACGTGACGGTCAAAGTTTTTCACTTTTAGGATGTATCGGGGTTTATTATGGTTACCTTTAAAATTATTTTCATATTATATAGAATGTTCCAAAAGCTCTAAAAGTATCAAAATTGTGTTTAAATAAGGTTTATAATAATTAAACTTTAACGTTTTTTAAATAATTTGAATTTTGGAAAAATCTAATCTAATTTTCATGTTTCAAATACTTCAGAAGTGTAAGCGAAGCTTATGGTAAAGTGTAACAATAGACCATGTTATATAACTCAATTATAATAAACCTGCTATCTCTTACAGGGTGCACAAAAATTAAAACTAATCGAATAAGAATTGTAAGTGGCTATAACTTGATTAAATTAAATAGAACGACATAGTTTTGAATCTACCAACAAATGTACTTTTTTATTACCTATTGAATAGTATTTATATAGGTTAAGCTTTAAGTCTTTGCATTTGAATATACTAAATAATCGTTTTTTGTGCCATTTGGTGTTTCTAACCTATCTAGTTGCCTATATAGTACTGAGAAATGTCAGATGATTTACAATTATAAGAATAATAATGAAGAATATCCAATCAGCTGTAACAACAATAATGGTAATAACATATCAACGATAACATAAAACAGAAGCAAAATATGTATTTAGAACAAAAATAAATGAATTATCTGACATTTCTAAAAACTAAACAACTACATAGATACAGTAGACCTCTTATTTAAAAAACGTCAAATGGTGCAAAAAACGACTATTTTTAAGTTTTTACAGGTTTATTAGGTAAAAATGTGAAAACTTAAAGCTTAAATCACATATATTGAAAATAAAGCCTGAAATTCCACGAATTTTTGTATTATTTACATAAACTACTGGCTATAAAATATATTCTTATGAGACACATACGAATAAA
Organism: Cetonia aurata; assembly: GCA_949128085.1. Classification (NCBI taxonomy): domain Eukaryota; kingdom Metazoa; phylum Arthropoda; class Insecta; order Coleoptera; family Scarabaeidae; genus Cetonia; species Cetonia aurata. The sequence continues at coordinate 32,085,399 of OX421889.1, read as the reverse complement.
TTCAATAAAAACATTACGCGCACTCAAGTCAATCTGGACAGTCTATAGAAAATATTTATATTCTAAATAAGAGCGTAAGCAATTCACATTGAAGGAGGTATAAATTCTATTCAATTAGGTAAATAACAGCTGTGCGGCAAAAAAGCATATTTCTTAAATAAAAACAACCAGCGAGTCGGTACTCCTTCCACACTCCGACGTCCAGTCGTAATATTGCAGCCTTTGATTTATGCAACCCGCGAAACAATGGATCACACAATAAAAATTGAATTTAATTTGAAACTAATTTGGTATTTATATTTCAAATATGTCATTAGATACAGGCTGTTCCATTTTAGAAAAGGTAACTTTGTTATGGATCTTTTTTCTCGAACGTACTGTATAATTCAAAATAATTTTAAATTGTACATACAAAGGTCTACCATTCAACTAAATAAAAAACATTTCAAAAAATCTTATGCTTTTCCATATACAGCCCGCGTAGTATGAGGTGGCCCAGCCTGCATATTTTTGGAAAAATATCTTTAACCTCTATGGATTAAACAAGCATAGAATTTAAATTTGCATATATAAAGATCAAAGAAATAGTCAATGTTAAAAACGGGACACACTGGAGTGAGCAAAATACTTGTAGCTTCTGAATGACACATTTTAACCAGGAACATCTCAGTCAATGATAGCGATAATGTCTCTCAAGGATCTATTTATGTTCCTGCACATATACATAAATACATTTCACGCTTTTATAACAGAATTTCAATAAGTGTCAAGTACATGTTACAGTTAGCTCTATGTATAGATTGTTGTGCTAGTAATTTCCGACAAGAAATACGTTTTAGGATCCGACTAAACTTAGATAGACTTCGATTTGAATCTATAAATGTGTGAGCATTTGGCATACAAGTTAAGAATAAAGATCGTCGAATGTTACACCTTTTATTATGGTATAGTAGTATTAGTAGTTTCTTCTGTTCCTCCAACCTTTTAAGGCTGTAAAATGTTTATATATTCGAATATAAAGATTTCAGAGTTATTTCAGAAATAAAACCGTTTAATGCTCGCTTAATAAAAGCGGGAAATACGTTCCGTTGCTACCCAGTTAGAGTCTCGCGGGAATTTAGATGCCATAAAACCGAAAATGACCCTTTATATTCTAATCCTATTATAGGAGCAAAAAATAATCGCAAAGTTAATGTTTATTTACTATGAGGCAGAACAGCTTCAATTTTCAGCATTTCTTTTCATATGAAAGCCTACTTATGCTTTTAGGTGCTCCTTTTCCCAATTGTATTAATTGTTTTCACCATTTGGATAGGTTTTTTTAAATCTAATTTGCTGCTGAGGGATTTCATGACTGTTTGCGTTGGTGGATTTGTAATTTTGTAAAATCAGATTAATGGAGTTTTAGAGCCATTGTCCTATCTAATTCCAATAGAAAGATTTTGCGTTCCATCATGCACTTTTAAACGTTCGTTGTTGCATTAAAAAAAAAATGCCCAGTGTTTGAATAGTTTAAAAATGTCAACATGTTTTTGGTGACATTGTTGCAATTTAACCGTATAATTTAGAATGCCGCTTCTAATTCAATTTCATAAAGGCCATGAATTATAATGTATATTAATGCCTGCTTAATCTACTGTCGTCTAAAACACATGTGCGACATATATAAACGAAGTATTGGACACAGATAAGTAATACAGATAGCTCACCTTACCAACTCTATATCAAATAGTGTGGAACCCTGCGTGAGTTCATTCGGAGCGCTGTACTTCAGTCGTCACTCAACGCTCGCGTAGGTACGTGCTGCTAGTATTGAAATGGCGACACTCAGTGCTGGCAATAGATGCGTATATATAATTAAAGTTTGGCATTAATACAACGGTAAAAGCTCACGACAATATTGCTCTTGCAATCCACATACACTGGAGGAAATAACCTTAATATTACCTTTTTAATGCCAGTGGATTTATAGCAATTTCCTCTAGTGTATATATATTGATATTGCAAATGTTATCATTCATAAAACTAAAACATCATCAAACTAAAAAAAAATGCAGACTTTAGTTGTAAAACATTTGTAACACTTTCAATTATTACATCTACACCGGTGTATGTATCGTATCTATGTTTCATAAACTCGAATTATTGCAGCCTTTGATTTATGCAGCCCGCCTGATTTGGCCAATTCTGCTTCAGTGAGCTATTTGTTTACTTATGTGTGTTGTTACTAAGGAAACAGTATTGTCGTGCAATCGTTCAATAAATGACAACTGTTTACACTGAAGGTCATACAAGAAACTGTCACTTTTTACATTATCGTAGATAAAATCATTAATACAAGGATTTCCCATTACCAAAATAGTCAAAATGATTAATAATGAGAATTAATCTTCCCCACAAAGCATTCTCCTTCCTAGAGCCGTCTTAATCCGTCCCTCCCTTCATCAAGCCCGCATTATCTCTTCACTAATCAAACGGAAAGGTACGCCCACCGTACATTCATAACCCTTTCCAGTGACAGGTAAATTTAAATCGTTTCCTCCCCAGAATACCCGTGCAAATCCTTTCAGAATCCAGGATGATTTACTGCTACGGTTCTTAGGATCTGAGTGAAAATAATTTGTATTATGTAATTCACTGGGTGATACATCAAGACGGGGAGTTATTGCCCGGCATGGGAAAAGGGATATTTCTAAATTTTAATCTAAAATTTCATATGATAGATGTTAGGTTCAAACGTCCACGCGAGGTTGAACTATATATATTCCCAAAATGATTGAAGGTGATATTAGTATTGAATAATGTAGGTGGATGTGTTTGAACTATTACATCGAGCAAATTAGTAAGGACGGATGACGGTGTTGACACTACTGAGGTCAGCTATTAATCATTGACATATTCGTAGGGTGGAACGGGATGCATTGTATTATAGCTATAATTAAGTATTAACGGTGCTTGGCAAAGCAATATGGCAATTCACAGCATAAGCTATTCGGTACATTTTCAGCCAAAATATCCAAATAATTCGTGAATAAGAAAATGCAATGGAATCGTTAAATTCTGCGTTCAATAATAATGTATGATAGAGAAGAAAAAAATGTTTAAGTCACGTTAAACATATCCCTGACGAATCAGGTCTTCGAAAAACATATCTTCCAATAATATATAAAGAAATTATGAATAAAAATAAAAACGATATAAAAGACCGTTACTTTTGGATCAGCGCAGATGAAACTACAGATTTATTAGGTAGATAGATAGATAATATTAATGTTAATACTGTTGATAACATTTTTGATGGTAATGTGAACCACGAAAATGTTGTTTGTGAGTGATGCAGCAACATATATGATAAAGGCTGATGAACTAATGAAGGAAAAATATACCAGTATTTTACATCACACATGTTCCGACGTGCATTTCATAGAGTTGCAGAGTTTATTACAAAGGAATTTCCCAACGAATTAATTAGTACCACTAAAAAGGTCTTTCTAAAAGCGCCAACCCGAATTTCCTTGTACAAAGAGAAATATCTGTCACTTCCCCCTTTTCCAGTTGTGACTAGGTAGGGAAACATGGTTAGAAGCCTGTTCGTTTTACTGTGATAATCTGGAAAATGTTGCAAGTGTATACAGCATGCGCCATTAGTGTGCCGGCGGAATTTAGCACGAAAACTACGAAAGATACGATCAATGCGCATATGGTAAAATTATTATTAAATATACAGGGTGTTACAATGTTAATTCACTTATTGTACCATTTATCGCAATAACATTCAAACAGAAACTAAAATCGCACAGAAAAAACATTCTAAATGACTAAGCGGAGTATGGATGGGGTCCTAAGAGAAAGAGAGAGGCAATGCCATAAAATCGTTGCCTGCGTGGTCCCATCGATAAGACGTGTCTAATAAACATAATGAGATAATCCCGTGAAAATGCGGTTTTGTGTTCCAAGTAATAATATTTTAACAAAACTTCTTCCTAAAAACTGCATGTGCATACCAACCTAGCGGCAAATAAAATATATCTGACACAGTGTCCGTTACTCCTAGAATTCACTTAATAACATTTTCTGTTACATCCCCTCCTTTTTAGCATACATAACAACAGCTAGCGTTTTCCCCTTCATATCTTAATTACGCTAAAACTAAAAGGGACGCTAATTACAATTCCGCACGAACCATAGCTATAATTATTATTACCTTACTAGAAACTATAAAACCTTTTGTGCTATTTCAATCTACCCACTCTCCAGCTCCACCGCGAACTCTCACTAATTCACGCAGTTATTAAAATGGAAAGGTATTTTCAGTGGACGGCCTTACATTTGCTTGAATAAATTAGCATGAATTATATATAGCACGATTGTCAGCAATGTTCACGCAATGCCCCTTTGTTGAAGCGAGTTGAAGGTTCATTTGAATGTTTGAAAAAGAACGCCCCGGGATGGGAGTAATTTTTTCACGCCGGATTAGGAGTAGTGTGAGTTGTAAAAGTGAAAATTGAATATTTTATTTGGTTCGGAAGAGGAACGGCTCCAATTTTTTTTTTATGATATTTTTTGTACTGAATTTATTTAAATAAATTACAGTGTTTTATGCCCCCTATTTACTTTTTTTTAAGGTAGATATATTTATATTTTTTACTTGATGACAAAGTTATAAAAACAAATTGGCAAAGGCGGTTAAAAATGTAAATCTGGTGATGTATTGCGTAATATTTATAACAGAACGTTGTATGAATAATAAATTTTCTTTATAAAATTATATATGTAAATTAGTCAATTAAATACTGCGCAAGCCCTTCTTTGAAAACAAATATATTTTTTGTTTCATTATATACAGTGGTGGACATAAAAATAGGTACAAAGCAAATCACTTTAGTGTTAGCCGTATTATAACTCTGTTGCTTATCATTAATATCATGCGACATCCCTTGGTAAGTGTCCACAAACACATTGAAAGGCATATACTAAAGGTAATGTAAATATCGCTGGAAAACAATGCCGGTTATTCTCCGATAACAAAAATTTCATATACCTGGAAGTGGCCAAAAAAATAGGTGCATTGGTAAAAACAATAGGAAAGTGCGTTTTAGTTGAAATTTACTATCAGATATTGCAAGTAAATCCTACTTGTAGTTATGACATGTACACATATTGCCTTGTTTACTTGTTAAATCTAGATAAAATGGGTCGCAGCACGCTTTGTTCAGAGAGTGAGAGGAAAGATATTAAAACTATGGGCGGGCAGGGGAAAACGATCAAAGAAATAGCAAGCATATTAAATCGTTTCCCAAATATGATTTCAAATGCTCTAAAACCAAAAAAGGATCCACAGACAAGACTATAGCCGAAAAAAACAACACCGCACACTGACTGCTGTATTGCGAGATTAGCAAAACGTGATCTATTTCCAACGTCCACAAAATATTAAAATATTTTAGTTAAAAATGGTTGAAAAATTATTTATCCCAGAATTAAATAAAATGTGAAGTTTGCAATTAGTTTTAAAACCCGTTTGTTTATTAAAAAAAAAAACTCTCTTTTATTTCCTTTCTTTAACCAATAAATATCTTACATGTAAAAAAAAACGCAAATTATGTAAGTAGGCTTCGGGAATGTCAATGACGAGCACTGTGCGGAAAAGACGTATCCCATATCAGGTGTAATTCACCCGCATCGGCAATGCACAATCGATCAGCTCACACATATACATATATAAATGTTATAGCGAGATAGTACTGATGAAGGTCGTTTCTTTGTACGTCTTTTAATATAAACAGACGGAGTTGTGTCACATATTCCGCCAGGAGCGTAATAAGGGCATAGGAAAATGTATATATATCACGCTATACGGCACGGGATATTGTGGCCAAAATACGTGACATTCAAAAAGTTTTACTTTCGGGATATATTGTGGTCTATATATTATACAGGGTGTTCCCTAAAGCTCTAAAAGTATCGAAGTTGTTTTTTTTAAATGGCACCCCCTGTATGTTATTGCATTTTTGGATTCTCTGCGCAAAATAAGTGTGTGTTTTAATAAGATTTATAATAACTAAACCTTAGGGTTTTTTTAAATAATTTGAATTTTGTGAAAAATTAACCAACTTTTCATATTTCAAATACTTAAGAAGTACCTATAGATAATAATAGACCACATTTTATAATCCAGTTACAAAAAACTTGCCACGTTATTATACAGGCTGTACAAAAATTAAAACTATTCAAATAAGAACTCTAAGTGGCTACAACTTGATTAATTTAAATAGAACGCCATTATTTTTTAATTTACCAGAAAATGCACTTTTTAACTACCTATCGAATGGTGTTAAGCTTTTAGTCGTCGCGTTTTTACAGAATACGCCAAACAATCGTTTTGCACCATTTGGCGTTGTTCAAATAAAAGTACCAATGAATCTAGTTGCCTAGAACTTTTTTTTTTAAACTTAAAGTGTAATAATTTATAATGCAAATAGGCTATAGCAACAATAATGGTAATAACATATCGACCAACGATAACACAAAACAGGAACAAAATATGAATTCAGAACACATGTTCGAAATGCCGACCGTCCATTTCCAGACACTTAGATATTCTTTTTTGAAAATCACTACTTTCAAAAGCGTATCTTATGCGTATTTTCATATCCTGTGGTGTTGTTGGAGGAGCATTGTAGACAATCTCTTTTATCTATCCCCATAAAAAGAAATCACGGTGAGTTAAGTCTGGGGATCTGGGAGTCCAATTTTGAAATCCATTCCTTCAAATGCACACATTTTGAAAGTTTTCATTTAAAAATTGCCGAACCTCGCGATGATAATGAAGCGGAGCTTCATCCAATTGAAGACATATGCTTGTTCTGATGTTTAAAGTGACTTCTTCTAATAATACTGGAAGTTGGTGTAAAAGAAAATCGAGAAACGTCATACAATTTAAAGGTTCTTCAAAAAAATAGGGTCTAATTAAATATGGGCCCAGTATTCCACCCCACACATTCATGGACCACCTATTTCTCATGACTCTATTCATGCGGATTCAAATCAAAATAATAATGGAAGTTGTGCCTTTTTGACGAGACCAATTGTTATAAAACGTACATCCATCACTAAATAACACATTATCAAAAAAGTTTTTCAGCCACATTATCTAACGGCAACATACAAATTTCAAATCGATTGTCAAAATCATTTCCATAAAGTTCTTGGCAAAGCTGGTTTTTTTTTGGGTTTTATAAGGATAAAATCTGTGTATTTTTAGGAATTCTTGAAATACTCGCTTGACTAATATTAGTATTTTCGGATATTGGATTTTGACTAATTAATATTGGGATTTTCGATAACTGAACCAACTACAGTAAAAACATTTTCTTCATCAAATTGTTTGTGAAAATTGTGTCGGCGACCTTCCTTGATATTCGGTTTAAGGCGCAAAAAGTTAGCCACGGAACCACAAAGGAAAGCATTTGTTTTTATCTGATATTCGACTCTTATAAACACATTTTTTATTGAAACCTCGCATGACAAAAATACATAGTTACGAACAAATATACGCATGTTCTTTCATAATTACATTAATAAATCATTTAAATTAAAATTTTACACATAGCTTTAATTTATTTTTACCCTTTTGTTTTATAATATTTTCTAAATAGTTAGATTTTTATTGCTTTGTTTTACAACATAATACCGAAAAAATAAATTGCAAATAACTCATGTCTGCGATTGTATATCCCAACACGGAACTCTTTTATATTTTCAATAGTAAGAAATTTAAAACACTGCATATTTGAAGTGAGAGCAGTAAGTATTCGACGTGCATATCCAACTTTTCGGAAGTAAACTTATTTACTGCTAAATGTTACAATTAAAAAATTACCAAATTCAAAGAAAGAAACTTGTCTATCCACTACATTCCATATTGGCAGGACATATGTATACAATGTGTCCCGTATCGTTTTATTCAAACTTTGGGAGGGTAAAGTATAAATTTAATGACTAAAAATAGCAAAAGTGGTAGGTCAATTTTACCCATTACCATCATTATGATTCAATTTATTACTTATTTGTTTAATTTGTTTATTTAATCATTTATCTTATATTAAATCAACACATTTCTGCAACCAAACACAATTGACTAACCTTTTGTTATTTTTTATTATAAAGTAAGTCTAGTTTACGCTCATAAAATTTGGGTAAAACGATGCGGCATTTAGGAACTATATTTTTATGGTTACCAAGAGCATTTAAAAAATATGTATGTCTGGGCAAACTTATCCAATTTAAGGATCAATTTCTGAATGAATTGAATTTAAAGATAGAGAACGTAAGGGCAAATTGCCTTTAAAGAATGTGTACAATCCCTTACAGTAAGAAAAACAACGCCATTCCATTTAAAATAAGAAAGTAGCTATCGACGTCCGGTATAACGAAACATTTCCGGTTGAAAATAATGTTAAATAATTCTCCAGGTGAGATTTTGTTATCAAAATTTTTGTCCGATTAATGTAATTGCAAGGGATCTCCAGAAAACGATAGTGTACGAATGGTAAACACTCTGTATATAGGTAACGAAACAAAATTGACCTACCATTTTTGCGGTTTTTACTCATTAATTTAGTCTACATTACCCTCCAAAAGTTTGAATAAGATGATACGGGACACGTTGTATATACGAAATAAGATATTCTAATAAACCAATAAGAACATTTAGAAACAGGAAATCTGTTTTACCAAGGAACACATCAAAATATTATTTCAACGTGTGCATGACCGTGTTTTGATAAGAAAAAATAAATTATAGAAACGAGAAATTCTGTGTTGGATAAAGACACAATGAATCGAGCCACAGCGTTAGTAAAAGTTATAGTCCGTCCTACATGCCCTCGCCACACACATTTTCGCGTTATGAACCTTTTTTCGGTAACAACTGTACATGTAATTTTTTCACCATCAAATTTTTGCCAACTGCACCCTTGAACCGTGCTCCCCAGAGGCAATAATTTTATCAACCCCACTTTATGCCTAGAAGTAACGAACTGTAAAGTGTTTACACTGTCTGGTAGATTATAAAGGGCCCAAATTTTAAACGCAAATACTGTTAATTGTAACAACACCCACCATAACTTAGCCATCTCTCTCTCTCTTTCATGAGTAATAGTGAAAAAAGTAGACTCAATTAACGCCATTAAAATCGATATAAAAGCTGTGAAATGTTACTCCATCAAAAAAAAATTACTTTCTACATTTTTTAAATATTTATTTTTTGTGGTGAGTATACAGGTTTGATTTTAATTTCGCGAAACATACAACGTCACTATATATCCTGCGACCAGACAAATTATAGCCTGAAGACCCAAACAGCATCAACGCGACAGTAATACCAACATATTACAGGATTGAAACAGAAAAAAAAAGACATTATAGAACTTTCTGTAGTCCCTGTGTTCTCAGAGTGAAATAGTTTTATTGATCCGATACGCGAACAGTGTCCTAGAAAATTGTTTTCATAGCAGAAAATACCGAAAAACAACCGCTCCAAAGATCCGTTCCCGCTCCTCAGCCTTGTGTCTCCAAAAATATATCGGTGTTAAAGTCGGAAATAATGAAATCGTTGTAGTCGGATCGGACTTAAATTTTCATTGTTTAAAACGGTGCCAATCGAGTGATTATCTCTCGATAACGAAAATTTAAGAATAGACGTGCCGGTACACTCTCCCCCCACCGAGAAGGCGAAAAACAAAAGACAATCGCGACGAGCCATGACGCACGGAAAATGTGGGCTGCCTTCTCGAGATCACTGGAGATTTTGGTAGCCTTCTTCGAGTATTACAGCGCAAGGTAAATCATTTTGTTTTATATAGGATCGGTCCCCCAATTTGCGTATTAAGATTGAGCGGAGTATTGTGGGGGAAACGCATGGAGAAGGGGCAAATATTAACATTTCTAACTTGGGGGCCAGTATTTAAGTTTAGGGGTGACATTTTCATATAGAAATATATTAAATAATCAAAATTATGAGGATATCCATGCATTGGATTTATTGGAATATTTACTAAACTTGATTTTTAATACGGTTTTCATCAAATAATTGACAAATTATTGAAGAATATTGGTTTTAAATGTAGGTGGAGGGGGGAACGGATAAAATAAAATATTTTTCTAAATTGTTGTTTAAGAAAAAATATATAAATATTTATTAACAATGTCGCCCTAAATTTCTGGAAATTTATTCATTTGTTTAACCTGCAGTGTATCTATAGTTACAATTGACATTTTGCACTTTAGTATGCGATATTTTCAACAATAACATTTCGTAAAAACGCATATATAATCTAATCTGTTTCAAGATTTATTATATGTGTAATTAAACATAAACCGTCGAAGAGACGCACCCTAAATTTTTGGAAATTTGGATATTTATGATTAAAGGGCGGAATATATGCAAAGTGCATATTTTAACAAATTTCCCAAAAAATTGCATATTTCGGCAAAAATAAAATTTGTGTGCATATTTTTATGTTTTTCGTTTTATCAAAAGATTAAGTGCGACCCTTGCAGGTAATTGATGCACTTTAAAAGGTGGGTAGGTTTTGTGGTCTATTCTTTTGTGTTTATATTGTATAGTTTAGTTTGTCGATAGACTCCAGTGTGAAAAGAGTGATTTCGAAAATATTTTATTTCAAACGCCTAAAATGCCGAAAGCCGCTTCGTGGATTAAAAATTTTCCTGAGTTATAGTTTAGTGGGGATAAAGTGTTTTGCAAAGTTTGTGCCAAAATCATTGTTTGTGAAAAGAAGTTGCAAATTGATCAACACTTGAAAACAGCTATGCATAAAGCTAAGTTGCAGAAAAATAAATCTGTGCCTGTTCGGCAGTGTGTGCAAACCGCATTTCAAAATGTCAAACCAAAGAGTGAAAAGGAGGTGTTTCATCAAGACTTATGCAAAGCTTTAGTCGCAGCAAATATACCTTTGAAGAAACTGCAAAATACACAATTCAGAGATTTTTTTGCAAAAATATTGTAATCAAAACATCCCTGACGAATCCACACTTAGAAAGAAGAATGTGCAAACAGTATACGAAACCGTAATGGGAGAAATTAAAGTTTCACTGGGCGATGAACATTTTTATATTATTGTTGATGAAAGCACAGACTCATGTGGTCGATATATCGCACATCTTATGATTGGAGGGCTTCAAGAAAATGAGCCAGGGAAACCATATTTAATATCTTCTAAACCGTAACTCGATTTATTCAGCAGTCTCTATCAAATTTTTTTTTACCAAATCCAGTTCCAGTAGAGAAGTTTTTAGTGTTTTTGTCTGACGCAGCACCGTATATGGTTAAAGTAGGCCAAAACTTAAAAATATTTTATCCCAATATGGTACATGTCACTTGTCTTTTACACGGGATAAACAGAGTTGCAGAAACTATTAGAACAGCATATCCCTTGGTGAACAAATTAATTCCAAATGTAAAGAAAGTGTTTTTGAAAGCACCTCTAAGAGTGCAGATCTATAGAGAGAAATTGCCAGGAGTTTGTTTACCTCCAGAGCCCGTAATTACTCGATGGGGAACATGGATTAAGGCCGCGATATTCTACGCAGACCATTTTGAAGCCATTAAAGACATAGTTTTAGATTTAGAAGACAATTCGCAGTGTGTAGTGCAAAGTCAAGCATTATTCAAAATGTAAATTTAGCTAAGGAACTTGTTTTTATTAAGGTTAATTTTAGTTTTGTACCAGATATAATAACTTCGTTAGAAAGTAGGAATATAAGTTTAAGAGAATCAATTAATATTGTTGAAACTTTTTCCGACAAATGCAAACAAGTTCCCGGTGATGTAGGAAATCAAGTAAGAAGGAAAGTCGAAGTTATTGTGGGAAAGAATGAAGGCTTTAAGTATTTAATGGAAGTCAAAAATCCCACGTTAAAATGTACTTCGTGCCTTGGTTTAGTTACTTCTATCATCCTTTCTTGCTTATCTTCCACTCTTCGATTAGCATCTGGTATCATACAGTCTAGTCGGGTGCATATATTTCTATTTCATTAACATTGACTAAATTGATACCAGCCTGAAATACCCATTCGCGACCGCATATAGAATCTAAATTCGCATCAACGACATAAACTTTGGAAGAAAATTCTTTTTGCCGGTACGCCACCGCCACCTGAGCATATCCTAATACTGGTAAAATTCTTTTGTCGTAAGTTCGAAAAATGATATTAGTCTGCATATTTCACTTAAGCGGACAGGTTAGCCACAATAGCTCGTCCACAGATAAATGCCACACCCTGTATAAATTGTTAATTACACATATACATATGCAAACGATACAAAGTACCGAAGATCCCCATAAAGTATCCAACACAGAATGCACGACTTTACAACCAAGAGAAGCAGGTTAAAATGCTCGTAAAAAATTCCCTTGTTCCATCGCGAATTTAAAATTCTATTCATCCCGACATATTTCCATTTAATGGCCGTATTTAATGATCCCCACGCGGTCCGCCCATTTATCTCCACTGTACTACGTTATCGCCTAGCGTAACAATACTTAAAGCAGGCTTTTAATTAAAAAAAAGCAAGACAATACACTGAAACTAGAAGCCTACACTTAATTTTAGTCGCTCTTATCTAAACTATGCTTCTCTTACGTCTGCACAATGCAGTTTCTCTCACTTACTATGTTCTCCGTCATAATAGAAGCCGTTAATTGAAATTTGGGTGATATGCACGATGCTGTTAGCGAATAGTAGCGGCGCTTTGTTGCTTATGCGTGCGTCGAGCGCACAATGGACGCTGGGAGATGCGCAGATAACGGTGAATATGGTGGGGTTACAATGGAAAATGCACGCGTTCGGACAAAGATTGGGAAGTTTGGGTGGATGCAGGTATATTCAGAGGCTTTTGTGCACAGATGGTACGATATGACACTCACGGATGGTCTGCCGGTGACTATTTTGGCGAAAATTCCCCACAAAAAGAATCGGGGGAAACTGTATGCGACAAAATTTAAAGTTTACGTTAATTTAAAGAAAACTTCCCAGGCTAAATTGTTGGAGATTTGGAAACTGATGAAAAATTTTCTGAAACACGTAAGAAGTGTCATCGAGGGGGGAACATTTGATGCAAAAATTACCTCAACCACTTTAATCGCTTGCCTCCGGGAGCTACCCTCTTAAAAATCTTAAATGGAAAGAGGTATCGAGTAATTGATAGATTTTTTGTTGTTGTGTTTCCCCAAATGTTGATTAGCTAGCTGTCTTTTTGCAGCGAATACGGCGTGATATAGTGGTTTTTTTAAGGGACGCCGCACTTACTTAAATTTTGGTCACCGATCAAGCAGAAGGATTGAATATAATTTTACTTTCTAGTGTCGGACATATAGAGACATTTTCTGAAGTTTAGTTTTAATATATTTTATGTCATCTGCACAAGCGAGCACAGAACAACTTAAAGATGAATGCAAATCATTAATATACAAACTAAATAACGCCGGACCCAAGTTCGAGCCTTGAGGGACACCGGATAACGGTGAAAAAGTAATAGATTTGTAACCATTGTGAAAAACCTAATTGAATCTGTGGTTCAAGTAAGATTGAAGTAAAAGCGAAGTAATCGACAGGCTCGAAGGTCGGAACCTGAGGTCCTATACCTTTTCGTCTCTGATAGAGCGGCACGATCAAGCCGCGGGGTGTGTTTGGAAAAAGTTAGTAATTAAAATACTCTAATCGGGGGGTTGTATGATCATCTTAGTATCGAACTAGAAAGCTGGGCCCATTCACCCGGCCTATTAAATAGTCGTTTGATGACCGCTTACGCCCCAACTCAGCAGCAAGTAGGAAGCCCGCGTTTCACCTGGAACGCACCGCTTACGTCCCAACTCCGCAGACCAGCTAGACCGCAGATCCCGTAAATTCCTTTTTTTCAATTCTTGCCTCTCGCTTGCTCGTTTCAATTGAAATGTGGTGTGTTGATAGTGGTGAAGACTCTGATAGCCGACGCCCAGCAGAAAAAGAGAAAAACTTTCTTATAACAGACTGTGATGGGTCTGTTATAAAAGTTTCCCATTCATTATTTCAAAGAAATAGTGAGATCACAGCAGATAGTTGGTTCTCTTCAGTTGAGTTAGCGCAACTTCTAAGCAAAAAAGATTTACCTTATGTAGAAACTATGGTTTTACAGAAGATCTTACGCTTGCTGTCATAGGTTGTCAAGAATTTTGTCAATAAATTATTAGAATTATTAAAGTTTAATCAAAAAATGCCACGTGAGCACTTTTTCATTATATAGCAATATTGTATTGACCCCTATGACTCCCCCCCCCCCCCTTTATTTATTTAACCCTTTCGGTCACTGCGTCGTCATTTGACGACACCAAATTTCCATCTTCCAAATGCAATTAAAATTACGTAAAGTACCATCTGGTCACGGTGTAGACAATTGAATACACTATTAAGATTACATGGCAACGTATTCAACGCCATATATCTTCGAAGAACCAAAATTAAAAATAAAAATATGTGAAGTTGTACCAACGGTAACACAGGGTACTGTGCAGAGTACTGTAAAAGTTTATACCATTTTTAGCTTTCACAATGTTTTTGGTTGCAAAATAGCGGATTATGTCTGGAAAAGTGTGTAGTTTTTTATGATATAATCAGAATTAGTTTTTATTAGCGGATATTTGGACAATAATTTATTGAATTTTGGTGTGGCCAATTGACGACAGTGTGACTATCTGGTATACTAGACGTTGAAAGGTAACAACCAAATTTAATTGTACACTATCAATTATTAACAACAAACTTTGCAGTTTTTTGCTAAAAATGAGTGGGAAACGGCCTTTGACCTACGAAGAATTCGTGAAATTGGCCGCAAACCTCTCAGATATAGAATATCTCAGTGACGAAGCAGCAGAAGAAATACCTGATTAGAGGAGACATGATAGTGATAGTGACGATGAGGGGGAAGGTAAATATTTTGTAGTTATTTATTTCCTCAGTTTAGTAACTTGTTGATAAAAATTTAGAACTTGAAGAGAAGGACGATGATACTGAAGAATCACAGGTTGAGCTACAGCCAGGACCAAGTACTTCAGTGGCGTCCACCTCCACATTGAGCTCCACTGACAAAAAAAGAGCAATAAAAAATGACCAAGGAACTAACACCAAAAGAAAAAATTGGGTGGAGAAAGGGAGTTCAGTTTATTAGTCCCATTATTAGATGGTTCAAAAAAGTTCAAGATCCTATTGTCGAACTAGAGATTCCTATGTACTTTTTTACCAAATATTTTACTGACCAAGCATTTGACATGATGGTTGAATTTACGAATATGTATGCTATCCAACAACATCAAAAATTTGCAGCAACACATATTCAAGAGATGAAAACTTTTGTTGGTATAGATATTATCATGGGCAATTTACATTACCCTAGAATTAGGTGTTACTGGGACACAAAACATTCTATAAGAATCCCAATTGTGGCAGATAATATGCCAGTGAATCGGTTCTTCAAACTGCGACAGAATCTGCATTTTGTTGACACCAGTGATCCTGGTGCATCTTCCAGAGATAGGTTTTGGAAAATTAGACCAATATTTGATTTGATAAGAGCCCGTTGCCTATCTCTACCACTTCAAACAGAGCTCTGCGTTGATGAAGAAATGGTTCCTTTCAAAGGACGCCTCAATGTAAAACAATATGTGAAAAACAAACCCCACCCATGGGGAATAAAATTATTTGCTTTATGTGGCAGAAGTGGCACACTATATGATTTTATCATTTATCAAGGAGCCACAACTGAACTCAATGAGGTGGAGAAAGGAGTGTTTGGTTTAGCAGGGGCTGTAGTGTCCAAGCTTAGCGAAAGAATAACTGAAAAGAATGTGGCCCTGTTCTTTGACAATTATCTTTCCAATTACAATTTGTTGCAGTACTTGAGGAGCCAAGGAATTTATGCAGTTTGTACAGCAAGGATTGACAGATTCAAAAATCCACCTTTTGCTACAGACAAGATTATGAAAAGAGAAGGCAGAGGCGCTATGGAAGAGCTTATTAGCAAGGATGGTGAAGTAATATTGACTAAGTGGTTTGACAACAAACCACTGCACATGGTTTCAACATTTTTGGGCATTGGCGAAGCTGATCGCTGTAAACGGTGGGATAAAAATAAAAAAGAATATATTTTTGCTTCTCGACCTGAAGTTGTGAAGACCTACAACAATTGCATGGGAGGAGTAGATAAATTGGATTTCCTGATTCAGATTTATAGAACATTTATTAGGTCAAAAAAGTGGGCTCTCCGAATGTTTACACATGCAATTGATCTAGCCTGCACCAACGCGTGGTCAGAATATAAAACTAAGGCTTTACAGCTGGGCCTTCCGCGAAAGGATGTTCTGGATCTGCTACATTTCAGGGCCTATATAGCAGAAGCACTAATCCTCTCAAACAAAACGCCCTCCCGCAAACGAGGTCGGCAATCCCATGAGACTACACCTTCGTCATCGCCATCTCCCACAACTTGAAGAAGTACCCCAGCAAGTTCAAGACCTCAAGAAGTCCGTCCAGTAGTGGAAGTGAGATATGATGGCTTACATCATTGGCCATTACATGAGGAAAGGTCTTTTGCATCACGATGCAAGTATCCGGGATGCAAGGGAACCTCCCGCATAAAATGTCAAAAATGTGGAGTACATTTGTGTCTTAGTAAAAATAATAATTGCTTTCTAAAATTTCATACAGCTGTATAAACATTAAATAATGTTATGTTTCTTAATAGCACTTATTTATCCTACGAAGAGTCACAATGTCGTCAATTGACGACATGCCACCCTCCTCAAAGGGGGTAATAAAACCACTTGTAATTTATACCAAAAAATTGCAAAAAAATCAAATTTTCAAGACATGAAGTTTGAAAATTTTGCATTAATTATTTAAAATTCATGACCGAAAGGGTTAAAATCTGTTTCTAATTATTTACATAATACCTGTCAAAAAAAAAATATTAAATTTGTCAAAATTTAGCCGGTCTTTTTTACTACTAAAAACATGTTTATCCTCCCAAATTTACATCGTCCGACATTTCCCCTCTCCCCCGCATAAAACGTTAAAAATAAAACTTTACAACCCCTAATAAAAGCGAGAAATGTCACCCCCCAACGGGTCTACTCCTTAGTAAATGTACCTTCCCGGATTTAATTATTTAATTAATGCGATTCAGCTCCTCAAATTTGGGGGGAAACACGTTCGCCTCTACACACTTTTCGCGTCGAAAATATCGTAAGAACGCGCCTGGGGAGGGGGTCAATATAGCCGCTGAAAGTGCCGGCGAAGGTTGCGACCCTGGGCAACATTAAGCGAAGATTTCGAAACGCTGTGGGGGATGTGGGGGAACATGGGGGAATGGGTGAGCGTTATAATCCCCGGGATGCAAGGAAATGGGAAAGAACGACGCTCTCCCGGAACGCACTGATAACGCGAGCTTTTAGCCGACGTAATTTGGGGTGGGGAGCTTGGAATCTGCTATGGGGGATGGTCCAATTGAATTTTAGGCGTGAAAAAGCGTAAACGTGGAGGTCGCCCTGGGCTGCTAGGGAAAGGGGTGATGGGCTTATATTTATTCGTGATTTAATCTGGGAATTTGGAGTGTTGTTAATGTCATAATATTTTCTTGTTTTCCTTTTTCTGGGGGGATATATGAACTGATGTTTGTCTGTGTTTTGTTTCATGTCTTCCTCTCCGTATCTGGCGACTGGATTACCTTGGGATTCGCAGAGCACAATTGGAGTAAGTATTGATTCATTATACAACAAAAAAAAAATGTTTATACAACTAAATCCCCACCCCCAATTGGGGATACCGCAAAATTAGTAAAGTATACAGATGAAATCCATTTATCCGTGTTAATATAATATGTGATGCATGTACATCTTTTATTACTCGAACTGTGTCCTAGATAGCTATTTAATATTTTGAAGATTTAAATAATAACACTTTTTTAAATCATACTTCCATGTCACTAAAAATCCATAATTGTTTAATTAAACTAATTCCTTTTGTGCGATCTTCGAGTTATAACTCAAGGCGAAGAACTAATGACTTATCCATACTTTGATTTATTTATTTGCTTAACGTGCAGTGTATATGTAGATTCACAATTGCCTTTTTGCACGTAGGCCATCGATTACTTCAGAATACGATATTTTAAACAATAGCATTTCGTACAAATGCATATACTGTCTGTCCCCGGATGGACTGAACTAGAGGGAAAAAGATTTCATTTGTAGCTTAACGAAAAATGTCATTCTTTATAAAAAAAAATCGCTTATCTCAAAACCACCAATTCTGAAATCTAAATATTCTATTTAGCAGCTGAGAAAATTACAAAAACACACTTGAGCTAAAGAAAAACATTTTATTTTATTCAATGTGGTATCCTCCAACCTCTACGTACTTTGTAGCTCTACATACAAATTCGTTATAAACATTGTGGATCATATCTTTAGTGACAGAATTTACCGCTTCCGTATTTTTTTGTTTTAAAATTTCGATGTTGTTATCCAAATTAGTATCATAAACACTCTGTTTAACACATCCCCATAAAAAGAAATCCAATGGGCTTAAATGAGGGGAACGAGCCGGCCAATTGACCGGTCCGTAACGACCTATCCATCTGTTTCCAAAATGTTCTTGCAGATATTTTCGTACCGACACTGTTGAGTGAGCTGGGCATCCATCTTGTTGCAAATATACACCTTGAAAGTTAGGTTCATCTCTTACTGCAGGCAACAAAACATTTTGGAGCATCTTTAAATACGTATGTTGATTCATATTTGCATTAGAAAAATACGGACCGATGATTTTTCAATACATAACACCACATGACACATTAACCTTTTTGTAGTAATGACTTCTCGGAGCACTTTTGAAATTAGGATTTTCTCTCTACCAAAATCTACAGTTCTGCGATGCAACTTTCCCATTGGTTGTAAATATCGATTCGTCCGAAAAAAATAATGTTTTTGTAGAAATTTCGATTTACAGACTGATGGTCTCCTAACCATAAGCAAAAGTCTAAACGCAGAGCATCATCACCATTTCTTAATTCATGTATAAAAACCGGTTTATAAGGTTTCATTTTGTTTTCTTTAAAAATTCTATGTAAAAGTGATTTGCTAATTATCTGATTTAACTTGTCGAAAAGACCTTTTTCGTAAGGATAATATTGGTCATGTTTCTGCAGAATCTAAAGCCAGTATTGTAGCGGCATCTACATCATCGTGAATCCTTTTTCTTTTCTTGATGTCATGTACGCTACCTGTTCTTTCAAATTTTTGACACACATGAAACTTCTGTTGAAATTTATGAATTGCAAAGTCATAAGAAGCCTCACCAGTTCCATGACATTGAACGAGGTAAGCCCTTTGTTCTAAATCTAGCATTACTATTAACTCTCAGTAAAGAGAAATGAGAAAAAAAGAGAATGACATTTTTTCGCCAAGCTACAAATAAATATGTTTTCCTTCTTGTTCAGTCCATCCAGGGGGACACTGTATAATCATTAAAAGCTTCCCCGTTTGATATAACAATTGACAGGTAGCAAATAACTTTATATCATGACAACGTATCGTCTCATTCAGCAAAACCATCACTTTAGTATCTGGATGCCCTAAAACTCTGCACTATACAGCTCTGACCCAAAGAAACCACTAGACCTTGTGGTTTCTTTGGGTTTCCAAAAATTAAAAATGCAATATATGGAATCACTTTCTCATCATCACATGTCACAGTGGAATATTATAGAAAGCTTATACGGTTTTTAAAGTACTTCGAGAAGAAAGGCATCCATTGCTTTAAGGTTTCATCAAATGATAAATTGATAAATTCTGTTGGAGATTATTTTGAAAGGTAGTAAAATTATTTAATTTTTTTGTTAATCAATGGTTGTATCGTCGTCAACATTCCGAAAATATCAAACTGTTGTCTAGCATACAGCCCTATTAATGATAAAAGATAGACGTACTACTAATTCCTGCAGCTTGCATTTTCCAAAATTCATTAAGGGTATAAATTTTGAAACGATCTAGTATTATCCAGGCCAATTGGTAGTGCATTGATCCGTTGTTAAATTTACTTTCATCCCCCTAGCATCCGCAAAATATATTGGTAACTAAAATAGCGTTTTATTATTTCAAAAAATGCGATTCAAAGCAACATTTCCAAATGTCACGTGAATTCGACCGCATAAACTCGTTTTATAATTAAATTTCTAGCGATTGTCGGCTATTTTTAGCCGATCGTTTTGTTTCCTTGTCCCCCTGTCACCTTTTCATCGCCCGGATAATGGGCA
Source organism: Cetonia aurata (assembly GCA_949128085.1). NCBI lineage: Eukaryota > Metazoa > Arthropoda > Insecta > Coleoptera > Scarabaeidae > Cetonia > Cetonia aurata. Next base: position 32,065,031 of record OX421889.1, on the reverse strand, counting down.
AAGGCCATTAACAGAACGACATTTTCAGATTCACCGCAAAGAACCGCGTTTTATAACATCTGTGTATCTTTTACAGAACTACTGGAAGCCCTCAAGCCAAATCTCCAGCAGGAAGTAGCTCGGGTGCCATACCGGCTGAAGCTAGGACCCCCACAGCGCCCAATAAAGCCCTTCAAAATGTCAAAGGGGACCATCCATCTGTAAGGATATTCTTAATTTAAATCTAGCGCGAATTTACAGCGTTTATTTAATTTATAGTGTGAATGTATGGCTTTTACGTAATAGCGTTTACTGGCTGTGCTTTATGTAATTCCGCTTTAAATGTGATCGGGAGTGCCGCATGTTACTGTTTTAACCCCGTAGATGTTGGTGAATTTAATAATTGTAGTAAAAGAAAGATTTTTTTAATATTTATTTGGTTAAAATATTATATCAAATTTAAAGATGATGTATATACGATTTGAAACACTCTTGCACGCCAAGTTAACTTAAACTTTTTTCATGTACAAATCTACCTTTATTTTTTCTTCCTATGAGTTTAGTTTTTATTTATCATTTTTATTGATATTCGTCGGGAAATGATACCCCATAGATTTTCTATGGGGTTCAAATCAGGACTGCACGCTGGCCATTCTAGAAGTTCAATATTATGTTGTGCTGAACTGTTTTGTGAACTTAGAAGCGTGGATCGCCGCGTTATCTTGTTGAAAAAGTTTTCCTCTAAGAATTCAGGCGGATTGTCGATTAATTGTGTTTCTAGTATTTCCACATATGCAGCAGAGTTCATTCAGTAGTATAGGAATATAATAGGAAATATACCCTGAAAGCAAAATGCACCCCAGACCATTACAGTGCCTCCTCCAAAGTTCCGACTCATTGACACTTCTGTGCTTTTTCGTAAATTGTGCCAGTAGCATTGCCAGCCATCAGGACCATCCAACTTTTTCTCGTCTGAGAAAACTACTCTTTCCCATTCATGATCCCAGGTCATATGCCTTTTGGCAAACGTCAACCTAGCTTCGATGTGCTTCACAGTAAGTTTCGATTTACTTAATCTTTGGCGCCATTCTAAATTTCCATTACTCTGCAAAATTTGGCGTACACGTCTCGTCGTAACATCAAGTTGTAATTGAGCACGAATCTGGGAAGCGACCATGTGATTTTCTGTTGCCAGTCTAAAAATTGTCCTTTTGTCGCGGCTAATAACGATAGGTTTTCGACCAGTTCTTTTAATAGATCCCCATACCTCTCCCCTAATTTTAAATACGAATTAACAACATAATGGCTTCTATTAATTTGCTTGGCAATCTTCCTGTTAGACACACCATTTTTTTGTATAAAGCATCAATAACACACTTCTCTTCATGAGATAACTGTGTTCCCCTCGGCATATTGAACTATCTAATGATAAAAACGACCGCAAACTAATAAATGAGGTCCGTTTCATTAAATTTGGTCTTACCTGGAAGTAGCACGTCAGAAATTTCATTTAAATAACTTAAATATCTGTCTGGATGTATAACTCTTTCCGCCAAGAAATGATAGCTTATACTTAAAAATCAAATAAGACATTGTGCATCCTTATTGTGACTAGCTGATATCTTCACAGGTGGTGTGAAACATGTCGGGACACGAATAAAAGCAGGCGGGCGTCATTGTTTTATGATCGGTCATAGACTACATGATGTAATGCCAGTGGATTTATAGCAATTTCCTCTAGTGTATGTTTGCAAAATCTAGTATTATGCATTTATTCATAGATAATATAGCTTTTAGTTGACGATGTTATTGTTTTTTTTAATATTGTATCCACAGAAGGATAAAATCTATTCCATCGCTCGGCACTGGAACTGGAAAAAAACAAAGTTTTTCATTCATATTCACCGGCTGCATATGAGTCACAAGTACGGACCACCGAACCTTGGTTATGATGCTATGTGCTATTTGCAAAACTTACTTCAAAAGCTTACGTCATTATGAAATGCATTTTCATCAGGATTTTATTTCATATCTCCCTAATTGTGGGCACATTACAAGTCTAAAAAATATTACAGAAGCTTTGTCTAGTATCTAATTTTCCAGAAACATTTCTTTTCAGGGAATCCAACCAATACATAATTGTGTTTCGGAAACAAGACATTAGATGTGACGATTAAATAGATGCTTTCAAGTACACTGATAATTTGTACAAATTTACCGTTTCATGCATTGTCTTTATTTAAAAAGTGTGGGGTAATTTTAATATAGAGTACCTCAATTACATATCTTTGGTCCAATATTTGTTTCAATTATAGCATTATGATTTTATGGTGAAAATTCATTTTGGGAGTATGCAAGATTTTTTTTTTGTAATCATTTGGTAGATATTATACGCCACAATATACAATCCACCAGCATTTTAACCTCACAAAAGTAATTTCAAAACAATAAATATCCAATTCAAATTAATATATGTAAAAAGTAAAAATTGTTTCTATTTATTTGGTTAGGATTTTTTTGGGAAGTACATTTATAATGTATTCCTTATATGGTGTAATTTTATTCTGGGATGCCTTAATGTTGTGTCTTGGCACCATTATAATTTTTTTTTAATTTAAAATTTTTAGGTTTTATTTATGGTTTCTTTTTGTTAATATTGTATCACCCTAAGCGGATATTATGTGCCACAAAATAATATCCATCGACCCCCTAAAAATCCAAACAAAATTTATTTCAAAATCCGCCGATTAAAATCATAAAAATATTCAGGAAAAAATCAGCATTTTAATATTAATTAAAATCAGACATTTTTAAGGTAATTTAGTAGTAAGTACACGCCCCACTTTCCCCAGACCTCGAAAAGAAAATTCTCCTTCCATAATTAAAACACAACACGTTTTCGACCTTTGCCGTGCAAACATTTAATTAAGGAAGTGTCACAATATACGAAACATTAGCATATTAACTTTTTTTGTTGTTGTAGAAATACAGTAATAGGGTGAACAGGAAAGAGACGGAAAATCTTTAATTCTTTACTTTATTTCATGATTAAATTTCCATTTTAAATACAGCCTCTTTGAATGTGTGTTTAAGTAGAAGATGCTGTCGTACCTAAAGACAATTAGAATTTAATTTCTTTTTCTGTATACATAAAAAGTTCTTTCACTTACTTGGAGGTGGTTGTGGAGGACCTCCCTGTCCCCTATTCGGTGGAGGACCTCCTTGTCCCCCATTCGGTGGTCCTTGATGATTACCATTATTTGTTGCGCCAACACTGGATAAACCCTGCAAGGAAATTAGATGATAAAAAATATATAATTGTTCATAATTTATAAAAGATATATTTTTTTATTTTTAAAGTTATTTATTATGAGTTTATCTGGCCGACAAACATAGAAACTAGACGTGCAAAACAAATAACTTGAAAAATAAAAAGCAATTAGAACAAAATAATATATTTTTCAAGTATTTAATTTCAAATTTACCAGTGTAGCCAACATCATGAATACTAGGAACAAAAATTGTAGTATTAGCATTTTGTAGACGTTAAAAATATTTGATATTCAAACTGATACTGTTTGCAAATGTTAAAAATGGTCATTTTTATACCAGTTTGAACAATGTGTTTTGTTGTTGATGATACAGGAAATGTGTTATTCCACTTCCGTATTAATTTTTTTTTAAAAATATGAGCTATTGTACATGTGTCCTTTTATTATTTGCTTTATATGTGTGTATAAAATTATTTTAGCATGACACAAATACTATAATCTAGCATGTAAGTGTTTATTAATATTTTATTAAAAGCGAATTTACAATACAGAATTATATAACCCCATTATATATGAATCTATTATACTATTTTTTATTTTTTTTTTTTCATGCATTAGTAAAAAAAACCACATGGGTTAATTAATGAAGTTCAAATATTCCTTTTTAAAAACAGAATTTTTCTGTTTCTTTCTAAAATACTTTTGTATATAATATTAAATATCCCTAAAATTTTGATTTTATAAGATTTATAGTTCTCCAATATTAAAAATTTTCATTCTTTCGCTTTTAGTGGCTCAACTGAAGTAAAAATTCTGAATTTGTTTGATACTCCAGCAAATTCGTCAATTTTTGCATAACTGACATTTCTAAAACTAAAAAGTAGACCTCCAATATGACACTTGCTGTTACAAGGAACTGTATTAATGTTGAGAATGAAGCAGTGTTGGGAGCATCATTGAATAATTTTGTATTAAAATAGTTATTTGAATGAAATTCCTATCAATTTTTCATTCAATATTAGGTTATTGTCGAATGAAGTGATCGGATATCATTTGTATCAGAATTACTTGAATGAAAGGTTATTTGAATAAACCATTGCTGGAATAACTGTTTCACCAAATTAATCGCTATTCAAATCATTTACTTCTGAAATAAATTTGATTCTGATATATGCCAGTGGCGGCTCGTCAGGGGAGGCTACGGAGGCTAAGCCTCCCCTATTATTTTTAATAAAATAAGTAGCGTTTATTATGTATTAAAATAATGTTTAAGCATCGGTTATATACTAAAATAAAGCAATTTTGCAAAAAATATATAACCCATAGTATATTTATTCATTACTTCATTTGATAATGCAAACAAATATCCAATAATGCGCGAAGTTTTATTGTACGCACTATACTAGCAAGCGAGGAGGCTAGACACAGATTTGGCTCCACGCCGATGATTAATGCCATGGCTGAAAGCAATGCGTCTCCGCAAGTGCACGTGCACTTTATACGGCGAATACGTATGGTTGGTGGCTTGCCGCCGCGGTGAGATCGTACAAAACATTGAGAAACCACGGCCTAATTTATCTATAGTATCTAACGACGGCAACCGACAAAATCGTGGTTTTAGTTCATGATGGTACACTAAATGTGGTTGGTTAACTGGTTCAATTGAACGGGAAAGATTATTTTGTTGGGCCATGTCTACTTTTTTGTAACCAAACCGAAACGTGGTCGAAATTAGGTTATACAGATTTAAAAAAATCTACCGCGCGCTATTGAACGGCATTCTAAGTCTAAAGAACACATTTCATCGTTGTGCAAATTTAAATTATTTGGAAAACAAAATATTGCTACTGCTGTAGACAGCGCGCGCAAAGATTATTGCTTATAATAATGAAGTTAGAGAAAACCGCAAAAATTTAAGAAAATTAATAGACGTAACAATTATTTTAGCATCACAAGATTTAGCTTTTCGGGGACACAATGAGACTTCAGATTCTTTTAATCGTGGAAACTATAAAGAATTACTCGAACTCTTTAGTAAATATGAACCTAGTTTTATTAATTTTGTTAGTAGTAATATTTTTTCGGGTACATCTAAATTTATACAAAATGATTTAATAGATTGTATTTCTTTTGTATTAAAACAAGAAATAGATACATAAATTAAAGAAGCTCCGTTTTTTTTCTTGGCAAGTAGATGAAACCACAGATATTTTCTGCAAGTCTTAACTATCAATCATATTACGTTATGTCAAGAGCGTTGAAGTTATTGAAAGATTTTTGGGGTTTTTTGACGTATCATCCGGTCGAACAGCTGAAGATTTATTTAACCTTTTATCAAATAACAGCGAAAAATATGATTAAAAAAAAAATTAGTTGCTCAAACATATGATGGTGCATCTGTTATGACAGGGGATTTAAATGGTTTACAAAGTGAAATAAAAACAATTGCGCCTCAAGCTCTTTTTGTACATTGTCATGCTGATGCCTTAAATTTAGTTTTGAGTAAAGTTTGTAATATAAACAAAGAATCTACAATTTTCTTGTCTAATTTAACTGTTATTGTTTTTAGAGTTTATTTTTGGTTTATTATTACGTTTATCAACAGTTTATTTTTTATTATCTTTTTACCTATCACCTCATCCACTTTCCTATCCATTCAACTCTTGCTAGATAATAAATTATATTTTATTTTAATCTATTTTTTTTTTAATTTTTATTGTACACTTACAATGCTACAATAATAACTATGAAAATATAATTTATTGACTGAGAAGGGTTACTTAGGCTACAGTAGCCTCCCTTGAACAAAACGTCACGAGCCGCCACTGGTATATGCACATATGTTTGTTCGCTTTCCGTTGCCGTAGCGGTCCGTGTTTTTATAGATATGCATTGAAAAGCATACGTGGTTTTTTCTCCAACAGCTGTTCCAGACTCTAAAAACATTTTTTTTGATTGAAGTTAAAGTTACAATTCATTATTGAATAATGAAATAATTAATGAAAAGTTATCTATTATTTCTGGATAAGAATAACGAATTATTTTTATTATTATTCTGAATAAATTTTGCCCAACCCTGGAATGAAGCCTTCACCATCATTAACGGTAGATCGTTGGTGTTATAATATGGTTTCAAACAGTATATTTCTTTCATTATCCCAGTGATGAATAATCGTCGTCAGTGAAGTAAATCCACAAGACACCTTGGCGTAGTATTAGACAATAATTTCAAATTAATAATTATTTAAAAAAGCATGTTTGAAATTCAGAAAACTTTCTCCTTACAGATGTTGAGGAGATGACAATGTTAAATACTAAAACAAAAAAGAATTTTCTTTATAACTAAACAACCACTCTTAAACCATCTGAAGCGTTTCCATTCAAATTTTAAACCGAAACACATTAATAACCATTTAATACGAAATAACTTCAATTTCCAAAGCTATAACATAAAATACCCCCCCCCCCCCTTTCATTCCCCTATTTTATCGAAATGTATCCCCAAAACTCCCATTATCCAAAAATAACGACATTGTAAAATTCCATTCCCAAGACCTAAATCAGAAACGAACCCCAACAATTCGATTGTATTCCTATACGTCGACTTAAAATCTTATCCCCCCAAATCACGCGTCTCTCTATACACGCCTCCCCCCCCCCCTTCCCCCTTCACGCTTCACAGAAACACCTGAGGATCCTGAAGTCCTCGTCCGTACACCTCGTGTTGTTTTCATTATGCGAACACGACCTAAAATTCAACCCTCAAAGTCGGGCGGCGAGTTTAAGGGGAGGCTCCTATCGATCTCAAAGTCTCCCCCAAGGTGGAGCGATCCGGGTGCGGGTGAAATATGGACGAGGAATGAGGGGGTGGTAATTTTTCACGCTTAAACTGTCGTGCTTATTATAGGTATTCAATCGCACGGGTGTTAAAGGTTAGCTCGACACGTTATTGATAATTATGGGGGTTGGTGGGTTTTACGTAACGAAGTTTTGGGGGCAGATAGGGTTATACAATGCGAGTAATAATGATTGACGGGTATTAGTCCTCATATGTAATGTATACCTCTGATTCCACAGATCGACATGATTTTTGTATGATCGACAGAATTGGCCTATTAGCACGTCCCATTGTTAAGTATACCTGCTTCTTTTTTAACCTTCATTGAAATAATATTATTTTTTGTGAAAGAAATATGCATTCACTGAAAGAAATGGTTCTTTCTTTTAAAGAATCTTTCTTCTCCATAACTGTGTGAGAGTATATTGTAGTGTTCTTGTTTTCTATAGTTTAGTTTGTTTCTGTCTCGTTTATAGTACCGGGTGATTCAGTATGCTCGAAAACTGCTATGCCTAGAGCTTCGGGACAAAAAATATACACTCCGCCAAAAAAGTATCGCATAATTTAGTTTTGAATCATAAAAGTATCGCATAATCTTTGTTTGTAGCATAAAGTTGTAAATATACTTTAATGCGCTCTAAGATATAATTTCTATGATTGTTTAAATAAAATACAGGCCAAATAAAAACAAGAACTCATACTTGAGATTTTTATTAAAAGAAATTATAATTTTGGAAAGAAAAATGTCATAACAGTAGCTTTTAATACTGAGTATTGCCACCTCTGGCTCTTATGACCGCTCGCATACGGTTTGGCAGAGATTCGATTAACCTCCGTATATAAGCCTGATCCAAATTCTCCCACTCGTCACGGAGAGCATTTGCTAGTCCATGCAGGTCCGCTGGGGCAACATTTTGGGTTCGTATCCGTCTGTGAAGGAGGTCCCACACGTGCTCGATAGGGTTCATGTCCGGACTTACCGCAGGCCAATCTAAAACTGGAATACCAACATCGTTAAGGTATTCCTGGACGATTATTGCAACATGCGGTCGTGCATTATCGTGCATTAACATGAATTCGTTTCCTATAATTGGCGCATATGGTACTACATGTTCTTCTAAAATGTCCGTTATATACCTGTGGGCAGTCAGTGTACCTCTGTCTACTGGTACTAACTCTGTACGACCTGTTAAACAGATGCCTCCCCAAACCATAATAGAGCCACCAGCGAAATTAGGTCTAGGTCTGATATTACACTGCGAATAGCGCTCACCGTCTCGTCTGTACACTGAGATACGCCTATCTGAGGTGTAAAGACCAAATCTTGACTCATCTGTGAAGAGTATATTGGCCCAGTCATTAATGTTCCAATTTACATGTTCTCTGGCAAACCTTAAGCGAGCCACTCGGTGGTTCCTAGTGAGACGAGGGGCTGTTACAGCTACTCTAGCTCTTAATCCACTCTGTCGTAACCTATTCCGAATAGTTTGAGTACTCACACGAGTATTTCTGACTCTAGCCAAGTCGTTCTGCAATTGTCTCGCAGTTACATGTCTTCGACGTAATGCTTGTAGTAGTAAATAGCGGTCATCTTGGCGAGTAGAACATCTTGGACGACCTGGTACAGGTCTTCTACTGTAAATGCCTGTTTCCCTATATCTGGCTACGGCTCTAGAAACACTTGACCAGGAGAATACCTTCCAACAATAAAGGTAATTCATTTTTAATTTCTTTTTTTTCTTGGTTTTTAGGTCCCAAATAAAAATATGAATGACTAACGACGTTTCGCTTTATTTAAAAGCTTTTTCAAGTTGTAAATAAATGTATAAAGTTTGATAAATAAAATGTTTTTGTTTAATAAATGACAATTTGTTTGTTTTTTATTTTGAAAATATTATTATGTTTTAATTAAAGATGTTTTGATTATTTATTTTTGGATTTTGTAATTAAATAGTTCTTTAAAATATTGTATTTACGAGGCATGTTTTTTAAGTAAGTACCGTTTTGCGATTCCGCCGCCGCAGCGCTACGGTCGGCGTTCCGCGCATGCGCGCTGGTTACCTACATCTCTTGTCTACGCACTGACGCCATTACAGTCTGATTCTTCATTGTATACGTTGTTTACTGAGTGTTTAAGATGCCTCCGACAATCGTGAGTCCCGCCGATTGTGAAGTACGGGCTGTTATACGATTTCTTAGTGCTAAAGGCGTAAAACCGATCGATATTCATCGTGAGATCTGTGAAGTTTACGGACAAAACATTATGAGTGATGGAATGGTAAGGAAATGGGTGAGAGCATTTAAAGAAGGCCGCACAAATGTGCATGATGAAGAACGGAGTGGACGTCCTTCGGTCGTTAATGAAGATTTGGAAGTTGAATTACCGGAAATTGTGTTCACGTTGGGTTCCAAAAATGTTGATGGATTTGCACAAAACCCAACGTTTAGGCAGTGCATTGACTTTCCTTGAGCGGTACCACAATGAAGTTGAAGATTTTTTTTCTTTTTTTTACGATTTTTTTTTTTTTTTTTACGATTTTTTTTCTTTTTTTTTACGATTTTTTTTCTTTTTTTTGCGATTTTTTTTTCTTTTTTTTACGATTTTTTTTTTTTTTTCTTTTTTTTTTTTAGACCAAATTGTTACTGGTAACGAAACATTCATCAATGTTGAAAAATCGTAAAAAAAAAAGAAAAAAAAAATCGTAAAAAAACACTCGTAAAAAGAAATCGTAAAAAAAAGAAAAAAAAATCGTAAAAAAAATCGTAAAAAAAAGAAAAAAAAATCGTAAAAAAGAGGAAAAAAAATCGTAAAAAAAAAATCTTCAACTTCATTGTGGTGCCGCTCAAGGAAAGTCAATGCACTGCCTAAACGTTGGGTTTTGTGCAAATCCGTCAACATTTTTGGAACCCAACGTGAACACAATTTCCGGTAATTCAACTTCCAAATCTTCATTAACGACCGAAGGACGTCCACTCCGTTCTTCATCATGCACATTTGTGCGGCCTTCTTTAAATGCTCTCACCCATTTCCTTACCATTCCATCACTCATAATGTTTTGTCCGTAAACTTCACAGATCTCACGATGAATATTGATCGGTTTTACGCCTTTAGCACTAAGAAATCGTATAACAGCCCGTACTTCACAATCGGCGGGACTCACGATTGTCGGAGGCATCTTAAACACTCAGTAAACAACGTATACAATGAAGAATCAGACTGTAATGGCGTCAGTGCGTAGACAAGAGATGTAGGTAACCAGCGCGCATGCGCGGAACGCCGACCGTAGCGCTGCGGCGGCGGAATCGCAAAACGGTACTTACTTAAAAAACATGCCTCGTAGTTATAAAAGTAAATTATATAATTTTGTGAAATATTGTATATCGGTTTTATCATTGACTGCATTTTTATGTTTATAAATTTGAATTATTTCTAGTATGTTACGTGTTTTTAAATTTTGTTCTTTGTTTAAAATTGTTACGTTGTTGAAATCAAAGGTATGATTTTCAGTTATTTCATGTTTTTTTAGGGCTGTAAGATTTTTATTATATTTGTGTCCTTTATATTTCACAAAATTATATAATTTACTTTTATAACTAAATACAATATTTTAAAGAACTATTTAATTACAAAATCCAAAAATAAATAATCAAAACATCTTTAATTAAAACATAATAATATTTTCAAAATAAAAAACAAACAAATTGTCATTTATTAAACAAAAACATTTTATTTATCAAACTTTATACATTTATTTACAACTTGAAAAAGCTTTTAAATAAAGCGAAACGTCGTTAGTCATTCATATTTTTATTTGGGACCTAAAAACCAAGAAAAAAAAGAAATTAAACATATACATGGTCAAGATCCAAAGATTTAAAAAGGTAATTCATTTTCCAAAAAATGTAAATAAGTCACACCATTTATACACTCTTCAAAAAAGTAAGCACCAATAATCGCTCCCCCCTCCACCCAAAATTCCGCACCAAACTTTAACAGTTCATCACCTTTAGTCCAGGCACTTGAGCTAGGTGCTCATTGTACCGTCCCTATTAAATCTCTTACTTCCACTCGAGCAGCTTGGTGTTCTCTATAAAGCCCAGTATCTTGCCCAGTGGGAACTTGAGAACCATCGAGGGCTCCAATAGACCCTTCCCGAAATGTTCCTTCCGGAGTGTTTTCAACTCCTCATATGTGCAGATTACATGTAAACTCGTTTCCTCCTGTAGGTCACATCTTCTGCACCACGGTTCGCTTACTCGGCCTGTGTTGCAAAGATGCTTCTTCAGGGGACAGTGTCCAGTTACCAACCCAGTAATGGTTTTAACTTCTTTCTTGCTGCGTCTAAGTAGGTTATCAGAGAACTTGGCATCCCCATCCCCTATTAGCGCTTTAGCTTGGAGTTGACCTTCTGTCGTCCTCCATTTGTTTGTGCTTGCATTGTCCAGCCAGGTCCAGAATCCCTTGTAATCCCACATACGGGCTCTGGACCTATGAAGTGGCTCTTGGAGCCCTCCTTGGCTAGTTCGTCAGCTTTTAACAGTTCATATCTTGAACCATGTGTGTTAGTGGGGCCTTTCGTAAGATATTAGTATTATATCTGGGAACGTGTAAAGTTTCAGAAGACCGTGTGTTATAGCTGGGTATTACGAAGTATAACTGAGATAATAGTCCAGGCGAATCAATTCGGTGCCGTAGTATTTTTAATGCAAACGATGCACTATACCGTTGCCTCCTTTGTTCCAAAGACACGAAACCATGTCATTGAAGAAGGTCGCTGTAAAGTGAGCCTCTATCAGGGTAGGTTCCATCAGTTCTAAACGATAGATATTTAAAAAAAAACGCTTCTGTATGCGTTCCAGCGACAGGTTTAGGTAAGTATATAGTGAATACCAGATGACGGATGAATATTCCAGTTTGGTTCTTACCAGTGTGCAGTATAGTGTTTCCATTGTTAGAGGGTTATGAAAACTGCGACAAGATCTAATCAAGAATCCCAAACTTTGTAATGCAGAACGGCAAATTCAGGCAATGCGCGTTCAGAATGAAAGTTTGTTATCGAAGAGAACTCCCAGATCTTTGAATATTGATTTTCTGGCGACAGGAATATGATTTATTTCGTATTGATACATCTTGGGATCAGATGACTTTGTGTATGATACAAGTGCACACCAACGATATATCCTGGTAAGATTTGTTTGTAATTTGATACAATCTGCAGTGCTAAAAACTTCTGTATATATTTTTAAATCATCTGCATATACCAACACTTCACAGTCCAAGGAGGTAATTAAATCTTTTATAAAAATATTGAAGAGAAGAGGGCCAAGATTCGAGCCTTGCCCTACGCCAGCACGGACCCTGAAGCTACTTGAGGTATATCCATTATATACTACATAATTCAATCTATCCTTCAGATACGACGATAACAGTTTCACAAGATTGGAAGACAGGCCACAAGAATCACGTTTCTGTATTAACAGCGATTGACCAATGACGTCAAATGCTTTTGTCAGGTCCATCCAGCTTTTCACTTACCTATATATTGAGTGATGTGAATTAAGTTGGTTTCCGTCGATCTGCCCACCATAAAGCAATGTTGATTTTCAGAGAGATATTCGGAGATTTTAGCAAAATTGTACATTGGCCGATAAAATTTGAAATATTTGAGGTATCTCCTTTCTTGAATACTGGCGTAATTCTTCCAAACTTCCATAGTTGCGGGAAGGTGGACGTTCTCAGAGATAAATTAAAGAGTTGTGTAAGCGGTTGAACAAAGTGTGAAGCACATTTACGTGCGAGATTACTTGGAATATCATCATGGCCTGCTGTCATTTTTAATTTCGAATGTGTAATACTATTTAAAACTTCAAGTTCTGTAAAATTCAGACATTAATGTTATTAAATTTAGGTACTAATTTTACATTAAGCAAATTAGCTTGAATTGAATGAGAAAAATGATAACTAAATGCTTGTAGGATATCTTGTGGATCTTTGAGTTCTTTGTTATCGCAAGTCATTCGTCCAGGTATACGCGAAGAACATCTTTATTACCTATTCCAAACTAAATATCAGAACGACCGTTTTTCTAAAAAAAAAATGCTCAATCGAACGAGCCCAAAAATATTCAGATTGCTTGAACGGTTCAGGAGATATTAAAATTTACATATTGTACAATTGATTGGCTTCCTCGTTCCTTAATTATGGCAGATACGAAAAAAAGTCATTAAACAAAATAATGGGACATAAACACAGCTTTCGAACGGTCCATTCAAAACTATAGCCCAACCGGCAATTTTCTGAGATAATGCTGATTTTATGATTGAACATAGCAGGTACGCCCCCTAGCGATGGAATATCGAACATTAAAATAATTTTCGGATACTTCTAGTGGCCACATTAGTTACAGTGCCGGACATAAGTTAAGCAACTGCACCCTCGTATAGAACTTATTCATAATTATCAAAGACTGTTAAAAACAGTAGATGATTTAATGTAGGGATTTGAAAATAAAGATATCAAAATATGTAAAAACAACTCAAAATTTATTTATATAAGAATATTGGGAATAACAATAATAAATAATGGTTCGTTCATTAAGAATAGCGCGACAAAAGTTAAGCAACCATACGAAAATTAATATTTAGTAGCATAACCGTTGTTTTTTATTACTACTGCGCACCGTCGTGGCATTGATTCTATAAGGTTCTGTATTGTACCTTGAGGAATTTCTGTCCATGCTTGCACAAAGGCTGAAAATAATTCGTTTTTATTTGAATACTTATTAATGTTTCTAATTCGTCGATTAAGGATTTCCCAAAGGTTCTTAATTGGGTTCAAGTCCGGTGACTGTGAAGGCCAATTGAGAACGGAAACGTTATGTGCTTGCAACCACGATTTTGCCGTATGCTTCGGGTCGTTATCATGCTGATATCTCCATCTTATAGGCATCTCTTCGTCCGCGTATGGATACATGACGTTTTGCAATATGTCTCGGTATACAAACCGATCCATTATTCCATTTATTTCGTGTAACGGTCCTACACCATTGCCGGAAAAACACCCCCACACCATCACACTTCCACCCCCATGTTTTACACCTGTGTTATAATATTTGGGATCAAGTCTTTTGTTAACAGGGCGTCTTACGCGGCGCATACCGTCAGAATCTACCAGATTAAATTTAGATTCGTCACTAAATAGCACCGTATTCCATTTTTGAACCGTCCAGTTCAAATGCTCTCTTGCAAAATTAAGTCGTTTATTCGTTGCTTCTTAGTTAATAAAGGTTTTTTTGCTGGACGTCTACTGTATAAGCCTTTTTCTACTAAACGGCGCTGAATTGTTCGGGAACTAATTTGCAGCCCTAGTTCAGCTTTTATTTTAGTTGCTGGCAGAAATGGATTACCTTGGCATTGTCGTGTAATTAAAATATCTTCTCTTCTGGTAGTGCTTCGTGGGCGTCCTGAACGTACTGGCCCAACTGGTGTACCCCTTTCGGTATATCGTTTGATGATACGTGATACAACTGATTTACTGATGTCCAACAGATTACTAATAACGATTTGAGCTTCCCCTTTCTGATGCATTTTCACAATTTGTAATTTTAAATCGTTACTATACACTTTTCGTGACATATTGAACAAATGCGTTGTGTGACTTCACCGTACAGCACAACAGCCAATAAAACACTAAATTTTATAAGATTAAATCCCACTACGAACAAATGTGTAAAGATCACAGAACTAGGGACTTCCCTGGCGTTGAATAGTAAAAGTTGCTTAACTTTTGTCGCGCTATTGTTAGTGAACGAACCGTTATTTATTATTGTTATTCCCAATATTCTTATATAAATAAATTTTGAGTTGTTTTTACACATTTTGATATCTTTATTTTCAAATCCTTACATTAAATCATCTACTGTTTTTAACAGTCTTTGATAATTATGAATAAGTTCTATACGAGGGTGCAGTTGCTTAACTTATGTCCGACACTGTATGTATTTTTTCTTTCGAAGCTCTAGGCATTGCAGTTTTCGAGCATACTGAATCATTCTATACAGTCATTATGTAAATAGGTTTTTTATAAAATGGTTAGTTCTAGTTGTCAATGTTGCAAAAATTCATTTTATTCACATAACCCTCAGTAATATATTTCCATAGATTTACCATCTTTAGCTTGTTTATATTAATAAATATTAGATTGCAAAGATATGTTGTCTTCGGTTTCTCCACCACCTATGTACCCTCTAACTAAAAAACAACAGTAATGGATTTGGGAGTACAAAATACTTCATATAGGTACACCAAATTTCATCACTGTTACTTCAAACAAGTTTAAATTTGTTTCTCTGTGTTATTGTTGTTCTCTCTGTATTTCAGTGTTTTTTTACATCTTATTTAATACGAGGAAAATAAAATTTGCTTAGGCTAATATAATAAATGTATATCCCCTCAGTATCCCCCCAATTTTCCCGTAATTCCATCTAATTCGATCATTTCCCGCTGTAGATTAGAAAGAATCCAATTTTACCTCTGCACCAAGCGCTTTGGCATGCTAATCCAGCGATTTCTATGTCCCACGTTTCCCTTAATCGGATGCACCGACCCTCTAATCCCCCCCCCCCCCCGAATCACGTACGTATAAAATTCTAGCCTCAAAACCGAGAACCTTCAGTGTGTCTATGTATTTCTTATCGGCAACTCCTTAGTCACCCCATCGCACCACCGTGTAAACATGGTATGTACGTAGTATCTATGTTACCCCGCATGTTGTCCGCAAAAATGGGGGGGCCGCTCTTAGATTGCTTCTCTAACGGGGGGCGCCTTTGTTACAGATGGCTTTTTTGCAGAACAGGTCAGTATCCCTGGTGGACATGTACATTGACAATTCGGAACCATCGGAGAACGTAGGTCAGATACACTTTTCCCTGGAGTACGACTTTCAAAATACCACGTTGATTTTGAGGATAATACAGGTGGGTATCGGGAGGGGGTATCTGCCCCCCCCCTCCTCTATATACAATACCGTTCATATATTTGGGGACGACTAAGAAAAATCGACTATCAAAATGTCGGCAAGAACGACGCACATGGGTGGAAAATTTATTATTATATTATAAGTTAAAAACTGAAGTGTAAAATATGAAAAGGTTGCAAAAAATTGAAATAAAAGTCGTAAACAAATTGAGGAAACACTGATGCGGTCAAATTATTTAGAAGGACGAACACAACTAGTTGTGTTCGTCCTTCTGTGTTATACATTTCGGTTCCGAATTTTAATCTGTTAGTATTTTATTAATTTTATTAATTTGACCGCATCAGTGTTTCCTCAATTTGTTTACGACTTTTATTTCAATTTTTTGCAACCTTTTTATATTTTACACTTCAGTTTTTAACTTATAATATAATAATAAATTTTCCACCCATGTGCGTCGTTCTTGCCGACATTTTAATCTCTCATTAATTCTCCTGAAGAAGGAAATAAACATTTCCGAAATATTGAGTATTAATAAATGAGTTTCATTTACTAATTCCTCCATTGCTGGAAGACCGAATTCCTTGATCGAAATCGTCTCCCTAACTATTTATCGGTCGATAAATACATCCCAGTTCCATATATATGTATATATATATATGAACATAATTTACAATAGTATTATCTTCTTTCTCATAAACATTAAAAAACTGTTTGTAATTAAAAAAAAAAACCTGTATTTTTTAATCGTCCCCAAATATATGAACGGTAGTGTAGGTAGCTTATTATATTCCACACTAAATTCCGAATATATTTTATTAGAAATATTTTTCCACCAACGGCTTAGTTTTCGGATTATCTCCAATTTTCCTTTAAAAAATTATGGAACCCCATCTACATATTTGTTTGATTTTTTCAATCCATTTTCAACAATAAATAAACCAACAAATAAGTACATAAACTAATTAAACTGAGTGACAGATATAACCATATAACAAAATCAAATAGTGAGGGAAATACCCGAAAAAGAGTAATTGTCTGACATTTGAGATTTGCAAATGGCCTTTTTCACACTTGCTATGATTCTGATGATCATAAAAAAAACATATTTGTATGTAATTTTTCATAAAACACTAATTATATCCTAAACTATAAATGATAGTGTTATAATGTATGTGGAGCGCATTGTATATATAATTGTGTACCTGTTAGTATTTCTTACAGTCTAGTTTTTGTAAGCAACTTCTTGTATGTTTGTATAGACTTCACGATCAGATTACTTTTATAATAAAACGCATTCACTGTTGAACCTTCGTATGATTTAAACATAAATATAAAATATTCTATTTAAAATAAACAACTTTTCAGCAATTAGAGTTCTCCTAATGCAACTAGAGTTTCCGATCATACAGGATAAAAATTATAAATGCTTATGCCGGCTTGAGATGCTGAGATTCTTATAATGTAATAATAGTAGAGAAACCGATTGCTCAAACTTAAACCGTTAGGAAAAAAATCAAACAATTTCGTAGATATGGTTCCGCCATTTTTTAAAGAAAATTGAAAATACACCGAAAAGATAATCATTCATCATAACAAAAGATATTCGGAATTTAATGTGGAATATAATAAGCTGAGATTATATACAGGGTTTGCATTTAAAAAAAATATCTTATTATTCCTGACAAGTTTACCGATCACTCGGTGTTCGTAAAAATATTTTCAAATTGTAAAGCTTTTACAATAAGATATATTAAAATTATCAAAATTTTTGCTTAGCTAACAGTTATCTAGTAAATGAATTTTGACATTTAAAAAAAGGACCTTGTATATTCTTTATTTTTAAGAGACCACTTTTAATTTTTTAAAAAATAGAAAAAAATATTTATATATAAATTCGAGAGCATCTCCCCATTTTCGAAATAAAATTATCATAATAGCTCTTCACTTATTTAAGAAAAAATAAATAATATTGCTGTTAATGCATTGAGTTATTTATTAAAAAAAAATTTATAAAATGAAGGAGTGGGGGGGCAGCAAATTTCTTTTTGTTTTTGATTAATCAGAATTTTTTTTTAAATTTTGATAAATGGGGCCTGCAATTATTCTATATTTATTAGACTCCTGGTCAATTTGCGTTCAAAAATAAAAAAGAATTATGAAAGTATTCATGAGGCCACTTCACATTTTTTAAAAAATAGAAAAAAATATTTATATAAAAAATACCACTCAATTTGAGGGCATCTCCCCATTTTTAAAATAAAATTATCATAAAGCTCTTCACTTGTTTAAGAAAAAATAAATAATATTGCTGTTAATGCATTGAGTTATTCATTAAATTTTTTTTTATAAAATGAAGGAGTGGGGGGGCAGCAAATTTCTTTTTGTTTTTGATTAATCAGAATTTTTTTTTTTAATTTTGATAAATGGGGCCTGCAATTATTCTATATTTATTAGACTCCTGGTCAATTTGCGTTCAAAAATAAAAAAAAATTATGAAAGTATTCATGAGGCCACTTTTCTTTTTTTAAAAAATAGAAAAAAATATTTATATAAAAAATAACACTCAATTTGAGGGCATCTCCCCATTTTTAAAATAAAATTATCATAATTGCTCTTCACTTGTTTAAGAAAAAATAAATAATATTGCTGTTAATGCATTGAGATATTCATTAAAAAAAATTTATAAAATGAAGGAGTGGGGGGGGCAGCAAATTTCTTTTTGTTTTTGATTAATCACAATTTTTTTTAATTTTGATAAATGTAATTATTCTATATTTATTAGACTCCTGGTCAATTTGCGTAAAAAATACAAAAAAATAATGAAAAGATTCATGAGAACATGATACTTAATTCATATATTTTTTTTTTCAATAATTTTCGTAATTCAACCGTTCCTAGGGCAAAGAACTACCTGCTAAGGATCTGTCTGGCACGAGCGACCCCTATGTACGAGTTACATTATTACCTGATAAGAAACACCGCCTCGAGACCAAGATAAAGAGGCGCACCCTAAATCCGAGATGGAACGAAACTTTCTATTTCGAGGGATTCCCCATACAGAAGCTACAGTCCAGGGTACTGCATTTGCATGTATTTGACTACGATAGATTCTCAAGGGATGATTCTATCGGAGAGGTCTTTTTACCTCTATGTCAGGTGGGTTTAAAAAACATTAAAAAAATATATTATAAAATATTGGGGGGAAGGGGGTAATTTAAAAATATTATGTAATATTTTTTTTATTTTCTTTTAGGTCGACTTGAGCGAGAAACCATCATTTTGGAAAGCCCTGAAGCCCCCCGCAAAAGACAAATGCGGCGAATTACTGACTTCACTGTGTTATCACCCGAGCAATAGCATCTTAACCCTTAGCCTGTTAAAAGCACGAAACCTCAAAGCCAAGGATATAAACGGAAAGTCAGGTATAAACCGCAAAAAAAAAAAACCGTCTTAAAACATTGAAATTTTGAATTTTCCCGCCAACTTTCGAATTTTGACAGATCCGTACGTCAAAGTTTGGCTACAATTCGGCGATAAACGCATCGAAAAGCGCAAGACGGCCATCTTCAAATGCACCCTAAACCCTGTCTTTAACGAGACGTTTTCCTTCAACGTTCCATGGGAAAAGATCAGAGAATGCTCTTTGGATGTCATGGTAATGGATTTCGACAATATCGGACGTAATGAGCTGATAGGAAGGATTCTGCTAGCAGGTAAAAGTATAGTTGGACAGTTCCGTAGTATCGTTAGCATGCTCATTATCGTCGAAATCATGAAAAACGTTGAAGTAGTACAATCTAAAACAAGCAAAATGTCTATCTAGTTGCAAAATCTACATGGAAATATTAGTTTTATTAAAGTGCGGTTAATTTACCTGAATTTTTTGTATTCACCGTAGAAATTTTTTAGTAATTATCATACAGGATGATTCTATCTATATACAGGGTGCTCACAGTCTTGTGATTTTATTTTCTTGGGGTGATTTATCTTAAAATAAGGTAAAACACATCTTAACAAAAGTTGCATAATGAGAGAGATATTAATGTTAAAAGAAAATTTTGTAGTTTCTATCAAATAATCTCAAGAATAAGATTGATTTTACGATTCCAATTTGTAGTTTATCAATTTTTACAAATTTGTGCACTCGGCATCAGCCAAAATGTCACGTAGATGTCAAATCCAGACATGCACATTATTTTTCTGTAAATCTAATTGATTTTCCTTCAGTAAATACCTAATATTTTTGTCTTTGTCGTAAATATCTTTTTAAAGAAAAAAATGTTAATTTAATTTATAAGACCTGTCAATTTTCTGTCAAATAATCTCAAATATAAGGTATAAATACATTCTATACAACTCGAAATATCAAACCACGTACTTTAATTGAATACTTATAGGTTTTTAGTATACCAAATAGCCTTTTTTGTAAATTTGTACACTCGACATCAACACAAATGTCCCTTCCTGTCGATATTGCATGTTGGATCATTTTTCGCTGTTTTGAAGTAGATTTTTTGCTAGCGTTAGTAGCAGTAGATATCGATGTTCAAATGGAATACTACAAATTTGGAGTTTCCCCATGTTACAGGCAAGAACGGGTCCGGGGCCACGGAAACAAAACACTGGCAGGATATGATCACGAAGCCACGACAGACGATAGTACAGTGGCACAGGTTGAAGCCGGAATAAGGGGTTCCGACGGACGTAAAGCCAAATTAGAGGAAATTTTAAAATCGTAGAGAGAGCACATTTTTAATTATAATTTTTCGAAATTTTTATCGGCGATTTATTTAGGACATAATTTTGTCTCATTTCGATTAAGATTCGCACAGTTCTATTCTTACGATTTTAACGCGCAATGAGTACAAAATAAAAAAAAAATTAATAAAATAAAAAAAAATAAATGACATGATTTTTTTAAATATTTTACAATAAAGACAATAATTTTTCTAAATAGTTTCCAGTTCGATTCTATGCCTGTCTAGACGGAGATACGCATAAACTTCCCTTTTCTTCACACGTGAACCCCCTCATTTTTACGCTGCGCCCCCTTTCATGAGAAAAAAACGCGGAAAAAAAATATAAAAATCATGGAATGCTAAGTAATATCGCACAAATTGTTAATTGTTATTATTTTTTAATTTTTTCCGCTGCTAGGAGTTTTAAATGTTGTATAAATAAAAAAAAAGATAAATAAAATATATCAGTATTAATTGGGGTAGGAAAGATATAGTAATTTATCGTAATTATTTTTTTTTCCCTGGTTGTATAAAGTATCAGATGTGTATATGATCATCACTTATCAAATGAAATAAATAGAAAAAAATTAGTTAGTACGTAAGGGCGCCCCCCTATTCCGTTATAAAATATTTAAAAATTTGATATATGTATAGAAATATCTATGTGAACATACAGAGCCTTATTTTAATGTTTGTCGTGCTGAATATCTATTACGTTTTATTAAAAACGAATATCTATGAACAAGATGGCGTAAAACGTTGACAAAAAAAATATAAAAAAAATATTTTTTGTGATACCTTTGAAATAGAATGTTAGTAGATACAAATATATTGTTACATATGGTATATATGATATATAAATATAGAAATCTATTGAATAGTGAAATTAAGAATTAATATGTCGTGCCCCCCATATTTTTTTTATTTTTTTTTTGCTGAGAAATTTTTTTAAATATTTCGTTTTATCGTTGAAAATGTGGGGGGCATCTGTTTTAATGTACGTAGGCAGATACAATTATTATAAATAATAAAAATAATACTAATAACAACATGAGAAATAAACTGTGTTTATATATGTCTATGTAAAACTATCTGTAAAGTTTGAGCTTTCATTATTACAAATATTTAAGTGAATAATAGGTGTGTATATCGTAAAAAGATGATATAATGTATTATTACATAATTTTATTACAATATTATTATTTTTTTAAATAAATAAATTAAATTATAATATAAAATTATGTATAAATAAATACATATGTGATTTTATTATGGACAAAAGGAAATGAGAGGATAAATAAATATTTATTATTTTTTTTATATATATATATATATATATATACAGGTGGCTCATCACATTCCCGTCGGTTCATATATGAAAAGCGGTATATTTTTAAAATATTTTTATTAGGGATTATATAGATTCGCAAGGAGCACTTTTCAAAATTGTTTCGAAATATACAGAGTAACCCACAAAAAAATTACACACCAATCTTATGAAAATTTAAATGGAACACCCTATATATTATATCATATTTTGATAGTGCGGACTAAATAAAGGTAAGTTACTGTTACGTTTCCTATACCTAACCCAATCCGTTTCTGAGATAATTAATTATTTTTAAAAATGTGAACCAAAATTTAAGACGTCTGCCTGTCTTACATATTTAAGCTAGATATTTTAAATTGCATTTATTTTTTAAACAAAGCACTAAACTTGACAATAAAATTAAAATTATGCTTAAAATTTATACAGGGTGAATAAAAACCTACTATTTATTTTCACTATCATTGAAGGCAAACAACTTTCTTCTTTTAAATGGACCAGCCTGTATTTATTATCTTATTTGGATTCTAATTTTAACCGTCTTTGAGATTGTATATATATTAAGGTTTCCTATGCTTGTCTCTTATAGTTTCTTAGTAATTTAGAATTTTCTATTTCAAATACCAATGCTATTTATTTTTTAATTTGATTTAAAAGTGGGCCTTCCTCTGTCTTGTCTCTTCTTCCTTTGGTTTTCATTATTTCTCTGATGTAGCTGTGTGCTGCTCCCCAAGTTCCTCTGTCTTCCACCTTTAAGTTTACCATATTTGTCCCACTTTGCATTTTTGTCCGAATTCGTAAGTTCAGTCGCATCCTCTCTGCTTACCATCGTTCACAATCCAATAGAGTGTGTTCCACGGTGTCTCTTTGGCCACAGTCTATGCAGTTGTCGTCTATACTTTGGTGTATGTACCAAAGCAGCCGTGTCCTGTTAGGACTTGCAATAGGTAGCAGTCAGTTTGTCTGTGTGTACATTTTACCCATCGTTCTATTCTTGGTATTAGAAATTTGGTCCATTGGGCCAATTCTTCTGTACTTTCCCATGTTTTTGCCACAGTTGTAGCGTGGTCTCCCGTTATTCTTTTTTGGATTCTTTCGTCTTTGATGTAACTGCATTTTCTCTTCAGCCATTGGTTCTATTGGGATCATTGCGGTGATTACCTGCACTGCACTTGCCGATATTGTACCGAAGGCGCTGGCTACTTGGAGTAGCATTTTCCTTTGTACCCTGACCATCATTTGTTTGTTTCTCTGTACTTTCAGAGAATCATATAAGACCGGTGCCCCGTACATCATAATAAAAGTAAGCTTGGGCGAAACTACCGTTATCATTAATTGCAGATAGACGATTTTATACCCTAAATCTTTAACTGTTTTTTCCTAATCAATATATTAATGCTTTGACAAATGTTCGAAATGGAGACCATCACTTTCAATGCATAAACGAACTCTTTCTTGAAATGAATCTTTTAGATTTAGTTTCATTAAAATATTTGGTATTATAGTTGGAAACACCGTTCTTATTCGTTCTTTTATATTGCTGGATGTAGTTGGTGGTATATCATATAAATAAATACCTTATTAAAACCGATAGACTTAAATATCTAATTAAAATACTTGGTGTTATAGTTTAAAACGCCATTCTCTCATACTATTGAGTGTGATTGGTGGTATTCATACCCATAGTTTTTATATATCCCAATAAAAAGAAATTAAAAGATTCGTTAAGTCTGGGGATCTTGCTGGCCAATTCTGTGGATCTGCGCGTCCTATCCAGCTGTTGGTATGCCATCTATCTAATTCATTCCGAACGTTGATTTGGAAATGCGCGCGAGAACCGTCTAATTGTAACCAAATTCTTTGAGGAATATTAATAGGTATATCTTCTAAAATTACTGGTAAATTGTCAACAGGAACATGGTGCCGTTTAAGTGGCCATTAAAATGGTATGGGACCTATCACGCACTCTCCATTGCTCTGTTTTTCTTTTATAAAATAGACTTCCTGTTCTCCAGATAATTTGCAATAAATTTCCTAACGAATGCTTATCAAGGATTGAGCATAAATCCTTGATGCCAACAAGCAATTCTCTTCACATTCCCCAATTATTAAAATTATATCAATCCTCTCTTCTTGAGAGTAATTTCTCATTGTAAATCATTGAAATGTGTTTTTAAATAGCCTCATACAACGATGGTGCTATTACTAACAAGTTGTGTCACTGTCAAATGACTTTTGTTTATAATAAAAAAATAACCGCTGTTTCTTCCAAGCCTACTTTTGAAAAAAAAAAGTCAAATAGAAAATTCTAAATTACTAAGAAACTACAACAGATATGCATAGAAAACCTTTATACAATTTCAAAGACGGTTAAAATTAGAACCCAAACAAGATAATAAACACAGGGTGTTCCATTTAAAATAAGAAAGTTATTTGCCTTCAATGATAGTGAAAATAAATAGTAGGTTTTTATTCATCCTGTATTATTTGAATTTTATAATCAAGTCTAGTGCTTTCTTTAAAAAATAAATGCAATTTAAAATATCTAGCTCAAATATGTAAAAAAAAAAAGCACACGTCAAATTTTGGTTTACATTTTTAAGAATAGTTAATTATCTCAGAAACGGATTCATTCAGTTAGGTATTGGAAACGTACAGTCACTTGCCTTTATTTATTCCGTACTATCAAAATATGACATAATATATAGGGTGTTCCATTTAAATTTTCATAACATTGGTGTGTAATTTCGTTTTGGGCTACTCTGTATATTTCAAAAACATTTTAACATGTGCTCCTTACCAAACTATATAATCCCTAATAAAAATATTTTAAAAATATCATATCGCTTTTCGTATATAAACCGACGGGAATATGGTGAACCAATCTTTATACAGTGGTGTCCAAAAAAATAGGTATACGGTAATATTTATGTAGATACACTGATAGTAAAAATACTAGTAAGTATAATTTAATAATTTACTAAGAATTTAACTAAGAATGATTATTTTAATATTTTCAAACAAACTTAATGTTTTCTGTGTTTGATGTGGTAATCATTCTTAGATAAATCGTAAATTATTAAGTTATACTAACTAGTATATTTACTATCAGTGTATCTGCATAAATCTTACCGTCTACCTATTTTTCTGCACACCACTGTATATTAAAAATAAGTTTTAGAAGAGAAATAGAAAAAATTAAAATTTCACTAAAATATGTTGTTAAATTGTTTTTTTTTTTTAATACTTAATCCCTCTTCTCTTTGTTCATATTGAACTGGGAAAATTGTAAAAAGAAAATCATAAAAAATATTTTTTACAATTTTCACAATAAAAAATTAATATATAAATAAATAAAATTTTAATTATAAAAAAAAATAAATATATATGTAGATACATATTTCATATATCGCCTCTATCTTCATCTACCATCCTAAATCCCATATTTTATAATTATGTATTTGTATATGCCCCTCTCCACAAAAAAGAAATTCTTTACTATAAAAACACGAATCCCAAATTCGTTTTTAAAAGATTTTTATGGTTGAAAATGTTGTGTGCAGCATCTAAACGAATGAAGATCTTATAACGTACAGCTCTTACAAAAAAAGCGCATTTAACACGGCCATTTAAAAAAGGGATATATCGATATATGTAATCCAGTTGTAAATTTTGTTGTATAATCACTATTATTTCCATACTTCATATCCATCAGCTTAAGTAAAATGGTAAATCTTAAGGGGCGACTTCAGCCAGACAGGAATTCGATCGTTGACTGCGAAACGAAAGTTGTAACAGGGATGGTAAATGTGTTCCGCTTCAGCCGACGTGGTAAACAAAATGTGACCCGATGACGATTAGAAGTCCTAGTTTCGATAGATACCCGACTGTGTTTATGCGTTGTACACTGTTGTGGTGGGTTTCCACAATGGCGGATTGCGGATGGCGGATTTAAATTCCGCAGAGAAGGTTGCATAAAAAAAAAATTAGTATAGTTTTCAGATACCCGGAGCGTTTCTGGTGAATTCTAGCAACATTTCATATTTCATTTTACAAAGTTATCCAATCTGGAATCTGCTATTTCTTAGTTTTGGGAAGCTTGTTTGTTGTTTGATCTTTGATGACATTCATCAGAATAAGTGACTTGAATAATTGAAGTTTGTAATAATAATAATATAATAATTTATTTCTGTCATGGTTCAAAAGAACATGGACATAGTCAGAAAAATAATAATTACTAAAAGTATTACAATTTAAAATTCCAAAAATGTATCAACATAAATATATATAGCAACACTACAGGCCTTGGAGGCCCTTGGTTTTTATTTTTTCGGTGACTTCTTTAAACTTTTTCCTATCCTTTGCTCTCTCTCTCTCTCCACTCTGTCACTCCCACCCACTCCACATCTTTTATTACTTCCTGTAGCCATTTTTTCCTTGGCCGCCCTCTTCTGTGTTTTCCACCAACTCCCTCCTCCAACACTTTCCTGGGTATCCTTTGTTCCCGCATTCGTCTAATACAAACTGCACTTAATGAAGCACAATTTAAAATTAACAGCTGACTGTATTGATATCCTTGGAATAAAAATTTACAACCACCTTCCTGATAGTTGGAAGGAATATAATACATATAAATTTAAGAAAACCTTAAAAACTTGGTTGTTAACTAAGTGTTTTTATTCAATTAATGAGTACTTGGATTACTGTTTTTGAACTACATTTATTTTAATTTCTGTCATTCCAATTTTTACTTTAGTTCTTTTGTATATTTATTTCCATTTTCTTTTGTAATCTCATGTACTACATTGTTTACTTGTATTTTTCTATTTTGTATTCCCCTTCCCGCCGTTTCCTTTTGACATATTTCAAACTTTAGTCTATGAAATAAAGTTTATTATTATTATTATTATATCCCAACCATCTTGCTCTATGTGCTCGGATCACTTGCGTAATTCTTGGTCTTTAGCATATATTTTCTCCAGCTCTCTATTTGTTCGTCTTCGTCACTGGTCGCCCTGCATTTTTACCCCTCCAAAAATTCTTCTCAGCACCCTCCTTTCCCAGATTTCGAGTGTCTCTTCGTCTTGTTTCGTTATTGTCCACGTTTCACTCGCATATAAAACCACCGGTCGTATTATTGTTTCATATGCACGCGTCTGTCGCTCTAGTTAAGTTCTTCTCTCGTAAAAGTTTCGTTAACATAAATAGGAATTTCAAATGAATACGAAAGTTCATTTGATTATATTCCTTTAGGCATATCACGAAAAATATAAGAAACAAACCATAACGTAACCTCCAGGCAGTTACTTGATCGTCACGAGCATAGCCACAAGCTAACGGTTGCCCGACGCCGACTAGTATAAACAAAGGTGGAAGCTAAAATCCGCTAGAAACTTAAACAATATTTAACATAAACTGCGACACCGCACAATATTAAACTGTCCGCAAATACTTCGCGCCACTGACAGTTTGAATATTTTACAACCAATCGTGTGAAATCTGCTAAAAAAAAAAATTCGCCTTCCGCTGTTCTGGAAATTTACGTTCAGTAAAATGTAGTGATCACTCCGGTCAAAGCTTCATTATCGTGGCAACATGTTTCTTCTAAAAATGCTTTCAATTTCGTAATTTTCACGTTTAATAGTAAATTTTAATATCAATACATACAGTATACAGGGTTAGTAAAAAGTCCCGGAACGGTCGAATAACTTTGTTATTTGAAAATTATGATTTCTGAAATTTGGTATGGGGGTATAGTTAATATAAATGCATTTTATGCAATACAGTTAATATTTTTTTCACTTCCGGTTTAATCGACAATACGTCCAACTTTTTTTTTTAAATGGAACGCCCAGATTTTTTTAACACTTTTGAATGCAAAATAAAAAACTACGTTCAGGAAGTATTAAGATGTTTATTTTTATTCACAAGAAAACAGTTAAAAAATTAAAAAAGTGTCCTAATACAGAAAAATCAAGATACCTGTCTATTCAGGTTGCGATTACAATAATTGTTCAAAATGCTCTCCATTTACAATTTGACAAAAATGTAAACGGTCAGTAAAATTTCTTATTGAATTTTGTATTTGTTCTGGAGTGATGCGATTGGCTTCTTGAACTATTCTCTCTTCCAATTGTTCAAGATTATGGGGACGATTTTTGTACACTTGACATTTCATGTTTTCTGGTGAATAAAAATAAACATCTTAACGTAGTTTTTTATTTTGCATTCAAAAGTGTTTAAAAAATCTGGGCGTTCCATTTAAAAAAAAAAAATTGGACGTATTGCCGATTAAACCGGAAGTGAAAAAAATATTAACTGTATTGCATAAAATGCATTTATATTAACTATACCCCCATACCAAATTTCAGAAATCATAATTTTCAAATAACAAAGTTATTCGACCGTTTCGCGACTTTTTACTAACCCTGTATAATATTTCCGATATTATAAGTTATAAAAAGAAAATATTATGAAAAGGTGTAGGTATTCTTAAGCTTCATATTCTAAAATTAGTTACACATATACAGGCTGTTTCATAACCCCGTGTCAAGCCTAACTTATATTTTTTTAATGGAATGCTTAATTTTTTTTTACGTATTTTAAATCTACTTACTTTTGTGAGTATCCTCATATAAGGTTCGCCACATCTCTTCCGAGTGTTTAAAAAGTTATAACCATTTTTACGTCTAAATCAATGCGCATTAAATTAATGTATTCGGGATAATGTCTTTCCCCATGAATTAAGGATAGCTAAAGTTACACCATTATACAAGAAAGGCAATGTAAATGATCCTGCATGTTACAGACCGATTTCTATTTTACCGATCATTTCTAAAGTATTTGAAGAACTCTTAAAGAAGAGATTACTTGATTATTTCAATAAGAAGTCATTTTTCTGCAAGGAACAATACGGATATTTACAAAATAAGCCAACGATACAAGCTATTGGTGAATTAATCGCTGCAGTTACCAGCAGTTTCGATGCGAAAGAAAAAGTGTCTGCAACAATATTAAATTTATCTAAAGCACTTGACTGTGTTTCTCACAAAATCTTAATTGAAAAGCTTAAATTTTACGGCATAAGATGTGATTCTTTAAAAATGTTCCAATCTTTCCTTACCAACGGAAAGCAAATAGTGATGATTGACAATAAAACTCTATATGAGGAGACTCGCAAAACTAAGCAAATTTCAAATACCCAAAATAAAGCATTAAATTTAAAAAAATATAAGTTAGATCTGGCACGGCGCCGGCGTTATGAAACACTTTGTATATATGAAAATTTTAGAATATTCATCTTTTCTTAATAATTTTTTTTTATAACTTTTATAATATCGGATATATTGAGTTGTATATATAATTTTTGATAGAAAATAAAATTTAAGGGATTACTTTGTTTATAATAAACATAACGTATACAGACGAAAGTTTATATAGTTAAGCAACTATTGAGTAAGACGTTTCGGTTTATTTATAAAACCTTAATCATTTACATTTTTAAAAATTAATAATGTAGAAAATAAAATTTTGATGTATAAAAATATATCAAATTTTTTGTTTTATTGATAAAATCAGTTTGTTTTTTGTTTTAATTTGAAAGAGTTTTGAAATGTTTTATATAAAGATTTTTTTGTGAATTGTGTCAGTTGTATTAGTTATGGTAGGTTATGGTTAAATATGAAAAACGTTACTAAATTTTTATTAAAATTTCATTTATAGAATTAAGTTATAAAGTTTAGTGAAAAATTTTGTGTCAATTTTATCATTTATGGAATTATTATGTTTATAAATTTGGATTATTTCAAGTATAGTTCGTGCTTTATAGTTTTGTTCTTGGTTTAGGATTGATACATTGTTAAAATCAAATGTATGATTTTGTGTTATTTCATGTTTTTTTAAAGCTGTAAGATTTTTGTTATATTTGTGTCCTTTTATTCTATTTTCTAAATATTGCATAGTTTCACCGATATATACGCCATTACAAGTTTGACAATTTATTTTATATACTATATGTGATGTTTTATTTTTTTCAGTTTTCGATTTTAATTTTGTGTAAATTTGATTTTGTAATTTATTATTATTTTGATTTGCTATTTTAAAATTATAAGGTTTGATAATTTGATTAATTTTTTCAAAAAGATTTTTTACATAAAGGAATTTTTATGTATTTTATAAATGTTTGACTATTATTTATAAGTTTTTGTTGATTTACTATAAAAACGGAATATTCTTTGTTTAAATATTTTATTGATAAGATTATTTGGATAATTATTTTGTTTTAGAATAGTTTTTGCTTTATTAATGGTATCATTTCGACAAAATTGGACTGGTTAAAGTTATAGCTCTATCAGCTAAACTAATAATAACACTATTTTTTGTGAGATTGGTTGTGATGATTTAAAATTTAGATAACGTCCAGACCATGTAGGTTTGGTATACCATTTAGTTAAAATTTCAATATTGTTTTTTATCAGTTGAATATCTAAAAAAATGTAATGCTGTTGTTTTCTTCGATTTCGACTGTAAATTTTAATCTAGGGTAATACGAATTAAATTTTTCTAATAATTTTGTTATATTTTTCTCTTCTAATGCTGTTATACAGTCATCAACATATCTTTTGAAAAAAATAATTTCAAAATCTATTTTATTTAAAATTTCTTCTTCAATATACTCTAAAACAATTTGTGCAATTATACTTGAAATTGGTGAACCCATTGTACAACCAAAAATTTGTTTATAAAATTAATTTTTATATTGGAAATATGTTTCAGTTAGTGTTAATTCTATTGCATTTATGAATTCAGTAATTGGAATATTTATATAATTTTCAAATAATTGCCATTTTTTACGTATAATTTCTTTTGCTAATTCTATTGGTGTATTTGTATATAAAGAGACTACATCTAAAGATATTATTTTATAATTTGGTTTTAATTTTATATTGTTAATAAATTCTTTAAATTGCCATGAATCTTTTACATAATAGTCATTTTTAAACGCAATGTTTTTAATACAATTGTAATACAATTTTTATATAAGAAACTATTGGTCTCAGAGGTATGTTGTTTTTATGTAATTTTGGAAGACGAAAGTTTGTTTTTGAAAACAACATCCAAGCAATATCATTGTTCTAAATTGTTGAGATACTGTCATAAATCTAATTGAGAAATTCTTGGAAATTTTAAACCTTCAGCATCGTTAACCTTTTTTTAGTAGGAGCTGTACGTTTTTCCATGAGATCGTTATTTATATTCAGAGTGTATGCGCAAAAAAAAAACACTTACAATGCATAAATAATAAACGGTTATAATTGTTGAAACTTGCTAAAAATCGATGTTGTATTTGAGAGTTTTACTAAAAGAGAAAAACCGCAGAACGATTATTAAAAAATAAGTTTATACTGAAGAAAATGTGTTTTTGATGTGAGTATTTAAGTGTTTTTAACAGGCAAAAAAAAACTGTCAGATTTTAGGAGCAGGTCAGTGTTGTTTGGTAAATAGATAAAAAAAAAATAGTCAAATAATTGAAATTGTTGTACCTAACTATAAAATAGTCTGTTAAAAAAAATATTTAAAAATTCAAAATAAAGCTAATATGTTAGAAATGGGTACCTATACAAGAAAATATAAAAATTGCGTGTGTTTTTAGATATCATTGTTTTAATCAATTTGTTTTTGTAAGAACGAAAAAAAATATAGAGAGTGTAACAGTGATAATATAATAATATATTGGGATATATTTGATGTACAATTTAAAAATAATAAGCAATATATATTTTAAAACTTGCCATATATCAAAATTAGGTTTTTTTTAATGGCATTTTTTAATTGCACACAGAAAACTAGATTAATTTCATTTAAGGTTCCCCATACCTAATTTTTATAGTTTATGAGATATTTCCTTTTTTTTTTTGGTGTTGTTTTAATGCAATGTTACAAAAAAAGTTTAACATCTGGAAAATGTCTTAACACAAAGAAATGAAGCGAAAATCATGAATGGTAGATACTCTAGAACTCTTGATTTTTTTTTTTTTATTCATCAGTGTAAAGATATACTGAGTGTTTCACAGGAATCGATCAATTGACACAGCAAGGGTGTCTTCATAGATCTTACATTAGTGAAGGATCTGACATTGTTAATCATTCTTTATTACTTAGTAAAATGTCAAATTATGGTTTAAAAAGTGTTGTTTATGATTAGGTTTAATATCTGAGTGACAGGCAGCTTAATCGAATTTTGGACATTGGACCCCTTCTTTTCTTTTTAATTTCCATTAATGAGCTGCCAAATATATAAATGTAATGATGAGTGTTATTGCCAATTTGTTGTTACGGGAGTTTGGCTTTAATTGTGTTTAAATCAGCACGAAAAATCTTATATATACTTTACCCCAATGACAAAAAATATCGTTTAAGTTATTTAATCCAGTTTAAATCTAGCAGCAGTTAAATTTCTCGGTCTTCACATTATTTGTAATTTCCCAGCCGAAATAACACGCATATTAAACATTTATTTGCTTCATTATCTTTTACGTGCTTTGCTCTATACCAAAGGCTCCCAAACTTTTTTTTCTCATAGACCACTTTGAAAGTTTTGCTCGTTCCGGTGGACCCCCTGCAGCTACATTTCTATACCATATTCCCAAAACTCGACAAAAAAGGTGAAGATTAGATCTAACTATGAAAATTTGCGTCGCGGCTGAGTTATTGGTTAATTAATTAATTGATTGTGCTGTGAGTGGATGTCAAAAAAGTAAAGTTAGCCAATCAAAATCCATACTATCCATACTACATTACTACTTTACCTTTGACATCTACTCACAGCACAAGAAACCAATCAATTCTCACATATCTTATTTAGAAAACTCCCCATTCGGAGTGGTAAAAATAAAAAGAAAAATAGTATATTTCCTTGTGTTGTATTTATTCAAATATGTAATCATTACACTATTAATTATTATTGTTATCATATTACAATGTAATATGATAACAGTCGTAATATGTATAATTAAAATTAAATATTAATAACGTGACAATGACAACCACAAAATAGTCATAATTTTAGTGGGAGGGATGTACTTGATGGATTGACAGCAAATTATCAATATTTGGCTTCATTTTTGTTAGGTATAAACGCAAATCTCCCCGTTCTGTGATATTCAATCTGCTCCTTTTTTTTGTTAAAAGGTTTGTAACGACACTAAAACTTTTCTCGACATATGACGAGGGAAACGCTATCAAAAGCTTTCTCGCAATTCCCCACACTCCAGGATATTCTTCGGGTATTTCTGCCTGCAGCCAAAATGTTTGATACCCTCTTTTAAATTTCACCTTCAGTTCCTCATTAGTGCTAAGCTCGAGTAGCTCCTCTTGTAATATCACATTCTCCACTTCCGTTTCATCAAGTGGATTTACGATCCATGGTGGTATTTCCATCGTCAGAATATCTTCAAATCTGATTTTAAAGTCATCATGCAGGGCAATTAAATGTTGAACGTATGTGTGAATATCCTCATCAAGGCATTCTACCTGCGACAAGTTTGGAAACTGGGAAAATTCGCGCCGACTAATATTTTGCTTCGTAGATTTCAATTTTCCAAGGAAAGCTGAAATTATACCCTTTGTTTTTATTAAATTGAGGCTGTCCCCTTGTAATTGTAAGTTAATGTCATTAAATATTTTGAACAAATCTGTCAAATACGCGATGTCTGCTTTCAAATTGATCAGGTTTTCTTTTAAATCTGGATCCTTACTTTCCAGAAACTCTAAGGGCCGGTTTTACAATCATGGTTTAGGGTGGGCTCAATGCTGAACTTCACTTGAGCTTAAAACACGGGTTTTACAATGCCTGTTTAGTGTGTGAACCAAGCTCAAAATGAAGTTCAACTAAACGCTTGTTCTACGGAGGCTTAAAGCTGGTTCAACAAAATAAATTACAACCAACTTCGTTTACTTTCAAATTATTGTTACTATGTATTGTCATTACTGTCAAACGTTCATTGTCATAAAATGGATGAACTAGTAGGTGTTGTAACAGATGATGAAAAATTTCTAGAGTTATTGAACGTAGCGGAACATCCTCGGGCACCAAAAGTATACCGACTCCGAGAAAATCATTTTACAAAGTGGAGTGATAGAGAATTTTTGGAAAGGTTTCGCTTGTCAAAAAATTCTGTACGATTCATTTTGCAAAATATACAAGAAGAAATATCACACACGACAGCTAGGTACGTTTCTTTTCTATTCAAGATTGGGTTATAAATATTGATATTTTGCAAAAATAATGCTGTCACCACAAGATATGCTTTTTGTAACGTTACGTTTCTACGCTACCGGATCTTTTTTGCAAACAGTAAGTGATTTTATAGGAATTAGTAAAGCCCCTGCATGCCACATAGTTCACAAAGTTAGTCGAGCAATCGCAACTTTAGGCAGATTATTTATCAAAATCCCAGAGACAGCAGAAGACTGTCAAATAAACAATCAGCAGTTCTTTAATATTGCACGGTTTCCTAGATGTATTGGAAGTGTAGACTGTACTCACATAAAAGTACCTTCACCTGGTGGAGAGGAACCTGAAATTTATAGGAATCGAAAAGGATTTTTTTCTGTAAACGTGCAAGTGGTATGTGATGCAGCCTGCAAAATTCAAGACATTGTTGTCAGATGGCCTGGATCATCACCCGATAGCACTATTTTTAACAATTCTCGTATTAGAGCAAGATTTGAACGTTGAGACTTTAGAAATCATGGCCTGGTTGGAGATAGTGGTTATGCTATTAGACAATTCTTAATAACACCTTTAGCAAATCCTGTTCGTCCAGAGGAACATCTGTTTAATGAATCACAGATTAGAACCCGAAATCCTGTGGAACGGTGTTTTGGAATCTGGAAAAGGAGGTTCCCTGTGTTGGCCTTTGGAATTCGCCTACAACTACACAAAGTGGAAGCTGTAGTTGTGGCAACTGCTGTCCTGCATAATGTTGCAATGCTATATAACGAAGAGTTACCCCCGGTTAAATAATGTAGAAATAGGCAGTTTCCAAGATGTTGGTCATGCTAATAACATGGTCCGTTATCAGTTAATCAATAATTATTTTATGAATTTATTGTAAGTGCCTAATTTTAAATAATGAAATTAAAAAAAAAATTAAATTCACCAGCGATCACTTTCACTGCGCAAATTCATCAACTGATAACTAGCTGTCAACAGAGCAGTCACGTTGCTGTCAAATAATGAATGTTACCATTGGCAACCTTCACGTATTTTTGTCGAACCTATACTCTCCTGAACCATATACAAGCCGTGCTTGTAAAACCCGTCGGTATTTTATAGAAGTGGTTCTGCTGAGCTTTGGTTTACCTGAGTCTCGACTGAACTTTGAATTGTAAAACCGGCCCTAAAACTGATTCAAAAAGTGAGGAAAATCTTGTTAAACATGCACCTTTCGACACCAGCTTACTTCAGTATGTAAGAGCAATCGTTGGAAGTCTTCATCATTTTCATCGCACAATTGTGTAAATAGACGCGTATTCAATGCATTGTTTCTTATTTTGTTAACTGCATTAATCACAAATTGAAGCGATTGGTGCAATTTAGCACTCAAATTTTTCGCTACTAGGTGTTGTCGGTGGATGACACAGTGACTTGCAGTTACCTCTGGTATAATTCTTTTAAGATGGCTTATAAACCCACGACATCGCCCGGCCATGGCAGGAGCTCCATCTGTTGCCACCGAAATAACGAATGGAATCGATTTTTCCTTAAAAAAATCAGTCAGGACCTAAATATTGATTCACCTTTAGTGTCCGTCTCCAAAGTTTTCGCGAATAGTTCGTCCATAACAAATCGAATATATGCCAATAATAATGCTTCATTACCAGGTACTGAATATAGAATATGCAAGTGTTTACAAGTAACAGTCGCTGAGCTTCTTAAAATATCATCTGCCTACATTGATAGGTGAACTCAAGCCAACATTTTAGTTCTTCACTATCGGAACCAGATAAATTTTCGTAGACCCCCGCTTACGAATTGTGAACCCCCATTTTTTTGTCACATCTAGACCACTTTGGGAATCACTGCTCTATACCGATTGGGCCATTTAGTATATAGAAATGCCCTTTTGTCCTATTACTTTGCGTGCTTTCATTCCAAAGTGGTCTATGGTATCTCGTATTGGGGTGCTGACTCAGGTTTACCATCAGTTTTTCTTATACAAAAGCATGTTATCCGTAACATTGTACAGGTGTACCTTTGGATATACCCTGTCGACAATTTTTTCGAGATTTTGGAATCCTACAGTGTGGCATGTCTTTTGTGTGCTGTCTAAAAACAAATTAATGAACTTCCAACAAATAATTTCAATCATAACTATCCCACAAGACATGGCAGTGAACTAAGAACATCTACTCAACGAACATCATTCTATGGGGATAGCCTTATGTGCAGAGTGTCCCACCGAAGACTGAGTCTTTGATTACAGTTCTATTTGTCATTTTAGAAAGAAAACTTTTCTACAAGAATGTTATAGAATCCAATGCAAGTAAATTTAATAAATCACACATCATTAATGGCATAAATATTTATAACTTAAAAGAAACTTCCATCGTTTCCTTCAAAGGCAGTTCATGAAATTTTTGAGCGCACCACTAGAGGTTTTTTTTTAATAGCATTAATTAATATTGAATTGCATTATCTTAGGACTTAGTGGGGAGCCCTCAGCGTACTCCTGTGTTTGTGTTTTTTGTGTTTTGTTCTTTGTTTTTTAATTGGTTAATTACAAATTTAAATTTTATATGTTTCAACACCAATGGTATCTGACATAATTAAATAAATAAATAAATAAAAATAAAATTGATTTAGTTTTCAGTGTACAATTCAAAAATGCTCATAAAATATAGGGCGTTCCGTTAAAGAAAAAAAAAACCATTAACTTTGATACGTTGCCAAGTTTTGAAACACCCAATATATTGTGTATTATTTTTAAATTAATTGTACCAGAGATCATGACGTTCTCATTGTTACACCCTGTATATCTAAACATGTGCCGCCATTTTTTGAAATTTTGACGTTTCGGCATGAAATAAGGAAATATTTTTCTTAGCAAGTAGTTTGCAAAATAAGCATTAAATATGCCTTCTCATTCTTCAATTTTTAAGCGAATTTTATTACTTAAGCAAAGAATAATATGATAATAAAAGCAAAAGCAACAAAAGAAAAAAAAACTGTAGTGCCTGATGATGTTAAATGTAATAACAAAAATTCGTTTTTACCACTTATAGGAATGTTAGTTAGGCTTTCGAAAGTTAAATTTTGCCGATCTTTATTAATAGCGATTTCGAATAATATTTTAAATGGGAATATAATATTGTTAACGAGGTAAAATAAAAAGCGAGAGCTTCCCCCCTCCCTCTACTTTCTGTGGTATATTATATATCAAAAAAAAAATGCAAGATAGATGATCCTCCTCCAACAGAAGCGCCCA
Organism: Cetonia aurata; assembly: GCA_949128085.1. Classification (NCBI taxonomy): domain Eukaryota; kingdom Metazoa; phylum Arthropoda; class Insecta; order Coleoptera; family Scarabaeidae; genus Cetonia; species Cetonia aurata. The sequence continues at coordinate 32,027,408 of OX421889.1, read as the reverse complement.
ACTTAAATAATTCCAAACAACACCCGAAAAAAGACTTTCAAATGTTACTTAGAGAGTAGGATAAATAAAAGTAAAGGAAAATGTTATTATTATAACAATAAATAAATAATGAAATAAATAAATGTACTATGTAAATATATGTTATTAGTTTATAGTGTGATTCAACAACTTACATACATACAAGAAAACAGAACAACCAATTGTAGCATCAGACTATGTGAATATAATAAAAATAATATTAATTTCTCTGTGTGTTTTATTTTTCTTTCATTTCCGATAATGTTATGAAGAATATGAAGTACGATGAATTAAGAAATATCGTTTCTAAAGCCGATAAATAAACTCTCAAACTTATAAAAATCACATTTATTTTTTCTCCCACAACTACCAATGTCCTTCGAAAATGGCGGGAAATAAATAAATGCCTAATACCTCTCGAATAATAAATGAAATATATTTTATAAAAGAAGTTTTAGTTTTAGTAAAAGTTTTATCAAAATATCTTTGTCAATGAACTTTTTTTTTAAATGATACAAGACTTGTCTTCTATGACATTTATGTTTTGGTTGACGTTTCGGTTCTTGTGAGTGCCATTTTCAAAACCTTGTTACTTATAAATACCATTTTATATTTTTTACACGAAGCCACACAAGACAAAGAACATACATTTAATTTTAGTGATACACCAATTTTAAATACTGAAAATAATTATCACAAAATACTTTTTAAGGAAATGTGGCCCAATGTCATACCCAAAAAATAAAGCAGATGAATTTGAGAAAATATGAAACAAAAAAAAAACATCCACCAGAAAGTGCTGGCCCCTAGTGTTGAATAGCAAATATACGTGCGAAAAACGTAACGTAATTATCACTATAGATCAAATTCTAAAAGATAGAGATAAGATTAATTTTCTTAGCTGATTTCCTTAAAACTTTTATTTGTGCCTTAGACGTAGCAACTTATTTAATACATGAAAAAACCACAAAAAGAATCAAAACATTACACTAATGTATACTATAGCAGTAAATAATTCTTCATTTTATTGCTTTGATCATATATTTAATTCCTAATTTTTTATTTGTTACATCCCATAATACAAAATAACCGCATAAAGTAGATATGTCAAAGTAAGAAATATAAAATATGTATATAACACACATTAAGTGAAATTTTCACACTAAAAAAATATATAAATATGCAGCATGCTTAGAAAACATTTTAAAAAAAAATGATCGAAAAGTATTTACAATCGCAAACCGAACGAATTTCGAAACATTGATAATACACGTTTTTAATTAAAAGCTCGATTTAAATTCTTGACACTTCCATTAAAAATCCATTCTTTACAATTGCATTTGTTTCATTATAAAAAGTTAGAATACCCTTCGAAGTATAATGCGAAATGTTAGAGAAAAAAACATTAGGTAGGTATATTAACTGGGTGTAAAAAGATATTAAAATGTGTGTTTATAAAAGTAACTTACCTATTCCTTCATAGCACTTAATACGATGTCGCGCGGCTAAACAAGAATGAACACGCAAAACTTACGACGAAAACAACTGGTCAAATTTATAAGTTTATTTCATCGAAATATATGATTATAGAATAGATGAATTTACAACGCAATGTCTTTTCAACGTTTTTATTTAGTTCAACACTTTTTATCAATTCTACTAACAGAACAATCACGATATCCCGCGTTTTTCTTTCTTAACTGTCATTTTTTTTACACGTACTACCAACCTAATGTTTATTGAATTACTATAGACAAATAACCTCCGATTTTTTTATTGGTAGAGATTGCCTCAAATATATAAAATAATTAATTGTAACAATAAAACTAAATTCTAATTTTTGAAAAATATGAAATATAAATATTCAGTATTAAGATTCTTATTTAATATCATTAAACAGTTAACTAAAAAAAGGGCTCTTTCCCTAGATATTAGAAAACTCTCAATAGAAAATGTTTATTTAGACAAAAATAAAAGATCGAAATTAGAACTTATTTCATTTAAATTGACGAAATTAGTTTAATACTATGATTTTAAATTCAAATAGGTTATCTCTATATTTGGGTTGTCCTTTGTTAAATTTTCTAAAATATTTGATCTAAAATTCATTCACTAACTCTTGTTTAATTATTTTCAATATTTCAAAATTGTTAAGACAATTCCTTATTTTCACAAGTACACAAATAAATAAACAAAAATAAAATGCAAGTCTTTATATTATTACAAAAAAAAAATCATTTAATATTCAAATATGAGGTCGATACACTATATTTATTCACTTTATTTAAAATATTACAGCGACTTTATAAGTTATTCATTCACACAAACTATTAAAGCGTTAGAATATCTGAAGCCTTCTCTTCCAGTAAATTCTCCATCGTGCCGACATGTTTACACCAATCGTTCAATCTGTCGATCATCGTAGTGATCTGGGTAAGATCCAAAACCCTCGGCTGCACCCAAGTCATATTCACGGTACTGGCAACCTAAGAAAATCATTATTAAATAAAATCGCAGTTTTTCAAGTAGAAGAAAACACAAACTTGATCGATAGCTCCTTTAACAAGACCCTGCGACAGCGCTTTCATCACCAGAAGTTCGATTTCGTTCAAAGGTAATTTAGTTTCATTAGCGATTTCCGCGAATGTCAACTGCCGATTATGCGAAGGTCTCTTAAATGTCATTTCCATCAAACATAGCAAGGATATCTTCTGACGAAGGAACAACTCTTGCGCTGCCAAATCGGCGATGGACCCCCATTTGACTTTCATCGCTTCGAACTTGTTGATATCACCCGAATTGAATGCGTATAATAAATCGACGAGCCAAGCGTTTTCCGTCGATTTTAAAGTCTCTAAGACGGGATGCGCTAGTAATTCCCCTAGATTATAAACCCCCTCTCCGAGCAACGCGGCTAAACCCAAATAAAAAGCATGTTGTTGCTGCGTAACTAACGATAATGTATCTAATTCGATGCAACCTAAATATCTCAAAGCGGTACGGTAATATTGCGCGTGATCACCTAAAATCCTATAGACGAACAGGTGAAAATGTGTTTAAATGCATAAAAAATCAATTTACCTGTAATATTGCGAGGCAAGCAAATAGAAACGACCATGAACTGCCGTCACTCCATCAGCGTTATCTAAAGTTGCTTCGACCTCTTCAATGATCTTTTTCGTCGCATCTAAATCGTTTAATTTATCTAAGTAGATTTGCCCTAATAATACCTGAAATTTAAAAGTAATCAATGCATTATAAAAAGAATGAGGCTTCTTTTAAAAATACCTTGCAAAGATTTTCAGCATCAACATTGCTTTTCACTTTGGTCTGTAGCTTCTCCAGGAACACAACAGCCTCTTTCTTATTCGTGTATTGCTCTACTACAATAGCAGCAATCTCGACCAAAGACAAAGGATTGATTCTGTACGAACCGACATTAAAAAGATATTTTAACCCGATTTATAAATAAAAATTTTTACTTACTTATTCTCAAAGGTTGATATGAAGCTATTATACAACTGTATGAGATTATCTCCCTTCTGTAATGTCGGGTTCTTCACGAAAACCAACAATTTCAAAGTTAACTGATGCCATAACCTAAAAAACAAAGGGAAACGAATGACGTTTGAGTTTAGCGGCACCCCAAAAAGGGGCGGAATACTTTTTATTGTGCAGCTCCTCCATCTGGCTCCATTCTGAGGCGAGGTCCTTGGCGCTTTCTTTCTGCTTTTTCGATAAATAGTCGCTAACACTGGATTGTTGCACAGCTGCTGCCGCCATTTTTTACACAATGATGAAGAGAGAAGAGTAGAAAATGACAAGTGATTTTTCAATGACGTGGGGAGTTTTTATTATCTGGTGTTGGCTAACATGTTGGGGGAAAATTTAAATATTTAAAATCGATTTTGGAATATTTTGAATACAAATGTGATATTTTTCTTGTACTAATTCGCTAAATTAAATTTTACACGCTAAGGAAAATATACAAAATTGGTCGGATTAATGTAAACATCATACACGCACATAAAACCTTGCTCTCCTTTCCCAAGATAAAATTTTCATGTAATAAATAGCAATTAATAGCCTACTTTCTAGTAATATTTTATTTAAAGAGGTCATAGATTAATAAGGGCTTTGGAGGTAAGTGAATTGTCGTAAATAATAAATAATCTACAATAAAGATGAGTTTTTTAAAAATTTATGGCGTTTAAACAACATGAAAATATATTGAAAATTAATTTATTACTATTTGCGACGTTGTCAGTATGAGTAGGTTCAAGAAACAAATCTAGAATTCATAAAAGCATATTTAATCATACTTTTCTGTATAAATGCGATAAAAATTCCTTTACGATAACATTATAAGATTAAAAACCTTGGAAAAATAATTTACTCTTATTTCAGAATAAAAGATTCAAGTGACATCCATATACTAATTAATGGTATAATTTCTTTTATATAATACAAGTTGACGCGGTTGAAATCTAAGTAAATAATTTGATTAAAACATTTGAATCACCAATAAATCGTACTTTTAACTTGTGCCATAATTTAATTAGGATTTCTTTAATTTGGGGAAAATTCTGTGATCTGGCAACGTCGCAACATCGAAAGTTATCACGCCACAGTAACGCCACCTAGACCTAGTGATTTTTCCGCTGTCATCTGTCGTTGGTGATGATGTGTACGAGATTTTCGCAAATTTCCTAACGCAAGTGAGTAAAGTCCGTTTTAAATTATAAGCATTTTATCATCCACGTACCCTCTGCTTGACCGTTGTTTTGCGTAGCCGCGTTTGAGCCGCATTTTGAGCGTGTACCGGACATGTTTTTCCTCTTTGGCAAGGTTAACTTCGCTTCACCTAAGCTTTCCGCTTGATTTTTTCCACTTTACGACGCTCCGATACCGATTTGGGGTTGTCGTTATTGTTCACCGGGTAATCACAGAGATCGCCGACCAGTTTCCGTGTATAAACGCAGTTATTTTCATTCATATTTATAGGGGGGAAATTTAAAATGATTCGGCCACAAAGGATGTGTCAAATATTTTAATCTATGAGCTTAATTGGGGAATTAACTCGATTATAACAATTAACACCTGCTCGCGATAACATTTTGATCTTTTATCACCTCAAAGCAAGCATTATATCTCATCAAACGACCATGTTTTCTTTGTTTCCTTGTATCATTCTTGTTTTATAGCGGACAAAGAATTGTTGCAATGTATTCTTGGTGTGTTTAGCATGGATTGACGGTAAATTTTAGAAATAACACTGAATATAACGAGAACAAAGTTATGGTAGGCAAACGCGGCAAGCCTAAAGCCGTACAGAACTCCTCACCCTCGAACAATTCCATCAATTGTAACTCCGGGACTCGACTAAAGAGTTTAGAGGATCTGCAGGGTTTAACGAAAGAACAATTGAAACTCGAGTGCCGGAAAAGGGGTCAAAAGACCACCGGGACTAAACACGAGCTGGTACGGAAGTGTTGCGTTTCGAATTTTGTCCATAGATTAGACTTGCATGTGTTCTTTTAGACAATTGACCTCGTTTTAGCATGAAACAAAACACCATCTCCTGTCAAATAATAAAAAAGTTTACACGGCCTACTTTTTAGTGAGAGTAATGCAGCTGTCGATTCTCATTGGTCAATTTCATCTTGGTCGTGTGTTTAATTTGTTTTCTAATTATTCTCTCCTATTATTCTCCTATTTAATTTTCGTATTTACGCCCGAAATATTCGAACGAGTCTTAAGTTCGTATGTACAACAGTAATTTTGTGAGAAACAAAGGTGTTTTTGTGTATTTTAATTGTTAATTGTTTATGCTGTGAAATCTAGGCTTGCTTGATTAACCGTTTCGAGGTGCTTTCTTGTGGGTAAAGCATTTTTAATTATAAATTGTGGCGGTGTGATTTTATTTTCGAATTGTTAAATATTTAATTTAATGGAATGTGTTGCTTGTTTATTTGTTCAGTTTCGTCTTCTTTTTGGATGTATTTTGGCATGTTCTAACCATAAATAATCATTGTTGTACAATTGTTAGTGCCCACGCTTTTAACTTGTGCCAAAATATTTCATTATTTTTTATAATTTGTTCTTGCGTGGTAAAATTTGATTATTTTTCAAAATCTGTATTGGCTCCAAGTAACCAATTAATGCAACTAAAGTGCCAAGATTATGCCAAGAAAGTATTTTAATTGCCGCTTTTAATAATAGAAAATATACAAGGTGACAGAAAAAAAATTATATCAAAGAATATATGTTTTTAATGCAAATAAATTAATAAACAGCTGATTTGAGCAGTTTTACATGGAATTCTATGGAACTCATACATTTTTTCTAATCTAAAATGAGAATTTGTTTTCCAAACTTGTTGGATAGTCATGGTAAAGTAGGATGTACTCACTGAGAATATATTCAGCTTTATGGCACTTGCGATATACAGGGTGTTGATGTCAACTTTCTTATTTTAAGTGGAATATTCTTATTTTTATCGAATTGTTGAAATTATGAAACCCCATCCATAAACTGACGCTACCTGTTCTTTCAATATTTTTCTACCAAATTTCGTAAAGCATTAAGGCACACGTGAACATTAGGAAACTTCTGTTGAAGTTTTTGAATTGCAAAGTTATTAGAAGCCTCACCAGTTCCATAACATTGAACCAGGTAAACTCTTTGTTCTAAATCTAGCTTTTTGCTTAAATTTTTGTGTTTTTGTAATTTTCTCAGCTACTAAAAAAAAATATTTACATTTTTGTTTTAGAATTGGTGGTTTTGAGACAACCAAACATTTGTATAAAGAATGAAATTTTTTCGTTAAGCTACAAATAAAATTTTTCCCATCTTGTTCAGTCTATCCGGAGACACACTGTATAACTGCTCAAATTAGCTACTTTTACTATAATATATCTACAGGGTGAGACAAATTAAGCGTTCATGGAATTTTTTAAACGTAAAAAATACTCAGAATTGATTTGGAAAACATTAGAAGAATTTCTTGTCAATGTATATTTGAAAACACGGCTAAATTTATATTTTTCAACAAGACGGTGTTTATTTGATTAGTAATAGATTGATAAAAGTGGTCCCCATTAATTGACTGATTTAATAACCTTAGATTATTTTATTAGGGGTTATTTGAAGCATAATATTTTTTATATTTATATAAAAGAACCAGACAATGATTTCGATGAGTTAAAAAATAAGGAAATGTTATAAATGCTTTTCCCTTTTTATGATATTGTTTATAATGGTTTTTTTTTGTAATTATATAATAAGAATGTATATTTAAAGCTTTGTATTATTAAGAATTTCACAAAACTTTGCAAAATCTGCTTATAATCGTGAAAACATGTTTGCAATTAAAAAAAAAAAACCTTTCAAAATATTGTGCGCTATTATTTTTTTGTTTTTATTATTTTAATGAATCAATTTAACTTAATAACGAAGATAACATTGGTACACGTTTAATTTGGCTCACCCTGTATAGAAAAATGATCTGTAATATCGTTTAATTATATATTTGTGTAATTGCGTAAAAATGAATTTATAAATAAGCAATTTTTATTCAAAACTATCCATTTAGAGTTAGAGTATTGCAATGTGACTCCTAGATGGCGCACTTACAGCACTCATAGAAACTACAGGACGATTAATCGATAAATACCCACTTTTTGTTTTTATATAAGGTTTGTTTTGGTTCTTCTTTGGACGGTAATAGAACCGTTCTGATCCTGCGCACTATCTAATTTCTGTTTTGGTTTTTTCGGATTAGATCACAATTTTTAATTCTGTGTTTTGGTATTTTCTGGAACTGTTTGGGAATGAATTGTTCGGTACCAGCAAATTTAACCGGATCCATTTTGAACTGGTTAGGGTGGGGAGATATCCTTGTGCTGCGGCGAACAAATTGCCATTTCTAAATTTATGAACAATTATAAACATAACCCCTTATTAGTTTCTATGTAATAAGTATTGTACAACAAATTTATTTAATAAATGGATTAAGGGTGGTCCAATCAAAACGCACGATGTGAATTGTAAATAAAACAAAAAGTTTTCAGAGAATTATCTTCATATTTTTTATTATGATAGAAGGATCTATGACAATTATGTGTGAAACAAAATATCGGCCAAATGCTCGCCACGGCTTCGGTGGCGTACCTCTATCCGATGGTCCATATTTTCAATGACTCTGAGACGTAATTGAGATTCAATGTCGTTAATGTGCCGAATTATCTCATCCTTTAGCTCTTGAATTGTTCTTGGCTTATTGACGTACACTTTTTCTTTTAAATATCCCCAAAGAAAGAAGTCCAACGGTGTCAAATCACATGATCGGCCGATTAACATCGCCACGACATGAGATAACACGGCCATTGAATTTCTCGCGCAAAAGAGCCATTGTTTCGTTGGCTGTGTGGCAAGTGGCACCATCCTGTTGGAACCACATATCGTCCAGGTCCATATCCTCAATTTCTGGCCACAAGAAGTCCGTTATAATCTCGCGATAGCGAACACCATTCACGGTAACTGTTTGGCCGACCTCATTTTCGAAGAAGTACGGCCCGATGACGCCGCCAGCCCATAAACCGCACCAAACAGTCCCTCTTTGTGGATGCATCGGCTTTTCAACAATCATCGTGGATTCTCATTTGCCCAAATGCGGCAATTCTGGTTGTTAACGAATCCACTGAGGTGAAAGTGTGCCTCGTCGCTGAAGATGATTTCCTTTGTAAAGTCACCATCCTCTTCTGTCCGTTCAACCAACCATTCGGCGTATCGACGACGCTTGAAATGGCCAGTAGGCTTCAGCTCTTGAGTCAATTGAACCTTGTAAGCGTGTAAATTCAAATCTTTATTCAAAATTCGCATCAGTGATGTTCGTGAGATGTTCAATTGTTGGGCACGAAGACGAGTCGAGGTTGACGGCTCTCCTGTCACACTATCGCGCGAACAGCAGCAATGTATTCCGCAGAACGAACTGGGTGAGCATGCACAGGTGTTTGCACATTTTCTACAGACCCGGTTTGCTGAAATTCGCGCACAATTCTCCCGATTGTAGACACATTTGGTCGAGTATCCCGACCAAAAAAAATCACGAAGTGCACGAAATGCATTTTGATTTGAACGCCCATTTTCGTAAAAAGGCTTCAACGATCTTAACTCAATTGTGTACCTCTCCATGGTTGAATTTGTCATACACTGAAACAAAGACATGTCAAATTAAGTTGGGTAAAAAACTTGACGTTAAGGTGTGACTCACATTTAACATCGTGCATTATGGTTGGACCACCTTTATTATGTATTAAAGTAGAGAGTGATTGTAATTCATGTATAAATATTTACAAAACGGTACATTGCTTGGTGTAATCCATAAATCTTATGTATTGTTTCAGCTCTTTAGTTCAGACCTAATTACAGTGACGTAGAATTGTACGAAATGTAATATTTACTTTACAAGTCTCACTAGTCAAAACCAGCTGATAATATCGGTACCCACGGTACCGACAAAATAATTCTGTTTTGGTTTTCGAGGCACGGTTCCAAGATAGTTCCATAATCATCCAGAATTTTTGATACAGCGCAATCTTGGAATGGCAATAGAACCGTTCTAGTATTTAGAACCAAAACAAACCTATAATTGATAATGAGAATTTGATATTCGAACATTGATAGCATTTTTTCTGTTATTAATTTATCGTTTTAAATGACAGTTGCAAAGATTAGGACACAAGATGTCCTCATCCAGCAAACGGACTCCCGCCAGCCAATCGAACGGCAATGCGACAATTGAAAATGCCAACGCGGCAACGCCACACCAACCCACCCAATCTGTACAGGGTACCGTCCATTCTCACAACAAAGAGGCAGAACGAGCGGAGAGAGAAAGCATAGTCTTGTGGAAGAAGCCGGTATTGACATTGGAGTATTTCGGTCGCGAAATTTTCGAATTATCTTGTACATACGGTTATAAGTGAGTCGTCAAAATTCGCATACGGGTTTGTAATAATAATAATAATAATATTTATCTCCTTGTAGGCTGTTAGAATATAGGAAATTAGTCATTTTAGTCGTTAGTTTAGCCTTAACGTTTGCCGTAACTTTAAAATTAGAGGGACCCCATCAGAGGATACTAGACGATTCGTACAAGAAACTATTATGGTGTCTATATTGGACGGGATTGGGTATTTTATCGTCTGTAGGTCTCGGAACTGGCCTACACACTTTCCTTTTGTATCTGGGACCGCATATAGCGCAAGTTACGTTGGCAGCTTACGAATGTAACTCGTTAAACTTTCCAGAACCACCTTATCCAGACGAGTAAGTATTATTACAATAAAATTAGTCTAGTGAATGTTATTTTTTACACCTGTCGACTTTGGGAAAGGTTGATCTTAATGTTCTTGTAACTCTCGCTGAGACTAAAACCACAGATAAGTAAATAGATAGCTCACCGTAGCAGAATTGGCCGATTCTCGCGGGTTGCATAAATCAACGGCTGCAATATTACGATTTTATGAAACATAGATAGCTGCGGGGAGCACGGTGAAATAACTAGTGGTAAATGCGGCCATGAAAAGATCCTTAAAAATATTTTAGAGTCTCTGAAATTCTGATTATATTGTTTTTTTTTCGATAACTTATTGAGTTTAATCGCTTGCAATATAGATATTACTAAGCTTGCTAGAATAAGACAACACAATTTTGATTTCTGTTTCTTCAACTTCTATTTTTGCGCGTCGTACATTAAAAATTTTGTGAATTTCAATTCAGAATCAATTTTCAAATAGGAGAATACCTGGCTTTCCTAGTCTAGGGCCTTCACAGCTTTCTACAGCAAAACTTAAGTCCACACATGAAAAAAATTGTTCAAGAGCGCAAAGTTGAAAATGATTCATTTAAGTTGATTGTTGCCAATTTACTGGAGAAAAAGACAAAAAGCGTTGATACTTCAGATGATAGTACATTCAAATAAACCGATCATTCAAATCGTTTCTATCCAATTTTTGCAGAATCGTATGTCCAACGGCCACGAGCAAAGTAGGAACCATCACTATCTTGTCGATAATGTCGAAAGTACGGTTAGAATCGATGTGCTGGGGTGCCGGCACGGCTCTAGGGGAACTACCGCCTTATTTCATGGCGCGAGCCGCTAGATTATCGGGGTAAATGAGATTGTACTGCGTTTTAAGCTGTCGAATGTTAAAAAAATCTGATTTAGGATCGACCCTGACGACGAAGACGATGAACTGGTCGAATTCGAGAAGTTACAGCGCAAGAACCGAGATGATTTAACGATAATCGAGAGGGGGAAGTTGTTTATCGAGGAAATCGTGCAGAAAGTCGGATTTCTAGGGATTTTAGCTTGTGCAAGTGTAAGTATTTAATTGAATATTATGTTGCGTGATTGGCGGAGCTCAAATTGAGCTCTTCAGACACAATTCTTCATTAAATTGACGAGTAACTCCATTCTAGTTTACATATTTATTATTTTTATTATGTTCTTTCGTGTCTCTTGTCTAGATGGTCATTTTTTTCTATTAATTACCTTATCAATAAAATATTCAAACGAAGAATATTCTGTTTTTATAATAAATAAAAAACTATAAAAGTTAAGCAGGCAGCATTTATATAATATTTTTAACCCTCATAACTTTACAAACAGCAAATGAAAATAATAACAAACTACAAAACCACATGAATTTTAAAAGTATTCTACTGAAAACTAAGTAAGAATGACTCATCTCCTTTCTCTCTGATACCAGGGAATTATTCTTGTTAGCAATACAAATTTACCTTTTTTCTTTGTTTTTTGTTAGTTATGTCAATTGCAAATACAGGTATGCTCCAATGTATTAGACGCCTATATTTTTTTTACGAATAATTAAAGTAAGGTGAGTACAAAGTAAAACTCTTAATTTAAATGCGTTATAAATAGTATTTTAATAAAGAATCTTAATAATTTGTCGCATTTCTGTAAGATATTAATACAGTTGCAATACTTTTTTCAGTGCGTAAAAAACTGACGTCTCAGAAATGTGAACATGCATATAAAAATTTAATAGATCTATAAAAACTGTTGTAAAATCATAAAAACGAATACCTAAACACTTAAATTAATCAGGGTACTTTACTCTTTAGCTTTTTTCACTTTTAGGGGATCACTCTGTATACGGTGAAAAATAAATTGCGTTCAAAAGGTGTGTAAACTTTCTGCATTATTACGAGTTTTCAAAGGTACATAAAGAAAAAATTCCGCTTGATGCGGACTTTCGTGTGACACTGTATAATACAAAAATAAAAATATCGAAATAAAGAAACAAATCATATAAAAACTAGTTATAAAACGTTATTTGTAATCACATACCATACTGTACAAACAATGTTTATTCGTATTTAGGTGCAATAGTTATTTACATTAGAGTGGGGTAGATGTTATTTACAGCGAAACAACTCAGTTTCAGTGAGTTGAAATAGTTGGAGCACTGTAAATAACATTAGTATTAGATGTTTTGGTTGAGAAAATACTATTTAACAATGTGATGTTAACAGTCGGTATAATATATTATAGATATTAAACATTACTTTCCGTTTCTGGCAAATTACACAATCGACAATTGTGCACCTACCTTTCTAATGACAAACTGATCTATATGATGATCAGTTTGTCATTAGAAAGGATGGTAACGGCATAAATCATATTTCATGGGAGCGGCACACTTCAGTCATTTATGATCTCGAACATTTTTCTGAGATATTTTTTTGGGAATATTTCGACTTAATACACGTGATTGTATTATTTGTAAGCCTAGTACCGTAAGATGGGGTGGATAGGAACAGTTCTGACAATTTCGAGGGCTATACAGAAAAAAGAAAAAAATTTTTTTAATTGTTTTTTTCTGAAAAATTATGAACAGGGTTTCTGCTTTTAGCTTGCGAGATTAGAAAAAATGGGCGCATGCCAAAACCCTTATTTTTTAAAAAAAAATTGTTCCTATTCACCTGGAAATGTGGTGAATAGAAACACTCATAAGAATACACGTTTATTTCGTTTAACAATGTTCCCAGATGTTTAGAAACACCATCAAAAAAAAATTAAACCAAATAGTACTAGTTTGCACGTGTTAGATTTGAGGTTACGTACAAACTCAACTTTGACAGTTGACAGCATTTTAATAACATTGGATATTAATAATAACATTTTCTTGCAATCTCAGCGTCACCAAATATTTTTAAATCTTTTATTGCTCTTTTAAAAACTTTTCCCATTTTTGTTCCTTTTCACCCACGAGTTCCGATTCACCCCATCTTACGGTAGCTTCCGAAAACTTATGAGAAAGAACGGTTAGGAACGATTTAAAAGAAATAAACCAAATTACAAACTCCAAATTACATTGGAGTCTGCTGTAACTTTTTGCCTTCATTAGTTTCCAAGTAAATACATGAACATATACAATGGTGGACATAAAAATAGGTACAATGGTTCAACAAGTTATATGTGCAATAAATAAACCGAGTTATTGTACTTTCATAATAGTTTTAATTTTTCTACTACTAAACAGAATAATTCATAATAAAAAACTCCATTAAATGCTGACATCACAAAACTTAAGCGACAACTAAAACAATATTAAAAAACTGTGTGGACAAAATAATAGGGACGCATGCTATAAAGTTTTTTCATCGGGTAATAATAAAAATAACCGAAATTTATTCAGTGATTTGTACGAGTTTAATACTTGGTAACGTGGCCCCAGAGATTTGTGATTTATGTCCACCACTGTAGATGTGAGACAAGCTGTATATGAAACACGCACGTATATACTTAATTATGCAATTATAAAAACGTTTTCTTCATTAAAGAATGGTTATAAACAATTGTAAAGTATATCTGGAAAATATATTCTTCAAAATTTTGCTTTATCGTATTCATAATTTGCAAATTTAATCCGACTCTCTTGACAAAATGGGCTATTGCGGTCCTGTAACGAATTTATGCGCGCGGAATCGTAGCGTCGTAATTAATTACCGCAAAAAATAAAAGTCAGGCTTCTGTTTATCTCCTATTCTGTCGCATTAATTCCCTATTAAAAACGCCTTTTTAACATTTCAGATACCGAACCCATTATTCGATCTAGCGGGAATCACCTGCGGCCATTTCCTCGTACCGTTCTGGACCTTTTTCGGCGCCACACTAATCGGAAAGGCGGTCATCAAGATGCACATACAAAAACTATTCGTTATCATAGCCTTCAACGAGGCCCTGATCACCACCGCACTATCTTGGCTCGAATTGGTCCCGATAGTCGGTGAAAATTTACAGATACCGTTCAAGGCGTTCCTGGACGGGCAAAAGTTAAAGTTGCATCGCCGAGGCGGCCCGCAAACTACCAGCGAAAGATCGAACGTCCTCAGTTCGATATTCGAGAAGTTCGTCATCGCTATGATCCTGTATTTCGTCTTGTCCATCGTCAATTCTCTAGCGCAGAGTTACCACAAACGGGTGCATAAAAAGAAGAAAGCGAACTAGCTGATGTTCGCCGGGAGACGACTCTATTTTATAGTCTAATTGATATGGATATAATACTTAGCGAAATATACTTTTTTTTTTTTTTTTCCCCGGTTTGTCTGTGGAGATATTAAATTATTATTTTTTTGGGATGAATGTGAATTTTGTGTATGGATGTCTTTGTTTTTGGATGTGTGTTTTCTGATCGTTTGGTAAATTCCATATGATTCCATTCCTATTAGAAAAAATGATTTTCGTGGTCTTATTTTTATTTGTAAATATATTTTGTATAGAAATATGTTATCTCTTAGTATTAATTGATTTAAAAACTGTGAAATTGTTCTTTTATTTAAATGGTTACTGCTATCATTATTATTAATGGTTATTATTGTTATGTGGCACAATTTATATTTATACAAACTTTGCAGATACGAACTGGGAGTGTTTATTCAAACTGAGAGACTGTCCGATGTTTTTGTTTTTAAATTCTTTATAAAATATCTTCCTAATTATTTTTCCTATCTAGTTATTATTACCGGAAAAATCACAAAAACTACTCTTTAAAAATTTTAATTTGATTGAAGAATCTTCTTATTCGTCAGTATTTTTGTTTTACCGTTTAAAATTTAATAGTAATATTGTAGAGATTTAATTTAAAATATAGAAAATGTCATTAAATAAGAACTATCCACTTCACTTACTTAAAAATACCAAATTAAGTTAGCACACAAACCTGGTAACTTTTTATTTACAAAAACTAAACACTTCATTGAAAATAACAAACAAACGATACAATATTCAAAATACAATGGCGAGATTGCAAAGAAGTCTACATGGGACGATCCAAACGGCGCATTGAAAAATGAATTTATGCACACGAATAAAAAATATAACCCAACGCCATTAACATTAAATATGCAATAGATGACCATCAATTTAAATTTGACGAAACAAAAATATTAAATTGTAGTTGTGGAATAATAATTCGTTATTTGTAGCCATAATTGCAACAATATTGTGGTTGTTACATCATTAATTAAACGTTTCGACTTAACTTTAAGTCTTCTTCAGTAAGTATAATGATAATATGAAATTAAATACAGGGTGATTGATCGAGACCGTCCGTTAGAAAGATTGGGCCTCCTAGTAATAATTAATTTCTGTAAAGTTGCATACTACGTACTGCTGTGTACTGAATGTACCAACAAAAATGCAAAATGAAATTAAAAATGAAAAATTAAATAAGCTAGATCAAAGTATAAAAATTTAAAAGGGCGCAAAAGAACAATTAAACTCGGGGTTACTCTCACAATTAAACTTACCATGAAAAGTAAAATGTGGGTGAAAGAAATCTGACTTTCATTAATACTCCAAAAATTTAAAAGGATTAAACAAAAATAAAAGAACAGGGCTGGGACTCTGTGTACAATAGAATTCTATTATCGTTTTCTATAGTAGTATTCTACATTTGAAGTCGACAATATGGTGATTTGGTACTCTGTGTGCCTATGGTACTGTAGTGAATGTAGGAATAGAAATTTAATCGCCTCATTGGGTGAACACCAACCGTTCAGAATAATTTGCATGGGGTTCTTACTAATTTTTATGAAAAAGACAACACAGGTGGATAGTTCAGGAAGATAATCCTTTTTGATATCAATTCAATCCACCTGGTCTCGATATTAAAACAACTAAATTAAACGTGGACAATTCAAGTAATTTACATAAATGAAACTATAAGCAAGCACAATGCTTCTATTCACCCAACCCGAGGTGATTAATTATTAAAATACAAAACAGTAAAATAAAAAAAAAATTAACAAAAATTAACTCTTGTGGATTCAATACTTGAAATACAAAATTACAAAATCTCAGCAATGAAATACAATTTTACATATACTCACAGGCTCGTGTCTATAACGGAACTAAACTTACAAGGTTAAACAAGCGAATTCATATCTAACAACAGCTGCGTGCGCTGCAACGCACAAAGATCTCTCCGCCAACGGACGAAATCGCAAAACATAACAAGATATACAATACAAGTGAACGCAAAATGTACAACTGAATGAAATTAAAATAAACTGAACAATTAATTAAATAAATTAAACAATCCAAAACATTAACTAAACCTTACTTAAAAATAAAACAATTTGAAATTTCTCGCAACATTGACAAAGGCTTATCGGAAACACTGAATTTGCGACAACCGGGGAGCCAGGCCACAGCAGTACATAGTGTAATAAAATCTATGCCCTGAAAATATTTTCAAATTTTTTTGTGCAATTTCCTCTAAAATGTATCAAAAACCTTCATAACTTGAAAATTATTGCCGATATATATGAGGAATGGCAATACATTTTGATGCAAAATTTAATAAGGTTTCAGAATATTGAAAAAAAATTGGGCATTATATTTCAAAAAACGGGTTTTTATTAAGAACATTTTGTAATTTCCTCTAAAATGTATCAAAAACCTTCATAACTTAAAAATTATTACAGATATGTATGTGGAACGTTAATACATTTTGATGGAAAATTTAATAAGATTTCAGAATATTGAAAAAAAAAAAAAATGGGGCATTGTATTTGAAAAAATCGAGTTTTGATGGTTTGCAGTTGCACTAAAGGACACTTAAATTTTGGACACCTGTAGATAATGCAACAAATCTAAAAACTTCGACAAAAACGTCAGGGTTTCTTCCATCGATAGTCTTAATTTTAGCGTTCTCGATTAAGATTTCGCGACAGTACATAATGTTAAACATCGTGATGTAAATCCAAAAATTTTCAAACAGTCGAAAAATCTCCAAAACGGCTGCACTTAGGTATAGGGAATACTAGTAAAAGTTCCTCTAGAATAACGTTTAGATTTCAAAAGTGCAAAGAAAACTATACCATTCCATTTGAAATAAGAAAGTTGATGTCAATTTCCGGTGTTTCCGGAAGTGCCGCCATCTTGAAAATATTCTCAGGGCATAGATTTTAGTACCCTATGTACGTATACAACTTTACAGAAATTAATTATTACTAGGAGGCCCAATCTTTCTAATGGACGGTCTCGATCAATCAGCCTGTATAATGGGTGTTTTTTTACGTCCGGTGGATCTTACGAAAGGGTTAACTGTCAAATGATCTGTCATACTGCGCTCGCTTTTCGACATTTATGATCAGTAGACTCTGGCAAATCATCATGAATAGATTGACACTTGAACAACCCTACCAAATTATCCAGATTTACTTCGAAACTCAGTCATCAATTCGCGCAATTTACAGACGATTTCGTGATTTTTATGGCGCATATTATCGTCCATCTGAGCAAGCCATCCGTCGAACTGTGGATAAATTTCACACCCCATACTCTCTAAATGATGCAGTAACACGAACACGTCGAAGGAATGCGCGTACTGAAGAGAATATCCCCGCTGTATAAACGAAAGTGTGGAAGAAGAAGAGAATATACATCTGGTGCAGGAATTAAAACCACGCGACCATCAGATGCCTCGTTCTTTCGCCGATTGGGCTCTAGACCGGTTGGAAACTGATCCGATGTTTTATCGCAAAATTGTGTTCAGCGATGAGGCGCATTTTTGGCTTAACGGGTTTGTTAATAAACAAAATTGCCGCATATGGAGTGAAATCAATCCACAACAGACCCTACAGGCTCCATAACATCCAGAAAAATGCCCCGTTTGGTGCGGTTTACACGCTCTGTGGCATCATTGGACCTTATTTCTTCAAAAATAAAGCTGGGGGCTCGCGTTACGATCAATGGAGATCGTTACCGCACCACGATCAATTTGATTGTTTGTTAGACAATATGGTTGACATTGATCCGGGCGAGATGTGGTTTCAATAGGATGGCGCTACGTGCCATTCGGCGATCGCTACCATCGACTTATTGAAAACAAAATTTGGGGATAAGGTTATTGAGAAATGGACCTGTCAATTGGCATCTAAGATCGTGCGACGTAACACCTCTCGATTATTTCCTTTGAAGCCACGTTAAGTCACTAGTTTATGCTGATAAACCAGCAAGACAATTGACGCCTTCGAGGTCAACATTGTTCGTGTTATTCGTGGCATACGGTCAGCAATGCTCGGAAAAGTGGTCCAAAATCGGACGTCCAGAATGCGCTCCGTCAAGAACAGCCGTGGTGGCCATATGCCCGAAATCATTTTCAAATGTTAATGCGATGTATTGATCTTTCGATTAAAAAAATTGTTTTGATTGCAATTTAATTTTTTGTGCTATTTTTTACAAAACAGTTCTATCGGGCTTAAAAAAACACCCGTTATATGTTAGAAACAATGCAAATAGCTGTCACTTTTGCTTAATGAAACTTATGAAGATCGTATTGTAACATAACATTACGGACAGACACTCGAAGAGATTAATAAACATGTTAAAAAAATTTACAATGTGAAATGCGTGGAAAAAAAATATTAAATATTGAAAATGATTACTATAAAAGATTATTCAAAGAAATCAGGACAAATAAGAAATCATAATAACGTTATTAACGATAAAAGCGATATTAATAATTTAAATAATTTTTATAACAATTCAATAATCAATCAAAAAAGATCTCAAGTCAAGAGCGCGCGCAGTTACAGTGGCGGTCATTAATTTGGAAACACCAGCCTTTTCCAGTTTACTGGATATTTATAATATTTAATAGTGTAAGCGTTATATCATGAACTGTCATAAAATTGAAACACTAATTGTCAAAATTGATATGTCAATAACATGATCAAAGTGACAAACAATTTACAATAGAAAAATCTTGGCGTTTCCAAATTAATGGCCGCCATGGTACATACATTTGAACAAATAAAAAAATATATAATTAAAATAAACAATAATGTTAATTTAATTTTCTAAACAAAATAAATTCATATGTTTATCATTAAAGAATCCGATTGTACCGGAAGTGACTATCAACTTTGTTATTTTAAATGAAACATCCTATGTGTTTTTATATTTTTTAATTCCTCGTTCCTTTTTAAAGTAAGTTTGATGAAACAACTAATATGTCGTTATTTTTAATTAATTTTGTGAATATTGGCGTTTTTTTTAAATTTTTGACAGATGGATGATTGCATCTGAACTTCTGTAACTCTAAGAATAGTTAACTTGGAAAATTGAAAATTTGCAGAACTGTTGACCGTATAGGGTAGCATTCGAAATCGAATGAATTTTTCGAAACCATTATACAGCGTGTCCGAAAATTACAGTCAAACTTTCGAATTGAAAAAGTGTCAAAACTAATTTTTTTTTTAATACAACCTATTTTTCGCTCTCTCATCGAACTACCCCTACAAAAATGCAAAAGAAAATCATATTCATCCATGTAAAATGGATATTTTTTAAAATAATTAATAAAATAATTTTTAAAATAAATGTTTATATATTTTAATGATAATATTGATTAAAATTAGGACAACTAAAAACTTAGATGAGCACGATTTCCTTCTTTAAAAGATTATTCAAAGAAAAAGAAATTATTTCAATTATATTAAAAAAAAATTGTTTATTTTGCACCTTATTACTAATCCGAAATTAGGGATAATTAAATAAATGTTAATGAACATTAATAAGTCATCCAGGGGAGCTGCTTAGATTAAATTGGATTAGATCTAATTAGGGTAATCTTGCACAGCGATCTATTGTGCTCCCTTTACATCAGCTGTAAGCTGCTAGAGTTTACCCGTACTTATAGCCCCACATCCAGTCTAAAAACTTTAATAAATTGCAATAGCTGTGATGGTTTCACAAAAGATATTTTTCCTTCGTCTATGACATCTTTGCCAAGATGGTTGGCACGCGTTTCTGTGTTAGCACTGCAGTTGGATATTAGGTGGGCTGAAAATAACCATATTCTTTATAATTGATTACTTTAATTTCTTTGTTTGAATTAATTAAATACGAAAAACTGCTAAAATTTAATCGTTTAAGTTAAATTTAGTTAAAATAAGAAAATTTGTTTTAAAATATGTTGTTTAAGATCAATTTTTTTTAATCTCATGTTGTTGTCAAATTGTGCCCGTTTGAATTAACACTTCCAATTTTTATATTTATACGTCAAAATAAAATTAGGTCATACAAGCCTATATTCGAGAAATTGCCTCTGTGAGAGAGCCAAAACGAAAATTTTAACGCAACAGTCTGGGGGACAAATATGTTTAAAAAAAAAACATTTTTCCCACTTTTAGTGCTCAGAAAAATATGAGACCAACATTATTAGAATTGATTGATTATAATTAAGCGAAAAAAGGAAATATGAAATCGATTTTTTCTTTTCAAAACGATTGGACATAAATTCCTTTTATTAAGTGAAAATTTGAGTTGCAATTTATAATCCACTTTATTTAAGGGTAACTTTTGCATCAATTTTGTCCATGATTGTGTATTAGTAGTCTTTGTGGTGAATAGTATTTTATAGTGATACATTTATGTTGATTCTTTTATGATTAATATATTTAGCGAGGTAAGAATTATCTTTCAAATGAAAGTTGTGAAACACTGGTGATTCAAAAATTACGCCTTATTTATATACAGAATACAATGGTAGCAACTTAATTAACATTCCTATTATAGCTTTAAAAATGCATTATTACAAGTAATGTAAGCTCATGTTAAGGATTGATCGGGAGCATTTGGTTAATAAATGAAACACCCGTACTCTTCGACCAATAGGTCTATATTTAGTCGGCAACATACATTACATAACGCAGTTTTTTCTATACGTATATCGCAACGATCGGCATTGCTGCAGCGGGAGATGATTCAGCCCGTGTTTTTCTCTAACACCCGCGTTTTTTCTCTAACACTTAGTTTAAAAATATTTCAATATGTAAAATTGTTTATCCCATATCAGTGCGATAAAAAAAAAGTATTATCTGATGATTTAAAAACAAACTGCAACAGCAATAAAGTTATTCACTCTTTCCTTATCTTGCATTCTAATTGTAAAAAGCCTATAAGTATTTTGTATTATAAAATGGACTTATACAATGAATCACCAGCTAGTCATGAGTTTTATTTGCACCGATTTCGATTTTTAGAGTAAATGTAATATAAATTTTGAATACAGAAACGAAAACAAAAAATTATCGTGGAAACTATTTTTTTGCCTTGCAAAACTTTCCAAACCCGATTGCAGTGTTGTTAGAATTTTGGTAATATTTACCAAAAGAAGATTCCTATCGTCATGTGAATTACGTGCATGTTTTAATTAAAAAAAAACAGTGAAATTGAGTCGCAGATGTTTGTCAAGTGATTTGTTTGTGTGCCTAGTATGTAAAATAAGGAATAAAAGAGGATATTTTAAGTTCAATTTTTTTTTTTTGTTTTAATTCAACCTAAAAAAGATACGACAGGTTCTGCGAAAAATAAAAAGAAACTTGCCTTATTCTCAGAGCTCGGTAGACCGTACGGGGACGCCTCCTTGCTAGCATAGCCGCCCGTTCATTCTTATATGCTGGGATGGCGAGTGCATATTTCAGTATCGCACTGATATTGGAACGATACGCATTTGCAGCTTTGTGGTTGTATATACGATTTTAAAAAATTGCAAAATTTAACAAATTTTGAAGGGTCCCCCCTTTGAACTTTTCCGATCAAATTTGGCCCAAATTTTAATGATTTTTCGAAGATTGAAGGCCCACACGCAATTATCTGCAAAACTAATTGTGACAGAGCAAAAATTCTTTAACTATCGTAATTACCAGGTCAAACTACGTAGGAAATGATATGTTTTAAACGATTTTAAAAAATTGCAAAATTTAACAAATTTTGAAGGGTCCCCCCTTTGAACTTTTCCGATCAAATTTGGCCCAAATTTTAATGATTTTTCGAAGATTGAAGGCCCACACGCAATTATCTGCAAAACTAATGGTGACAGAGCGAAAATTCTTTAACTATCGTAATTACCAGGTCAAACTACGTAGGAAATGATATGTTTTAAACGATTTTAAAAAATTGCAAAATTTAACAAATTTTAAAGGGTCCCCCCTTTGAACTTTTCCGATCAAATTTGGCCCAAATTTTAATGATTTTTCGAAGATTGAAGGCCCACACGCAATTATCTGCAAAACTAATTGTGACAGAGCAAAAATTCTTTAACTATCGTAATTACCAGGTCAAACTACGTAGGAAATGATATGTTTTAAACGATTTTAAAAAATTGCAAAATTTAACAAATTTTGAAGGGTCCCCCCTTTGAACTTTTCCGATCAAATTTGGCCCAAATTTTAATGATTTTTCGAAGATTGAAGGCCCACACGCAATTATCTGCAAAACTAATGGTGACAGAGCGAAAATTCTTTAACTATCGTAATTACCAGGTCAACCTACGTAGGAAATGATATGTTTTAAACGATTTTAAAAAATTGCAAAATTTAACAAATTTTGAAGGGTCCCCCCTTTGAACTTTTCCGATCAAATTTGGCCCAAATTTTAATGATTTTTCGAAGATTGAAGGCCCACACGCAATTATCTGCAAAACTAATTGTGACAGAGCAAAAATTCTTTAACTATCGTAATTACCAGGTCAAACTACGTAGGAAATGATATGTTTTAAACGATTTTAAAAAATTGCAAAATTTAACAAATTTTGAAGGGTCCCCCCTTTGAACTTTTCCGATCAAATTTGGCCCAAATTTTAATGATTTTTCGAAGATTGAAGGCCCACACGCAATTATCTGCAAAACTAATGGTGACAGAGCGAAAATTCTTTAACTATCGTAATTACCAGGTCAAACTACGTAGGAAATGATATGTTTTAAACGATTTTAAAAAATTGCAAAATTTAACAAATTTTGAAGGGTCCCCCCTTTGAACTTTTCCGATCAAATTTGGCCCAAATTTTAATGATTTTTCGAAGATTGAAGGCCCACACGCAATTATCTGCAAAACTAATTGTGACAGAGCAAAAATTCTTTAACTATCGTAATTACCAGGTCAAACTACGTAGGAAATGATATGTTTTAAACGATTTTAAAAAATTGCAAAATTTAACAAATTTTGAAGGGTCCCCCCTTTGAACTTTTCCGATCAAATTTGGCCCAAATTTTAATGATTTTTCGAAGATTGAAGGCCCACACGCAATTATCTGCAAAACTAATGGTGACAGAGCGAAAATTCTTTAACTATCGTAATTACCAGGTCAACCTACGTAGGAAATGATATGTTTTAAACGATTTTAAAAAATTGCAAAATTTAACAAATTTTGAAGGGTCCCCCCTTTGAACTTTTCCGATCAAATTTGGCCCAAATTTTAATGATTTTTCGAAGATTGAAGGCCCACACGCAATTATCTGCAAAACTAATTGTGACAGAGCAAAAATTCTTTAACTATCGTAATTACCAGGTCAAACTACGTAGGAAATGATATGTTTTAAACGATTTAAAATAATTGCAAAATTTAACAAATTTTGAAGGGTCCCCCCTTTGAACTTTTCCGATCAAATTTGGCCCAAATTTTAATGATTTTTCGAAGATTGAAGGCCCACACGCAATTATCTGCAAAACTAATTGCGACAGAGCAAAAATTCTTTAACTATCGTAATTACCAGGTCAAACTACGTAGGAAATGATATGTTTTAAACGATTTTAAAAAATTGCAAAATTTAACAAATTTTGAAGGGTCCCCCCTTTGAACTTTTCCGATCAAATTTGGCCCAAATTTTAATGATTTTTCGAAGATTGAAGGCCCACACGCAATTATCTGCAAAACTAATTGTGACAGAGCAAAAATTCTTTAACTATCGTAATTACCAGGTCAAACTACGTAGGAAATGATATGTTTTAAACGATTTTAAAAAATTGCAAAATTTAACAAATTTTGAAGGGTCCCCCCTTTGAACTTTTCCGATCAAATTTGGCCCAAATTTTAATGATTTTTCGAAGATTGAAGGCCCACACGCAATTATCTGCAAAACTAATTGTGACAGAGCAAAAATTCTTTAACTATCGTAATTACCAGGTCAAACTACGTAGGAAATGATATGTTTTAAACGATTTAAAATAATTGCAAAATTTAACAAATTTTGAAGGGTCCCCCCTTTGAACTTTTCCGATCAAATTTGGCCCAAATTTTAATGATTTTTCGAAGATTGAAGGCCCACACGCAATTATCTGCAAAACTAATGGTGACAGAGCGAAAATTCTTTAACTATCGTAATTACCAGGTCAACCTACGTAGGAAATGATATGTTTTAAACGATTTTAAAAAATTGCAAAATTTAACAAATTTTGAAGGGTCCCCCCTTTGAACTTTTCCGATCAAATTTGGCCCAAATTTTAATGATTTTTCGAAGATTGAAGGCCCACACGCAATTATCTGCAAAACTAATGGTGACAGAGCGAAAATTCTTTAACTATCGTAATTACCAGGTCAACCTACGTAGGAAATGATATGTTTTAAACGATTTTAAAAAATTGCAAAATTTAACAAATTTTGAAGGGTCCCCCCTTTGAACTTTTCCGATCAAATTTGGCCCAAATTTTAATGATTTTTCGAAGATTGAAGGCCCACACGCAATTATCTGCAAAACTAATTGTGACAGAGCAAAAATTCTTTAACTATCGTAATTACCAGGTCAAACTACGTAGGAAATGATATGTTTTAAACGATTTAAAATAATTGCAAAATTTAACAAATTTTGAAGGGTCCCCCCTTTGAACTTTTCCGATCAAATTTGGCCCAAATTTTAATGATTTTTCGAAGATTGAAGCCCCACACGCAATTATCTGCAAAACTAATGGTGACAGAGCGAAAATTCTTTAACTATCGTAATTACCAGGTCAACCTACGTAGGAAATGATATGTTTTAAACGATTTTAAAAAATTGCAAAATTTAACAAATTTTGAAGGGTCCCCCCTTTGAACTTTTCCGATCAAATTTGGCCCAAATTTTAATGATTTTTCGAAGATTGAAGGCCCACACGCAATTATCTGCAAAACTAATTGTGACAGAGCAAAAATTCTTTAACTATCGTAATTACCAGGTCAAACTACGTAGGAAATGATATGTTTTAAACGATTTTAAAAAATTGCAAAATTTAACAAATTTTGAAGGGTCCCCCCTTTGAACTTTTCCGATCAAATTTGGCCCAAATTTTAATGATTTTTCGAAGATTGAAGGCCCACACGCAATTATCTGCAAAACTAATGGTGACAGAGCGAAAATTCTTTAACTATCGTAATTACCAGGTCAAACTACGTAGGAAATGATATGTTTTAAACGATTTTAAAAAATTGCAAAATTTAACAAATTTTGAAGGGTCCCCCCTTTGAACTTTTCCGATCAAATTTGGCCCAAATTTTAATGATTTTTCGAAGATTGAAGGCCCACACGCAATTATCTGCAAAACTAATTGTGACAGAGCAAAAATTCTTTAACTATCGTAATTACCAGGTCAAACTACGTAGGAAATGATATGTTTTAAACGATTTTAAAAAATTGCAAAATTTAACAAATTTTGAAGGGTCCCCCCTTTGAACTTTTCCGATCAAATTTGGCCCAAATTTTAATGATTTTTCGAAGATTGAAGGCCCACACGCAATTATCTGCAAAACTAATGGTGACAGAGCGAAAATTCTTTAACTATCGTAATTACCAGGTCAACCTACGTAGGAAATGATATGTTTTAAACGATTTTAAAAAATTGCAAAATTTAACAAATTTTGAAGGGTCCCCCCTTTGAACTTTTCCGATCAAATTTGGCCCAAATTTTAATGATTTTTCGAAGATTGAAGGCCCACACGCAATTATCTGCAAAACTAATTGTGACAGAGCAAAAATTCTTTAACTATCGTAATTACCAGGTCAAACTACGTAGGAAATGATATGTTTTAAACGATTTAAAATAATTGCAAAATTTAACAAATTTTGAAGGGTCCCCCCTTTGAACTTTTCCGATCAAATTTGGCCCAAATTTTAATGATTTTTCGAAGATTGAAGGCCCACACGCAATTATCTGCAAAACTAATTGCGACAGAGCAAAAATTCTTTAACTATCGTAATTACCAGGTCAAACTACGTAGGAAATGATATGTTTTAAACGATTTTAAAAAATTGCAAAATTTAACAAATTTTGAAGGGTCCCCCCTTTGAACTTTTCCGATCAAATTTGGCCCAAATTTTAATGATTTTTCGAAGATTGAAGGCCCACACGCAATTATCTGCAAAACTAATTGTGACAGAGCAAAAATTCTTTAACTATCGTAATTACCAGGTCAAACTACGTAGGAAATGATATGTTTTAAACGATTTTAAAAAATTGCAAAATTTAACAAATTTTGAAGGGTCCCCCCTTTGAACTTTTCCGATCAAATTTGACCCAAATTTTAATGATTTTTCGAAGATTGAAGGCCCACACGCAATTATCTGCAAAACTAATGGTGACAGAGCGAAAATTCTTTAACTATCGTAATTACCAGGTCAACCTACGTAGGAAATGATATGTTTTAAACGATTTTAAAAAATTGCAAAATTTAACAAATTTTGAAGGGTCCCCCCTTTGAACTTTTCCGATCAAATTTGGCCCAAATTTTAATGATTTTTCGAAGATTGAAGGCCCACACGCAATTATCTGCAAAACTAATTGTGACAGAGCAAAAATTCTTTAACTATCGTAATTACCAGGTCAAACTACGTAGGAAATGATATGTTTTAAACGATTTAAAATAATTGCAAAATTTAACAAATTTTGAAGGGTCCCCCCTTTGAACTTTTCCGATCAAATTTGGCCCAAATTTTAATGATTTTTCGAAGATTGAAGGCCCACACGCAATTATCTGCAAAACTAATTGCGACAGAGCAAAAATTCTTTAACTATCGTAATTACCAGGTCAAACTACGTAGGAAATGATATGTTTTAAACGATTTTAAAAAATTGCAAAATTTAACAAATTTTGAAGGGTCCCCCCTTTGAACTTTTCCGATCAAATTTGGCCCAAATTTTAATGATTTTTCGAAGATTGAAGGCCCACACGCAATTATCTGCAAAACTAATTGTGACAGAGCAAAAATTCTTTAACTATCGTAATTACCAGGTCAAACTACGTAGGAAATGATATGTTTTAAACGATTTAAAAAAATTGCAAAATTTAACAAATTTTGAAGGGTCCCCCCTTTGAACTTTTCCGATCAAATTTGGCCCAAATTTTAATGATTTTTCGAAGATTGAAGGCCCACACGCAATTATCTGCAAAACTAATTGCGACAGAGCAAAAATTCTTTAACTATCGTAATTACCAGGTCAAACTACGTAGGAAATGATATGTTTTAAACGATTTTAAAAAATTGCAAAATTTAACAAATTTTGAAGGGTCCCCCCTTTGAACTTTTCCGATCAAATTTGGCCCAAATTTTAATGATTTTTCGAAGATTGAAGGCCCACACGCAATTATCTGCAAAACTAATTGTGACAGAGCAAAAATTCTTTAACTATCGTAATTACCAGGTCAAACTACGTAGGAAATGATATGTTTTAAACGATTTTAAAAAATTGCAAAATTTAACAAATTTTGAAGGGTCCCCCCTTTGAACTTTTCCGATCAAATTTGGCCCAAATTTTAATGATTTTTCGAAGATTGAAGGCCCACACGCAATTATCTGCAAAACTAATGGTGACAGAGCGAAAATTCTTTAACTATCGTAATTACCAGGTCAAACTACGTAGGAAATGATATGTTTTAAACGATTTTAAAAAATTGCAAAATTTAACAAATTTTGAAGGGTCCCCCCTTTGAACTTTTCCGATCAAATTTGGCCCAAATTTTAATGATTTTTCGAAGATTGAAGGCCCACACGCAATTATCTGCAAAACTAATTGTGACAGAGCAAAAATTCTTTAACTATCGTAATTACCAGGTCAAACTACGTAGGAAATGATATGTTTTAAACGATTTTTAAAAATTGCAAAATTTAACAAATTTTGAAGGGTCCCCCCTTTGAACTTTTCCGATCAAATTTTGCCCAAATTTTAATGATTTTTCGAACATTTAAGGCCCACACGCAATTGTCTGCAAAACTAATTGTGACAGAGCAACAATTCTTTAACTATCGTAATTACCAGGTCAAACTACGTAGGAAATGATATGTTTTAAACGATTTTAAAAAATTGCAAAATTTAACAAATTTTGAAGGGTCCCCCCTTTGAACTTTTCCGATCAAATTTGGCCCAAATTTTAATGATTTTTCGAAGATTGAAGGCCCACACGCAATTATCTGCAAAACTAATTGTGACAGAGCAAAAATTCTTTAACTATCGTAATTACCAGGTCAAACTACGTAGGAAATGATATGTTTTAAACGATTTTTAAAAATTGCAAAATTTAACAAATTTTGAAGGGTCCCCCCTTTGAACTTTTCCGATCAAATTTTGCCCAAATTTTAATGATTTTTCGAAAATTTAAGGCCCACACGCAATTGTCTGCAAAACTAATTGTGACAGAGCAACAATTCTTTAACTATCGTAATTACCAGGTCAAACTACGTAGGAAATGATATGTTTTAAACGATTTTAAAAAATTGCAAAATTTAACAAATTTTGAAGGGTCCCCCCTTTGAACTTTTCCGATCAAATTTGGCCCAAATTTTAATGATTTTTCGAAGATTGAAGGCCCACACGCAATTATCTGCAAAACTAATTGTGACAGAGCAAAAATTCTTTAACTATCGTAATTACCAGGTCAAACTACGTAGGAAATGATATGTTTTAAACGATTTTAAAAAATTGCAAAATTTAACAAATTTTGAAGGGTCCCCCCTTTGAACTTTTCCGATCAAATTTGGCCCAAATTTTAATGATTTTTCGAAGATTGAAGGCCCACACGCAATTATCTGCAAAACTAATTGTGACAGCAAAAATTCTTTAACTATCGTAATTACCAGGTCAAGCTACGTAGGAAATGATATGTTTTAAACGATTTTAAAAAATTGCAAAATTTAACAAATTTTGAAGGGTCCCCCCTTTGAACTTTTCCGATCAAATTTGGCCCAAATTTTAATGATTTTTCGAAGATTGAAGGCCCACACGCAATTATCTGCAAAACTAATTGTGACAGAGCAAAAATTCTTTAACTATCGTAATTACCAGGTCAAACTACGTAGGAAATGATATGTTTTAAACGATTTTAAAAAATTGCAAAATTTAACAAATTTTGAAGGGTCCCCCCTTTGAACTTTTCCGATCAAATTTGGCCCAAATTTTAATGATTTTTCGAAGATTGAAGGCCCACACGCAATTATCTGCAAAACTAATTGTGACAGCAAAAATTCTTTAACTATCGTAATTACCAGGTCAAGCTACGTAGGAAATGATATGTTTTAAACGATTTTAAAAAATTGCAAAATTTAACAGATTTTCAAGGGTCCCCCCTTTGAACTTTTCCGATCAAATTTGGCCCAAATTTTAATGATTTTTCGAAGATTGAAGGCCCACACGCAATTATCTGCAAAACTAATTGTGACAGAGCAAAAATTCTTTAACTATCGTAATTACCAGGTCAAACTACGTAGGAAATGATATGTTTTAAACGATTTTAAAAAATTGCAAAATTTAACAAATTTTGAAGGGTCCCCCCTTTGAACTTTTCCGATCAAATTTGGCCCAAATTTTAATGATTTTTCGAAGATTGAAGGCCCACACGCAATTATCTGCAAAACTAATTGTGACAGAGCAAAAATTCTTTAACTATCGTAATTACCAGGTCAAACTACGTAGGAAATGATATGTTTTAAACGATTTTAAAAAATTGCAAAATTTAACAAATTTTGAAGGGTCCCCCCTTTGAACTTTTCCGATCAAATTTGGCCCAAATTTTAATGATTTTTCGAAGATTGAAGGCCCACACGCAATTATCTGCAAAACTAATTGTGACAGCAAAAATTCTTTAACTATCGTAATTACCAGGTCAAGCTACGTAGGAAATGATATGTTTTAAACGATTTTTAAAAATTGCAAAATTTAACAAATTTTGAAGGGTCCCCCCTTTGAACTTTTCCGATCAAATTTTGCCCAAATTTTAATGATTTTTCGAAAATTTAAGGCCCACACGCAATTGTCTGCAAAACTAATTGTGACAGAGCAACAATTCTTTAACTATCGTAATTACCAGGTCAAACTACGTAGGAAATGATATGTTTTAAACGATTTTAAAAAATTGCAAAATTTAACAAATTTTGAAGGGTCCCCCCTTGGAACTTTTCCGATCAAATTTGGCCCAAATTTTAATGATTTTTCGAAGATTGAAGGCCCACACGCAATTATCTGCAAAACTAATTGTGACAGAGCAAAAATTCTTTAACTATCGTAATTACCAGGTCAAACTACGTAGGAAATGATATGTTTTAAACGATTTTAAAAAATTGCAAAATTTAACAAATTTTGAAGGGTCCCCCCTTTGAACTTTTCCGATCAAATTTGGCCCAAATTTTAATGATTTTTCGAAGATTGAAGGCCCACACGCAATTATCTGCAAAACTAATTGTGACAGCAAAAATTCTTTAACTATCGTAATTACCAGGTCAAGCTACGTAGGAAATGATATGTTTTAAACGATTTTAAAAAATTGCAAAATTTAACAGATTTTGAAGGGTCCCCCCTTTGAACTTTTCCGATCAAATTTGGCCCAAATTTTAATGATTTTTCGAAGATTGAAGGCCCACACGCAATTATCTGCAAAACTAATTGTGACAGAGCAAAAATTCTTTAACTATCGTAATTACCAGGTCAAACTACGTAGGAAATGATATGTTTTAAACGATTTTAAAAAATTGCAAAATTTAACAAATTTTGAAGGGTCCCCCCTTTGAACTTTTCCGATCAAATTTGGCCCAAATTTTAATGATTTTTCGAAGATTGAAGGCCCACACGCAATTATCTGCAAAACTAATGGTGACAGAGCGAAAATTCTTTAACTATCGTAATTACCAGGTCAAACTACGTAGGAAATGATATGTTTTAAACGATTTTAAAAAATTGCAAAATTTAACAAATTTTGAAGGGTCCCCCCTTTGAACTTTTCCGATCAAATTTGGCCCAAATTTTAATGATTTTTCGAAGATTGAAGGCCCACACGCAATTATCTGCAAAACTAATTGTGACAGAGCAAAAATTCTTTAACTATCGTAATTACCAGGTCAAACTACGTAGGAAATGATATGTTTTAAACGATTTAAAATAATTGCAAAATTTAACAAATTTTGAAGGGTCCCCCCTTTGAACTTTTCCGATCAAATTTGGCCCAAATTTTAATGATTTTTCGAAGATTGAAGGCCCACACGCAATTATCTGCAAAACTAATTGCGACAGAGCAAAAATTCTTTAACTATCGTAATTACCAGGTCAAACTACGTAGGAAATGATATGTTTTAAACGATTTTAAAAAATTGCAAAATTTAACAAATTTTGAAGGGTCCCCCCTTTGAACTTTTCCGATCAAATTTGGCCCAAATTTTAATGATTTTTCGAAGATTGAAGGCCCACACGCAATTATCTGCAAAACTAATTGTGACAGAGCAAAAATTCTTTAACTATCGTAATTACCAGGTCAAACTACGTAGGAAATGATATGTTTTAAACGATTTTAAAAAATTGCAAAATTTAACAAATTTTGAAGGGTCCCCCCTTTGAACTTTTCCGATCAAATTTGGCCCAAATTTTAATGATTTTTCGAAGATTGAAGGCCCACACGCAATTATCTGCAAAACTAATGGTGACAGAGCGAAAATTCTTTAACTATCGTAATTACCAGGTCAACCTACGTAGGAAATGATATGTTTTAAACGATTTTAAAAAATTGCAAAATTTAACAAATTTTGAAGGGTCCCCCCTTTGAACTTTTCCGATCAAATTTGGCCCAAATTTTAATGATTTTTCGAAGATTGAAGGCCCACACGCAATTATCTGCAAAACTAATTGTGACAGAGCAAAAATTCTTTAACTATCGTAATTACCAGGTCAAACTACGTAGGAAATGATATGTTTTAAACGATTTAAAAAAATTGCAAAATTTAACAAATTTTGGAGGGTCCCGCCTTTGAACTTTTCCGATCAAATTTGGCCCAAATTTTAATGATTTTTCGAAGATTGAAGGCCCACACGCAATTATCTGCAAAACTAATTGCGACAGAGCAAAAATTCTTTAACTATCGTAATTACCAGGTCAAACTACGTAGGAAATGATATGTTTTAAACGATTTTAAAAAATTGCAAAATTTAACAAATTTTGAAGGGTCCCCCCTTTGAACTTTTCCGATCAAATTTGGCCCAAATTTTAATGATTTTTCGAAGATTGAAGGCCCACACGCAATTATCTGCAAAACTAATTGTGACAGAGCAAAAATTCTTTAACTATCGTAATTACCAGGTCAAACTACGTAGGAAATGATATGTTTTAAACGATTTTAAAAAATTGCAAAATTTAACAAATTTTGAAGGGTCCCCCCTTTGAACTTTTCCGATCAAATTTGGCCCAAATTTTAATGATTTTTCGAAGATTGAAGGCCCACACGCAATTATCTGCAAAACTAATGGTGACAGAGCGAAAATTCTTTAACTATCGTAATTACCAGGTCAAACTACGTAGGAAATGATATGTTTTAAACGATTTTAAAAAATTGCAAAATTTAACAAATTTTGAAGGGTCCCCCCTTTGAACTTTTCCGATCAAATTTGGCCCAAATTTTAATGATTTTTCGAAGATTGAAGGCCCACACGCAATTATCTGCAAAACTAATTGTGACAGAGCAAAAATTCTTTAACTATCGTAATTACCAGGTCAAACTACGTAGGAAATGATATGTTTTAAACGATTTTTAAAAATTGCAAAATTTAACAAATTTTGAAGGGTCCCCCCTTTGAACTTTTCCGATCAAATTTTGCCCAAATTTTAATGATTTTTCGAACATTTAAGGCCCACACGCAATTGTCTGCAAAACTAATTGTGACAGAGCAACAATTCTTTAACTATCGTAATTACCAGGTCAAACTACGTAGGAAATGATATGTTTTAAACGATTTTAAAAAATTGCAAAATTTAACAAATTTTGAAGGGTCCCCCCTTTGAACTTTTCCGATCAAATTTGGCCCAAATTTTAATGATTTTTCGAAGATTGAAGGCCCACACGCAATTATCTGCAAAACTAATTGTGACAGAGCAAAAATTCTTTAACTATCGTAATTACCAGGTCAAACTACGTAGGAAATGATATGTTTTAAACGATTTTTAAAAATTGCAAAATTTAACAAATTTTGAAGGGTCCCCCCTTTGAACTTTTCCGATCAAATTTTGCCCAAATTTTAATGATTTTTCGAAAATTTAAGGCCCACACGCAATTGTCTGCAAAACTAATTGTGACAGAGCAACAATTCTTTAACTATCGTAATTACCAGGTCAAACTACGTAGGAAATGATATGTTTTAAACGATTTTAAAAAATTGCAAAATTTAACAAATTTTGAAGGGTCCCCCCTTTGAACTTTTCCGATCAAATTTGGCCCAAATTTTAATGATTTTTCGAAGATTGAAGGCCCACACGCAATTATCTGCAAAACTAATTGTGACAGAGCAAAAATTCTTTAACTATCGTAATTACCAGGTCAAACTACGTAGGAAATGATATGTTTTAAACGATTTTAAAAAATTGCAAAATTTAACAAATTTTGAAGGGTCCCCCCTTTGAACTTTTCCGATCAAATTTGGCCCAAATTTTAATGATTTTTCGAAGATTGAAGGCCCACACGCAATTATCTGCAAAACTAATTGTGACAGCAAAAATTCTTTAACTATCGTAATTACCAGGTCAAGCTACGTAGGAAATGATATGTTTTAAACGATTTTAAAAAATTGCAAAATTTAACAAATTTTGAAGGGTCCCCCCTTTGAACTTTTCCGATCAAATTTGGCCCAAATTTTAATGATTTTTCGAAGATTGAAGGCCCACACGCAATTATCTGCAAAACTAATTGTGACAGAGCAAAAATTCTTTAACTATCGTAATTACCAGGTCAAACTACGTAGGAAATGATATGTTTTAAACGATTTTAAAAAATTGCAAAATTTAACAAATTTTGAAGGGTCCCCCCTTTGAACTTTTCCGATCAAATTTGGCCCAAATTTTAATGATTTTTCGAAGATTGAAGGCCCACACGCAATTATCTGCAAAACTAATTGTGACAGAGCAAAAATTCTTTAACTATCGTAATTACCAGGTCAAACTACGTAGGAAATGATATGTTTTAAACGATTTAAAATAATTGCAAAATTTAACAAATTTTGAAGGGTCCCCCCTTTGAACTTTTCCGATCAAATTTGGCCCAAATTTTAATGATTTTTCGAAGATTGAAGCCCCACACGCAATTATCTGCAAAACTAATGGTGACAGAGCGAAAATTCTTTAACTATCGTAATTACCAGGTCAACCTACGTAGGAAATGATATGTTTTAAACGATTTTAAAAAATTGCAAAATTTAACAAATTTTGAAGGGTCCCCCCTTTGAACTTTTCCGATCAAATTTGGCCCAAATTTTAATGATTTTTCGAAGATTGAAGGCCCACACGCAATTATCTGCAAAACTAATTGTGACAGAGCAAAAATTCTTTAACTATCGTAATTACCAGGTCAAACTACGTAGGAAATGATATGTTTTAAACGATTTTAAAAAATTGCAAAATTTAACAAATTTTGAAGGGTCCCCCCTTTGAACTTTTCCGATCAAATTTGGCCCAAATTTTAATGATTTTTCGAAGATTGAAGGCCCACACGCAATTATCTGCAAAACTAATGGTGACAGAGCGAAAATTCTTTAACTATCGTAATTACCAGGTCAAACTACGTAGGAAATGATATGTTTTAAACGATTTTAAAAAATTGCAAAATTTAACAAATTTTGAAGGGTCCCCCCTTTGAACTTTTCCGATCAAATTTGGCCCAAATTTTAATGATTTTTCGAAGATTGAAGGCCCACACGCAATTATCTGCAAAACTAATTGTGACAGAGCAAAAATTCTTTAACTATCGTAATTACCAGGTCAAACTACGTAGGAAATGATATGTTTTAAACGATTTTAAAAAATTGCAAAATTTAACAAATTTTGAAGGGTCCCCCCTTTGAACTTTTCCGATCAAATTTGGCCCAAATTTTAATGATTTTTCGAAGATTGAAGGCCCACACGCAATTATCTGCAAAACTAATGGTGACAGAGCGAAAATTCTTTAACTATCGTAATTACCAGGTCAACCTACGTAGGAAATGATATGTTTTAAACGATTTTAAAAAATTGCAAAATTTAACAAATTTTGAAGGGTCCCCCCTTTGAACTTTTCCGATCAAATTTGGCCCAAATTTTAATGATTTTTCGAAGATTGAAGGCCCACACGCAATTATCTGCAAAACTAATTGTGACAGAGCAAAAATTCTTTAACTATCGTAATTACCAGGTCAAACTACGTAGGAAATGATATGTTTTAAACGATTTAAAATAATTGCAAAATTTAACAAATTTTGAAGGGTCCCCCCTTTGAACTTTTCCGATCAAATTTGGCCCAAATTTTAATGATTTTTCGAAGATTGAAGGCCCACACGCAATTATCTGCAAAACTAATTGCGACAGAGCAAAAATTCTTTAACTATCGTAATTACCAGGTCAAACTACGTAGGAAATGATATGTTTTAAACGATTTTAAAAAATTGCAAAATTTAACAAATTTTGAAGGGTCCCCCCTTTGAACTTTTCCGATCAAATTTGGCCCAAATTTTAATGATTTTTCGAAGATTGAAGGCCCACACGCAATTATCTGCAAAACTAATTGTGACAGAGCAAAAATTCTTTAACTATCGTAATTACCAGGTCAAACTACGTAGGAAATGATATGTTTTAAACGATTTTAAAAAATTGCAAAATTTAACAAATTTTGAAGGGTCCCCCCTTTGAACTTTTCCGATCAAATTTGACCCAAATTTTAATGATTTTTCGAAGATTGAAGGCCCACACGCAATTATCTGCAAAACTAATGGTGACAGAGCGAAAATTCTTTAACTATCGTAATTACCAGGTCAACCTACGTAGGAAATGATATGTTTTAAACGATTTTAAAAAATTGCAAAATTTAACAAATTTTGAAGGGTCCCCCCTTTGAACTTTTCCGATCAAATTTGGCCCAAATTTTAATGATTTTTCGAAGATTGAAGGCCCACACGCAATTATCTGCAAAACTAATTGTGACAGAGCAAAAATTCTTTAACTATCGTAATTACCAGGTCAAACTACGTAGGAAATGATATGTTTTAAACGATTTAAAATAATTGCAAAATTTAACAAATTTTGAAGGGTCCCCCCTTTGAACTTTTCCGATCAAATTTGGCCCAAATTTTAATGATTTTTCGAAGATTGAAGGCCCACACGCAATTATCTGCAAAACTAATTGCGACAGAGCCAAAATTCTTTAACTATCGTAATTACCAGGTCAAACTACGTAGGAAATGATATGTTTTAAACGATTTTAAAAAATTGCAAAATTTAACAAATTTTGAAGGGTCCCCCCTTTGAACTTTTCCGATCAAATTTGGCCAAAATTTTAATGATTTTTCGAAGATTGAAGGCCCACACGCAATTATCTGCAAAACTAATTGTGACAGAGCAAAAATTCTTTAACTATCGTAATTACCAGGTCAAACTACGTAGGAAATGATATGTTTTAAACGATTTTAAAAAATTGCAAAATTTAACAAATTTTGAA
Organism: Cetonia aurata; assembly: GCA_949128085.1. Classification (NCBI taxonomy): domain Eukaryota; kingdom Metazoa; phylum Arthropoda; class Insecta; order Coleoptera; family Scarabaeidae; genus Cetonia; species Cetonia aurata. The sequence goes on along the minus strand of OX421889.1, from coordinate 31,990,112 downwards.
GGGTCCCCCCTTTGAACTTTTCCGATCAAATTTGGCCCAAATTTTAATGATTTTTCGAAGATTGAAGGCCCACACGCAATTATCTGCAAAACTAATGGTGACAGAGCGAAAATTCTTTAACTATCGTAATTACCAGGTCAACCTACGTAGGAAATGATATGTTTTAAACGATTTTAAAAAATTGCAAAATTTAACAAATTTTGAAGGGTCCCCCCTTTGAACTTTTCCGATCAAATTTGGCCCAAATTTTAATGATTTTTCGAAGATTGAAGGCCCACACGCAATTATCTGCAAAACTAATTGTGACAGAGCAAAAATTCTTTAACTATCGTAATTACCAGGTCAAACTACGTAGGAAATGATATGTTTTAAACGATTTAAAAAAATTGCAAAATTTAACAAATTTTGAAGGGTCCCCCCTTTGAACTTTTCCGATCAAATTTGGCCCAAATTTTAATGATTTTTCGAAGATTGAAGGCCCACACGCAATTATCTGCAAAACTAATTGCGACAGAGCAAAAATTCTTTAACTATCGTAATTACCAGGTCAAACTACGTAGGAAATGATATGTTTTAAACGATTTTAAAAAATTGCAAAATTTAACAAATTTTGAAGGGTCCCCCCTTTGAACTTTTCCGATCAAATTTGGCCCAAATTTTAATGATTTTTCGAAGATTGAAGGCCCACACGCAATTATCTGCAAAACTAATTGTGACAGAGCAAAAATTCTTTAACTATCGTAATTACCAGGTCAAACTACGTAGGAAATGATATGTTTTAAACGATTTTAAAAAATTGCAAAATTTAACAAATTTTGAAGGGTCCCCCCTTTGAACTTTTCCGATCAAATTTGGCCCAAATTTTAATGATTTTTCGAAGATTGAAGGCCCACACGCAATTATCTGCAAAACTAATGGTGACAGAGCGAAAATTCTTTAACTATCGTAATTACCAGGTCAAACTACGTAGGAAATGATATGTTTTAAACGATTTTAAAAAATTGCAAAATTTAACAAATTTTGAAGGGTCCCCCCTTTGAACTTTTCCGATCAAATTTGGCCCAAATTTTAATGATTTTTCGAAGATTGAAGGCCCACACGCAATTATCTGCAAAACTAATTGTGACAGAGCAAAAATTCTTTAACTATCGTAATTACCAGGTCAAACTACGTAGGAAATGATATGTTTTAAACGATTTTTAAAAATTGCAAAATTTAACAAATTTTGAAGGGTCCCCCCTTTGAACTTTTCCGATCAAATTTTGCCCAAATTTTAATGATTTTTCGAACATTTAAGGCCCACACGCAATTGTCTGCAAAACTAATTGTGACAGAGCAACAATTCTTTAACTATCGTAATTACCAGGTCAAACTACGTAGGAAATGATATGTTTTAAACGATTTTAAAAAATTGCAAAATTTAACAAATTTTGAAGGGTCCCCCCTTTGAACTTTTCCGATCAAATTTGGCCCAAATTTTAATGATTTTTCGAAGATTGAAGGCCCACACGCAATTATCTGCAAAACTAATTGTGACAGAGCAAAAATTCTTTAACTATCGTAATTACCAGGTCAAACTACGTAGGAAATGATATGTTTTAAACGATTTTTAAAAATTGCAAAATTTAACAAATTTTGAAGGGTCCCCCCTTTGAACTTTTCCGATCAAATTTTGCCCAAATTTTAATGATTTTTCGAAAATTTAAGGCCCACACGCAATTGTCTGCAAAACTAATTGTGACAGAGCAACAATTCTTTAACTATCGTAATTACCAGGTCAAACTACGTAGGAAATGATATGTTTTAAACGATTTTAAAAAATTGCAAAATTTAACAAATTTTGAAGGGTCCCCCCTTTGAACTTTTCCGATCAAATTTGGCCCAAATTTTAATGATTTTTCGAAGATTGAAGGCCCACACGCAATTATCTGCAAAACTAATTGTGACAGAGCAAAAATTCTTTAACTATCGTAATTACCAGGTCAAACTACGTAGGAAATGATATGTTTTAAACGATTTTAAAAAATTGCAAAATTTAACAAATTTTGAAGGGTCCCCCCTTTGAACTTTTCCGATCAAATTTGGCCCAAATTTTAATGATTTTTCGAAGATTGAAGGCCCACACGCAATTATCTGCAAAACTAATTGTGACAGCAAAAATTCTTTAACTATCGTAATTACCAGGTCAAGCTACGTAGGAAATGATATGTTTTAAACGATTTTAAAAAATTGCAAAATTTAACAAATTTTGAAGGGTCCCCCCTTTGAACTTTTCCGATCAAATTTGGCCCAAATTTTAATGATTTTTCGAAGATTGAAGGCCCACACGCAATTATCTGCAAAACTAATTGTGACAGAGCAAAAATTCTTTAACTATCGTAATTACCAGGTCAAACTACGTAGGAAATGATATGTTTTAAACGATTTTAAAAAATTGCAAAATTTAACAAATTTTGAAGGGTCCCCCCTTTGAACTTTTCCGATCAAATTTGGCCCAAATTTTAATGATTTTTCGAAGATTGAAGGCCCACACGCAATTATCTGCAAAACTAATTGTGACAGCAAAAATTCTTTAACTATCGTAATTACCAGGTCAAGCTACGTAGGAAATGATATGTTTTAAACGATTTTAAAAAATTGCAAAATTTAACAGATTTTCAAGGGTCCCCCCTTTGAACTTTTCCGATCAAATTTGGCCCAAATTTTAATGATTTTTCGAAGATTGAAGGCCCACACGCAATTATCTGCAAAACTAATTGTGACAGAGCAAAAATTCTTTAACTATCGTAATTACCAGGTCAAACTACGTAGGAAATGATATGTTTTAAACGATTTTAAAAAATTGCAAAATTTAACAAATTTTGAAGGGTCCCCCCTTTGAACTTTTCCGATCAAATTTGGCCCAAATTTTAATGATTTTTCGAAGATTGAAGGCCCACACGCAATTATCTGCAAAACTAATTGTGACAGAGCAAAAATTCTTTAACTATCGTAATTACCAGGTCAAACTACGTAGGAAATGATATGTTTTAAACGATTTTAAAAAATTGCAAAATTTAACAAATTTTGAAGGGTCCCCCCTTTGAACTTTTCCGATCAAATTTGGCCCAAATTTTAATGATTTTTCGAAGATTGAAGGCCCACACGCAATTATCTGCAAAACTAATTGTGACAGAGCAAAAATTCTTTAACTATCGTAATTACCAGGTCAAACTACGTAGGAAATGATATGTTTTAAACGATTTTAAAAAATTGCAAAATTTAACAAATTTTGAAGGGTCCCCCCTTTGAACTTTTCCGATCAAATTTGGCCCAAATTTTAATGATTTTTCGAAGATTGAAGGCCCACACGCAATTATCTGCAAAACTAATTGTGACAGAGCAAAAATTCTTTAACTATCGTAATTACCAGGTCAAACTACGTAGGAAATGATATGTTTTAAACGATTTTTAAAAATTGCAAAATTTAACAAATTTTGAAGGGTCCCCCCTTTGAACTTTTCCGATCAAATTTTGCCCAAATTTTAATGATTTTTCGAAAATTTAAGGCCCACACGCAATTGTCTGCAAAACTAATTGTGACAGAGCAACAATTCTTTAACTATCGTAATTACCAGGTCAAACTACGTAGGAAATGATATGTTTTAAACGATTTTAAAAAATTGCAAAATTTAACAAATTTTGAAGGGTCCCCCCTTGGAACTTTTCCGATCAAATTTGGCCCAAATTTTAATGATTTTTCGAAGATTGAAGGCCCACACGCAATTATCTGCAAAACTAATTGTGACAGAGCAAAAATTCTTTAACTATCGTAATTACCAGGTCAAACTACGTAGGAAATGATATGTTTTAAACGATTTTAAAAAATTGCAAAATTTAACAAATTTTGAAGGGTCCCCCCTTTGAACTTTTCCGATCAAATTTGGCCCAAATTTTAATGATTTTTCGAAGATTGAAGGCCCACACGCAATTATCTGCAAAACTAATTGTGACAGCAAAAATTCTTTAACTATCGTAATTACCAGGTCAAGCTACGTAGGAAATGATATGTTTTAAACGATTTTAAAAAATTGCAAAATTTAACAGATTTTGAAGGGTCCCCCCTTTGAACTTTTCCGATCAAATTTGGCCCAAATTTTAATGATTTTTCGAAGATTGAAGGCCCACACGCAATTATCTGCAAAACTAATTGTGACAGAGCAAAAATTCTTTAACTATCGTAATTACCAGGTCAAACTACGTAGGAAATGATATGTTTTAAACGATTTTAAAAAATTGCAAAATTTAACAAATTTTGAAGGGTCCCCCCTTTGAACTTTTCCGATCAAATTTGGCCCAAATTTTAATGATTTTTCGAAGATTGAAGGCCCACACGCAATTATCTGCAAAACTAATGGTGACAGAGCGAAAATTCTTTAACTATCGTAATTACCAGGTCAAACTACGTAGGAAATGATATGTTTTAAACGATTTTAAAAAATTGCAAAATTTAACAAATTTTGAAGGGTCCCCCCTTTGAACTTTTCCGATAAAATTTGGCCCAAATTTTAATGATTTTTCGAAGATTGAAGGCCCACACGCAATTATCTGCAAAACTAATTGTGACAGAGCAAAAATTCTTTAACTATCGTAATTACCAGGTCAAACTACGTAGGAAATGATATGTTTTAAACGATTTTAAAAAATTGCAAAATTTAACAAATTTTGAAGGGTCCCCCCTTTGAACTTTTCCGATCAAATTTGGCCCAAATTTTAATGATTTTTCGAAGATTGAAGGCCCACACGCAATTATCTGCAAAACTAATGGTGACAGAGCGAAAATTCTTTAACTATCGTAATTACCAGGTCAACCTACGTAGGAAATGATATGTTTTAAACGATTTTAAAAAATTGCAAAATTTAACAAATTTTGAAGGGTCCCCCCTTTGAACTTTTCCGATCAAATTTGGCCCAAATTTTAATGATTTTTCGAAGATTGAAGGCCCACACGCAATTATCTGCAAAACTAATTGTGACAGAGCAAAAATTCTTTAACTATCGTAATTACCAGGTCAAACTACGTAGGAAATGATATGTTTTAAACGATTTAAAATAATTGCAAAATTTAACAAATTTTGAAGGGTCCCCCCTTTGAACTTTTCCGATCAAATTTGGCCCAAATTTTAATGATTTTTCGAAGATTGAAGGCCCACACGCAATTATCTGCAAAACTAATTGCGACAGAGCAAAAATTTTTTAACTATCGTAATTACCAGGTCAAACTACGTAGGAAATGATATGTTTTAAACGATTTTAAAAAATTGCAAAATTTAACAAATTTTGAAGGGTCCCCCCTTTGAACTTTTCCGATCAAATTTGGCCCAAATTTTAATGATTTTTCGAAGATTGAAGGCCCACACGCAATTATCTGCAAAACTAATTGTGACAGAGCAAAAATTCTTTAACTATCGTAATTACCAGGTCAAACTACGTAGGAAATGATATGTTTTAAACGATTTTAAAAAATTGCAAAATTTAACAAATTTTGAAGGGTCCCCCCTTTGAACTTTTCCGATCAAATTTGGCCCAAATTTTAATGATTTTTCGAAGATTGAAGGCCCACACGCAATTATCTGCAAAACTAATGGTGACAGAGCGAAAATTCTTTAACTATCGTAATTACCAGGTCAACCTACGTAGGAAATGATATGTTTTAAACGATTTTAAAAAATTGCAAAATTTAACAAATTTTGAAGGGTCCCCCCTTTGAACTTTCCCGATCAAATTTGGCCCAAATTTTAATGATTTTTCGAAGATTGAAGGCCCACACGCAATTATCTGCAGAACTAATTGTGACAGAGCAAAAATTCTTTAACTATCGTAATTACCAGGTCAAACTACGTAGGAAATGATATGTTTTAAACGATTTAAAAAAATTGCAAAATTTAACAAATTTTGGAGGGTCCCGCCTTTGAACTTTTCCGATCAAATTTGGCCCAAATTTTAATGATTTTTCGAAGATTGAAGGCCCACACGCAATTATCTGCAAAACTAATTGCGACAGAGCAAAAATTCTTTAACTATCGTAATTACCAGGTCAAACTACGTAGGAAATGATATGTTTTAAACGATTTTAAAAAATTGCAAAATTTAACAAATTTTGAAGGGTCCCCCCTTTGAACTTTTCCGATCAAATTTGGCCCAAATTTTAATGATTTTTCGAAGATTGAAGGCCCACACGCAATTATCTGCAAAACTAATTGTGACAGAGCAAAAATTCTTTAACTATCGTAATTACCAGGTCAAACTACGTAGGAAATGATATGCTTTAAACGATTTTAAAAAATTGCAAAATTTAACAAATTTTGAAGGGTCCCCCCTTTGAACTTTTCCGATCAAATTTGGCCCAAATTTTAATGATTTTTCGAAGATTGAAGGCCCACACGCAATTATCTGCAAAACTAATGGTGACAGAGCGAAAATTCTTTAACTATCGTAATTACCAGGTCAAACTACGTAGGAAATGATATGTTTTAAACGATTTTAAAAAATTGCAAAATTTAACAAATTTTGAAGGGTCCCCCCCTTTGAACTTTTCCGATCAAATTTGGCCCAAATTTTAATGATTTTTCGAAGATTGAAGGCCCACACGCAATTATCTGCAAAACTAATTGTGACAGAGCAAAAATTCTTTAACTATCGTAATTACCAGGTCAAACTACGTAGGAAATGATATGTTTTAAACGATTTTTAAAAATTGCAAAATTTAACAAATTTTGAAGGGTCCCCCCTTTGAACTTTTCCGATCAAATTTGGCCCAAATTTTAATGATTTTTCGAAGATTGAAGGCCCACACGCAATTATCTGCAAAACTAATTGTGACAGAGCAAAAATTCTTTAACTATCGTAATTACCAGGTCAAACTACGTAGGAAATGATATGTTTTAAACGATTTTTAAAAATTGCAAAATTTAACAAATTTTGAAGGGTCCCCCCTTTGAACTTTTCCGATCAAATTTTGCGCAAATTTTAATGATTTTTCGAAAATTTAAGGCCCACACGCAATTGTCTGCAAAACTAATTGTGACAGAGCAACAATTCTTTAACTATCGTAATTACCAGGTCAAACTACGTAGGAAATGATATGTTTTAAACGATTTTAAAAAATTGCAAAATTTAACAAATTTTGAAGGGTCCCCCCTTTGAACTTTTCCGATCAAATTTGGCCCAAATTTTAATGATTTTTCGAAGATTGAAGGCCCACACGCAATTATCTGCAAAACTAATTGTGACAGAGCAAAAATTCTTTAACTATCGTAATTACCAGGTCAAACTACGTAGGAAATGATATGTTTTAAACGATTTTAAAAAATTGCAAAATTTAACAAATTTTGAAGGGTCCCCCCTTTGAACTTTTCCGATCAAATTTGGCCCAAATTTTAATGATTTTTCGAAGATTGAAGGCCCACACGCAATTATCTGCAAAACTAATTGTGACAGCAAAAATTCTTTAACTATCGTAATTACCAGGTCAAGCTACGTAGGAAATGATATGTTTTAAACGATTTTAAAAAATTGCAAAATTTAACAAATTTTGAAGGGTCCCCCCTTTGAACTTTTCCGATCAAATTTGGCCCAAATTTTAATGATTTTTCGAAGATTGAAGGCCCACACGCAATTATCTGCAAAACTAATTGTGACAGAGCAAAAATTCTTTAACTATCGTAATTACCAGGTCAAACTACGTAGGAAATGATATGTTTTAAACGATTTTAAAAAATTGCAAAATTTAACAAATTTTGAAGGGTCCCCCCTTTGAACTTTTCCGATCAAATTTGGCCCAAATTTTAATGATTTTTCGAAGATTGAAGGCCCACACGCAATTATCTGCAAAACTAATTGTGACAGCAAAAATTCTTTAACTATCGTAATTACCAGGTCAAGCTACGTAGGAAATGATATGTTTTAAACGATTTTAAAAAATTGCAAAATTTAACAGATTTTCAAGGGTCCCCCCTTTGAACTTTTCCGATCAAATTTGGCCCAAATTTTAATGATTTTTCGAAGATTGAAGGCCCACACGCAATTATCTGCAAAACTAATTGTGACAGAGCAAAAATTCTTTAACTATCGTAATTACCAGGTCAAACTACGTAGGAAATGATATGTTTTAAACGATTTTAAAAAATTGCAAAATTTAACAAATTTTGAAGGGTCCCCCCTTTGAACTTTTCCGATCAAATTTGGCCCAAATTTTAATGATTTTTCGAAGATTGAAGGCCCACACGCAATTATCTGCAAAACTAATTGTGACAGAGCAAAAATTCTTTAACTATCGTAATTACCAGGTCAAACTACGTAGGAAATGATATGTTTTAAACGATTTTAAAAAATTGCAAAATTTAACAAATTTTGAAGGGTCCCCCCTTTGAACTTTTCCGATCAAATTTGGCCCAAATTTTAATGATTTTTCGAAGATTGAAGGCCCACACGCAATTATCTGCAAAACTAATTGTGACAGAGCAAAAATTCTTTAACTATCGTAATTACCAGGTCAAACTACGTAGGAAATGATATGTTTTAAACGATTTTAAAAAATTGCAAAATTTAACAAATTTTGAAGGGTCCCCCCTTTGAACTTTTCCGATCAAATTTGGCCCAAATTTTAATGATTTTTCGAAGATTGAAGGCCCACACGCAATTATCTGCAAAACTAATTGTGACAGAGCAAAAATTCTTTAACTATCGTAATTACCAGGTCAAACTACGTAGGAAATGATATGTTTTAAACGATTTTTAAAAATTGCAAAATTTAACAAATTTTGAAGGGTCCCCCCTTTGAACTTTTCCGATCAAATTTTGCCCAAATTTTAATGATTTTTCGAAAATTTAAGGCCCACACGCAATTGTCTGCAAAACTAATTGTGACAGAGCAACAATTCTTTAACTATCGTAATTACCAGGTCAAACTACGTAGGAAATGATATGTTTTAAACGATTTTAAAAAATTGCAAAATTTAACAAATTTTGAAGGGTCCCCCCTTGGAACTTTTCCGATCAAATTTGGCCCAAATTTTAATGATTTTTCGAAGATTGAAGGCCCACACGCAATTATCTGCAAAACTAATTGTGACAGAGCAAAAATTCTTTAACTATCGTAATTACCAGGTCAAACTACGTAGGAAATGATATGTTTTAAACGATTTTAAAAAATTGCAAAATTTAACAAATTTTGAAGGGTCCCCCCTTTGAACTTTTCCGATCAAATTTGGCCCAAATTTTAATGATTTTTCGAAGATTGAAGGCCCACACGCAATTATCTGCAAAACTAATTGTGACAGCAAAAATTCTTTAACTATCGTAATTACCAGGTCAAGCTACGTAGGAAATGATATGTTTTAAACGATTTTAAAAAATTGCAAAATTTAACAGATTTTGAAGGGTCCCCCCTTTGAACTTTTCCGATCAAATTTGGCCCAAATTTTAATGATTTTTCGAAGATTGAAGGCCCACACGCAATTATCTGCAAAACTAATTGTGACAGAGCAAAAATTCTTTAACTATCGTAATTACCAGGTCAAACTACGTAGGAAATGATATGTTTTAAACGATTTTAAAACATTGCAAAATTTAACAAATTTTGAAGGGTCCCCCCTTTGAACTTTTCCGATCAAATTTGGCCCAAATTTTAATGATTTTTCGAAGATTGAAGGCCCACACGCAATTATCTGCAAAACTAATTGTGACAGAGCAAAAATTCTTTAACTATCGTAATTACCAGGTCAAACTACGTAGGAAATGATATGTTTTAAACGATTTTAAAAAATTGCAAAATTTAACAAATTTTGAAGGGTCCCCCCTTTGAACTTTTCCGATCAAATTTGGCCCAAATTTTAATGATTTTTCGAAGATTGAAGGCCCACACGCAATTATCTGCAAAACTAATTGTGACAGAGCAAAAATTCTTTAACTATCGTAATTACCAGGTCAAACTACGTAGGAAATGATATGTTTTAAACGATTTTAAAAAATTGCAAAATTTAACAAATTTTGAAGGGTCCCCCCTTTGAACTTTTCCGATCAAATTTGGCCCAAATTTTAATGATTTTTCGAAGATTGAAGGCCCACACGCAATTATCTGCAAAACTAATGGTGACAGAGCGAAAATTCTTTAACTATCGTAATTACCAGGTCAAACTACGTAGGAAATGATATGTTTTAAACGATTTTAAAAAATTGCAAAATTTAACAAATTTTGAAGGGTCCCCCCTTTGAACTTTTCCGATCAAATTTGGCCCAAATTTTAATGATTTTTCGAAGATTGAAGGCCCACACGCAATTATCTGCAAAACTAATTGTGACAGAGCAAAAATTCTTTAACTATCGTAATTACCAGGTCAAACTACGTAGGAAATGATATGTTTTAAACGATTTTAAAAAATTGCAAAATTTAACAAATTTTGAAGGGTCCCCCCTTTGAACTTTTCCGATCAAATTTGGCCCAAATTTTAATGATTTTTCGAAGATTGAAGGCCCACACGCAATTATCTGCAAAACTAATTGCGACAGAGCAAAAATTCTTTAACTATCGTAATTACCAGGTCAAACTACGTAGGAAATGATATGTTTTAAACGATTTTAAAAAATTGCAAAATTTAACAAATTTTGAAGGGTCCCCCCTTTGAACTTTTCCGATCAAATTTGGCCCAAATTTTAATGATTTTTCGAAGATTGAAGGCCCACACGCAATTATCTGCAAAACTAATTGTGACAGAGCAAAAATTCTTTAACTATCGTAATTACCAGGTCAAACTACGTAGGAAATGATATGTTTTAAACGATTTTAAAAAATTGCAAAATTTAACAAATTTTGAAGGGTCCCCCCTTTGAACTTTTCCGATCAAATTTGGCCCAAATTTTAATGATTTTTCGAAGATTGAAGGCCCACACGCAATTATCTGCAAAACTAATGGTGACAGAGCGAAAATTCTTTAACTATCGTAATTACCAGGTCAAACTACGTAGGAAATGATATGTTTTAAACGATTTTAAAAAATTGCAAAATTTAACAAATTTTGAAGGGTCCCCCCTTTGAACTTTTCCGATCAAATTTGGCCCAAATTTTAATGATTTTTCGAAGATTGAAGGCCCACACGCAATTATCTGCAAAACTAATTGTGACAGAGCAAAAATTCTTTAACTATCGTAATTACCAGGTCAAACTACGTAGGAAATGATATGTTTTAAACGATTTTTAAAAATTGCAAAATTTAACAAATTTTGAAGGGTCCCCCCTTTGAACTTTTCCGATCAAATTTTGCCCAAATTTTAATGATTTTTCGAAAATTTAAGGCCCACACGCAATTGTCTGCAAAACTAATTGTGACAGAGCAACAATTCTTTAACTATCGTAATTACCAGGTCAAACTACGTAGGAAATGATATGTTTTAAACGATTTTAAAAAATTGCAAAATTTAACAAATTTTGAAGGGTCCCCCCTTTGAACTTTTCCGATCAAATTTGGCCCAAATTTTAATGATTTTTCGAAGATTGAAGGCCCACACGCAATTATCTGCAAAACTAATTGTGACAGAGCAAAAATTCTTTAACTATCGTAATTACCAGGTCAAACTACGTAGGAAATGATATGTTTTAAACGATTTTTAAAAATTGCAAAATTTAACAAATTTTGAAGGGTCCCCCCTTTGAACTTTTCCGATCAAATTTTGCCCAAATTTTAATGATTTTTCGAAAATTTAAGGCCCACACGCAATTGTCTGCAAAACTAATTGTGACAGAGCAACAATTCTTTAACTATCGTAATTACCAGGTCAAACTACGTAGGAAATGATATGTTTTAAACGATTTTAAAAAATTGCAAAATTTAACAAATTTTGAAGGGTCCCCCCTTTGAACTTTTCCGATCAAATTTGGCCCAAATTTTAATGATTTTTCGAAGATTGAAGGCCCACACGCAATTATCTGCAAAACTAATTGTGACAGAGCAAAAATTCTTTAACTATCGTAATTACCAGGTCAAACTATGTAGGAAATGATATGTTTTAAACGATTTTAAAAAATTGCAAAATTTAACAAATTTTGAAGGGTCCCCCCTTTGAACTTTTCCGATCAAATTTGGCCCAAATTTTAATGATTTTTCGAAGATTGAAGGCCCACACGCAATTATCTGCAAAACTAATTGTGACAGCAAAAATTCTTTAACTATCGTAATTACCAGGTCAAGCTACGTAGGAAATGATATGTTTTAAACGATTTTAAAAAATTGCAAAATTTAACAGATTTTGGAGGGTCCCCCCTTTGAACTTTTCCGATCAAATTTGGCCCAAATTTTAATGATTTTTCGAAGATTGAAGGCCCACACGCAATTATCTGCAAAACTAATTGTGACAGAGCAAAAATTCTTTAACTATCGTAATTACCAGGTCAAACTACGTAGGAAATGATATGTTTTAAACGATTTTAAAAAATTGCAAAATTTAACAAATTTTGAAGGGTCCCCCCTTTGAACTTTTCCGATCAAATTTGGCCCAAATTTGAATGATTTTTCGAAGATTGAAGGCCCACACGCAATTATCTGCAAAACTAATGGTGACAGAGCGAAAATTCTTTAACTATCGTAATTACCAGGTCAAACTACGTAGGAAATGATATGTTTTAAACGATTTTAAAAATTGCAAAATTTAACAATTTTGAAGGGTCCCCCTTTGAACTTTTCCGATCAAATTTGGCCCAAATTTTAATGATTTTTCGAAGATTGAAGGCCCACACGCAATTATCTGCAAAACTAATTGTGACAGAGCAAAAATTCTTTAACTATCGTAATTACCAGGTCAAACTACGTAGGAAATGATATGTTTTAAACGATTTTAAAAAATTGCAAAATTTAACAAATTTTGAAGGGTCCCCCCTTTGAACTTTTCCGATCAAATTTGGCCCAAATTTTAATGATTTTTCGAAGATTGAAGGCCCACACGCAATTATCTGCAAAACTAATGGTGACAGAGCGAAAATTCTTTAACTATCGTAATTACCAGGTCAAACTACGTAGGAAATGATATGTTTTAAACGATTTTAAAAAATTGCAAAATTTAACAAATTTTGAAGGGTCCCCCCTTTGAACTTTTCCGATCAAATTTGGCCCAAATTTTAATGATTTTTCGAAGATTGAAGGCCCACACGCAATTATCTGCAAAACTAATTGTGACAGAGCAAAAATTCTTTAACTATCGTAATTACCAGGTCAAACTACGTAGGAAATGATATGTTTTAAACGATTTTAAAAAATTGCAAAATTTAACAAATTTTGAAGGGTCCCCCCTTTGAACTTTTCCGATCAAATTTGGCCCAAATTTTAATGATTTTTCGAAGATTGAAGGCCCACACGCAATTATCTGCAAAACTAATTGTGACAGAGCAAAAATTCTTTAACTATCGTAATTACCAGGTCAAACTACGTAGGAAATGATATGTTTTAAACGATTTTTAAAAATTGCAAATTTAACAAATTTTGAAGGGTCCCCCCTTTGAACTTTTCCGATCAAATTTTGCCCAAATTTTAATGATTTTTCGAAATTTAAGGCCCACACGCAATTGTCTGCAAAACTAATTGTGACAGAGCAACAATTCTTTAACTATCGTAATTACCAGGTCAAACTACGTAGGAAATGATATGTTTTAAACGATTTTAAAAAAGCAAAATTTAACAAATTTTGAAGGGTCCCCCCTTTGAACTTTTCCGATCAAATTTGGCCCAAATTTTAATGATTTTTCGAAGATTGAAGGCCCACACGCAATTATCTGCAAAACTAATTGTGACAGAGCAAAAATTCTTTAACTATCGTAATTACCAGGTCAAACTACGTAGGAAATGATATGTTTTAAACGATTTTAAAAAATTGCAAAATTTAACAAATTTTGAAGGGTCCCCCCTTTGAACTTTTCCGATCAAATTTGGCCCAAATTTTAATGATTTTTCGAAGATTGAAGGCCCACACGCAATTATCTGCAAAACTAATTGTGACAGCAAAAATTCTTTAACTATCGTAATTACCAGGTCAAGCTACGTAGGAAATGATATGTTTTAAACGATTTTAAAAAATTGCAAAATTTAACAGATTTCAAGGGTCCCCCCTTTGAACTTTTCCGATCAAATTTGGCCCAAATTTTAATGATTTTTCGAAGATTGAAGGCCCACACGCAATTATCTGCAAAACTAATGGTGACAGAGCGAAAATTCTTTAACTATCGTAATTACCAGGTCAAACTACGTAGGAAATGATATGTTTTAAACGATTTTAAAAAATTGCAAAATTTAACAAATTTTGAAGGGTCCCCCCTTTGAACTTTTCCGATCAAATTTGGCCCAAATTTTAATGATTTTTCGAAGATTGAAGGCCCACACGCAATTATCTGCAAAACTAATTGTGACAGAGCAAAAATTCTTTAACTATCGTAATTACCAGGTCAAACTACGTAGGAAATGATATGTTTTTAAACGATTTTAAAAAATTGCAAATTTAACAAATTTTGAAGGGTCCCCCCTTTGAACTTTTCCGATCAAATTTGGCCCAAATTTTAATGATTTTTCGAAGATTGAAGGCCCACACGCAATTATCTGCAAAACTAATTGTGACAGCAAAAATTCTTTAACTATCGTAATTACCAGGTCAAGCTACGTAGGAAATGATATGTTTTAAACGATTTTAAAAATTGCAAAATTTAACAGATTTTGAAGGGTCCCCCCTTTGAACTTTTCCGATCAAATTTGGCCCAAATTTTAATGATTTTTCGAAGATTGAAGGCCACACGCAATTATCTGCAAAACTAATTGTGACAGAGCAAAAATTCTTTAACTATCGTAATTACCAGGTCAAACTACGTAGGAAATGATATGTTTTAAACGATTTTAAAAAATTGCAAAATTTAACAAATTTGAAGGGTCCCCCCTTTGAACTTTTCCGATCAAATTTGGCCCAAATTTTAATGATTTTTTCGAAGATTGAAGGCCCACACGCAATTATCTGCAAAACTAATTGTGACAGAGCAAAAATTCTTTAACTATCGTAATTACCAGGTCAAACTACGTAGGAAATGATATGTTTTAAACGATTTTAAAAAATTGCAAAATTTAACAAATTTTGAAGGGTCCCCCCTTTGAACTTTTCCGATCAAATTTGGCCCAAATTTTAATGATTTTTCGAAGATTGAAGGCCACACGCAATTATCTGCAAAACTAATTGTGACAGGCAAAAATTCTTTAACTATCGTAATTACCAGGTCAAACTACGTAGGAAATGATATGTTTTAAACGATTTTAAAAAATTGCAAAATTTAACAGATTTTGAAGGGTCCCCCCTTTGAACTTTTCCGATCAAATTTGGCCCAAATTTTAATGATTTTTCGAAGATTGAAGGCCCACACGCAATTATCTGCAAAACTAATTGTGACAGAGCAAAAATTCTTTAACTATCGTAATTACCAGGTCAAACTACGTAGGAAATGATATGTTTTAAACGATTTTAAAAAATTGCAAAATTTAACAAATTTTGAAGGGTCCCCCCTTTGAACTTTTCCGATCAAATTTGGCCCAAATTTTAATGATTTTTCGAAGATTGAAGGCCCACACGCAATTATCTGCAAAACTAATTGTGACAGAGCAAAAATTCTTAACTATCGTAATTACCAGGTCAAACTACGTAGGAAATGATATGTTTTAAACGATTTTAAAAAATTGCAAAATTTAACAAATTTGAAGGTCCCCCCTTTGAACTTTTCCGATCAAATTTGGCCCAAATTTTAATGATTTTTCGAAGATTGAAGGCCCACACGCAATTATCTGCAAAACTAATTGTGACAGAGCAAAAATTCTTTAACTATCGTAATTACCAGGTCAAACTACGTAGGAAATGATATGTTTTAAACGATTTTAAAAAATTGCAAAATTTAACAAATTTTGAAGGGTCCCCCCTTTGAACTTTTCCGATCAAATTTGGCCCAAATTTTAATGATTTTTCGAAGATTGAAGGCCCACACGCAATTATCTGCAAAACTAATTGTGACAGAGCAAAAATTCTTTAACTATCGTAATTACCAGGTCAAACTACGTAGGAAATGATATGTTTTAAACGATTTTAAAAATTGCAAAATTTAACAAATTTTGAAGGGTCCCCCCTTTGAACTTTTCCGATCAAATTTGGCCCAAATTTTAATGATTTTTCGAAGATTGAAGGCCCACACGCAATTGTCTGCAAAACTAATTGTGACAGAGCAACAATTCTTTAACTATCGTAATTACCAGGTCAAACTACGTAGGAAATGATATGTTTTAAACGATTTTAAAAAATTGCAAAATTTAACAAATTTTGAAGGGTCCCCCCTTTGAACTTTTCCGATCAAATTTGGCCCAAATTTTAATGATTTTTCGAAGATTGAAGGCCCACACGCAATTATCTGCAAAACTAATTGTGACAGAGCAAAAATTCTTTAACTATCGTAATTACCAGGTCAAACTACGTAGGAATGATATGTTTTAAACGATTTTAAAAAATTGCAAAATTTAACAAATTTTGAAGGGTCCCCCCTTTGAACTTTTCCGATCAAATTTGGCCCAAATTTTAATGATTTTTCGAAGATTGAAGGCCCACACGCAATTATCTGCAAAACTAATTGTGACAGCGAAAAATTCTTTAACTATCGTAATTACCAGGTCAAGCTACGTAGGAAATGATATGTTTTTAAACGATTTTAAAAAATTGCAAAATTTAACAAATTTTGAAGGGTCCCCCCTTTGAACTTTTCCGATCAAATTTGGCCCAAATTTTAATGATTTTTCGAAGATTGAAGGCCCACACGCAATTATCTGCAAAACTAATTGTGACAGAGCAAAAATTCTTTAACTATCGTAATTACCAGGTCAAACTACGTAGGAAATGATATGTTTTAAACGATTTTAAAACATTGCAAAATTTAACAAATTTTGAAGGGTCCCCCCTTTGAACTTTTCCGATCAAATTTGGCCCAAATTTTAATGATTTTTCGAAGATTGAAGGCCCACACGCAATTATCTGCAAAACTAATTGTGACAGAGCAAAAATTCTTTAACTATCGTAATTACCAGGTCAAACTACGTAGAAATGATATGTTTTAAACGATTTTAAAAAATTGCAAATTTAACAAATTTTGAAGGGTCCCCCCTTTGAACTTTTCGATCAAATTTGGCCCAAATTTTAATGATTTTTCGAAGATTGAAGGCCCACACGCAATTATCTGCAAAACTAATTGTGACAGAGCAAAAATTCTTTAACTATCGTAATTACCAGGTCAAACTACGTAGGAAATGATATGTTTTAAACGATTTTAAAAAATTGCAAAATTTAACAAATTTTGAAGGGTCCCCCCTTTGAACTTTTCCGATCAAATTTGGCCCAAATTTTAATGATTTTTCGAAGATTGAAGGCCCACACGCAATTATCTGCAAAACTAATGGTGACAGAGCGAAAATTCTTTAACTATCGTAATTACCAGGTCAAACTACGTAGGAAATGATATGTTTTAAACGATTTTAAAAAATTGCAAAATTTAACAAATTTTGAAGGGTCCCCCCTTTGAACTTTTCCGATCAAATTTGGCCCAAATTTTAATGATTTTTCGAAGATTGAAGGCCCACACGCAATTATCTGCAAAACTAATTGTGACAGAGCAAAAATTCTTTAACTATCGTAATTACCAGGTCAAACTACGTAGGAAATGATATGTTTTAAACGATTTTAAAAAATTGCAAAATTTAACAAATTTTGAAGGGTCCCCCCTTTGAACTTTTCCCGATCAAATTTGCCCAAATTTAATGATTTTTCGAAGATTGAAGGCCCACACGCAATTATCTGCAAAACTAATTGTGACAGAGCAAAAATTCTTTAACTATCGTAATTACCAGGTCAAACTACGTAGGAAATGATATGTTTTTAAACGATTTTAAAAAATTGCAAAATTTAACAAATTTTGAAGGGTCCCCCCTTTGAACTTTTCCGATCAATTTGGCCCAAATTTTAATGATTTTTCGAAGATTGAAGGCCCACACGCAATTATCTGCAAAACTAATTGTGACAGAGCAAAAATTCTTTAACTATCGTAATTACCAGGTCAAACTACGTAGGAAATGATATGTTTTAAACGATTTTAAAAATTGCAAAATTTAACAAATTTTGAAGGGTCCCCCCTTGAACTTTTCCGATCAAATTTTGCCCAAATTTTAATGATTTTTCGAAGAATTGAAGGCCCACACGCAATTATCTGCAAAACTAATTGTGACAGAGCAAAAATTCTTTAACTATCGTAATTACCAGGTCAAACTACGTAGGAAATGATATGTTTTAAACGATTTTAAAAAATTGCAAAATTTAACAAATTTTGAAGGGTCCCCCCTTTGAACTTTTCCGATCAAATTTTGCCCAAATTTTAATGATTTTCGAAGATTGAAGGCCCACACGCAATTATCTTGCAAAACTAATTGTGACAAGCAAAAATTCTTTAACTATCGTAATTACCAGGTCAAACTACGTAGGAAATGATATGTTTTAAACGATTTTAAAAATTGCAAATTTAACAAATTTTGAAGGGTCCCCCTTT